>CM064554.1:33224959-34460376 GCA_032716605.1 Paralithodes platypus
CACTCATTTCCATCCCTTATCAGCGATACACCGACATCCACCGCTCTTCCCTGTATTTCTTTCATGCCTCCATCCATATATACAGTAAACAACCACGGGGACATCACACACCCAACATTCAGGTCAAAGAACTCACTCTGCTCATTCTCCACACGTACTGCCGCCTTTGCACCATCATACATGCTCTTCACTGCTTTCAGCAACTTGCCATCTACTCCATATATTCTAAGTACTTTTCACATACCGGTACCTTCTCTATCCACTCTGTCATAGGCCTTCTCCAAGTCCATAAAGGCAACATACACCTTTTGTTGCTTCTCCAGATATTTCTCCACAACACAATTCAGGGTAAAAATCTGATGTACACATCCTCTTCCCTTCCTAAAACCTCCCTGCTCGTCACCTATCCATTTCTCCGTTCTCGTTCTCACTCTCACTCTCTCAATCACTACACTACTGTACACCTTCCCTACTACGCTTAGAAGACATATTTTCTATTCCTCGGTGGTTACCACACACTCCTCTTTCCCCTTTTACCCTTATATAGGGGGACTATTATGCCTGTCTTCCAGTCATCAGGTGCACTCCCCTTCTCCCATGCTAGTTCAACAGTGCTGCAGGCTATAATATTGCTAGGCAGAGAGAGAGAGAGAGAGAGAGAGAGAGAGAGAGAGAGAGAGAGAGAGAGAGAGAGAATAAGAGGAGAGGGAGTAAGGAGAGAGAGAGAGAGAGAGAGAGAGAGAGAGAGAGAGAGAGAGATAGAGACTTAAGCAACACAAGGCTATAATGTAAGCATAATAAGAACTAGCAGGGGTACCCGGCGTTGCCCGGGTACTACCACCGCTACTACTACCATAATCACCATCATCAATCACTACTACCACAATCATCACAATACTACTACTACCATTATCACCGGCCTCGACCTCCCTGTGCCTCATTAAACGGCGACCTCGATTTCGGCCGCTAAATGACCTCCGATTTTGGATCTGACCTCATCCGCACCCCCATTTTGGGGGGCTGCGAACAACTTTCGTTCCATACACCTTTTCGATCGGAGGCCTCCTTCTGCCCCAAACGGAATTTTTTTTCGTTTTGTTTTCATTTTCGGCCTCGAAACGACCTCCGATCGTGGCTTCGCCCCCTCTATGACCTGACCCAGGTCAATTGACACCCACATGCAAAGTTTCAGCTCCCCAGGTCCAAAACTGCGGCCGCCTATTAAGAACACACAGACAGACAAACAGACACCCGAACTAATTTAATAATATAGATGCAATTTATAGCAAAACAAAACAAAATTCAACCAAGTAGCCTAGGCCTACCGGTAAATTACTAAAAAAATACTTGTTTTTTTTAGACCAGAAACCTTTTACTAGGGCATGCAGTCAAATGTCGAACGAAGGTTAAATGTGCGGAGAACCGTATTTCAGAAAACAAAATCAGTGTTGTACTTAAAACTAACAAATATCAAATGGGTTATACTCTTGATTTGAGCAGCCTCTAAGCAAATCGGAATTATGTTTGTTAAATATAATACAAATTACCACAATGTTCTTGATTTGACCATTGTATATACAGTAGGCCTTCAGTCGAACTTATATTAATCATAATGGGCTTCACACCCGGATGGGTCTAAAATGGAACATGTAATTTCTTATCTAGAAAAAATGTGCACAATTCCCTTCACAGATTATCATAGCTAACTAGTATACCGGTATATATAACAAAAGCAATTCATGTACCAAATTATTACAAGGACAAAACCATGTTATCGGTACTGTCGAAGATCAAATATATGTTTGGTCCTTACAAACACTTCTTCATTCATAAATTGCCCTCCACATCGAATTAATTTACAAAACTATTTTTAATTTAGAATTATCCAACGTCAATAAAGATATAGCAAGTACATTATTGGGAGGCTATGTCTTTAGTAACGATTTGAGAAACTAGACTTACCGGTAGTGTGTTCTGGTAATTTTGTATTCACGAAATTATGTACCGGTGCCTGTATTCAATTGTGATATAATTTACAATTAGGATAATTCCGTAATAGATTTCTGCATATATTTTTGTGTTTGTTTGTTACTGGTATATATAGCATTGTCAATCAAATCATAAATCTTATAATATATTTCTAGATGGAGTCAAAAAATTGTGTGCTAAATCATCGTGTTAGGACGGCTCTTTATTCCAATATCATATTTACACATGTTATTAACAACTATAAATATCATTCAATTCGAAATACTATGCTGCTTAGGGGATATCCATATATGTGTGTGTGTGTGTGTGTGTGTGTGTGTGTGTGTGTGTGTGTGTGTTACTCAGTTACTCAAACAAGATCGGGAAAGGAGGAGGCTGTACAGAAGAAGAAAATTACTCACACAAAGACGCACACATCAAAATCTACAGGATAGGCAAAAGGTCGAAATAGATAGAGAAATTTTGGAAATTGAACAAAGGCTAAGAATATCATATGAACTACAACATATGGAAGAGGAGAGGAAAGCTATTGCAGGTATAAAGGAAAATTCCAAATACTTCTTTTCATACGCCAAACAAAAGGCTAAAACAACATCAAACATCGGCCCACTGAGCAAAGGGGACGGCTCTTTCACAGGGGACAAAAAGGAAATGAGCGAACTCTTAAGCAGGCAGTATGAAATGGCATTCAGTGAGCCTGATGAAACAAAAGTCATCAGAGACCAAAATATATTTTTCATGGAAACCTCCCCCACGGAAACCCCTCAGATGCTGGATATTGATTTCGGTCCAAAAGACATAGAAGAGGCCATTTCCAACATGCCATCCCACTCGGCACCAGGCCCGGACTCATGGAATTCGATCCTAATGAAAAAATGTAAGGAAAACCTCTCAAAACCCCTGGCTATAATGTGGAGAAGGAGTTTAGACACTGGTGACATACCAGATAGCTTGAAAAATGCAATAATTGCCCCACTGCATAAAGGAGGGAGTAAAGCACTACCAAAAAACTACCGCCCGGTAGCTCTAACCTCCCACATCATTAAAGTTTTCGAGCGAGTCCTGCGAAGCAAAATTTCAACATTCATGGAGGCAAATTAACTACACAACACCGGTCAACATGGGTTTAGAGCGGGAAGATCATGTCTCTCACAACTTTTGGAACACTATGACAAAATTCTTAAAGCGCTAGAAGAAAAGAAAAACGTGGATGTCATTTACACTGATTTTGCTAAGGCATTTGATAAATGTGACCATGGTATACCGGTAATAGCTCACAAACTGAAAGCAAAAGGTATAACTGGGAAAATCGGACGGTGGATATACAATTTCCTCGTAAACCGAAAACAATCGGTAGCAGTAAACCAAGTCACTTCTGAGCCTTCGGATGTCAAAAGCTCAGTGCCCCAAGGAACAGTGCTAGCGCCCCTTCTGTTCCTCATACTAATTTGCGACATAGATACCAACACCAGACACAGTACGGTGTCGTCTTTTGCTGATGACACAAAATTAAGTAAGATAGTAAACACACAAGAGGACACGGGCCGACTGCAGGAAGACATGAATGTAGTGTTCCAGTGGACCAGGGAAAACAACATGCAATTCAATGAGGAAAAATTCCAATGAATACGGTACGGAGATAATAATGGTGTTAAAGAAATTACAAATTACTTAACAGAATCTAACCACATAATAGAACGGAAAGACAGTGTGAAAGACCTTGGGGTATTAATGTCTGAAAATATGGGTTTCAAAGTACATAACCAGGTCAAAGTGGCGGCTGCGAAACGTCTAACGGGTTGGATTCTGCGTACTTTTAAAACACGCGGTGAATTGCCTATGATAACGCTCTTCAAATCTCTAGTACTACCGCGGCTTGAATACTGTAGCGTATTAACATCCCCATACAAAGCAGGTGAAATAAATGACGTAGAGAGTGTACAAAGAAATTTCACTTCGCATATAAGTTCGATAAAACATCTACACTATTGGGAGCGTTTTAAGAGCACTGAATCTGTACTCACTGGAACGTAGAAGAGAACGTTACCTAATAATATACACATGGAAAATCGCAGAGGGTTTAGTACCAAACCTACATACTCCGATAGTCCTGAAATTCAGTGATAGGAGAGGCTGGGAATGCGAAATCCCCGGATGAATAACAGGGGTGCTATGGGCTCTCTGCGAGAGGGCTGGTTATCACACAGAGGCCCACGTCTCTTCAACAAACTCCCATGGCGAGTAAGAGACATGAGGGACATCTCGTTAGACAACTTCAAGAGAGCCCTAGATGTCGAACTGCAAAAAGTGCCAGACGAGCCCATCCTCGCAAGGGAGCGAGCTGTCGCTTCAAACAGTCTACTGCACCAAATCACCACCCATAACGAGGGGCGTCGCGCTCCTTGGTGCCGCTAGAGGAGCGGCGAACACATCCAAAGGTATCCAAAGGTAAGGTAAGTTACTTGTTCGTCAAGGGGAATCCACGCAATGCGAGCTAAGCTCATTATTATCGCGCCTCCTTAACTGGGAATGTATTGCGTGAAATGCATGTTAAGTGTTTTATGTACTGTTGGAATGGCTGTGGATGTGTGTGTGTAGTCTGTATTTAGCCAATTGGCGACATCGGAAACGAAGGCTTAGGGTGGATCTGTATGGTACCATTCTCACTATAGACGGTACCGTCTCGCCCGAAAGCTTAGGTAGCCATCAGCTTAGGTGAACCATATGATACCCATCTCGCCTTGTACCATTTTTGCCAACCCCAGATGGGACGTCACAACGTCGTCCACTTATTCCAGGTACCTATTTACAGCTAGGTGAACTGAGGCTAACACATGAAAGGAGACAAGCCCAATTTGTCTCCGCCCGGCCGGGGATTGAACCCCCGACCCCTCGTGTGTGAGACGAGAGCTCTACCTACTAGGCTACGGGCTGTGTGTGTGTGTGTGTGTGTGTTATGTTCTGGGTCGTCTCCTGGGCGACTTACTGGTACTGTAGATAGGCTATGTGTGAACTTCTATTTATATTTCATGTTGTTTCTGTTCGAACTTTGTTTTGAGTCGGCCACCCCCAGCTATGGGGTATGTGCCTGAGTGTATACATACATACATAGTTACATACATGTCCAAATATTTGTCTCATCAATGGGAGAGGCAGGATAAACAAACTAAACCCAATCCCAGGTCTTCTCCGCCTGGCTGCTCTCTTTCTTACCCCGGGCCTCCCCTTCTTCTAGGCTTTTTGTAAGTCTTTAGCCCAGCCTCATCATAACCCTCGCCAGCCTCCCTTATCTTGTAATATGTTCCCAATAACATGGAACTGCCAAATACCTTGGCATAGTATTTAGTCATTTTTTGAGACCTGTTTGAATTGTGTAAACTGTCAGTATATATCAATTTATATATACAGTATAATATTATATATATATATACTGTATAATATACTGTATATACAGTATATATACTGTATATATGATCATACAAAGATCGGTACGGTAACTGCTAACTTTTTGCCATTTCACCATTACACTTTCCACTTACTGTACCGGTATATCTGTTATTATTTTCCAACATATCCAGCTGTCTTGTGATTGAGTAGCTATGCTCTCTCCACAGAGAGAGAGAGAGAGAGAATAATGTAGCTATACTCTAATTAATTATCATGATTGAGAGGGCCAAGTAAGTTCTCATTTTACATTATTATTTCTCTTTACTATAAACATAGTACCACTCTTGTTGTGTTTGTGAAGTATTTTGCATCGGAAGCAAAACGATATATCCCGACTGAAATGCGCAAGTCTGTTATTTTTGGGAGGACGGAAGGAAGGCAGACGATACGTGCTACGAGAGTCACAAGGGGGGGGGGGGCAGGACAGTTGTACGGATAGATAATATGGAAGGCTTTATCAGCAATACACAGGAAACGGAAATGACTTGCGATAATTTAATTGGGCAGTTAATTAATGTATTAAACCACGCCACACTAATTATAGTTAGCAGTTTCTTTGATGTTTATCATATGCTGGTTACCTATACAACATTTTGTTAGTTTATAATCTACCTCTATGATTCAAATGATTTAATACGATCTCAACAAACCCTCTTAATAACATAGGTTCATCTTAAACTGCATAACATCGTCTAATAGTAGCCAGCATCAAAGGTAAAAAGGCGTCATAGTGTTGAAGGAGCTTTATAAAGTTATTTTACGTTGAGCACTAAGGTGTATGCCTATTTAGACGGAATTCGCTGTGCGTCAATTATCAGTAGCCTAACTGTATTTCCGACATTCAGCACGATGACGTAGTTTTCATCATATTCTGGTTACCATTAGACGATTTTCTTACCTTATAATCTGCCTCTAGGGCTCAAAGGGGTTTACTAAATAAGATCTCAGTAAACGCTCTGCATGACATAGGTCTTTTATTAAACTGTATAAAATCGTATAATTTTAGCCAGAAGCAAAGGTAAAATGCGTCGTCGTGCTGATGGGGTTAATCGTGTTGAAATGTTTGAAGCATTTATGATTAATTACTTGTGATGAGTATTTAACCTTTCATAATGTAGCTGTCATTCACCTTTTAGGTTCGCGTGCAAAGCGAAGGACCTCTACTAGTTGCTACGGTACTCGTGTCGTTGTTGTTGTTCTTCTTAGGACTTCTTGTTAGGGTTGACGCATATTGAAATTTACATATTACAGAATGAAAATTTAATGATTTTTCTCATGCAAAAACTCTGATGTATCCTCTAGGCCGTAACAGAGCCCTTTTTGTCAATTTCGTCCAGTGCGTCGCGCCACGCGCCTCGGAGTTTACACGGCCACGCGGACCTATAGGCCTCTTGAACTTGTATTATCAAGTGTTTCGCGTCTGGAATGAAAGCTACAAATGTCAGCCAATGTAAAGCCGAGTACGATAACCCCTTTAGGATGTGATGATAGGCCTGGAACTAACTAAACACGTCCCTTCCCCTCCTCTCTCTCTCTTAGCGGCCCCAGTGACAGTCCCGGCCCAGTATGATGGATGGCGCCCATCCCTCTACCCTCCTTGGTGGCCTAGCCCGGATCACACCAACACCGGGGGAAAAAAATGAAACAAAATTAATGGGTGAGAAGACGCCCATGACAGCAACAGTGGGGAGAAATTAATGGATTGAAACCACAAACTTGGTCGACCATCCGGCTTAGGGCAAGGCGGCTGCAGCCGACATCTTCCTTCTCCACCACCACTTCTCCAACTGGACTACCCTAGGTTTTTTTCTTTTTTCTTTTTTTTAAAGCTGATGGTAAGCTGAATCCCTTAGCCACTGTTTTATCGATACTCAATGTACGAAATACGAAACTAGGGTGTCATTGAATCATAGAAATACTAAGTGTACATAATCAGCAACATATTTCGCTTCAAAATCGTCGTAATAACCGAGTAAACAAGATGGAGACATGGCAGTTTACCGTCAACTGGGAAAAAAGACTATTACCCACCCGCTTACAAGACTTCACCTTCACGTACCGGTACCGGTACGCAACCAAAACCAACAAGAAAAATAAACTCACCACAAAGCGAAAAGCTAATTACAGGCTCGGTGGTCTTTGAGAATGTGATATACGATTGGAAAGTAAGGGAAAATGTTTCCCAATCCCACGAGTCTTTGTGTGACGTGCACGACTGAACAGGGTGTAATACGAGAGACCTATTCCTGTTTTGTATTTCTCTATTTATCTCTCTCTCTCTCTCTCTCTTCTATGTGAATGGAGACAAAAGGCAAAGCTTCCTGTAACACGTGCCCCCCCCCCCCCCCCCCCCCCCAGGTTGAAAGAGTAATAGGCAGCCAAAATCAAGGTATCGTATGTTAGAGGTAATTTAGATGTGTTGGAAAGAAGTGTGGTGTACTTGATAAATGTAGTTAAATTAATAGGAGAAAGTGTTTGCCAGAGTTAGCTGGAGTACGGTACTCTGTGTAGGTGAGGCACAAATAGAAACATCATCACTAAATATACACAGTTAAATTTAGGCTACACAAATCTTATTATGTCCTTGGAAGTGATAAAATGTCCAAAACGACACAACTGCATGTCAATTTCAGAGAGCCCTCTATGTCGTGCTGCAAAAAATACCAGACGAGCCCATCTTCGCAGGGGAGTGCTCCGTCCCTTTGAACAGTCTGCTGCACCAATTATCAAACAACAACGAAGAGCGGTGCACTCGTCGATGCCACTAGCAGAGTGGCGAACTCAACATAGGTGAAAATAGGTAGGTGTATTTTTTGTTTAATTTCTTTTCTTTTTAGTCATCTTTACTACATATACACAGTTAAATTTAGACTAGGCACCTCCTCCTCCTATCTACTTCACCACATTAAACATGCACACCATGGGGAGGAGAGGGGCATAAATGCCCACACGCCCGCCCGACCTTCCCCTGACGACCCCTCTAAATGCTCTGAACCACAGCCTGTCACTATTACTATCAACTTTTGCAACATTCGCGGCCTTTCCTCTGTAGAACACCATCTCTTCTCCTACAAACCTGATCTTCTTTTCCTCACTGAAACTGATGTGTCTAAAGCAACTACCATCAGCCCCTTCTCTGTATCCTCCTACTTTCTCTATCTTAGGTATAAAGCCAAAGGCGGATGTCATGTATACATGCACAACAAACTCACTTGTAGCGTGTTCCCGATTTCGACTCCTCTGAATTATCGACTTTATGGCTCAAAGTATCCTGTCATTCTCATACTAAGTATTTCTGTGCTGTCTATCTTTCCATTAACTTTACCGACTTTCCCAAATTCTTTGACTATCTAAACTCTAAAGCGGAACACATTCTATCTATCTCTCCTTTCTCAGAAATCTCCATCTTAGGAAATTTCAATGTTCACCACCGCCAATGGCTATCCTCTCACACTACTGACCAACCAGGTGAACAAGCCTACATCTATTCTATCCTAAATGACCTAGAGTAGTTGGTTCAGCAACCCACCTGTATCCCGGATCGCTTCGGAGATCGGCCCAACATTCTTGACTTGTTTTTAGCTTTTAACTCTTCTTCTTATACTGCCGATCTTTTCTCTCCTTTGGGCTCCTCCGACCATAAACTTATCTCTGTCACCTGTCCTATCTCTCCAGGATGGCCACCTGATCCTCCCAGCCGGTGGCGCTTGTGGCAATTTGGCGCTGCCGACTGGGAGGCTCTCCGGCAATACTTCTTTGATTTCCCATGGAATGATTATTGCTTCCGTGGCCAGGGACTCTCGGAGAGTGCTGAACTCATTACCGAGGTAATCCTATTGGGCAAGAAGGCATACATTCCATCTTCTTTCTCTCAGACTAATGCAAAAAAATCTGTCTTTACTCACGCTTGTTCTACTGCTGTGCGCAATAAGGAGGAAGCATTCAAACAGTACCGACGCCTTAAAACTCAAGAATCTCATTTTTTCAATGTTTCTGCCCGGAATCAATCCAAATCTATCCTTCGACTTGCCAAACACTCTTTCATCAAAAAATAAATGCACTGAACTATCCAACTCTAGCTCTCACCCGCCTGTGGCCTAGACAACATAAGCAACATACACCTCAGACACCTGGGACCACAAGGCATACAAACACCCAAACCCAACAAAGACCCCACGCTACCCTCCTCGCACCGCCCCATCACACTCGTTTGCTCCCCCTCCAAAGTCATGGAACGCCTAGTATTACAACTAATTACACCCGACCTACCCCTAGCTCCAACACAACATGGCTTTAGGCTACTGCACTCCACAAACACTCTTCTCACAGACCTTACACAAAGAGCTTTTGACGGCATCAACTCAGCTAGACCACCACACAGATCACTATTAGCCACACTTGACATTAGTAAAGCCTTCGATGCCATCCCCCGCCACAACCTAACAAACAAAATCTACAACACAAACATGCACAACAACACAAAAAGGTGGCTGGCCAACTTCCTAGCAGGCAGATGTGCACACGTATCTTTTTTCGGTCAGTCAACTCAAGGATCCGTCCTATCGCCCGCACTCTTCAATCTGTACATGCACGACATAACTACACCCAATACAGCAACAGATCTCCTTCAACCCTATCTCTACACACTACATGGCTGGTGCACTACAAACAGAATTAATCTAGCCCCAGCCAAATCCACCGCAACCCTGCTCACAAGCTGGACAGGTGAACACGAATACATCCCTCAACTCACCATAAACAACACCCTAACACATACACACACCCAAAATCCTAGGAGTAACATATGATACTCATATGACATTCAAACAGCACACCACAAACATTAAAAAGAAACTGACACCAGCCTGGGCTTCTAACCTAGCTGAAACACATCATAAGACCTTACAGACTATTCAAAACAAAGCCCTGAAGATCATTACAGGCTGCACAGCTACTGCACCCACAGATCATCTACATCAAGAAACCAAAATCCTCAAAGTCAAAGACCATCTGGACATGAGAGGCACTCAATTCCTGGCAGCAGCCTCCACGAACCAAGACCACCCACTAAACTACATGGCAACACACCCACAGACACCAAGAAATATCAAAACAACACCCAGCACACGGTATCACACAATTTATTGTCCTCTCTCCCTCCCTGCCCACCCCGAACCAACTTCCAGAAGCACATCCATACTCATATCTCTCGCCAATCCATCCACTCACTCACAGACAACACGCAGCTGCATGCACGACCTCCCGAAATCCATCCTTCCGAATCCTCCCTCCCTCGCGAGGACAGAGTCCACCTGGCCAGGCTGAGATGCGGACACCATCCAGCTCTCCTGAGCTATCAGAAGAGACTGGATGACTCCGTTGTCGACGCCTGCCCGGGATGTAACACAGCACCCCATACCATTAAACACATCATAGAAGACTGCATTTCACACAACCAATTATGCCAACAACACAACCTACACTCAATGAGAGCTCTGTGGGAAAGCCCGATTGTGGCCATGGCCTTCCTCAGGGACTCGGAGCTGTTCGGCCAGGCAGCTTAGGGAGGAACAACAACAACAACAACTCTAGCTCTTCCCAAGCTTTCTGGCATCTAGCCAAAAACCTCTCCAACAATCTTTCTTCCTCGTCTTTCCCTACCCTTTTCCACTCTGATGGCACAATCATCCCATCACTTCTTCCTCTGACAAAGCTGAACTCTTCGCTCAAACCTTTGCTAGAAACTCCACCTAGGATGATTCCGTGGCTATTCCTCCCTCCCCACTCCTACTTATGTCCACCATCCTAATCTCTTTTAAAGATGTACCGGTACTTTCAAACCTCTCTGGGCTTAATACTAAGAAGGATGGTGTTCCCCCTGTTGTACTAAAAAACTGTGCTTCCGTGCTAACCCCCTGCCTAGGCAAACTCTTTCGTCTCTGTCTCTCCTCTAACGTCTTCCCTTCTTGCTGGAAGTTTGGTCTCATTCAACCGGTCTCAAAGAAGGGTGACCGCTCTCAATCCTCCAACTATCATCCAATTGCTCTCATCCTTTCTATCTCTAATAAAGTGTTTTAATTAAAATGTAAAACTTGCAAACAAAGTCAAACCAAAACTGGGACAAAGACAATATAAAGTCAAAACAACATATCAAAATCGCTATGTGGAAACAACACTTACTCAAATAAAATTTATGAAATGAAAAAAACAATCCGCCACCTAGGGTGTACATTACTACATGAGCAAGTTAATCTGGTTCCCAAGCAAACTAATTGCACACATAACAATGCACTATCGTCACGTTCAGGGAATTAGTCAATTTGGGAAGTCCGGGACGTTCTGGCAAATATTACTAAACTCTGCATGAACAAAAGAAACTACAATTAGTGTTAAATGTTATATTAAAATCAAATTTGCAACTTGACAAGACATTAACAATAGTACCAAATAAAAATTAATAAGATATATATATTACAAAAAATACATATATAGCACTCACTAACGATAGTGCTATCGGGTAGGTACGGTACCTGTAAGCATAGCATGGCTCAAGTGACCCCTATCAATAACTACCCTACAAATAACCTACATTTATCGTACAAATAAACTGAGGAAATCGCAAAAGTAAGCAATTGATACTATCGACAATGAATAGATATAATATAAAGACAAATAATTACGAAATATGAAATATAGTAACAACAGATTTAAACAACGAGTACTCTTTTAACAAGAACAATCCATTAACAAAATCATCATCAATATTAATAATAGAAAAAGATAAACAATAAATACAAACAGACACAAAGTAAGCAGAGGTTATCCAAGAAACTTCACGTTAAAAATGCTTGATTAAAATTATTTATGAGAAATTTTAGAATAGTCACAGTAATTGACCCTAAAAAGATTAAATTTTTGTAACAATTTACTTGCCTCATAACCTCTGTCTACTAAGAGTCTGTATAGTAACCTAGCTCTAGCCCAAAAGTCATCTACTTTAGTGCAAATTTTACAACATCTTATTAACTGGGAATAACAAAAATTATAAGTTATCTTACTATCGATATTACTACTAGGGAAAGGAAAGTATATTACGTTAAAATTAAAATCATCAACTTTGTGATATATATAATTTAAGTATGCACTGTTCATTAACAATCTCTATATTTATATCAAGAAAATTTTCAACTTAATCATTTACGTTACAATGTGTGAGGGGAATAGAATTAGGATAAATAAGTTTAGCAACTTGATTAAAATTTAACAAATTCCAAACGAGAATATCATCAATATATCTACTATTATTACTTAACAATTTAGCAAGTGCTAATTTTTCTGGGATTTTATTTTTCTTGCTACTGTCGACTAAGTCTTTTATATATTTAAATTCTAAAGCAAGCAAGAATAAATCTGCAATTAAAGGGCTAGCATTTCCACCCATAGGAATTCCTAATATTTGTTTGAAAATGTAAGGCCCGAATCTAACATAAGTATTGAAAAGGAGGAATTTAAGGGCATCTTTAAGTTTAGTTCTATCAAAATATACTGAACTAATCTTGTTCCAAATTTATCTTCTCATAATCTACTCTCAGATCGCCAGTATGATTTCCTTAACCTGACAAGCGCGATATAGACCTAGGTGCTAGGGTAGTTATTTGTGCATTTCTAGCCCTGGATTCTGACAGAATTCGTTATATTTACAATATAAACCATTATTTGTTTTCGGTATGCTTTTATTTTACATATATGATGTATATATGAACCTTCAAGAGTGCTAAAATAAGTGGGAAAAGCATTTGGGTGGTGAAAAACGAAGATATTGGCCACCCGGTCATAATCTCAGGCGAGAGAGAGACAGGCAGCCCTCCCCTCTCGCTGTCTGGGAGTCAACTGAGACGAGCGGGGCGGTGTGTGCCGGTGTCTGGGTGTTGCATAACGATCTTTTATGCAACCCACTTGTGCTACATTATCGCGGGAGAGAAAAATAACCGATAAATGATGATAATAAGAGGAAAATAGGTGATAATTGAGGAGGGGAGGGGGGGTGGGTGAGATTTACATGGATGAGTACTGGAGGGGAATTATCTCACCTAGAGACAAATTCCTTTGTTTTGATAGGCCCTTTTTTTTTATGGTCCTGCTTCCGTGAGGCCTATCGCGTTCCCTATAGGAAGCCTTCCGTGAGGCCTATCGCGCTTGCCGGGTTAAGGGTCGCTCTACTGGTGATCTTCTTTTATATCTTACTAACTCTTGGTCATCCTCCTTTCGGGACTTCGGTGAGACATTTTCTATTGCGCTAGACATATCGAAGGCCTTCGATAAAGTCTGGCACAAATCTCTAATTTCTAAACTACCCTCCTTCGGTTTCTATCCCTCTAGCTGTGCCTTTGTCTCTAATTTCCTTTCCGGCCGTTCCATAGCTGCAGTTGTGGACGGCCATCGTTCACTTCCTCATCCTATCAACTTCGGTGTTCCTTAGGGTTCTGTCCTATCTCCAATTCTCTTTATAATTTTCATAAATGATCTTTTCAACTGTACCTCCAGTCCTATCCATTCATATGCAGACGACTCTACCTTACACTATTCATTTAGTTTTCCAGAACACCCCAGCAAACAATCCCTCAAATACAAACGTAAAGAAGCCATAGAACACTTATCTTCTGATTTAACTACCGTACCATTTCCAATTGGGGCAGAGAAAACCTGATTGCCCTTAATGCTTCCAAAACCCAATTTCTCCATCTATATACCCTACGTGAACTCCCAGAGGACTATCCCTTATACTTCAATAATACAAAAATCAACCCTTCATCTTCTTTCAGTATTCTTGGTGTCACTTTCTCTTCTGCTCTCTCTTGGAAGGACCATATTACAAGTCTTGCTAAGGCGGCCTCCAAGAAGCTGGGAGTGCTGAACCGCCTCCAGGGGTTCTTTACCCATTCACAGCTTCTTGCTCTGTTCAGGAGCACTGTGCGTCCTTGTATTGAGTGTTGTTCAAATGTGTGAGGAAGATCCTCTCACACAGCACTTCTAGACAAAGTAGAGAGAAAAGCCTTTCGTACCGGTATCATTAACTCCCGTCCACTCACCGACTCTCTACAATATCTATCTCTTCGCCGCAATGTTGCATCTCTCTCGCTATTCTATCGCTACTACAATAATCAGTGTTCCTCAGAGCTCTCTTAGTGTATACCACCTCCTCTACGTAGGGTACATAGTACCTGTCTTGCAACACAATCCCACCCCTACTCTGTGCAACTCTCCAACTCAAGAGTGAAACGATACTCCCAATCTTCTATTCAACAGCTGAGCTCTGGAACTCTCTCCCTGAATCCATCTTTCCCTCATCCTATGACTTAAATTGCTTCAAACTGTGTGTGTCCAGGAATTTTGGCTAGACTGCTCCTTGATTTGGCCCTGTCACTCTTTCAACTATGGGGGAGGTACTCGTCACAGGCAGTTTTGCCTTTTGTCTCATCCACATCTTAATAAATAAAGGTCAATGTTTGTCAGTTACCCGACCTTTGTTACTAAACTCCTCCCACAGTTTTGGTGCCAGGTGGGAGTGTGGGTCACCGTTGGAAAGCCCAGGCTTTGGAGATGGTTTTAGGCGAGTTTAGTGGAAATCAGAGACACTTTTGTTTGATAACATTTTCGGCAGAACTTATGTAGTATACGGGAGCGAAAAAAATGCGAACAAAAATTGCCGTTTGGGGCAGGAGGCCTCCGATCGAAAAGGTGTATGGAACGAAAGTTGTTCGCAGCCCCCCAAAATGGGGTTACGGATGAGGTCAGATCCTAAATCGGAGGTCATTTAGCGGCCGAAATCGAGGTCGCCGATTAATGAGGCACAGGGAGGTCGAGGCCGGTGATTATGGTAGTAGTAGTATTGTGATGATTGTGGTAGTAGTGATTGATGATGGCGATTATGGTAGTAGTAGTGGTGGTAGTAGTGATGGTGATTATGGTGATTACCCGGGCAACGCCGGGTACCCCTGCTAGTAGAAAAGAAAACAAAAAGGCTACACAGATCTTATATCATGTCCTTTGAAATTCTAAAATGGTCAAAATGTCAAAACGTCATGTATTCTTTCTCATATTCATTCAGGTCTTCAAACAAAATTGCTTCGGTTTGACACATCGCGACTGAGCAACATTTTCCGCGGCGACCGACAGAAATCCGGCCACACATCGCCACTCCAGGTTATTGCACTTCAACATTCAATATTTCCAGCGAGGTCACGTTAATTGAGGTGCTGGTGCTTCCTTCAGTACAGGCTCCTTTAATCCCAGCACCCTCTCCCTTAACCCCTTCTTTACCGACGACGTCTTTTTAACTTTATTCTGGCTGCTATTAGACGATTATATTCAGCTTAAAAAGAACCTCGAGCAATCAACAGGCTTCGAGCTATCTCACTTCGCCGTTTTTACTACCACAGATCCTCCTTAATCTGCACAAAATCGTCTAAATATAGCTACAATAAAATACAAAAGACGTCGCCGGTACAGAAGGGGTTAATAATGCCTCTCAATCACCTCAACATGCTCCCTAAGGAGAATATAAACCACTTCGGTAATTTTCGCTATCGCCTTCCAACTGCCTATTAATGCTTGCTTTGATAACAAGGTTACGAAAACACACAAATATGTAAAGGCATATATATCACTCTTTCCACACAAATTCTAAACACTTGTTATTGTCATCTCGTAAGATAATAACATCATGATATGGTACGTCATTCTAGTGTTATGAACTTAGCTCTGGACTAATAAATACAATTCTCTTTTAAACAGACGAGGTTAAAGGCAATAGTATTTTCAGCATTCAGGATTTTATTGTTACAGCTTTCAATAGTTCTAACAATTTTCCTCTGGGGTTCAGAGATGAGGTACAACAGGTTAGCAAAATTCATGGTGGATCCAACGTTTCACAAGTAAACATCTTGCATCTTCAGGGAATGGAGAGGTAATGATTAGATCATTACCTCTCCATTCCCTGAAGATGGGAATATTCCCTTTTTCCATTCCCTGATTGGGAATATTGATAAATACGCTCAATGTAATGAATTTTTTTTTTTTTTTTTTTTTTTTTTTTCCATTACATTGAGCGTATTTATCAATACCAAATCAATATAAATATCAATATCAAAGGCCTTAACCTTGGGATCCCAAGGTCCTTGGGAAAATTGTTAGAACTATTGAAAGCTGTAACAATAAAATCCTGAATGCTGAAACTGCTATTGCCTTTAACCTCGTCTGTTTAAAAGAGAATCTATTACCTGGCTATACTAACATATATATATATACCGTACCTGCAGTGGACTAACTCAGGATGATGCTGATGATGATGATGATATATATATATACGTATGACCTTTGTCAGTTTTTAATAAATCAGTAGGGTTGATATAGGTCTTTCATTATTATTCGATATAGCCTATTTAAATAAGGAATTAATATGACACAAATTATATACGGTACCGGTATGTACAAGCATACTCAAATAAGAAAAATCCTCATGAGAATCAGTGACAAAGGTCTTTCACCTTTTTGGATTGTCGAAATTGGTTGCAAAAACTATATTCGGACTGACAAAAGGAATATACTTGAGGTTATAAGGTAATCAAGCCAAATTATGTTACTCAAATGGTGGCAATATTCAACGAATCAACTGATATACGGTATGTGAAAATAACTACACACAAACACAGCTAAACAAAAACAAAGAGTTGAAAGCATGACAAGGGAAGTATAAGTTGGATGAGAAAGCAAGGGTTTCAGCTGTTCCCGTCTGCGTAACTAAACTACCGGTACATCACTCACCCAATTCTGGCTATTTGTGGAACACGCACCCTCAGGTCTTTAGCCCACGTTTCACTTCCAAATGAGACTCACTATTTATCACTGTCGCCATTTCCGCTAACACACCCCGTTCTCCAGTACCGTACCGAGCTTCAATTACAACGTTTATCAGCCGTGTCCTAACCTACTGCCTCGGGAAGGAGGTGGAAAACACCCAATGTAATTAGCCTAGTGGAAGTAGAATGAATAAGCAACCAGACGGTAAAATTAAGAATCTTCCATTAGCCTATGGAAAGTAGAATAAGCAACAAGACGGATAAATTAAGAATCTTCAAGTATTTCAATTTAGAAGTGCAGCAGAAAAACAAACACGAGTTCAAGAATGCCAAGTCCTCACGTACGAGGGGGTGACTATTATTATACTCTGAAAACACGGCCGTCCGTTAACCTAGGATGGCATTTTCTCGCACCTCTAAACCAGATGTTGCTCAGCGGGAAGAGAGTGCTGACCCTTTCCCCTGTGAATAAAAAATGAAAGAGAAAGAGGGGAAAAAAAATCACACACACACACATACACTGACGAGGAGGCCTGAGTAAACAACAGCTCTAGGGCTTTGCAAACAGGTTTGGGCATCGTAGATATTGGGGCGCCCGTCATAGTTAAACAAAAATAGGCGTATATTAATTAAGGGGCTTTCACACATAGCCTACACGATTATAGGTCCCGACTGTCCTCTTTTTTTCTTTTTTTTTTCTTTTTTTGCCAAAAATTAATTAGATTGCTAAATAGGGTACAGTCGCGACCAAATACGTGTACCGGTACGTGTGAAAGGGGCTTAAATTACTAGCAAAGGGAGGGTGAGCGAGTGTAGATAGACACACTTCCCCTAAGGACCGATAGGTCTGTTGTAGTTTGTAAGTTCTTTGTATTCCACAATTACCATGACATGTTTTGTATAAGCTTTGAAAATGGTGAATATAGGCCTAATTACAATACGTTATAGAAATACCGGTACGGTACGGTACCGGTATTCCGCTATGTTTTTGTCGAGCATACTAATCACGGTATAGAAACAATAGTTATGTTACTATACCGTGATACTAATCATCTCTATTATCATTTAGACCTAGTTTATAAGGCAATAATTGTTAATAACATAACATAAAATAGATTAGACAAAGTATATCAAGGCATTGGTTATTCTGCTACAAATTGACCATAGGCTGGAACAAGACACTGGCCTCACCGTGTTCAGCGGTAGAGTGTGCAGGTTCTCAGCCTATGCCCGAGAGGGAGTAGTTGGAATATAGAAAAAAAGAAAAAAAAGAGGGTGTCAAACTAAAGCCGAGTCCATTATCTTTTGTTTATATTATTGTATATGCAAAGATAAAATTATGGTTTAGAGTTCAAATTTTGTCTATGGAAGTGATAAAATGTCTAAAACCATGCTATATAGTCTGTGTTATTGTAGGCTATATGCAAAGATATACCTATGGTTTATAGGTCAAAATTTGTCTATGGAAGTATTACAATGTTCAAAACCATGCTAGTTCATGTTAATATTCTTGTTTTCTTTCTCATATTCATAATAATTCATTCAAGTCAAGTCTTCAAACTTAATTGCTGGGGTTCGACACTCAGAATCAGGAGTGACAGAGAACCCCCATTACCCCATGTGGTCATTGTATCGCCAGCCTACCATTGTCCCTACTAAGTTCATCAGATAAGGTAGTCCCAGCTGGCCAGGTTGAAAACTATTAACACGGGTGTGAATTTAATTATCCATCACCTCAGGGCTTAACCCCTTCTGTACCGGCAACGTCTTTTTATACCATATTCTAGCTATATTTATTCGATTTTATGCAGCTTAAGAAGGATGTGTGGCAACAAAAAGACTAGTCAAGATAGTTCGAAGCCTGTTAATTGCTGTAAGCACTTCCTAAACCCCTAAACCAAATAAAATCGTCTATTATTAGCCAGTATAAAATTATAAGGACGGAACTGGTCTTGAATTGGTTAAACACTTGGTATTTCTTACCGTACGGTACCGGTACTCTACTGTAAGAACTATTTGCCAATTGAATTGTGGCGTTCTGTGATTTTCTTGCCTGGTTTTAATACGTACATTATGGTACCGGTACCACATTGCTTTGGAAATAGCATAAGATGTCATTGTTAATGCACATTATACTTCTTCATTTAAAAAAATACAACTAGCCACTAGAGAATGTAAGTAGGCTATTGCAATACCACATATAATATTTAATGCATTATATTACCGGTATTATTATAAGTTCCACTAGTAGTACCGGTGCGGTATATATGAATGTTTTTAATCACCAGGTTTACATCTGTTCATTGTCATATAGGCTGTAAACATATTTTCACATAAACATCGATTTCGTCTACTTATTAATTAGCTACAACAAATAAACGCCTTTCCAGTGTTGAAGAAATGTACCGTACACACCCAAGTATTCTCGTTAATGAACTCAACAACTACGTGTTGAGAAGTAGACTAGGGTAATAGCAAGAAGTAGTTCTAACCATATAGCCTACAGTTGCCCACATAAGTGCTGTCCGTGATCTTATACATGGACATAATATTTACACAAGATTGAATTACGAGTGTAGTTTCTTGTGCAGTGGTTAACTCCTCACATTAGTCAACTGATTATTATAAGGCATATAAGCAACCACCCTCGCAATTCATTCATACTAATTTTACTTGCATAGGCCTGCATAAGATCACGGCAAGGAACAGAACTTATGTGGGCAACTGTACATTGTTGAGAGGAAAACAATCTTGCCTACATCTATGGATCAGACCTCTGTGCCAGTTTGTGCCAACATGTATGTGTAACGTTATGCCCGTATGTGTGTTTTAAACAGGGTCAGCCAGTTGAGTTAACTTAAACATTAACCGTTATATACGTACAGGGCCAACTTCACTCAAAAGTAATTTGTTAATAATATTTACAGAAACCTTGAGTATTCATTGTTAACCGCTTCATCACTATTACGTAATGTTAATCATATTATGGTTACCAATACTTCATTAGACGATTTTCTTTAGTTTAATATCTACCAACACGACTCAAATGAGTATATATTATCTCAATAAACACACTTAATAACATAGGCCCTTCTTAAGCTGCATACAATCATCTCATTTTAGCCAGAATCAAAGGTAAAAAGGCGTCATGGTGCTGAAGGGGTTAACATGACACAACCGGTGTTTATGTCGGCAGCCCCAGAAGATTATGCATCTCTTGAAAACCTCTCTCTCTTGGGACAACTATGTAGCCTATTTATGTTTTCTAGAAATTCGCTGGAGAGACATTTGAGATTTAAAGACGTTCGCTCCATTAGTTTGTCGATTTTCAGAACTTTCGCCCCATTTCTGTCAATTTCAAGACGTTTCGTGGCATTTAGGTGCCGATTTGTTCATGGGAAGCGATAGGGAGCTTGATATTGAGAGGAACCGGCCTCAGGCCGGGACATTTTTCTGCCGAAAAATTTACAAATCTATCTTGAAAGGAGGTATAAGGGGTGTAATTATAAGCTTTATGGAGGTCTAGGGAACAAACTAAATACCGGTACTTGCCCTTAATCTGTCCAAACTGTGCCCGTGATCCCACCACTCCAGTACAGGCAGCAAGTACCGGTAACAACAATAACACCAACCCGCTCTCGCACCCCCTTCTCCCTCATGTTTAGTCCTACTAGTTTTAAAGTTTTAAGATGTTCGCCTCATTAGTTTGGCGATCATAAGAATTTTCGCTCCATTTCTTTGTCAATATTAGTACCTTTCGTGCCATTTAGGTGTACAAAAATTCCTGATGAGCGATAGCGAGCCTGTAATTTATGACATTTTTCTACAAAAAATATACAAATAGCCTATATCTAGAAGAGGGACCTTGGGGATGTTTTTCAAAGCAAGTTGCTAAGGTGTCAAACCGGAGCAAGTTTGTTTGAAGAGTTGAATGAATAGGCTATGAGAAGGAATACCACATGTTACACGCAATCTGCCTTAGCTCTCCAGACTCTGTCCGTGATGCCAGCCACACAAGCAGCAATTACCGGTAACAACAACAAACACTGCTGCAACAATAACACCAAGCCACTTAACCCCTTCTGTACCGGTGGCGTCTTTTCTATTTGATTTCAGCTACATATAGACGATTTTATGTACCGGTACCGTAGCTTAGGTAGGATTAATTTAAATGACTGTAGTTTTTAATTGGTAGACGTCCTTCCAAAGCTGAATAAAATAGTCTAATAGTAGCCAAAATATATTGAAAAAGATGTACCGGTAGCCGGTAAAGAAGGGATTACCGGTAATAAATATACCGTACAGTACGGTATATGTTAGCCAGATCCGATGTACCGTACGGTACCCCCACAAGATAAGAGCACACAATGGGGGATGGCCGTAGATTTCAGTAAAGCTTTCGACAGAGTCCCCCACGAGAGATTGATGAGAAAGGTTGAGGCGCATGGAATAGGTGGGGCGTTGTTGGGATGGATTAGGTCATGGCTAATTGGTAGGAAGCAGAGAGTCAGCATAAATGGTACGAAGTCAGAATGGGGAGCAGTCAAAAGTGGTGTCCCCCAGGGATCTGTATTAGGTCCTCTGTTGTTTGTTATATACATAAATGACCTTGATTTAGGTATAACTAGTAGGATAAGTAAATTTGCAGACGATACCAAGATGGGGAGAACAATTGATTCAGATAGAGATATAGAGTGCCTCCAAAGGGATCTAGATACCTTACACGAATGGTCAGTAAATTGGCAGATGAAGTTTAACATTGACAAATGCAAGGTATTAAAGATAGGGAAGATGCATACAAATGTTAAATATAAACTAGCTAATGTGGAATTAGAAAACTCGAATTGTGAGAAAGATCTAGGTGTGTTTGTTAGCAATGATTTGAAGCCTAGACAACAGTGTATAAGCGTTCGAAACAAGGCAAACAGGATTCTCGGGTTCATCTCAAGGAGTGTGAGTAACAGAACTGCTGATGTTATCTTAAAACTTTACTTGTCATTAGTGAGACCCCATATGGATTATGCTGTTCAATTTTGGTGTCCTTATTACAGAATGGACATAGATTCATTGGAGAGAGTACAACGTAGAATGACAAAAATGATCCATAATATTAGAAATCTTCCGTATAAAGAAAGGTTGAAGAAATTAGGCTTACATTCGTTAGAGAGACGCAGAGTTAGAGGGGATATGATAGAGGTGTTCAAGTGGGTTAGTGGGATTAACAAAGGGGACATGACAAATGTACTAAAGCTCAGTGATAGCGAAAGAACTCGTACCAATGGTTTCAAATTAGATAAATTTCGTTTCAGAAAAGATATAGGCAAATATTGGTTTGGTAACAGAGTTGTAGATGGGTGGAATGGACTACCAAGTGCTATAGTGGGATTAAAAACGATAGGGAGCTTTATGATAAAATTGGATAAGCATATGGACGAGAAGGGTTGGGTGTGAAGGGGGATCAGCAGGGTTGGGCCAATCAGCGCTCTGCAGACCCCCGTAATCCTGCGTTAATCTCTAACCGTTTTGGTAAGATGATCCTCAGGGTATTAGAGTGTTGAGCCTATAATTGGGCTTTGTAATTGGGGTTGTGTGGGACAGGGATCTGCCTTGCTTAGGCCAATCTATATTTGCTAATGTATTCATATGTTTACGATATTGTTAGTTTCCTCCCTAGACCTCCATCAAGCTTAAAATACGGTAACCCCCCCCCCCCCCAAGACCCTCCTTCAAAATAGATTTGTACATTTTTCGATGGAAAAAAAAGTCCCGGCCAAAGGCCAGTTCCTCTGAAATTACAGGCCCGCAATCGCTCGCCAGGAAAACAAAACACCTAAATGGCACGGTTGATCTTAGTACCGGTAGGCAACTGACAAAGAAATGAGGCGAAAGGTAAGGTATTATAATCGCCAAACTAATGGACCGAACGTCTTCTACTTTGAAAACTAATGGGGCTATGTGTGAGAGAAAAAGGGGTCCAGAAAAAGCAACCATCTCCCCTTAAGCAAAATTTAGTCTTTGTGTTGTTTATGGCTTAGTAATTTCCAGTGTAGGCCTATTCATGAAAATCCAATTGCAGGTACTATAGTCCATGCATTATAGTTAGGCCAAAAATGTTGACCACTAACCTCTATTACTCAGAAACTACTAGATTAATCGAGCTAATACTTCTACCGTTTGGGAAGGGTCAGCCAGGGAATCTATCTATCTATCTATTGCCGGACGCCTTACTCCTCTTTAAGAGGGTGGCCATACACAAAAGGCCCCCAAGCAGACCTAACCCCTGTGAGAAGGACAACCTGTGCCAGTTTACTGAAGGACTTACAAAATTGACCACTCAACTTAGGGTCCGTCTGACTCCGAGGCCTTCTATGTATATTTTTAGCACTATTTTTCTACAGTGGTGCTTGACCAGTCCCATCCACCCGGATTTGTATTAGGTTATCTCCCCTAGATGGGTTGCCGACCAAGGCTAAAGAGTCTCATCCACCCGGCCCGGGAATATGGGTGGTAAATTACAGCCCATTTGCTCTAGCCCTTTTTGAGTTATATAGGTTTGTGGTCTAGAGTTGTGCCCAACTTATAATCAATAGACTACCGTATAGTTAGGGAACACAACATGCTCAAGCATATCCTTGACAAATATATACATCTTAGCTGAAAAATAAATATATTCTAAACATTGGTTATTGGTCGTACCGGTTCTATTCTATTTACAAATATTTGCACATTAATGTATGCAGTATATTTGTATGGTCTATAAACAATATAAAGTACCAGTTCGATCATAAATATTTATATGGGTATTGTCTACTCAATATGATTAAAATACGGTGAATTAACGTGGTATGGTACGGTACTCGTATTTGAGAAGAAAACAAACAGCGATAGGCTACCGGTATAGTGGTAACGGATGTTCAGTAATAGACTAGCAATACTATAGTTTTGCATTCGATTAGCTACTAATGGAAATTATTATTATTATTTTTTTTATTCGGGCTCTGTCTCGAGTCGGCCACCCCTAGTTATGGGGTATGTGCCTGAGTATATAGGCCTACATACATACATACATACAAATAGTAATGTACGGTACCTCCCAACCCAGACCGGTGATAATACACTGCCTCGGGTACACACAGACACAGTTGGTGACAGGGACTCTGCTCTCCTTGCCAAATGAAGGGTCCTATATTACGCCCAGATTGTCGGGATCTCTGAGAAACACCGCCCTACTGCCAATTTCCGCCCCAGAACTAGCCGTCCCTCCAGCTCAACAGGTTAATTTGGGGAACCCCTACGAGTCCTTCATAAAGTGGTCACATTCTGGGGGGAAGGGGGGGGGGGGGTCTCGTGCAGCGGTTATGGGGGTAACGTACCGTTGCCCACACGTTAAGCTGGTAGGCTACATACCTACTTGAGGCTATAATAGTTTACTTTAACAAGAGTACCGGTACCGCCATTAAGGTCATGCAAGACATAGGCCTACACCCGTCCACTATTATTTTAGTTTGTATACGGTAGGCCTGTTCAATTTGTGAATTGTCCATGTTTATACAAACATAGCCTACAGGTACAATTGAAGAATCAAAATTAGCTCTGTAACACCTGCAGGTGTGGACAACTGTACATGTAGTCAACAGCAAAGTTCCTCTTCGGAACCCATATATATATATATATATATACCCGGTATATATTTATATAGCCTATACTTAGACCTTGGCCAGGATTCAAAACGCAGTCCATCGTGGCCAGGTAGATTAAAGCGTGGGATATAATTCTGATTGACTGCAGTTCAAATCCTGGCTATGACCTAATCATTTATATATACCGATTATATATACACATATAATGACGTCGTAGATAATTATATTGTCAGGTACACCGGTACTGAAAAAGGACATGCCAAAATTACTTCAGATTTTATGTACCGTAGGCTACCGTGTGAAAACTTTGCTTCCATGTAGGGTACCGTGCTATATAACTAGGGATGTACACTCGGATACCATAGTTTCTAGCCCACTCATACAAATTCATGGACTTCACCTATTTCTAGTTATGGAAGCAAATCTCTGGAAACAAATGTATGAACATAGGCTATTTGTCTATAAATCAACTACAAAACTATATATACTATTTATTAAAAAGCAATTTCTATCCACAAATCAATCGGGATAGATATAATTGCATAGAGAAAAACATAGGGTGTCCACGAATGTTCATGAGTGGGCTAGAGACTATGGTATCCGAGTGTAAGTAGGATGCATCGGTATCGGCCTGTTTTAGAGGTATCGGTATCGGTGAAATATTGGCAGATACGGTACTTTAAACTGTATTTACACTCTGTATTTTCCCCTGTTATAATGTGTTCTTCAATCCTTTCCCTGTTTAGGGATTTCAGTCACTTTAGGATTGGCTATTGACTGACTTAAGTTCATGTCATGGGTGTCAATGAGGTTAAGATTTAAGATATACGATTATGAGATTAATTTTAAAGCCTACGTACATTCACAATTGAATTTTCTAGAAAGAAGTATTAGTATCGGTATCGGCTATTATCGGTGTATTTACAGTATCGGAGTATCTATATCGGCTCTAAACTGAGTACCAGTATCGGTATTGGTATCGGACAAAATATTGGTATCGGTACATCCCTAGCTATAACACACACACACACAAAAGCCTAACACTTTCAGTTGTATGTACTTCCTTTAATTCTGGCAATGTACCGGTACTTTTCTAATGTGTATGTGTGTGTTTATGGATGGAATAGAAGAGCTGCGCACATTTAATAAATAAGTAGTTACTGTTCAAAGATACTCAAGCTTGACCTCTAACAAAATACTAAACGGATAATGACATAAATGGTGAACTACCGGTACTTGTCAAACTACCAGTACGGTACCGGTACCAATGAACTTTGTAATGTATCCCAAGGGAATTAATCAAAACAAAACTAATAAAAAGTTTGGCATGAATATGTTACCGGTATATTAACACGTATCTACAGCAAAAAGAAAATTTATATTTTGAACAATTAGTAAAACAAAGCATTATAGGCCTACGGTAGGCTATATGAAATTGTTACAGCACAGTATCAAAACATACGAATAATTATATTCTAAAATAATATAACTAAAACAAAAGAAACACATTTTGAAAATGTGACATAGGCTAAAAGAGATACCCATAATATACAGATACGGTCAATGTTTATTAATAGTCGGGCGCTCTATTATATATTAATTTACATTTGTTTTTCTGAAAATATACAATTAAAACTTTAGTCTAATAAATAACAACACCGACAAATAGCCTTTTATTGCTTGTCAGAGTTATACAAATTCGGGTCAATTAGAAAATGCAATTTTCGATGCGGAGCAAAATAATAATATAAATGTTCCTACGGAACCGGTACCGGTATCATATTTTAGTTTAGTTTAATATCTTAGTACCGGTAACACTACAATAATATCATAAATGTTAACGTTGGTTGCAGGTATAATCTCAAGTACCGGTACCGGTACCATAAGAGAGCTGATGTTCAGTGGGCTCAAACTTCATCATCTATATTTTTGTATGCATTTCATTGTCAAGTGCATTAATTAACGAAGTCGGTTAGTTTTGATCATCATTTGAGTGTGAATTTTCCATTATAATTATATGTTGTTGTTTCTGCTCGGGCTCCGTCTCGAGTCGGCCACCCCCAGCTATGGGGTATGTGCCTGAGTACCCGGTATATACATACATAGGCTACATAATTTGTATTGATACGACCATATATAAGACGAAGATTTCTATATGTGTGTATATAAACTGGTGTGATACTGGATGAGAATAGCGTGGGTCTCACTATGAGAAAATAGGGCACTTGGAACGAGTAGGCAAATAAGTTGGGAAGGTGGGCAGGCAGGAAAATTGATGAGCTGTCAAAATATGATTAAGAGGTGTGAGAAAGTCCGGAGGTTTTCCTGGTGAAAGAGTCTAGACAAGAGGGATAGGAGATGGTTTAGCCACAAACCAGAGATGGGAGAACACATTAGGAGAGAGGTACCTGTATATGCATTTATATTAATGAACAAATATTACATTACAATCGTATGCCTTGACTTAAATCAAATATTTAAATTTACCATTGAGCAAATAACTTCAACAAGGAATTATTTTCGGTGGCTACCGGTATGCTTCCATCATAAAAAAAACAAAAAAACAAAATTCCACGATATTTTATGCGACTATTTTACTTGCTATTAGCCGCTTCTCTTCAATTCCAGTGACTTGACAATCAGATGACGAATACTTTAATCTATTAATGATACTGCCATATGATTTTTGCTTAGCTTGGAAATAACCTCTGGGGCTCTGGGCATAAAATAGATACGGTACTACCAGTGTCTTAAATAAACTCTCTCAGTAGGCTATAATAAGTTCTGACCGAGTTTAAATAGTCTGAAAATAATCATAACCACAAATTGGAGTCCTCTAATGGAAAAGCTGTTCCGGTCCAGTCAGTATCATACAGGTAGCCTACTTATAAAGTCGTGGCACCAAGATGCAACGTTGTTATTAAGACATTATTTTCATATTCTGATAGAGCACAAACATAATAAACCGGTACCGTACTACTCAATACTACTAGTAATCCCAAACATAATAAACCGGTACCGTACTACTCAATACTACTAGTAATCCCAAACATAATAAACCGGTACCGTACTACTCAATACTACTAGTAATCCCAAACATAATAAACCGGTACCGTACTACTCAATACTACTAGTAATCCCAAACATAATAAACCGGTACCGTACTACTCAATACTACTAGTAATCACAAACATAATAAACCGGTACCGTACTACTCAATACTACTAGTAATCCCCAATGGTAGAAATGTTAGCTTGATATCTGTCGTACCGTATTGTAGTTAGTGAGTTACAGAGGTTAATGTTGAAGAGTTTTGACCTACTTATTTGGAACAGAGAATAGTAGTGCCGTCTTGTTCAATAAGTGGACAAATCAGGAATGTGTAAATGCAAAGATAGCATA
This sequence comes from Paralithodes platypus, assembly GCA_032716605.1. Lineage (NCBI taxonomy): Eukaryota > Metazoa > Arthropoda > Malacostraca > Decapoda > Lithodidae > Paralithodes > Paralithodes platypus. The sequence goes on from CM064554.1 coordinate 33,253,296, forward strand.
AGAAAGAAAGGAATACGTCAGTAATGGCTCATCGAAACTAAAAGGGGCTCTTTAGGCAAGAGGTTCAAGAATAGCAGTGAAATGTACAAGTACACCAGTTCATGAGGTGTAACTAGTGTGCAGAGATGGAACAAATTTAGATATTTACTACCGGTACGTAAAATTAGTTAGGCCTACATGAGATAAACTAAATTGCTATGATGATAGAAATAGGCTTGGGTGAAGAAGAAAAGGAAGGTGATGAAAATTATGGGGGTTAACACATGACAGGCTTTGATATAGTTGTGTGAATCAGTGAGCTTAGAATAAGGTGGTGTGGCCCGTTGCCTGGAAGGTACCGGTACTCTGGATATGTTTAAGAAATGGGAAGTTAAAATAGGACTTAAGAGGCTATCAACCCTTATGGATTATTAAGCCAGCACACTGTACGTCAAGAAAAGCGTCAGGAGTAGAGCCCCTTTTCTAGAACTCCAGTCCCTTGAATAAATTGTAATGAGGCACTGACTGACTGACTACATATCTGTAGGTGTAAGAAAAAAAATAGTTTTCAGAGTGAGACCATTGTGATACCGTTAACAAAAATTTGATTACCGGTACCTCTGCAAAGGGCCTAGGGTTAGGGATATGGCACTAACACCCAACAGTGATATCGATTGTATATGTCGTAGGCTATTCAGAATAGATGGAATAATGTAATCTATACAATAGGCATGCACTCAAATGTCTAGGGAAAATAAAGTGAACAGTGTAGGAGAATTAACCCCTTCTGTACCGACGACGTATTTTTGTAGTTATTCTAGCTATATTTAGACGATTTTGTGAAGTTTAAGAAGGATCTGTGGTACTAATAACTAATAAGGGTTAAGGGAGATGTTCGAAGTTTGTTAATTGCTGTAGGCCCTTTTTAATCTGACTGAAAACGTCTAATAGTTGCCAGAATATAATGAAAAGGACGTCACCGGTACTGAAGGAGTTAATGTTTCAGAGTATAGCACGGTAGCACCATAAATACAATGTACTGTATAGGTATATATATATACTGTATATATACTGGACGTGGGTATTTGCACCCGACCGGGCAAATACCGTGAGCGGTATTTGCACCCGACCGTGTTAATAACACTGAACGTTATTTGCACCCGATGGTCATCTTATTTTGCGATACCGACATTAATACAGACCCACTTATCTATCTATCTATCTACATGCTCAGGCCCAATCCCCATTTTGGGGGTAGCCGACTCAAGACAGAGCAAGAACAGGGAAAACACAAAAACAACATAAAACAACAAATAAACACAGATAAAAAGCACAAACTCAAACACATCCAGGTCACCCAGGAGAAGACCCAGAGACCAGGGTCACCAAGGTCGCTCCAGCACTCCCCCGGCCCCCGACCACCCGGAGAGGTTCCGATCGTGGCAGGCAGACATGCAGCGGAGCCAAAGCCACAAGCCCTCCCACCACACTTCCAGGCGCACCCTTCACATTAATCGTCTCCCCGGGCCAGGCGCCTGATGGACTATTATCTAGTCCAACTTGCGCCCGACCCCTTACTCCAAATGACTACGTGTTCACTCAACTATTCACAAGCATTCTCCATTCACTCCTGTCCACCACCACTTCCCCTGCCTGATCTATAGTCATTCCTCTATCATCCAAAGCCTTTCTTACACAGTCTCTCCATCTCAATGGGGGTCTTCCTGCCCTTCTATCTCCCCTTGTACCCGACTCACATATTCTCTTTGTAAGCCTTTCATCTCCCATTCGTTCAACATGGCCATACCAGCTCAGCACCCTTCTGTCCACTCTGGCTGACAAATGTTCCTGCTGCCCCACTCTCCTACGTATCTCTTCATTCCTCAATCTGTCTCTACGAGTAACTCCACACATACTCCTCAAGCAGCTCATCTCCATCACATCCAGCCCTCTTTTCTTAATTTCTCCTTCTTCAGAGCCCATGTCTCAGCCCCATACATCACTGTTGGCACAACAATTCCTTGATACAGTGCACTTTTTATTTTCACTCAGAGATTTCTCGTCCTCCACATACTTCCCATTGCTCCGAAAACCTTCCTTCCTTCACACTCTGTGTTACCTCCACTTCCACACCTCCACTCCTGCTTATCGTTCCTCCTAGATATTTAAAACACTCTACTTGTTCCAAAATCTCCCCATCCAGCCTCACATCTAGATTCACCCTATGCTCTCCCCTATTACACACCATTACTTTACTTTTATTGACGTTCACCTTCAGTTTCCTCCTTCCACAAACCACACCAAACTCTGACTACCCGCTGCAGTTTCTCATCAGAATCCGCCACCAATACTTATACTGCTTGAATTTCATGTTTGTCCTTATCTAGCATTACTGTTCTTGTTTTTTATGGTTCCATGTCAGTTGAACCAGTGCCACTTTAACCAGTGCTAACTCAACCAGTGGCCACTTCAACCAGTGACCATTTCAACCAGTGACCATTTTAACCAGTAACCTAACCTAACCTAACCTAACCTACTAGTTAAAATGGTCACTGGTTGAAGTGGCCACTGGTTGAGTTAGCACTGGTTAAAGTGGCACTGGTTCAACTGACTTGTCACCGTTTTTATGTATCTCCCATCATGTCACAAAAAGCTTTGTTGGGTGCAAATACCCATTCCGTATACCGGGTATATATATATATATATATATATATATATATATATATATATATATATATATATATATATGTATATATATATATATAATAATAATAATAATAATAATAATAAACAGCGACACACCTGTAGCCTATAATTATCTTTTTCACTTTCATATTCCGTCTTTTCCATAGTTGTCCAGCACCCTTTTCCATAATATATACCGGTAGCTATATTTTCTGCTTCGATCAACATCAATTTGACAAGTTATTAAATTTATATTTACGACACAATTCCCCCCCAAAAAATATATATAAATGTACATAATATATAAACATTATGTTATTAGTCAACATGTGTAAATAGTTCTAATAACATCTCTTTTAGCCGATTGCCTTGAATTTGATTATTACCTGATAACCTACGGTTGATTGATTGGATAATATATAGGCCTAATCGAATAAGACGAGTTAATTGCCGTTGTTACATTTGTTGTTAACTAATTCCATAATCGCCATACAATCAAGGTAAATAAATAATATATATATTTATATACTGGCATATTTCTCTTCGCAACACTGTTAATGGACGAAATAACTTAAAGTAGACATGACGTTACCTTCAGAAATGGGATTGCTAATTCATCTAATCTCTGTAAAGAACACTCATTAGGCCCTACCACATTATTCGTTCGGTATCATGCGCTGAGAACGAGAAACAATATACGTTTACTCACCAGTCCAGCGCCCAGCATCGCCACCGCTCTCCGTCCGTCCACGTTTTTCCTTTCCATTATTATATTCCTGTAATTCCATACACTGTACGATAATGTATACCCCTAAGCCGTAGCAGTAGGCTGGGGGTTCAGCCTGATTACCACAATAACACTGATCGGGGTACGAGAACCCCTTGAAGAAGACACAGAATAATAAACCATCACCACAACACTGACACAACCGGAGCGGATACGACGTACATCCTTCCTTCACCACGGACTGAGCAGCACTGAGGTGAGCGAGGTCTGAGGCAGTGAGCCGAGTGAGCTTGTGAGCCTGTGAGGTCTCAGGTCTCGGCTCTCAGTCTCAGGTCTGTTTTGTTTTGTTTTGTTTTCTCCATTCCTCGCCCCCCCCCGCCACCTACGTTATCAAATCCACGTGCTCCCTGTTTACATTTCGTCTCAAGACAACAAATCAAAAGAATGAATAATGGCGAGGTTAATGTTGTGTAGAAGAAATCACCCATTTGTGTATGGGATGTACAAAAAGGGGCCAAACGAAAGATAAACACTAAAACATGGTCCGTCTTGCTAGATCGTATTTAGTGGTTTTGCTCTGGTGGTTATTCGGTATGTTTTAGAAAATATGTAGGCCACCCTTTCGGAGATCACGGCATCAGGCAATAGATAGATAGATAGATATGTATCATCAATGGATACCAAAACGGATCCTTTTAAGTTATATTTTTTTCGGAAATGTTGTAAGTAGCCTAATTCCTCTACATTATCATTGGGTAATCCCTCCCTCACCCCCTCATCTCTTCCCCCCCCCCCCATTGACCCCCTCCCTTCCAAACAAAATATGATCATTAACAATTTCTAATGGATACTCAAAGTACTGCTCCCTGGTTAGCCACTCCTTTTAAAGGCAAATTTTTAGACGATTAGAAGAACCAAATTTGCTACGGTGAACTTCTCCTTCACTTGTTGATATATAATTTTCTTTATATATTATACATGGAATAACGCAGAATTTGTCGGATTCCGTTTTTATGAGTATCCATACCGCACATGCCTGATTAACATTTAAAATAACAGCATTCACTATGGGTTATCTGCGCCTATTTCTATTTAGCTGCATGGGACATTTCTATACAAAATGAGAATATAAGAACACTGAAAGCTACATCTGGTCCACACGAGGCAGATCCCATTCATACCCAACCCATCTCATTCATATGATTATCCATGTTATACTTGAAATTGTCTACAGTTCCTGAGCTGATCATTGTGCTAGGCAGTTTATTTCACATATCAACAACTCTTTTTTTCCAAACAAATGCGTGCCTATAACTTTTCACACTCTCCTTCACAATGTAGACTTTCTGCTTATCAAAATGCATATATCCCCAGAACTTCTAGTCTCTTTATGAATGGAGGATGCCTTTAGGCACATTGACCTTTTTTGGTTTGTTATTCCTTCCTCCATAATTGTGTTGTCTCTTAAGGGGAGATCTCCACTTGAGGGATTTTTTTCTTGACCCCTTTCTCCCTCATGTTTAGCCCCATTGCTTTTGATATTATAAAACGTTTGCCCCATTAGTTTAGCGATTTTGAGAACTTTCACCCCATATTAAGACCTTTCGTGCCATTCAGGTGTCGATTTTATCCTGGCGAGCGATAGCGAGCCTGTAATTTAAGAGGAACCGGCCTTTGGCCGGGAAATTTTTCTACCGAAAAATGTACAAATTTATCTTGAAAGGGACTCAAGGGGGTGTAATTTTAAGCTTGATGGAGGTCTAGGGAACAAACTAAATACCTCCCCTTAAAGAAAGATAAATAAATAAGTTAATGTTCAACAAGCAGCTTATGGGCTTAACAGACAATAAAAACGCTAGATTATTTACAAATGCGCAATCAAAAGTAACTTGTAGTGTACGTGCTTGCTAAAAGCGGGGTTACACGAGCGCATTTTCAGGCATTTTTCGATGAGCAATTTTGTTATCGTAATATTTTGAGGCTCTTTCGCATCGGCGACAAATCGCTCTTGTGACACCGCCATAACTCATCCTTATCTTGTCCATGTTCGAGGATATCTGAGATGAAAGTAAACTCATTCTAGTTCACACACCACTTAAAGAGGGAGTTATATTTATATATTGATTTATTCATTCATTATCATTTGTGTTAGTTTCCTTGCTAGACCTCCATCAAGCTTAAAGAAACATCCCCAAGATATCACTTCTAGATAAATTTGTACATTTTTCGGTAGAAAAATTAATCGGCCGAAAGGCGATTCCTCCTAATTTACAGGGTCGCTATCGCTCCCAGGAAAATATCGACACATATATGGCACGAATGGTCTTAATATTGACAAAGAAATGGGGCGAAAAGTCTTAAAATCTCCAAACTATTGGGCCTAACGTCTTAAAATAAAACAAACTATAAGGACTAAACATGAGGTAGAAGGGGGGCCAGAAGAACCAACCATGTACCCTTAACAGTGAAACTATACTTTTCCATAGTCACCACTATTAATTTTCATCATATTCTGCTTACCATTAGACAAGTTTCGTTAGTTTTAATCTACCTTGGCCTATACGACTTAAATGAGTAAACACGATCATAATAAACCCTCCTTGTTAAACTGCATAACATCGTCTAATTTCAGCCACAATAGAAGTTACGAAAGCGTCATGGTGCTGAAGGGGTTTAGGGAAGGTAATTTTATCTTACCCAATAATTATTAGGTATTATTCCCATTTAGGCCTACTTTGTATCGAAATATTACTACAGTCGCACCTCTCTCTATATACATTCCACCTCTCTCTATATACAGTATATATCAGGGTGACCGGTCAACTCAACCAGTAGACCATTTCAACCAGTAGCTCTCAACCAGTACCAAATCAACCAATACGGTTAGGTTAGGTTAGTACTATATTTTGGCACTGGTTTGGTTGGTATTGATTGATTTGGCACTGGTTGAGAGTTACTGGTTGAAATGGTCTACTGGTTGAGATGACATGGGACCATATATCAGTGTCTTCCGTTAAGTTGGGATGGGCCGTTTTTCTGGTCCCCCTTCTCCCTCATGTTTAGTCCGATTAGTTTTCAGATTTTCAGATGTTTACCCCATTAGTTTCTCGACTTTAAGACCTTCCGTCTCATATTTTTGTTAGTATTTTAAGACCTTTCGTGCTATTTAGGTGTCGATGTTCTTCCTTGCGAACGATAGTGAGCCTGTAATTTTGGAAGAACCGGCCTACCGAACAATTTACACATTATTTACAAGGGGGATCATTTTATTTTTTTTATTTTTTTTTTTATTGGGAAGAAACTAGAATAATAATGAATACATGAAAAGGTCGACCAAAAAGTGAACCATCCCCTTTTAAAGGAACGTGTGTTCCTTTACCACGTGCCAAATAGGTAGGCCAGAAATCGTGTAACTCATAAAGGGGTAGAGCAAATGGGCTGCACATTTCCACACCTATTCCCTGGCTTAATCTTTCCAAATGGTAGAAATATTAGCTGGATTACTCTAGTCGTTGGTGTGTTATAGAGGTTTTTGGCCTACTGACTTGGAATAGGGTATAGCATGTTCGCAGTCCATCAAGTTCATATAAAGACACTTACACGTAGATTGTTATTCACTATTACAACCTGCTGGTTTTCTTATCATATGTTTAGTTTTGTGTTCGACTTTTTTGTGGATCTGCAGCAATATTTAAAAGGGGGAGGGGTAGGTTTTTCTGAATAAGACCTCAATAAACCCTCTCAGTAACATAGATTTTTCTTAAACTGCATAAAATCATCAAATGTTAGCCAAAATCAAAGGTAAAAAGCCGTCATGGTGCTGAAGGGGTTAAGGATCAAAAGTTGGTGGTAAAGGATCTTGTGTGATACCCGTTAGAAAAATTAGATATTTAACTACTCCTGTTCTATCTAGGTCTCCAACCCAATAATTAGTAAATTTGTTCAGTCTTTCTTCAATTTAACTAGTGAAATCTGGACATCTCACCCTCATGTCAAATGTTCCTTCATACTATGACTTAGACTGCTTTATACATCGTGTGTACAGTCGCTTTGACCCCAACGTCCCTTGAAGTTGGCTCTCTGTCACTTGTCTTGCTTTGGGGGAGATACTCGTTACAGGTAGCTTGCCTTTTGTATCCTTTATACACATAGAAAACAAAATCATACATGATCGTGGTTGCCATCATGAATCCTGGACAACAACCAAGGTGTCTTAACCCCTTCTATACCGGCTACGCCTTTTCAGTTTTATTCTATATATATTTAGATGATTTTGTGCAGTTTAAGAAGGATATACTGTATGGTAGTAAAAGGGTCAAGTGAGATACTTCAAAGCCTGTTAATTGCCAGAAATTCTTCCTAAGCTGAATATAATCGATGAATAGTAGCTACAATAAATGTAATAGACGTCGCCGGTACAGAAGGGGTCTCCCCATAGATGATGAATGAGGTAGGGGCCAGCGCGTCACCTCACAACATTTAAGGTGGCCCACCTCGTTTCTCTCTCTATCTCTCTCTCTCTCTACTATGTTTGTTTTATATAATTAAGTCCTGACTACCTCACTAGGATCGAAAGGTCTGTGTGGTCAGTGTATCTATGTAAATGTAAAATCTCTCGCTATCTCTCTCGCTGTGTTGTATCCATTCGGCCCCATTCAGCCAACTGTTTTAAGACGTGTATCCCCATCTATATATTTTTAAATGTTTTTGACAGCAGGCTAAATTAGTACATTTTTCGATAGAAAAATTTCTCCAGCGAAGCCGGATTTCTTCATAAAATGTTGGCTCGCTATCGCTTGCCAGGAAGAAATCAACACCTGGATAGTGATAAACGTCATAAAACAGTAAGCTGAATGGGGCCGAATGAATACAAGCCAGAGAAAGAGAGAAAAGGAGAGAAAACAAAAGCAGGTGACCCACCTTAAATGATCTAACGGGTTTCTCACTTGTAAATGTCGCGCGGTAACTTAGGTCCTCACATTTATACTTCTTAGCTTTTACTTGTCCCTATGAGTACCAGCGACGTGTGATATATTTTATTATAGCTTTATTTAGACGATATTATGCAGCTTAACCCTTCTTTGGCAGCGCCCGGCTATAGCCGGGCGAGAGAACCAAGGACTATGTGGCGGGGCCCGGCAATTTCAGCAAGTCGGTAAGTCGGCAAGCCGGCAAGTCGCATGCAATTTTGAGCACGTAATGTGCTCTGAGAGAGAGCGGAGCGGTGGGAGGAGCATAGGTTACCTCATGACCGCTCACCACGGTGGCCATGGAGCTACTGAGATGTACTCCGCCCTACTCCACCCTCCCTCACTCGTTTCACACGTAATAATGTAAGGAAATGACCGTATTTTACCGATTTTGCCCTTCGGTTGCACGATCATTGCAAGACAACCAGTGATCATAGAAGGATGGTTCTGGTGTCATTGGAAAGCTCATTTAATGCCCTTTCAGGGATACATACTTGTATTACACTCTGGCTCTTGTTTATGCATGAAAACGAGCACGGAAACAAGCTCGTTTATGGTAAAACCCCCCGCTGGGCGGCACAGTCAAATATACTCCACCACCCGCTCTTTGAGTGTTAAGGAGGATCTGTGGTAGTTACAAGGGTTGGTTGAGATTGATTAAGCCTTATTAATGCTAGAGGTCCTTCTTAAGTTGAATAAAATTGCCAAATAGTTGCCAGAATATGATGAAAGGGACGTCCCTGTTACTGAATGCGTTAAATTAGATTAGTCAATGTCGCATGTTCTGAACTCACCACCACCCCCTTACTATGACAAATAACCACCACCCCCTTACTATGACAAATAACCACCACCCCCTTACTATGACAAATAACCACCACCACCCCTTACTATGACAAATAACCACCACCCCCTTACTATGACAAATAACCACCACCCCCCTACAATCACAAATAACCACCACCCCCTTTACTATGACAAATAACCACCACCCCCTTACTATGACAAATAACCACCACCCCCTTACTATGACAAATAACCACCACCCCCTTACTATGACAATAACCACCACCCCCTTACTATGACAAATAACCACCACCCCCTTACTATGACAAATAACCACCACCCCCTTACTATGACAAATAACCACCACCCCCTTACTATGACAAATAACCACCACCCCCTTACTATGACAAATAACCACCACCCCCTTACTATGACAAATAACCACCACCCCCTTACTATGACAAATACCCACCACCCCCTTACTATCACAAATAACCACCCCCCTTACTATGACAAATAACCACCACCCCCTTACTATGACAAATAACCACCACCCCCTTACTATGACAAATAAGCACCACCCCCTTACTATGACAAATAACCACCACCCCCTTACTATGACAAATAACCACCACCCCCTTACTATGACAAATAACCAACACCCCCTTACTATGACAAATAACCACCACCCCCTTACTATGACAAATAACCACCACCCCCTTACTATGACAAATAACCACCACCCCCTTACTATGACAAATAACCACCACCCCCTTACTATGACAAATAACCACCACCCCCTTACTATGACAAATAACCACCACCCCCTTACTATGACAAATAACCACCACCCCCTTACTATGACAAATAAGCACCACCCCCTTACTATGACAAATAAGCACCACCCCCTTACTATGACAAATAACTACCACCCCCTTACTATGACAAATTATGCACATGTGATTTTTTTTTATAATTTTTACCATAAAATAGCAAACAAATCCATATAGATATTTATATTTTTAAGGGGTGTGATGACGTCATTAGAGGTGACCCTGAAAACGTCGCCGAAACAAAAGCCTGTCCATAAACTAGGTCTACATTTTTTTTTCTATATGAATGAGGGAGACAAAAGGCATAACTACCTGCAGCGAGTGCCTCCCCCAGATTTCAAAGAGTGACAGGGCCGAAATCAAGGGACGTTCGAGCTAAAATGCCTGGACACGCAAGGTTTGAAGCAATTTAAGTCATAGGAAGAGGGAAACACTGATTCTGGAAGAGAGTTCCAGAGCTCAGCAGTTGAATAGAAGAAAGTCTGAGAATAGCATTTCACTCTTGGGTTGGAGAGTTGCACAGAGTAGGGGTGGGATTGTGTTGCAAGGCGGGTACTACGTACCCTACGTAGAGGAGGTGGTATACACTGGGAAAGCTCCGAGGAACACTGATTATTGTAGTAGCGATAGAATAGCGAGAGATATGCAACATTGCGGCGAAGAGAGAGAGATTGCAGAGAGTTGGTGAGTGGACGGGAGTTAATGATACGAAAGGCTTTCCTTTCTACTTTATCTAGGAGTGCAGTGTGAGAGGTACAAGGATGCACTGTGCCCCTGTACAGAGCAAGAAGCTGCACAGTGGTAAAGAACCCCTTGAGGCGGTTGAGCACACCCAGCTTCTGGGAGGCTGCCTTAGCGAGACTGGTAATATGGTCTTTCCAAGTGAGAGTAGAAGAAAAAGAGACACCAAGCACATTCAGAGAAGATGAAGGGTTGATTTTTGTATTGTTGAAGAATAAGGGATAGCCCTTTGGAGGTTCCTGACGGGTAGTAAGATGGATACATTGAGTTTTGGAAGCATTAAATGCAACAAGGTTTTGTCTACCACAATTGGAAATAGTAGCTAGATCAGAAGAGAAGTATTTTATGGCTTCATTACGTTTACTTTTGAGGGACTGCTGGCTGCGGCGTTCTGGAAAACTAATTGAGTGGTGTAAGGTAGAGTCGTCTGCATATGAATGGATGGGACTGGATGTACAGTTGAGAAGATCATTTATGAAAATTAGAAAGGGAATAAGAGATAGGACAGAACCCTGAGAAACACCGGCATTGATAGGATGAGGAAATGAGCAATGGCCTTCCACAACCGCAGCTATGGAACGGCCGGAAAGGAAATTAGAGACAAAGGCACAGATGGAGGGACAGAAACCAAAGGAGGGCAGTTTGGAAATTAAAGAAATGTGCCATTAACCCTTGTCTAGCGGGGGGTTTTGGGCATATTTGGGCATATTCAGGCCCTCCTGAATGATAAATAAAGTATCTGCATGAAAAGAAATTTATTCAGCAAAAAACTAGGCGCTAAAAGCTTCAAAATGAGACCAGAACGAGCTACGTAGCACTCGTGGTTCTCATACAGTGGTTCCAGTAACATGGGAGTTTAGCGTATAGCAGCATATTTTTCGCAGCTATGCTCACTACTGGCTACACTGCCGGCCTCTCGAGAACACAGGGAACATGAGTTAATGGGCGGCGGTAATCCCTGGGAGTCGTCTGTCTGGCCCGCTGCGCTCCCGGCCATTTGCACTCGATTTTAACCCTTTAAAAGCCTTAATAATGCTCCTAACTTGCTGCAAATTGGAACCGGACTTAAGTCCGGCCCCGATCTTTAAGGGTTAAAGATGTGTTTAACAAACTAACTAATGCTACACACAGTTCTGCTACAATACAAATTGGGTTGTATTCTATGTATGACACCATATTTACCTCTACCTGAAACTTTTGTACCTACCCACATCCTTAACCCCTACTGTACCATAGGTTACATTAATAAAATTACCCCCAGTCCCAAGCAATGTGGTCAAAATGGCAGCATATAACAACCTCCCACCTCAAAAAATGGAGGAATACTGGCTCTCCCAGCCTGTAGAGGCTTGGATATAAGCTCAGAAGTGTTGCCAACTCTAGAGCAGTGCTCAAAGGGTCGTGGTACCAGGCACTGCCTGATACTGGCAGTTACAAGGAAAGTATATTACTGACTGATCTCTGCCGTCACTGGGACTGGGGTGTGATTTATCTACTGACGTCATGGAGCGTTGCTGGTACTGAACGGGTTAACCCCTTCAGACTCGTACGATGCAGAGATTGCCAGATTAGCAATAAGAAATAGAGTTCTCTCACTCTTATAATTACCTCTCCAAAATTAGTTTTCTGCCCACAGCTAACTCAAAGACAACTGCAGAGGTTGAAGTAACTAAACTAAAGGTTTCTAAATACCCCTGATGGTAACAAAGGCTTTAAAGTATCCCAAATCGGCTCAAAATCGCGTCATATGTCGGAGAGGGTTAAGGGGCTAGTGGTCGTTTTTTTTGTCTAATAATTAATTTATTCATATATTTTTTAGTTTCCTCGCTAGACCTCAATCAAGCCCCTAGACCCCCCTTCAAGATAAATTTGTAATTTTTTCGGTAGAAAATTTTCCCGGCCAAAGGCCGGTTAGTCTAAAAAACTACAGGCTCGCTATCGCTTGCCAGGAAAAGTAATCGACACTTGAATGGCACGAAAGGTCTTAAAATTGACAACGAAATGTGGCGAAAGGTATTAAAATCGGCAAACTAAAGGGCCGAATGTCTTAAAATCTCAAAACTAATTGAGCTATACACGAGGAAGAAAGAGGTCCAGAAACGCGACCCATATCCCCTTAAGCAGCAAATGATATATCTCCAATACAAAAATGACAGCCAGCTTGGTCGCAGGGTTACCAAAACAAAAGAAAAAAATATTGATAGATTCGTTCTCAGAAGTAGCTAGAATGTCGCTAGAGAGTAAATACATGCCAAAAATCACTAGAATATTCCCATAATCTCTTTAATGTCACTTAATATGGCTAAAATGTCTAGCATATTGTTAGGATTCATGTCATTTACACGATGTGTACATTTGCGTAAACTTATGTTCGCTTATTATTTGTGAGAAACAGCTTTTTAGAATATTTATCTGGCAAAATAAAAACTATACCACTGACAATATATTATATTAAGGGGGGATGGGCGTATTGTTTTGCTTATTTATTTAACTGTTTATTGTTTATTTTTAGTTTCCTCCCAAGACCTCCATCAAGCTTAAGAAAAACACCCCAAGACCCTCTTTCAAGATATATTTGTACATTTTTCGATAGAACAATTTACCGGCCAGGGGCCGGTTACTGCTATGTTATAGGTTCGCTACCATTTGCCAGGAAAAAAAATGACACCTAAATTGCACGAAAGGTCTTCATAATGACAAAGAAATGGGGTGAAAGGTCTTAAAATTACCAAAATAATGGGCCGACCTAAAAACCTGAAAACTAATGGGGCTAAACATGAGAAAGAAGGGGGACAAAACAAAAAACTACCTCCCCTTAAGTTAAATACAGTCTTGCGGTACTAACTTAATATTATGTGAGCACATTTTATATATTTTATAATTATTTTATATGCACAGGAAAATACAATGATTTTTATTGCTCATCATATAAGTTCCACTTCAATACTGATATTAAATTATATCGGACACTGGAGTAGTAGCTAATATATAATATATATATATATATATATATATATATATATATATATATATATATATCCAATGGACCCGGGTTCAAATCCCGATATGTCAATGGGAAGATATTATTGGGATTGAATTTGTGCTGTACCTAGTATCAGTGCATTACCACAAAGCCCACCGAAATGCCAAAAAAATACCCTCATTGTTCCCTGATTAAATAACACTGTATGAATATTCCCATATTCAAAATATGTTACAGGGGGACAATGCCTAGTGAGTTCACTGCTCAATAGGTGGCGTTCTGAGAGTGAGGGTCTGAGTCTGGAGGGTGAGACGGTGAAGCACTTGAGCGAAGCAACCAGCCGCTTTAGAAATGGAGCTGCTTCGAGCCATGATGGATGCTTCGCATGTCTCACTCTCCAGACTGGAACAAGACCTCACGGGCTTCACCGTGTTGAGCGGTGGAATGTACAGGCTCTCAGCCTATGCCCGAGAAGGAGTAGTTGGAATATAGAAAAAAAAAAAAAAAAAAAAAAAAAAAATCAACAGAGAGGCTCCCAATCCCCTATTCACATAATAACTTTGTTACACCACAAACTCACACTCAATTTTCACCATTCCTTTTACTCACCTACCAGCCAAAATTTCGAATTCTTTCACAAATACACAATAAAAACTAAAGTAAATTAAGCTCTTCATAAGACAGTGCAATCTTCTCTAGACTCGGCAGTTGACAACCATGCCTTGCTGCCCCACTTTAGACCCTTACCATCCAAAATTGCCAGACCATCATTAAAACATTCTCCATTACCAAATGTTATATTCAAATTCACCCAGACTCATCTGATTCGTCCAGACTGGTAGAGGCGGTGGGGCATGCCGGCTCGTCCACAGCCCAACCTCTATGCCACTCTTGACCGATCAGAGCTTCTGCATCTCACTTCACCAAAATTAACTTTTACCACCCAAAATTAATTATCTTTTTACCTTACCACCCATTTTTATCTCCAACCCTTCTTGACGTGCCATACTGAAGCTCTCGAAAAATATGTCTCAAAAATACCAACAGTCACAGCCCTCCCCTAAACCCCCAAACTAAAATCAACAACTCACGCAAGTTGGGTCAAGCCCCGACACTCTTTATCCTCCTACTTTGACACTTTCTCTCTTACTACACCAATAAAAACTTCCCTTCCCTTCTTTCACCCTCACCCATCTTTTCTATATTCATTTGATTGATTGATTTGATTGCAGCGGTCATTCACCTCTCGGAACCCACTGGGTGTGCTTCTTGCAACCCACTTCCTCTCTCTCGCTTGGGCACCAAAGGGAACTCGGAACTACTTATTCCAGCCACTCAGCCCTCACCAAATGTTCCAGTAAAGACCACCTCAGGCCTATCATCGCTCTCACCTACTAGGCGGATACACCTTCAGTATCCGGCCGCCTGTCGTCACATCGCTGGCTTGCATACTTACAGCCAAGCGATTCAAGAGGGACGACAAATAGTAGACGGGAGCGAGAATTTCCAGAAGAGCTATTGGCCAGCTCTGAGGTGGTGAAATTGTTCCAGTACACACCTAGCAATATCCATAAATATATATTTTTAAAGGACCCATATTGGGCCCGAACCAGACTTAAAGAAAGAGAGAAAATGCATGACTAACCCAATGGTTCCATACTAATTGATGTGTTCTTATAGGACAATAGGGGAGGTGTGGTGGAGTGGTCTTGCCACTGGCCTGGTAATCCAAAGGTCCCGGGTTCAAATCCCGATGTATCAATGGGAAGATATTATTGGGATGGAATTTGTGCTGTACCTAGTATCAGTGCATTACCACAAAGCCCACCGAAACGTCAATAAAATACCCTCATTGTTCCCTGATTAAATAGCACTGTATGAATATTCCCATATTCAAAATATGCTATAGGGGTGCAATGCCTGGTGAGTTATCTGCTCAACAGGTGGCGTTGTGTGTGTGTAAGTGTGAGAGTCCGAGTGTAGTGGGTGAGACAGTGAAGCACGGGAACGAGATGGCTTCAGAGATGGGGTCGTGTCGGGCCATGAGTGAGCACCGTGCCTCATGTGAAGGCAAGATGGCAGGTGCTCGTTGTGCTCTACGTGCTTCACATGTCTCACTCCCTAGACTGGAACAAGACCTCACGGGCTTCACTGTTCATTGTAAAGCGGTGAATGTTAAGGCTCTCAGCCTATGCCCGAGAGGAAGTAAGTTGGAATATAGAAAAAAAAAAAAAAAAAAAAAAAAAAACTAAAGAGAAAAGATACTAGACTTTTGTTGATAAATAAAATGATGATGTGTTAAGAGGGAAATAGTTATTCTTGTTAGAGAAGGCTCCATGCCGATTAGTTATAGCTAGTATAGGATCTGCTAGGACAGCACATAGATATTAATAGTAAAGTAAAAGGGAATAATTCTTGAGGATAGACACGCAACTATAAGGCTCAGGGGAATAAATAATAGTTGCCATTAGACTAGCTTCAGTTTGAGAAATAGGTAGGAAGGACACTAGTCCGTATGATCAGCGAAATCTTTGGTTATAAAGGAAACATTATCTGTTATCATAGTTAAAGGAATATTCGGTCTGTGTTAAGCGTTACGGGTGTTAAGTCCAGGATAATATTGGAATCATAAGAAACTAGGTAAAGGGATAAAAGCAGAGAACCTTGTCCATGTAGAGTTATTGAGGTGCTGCTTACATTAGGTTAAGAATTATTATTGACCAGGTGATATATGTGAATATAAATTGTTTGTAATAGGATTACGCGTATATATATTCCAAGAGTATTTAGATAAGGCAATCGAGGTAACTGTCTTGTAACAACGACCTGGTCATTTAGAAGAAATGTATTGTATGAAGTAACAAGGATATTATATAATCAAAGAGTATTTAGAAAGGCAATTGAGGTCAAATTGTAACAACGCCCTTGTCATATGAGTAAATGTATTGTATAGGGTTAAGAGGATATATTAATTGAAAGGTCATATGTAGTAACGCCTTGGTCTCTGGAGTAGACATAGTAGGCCCGGTAAAAGTATATCATTCCGAAGTTTAGTTTAGAAATATAACTCTTGTTTAGATAAGTGAATAAAGGTCTATCTATCTATCTATTGCCTGACGCCGTGATCCCCGAAGGGGTGGCCACGAACGAACCGCCCCATGCACCTCTGTCCCCAGTCAGTCGACGCCCCTCCCCCCAACCAGCACCGCCTTCGTTCATGTACTTCCTCACTCCATCCTTCCACCTCATATTCGGTCTACCTCTCCCCCTCTGTCCCTCCACCTCGCTCTCGTACACCCTCTTAGTCATTCTCTCGCTTTCCATACGTTCCATATGGCCGAACCATCTCAAGTTGTTCCTTTTCACACTTTCCAGCACATCTACCTCCACACCACACCTCCTTCTTACTTCCTCATTAGTCTGTCTATCCCTCCATGTAACTCCGCACGCACTCCTTAAGTAATTCATTTCCACTGCTCTCACTCTTGGTCTGAGTCTCTCAACCAACGTCCATGCTTCGCTTCCGTAAGTCAGTGTCGGGATTACCACACTGTCATGCAAGGACTTCTTCACTTCCATACTGACCACCCTATTTCTTGTTACTGCTTTTAGCGTTCCTACAACCCTCTTCCCCTGTTGTACTCTCTCCTGGGGGTTAGGGAATAGAATATGCCCCACGTGCCTTCTGCGTGTCGTAAGAGGCGACTAAAGAGGTTGGGTCGGTGGGCTTGCGACCCCCACCCGGAAAAAATATCTAAGCAAGGAAAAACGAACGAATGAATAAAGGTATGATCCATTAATGCCCTGGTCTCTGGAGTAGACACAGCAGGGCTCGGTAAAAACCATATTATATTGAAGCCGACTTAAGTCAATACCTGAATTTCGGAAATTCAAATAGGGAGTAACGGGAGTTCTCGGGTTCCAAAGTACAACCTATGTTGGGTCGACGTAATATTCAATCCGTGTCTTGAACTCATCTCGGCCCGAACAGAGAAACAGTTAGTAGTGTAGTAGCAAGTTTGTTAAATAAAGTATACGAACTTCTAAATGACTGGCGATTTATCCCCCACTCTAGTAGTATATTCGAAATAAGAAAATAAGTACTACAATATATATATATATATATATATATATATATATATATATATATATATATATAGTATATATATATATATATATATATATATATATATATGTAAGCGATACTTTCGTCACGAGGGAAGCGGAGACGTATTATAAAGAGTAAGATCAGTGCTGATATATACATCTTTATTGATTGTGGGACGCGTTTCGGCTTATTAACACAACATTGTTACATTGTTAATCGTTGAACAAACTATCATTTAGGAGTGCAAGAACATGTAGATAGGGAAGGAGGGAGAAAGATTTAATAGATACTTACATATCCTGTAAATAACTAGATAGATGTGAGTATGTGTGTGTGTGTAATAATAATAATAATAATAATAATAATAATAATAATAAACGGTTTATTAAGAATGGCAGCCTCATGAGCTGAAAATACACATTTTACAATTTAGTGGATGAACATGAGATGTACAGAAATGAGGATGGTAAGCTTAGTTTACAAACAAAATAAATAAATACAATAATGATGCATGTGCAGAATACAAATTATCATAAAATAACCATGAGAGTAAGTGATATACAGTACATATACACATTTATTTACTTACTCATATACAGAACAACACAAACGCTCACGTATGCACACAAACATACATACATACATACAGAAACTGTTTTGGTATGGTCAGGGTGAAGAGGGTGCAGGTACTACAATGGGAGGTTAATCCTCGGTAGTGTAGGTGTGTGTGTGTGTGTGTGTGTGTGTGTGTGTAATTTGCTTAAGACACATTGTTGTCATATATAACATAGAAAACGGTGGTACTTGAGGGTAGACTGTGAAGGGGAGTGAAAATAATAGCCTTGTTTACTAAGGGGGTAGAGAGGGCGAGGTAATTTATTAGTTTACTCTACCATTGTGCTCTAAGACAATATTTGTGGGCCTCCTATTCTGTGTCTTCCTGGCTAAATTTGATATAACAGAATCTTGGTGAAACGCTTAGCAGGGCATATGGATAATAATTTAAATAACAATATTTGCATAATATATATATATATATATATATTCAAAGGCAAAAGTGAATACGCTCTCGTATGAATCAGCATCAACAAATATGAGTCTACAGTATGTAAAGCTTTATAATAGTCCATATGCTTCAGAATGTGACGATACATTTTCGAATTGGTGTACGCTTTATGTGCTCAGAACTGTACTATCGCCTGCAGTAATAAGTGGTATTAATTTTTATTCGAATGCATTTGACACACAGATGCAGTATTTTACATGTAAAATCCATAGACAGGGTGCATGTTTCCCTTAAGCTCGGCTCACACATGCACGAATTAATGTCCCGTCCGTCCCCGACCCTTAATTCGCTGTGCCTGGGCGGCGTCCTTTTTATGCATGCATAAAATGGTCCGTATGGGTCGGGGCAACTGCCAGAAAAATTGTTATGTCGGGGACACCCAGGGGACACACACGGACACACACGGGAGCAATCGTCGTCTAGGCGCAGCCTTGCGGCGTCTAGACGACGAATATAACGGGATGAGAACGGCGGCAAAAAACCGTTGGAACAGTTGGAACGTTGGAACGGAACATGGGGCCTCCAGATTGATGCCGTCCTGCCTATTTTCTTGGTCAGGGACGGACGTGACGTTAATTCGTGCATGTGTGAACCGAGCTTTACCCAATGTTCACTGCTTGAAGGGGTCCGACCCGTTTTTTTTCGTTTTTCTGGGTAGTAGTCATTCGACCCCATTCAGCCTACTGTTTTAAGACGTTTATCCTCATCCATGTATCGATATACACCTGGCGAGCGATAGCGAGCCAGCACAATTTTGAATTATATTTTAGACAGCTGACTTAATTTGTGCATTTTTCGGTACAAAAATATCTCCGGTGAAGTCAGATTTCTCTATAGAATGATGGCTCGCTATCGCTCGTCAGGAAGAAATCGATACCTGAATGGGGAGAAACGTTTTACCAGTAAGTTAAATGGGACCGAATGGATATAACCCAGAGAGAAAAAGCAGGTCGGTCCCATTAAGTTAATTATACCAGTTACCAGTTACTTTTGCAAGCAATTGTACAATCAAACCGGACTACAGTTAGTGACTGTATGTATGAATCGATGGACAGTAAACAGTATCGAAGCATACAGCAACACAAAGAGAAGAGATACAGGACAGATACATTTTCCAATTATACAGAACACTAGGAATACTAAGCACATGCAAACAGATACGGACATAACAGAATCAAGTTATGCATCCACATTTCTCACAAATCACTAACAAGACCATTTTTTTTGTTAACAACGGCAGAACTCCGTCAGTATGGCAACATCGGTACAAAACGATTCCCTTGTGAGTCTGCTTTACCTGGGTTTGATCCCAACCAAGGCGGACATAATGTAATAGGAGTGGTAGTACGTTCTTGCGTGCTTCACTTGCTCACACCCAGTCGGAAAACCCCTCGATGACGTATACAGACATATAACACATATAACAAAGCCGTTCCAATAGCCTTCATTCTCTCAACACTCTTTGGAAAGTAGATACGTTGTAAGGGATTTTCCTGCAATACCTTCACCTAAACTGACCTGACCTGACCTGACTACCACATAATGTACAGTACTAAACAATCAATTCCTATGAAATGGTCCG
This sequence comes from Paralithodes platypus, assembly GCA_032716605.1. Taxonomy (NCBI): domain Eukaryota; kingdom Metazoa; phylum Arthropoda; class Malacostraca; order Decapoda; family Lithodidae; genus Paralithodes; species Paralithodes platypus. The sequence goes on from CM064554.1 coordinate 33,273,756, forward strand.
CATAACTAGAGTACAGTCCTGCTTTGCTTACTGGAGTATTAAGGGGGATGGTTGGTTTTTCTGCCCCTCCCCCCTTCTCCCACATGTATAGCCCAATTAGTTTTCAGATTTTAAGACGTTCGGCCCATTAGTTAGGCCATTTTTAAACTTTTCGTCCCATTTCTTTATTTGTCAAAATTAATCTAGTAGGATCTTGGGGTTGTTTTTAATGTTTGATGGAGGTCTAGGGAGGGAACTAATACAATAATAAATACATTAACAAATATAGCAATCGATAAACCCTACCCCCCTCAAGCAGAACTGTAAAAACATGTTTATCATCGGCACATCATGGATCCTTTGAAGGGGTAGTGCTTGTTTTTTGGTATACCGTATATATGTGATGGATATGAGCTGCTTGAGGAGTATGTGTGGAGTTACTCGTAGAGACGGATTGAGGAATGAAGAGATACGTAGGAGAGTGAGGCAGCAGGAACATTTGTCAGCCAGAGTGGACAGAAGGGTGCTGAGCTGGTATGGTCATGTTGAACGAATGGGAGATGAACGGCTTACAAAGAGAATATATGAGTCAGATACAAGGGGAGATAGAAGGACAGGAAGACCCCATTGAGATGGAGAGACTGTGTAAGGCAAGCTTTGGATGATAGAGGAATGACTATAGATAAGGCAAAGGAAGTGGTAATAAACAGGAATGAATGGAGAATGCTTGTGAATAGTTGTGTGAACACGTGGTGATTTGGGGAAAGGGGTCGGGCGCAAGTTGGACTAGATAATAGTCCATCAGGCGCCTGGCCCGAGGGGACGATTAATATGAAGGGTGCGCCTGGAAGTGTGATGGGCGGGCTTGTGGCTTTGGTTCCGCTGCATGTCTGCCTGCCGAGATCGGAGCCATTCCGGGTGGTCGGGGGCCGGGGGAGTGCTGGAGCTACCTTGGTGACCCTGGTCTCTGGGTGACCTAGATGTGTGTGCATTTTGTGTTTTGTCTGTGTTTGTTCGTTGTTTTGTCTTGTGTTTTGTGTTTTCCCTGTTCTTGCTCTGTCTTGAGTCGGCCACCCCCAAGAAAAAAAGAAAAAAAAAATAGAATAAAATAGAAAAAAAAAATAGGATAAGTGGGGATTGGGCCTGAGTATATAGATAGATATAATAGTATATACCGGTATGTATTAATCCGTGTTTGGGTTTCCTCGCTAGACCTCCATCAAGATTAAAAAAATACTCCCATGACCCCCTTTCAAGATAAATTTGTACATTATTCGGTAAAAAAATGTCACAGCCGAAGGTCGGATCCTTCTAAAATTACAGGCTCGCTATCACTCGCCAGGAACAAATTGACTCTTAAATGGCACGAAAGGTCTTAATATTGACAAAGAAATGAGGCAAAAGATCTAAAAATCGCCACACTAATGGTCTGAACGTCTTAAGATTTCAAAAACTAACATGCTAAACACAAGGGAGAAGGGGTCCAGAAAAAGTGACTGCCTCCTCCTTAAGTAAATCCATAATTTCCTTATAAATGTGGCATTATAGGCTGAGGCTAACTTGAGTAGATATTGAATATATCTACAGTATATATTTACAAAATGTAAGTGTTTATTTGTGTATGATAATTACATTTTGGCTGTATTGATTTTGCATAAAAGATGGTGTCTGTGTCTTTGTGTTTTTGTTGAAAGTGGATCTAATATTTTGTCTTAAATACTACTACTACTACTACTAATAATAATAATAATAATAATTATAATATTATTAATATTAATATTTTGTTCATTTCGAGCCAGCAGGAAATGAGGCTGAAAAAACATAAGAAAAATACACCATTCTTTAAATTAACTTATCTAAAGTAGTCAACAGATTGACTCTGGTTGCCACAAGAGCTCCTACACCCCCCCCCCCCTCCTCCCCCCATAGAAGGGATAGAATGGTGCTGAATCCACAACTAACCTTCACAGCCCGGAAAGGTTTTGACACAAACCTTACCGGCAGGTAATTGGGATGGAACCCGCACTACCAGAGCCAAGCGACTAGAATACAATGTCCCAGTGCGCTCAGCCACTGTGGCAGTGCAAGGCAAGGTGGTGTCATACAGTCATATACTATAATAATACTATATTATGAATATTAAATCAAATGCGTGTGATCAAATTATGTAGTAAAACTCGCAGGAATGATGAAACAATGGAACACCAAGGTTTCGTCTATTCTCTCAAGACATCTTCAGGGTATATATATATATATATGTGTGTACTGTATATAGTGTGTGTGTGTGTTTGTATTCCAAGTGATGTCATATCCTCGGTGATAGCGACACTGAGTAAATTATGGAGTACTTACATGACAATAATTCCAGTTGATCGACTTGTGCGACCGTGACTATTAAAACCTTTGGTAAGAATATATAATTACTACAAGACGAGGCAGTGGACACGGTCGGTCGAAAGAGCCAATCAGCTGGAGTTATTGACATATAGGTGGGCTGTTACTTTCTCAGAGTCGCTAAAACCGAGTATAGTGTTCAAGATGTTACTGAAAACACATACTGTCATAAATAGATATTAGTTTATATCTGTGTTAAACATCGCAATACTCTGCACATTTAGATTCGAAAGACCGAAAACATTTATCATAGTTACTGCTATAATTTTGTTTTCTTCTGGTGTTAAATGATAAGAGAAAATGTATATTGGTGGGTAGCCTTTTTATAAATCATGTTAGCCATGTTCATATTGCTGGAAACTTTGAGTTCAGTTATAGTGGTCTAATTCCGTGATTTCGTAACATTCAATTCAATGTATAACAATAACAATGGACAAACTGGATTTTAGGTCACGTATGGGATATAATATTCTAAATGTATACTATAGGCTAGCTTTGTCATAGAGTATTAGTCACCACAATATTTATGTCTTTACCGCTGCATATTAAATTATTTTTCCTTAGACTTTGTGGGTTAAATAAGGGTGATGGCGGCCATCTTGGATCAGCTGAGCACTAATATTTTTCATTTGTTTACCGTAGTTTTAGTATTTTGTCATATTCTATATCAATACTAACCCTGCGGGGGTCTGGGGGCAGCAGCCCCCAGGTTAGGTTAGGTTGTTAGGTTAGGGTAATGACAAAAATATGGTTTTAGGGGGCATGTTTTAATATTGCAAAATAATGGGTAAATATGAATTTCCAGAAGGAAAAACACCTTAAAGGTGGGGGCTCATGGGTTGAGGTAAACATGGAATGATAATCGCCAAGCTGTACATAATTATCTTGCAAAATGCAATGGCACTGAAATAATTATTAACAATGGTATAAAGGATTTTGTGGATCGTCTATACCGGGCCTGTGACGTCATAGTGACGTCACACCAGTATCCTTATCCTAGACTGGGTGGTGGACTTACACTCTTGTGACGTCATAGGCCCGGTATAGACGATCCACAAAATCCTTTATACCATTGTTAATAATTATTTCAGTGCCATTGCATTTTGCAAGATAATTATGTACAGCTTGGCGATTATCATTCCATGTTTATCTCAACCCATGCGCCCCCACCTTTAAAACACACTAATCAATGAAGAAACTGATGAGAAAAAGGATTATAATACAAAAAACAGATACGTGACCTAAAATCCAATTTGACCAAAACAATCAATGTATAATATATAATGATTCTGTTATGTTCATAGTAGTTTTGAAAATGCAGCTTTTGTTGGCAATGTCCTTAGTATACACCATGGCTATTCCATTAAATACTTTGTAATATCTTCCCTGTATCTGTATGACCTTCAGTAACAATGTTCCCCTAAGTGATGGGGCTTGTACTGTAACATGAAAAATATATACATACACAAAGATCGTTATTACACGCAAACTTACACTCGCATTTATACTAAGAAACACACACTCCTTCAACAACAACGTTCCCCAGAGTGTTGGGGCTTTAATGGAAAGGTTGACCCCTTCTGTACCGGCTACGTCCTTTTCAATATATTCTGACAACTATTAGACGATTCTATTCAGCTTAGGAAGGACGTATACACATTAAAAGGCTGCAGACTCAATACTTTTAGCTACCAAATATACTTTCTGAGCTTCATAAAGTCGTCTAAATGTAGCTCAAATCAATTTATAAAAGACGTTACTGGTACTGGAAGACCTAAGAAAGTAAACATAAGAAAAGTCATGCTTACGCTCACATAAACACAAACACACACACACACACACACACACACACATACACACTTTCCCTCCCATTTACACACTCAGAAAACACGACCCTTGTAATGAAGGATGAATAAAGGGCAAATTAAAGTCATTTTTACACTGACAACGCTCACACCACACATATACAATTCTACGTTCACACAAAAACACACACACATACAAAATCGACACTCGGCACCTGAATGGCATACAGTGTCTTATCATCGCCCAACTAAAGAGGTGAAGCGTCTTATAGGGTTAAGAATTTTCCGACTATTATGCGATTTTAGTTAGCTTTGGAAGGATATTTGGGAATCAAGCCGGTAGACGCTATCTAAACTACCTGTTTGAATCCTAGTAATCCTTCCTAAATTAAATTAATATGTCTAATGCGATTCAGGATGTTATGAATAAACGCGTCACTGTACAGAATGGTTTAACCCTTTCAAGATCCGATACACATTTCCTTTATGCTTTTTCATTATTTTTTGTTGTTGTATTAAGTAGGAAGGGTATATGAAAGTCAGAGGGCTAATTGAGACAGTGTTTACCCTTATAATTACCACAGATACTTCCTAAACTGTATAAAATCGTCTAATGAGAGTCAGAATAAAGTGTCAAAATGAGTCACGATCTTCAAAGGGTTAATCCTTTAATAATTTGTGTCTTTCCTTCCCAATATCAACTTAGTTTTCCTTTCGTAACCCTTTCAGCCCCGGTGACGTCTTTTATATTTGATTTCAGCTACATTTAGACGCTTTTATGAAGCTTGGGAAGGATATACGGTAGCTAAAAGGATTAATTGAAATAGTCTGTAACTATTTAATGGTTAGACACCCTTTCTAAGTTGAATAAATTGTCAAATAGTTGCTAGAATATATTGTAAACGATGTCACCGGTACTGAATAAGTTAAGTTGATGTCACACGAGTGCATTTTCCGGCAATTTTCGATGAACAATTTTTTTCTCATACTATTTTGAGGCACTTTCACATTGGAATCGGAAACTAGATCAAAGGAAGATTATGTTAGGTAGTTTATTTCTCACGAAACTTATATTTTGAGGCTGCCAGACTACAATTGCCCGTACAAGTTGACGGAAACATCGCTTGTGTAACACCACCTTCAGTGTTATCCTCTATCTGTCATTCCCACAAAGTCATTTGGGAGTTCTTGTCCCTCTTGCTGGTAGATGTTCTGGGAGGAAGGTCACCTTGTGCCAGTTGGGTGGGGTCAGCAGTGCTACTTGACAGGTGTGCGGTGCCACTGGTGGACAGGGTGACAAATGGCTCTAGCAAGATTAATTCTCCTGCACTGTTAGAGAAAACGGGATACCATTGAAGCAAACTTTTCATGGATAACTTGCTTAGTGTTCTCCAGGATCACTATCACTGGTTCTAACCATCACCTTCACTGATTCTAATCTCCTTGGTGGTGGAGAGTGCTCTTGAGATGCGGAAGATTGTTCTTAATATGCAGGTATTACCGTCACAAATGCATTAAATGGCCACTATATAAAGCACTAAAACTAGCATGGGAGAAGGGGAGCGCACCTGATGACTGGAAGACAGACATAATAGTCCCCCTATATAAGGGGAAAGAGGAGTGTGTGGAGAAATGGATAGGTGATGAGCAGGGCGGTTTTAGGAAGGGAAGAGGATGTGTAAATAAGATTTTTACCCTAGATTGTGTTGTGGAGAAATATCTGGAGAAGCAACAAAAGGTGTATGTTGCCTTTATGGACTTGGAGAAGGCCTATGACAGAGTGGATAGAGAAGGTATGTGGAAAGTATTTAGAATATATGGAGTAGATGGCAAGTTGCTGAAAGCAGTGAAGAGCATGTATAAAGGTGCAAAGGCGGCAGTACATGAAAGAGAATGAGCAGAGCGAGTTCTTTGACCTGAGTGTTGGGTTGAAACAGGGGTGTGTGATGTCCCCGTGGTTGTTTACTGTATATATGGATGGAGTCATGGAAGAAATACAAGGAAGAGTAGTGGATGTTGGTATGTCGCTGATAAGGGAGGGAAATGAGTGGAAGCTACCTGTACTGCTGTTTGCTGATGATACAGTTCTGATGAGCGATAATTCATGGGAGTTGCAGGGTCTGGTAAATATGTTTGGAACAGTATGCGAAAAACGGAATTTGAAGGTAAATGCGGGGAAGAGCAAGGTTATGATCTTCGAAAGAGGTGAAGCGACAGAGCGTGAGGTGAAGTTGAACGGTCAGGCTATGGAGATTGTCAGCTCATTTAAGTATCTGGGCAGTGTGTTGAGTAAAGATGGGGCTATGGATGAAGAGTGCGGGAGAGGGTGCAACAGGGGAAGAGGGTTGTAGGAACGTTGAAAGCAGTAACACGAAATAGGGTGGTCAGTATGGAAGTGAAGAAGTCCTTGCATGGCAGTGTGGTAATCCCGACACTAACTTACGGATGCGAAGCTTGGACGTTCGGAAAGAGACTCAGACCAAGAGTGAGAGCGGTGGAAATGAGTTAAGGGCCCTTCACACAGTCAGGAGTGCGAGCTAGAATCACTAGGAGTAGGTGAAAATCGGACTCCTGGGCCTATTCGCGGTGAAAATTGATGACTCCTAGTGACTCTAGCGATTACTAGTGACTCCTGTTAGACTCCTAGTGACTCCCGACTAGTTGCGGGTGATTGGCCCTGTCTGACAATATGTTCACCGTTTTTAAAGATCTCGCCGCTAGTCGGAACTCTCCCAGTGAATCCTGGTGACTCCCAGTGACACCCCAGTGAGTCCTGGTGACTCCCAGTGACTCCTATCTAAATCCCGGACAGTGTTCTGTTTCAGTTTCAGTTCTCAGTTTCACCGGGAGGCACTGGGATATAGATAGGTAATACATGCGAGTCACTGAGGGTCACTGGCAATCGACGGGAGTCACCAGGAACCACCAGGAGCCACTGGGAGTCACCGAGCATGCTCTCCAAGTGGCAGGGGCGCCCACAGAAATACTTGTAGTGGGCGCACATGTAATAAAGGGCCCACTATTCATGGGTGTGGGTGGTGAGCAAAAGTGAGCCTACCTAGCTTAGGATTCCCCCCCTCCCCAGACAATTTCGCAGTATTTATTAATTGTAGGTGCATTCTCAAGCTATCTCAAAGTGAAATGAAAGTGGATTAATAAAAATATTATTCATATAAAACTGTAATACTCACCTGAAACTATAATATATACGGGTACTTTAGTTTTCTCGGTCACACATTATAAATAGGCCTAGTATGAACCTGTGTAAGTACAATTGCCCACAAGACGTTGTATTTAACATAGTAATTGTGTGTAGAGAAGGAAATTACTGTAGGTGAGGTATTTAATAATGTGAACAATGTATGGTCAATGTTACACTAGCCTACTTCTAGTTTACAAGTTCTCCAACTCCCCTGACCTAACCTAACCAAGCTAACATAACCTATGATTGTTACCCATTTTAGGTAATATTATGAAATATTACAGAACTCGCTAACGAAGGAAAACGAAAATGTGTGAAGGATTAACTAGGCACTCTTTAGACAATACTTTACATATATTTGTTTCCTAAATTATAGTAAGCATTGATATAAAGACCGTACGGTACATAATAATACATACTAATCGTATTCTATTATTGTCTTTAATGATGTATGAATATATGATGTATAATACTTAATGATGATATTGGAGGACTGTAGTTATAGCCTACAAGAGACATACTTGAGGGATGGCAACTTTAAATTATAGGGTCACACACATGCCTGGAGGCTCACAGTGGATGCATGTGTGTCCAGTGCTTCCGTCTGTGGGAGCTGTGCACAATGGGGGCCATGCCTGGCATACTCTCATCTCATTCCTAACAACTCCCAGTGATGCTCGGTGACTCCCAGTGTCTCCTATCTAACTCCCAGTGACTCCTGTATTACTCGTATCGACTCGTATATTGCCCTAATCCGAAAACAACCGTTAATTTTAAAATGTTCAATAACTCGCACTTCATTCCCGGTTTTATCCCGGTGACTCCTGGTAACTCCTGTTACGACCGGCACTACGAAATAAACAAGGGCACTTAATAATGGACTAGATGATAGGCTTTGTCTGCAACAACGGTACGCTAATTCCAAACCATCGAACTATTACGCCGGTGAACAAAACACTTAAACCCTCCAGAGTTAATCTACTGGATAACGGGGTATCAATTAACTGGGTTTTAGTGCACTTCTACAAAGGCTTTCCGGTGACGGCAAAGCCTACTCACAACAGGAGCGCTTTACGTTAATAAAATGCTCTTAAGTAATAACAATGCTTGAATAAACTATAACAAGATTTAATTTAATTAATTTCATTGGGGGTGTTTGGTGTTGTGGTGAAATTAATAAAATAAAGATAAAGGAGTATATGCTTACGTTAACTTTAGTGGGAGTCTGTACTCAACACTAAATTCTTCAATACTCTATGAAAACACTGAAAGTATAGTCCTACAGCAAACAGATATGGAATCTTCTGAAAACGTCTGATGCTCTAAGATGCTCGTTAATATAGAACAGAAATAATGCAGGGGCAGGACACCAAAGAGTGTATCTTAAATACACCAATAAGCAGGATACATATATATATAACAAGGGAGTGCAACAACTCTGTGACAGCACTAATAATAGCCACTCAAAACAGTACTTCCTTAGCCAAAGTAACAGCCATACTGGGTTTGTGTACCAAGCATCAACCTAGGCTAAAATAATACTTGAATTCCTAAAGCATACACAGTTAAAGTTAATAAACACAATGCTGTCTTTATTACTAATAAAGTCTAGCAGCGGCAAAAAAGGTACCAGGAGGCTAGGCAGAGCGCAAGCATGCTCGTAGCGTACTGTCTCCCCTTGAACAGATTTCCCTTATGTTACGTTAAGTGACTAGGAGGCTCTCTTGGTAAGTCCAGATCTCAAGTATCTGGTCTTGCGCTCCACAAAGGTCAACACAATGAGGTAGCGAGCATACAAGAAAGTGTAGGCAAAAGCCCTTCGCTTGTATACTGCTACACTCGCAAAGGAGAAATATGCACAAGGGTTACAGGCACCTAGCTCAGTCGAAGTCGTACAGGCTCTGACTTGCCATGTACATAACTCAGACAACGACTAAAGATGCCCTCCACTGTCTAGCATTAAATAGTAACAAAGAACAACTCAATAATTAGAAGCACCCAATGATAATATGACTCATGTGACTATGACTAATAATCCCTAAAGCTAGTGCAAAACATATATGTGAGAACTGGTGCTGGTAATACGACTGGCCGACTATGGAAGTCGTATGCAGAACCAGAAGGGATAAGTAATTGAACAAAGATGAGAAGTAATGGAGAAGAAGAAGTTCAGAGAGAGAAACAGTAGTACAGGGGGTTAGATTGGGGGACAGATTGCAAGGGACGTCTAGGACCAAGCACGCTATGCCAAGCTCTGAAGGAGACACGCGGGAAGGATGCCCGCACCACCCTCCCAGGACAGCGGCCTCCATTCACAGACCACTACGTCATGAAGAGCAAGCGTCCTATGACGTAGCCAGGCCCGCCGGCCAATCAAGAGCGTGGGAACCCCGCCCGAGCGAGGGAGGCACACGTACATACACACGCACATAATACAACCTCGCTCTTTCTCCTTAACTTCACACTGCATATCTTTTACTCTATTACTGATATAAAATACTTCCATGTGTCACAGACAAGAACAAAGACCACCACTGATCTGGCTGTGACTACATGAATACTAGGAAAGAAAGAACATCGTTCTACGATTATTATAGCCCATTCCACTGCCCTGGCGAGCGCTAGCGAGTACGGGCACATTCTGGCAAGCTGGCCAGCGTAACACCCCGCCCAAGATGTGGGACGTTTTAACCTCAGGTAAACGCCACATCTGACCAGACAGAATGCTCATAAACCCCACCTCACCGAGCTACTCCCCCAAGTTGTGAAAACAAGGCACAATCACAACATAAAACACTTCATTATATAAAAAATCTACACAACACTTCCCCAAAAGAATAGTATCACTTAACAATATTACGCTCAATGAGCATGCTTCAACAAGCCTAGCCTACTAAGACAAAAACTCAGAATGTCTTAGATTCTTGCTGTAACATACTGCACTTATATACTATCAAAAGAAAGAGTTTTTATGTGAGGTTTTTGTATTAGTTTTAATAGTGTTTTTGGCGGCTTTGCACTACAGGGGCAAGCCTAATTTTTCTCCACTCATCCCGACACACCTGTGGTGATCTACCCTGGGTCATCCACCCTGGACAAACAGTCAGCTATCACATTGTCACAACCGGCAATATGGCGAATGTCCAGGTTGTACTCCTGCAACATTAAGGACCACCTGGTTAGCCTCATATTCCGGTTGTGGAACTGATTAAAAAACTTCAAAGGGTGGTGGTCAGTATAAATCACCACGACTGGGCCAAATGCGGGAACATACACCTCAAAGTGCCTGAGCGCCAGCACAATGGCCAGAAGTTCCTTCTCTACCACCGAATAGTTCTTTTGTGCTGAGTTGAACTTCTTGGAAAAGAAACTTACTGGGTGTTCCACACCTTCTGGGTCTGTTTGCAACAAGACGGCACCAGCCCCTACACCGCTAGCATCTGTCGCTAGCTGAAAAGGTCTTGAGAAGTCTGGGGCCCTGAGTATGGGGTGAGTGCACAAAAGATGCTTCACGAGTGAGAATGCTTTCTCACACTCAGGTGCCCACCCAAACTTTTTCGTCTTTGCAAGTAAATCAGTCAGAGGAGCCAACACCGAGGAGTATCCGCGGATGAATCTGCGGTAATACTCAATCATGCCCAAGAACCTCATGATTTGTCTTTTGGTGGTCGGCCTGGGGAACTGATTAATAGCCTGTATTTTGGTTTGGGGGGGGCATACCTGGCCCAACCCTACCACAAACCCCAAATACTGCACGGTTGCCCGAACAAAGTCACACTTGCCCAGATTGACCACCAAATGAGCCTCACTCAGCTTCCTGAACAATGCCCCGATGTGCGCGCAATGGCTTTCAAAGTCATTATTGTAGATTATCACATCATCTAGATACACGGTGCAGTTAGGGATCTCCACCACTAACTCGTTCATCAGGCATTGGAAAATTGCAGGTGCATTCTTCAGCCCATACGGCATAACGTTGCAACGGTAAGTGTTCCCATCCACCACAAAACCGCACACCTGCTTCGCCCGCTCAGACAACGGCACCTGCCAGTAACCTTTGACAAGATCCACCTTGGTGAGGTAACGTGCACACCCGATCTTGTCAACACTGTCATCTACGCGGGGAAGAAGGTAAGCATTGGTGGGGGTTAAGCAGTTCAACCGCCAGAAGTCAATGCAAAACCTGACCTTCCTGTCTGGTTTGGGCTGCAGAGTGACGGGAGATGTCCACCTAACCGCCCCTTTTTCTATCAGCCTTCTCCAACATGTAGCCTAATTCCGCTCGGAGAGCCAGAAGTTTAATGGGAGGTACACGATAGGGCACTGATTTAAAAGGGGGGTGGTCTCCAACGTCTACATCGTGCACCGCATGAGTTGTGAGGCCTGGGTGCTCAGCAAAAACAGTGGGGTATAAACAGAACAGGTGCTGGATCGCTGCACGCTGTTGCTCAGGCAGGTGCTCAAGCGCTTCCACAGCCACCTGGTTCGTGTTCGTTCCCCGCCCACTGATCCGCCGAGACATGACAATCCCAACTTTCCTCCACCTGGGCCTCACTGTCCCCCTCTCCTTCTCCATCTTGGCCGCTGCAGACCAACACAGGGGCAGTAGGCTGGTCATGTGGGTGCCTCACGAACTCTTTTAATAGGTTCACATGACAGAGCTGATTTTTCTTTCGCCTATCCGGAGTAGCCACAAGGTAATCCAGGTCCGATAACTTCCTCACGACCTTGTAAGGACCGACAAACTTGGCAGACAGGGGATGGCCAACTAAGGGCAATAAGACCAAAACCTCCTGTCCTACCACAAACTCCCGGAGCTTTGCCTTCTTGTCATACCGATCCTTCATCAAGGCCTGATTACCTACCAAATTTCTCCCTGGCAACTCCAGGCTTTTCAGCATTCTGTCCCTACTCTCGAGGACATACTTCATTAGAGAACATGGCGGCACAGTCCCTTCCCAGATCTCTCTTACCATACTCAGAGGACTTCTAACCTGATGCCCGAAAACTAACTCGTTGGGGCTAAACCCAAGGCTCTCCCCAGGTACCTCTCGTGCCGCAAACAAATCGTACGGTAGCCCCAGGTCCCAATCCTTGCCATTCTCCGTACAGTAGCACCGCAACATGTTTTTCAAAGTAGGGTGCCATCTTTCTAACACCCCTTGACTCTCTGGGTGATAAGCTGAAGAGACAACCGTATTGATTCCATGCTGCTGCATGGTTTGTTTAAAGAGAGTGGACGTGAAATTTGAACCTAGGTCCGACTGAATTTCCTGCGGGTACCCGTATCTCGAGCAATACAACAGCAAGTTTCGCACAACAGTTTTAGACTTGCCATTTCTCATAGGGTATGCATCAGGGTAGCGAGTGGAGACATCCATGAGGGTTAGCAAAACCTGTTACCTGCACTAGTGGGAGGCAGAGGGCCTACCATGTCGATGATAACCTTGCTGAAGGAGAACCAATAGCAGGCACTGGGTGCAACGGAGCCTTAGGTATGCTCTGGTTCTGCTTTCCCACCCTCTGGCAGGTACCACACATCGCCATCCAGGCCGAAACTTGAGCTTTAATACCTGGCCTCCAGAACAACCTACATAACGAGGCCAACGTTTTACTCACACCCAAGTGACCTGCCAACGGAACATCATGCGCCAACCGCATCAGGCTATCACGACACTTCTCAGGGACCACCAACTGATCAACCACTCTTGCCCCACCATCCCAACTACGTCTGGGATCCAAACAACGGCGGTACAGGATTCCCCCAACATAAAAAAAATCTCCCGGCTTTGCATCCCCGTCCTCGTCGAGTTCTATAGCCCCGTTCCCACAACTCTCAAGTCCAGGATCTTCTACTTGCAGCCGACATATATCCGAGGGTGCCATCCTATCTAAATGCTCCTGAAGCAACTTGTGGCCACCCCCGATACTGGGCTGCTCAAGCCTTGCCTGCTTTGCCTGGGAACGTCTCTGTCGCGGAGTGCTCTCACGCCCTACCATGTCACTAGGGGGGACAGGTTCTGGGGCCACTCCGGACCTCATAATGGGTGCAAGTACCGAGTCACCAAGGGGTGTCGCTGGATCCAAACTCTCAATCCGACCAGCCTTGACTTTCTCCTTCTGACCTTTCCTCCGCTGGTCTAGAACTTGGGTATTAGGCTGTGACACCTGAGCGGACTGAGACCTGGTGACAGCACACGCCATCTGCGTCACCTGGCATCTCTCGAGCCACTCTTGCCCCTCCCTACTCGTGTCGGCTGCCCTCTCGGCAACGACCAAGGGTGGAACATCGGAAGTGAGCACCGCAAAGTCGTTACCGAGAAGGAGGTCGACCCCCTCAACTGGCAACTTCTCCACAACCCCCACATCCAACTCTCGTGTCACACCGTCCACCTCAAGCTCTACTGTGAGCAGCAGATAAGACCGCGTAGCATTGATGCCTTGAACCACCACAACCCGAGCCGCGTTAATAGGCTTGCCAGTGAAATTCTTAACAAGTGTCTGGGAAGCGCCCGTATCACGCAACAACTCAAGCCTATGCTCCACACCAGCCCACCTCACAGTGCCGTGCCCCCTATGACCACAAAAAACATCTCGGATGGGTGACGAGCCCTCCTGCTGCTTCTGCACCGGCGATGAATTCGCAACCGACTGTTTACCCCGGGCAAACGCGGAAGACCTCAAAGACACGCCAATGTTGCTCACTAGTGACACCACTGCTGTAGGCGGTGTGCTCGAACATGAGCGCGCAATATGCCCCTTCTTATGACACTTGAAACATTCCACTTCACTCTTGGACTTCCCCTGAGGTGGGTAAGGGCCCTGGCCTTTTTTTAACGGGAAGGGTTTCGACTTGGGATCATAATTGGCAACAGTACTCTTAAATGGATAATTATTTGTGTCATTAATTCGGGGGGGTGGAGTGGTACGCCCCTTGTTACCTGCCTCAGCTCTCTGTGCAGACCCGCACCCACGAATCAATGACAACCTGAGGTCAGCCAGCTCAGCCGCCTCCTGTAGAGTTTTTGGTTGCTTTTCTTTCAGGTTAAGAGTCAAGTCACTGCCAGTACATTTAAAAAATTGCTCTAACAACACTAATTGTTTCACTGCATCAAAAGTAGTTGCCTTCTCCGATCTTAACCAATTCTCAAATGCATCTGACAGCTCTCTAGCGTGTTCCTGGAAAGTACTCTCCTTTCTTTTGGGAACAGCCCTAAATTTCAGCCTATATGTCACTGGCTGCAACTCATACGCCCTCAGGACAGCCTCTTTCAACGCCTCATAATTCACGCAGGAATCTAGGGGCAAAGCATCATACGCCTTGAGTGCTTTCCCCGTCAAACGTGATGAAACAAGGGCTGCCCACTTCTCCTCGGGCCATTGGTGCTCCTGGCACTTTTTCTCGAACCGGAGAAAAAATTTGGTAACTCCTAACTCATCAAACACTGGAACCAACTTTAGTAGATGCGACAGGGACTGGTCATGGGGTCGACCCCCCTGGGCGACCCGGTTCCTTGTCACCTCTACACGGGTTTTCTCTAGGTCAATATCGGCACAATACCTTTCAGACTCATACTTATACTTGAGCTCAGACTCATGCTTTCGCTGCTCGAGCTCAGCCTCATGCTTCCGCTGCTCGAGCTCAGCCCTTCGCTGCTCAAGCTCAGCCTCATGCTTAGCCTGTCGCTCCTGCTGCTGAAGTTTGGCAAGTTCGAGCTGAAACAACATCTCGGAAGACAAACCCTGAGGAGGGGGTGCTACTATTGGGGACCCACCACGTGAGCCACCTAGAGGCATACCCAACCGCCAGCGGGCATCGGCCTGCGGGAACGTACCCGGCTCCGGAGCCCGAGGGGGCGTCATGATAGGAGTCGAATGGAATGGGGGCTGGGCCGAAGGTGTCCCAGCTCCCGCTCCACCCGAAGCCCCATGCACCCAACCGAGCACCCAGGTAACCAGCTCACCTCTCGACAAACCGCTAGTACCGGAAAACCCTAAGACCGTGGCTACACACTGCAGTCCGTACCGGTCCAGCCCCGACACCCGGTCCGCCGACACAGGCTCCTCCAAAAAATCTGAGCATCCTCCTCATTGTTCACCACCTGAACGCCGTTTAACAACTCCACCTTCTCCACCTCCTCGCCTGTGCCCTCACTATGTTCAGACCCGTCCAGTGACATAATAGAGTCAACAAAAAAATTCTCAAGTCAAGACAAAAATAGCCAAACTCTCGTGTAGCTTTATTCACAAAAAAATATTCGAAGATGTTCTTGAGTGCAATACTAGGTCACCAATAAACTCCAACAAGTTCTATATATCCTCAAAACAATGTCCACTGCCAACAATGCGAGAAATAAATTCAACCCCAAATGGCAATAAGATTTCTCCAAAAAACCCTGCAATATTCAGTTCACTATATTCTGGTCTAAGGTCGCCATTTGTTACGACCGGCACTACGAAATAAACAAGGGCACTTAATAATGGACTAGATGATAGGCTATATCTGCAACAACGGTACGCTAATTCCAAACCCTCGATCTATTACTCCGGTGAACAAAACACTTAAACCCTCCAGAGTTAATCTACTGGATATCGGGGTATCAATTAACTGGGTTTTAGTGTACTTCTACAGAGGCTTTCCGGTGACGGCAAAGCCTACTCACAACAGGAGTACTTTACGTTAATAAAATGCTCTTAAGTAATAACAATGCTTGAATAAACTATAACAAGATTTCATAAAGGAGTATATGCTTACGTTAACTTTAGTGTGAGTCTGTACTCAACACTAAACTCTTCAATGCTCTATGAAAACACTGAAAGTCTAGTCCTACAGCAAACAGATATGGAATCTTCTGAAAACGTCTGATGCTCTAAGATGCTCGTTAATATAGAACAGAAATAATGCAGGGGCAGGACACCAAAGCGTGTATCTTAAATACACCAATAAGTAGGATACATATATATAACAAGGGAGTGCAACAACTCTGTGACAGCACTAATAATAGCCACTCAAAACAGTACTTCCTTAGCCAAAGTAACAGCCATACTGGGTTGTGTACCAAGCATCAACCTAGGCTAAAATAATACTTGAATACCTAAAGCATACACAGTTAAAGTTAATAAACACAATGCTGTCTTTATTACTAATAAAGTCTAGCAGCGGCAAAAAAGGTACCAGGAGGCTAGGCAGAGCGCAAGCATGCTCGTAGCCTACTGTCTCCCCTTGAACAGATTTCCCTTATGTTATGTTAAGTGACTAGGAGGCTCTCTTGGTAAGTCCAGGTCTCAAGTATCTGGTCTTACCCTGGCACTCCACAAAGGTCAACACAATGAGGTAGCGAGCATACAAGAAAGTGTAGGCAAAAGCCCTTCGCTTGTATACTGCTACACTCGCAAAGGAGAAATATGCACAAGGGTTACAGGCACCTAGCTCCGTCGAAGTCGTACAGGCTCTGACTTGCCATGTACATAACTCAGACAACGACTAAAGATTCCCTCCACTGTCTAGCATTAAATAGTAACAAAGAACAACTCAATAATTAGAAGCACCCAATGATAATATGACTCATGTGACTATGACTAATAATCCCTAAAGCTAGTGCAAAACATATATGTGAGAACTGGTGCTGGTAATACGACTGGCCGACTATGGAAGTCGTATGCAGAACCAGAAGGGATAAGTAATTGAATAAAGATGAGAAGTAATGGAGAAGAAGAAGTTCAGAGAGAGAAACAGTAGTACAGGGGGTTAGATTGGGGGACAGATTGCAAGGGACGTCTAGGACCAAGCACGCTATGCCAAGCTCTGAAGGAGACACGCGGGAAGGATGTCCGCACCACCCTCCCAGGACAGCGGCCTCCAATCACAGACCACTATGTCATGAAGAGCAAGCGTCCTATGACGTAGCCAGGCCCGCCGGCCAATCAAGAGCGTGGGAACCCCGCCCGAGCGAGAGAGGCACACGTACATACACACGCACATAATACAACCTCGCTGCCTACCTCGCTCTTTCTCCTTAACTTCACACTGCATATCTTATACTCTATTACTGATATAAAATACTTCCATGTGTCACAGACAAGAACAAAGACCACCACTGATCTGGCTGTGACTACATGAATACTAGGAAAGAAAGAACATCGTTCTACGATTATTATAGCCCATTCCACTGCCCTGGCGAGCGCTAGCGAGTACGAGCACATTCTGGCAAGCTGGCCAGCGTAACACTCCCAGTGACTCCTTGTGACTCGCAGGGACACTCCCGCTGACTCCTACTCTGTCGTGAGGGCACGTGGAATTTCGGACACTCACAGACATATTCCCAGGAATCAACAGGAGTCATTACTCCTAGTGATTCTAGCTCGCACTCCTGACTGTGTGAAGGGCCCTTTACTTGAGAAGTGTGTGCGGAGTTTTATGGAGGGATAGACAGACGAATGAGGAAGTAAGGAGGTGTGGTGCGGAGGTAAGATGTGCTGGAAAGGGTGACAAGGAACAGCTTGAGATGGTTCGGCCATATGGAACGTATGGAAAGCGAGGGAATGGCTAAGAGGGTGTACGAGAGCGAGGTGGAAGGACACAGAGGGAGAGGTGCACCGAAGGAGAGGTGGAAGGATGGAGTGAGAAGTATATGGATGAAGGCGGTGCTGGTTGGGAGGAGGGGCGTCAACTGACTGAGGACAGAGGTGCATGGGGGCGGTTCGTTCGTGGCCACCCCTTCGGGGATCACGGCGTCAGGCAATAGATAGATAGATAGAAAAACATAAACTCTCCCTATAACCCTCCTTATCTATGGCGGCAGAGCCAAAATTGTGAGGAAAAGCCCTAATTGAAATAATAATGCTGGTTTCAATAAATAACGTGGGGAGGGGGTGGGAGGGGGCTTTCAACCCATCTAGTATCCCTCAGCAACCCTAATTATATCCTTCCCCATCAGTAGGGTGCATGTTTTAAGATTGCTGGACAATGGGTAAATACTAAAATGTGACGGTCCTTATTATGTAAATCCATGGTATATCAAAGAAAAAGAAAACCAAGAAAGAAACGATATAATGAATACAATAATAAATAATGGTAAAATAGAGTTTGCTCCAACGTTAAAATTTTACCATTTTTGTAACTAACGTGTATATGTGAGATATATTTCATATATATAACGTTGTGGCTGAAGGTCATACAAATACAAGTATATCTTGCAGAGTAATTCAAGTTTAATTACAGTTTATAGCATGAGCCTATTCACTACAAATTACTATAGTTACCTCTTAAAGTTTGTTATTTTCTATTACAAACGTTCAAAGAAAATGTATGGTGAAATACTAACTAATTTAAAATAATATAAATGCCCTACACAGATCACGACATGCACATATTTGAACATACATGCGCGCCCACACACACGCACATCTAAGCTCTCAACTGACCACTTGAGAGTTTTGGTCTATAAGGAAATTGGAGCTGTGGCCATCAATATTAAGCAGAATTATCAGCTAATATACGGTCATAATGCATTTAAGAAGACATAGAACCAAGTCGATCATACATTTTATCCATTAGAAACCCACATTATTATTGTTTAATATTGATGTTCACGGCTCCAACTTCCTTATAGCCCGAAACTCGCAAGTGATCAATTGCATATCCCTTCAGCAACAACGCTCCCCAGACCGTAGGAGTTTTTATACATATTGAATTAAGAACATGCTTACAGGAGTAAGTTACTCCTGTAAGCATGTTCTTAATTCAATATGTATAATAACACCTACGGTCTGGGGAGCGTTGTTGCTGAAGGGATATGTAATTGATCACTTGCGAGTTTCGGGCTATAAGGAAGTTGGAGCCGTGAACATCAATATTAAACATAAATCCAATAATAATGTGGGTTTCTAATGGATAAAATTTGTTCTGTCCATTTATTTACTTATATATTCATTAGTTTCATTGCTAGACCTCCGTCAAGCTTTAAAAAATACTCCCTAGATAAATTTGTAGTTTTCGATAGAAAAATGTCCTCCTAATATTACAGGCTCGCCATCACTCGTCAGGAAAAAATCGACATCTAAATGGTACAAAAGGTTCTAATTTTGATAATAAATGAGGTGAAAGGTCTTTACATCGCCAAACCAGAGGAACGAACGTCTTAAAATCTTAAAACTAATGGGGCTAAACATGTTTTATCTGCAGAATTTGGTTTAGATTTACTTTTCTCTTTAATTTGAAGGCACGCAGAAGGTAGCTCATGGGTAGCATGATATTTGGGGTTCGTTCTGGTGTAAGATTAGGTTTTTACACCATTCCCGAAAGAAAGGTTATGGCGCTCCGATCTTACTTTCAACCATCTAGACAATTTTACCTACACAACCTAAACTTCTTTTGATGCAAAAATAGCCTCCCGAAAATATACCCAGGGCGGGAATCGAACCCGGGACTCTTGGGTACGAGGCAGACACCTTACCAGTTAGGCCAATAGAAATATTTCATTTGACATGGTCGGCTCAAGTATATTTCCCAATCTTGTTCAGTTTAAGCTAACCTATAATTACTGACTTTACACCGGGAGCTATGGTAAGGCTGAAGATGGGGAATTTACAGTCTGTTTCTTTTCAACTGACGGTAAATTGCAAAGTTCCCATCAAGATATCTTTAGTTATTTTGAAGATTTTGTAGTGAAATATGGTGCTAATTATATAACCTTGGTTTTAATATGATGCAGAGACATAGTAGTTTCATATTTGTTTATAAAGTATCGAGAAATTAGCTGCTAGGGGATTCATTTTATTGCCAGCTGAAAAGAAACAGAGTATAGTGTTTTATGATCCTAGCTTTGATAATAGGCAATGGATACGAAATAATGAACTTGGTATTACCCACCAACTAATACTCTAAATATTCTCAGATATAATTATCGAAAATCCATCAAGGGGAGACGGACCGTTTTTTTGGTCTATTAATTCCTTTATTTCTTTATTTCTTAGTTTCCTCCCTAGACCCCCCTTCAAGATAAATGTGTAAATTGTTCGGTAGAAAAATGTCCCGGCTGAAGGTCGGTTCCTCTGAAAATTTCAGGCTCGCTTTCGCTCGCCACGAATAAATCGACATCTAAATGGCACAAAAAGTCTTAAAATGTATAATTAAATGGGGCGAAAGGTGTTAAAATAGCCAAACCAAAGGGCCGAACGTTTTATAATCTCAATACAAATGGGGCTTACCACGAGGGAGAAAGGGGACCAGAAAAACGACCCATCTCCCCTTAACCCCTACTGTACCGTTGCGGGCGACGTCTTCCTAATTTTATTCTTGCTATATTTAGACGATTTTGTGCAGCTTAAGAATGATCGGCGGTCGTGAAAAGGGTTAAGGTAAATAGTGCGAAGCCTGTTGATTGCTGGAGGCCCTTTTTAAATTGAATAAAATTGTCTAACATTAGCCTGAAAAGAGTCAAGGGGATAGTGGCTATTAATTTGGTCTATTAATGTATTGAATATATTCATATATTGTTTAGTTTAGGTAAAACAGAGAGTGTGTGAAAGAAGGAAGGTTTTCGGAGCAATGGGAAGTATGTGGAAGACGAGAATTCTCGGAGTGAAAGTAAAAAGTGCACTGTATCAAGGAATTGTTGTGCCAACAGTGATGAATGGGGCTGAGACAGGGGCTCTGAAGAAAAAGGAGAAAAGAGGGCTGGATGTGATGGAGATGAGCTGCTTGAGGAGTATGTGTGGAGTTACTCGTAGAGACAGATTGAGGAATGAAGAGATACGTAGGAGAGTGGGGCAGTAGGAACATTTGTCAGCCAGAGTGGACAGAAGGGTGCTGAGCTGGTATGGTCATGTTGAACGAATGGGAGATGAAAGGCTTACAAACAGAATATGTGAGTCAGGTACAAGGGGAGATAGAAGGGCAGGAAGACCCCCATTGAGATGGAGAGACTGTGTAAGAAAGGCTTTGGATGATAGAGGAATGACTATAGATTAGGCAGGGGAAGTGGTGGTGGACAGGAGTGAATGGAGAATGCTTGTGAATAGTTGAGTGAACACGTGGTCATTTGGAGTAAGGGGTCGGGCGCAAGTTGGACTAGATAATAGTCCATCAGGCGCCTGGCCCGGGGAGACGATTAATATGAAGGGTGTGCCTGGAAGTGTGGTGGGAGGGCTTGTGGCTTTGGCTCCGCTGCATGTCTGCCTACCGAGATCGGAACCTCTCCGGGTGGTCAGGGGCCGGGGGAGTGCTGGAGCGACCTTGGTAACCCTGGTCTCTGGGTCTTCTCCTGGGTGACCTGGATGTGTGAGAGTTTGTGTTTTTTATCTGTGTTTATTTTTTGTTTTATGTTGTTTTTGTGTTTTCCCTGTTCTTGCTCTGTCTTGAGTCGGCTACCCCCAAAATGGGGATTGGGCCTGAACATATAGATAGATAGATAGATAGATAGATAGATAGTTTAGTTTCTTCGCTTGACCTCCATCAAACTTTAAAAGACCACCCTTAGTGGTCTTGAAATTGACAACGAAATTGGGTGAAAGGTGTTAATATCGTCAAACTAATGGGCCAAGTGCCTTATAATATCCAAAGTAATTGGGCTAAACATGAGGAAGAGGTTGCGGGGGGGGCAGAATATCGACCCACATCTCCTTTTAAAAGAACGTCAACGGTACTGTATTATGGGTTTATTGAACATTAACCCTTTGAGGATCATGAAGCGTTTTTGACACGTTATTCTGGCGATCATTAGACGATTTTATTCATCTTAGGGTGAAGTTGTGGGAGCTAAAGAGTTAATTGGGATAGTATTTACCCCTTTTGATTCCTAGCTATAATACTACTACTACTACTATTTTTTTTTTTTTTTTTTTTACTACTACTACATTGATTTTTATTTAATATTTTTCATACATTTCATGTTACTACTACTACCATCACCACCTCCACCATCACCACCACCACTACCATATATTTAATATTGTACACATACTAAATTTCACAAGCATCAGATACTACTATTCTACACCATGCAACTTCAATCCAGTCTCCTTCCTATGCGACCCTCTGCCACTGCTGCCTCGTAGTCTACTTCTGCCACCTTCACTGGTTGTGGTGCAGACCTTCTTGTTCCCCGCAGGCATAGTAGTGCTGATCTGAGCAATGAGAAAGATAGACGGCATCTCATCCAGGCTACGACGTGGCTCCTAGGCTGTTGCTTCTTCTCTGCGATGATCTCTGCTAGCCTTGAATAGAAGCACTGGGCCCTGGGTCCCATCCCTCCTGATGTGGTGAAGACTAGTGGGGTAAAGCTGCCATGTTCGACGTGTAAGATCCTTTCTCCATATGTCCTGACCTTCTCTCGTTCATTCCTCTTGTGTGCAGCCTCCAGAGACAGCTCGCTGTAGCTGTGGGCCATTGGGTCAAATATTCTTATGTCAAAGAACGCTCGCTGTGCATTTGTCCAAAAGCCTCTTGCACTAACGTCCAATCTTGCTTCAGTGGATGTGTTGGCCGTCCTGTGCTGCATGATCTCTCCATCCAAGGGAATGAGTGATGGTTCGCTCACCACATCTCTACACACCTCCCTGAGCATGTTCGCTGTTACATCTCTTACTTCATCGTGCCTGATGCTGATGAATCCTCCTTTCTTCATATCATGGTGGGGTCTGTATCGTTGATGGTTCCACAAACGCATCAATCGGGCAGTCCTTCAATCGGCCAATCATACCTCAGTGTAATAGCATCATTAAATTCTTGTTTGTTGAGATTGAAGCTTTTTGCCTTGATTGGTAGTGTTGTCAGCCAATTTGAAGCACCCGTTTCTTGTGCTATTTGTAGTTTTCTTGTTTGTCTCGGGTGAAGTTGTCCCATCAAATGTGCCAGGTCATTTTTCTGTGAGTTTTGCCTCTCTGACGTGATGGTCTTTCTGATGTTGTAGATGTCTGGCTGGTCTACTTCACCGTCAGAATCTTGTGCTATGATACGGTCAGTGAGAGATCCTGTTATCTTTACCGAGTTCTGGTATTCCGTTACCGCCCTCTTCACTGGGTCGATGATTCCCATCCCTCCCAACCTAGGAGGCAGTGCGAGCAGCTCCCTCTCTGTATCATTCGGGGTGTGCAACTTTATCCACGCTGGGATGAGTTTGTCTCTGATGGCATCTTCCAGTGGTTGAAGTAATGCGCTCACATTTGGAACGGTTCTCATCAAGTAGGTCCAGCGATGTTTGACCCCATATGTGAATGCCGAATACGCGGCCTGTGGTTCCGTCTTTGCAATTTTGGCCAGTTTCTCAATTTAATTTATCCATTCTCTGACCTTCTCCTCTATGTATTTGTTCTTGAACTCTTCCATGCCGATCACCGCCCCAAGGTGACGCTGTCCATCCTTTGTTACTACCACTTCACTACCGCTGAAAGCTTCTACCGCCCTTTCATAATGTTCTGTTTTTACTATTAGTATTGACTTTCTGGCATTTGAATGGTACCCTATTTTTGGTCCTACCTCTGATATTTATTCAAAATCGTCTAATGATTACCAAAAATATAATGTAAAAATTAGTCTTAGATCCTCAATGGACTATAGGGGTAGTGCTTGGTTTTTGGTTTATGTATTTAGTTATTTATATATTTTTGAGTTTCCTCGCTAGACCTCCATCAAGCTTAAACAAAATTCCCCCTAGACCTCTCTCCAAGATAAATTTGTACATTTCTCGGTAGAATTTTTTTTCGGCCAAAGGACGGTTCCTACTAAAATTACAGGCTTGCTATCGCTCGCCAGGAAAAATCGACACCTAAATGGCACGAAAGGTCTTCATATTGAAATGAGGGGAAAGATCTCAAAATCGCCAAACTAACGGAATGAACGTCTTAAAATCTCAACATTATTAGGCTAAACATGAGGGAAAAGGGGGTCCAGGAAAAGCGAGTACTACCCCCTTACTGTCAGAAATGGATAATATGGCCAACAAGAATGATAGGATCGTTGATTTGCCTATACCTTGTTTCTTTTCAGCTGATGATAAATTGAATCGCTTGATGGCTAATTTCTCGAAAAATTTGAAACTACTATGCCTCTCCATCATATGAAACTACTATGCCTCTCCATCATATGAAACTACTATGCCTCTCCATCATATGAAACTACTATGCCTCTCCATCATATGAAACTACTATGCCTCTCCATCATATGAAGACCAAGTATATATAATTAGCACTATTTTTCACTGCAAAATCTTCAATATAACTGAGAAATCTTGATCGGAACTTTGCAATTGACTACTTGCGAATTTCATTCTGTGAGGAAGTTGGAGCTGTAGACATCGACATTTAGCGGAATAACCAGCTATAATACGGTTTTAGTCCATTTATATATACACAAAACCAAATTCAACATACTATTTATCCATATTTGTGTTTAACCCCTTCAGTACCCACGACGTCTTGTTAACTATATTCTGGCTACTATTAGACGGTTGTATTCAGTTTATAAAGTGCCTCCAACAATTAACAGGCTTCTAACTATCTCACTTGACCCTTTTTACTACCACAGATCCTTCTTAAACTGCACAAAATCGTCTAAATGTAGCTAGAATATAATTAAAAAGACGTCACCGGTACAGAAGGGGTTAATATAGATGCTTACCGACCGAACTTCCTTATAGCCTGAAACTCACAAGTGGTCAATTTACCGTCAGTTGAAAATAACCCGAGTATAGTTACCCATTGTTCTTAGCCATATCTTGGATTATGTCGTGATTCCCGGGGATGTTTACCTAACTTATGGGCAGGTTTGGTTTTATGTGTTCATTTATACATTTATTTATGTATTAACCCATTCAGTACCGGTGACGTCATTTTCATTGTATTCTGACAACTATTAAACGATTTTATTCAGCTTAGGAAGGACGTCACTCATGTAAAAGCTACAGACTATCACAACTCATCCTTTTAGCTACCGTATATCCTTCCTAAGCTTCATGAAATCGTGTAAATGTTACTGAAATCAAATATATATTATGTCGCTGGTACAGAAGGGGTTAAATATTATTAATTTCTTCCATCAAGCTTTAAAAATTACCCCCATGACCCCCCCCCCCCCATCTATATAAATTTGTACTTTACTAATTCGAATTTCGTTTTGGCCAAAGGCCGGTTCCTCCTAAATTACAAGCTCGCTATCGCTCGCCAGGAATAAATCGACACCTGAATGTCACATAAGGCTTAAAATCGCCAAACTAATGGGGCTAAACATGAGGGAGAAGGGGGTCTAGAAAAACCAACCCTCTCCTTAACCTAACCTACATTCGTGTAAGTTGGGTCATTTTTGTTATCCTTGCTGTGGATAATGAAGGGTCAAACCATCTTTCCCTGACATAATAAACTGCCAAACGCGTCATGATCCTCAAGGGGGTAGTTGTTCGTAGGTTAAGATAAAGTTCAAAGGAGCTCAAAGGAAATCAAGCAATAACATGTCCAGCGACCCCTCAAGGCTGCTTGCCCTCCAAAACACTGATGGTCAAGCGTCCAAACAATAATTTAGAGTGGGTAAGAGAAAAATGGAAAGGGAAGACTGCCCTGGGATTAGATGTTAGTAGGGGACAGTTGTTAGTGAAGGAGGTAAGTTTATGGTGTAATTATTGTTGAGGGGTTCAGATGAATTTACACTGCCATATAATTGTCAAGAGTGGGATTGTTACGTGTATAAGACAAAATAAGATTTTTCCACACTTGGATGCGGCGGGGAAAATTAATCCCAAAATATTTATGTGCTTACTTGTAAAATGTGGTATTTTAAGGGGGTAGCACTCGCTTCTTATGGACCGCCTTCTCCCTCATGTTTAGCATATTAGTTTTCAGGTTTTAAGATGTTCGTTTCATTAGTTTGGCGATTTTGAGGCATTTCGCCTCATTTTGTTAATATTAAGACCTTTCGAACCCTTTAGATGTCGATTTTTTCCTGGCGAGCGAAAGCGAGCCTCTAATTTTAGAAGGAATCGCGGCCGAAGGCCGGTTCTCCGCCTTCGGCCGAGAGATTTTCTACCGAAAAATGTACAGATTTATCTTGAAAGGGGGTCTATGGGGTGTTTTTTAAGCTTGATGGAGGTC
This sequence comes from Paralithodes platypus, assembly GCA_032716605.1. Lineage (NCBI taxonomy): Eukaryota > Metazoa > Arthropoda > Malacostraca > Decapoda > Lithodidae > Paralithodes > Paralithodes platypus. Next base: position 33,300,216 of record CM064554.1, read on the forward strand.
TACCGAGGAAACTCAAAAATAAATAAATAAATAAATATGTAGACCAGAAACCAAGCACTACCCCCTTAAAGTGTTGCGTCCTCTTTTTGGGCGTATATTTGAGGGATTAACCCTTTGAGGATCGTGACTAGTTTCAACACTGTCTTTTGGCTATCATTAGACGATTACATACATTTTAGGAAGGATCTGTGGGAATTCTATGAGTAAAGACTATCTCAATTAACCCTCTGACTTCCATTTAGTCTTCCTAATCTGAATACAATCGTCTAATAATTGCCAGAAAACAGAACGGAAATGCGTAATCGGATCTTGAAAGGGTTAAGTGTCTTTGTCGATGTCTTCTAAGTTCTCTGCGATTTTTAACGTGTCTGTTGTCTATGTAAGAGTGTCCTTGTTGCATGTGAGTCCAGTTTGATGTCGTGTTTAAGCAAAATAGCTATGTGTGTCTCGTACACGAAGTATCTTAAGCTAGTGACGAAACGTGCCAATTTGATAAAAAATAACTTTAAAAAGTAGGCAGAATAAAAATAAACACCATGTGAGGAGGAGCACTTAATTGACATACAGCTTCGCATAATGAAACCAATGAAGCCTGACGAAGCTATATGTGAAACGTTGTCAATACAGTGCTCCTCTGAACATAAGAACAGCAGTAAAATTGAAATCTGCAGAAGGCCTATTGGCCCATACGAGGCAGACCCCTTCTTCCCTACATCCCTATTTGTTCTTTTACACCTTTATGCCCTACACTATACCTCTCACTATAACCTATAGCCCCTGCACTATGTATATCCCCTACACTACATACTATCTTATAGCTACCTAAGAACATCTCCCACTACAACCTGTGTCCCCTACACTACATATAAAGATACAAAAGAATGCCCAGCTTCCACAGTCAGAACCATGCTACTGTATACATCCTAGCATAATTAACCCTGTTAGGATCATGACGTGTCTTGACACCTTATTCTGGCTAGCATTAGACGATTTAATTAAGCTTAGGGTACACTTGTGGTAGCTGAAGAGTTAATTGAAATAGTATTTACCACTTTGATTCCTAACTATCCCTCTCTAAATTACATAAAATCGTCTACTGATCAACAATATAAAATGTAAAAATGCGGTTTAGATCCTCATGGAGTTAAATAAACGAAACACATTATTATAAATAAACCTGAACACTAGGTACTACCGGTAAAATCATATGGTTGTCGAATCATATACAGAATACGAGTGATTCGGGTTGGATTGGTTATGTTGCGTTAGGTTAATACAGTTAGGTTATCTAAGTGTGCTGGGATATTGCTATAATAACATTCTGACCCTGGTGCTTTACACGGTTGCTATATATATATATATATATATATATATATATATATATATATAAAGGTAAAAAGGCCGCCAGCCAATCAGCGCGCTCCCTTTAACCTTCCCTTTAAACCAGCTGAGTTTGACACTCTGGACTCTGGAGGTAAACATGCCACGCCTTCCCTGGCCGACCAATCAGAAGCCTCCGTTTTCGGAGCTGACAGCTACGGGTACAACTTTAAGCTTAAACTCGCTCTCGCTCTCTCCACAGGCCGTTTCCTCTGGTTGCGATAGGTCTAATGCATCAGTGCCAGCCCTATACTCCCGTAAGCCACTAAAAGACATTCGCAACCAGCTTCCAGGAACTTATTATGGAGAGAAAAGAGTTGAAGCAAAGGAGAGAAATATTCAAGCCGCGCGGCCAGAACATCGACTGGCCGAGCAGGCGGCTCAGCCAATCACAGCGCCGGAAAGCGGGAGGCAGGACTATATCAAGGGGGTGGGAGAGGCTGTAGGGGTCATTCACCTCTCGGACTCCACTGGGCTAACTTCTTGCAACCCACATTCTCTCCCTCGCTTGGGCACCCATGGAAACTTGGATCCACTTGTTCCAGCCTTCCAGCCCACACCACTTGTTCCAGTAAAGTTCACCTCGGGCCTAGCATCGCTCTCCCCTACTAGGCGGATACACCTTCAGTATCCGGCCGCCTGTCGTCACATCGCTGGCTTGCACACCTACAGCCAAGCGATTCAAGAGGGATGAAAAATAATAGATGGGAGCGAAGATTTCCAGTTGAGCTATTGGCCGGCTCTGAGGTGGTGAAGATGTTCCAGTAGATACCTAAGTCAGTCTTATATTTTTAAAAGACCCATATTGGGCCCGAACCAGATTTCGAGAAAGAGAGAAAATGCTTGACAAACCCAGTGGTTCCAACCAATAATAATTAATGTGTTCTTATAGGACAAAATAAAGAGAAAGATATTAGACTTATGTAAATAAATAAAATTATGATGTGATAATAGAATAATAATTATTCTTGATAGAGAAGGCTCCATGGCGATTAGCTATCAATAGTATAGGATCTTGTAGGACAGCAAATAGATATTAACATTAAAGTAAGAGGGGATAATTCATAAATAGATAAGCAACTATAAGGCTCAGGGGAATAAAGAATAGTTGCAATTAGATCAGCTTTAGTTTGAGAAATAGGTAAGGAGGACACTAGTCCGTATGATCAACGATATCTTTTTTGTTATAAAGGAAACATTATCACTCATATTGTTTAAAGGAATATTCCGTCAGTTCCGTGATAAGCGTTACGAGTATTCAGTCCAGGATAATATTGTAATCATAAAATATATGTAGAGGATTAAGCGGTGAATATTGTTCATGTAGGGGTTTTGAGATACTGATCATATCAAGCCATTTACTGAGATATATTATTGAAATAGGTGGTATACGTGACATATGGACGTATTAGTAATAGGGTTGAGAGAATATATAATCTAAGACTGTTCAAGATAGGGAGATCAAGGTCAAGTGTAGTAATGCCCTGATCTTTTGAGTAGATATATTATATAGGGTTAAGAGAATATATAATATAAGAGGTCATATGTAGTAACGCCTTGGTCTCTTGAGTAGACATATTAGGGCCCGGTAAAGTTATATAATTTTGAAGTTTAGTTAACCCTTAACCATTGGCGCGCAACATATGTCGAGTTAAAGAAAACGTGCCCATATGCGGGCCTCGACAGGTGTCGAGTGCAATTTTGAGCACGTAATGTGCTCCGAGAGAGAGCTGAGCGGTGCGAGGAACATAGATTCCCTCCTGACCGCTCGTGGCGCCACCACCGCCGTGGGTCGACTGAAATTTATTACACCCTCCTCCACCCTCTCTCACTCGCTACACAGGGAATTATGTAAGGAAATTACCTTATTTTAGGGTTTTTGCACTCATGTTGCACGATCGTTGCAAGAGAACCAGTGGTCGTAGAAGGATGGTTCGGGTGTCATTGGAAAGCTCTGTTTACGCCCTTTCAGGGATAGATACTTGTATTACGCTCTGGGTCTTGTTTATGCATGAAAAAGAGCACGGAAACAACCCAATTTAGGGTAAAATCACCTGCATGGCGGGTAATAGAAGTTACTGACCCACCTGCTCGTAATGTGTTAAGAATATAATTATCTCTTATTTTAGATAGGGAGATCGAGGTCAAGTGTACTAACGCCCTGATCTTTTGAGTAGATATATTATATAGGGTTAAGAGAATATATAATATAAGAGTGTCATATGTAGTAACGCCCTGGTCTCTTAAGTAGACATATTAGGGCCCGGTAAAGTTATATCATTTTGAAGTTTCGTTAAGAATATATCTCTTATTTTAGAAATGGGCCTTCCTGAGGACTCAAAGGTAATGTTGTTATCCAGATGCTGAAGAATTGGTGAATGGGAACATTTTTGTGACCTATTTGCCTCCAAATGTAACCTCTGTGATCCAGCCACAAGATCAGGGAATAATACAGGCAGTGAAGAAAATCTACAAGACTGATTTTTCAAAGAAATGTGTGAGGTTCACTGGTGGCTCTGTGCTGGATTTCCAGAAAAGTGTGAACATTAAGGAGGCAATTTTTTCCATCGCTGCTGCCTGGCTTAAAGTAAAGAAGACAACCCTAATCAACGCATGGAAACCTATGTGGCCCGAGATTGTGCTGTTGACTAAGCTTGATGAAAATCTCATTGATGAGACCCAAGAAGAGTCACCTAAACAGGTCATCGCAGCTGCACCCACGAACCATCCACTTCGCCATGTGGATGCTGAGGAGATCGACCAGTGGTTGAATGTCGATGTGGACGCTCCAGTCACCAAGGTCTTCACTGACGAGGAGATCATATATTCTGTGATCTCCCCAAGCGAGAAGGAGTGCAGCAGTTCGGACTCGGAGGAGGAGGAGGTGGAACACGGCTGTACCTGGGAAGCGGCAGACACGGCATACCGAACAGTGATAAAGTTCTTGGAGAGAAGCAGCAGCTTCACAGCTCAGGAACTGTTAACCCACTGAGCCAAATATGAGGTCTTCCAGAACAGACGGAGTGACAAAATCCGCCAGTCAGACATCCGCAAGTTCTGTACAAAGCCAGCAGAGTCATCGTCGTCATCAAGCCGAGAATCGTCAGTCACCCCAAAGCCTCCAGACACCCTAGAGCCTACATACTCGGAGACTTCAGAGTCCCCACTCGCCCCAGAGCCTCCACTCACCCCAGAGTCTTCAGTCACCCCAGAGCCTCCAGTCACCCCAGAGATTCCAGTCAATGGAAGTCAAGACTCATTCACTGGCTGGCGTACCTTTACTCCCTCGAAGATAAAAGATTAATCTTGATCGATTCTTGTTCAAGGGGAGGGATGTGTTGGATAAGTAGCCTAGGCTAGTGAAAGTGGATGACAAAAACCCACTACTGATATGGATAGTGGAATAGGCTGTTACGCTGGCCAGCTTGCCAGAATGTACTCGTAACTCGCTAGCGCTCGCCAGGGCAGTGAAATGGGCTATAATAATCGTAGAACGATGTTCTTTCTTTCTTAGTGTTCATGTTGTCACAGACAGATCAGTGGTGGTCTTTATTCTTGTCTGTGACACTTGGAAGTATTTTATATAATTGATAGAGTATAAGATATGTAGTGTGAATTGTAAGGAGAAAGAGAGCGAGCAGCGAGGTGGTAATATGTGCGTGTGTATGTACGTGTGACTCCCTCGCTCGGGCGGAGGTTCCCACGCTCGTGATTGGTCGGCTGGCCTGATGCGTCATATGACGCCTGCTCTTCATGACGTAGTCATCTGTGATTGGAGGCCACTGTCCTAGTAAGGTGGTGCGGGCTCCTACCCGCGTGTCTCCTTCAGAGCTTGGCATGGTGTGTTTGGTACTAGACGTCCTTTGCAATCTGTCCCCAATTTAACCCTCTTTACTGCTGTTTCTCTCTCTGAACTCCTTCCTTCGAATACTTCTCATCTTTATTAATTATCCATCCCTTCTGGTTCTGCATACAACTTCCATAGTCGGCCAGTCGTATTACCAGCACCAGTTCTCACATATATGTTTTGCACTAGCTTTAGGGATTATTAGAGTCAATGTCACATGGTATCATAGTATTGGGGTGCTTCTAATTATTGAGCTGTTCTTTCCTACTATTTAATGCTAGACAGTGGAGGGTATCTTTGGTCGTTGTCTGAGTTATGTATGTGGCAAGTCAGAGCCTGTACGACTTCGACGAAGCTAGGTAGCCTATAACCCTTGTGCATATTTTTCATTTGCGAGTGTAGCAGTATACAAGTGAAGGGCTTTTGCCTACTCTTACTTTTATGCTTGCTACCTCATTTTGTTGACCTTTGTGGAGCGCCAGGGTAAGACCAGATACTTGAGATCTGGACTTACCAAGAGAGCCTCCTAGTCACTTAACGTAACATAAGGGAAACCTGTTCAAGGGGAGACAGTAGGCTACGAGCATGCTTGCGCTCTGCCTAGGTTCCTGGTACCTTTTATGCCACTGTTAGACTTTATTAGTGAGAAAGACAGCATTGTGTTTATTAACTTTAACTGCGTATGCTTTAGGAATTATTCACGCCTTATTTTAGCCTAGGTTGATGCATAGTGCACAATCCAGTTTGGCTGTTACGTTGACTAAGGAAGTACTGGTTTGAGTGGCTATTATTAGTGCTGTCACAGAGTTGTTGCACTCCCTTGTTTTATATATAATTATGTATCCTACTTGTTGGTGTATTTAAGATACACGCTTTGGTGTCCTGCCCCTGCATTATTTCTGTTCTATATTCGACGAGCATCTTAGAGCATCAGACGTTTTCAGAAGATTCTTTATCTGTTTGCTGTAGGACTAGACTTCCAGTGTTTTCATAGAGCATTGAAGAGCTTAGTGTTGAGTACAGACTCACACTAAAGTTAACGTAAGCATATACCCCTTTATTAAATCTTGTTATAGTTTATTTAAGCATTGTTATTACTTGAGAGCATTTTATTAACGTAAAGTACTCCTGTTGTGAGTAGGCTTTGCCGTCACCGGAAAGCATTTGTAGAAGTGCACTAAAACCCAGTTAATTGATACCCCGTTATCCAGTAGATTAACTCTGGAGGGTTTAAGTGTTTTGTTCACCGGCGTAATAGTTCGAGAGTTTGGAATTAGCGTACCGTTGTTGCAGATATAGCCTATCTTCTAGTCCATTATTTAGTGCCCTTGTTTATTTCGTAGTGCCGGTCATAACAAATGGCGACCTTAGACCAGTATATAGTGAACTGAATATTGCAGTTTTTTTTGGGGAGAAATCTTATTGCCATTTGGGGTTGAATTTATTTCTCGCATTGTTGGCAGTGGACATTGTTTTGAGGATATATAGAACTTGTTGGAGTTTATTGGTGACCTAGTATTGCACTCAAGAACATCTTCGAATATTTTTGGTGAATAAAGCTACGCGAGAGTTTGGCTATTTTTGTCTTGACTTGAGAATCTTTTTTGTTGACTCCATCATGTCACTGGACGGGTCTGAGCATAGTGAGGGCACAATGTGAGAGACAGGCGAGGAGGTGGAGAAGGTGGAGTTGTTTAACGGCGTTCGGGTGGTGAACAATGAGGAGGATGCTCGGATTTTTTTGGAGGAGCCTGTGTCGGCGGACCGTGTGTCAGGGCTAGACCGGTACAGACTGCAGTGTGTAGCCACGGTCTTAGGGTTTTCCGGTACTAGCGGTTTGTCGAGAAGTGAGCTGGTTACCTGTGTGCTGGGTGGGGTGCATGGGGGTTCGGGTGGAGCGGGAGCTGGGGCACCTTCGTCCCAGCCCCCATTCCACTCAACTCCTATCATGGCGCCCCTGCGGGGTCCGGAGCCGAGTACGTTCCTGCAGGCCGATGCCCGCTGGCGGTTGGGTATGCCTCTAAGTGACTCACGGGATGGGTCCCCGGTAGTAGCACCCCCTCCTCAGGGTTTGTCTCCCGAGATGTTGCTTCAGCTCGAGCTCGCCAAACTTGAGCATGAGCAGCGGAAGCATAAGGCTGAGCTCGAGCAGCGGCAGCGAGAGGCTGAGCTCAGGCAGCAGCAGCAGGAGCGACAGGCTGAGCTCGAGCAGCGAAAGCATGAGGCTGAGCTTAGGCAGCAGCAGCAGCAGCGAGAGGCTGAGCTCAAGTATCAGGCCGAGTCTGCAAGGTATTGTGCCGATGTTGACCTAGATAAAACTCGTGTAGAGGTGACGAGGAGCCGGGTCGTCCAGGGGGGTCGAGCCCATGACCAGTCCCTGTCGCATCTACTAAAGTTGGTTCCAGTGTTTGATGAGTTAGGAGTTACAGAATTCTTTCTCCGTTTTGAGAAAAAGTGCCGGGTGCACCAATGGCCCGAGGAGAAGTGGGCAGCCCTTGTTTCGTCACGATTGACGGGGAAAGCACTCAAGGTGTACGATGCTTTGCCCCTAGATTCCTGCGTGAATTATGAGGCATTGAAAGAGGCTGTCCTGAGGGCGTATCAGCTACAGCCAGAGACCTATAGGCTGAAGTTAAGGGCTGTTCCTAAAAGAAAGGAGAGTATTTCCAGGAACACGCTAGAGAGCTGTCAGATGCATTTGAAAATTGGTTGAGGTCGGAGAAGGCAACTACTTTTGATGCAGTAAAGCAATTAGTGTTGTTAGAGCAATTTTTTAAATGTACTGGCAGTGACTTGACTCTTAACCTGAAAGAAAAGCAACCAAAAACTCTGCAGGAGGCAGCTCAGATGGCTGACCTCAGTTGTCATTGATTCGTGGGTGCGGGTCTGCACAGAGAGCTGAGGCAGGTAACCAGGGGCGTACCACTCCACCCCCCCGAATTAAGGACACAACTAATTACCCATTTAAGAGTACTGGTGCCAATTTTGATCCCAAGTCGAAACCCTTCCCGTTAAAGAAAGGCCAGGGCCCTTGCTCACTTCAGAGGAAGTCCAAGAGCGAAGTGGAGTGTTTCAAGTGTCATGAGAAGGGGCATATTGCGCGCTCATGTCCGAGCACACCGCCTACAGCAGTGGTGTCACTAGTGAGCAACATCGGTGTGCCTTTGAGGTCTTCCGCGTTTGCCCGGGGTAATATGTCGGTTGCGAAGTCACAGTCGGTGCAGAAGCAGCAGGAGGGCTCGTCACCTGTCCGAGATACTTTTTGCAGTCATAGGGGGCACGGCACTGTGAGGTGGGATTGTGTGGAGCATAAGCTTGAGTTGTTGCGTGACACGGGCGCTTCCCAGATACTTATTAAGAACTTCACTGGCAAGCCTATTAACGCGGCTCGGGTTGTGGTGGTTCAAGGCATCAATGCTACGCGGTCTTACCCGCTGGTCAGAGTGGAGCTTGAGGTGGATGGTGTGACACGGGAGTTGGATATGGGTGTTGTGGAGAAATTGCCAGTTGAGGGAGTCGACCTCCTTCTCGGTAACGACTTTGCGGTGCCTGCTTCAGAGGTTCCACCCTTAGTCGTTGCCGAGAGGGCGACCGACACGAGTAGGGAGGGGCAAGAAGGGCTCGAGGGATCTCAGTCCGCTCAGGTGTCACAGCCTAGTACCCAAGTTTCAGACCAGCGGAGGAAGGGTCGGAAGGAGAAAGTCGAGGCTGGTGGTCGGGTTGAGAGTTTGGACCCAGCGACACTCCTTGGTGACTCGGTACTTGAACCAATGTTGAGCTCCGGAGTGGCCCCCAGAACCTGTCCCCCCTAGTGACATGGTAGGGCGTGATGGCACTCCGCGACAGAGTAGTTCCCAGGTACAACTAGAAGATCTTAGTCTTGAGAGTTGTGGGAACGGGGCTATTGAACTCGATGAGGACAGGGAAGCATGTCATGTGAACCTGTTAAAGGAGTTTGTGAGGCAACCACCTGAGTAGCCTACTGTCCCTGTGTTGGTCTGCAGCGGCCAAGGTGGAGAAGGAGAGGGGGGCAGTGGGGCACAGGTGGAGGAAAGTTGGGATTGTCATGTCTCGGCGGAGCAGTGGGCGGGGGACACGAGTCAGGTGGCTGTGGAAGTGCTTGAGCACCTGCCTGAGCAGCAGCGTGCAGCGATCCAGCCGCTGCTCGGTTCATACCCCACTGTTGGTGTCGAGCACCCAGGCCTCACCACTCATGCGGTGCACGATGTTCCACTGACAGGTCATTTGAGTGTTAGTAAACCGTTGGCCTCGTTGTTTCAGTGGTTCAAGGTGGGCGACGAGGCTTTCGCATGGTTGTCAGGTCAGGGTCGACCCATGGCTGCTAAGGGTGGTGGTCAGAATCAGGACATTGAGCAGATTGGTGAGGTTGGCTGTGGAGTGGATGCGCCCGGTCGTTGCATAGCCTCCCAATGCTGCTCTAGTCGAATGCAACAGCCCTACCATAGACCGACTGTATCTGGCCGTGGCGCTGAAGGCGGTGATGCTGCACCGGCAGGTGTAGTCGCAAGGAATGCGGGGGTGCGCATGTACGGTATCGGCGGGGAAGCCTTAGCAATTATGAACTATGGGAGTGACTGCACAGGTGGTACAGATTGTCCCTCTCATGACCTGGCTGTTCTAGGGACAAAGGTGGAGAAGGAGGGAGACTATAGTTTAGAAGCTGCGGTCTCGGCTGGGTTGTGGGAGGACACTGAGCATGTTGTTCTTCGAGATCAGTTGCAACCTCTTGTTCCTAAGCGTCAAGAGAAGTTGTTTACTAGGCTGTGGCAGTACGTCCGCATGGTTGTTGATTCTCCAGGCCTGATGTACGGGGTAGAACCCGACATGGAGGCTGGAGACAGTGCAAGGCTCAAATTGGCTCCCTACCGTATAAATCCTGCTCAACAGCCTGTTGTAAAAGCAGAGCTAGACTTCATGTTGGAGAAGGGTCTGAGGGATAAAGGATATCGTGAGTGGTCGTTGCCAGTGACTTTGCAACCTGAGTTGAGTGGCAAGATCCGTGTTTGTGTTGATTGCAAGAGTGTGGGTGCATTATCCCTGACAGACGCCTATCCATTACCCAGAGTTGACGACCCCATAGACCGCATCGGGGCTGCCTCGTTCATCACTAAGGTGGAAATAGTGAAAGGCTATTGGCAGGCCCCGTTGCCGGAGAGAGCGAAGAGAAGTGCCAGTCTTGTGATGGACTGGGCAGTTTATCAGTGTCAGGTGTTGTTTTGCTGCCGGAACACAAGTTGGATGTGTGGCATGTTAAGGGCACTGATATTGTTCTGGCTGATTGTTTGTCACGGGAGGGTATGTCTTAAGGAGCACCCTCGCCGTTCAGTCAGTGTTGGTTTGAGTTTGGAGAAAAATTAGGCTTGCCCCTGTAGTGCAAAGCCCCCAAAAACACTATTAAAAATATAAAAACCTCACATAAAAACTCTTTCTTTTTGATAGTATATAAGTGCAGTATGTTACAGCAAGAATCTAAGACATTCTGAGTTTTTTTGTCTTAGTAGGCTAGGCTTTGTGAAGCTTGCTCGTTGAGCGTAATATTGATAAGCTATACTATTATTTTGGGGAAGTGTTGTGTAGATTTGTTTTTCATAATGAAGTGTTTTATGTTTGTGATCGTGCCTTGTTTTCACAACTTGGGAGATTAGCTGGGTGATGCGGGGTTAGTGGGCATTCTGTCTGGTCAGATGTGGCGTTCACCTGCGGCTGAAACGTCCCACATCTTGGGCGGGGTGTTACGCTGGCCAGCTTGCCAGAATGTACTCATAACTCGCTAGCGCTCGCCAGGGCAGTGAAATGGGCTATAATAATCGTGGAACGATGTTCTTTCTTTCTTAGTGTTCATGTTGTCACAGACAGATCAGTGGTGGTCTTTATTCTTGTCTGTGACACTTGGAAGTATTTTATATCATTGATAGAGTATAAGATATGTAGTGTGAATTGTAAGGAGAAAGAGAGCGAGCAGCGAGGTGGTAATATGTGCGTGTGTATGTACGTGTGACTCCCTCGCTCGGGCGGAGGTTCCCACGCTCGTGATTGGTCGGCTGGCCTGACGCGTCATATGACGCCTGCTCTTCATGACGTAGTCGTCTGTGATTGGAGGCTGCTGTCCTAGTAAGGTGGTGCGGGCTCCTACCCGCGTGTCTCCTTCAGAGCTTGGCATGGTGTGCTTGGTACTAGACGTCCTTTGCAATCTGTCCCCAATTTAACCCTCTTTACTGCTGTTTCTCTCTCTGAACTCCTTCCTTCCAATACTTCTCATCTTTATTCATTATCCATCCCTTCTGGTTCTGCATACGACTTCCTTAGTCGGCCAGTCGTATTACCAGCACCAGTTCTCACATATATGTTTTGCACTAGCTTTAGGGATTATTAGAGTCATAGTCACATGGTATCATAGTATTGGGCTGCTTCTAATTATTGAGCTATTCTTTCCTACTATTTAATGCTAGACAGTGGAGGGTATCTTTGGTCGTTGTCTGAGTTATGTATGTGGCAAGTCAGAGCCTGTACGACTTCGACGAAGCTAGGTAGCCTGTAACCCTTGTGCATATTTTTCTTTTGCGAGTGTAGCATATACAAGTGAAGGGCTTTTGCCTACTCTTACTTTTATGCTTGCTACCTCATTTTGTTGACCTTTGTGGAGCGCCAGGGTAAGACCAGATACTTGAGATCTGGACTTACCAAGAGAGCCTCCTAGTCACTTAACGTAACATAAGGGAAACCTGTTCAAGGGGAGACAGTAGGCTACGAGCATGCTTGCGCTCTGCCTAGGTTCCTGGTACCTTTTATGCCACTGCTAGACTTTATTAGTGAGAAAGACAGCATTGTGTTTATTAACTTTAACTGCGTATGCTTTAGGAATTATTCACGCCTTATTTTAGCCTAGGTTGATGCATAGTGCACAACCCAGTTTGGCTGTTACGTTGGCTAAGGAAGTACTGTTTTGAGTGGCTATTATTAGTGCTGTCACAGAGTTGTTGCACTCCCTTGTTTTATATATATGTATCCTACTTGTTGGTGTATTTAAGATACACGCTTTGGTGTCCTGCCCCTGCATTATTTCTGTTCTATATTCGACGAGCATCTTAGAGCATCAGACGTTTTCAGAAGATTCTTTATCTGTTTGCTGTAGGACTAGACTTCCAGTGTTTTCATAGAGCATTGAAGAGCTTAGTGTTGAGTACAGACTCACACTAAAGTTAACGTAAGCATGTACCCCTTTATTAAATCTTGTTATAGTTTTTTAAGCATTGTTATTACTTGAGAGCATTTTATTAACGTAAAGTACTCCTGTTGTGAGTAGGCTTTGCCGTCACCGGAAAGCCTTTTTAGAAGTGCACTAAAACCCAGTTAATTGATACCCCGTTATCCAGTAGATTAACTCTGGAGGGTTTAAGTATTTTGTTCACCGGCGTAATAGTTCGAGGGTTTGGAATTAGCGTACCGTTGTTGCAGATATAGCCTATCATCTAGTCCATTATTAAGTGCCCTTGTTTATTTCGTAGTGCCGGTCGTAACAAGGCCTACTAGGGAAACCACTGAAAACAAAAACGAACCAACATGCCTACCTCTGTTGGTGGTTTGGAAATGGCAAAACCCTGGATTACAGCACTACCTCTGCATCAATTTTCAATGGTGAGTTAAACACTTTATTTTTTGTATATTCATTGATTATTTGATGTACTAGAGATTTGTTTAGCTTGCTTGCCATGCTCTTCTATGTTAGTAAACATTTAATGGTTAGTTAAACATAGGTAGGTAACTTTACTTTGATTTTTTGGACTTCCTAGGCATCCTAGAAGCCTAGAGGCCTAATTAGGCCTAATTTTCGAATATCCGAAATTTTCGTATTTCCGAAAATTCGTGAGTTTCGTGATTTTCGGATATAAGGGATTCTACTGTATATAATTATATATATATATATATATATATATATATATATATATATATATATTAATATATATACTGTATATATATGCAGTCAGCTCTCCTAATACGCGCCTATATGGGCGACACAGGACGGCGCGCATTAGGAAATCCGCGTATTAGGAACACCATACGTTATGGAAATAATAGCTTATGGTGGGCACCTCGAAAAAATGGCCTAATGTTGAAATTTTTTGCCCTAAATACCTACCAAAAGGGAATTAAATGATGAACAATAAGAAATACATTCATAAGAAAATATAAACTTACCTTAAAATTATTAGTAGGAGGCTAGCTAGCCTTGTAGAGTGGGGGCTCCGAGGCAGACCCCCTCTGAGGCATGGCGAGTTTAGACTGCCCCGACCACAGCCCCAGCCCCGGGGCTCTCATGCCTCTGGTGCCTCTCTCACTCTGTCTAGGGTCTGGTGCCGGCCCAGACGCCTCTCCTCAGCCTCGGTTTCCCTCAGAAATCCAGCAAATTCTTCATCAGGCACTTCAGGATCGGGCTCCTCAGGCTCGTCAGGCACATCGGCAGATGTGGAAGGCTGTTCATCTTCACCTTCTGGGACACGAAATGATAGGTGTTCACGCGTATTTGGTAAAAAGGGCGGATTTGGCCACTTTTTGGCTCCCAAAACGCGTATTAGGAAGGCGCATATTAGGAAAGCTGACTGTATAATTATACAGTATATATATAAATAAAGTGTACCTCACATATAAACGTAAGCCACTAAGTGGTTTATACACGTAATATGGTGAGTCACAGTCGTCCACACCCACCCCTGCCTTTCACATGCACGAGAGATGAAAAACACAGCTCAGTGCCTCTAAAGAACTTGGAGAGGCAGGATGTTGCCCGCTCTTTCTCCCGCCTCTATCAACCCCCTCCCGTCACACATATACATTTTTTACTAGATATTCGAAGCTGTTTACACCTATTTTCTGGTCTTCACTGTTCACATGTTCATCTTACAAGTAAAATATACGCACATGGAGCAGAAATAATGCTTCATATGGTAAATACAACCAATTCTGTCAGAGTCGAAGGTAATATATTCACATACGCGGGCGTTTCAAATACATGGCTTGTGCTCTCCTTGGGTTAATTGATAATGTAGGTTATGAATTAATAAGCTTTATTCATTTCACATATTTCTATGAAAATGAAGTAGGTTATCATAGCCTACAATATATGCAATAATACAGTAGCGTTAGATTACAAGGCCCTAATATAACCTTTTTGAAGCCCAGCCTATGCAGGGGATGAATAAGGGAGGGCAACAGCATCAACAGGAGATGAATAAGGGAGGGCAACAGCATCAACAGGAGATGAATAAGGGAGGGCAACAGCATCAACAGGAGATGAATAAGGGAGGGCAACAGCATCAACAGGGGATGAATAAGGGAGGGCAACAGCATCAACAGGAGATGAATAAGGGAGGGCAACAGCATCAACAGGAGATGAATAAGGGAGGGCAACAGCATCAACAGGGGATGAATAAGGGAGGGCAACAGCATCAACAGGAGATGAATAAGGGAGGGCAACAGCATCAACAGGGGATGAATAAGGGAGGGCAACAGCATCAACAGGGGATGAATAAGGGAGGGCAACAGCATCAACAGGAGATGAATAAGGGAAAGCGGCAGCATCAACAGAAGCCAGACAGCTACAACGATATGTTGACGCGGAGAAATATTGTAGGGCTACGGGAGACAGGCGTGGGCTAGAGCGGTGAAAACAAGATATGAATATAAAGTTGGCTGCGTCATAGTTTTCATCAATATTTATAGCATATCTCAGGAAAAAGGGAAACGTATGCTGCATATCTATAGCCTATGTTTTTTTTTGCTGACTCTGAATCTGTGTTTTAATGTGGAAATATTGTGTCCTGCTTTAAATTCCACTTTCGCACTTGAATATTTTCAATATATATTTTCTTTACTATTATTTTTCTTGAAATATTATATCAAGGTAAATTTGTAGTTTAGTGAAAAATGTTTATATAAAAAGTTCATCACAATCTTCAATTTAAATAGCCCTCTTTTGTTTTGTTCATAATCTTTTTATGTAGGAACATAATATATGAACTGCCAATTTCATTCATTCATCGTTTTCCGATCAAACCTCACTTCTTTTGCCCTTGTTCGATTAGTAAAAAATAATGTAATTACTATTATTCTAACATTCAATGTATTTCTGATATTTGACCAATGTTTTTGTTGTTTTTATACACCTTTTGATGTATCTATCGAAAGTTATGACATATTTATGAAATATTAATAAATAAATAAGCATCATGTTGTGTATGTAACCTTTTCAGTACCGGTGCCGTCCTCTCAACTTTATTTTGGCTACTATTAGACGATTTTATTCAGTTTAAAAAGGGCCTCCAGTAATTAATAAACTTCGAACTATCTCACTTAGTCTTTATTACTACCACAGATGCTTTTTAAACTGCAGACCATCGTCTAAATATAGCTACATTAAAACTGGAAAGACGTCACCGGTACAAAAGGGGTTATCATATAAATACGATAGGCTATGACTCTTTTGTGATCCCGTATGTCTCTGTGACGTCACGGTCGTTCCTGCAGCACGGCGTAGGACGAGTAGATCGTATATTATAAGATTGTAATTAAGTTAAGATTATAAAATGCCTAATATGCTATTAACCCCTTCAGACTCATATGATGCAGAGGTTGCCAGATTAGCAATAAGAAATAGAGTTCTCTCACTCTTATAAATACCTCTCCAAAATTAGTTTTCTGCCCACAGCTAACTCAAAGACAACTGCAGAGGTTGAAGTAACTAAACTAAAGGTTTCTAAATACTCCAGATGGTAACAAAGGCTTTAAAGTATCCCTAATAGGCTCAAAATCGCGTCATATGTCGGAGAGGGTTAAGCAATATTGACATGGTCTTATGTAGTATATATGAATTTATCGTATATATTAATATAATTTATCGTATAGAGTAACCTGCTCAACAGGTGGCGTTGTGTGTGTGTGTAAGAGTGAGAGTCCGAGTGTAGGGGGTGAGACAGTGAAGCACGGGAACGAGGTGTCTTCAGAGATGGGGTCACTTTGGGCCATGAGTGAGCACCTTGCCTCATGTGAAGGCAAGATGGCAGGTGCTCATTGTACTCTACGTGCTTCACATGTCTCACTCCCTAGACTGGAACAAGACCTCACAGGCTTCACTGCTCATTGTACAGCTGTGAATGTCCAGGCTCTCAGCCTATGCCCGAGAGGGAGTAAGTTGGAATATAGAAAAAAAAAAAAAAAAAATGCGGTACAATAATTTAGGCTCCTGGCGTTTGCCAAGGCAGCAAGGTGTGCCTCTGAGGAAGACAGCTCAGAGCCTCCACGAACACCGACCAGTTAACATCTAATTTCCGCCCTCAGTTGATCGAGCTATTGTGCCTCTAATCACAATACACTGACAGCAATATATACAGCTACACCATCACGACGCTCTCATCGACGCCATGACTGATTGACAGATAAGCATAGTATTCATGTCCATTCCCATATAATTATTTATTCTTTCTTTCACTTGACTCGAGCCTCAGGGCCGAAGTCTTGTTTCCCCATTGTCCGCCATATTGGGTAAACGTTCTCCTTTGCCTCATTGCCACGTGGAACTATTGGCGAGTTAATTCCTGGCTAATATTAACCCTTATACCCTTATACCCTATACAGGGTGTTCAGAAAACATGTGTACACAATGAAATGGGTGATAGGGAACACAGAATTTAACAGTTTGTACTCCATGGAGGCATGTCCTTAAATGCTTCCTTGCGGTGCTACAGGGTAGACAGTTTCAACGTAATTTCCATAAATTTGTACCCTAATTTCTCTGTGAGTAATCCGTTTACATACAAACATGGTAATTTAATGTACACAACAGTATGAACATTACTTTATTAATGTCAGTACACTGCAAAAACAAAAGAACATTAAATTGAAGAGAAGATTAACAATCATTAATCATCAGTCAGAACTGTTTACTGAACGAAGATGTCTTATGTCATACTGTTGTGTACATTAAATTACCATGTTTGTATGTAAACGGATTACTCACAGAGAAGTTAGGGTACAAATTTAGGGAAATTACGTTGAAACTGTCTACCCTGTAGCACCGCAAGGAAGCATTAATGGACATACCTCCATGGAGTACAAAATGTTTAATTCTGTGTTCCCTATCACCCATTTCATTTTGTACACATGTTTTCTGAACACCCTGTATATAAATGTATTATGTGAGACCTTTGGATATAAATTAGCTTGTTTCAGATTGAATTCAATTTAGATATGGAGTAGTTTTAATTTAGATTGATTTTTTTTGATTCATTATAGCTTAGAAATATTTAACTTCCATTGATAGTTTACCACATTGGTGCCCAGACCCGGGAATTAGCTACCGGTAAGGGATTTTTTAGGCAATGAGCAAGGAGACTTAAAACAGGATGCAGGAACAACTCTATGATAAACTGGTAAGGCTATCCAAGTGATGGTTAGAGCCGGAATGCAGGGTCACATCGTTGCACCTGCCTAAGTCCTGCAACCCACCCATCATCTTCCCCCAATAATTTTATTTTTCATTTCAGACTTCTTGTGACTCATGACCTGACCTAACATTTTTTCTTGTTCAATATGACGCTTTAGTAGGTGTTGCTATTTTGTGTGCTATTTTTTCTCCATAACATAGAAGTCCGCCAGTCGGCGTCTCTTTACTAGACTACTTTTTTGCCGTTAGGATTTAGCCTATAGGCTTACATGCAAAATGAATAAACAGGAAGAGACACCGTTTAGTGGGGTGCTGATCAAAGCCCCTAAAAATCAGAGGGCGGGACTTCGGAGAGTATTAAATAGGCTAATTGTAGATGTCAACACTTTCATCACTACTGCTAACCTCGAGGAATTAGAAGCTAGATTAGACAATGTCCAGGCTACCCACGGTCGTATTATGGCTCTGAGTGAGGTGATTGTGGCAGGCATGACAGAGGAGGAAGAGATAGTTACAGAGTGTGACAATCGCGCCCTCTATGATGAACCTGTCTTTAGAGCGAAGCACATATTACAGCGTGCTGTCGCAAGTAAGAAGGGAGGCAAGAATAAGACCCAGAGAAGGGTTGACCCAAAACACACTGTGCACCTCCCAAAGCTCAATCTTCCTACATTTGGGGGCAAATTGACTGAGTGGTTAGCTTTTTGGGACGTATTTCGGTCTACAGTACATGAATCCTCTTTGGATAATGCCCGCAAGTTTCACTACCTGAAGGGACAAATGGAAGGAGAGGCCTTACATTTGATAGAGGGTTTTGCGATAGTGGGTGATAGTTATCTTGAGGCAGTACAATTATTAAAGTCCACATACTGGGATCAAGAGCAGTTGAAGATGGCCCATGTCGTTGCCTTGTTAAAGCTCGCAGAACCACAGTATAAGGTTGAGGAATTAGCAAATTTTAGGGCAAATATGGAGTGCCATACTCGATCGCTAGACACCCTAGGGCTCACCACACAGAAAATGATAGTCATTATCTTACGTCAGAAGCTTCCTATGGCAATACTTGACAAGGTTAGATCGTTTGATCTGGGGGAGTTCAAAACTCAGTTCAGTAAAGAAATTAATAATCTACAGTTGAACAAAGGGAGAATGTATGTGTCGGGAGGAAGTGGGAATGTGGAGATGAGGGGAACTGTAAGCATGACGGTGGGGACTAAAGAAATGAAAGAGGGTACGTATAAGAAACCTGCTCAGATTCTATGCAAGTTATGTAGCAACAAACATAAATGGAGTTTCTGTGTAAAATACCCAACAAATGAGACAAAACTAGCACAGGCAAAAAGATTGAAGCTATGTGTAGGTTGTCTAAGTAAAGAACATGGTAAGCAGGAACAATGTACTGCCCTGTCGACACTGCAAAGGACATCACTTTGATAAGTTGTGTCCTACAGCAGATAAAGTAAAACACGTCAAACCAGAGGGTACTACAACTGTGACACTAGGTAGCATGCAAGACACCACTATATTGCCCACAATACAGATTCCCATGGAAGGCAACGACATTAACAAAGTTTGTCGGGTACTTCTAGATCAAGGGTCTCAACGTTCCTTTTTAAAGAGGTCCGTCTTAGTGGGACTGAAGCACCGAATCGTAGGGGCTGAGACTCTTCGATTGCAGGGCTTCACAGGGGTTACTGACAAAAAAGACTACGAGAGAGCGGAGATTTCATATTTCTACCGTAAAAACCGGTACTTTATGACATTTATCGTAGTAGACACCCTACCAGAATATGTATCTGTAGGAATGAAGAAAGTGGAACACGCATTACGTAGCAAAGGGGTTAACTTGTCAGATCCCATGGGAGATCAGAGTGAGGTGCATGTTCTACTTGGTGTGGATCATTATTATGATGTAGTATACCCTGGATTTAAAAAGATGTGTGGTGTACTTTTAATCCCCACTAAATTTGGCTATTGCATGAGCGGAAAGGTGCATACTACACAGTCAAATGTCCTGGTCGACATAGTCTCGATATTAAGAGTCAATGTAACCGCGGCAGAGGAGTTGGGAAGGGAGGATTCCCAACCTAGTGACCCTAAAATGACTGCCGAGTTCGACCTGGAGCGACTGTGGAGATTGGATCACATAGGCATTAATCCTATGGAGACTGATTATGACTCGGAAGTTGCGCTGAAAAGGTTTGACGAATCTGTGAGCTACTGTGCCTCAGACGAGCAATATAAGGTTAGTTTACCCTGGAAGAACAGTGAGATAAGCCTGACTACCAACTATAGTTTGGCATTAGGTCGCTTACGTGCATTACAGCGTAAATTAACTAATGAACCGAGCACGCGCCAGGCGTATGACGATGTATTTCGGAGTTATGAAGATAGGGGCTTTATTGAGAGAGTCGATGTAAAGGAACCGATTAAGAAGGGTAGGGTTCACTATCTGGCCCATCATGGGGTGAGGAAAGACAGCGTCACCACACCAATACGGGTGGTGTATGACTGCTCTGCCCACCAAGGTCAACAACCCAGTCTAAATGACTGCCTGCTGACAGGTCCGTCCTTGGTGTTGGACCTGTCCCAACATCTATTACGGTTTAGGCTGGGGCAGTACGCATTTACTAGTGACATCAAGAAAGCATTCTTGATGGTCAAACTAAAAGAGGAAGATAGAGATGTTACCCACTTTCTTTGGTTTAAAGACATTAGCGACTCTGAAAATTCGGTCATAATCTACTGTTTTCGGGTTGTACTCTTTGGGGCCACGTGTTCACAGTTTTTGTTAAATGCCACAATAAAAAAACATCTATCGGATACTCATGAGGACACAAGTAAACTATCTTGTGGGTTGTATATAGACAATTCGCAGGGTTCTAGCGATAGTCAGGATGATTTGTTGCATACATACTGGCAAGCACGCAGATTGTTTACAGAAGCACATTTATTTCTCTGTGAGTGGGTTACTAATAGTGAAGATCTTCAGAGTTTGATACAGGTGGACGGTACGGCATCTCATAACCAGGAAAAGTCCAGAAATTTGGGGATGATCTGGCAACCTAAACATGACATACTAACTTTTCAAACAAGGTCTTTTGCTCAGCAGACAGGAGCGCACACAAAAAGAAGTCTTTTGAGCAAAGTTGTGCACATTTTTTATCCTTTGGGTCTAGCATTACCCGTTACCATAAGAGCTAGGATTCTAATGCAGGAAGTTTGGAGACGTAAAATAGGATGGGATGACAATTTGCCCGAGGACCTGAATGACCAAGGGACATTGTTGTTGAATGAGTATGACATCCTATGTACTAAACCTTTACCTCATAAAGTGGTGGCGTTCGGTGACGTTAAGTTACACACGTTATGTGATGCTAGCGCCACGGCATACGGGGTAGCCATATATGTCGTTACTTCATTTGGGGCACATTTAGTTACAGCCCGGGCCAAGGTAGCCCCGGTTAAAAAGAGATAACTATCCCTAAAATGGAATTGAATGCCATGCTGCTATTAGCACGTCTGGTGCAACATGTACGCGCAGCATACGAGAGCGAGTTAAACATTGAAATCGTTCACGTTTGGTGCGATAGTTAGGTTGCACTCAACTGGATACATAGCAAGAAGTCTCTGCCAGTTTATGTGAGAAATAGGGTAGATGAGATTAGGGCCCTATTGCCAGACGTTGCTTATCATTATGTAAACACAAAAGACAACCCTAGTGATCTCATTACTAGAAGTATAACGGCTAGCCAGTTAGTAAAGTCCGAATTGTGGTGGCATGGTCCAAAGTGGCTGCTCCATGATAGTGAATGGAAGATTTGGCATGCTGTTGGTGAGGGACCTCTGCCACTGGAAACAGTGGCAGTTACAGCCCAACCAAATGAGCCACGGGTCCAAATATAGAGTGGGCAAGATTTGGTGACTATAATAGACTAGTCAGAGTTGTCGCTTGGGTGTTGAGATATGTATCCAATGTCAAGCTTAAAGTAACGGGCCAACTCTGCAACAGGGGTCACAACATTGATGCTCGTGAATATAAAGCAGCTGAAGTAACTTTGATCAAGTGGGTTCAAGCAGAAACCTTTTCCAATGAATTAGAATCTTTGCAAAGCTCGAATAAGAATATAATGCCTAATTTAGTGCGTCAACTAAGGTTGCACCTAGATAATGACCTCATCAGGTGTGAGGGTCGCCTGAAGTGGTCGGGTGTAACGGACGGCACAAACCGTCCTATACTTATGCCAACAAAACATCACGTTACTGATCTAGTGATCATACGTGCACATAGGGAAGTAAAACACTACGGGGTATGTCATATTATATCAAATTTGCGTCTCACATGGTGGATACCCAGAGTTCGACAAGTAGCTCGACACGTAGTAAGAAAGTGTGTAATATGCCAGAGACTAAAGGGTAAACCATATGCAACTGGACCAGCTCCACCTCTACCTGAATGCCATGTACAGCACATAGAACCTTTCCAAACTGTAGGGTTAGATTACACAGGGGCATTGAAGACGAGAGAGCATGAGAAGGTTTATATATTATTGTTTACCTGTGCAACGTCTCGAACGGTACACCTAGAACTATGTGATAATATGTCTAGCGAAGAATTTATGCTGGCGTTTAGACGGTTTTGTGCCCGTCGTTCATTCCCTCAACTCATTCTTAGCGACAATGCTCCCACTTATGTCCAGGCATCAAAATATCTAAAGGATATGAGCAGTGATCCTACAATCATCACTTTTTTGGGAGAGAGGAAATGCGAATGGAGGTTCATTCCAGTTAAGGCACCTTGGTTTGGTGGAATGTGGGAACGGTGTGTCGGCATAGTAAAGTCAGGACTCAGAGCGGTAGTAGGACGTGCTCTATTAAAGAAGAGTGAGTTGACGACAGTCCTCACAGAGATAGAGGCAGTCTTGAACGATCGTCCGCTTACATATGTGTACACCGACCTGCAAGAACCACTACCATTAACGCCAGCTCACTTGCTATATGGTAAGCCATTGACTGCATTTCCATCTGATTTCCAATCCATAGTAGAGTTAGAGGATCCCTCGTTGTACTCTGAGGCAGCGGTGTCTAAGAGATACCAGTATATATCAAGGATAATCGAGGATTTTAGGAAACGGTGGATTAGTGAATATCTGCTAGCATTGAGGGAGAGGAGTGTTCCACCCTCTGGTAGACCAACGGCACCTACTGTTGGTGAAGTAGTTTTGATTAAAGAAGATAGTCCTCGTTTATACTGAAAATTGGGCCGCGTGTTTGAGGTATACAAGGGGGAGGACTCTGTAGAGTGGGTGGTACTATTGAGGACGGCCACTGGAACTACTGTTCGTCCTATAGCACGTTTGTACGCTTTGGAGCTCGATTCCGCATTGCAATCTGATGCTCCACCTGTTATTGCTGGGTCCGAGGATTCTCAAGGTAACGACTCACCTCTTACTGATGGTGATCAATCTCGGACCGGGACGCGTCCCAGACGCGCTACTGCTGGCGCCGTCGACATGTGGCGTCAGAAGATAGCCTCTGGGCAACTTTAAGTTTAAGGTGGGGTTCAGGTATTTTTTTGTGGGGGGGAGTATATCGTGTAAATACGATAGGCTATGACTCTTTTGTGATCCGGTACGTCTCTGTGATGTCACGGTCGTTCCTGCAGCACGGCGTAGGACGAGTAGATCGTATATTATAAGATTGTAATTAAGTTAAGATTATAAAAGGCCTAATATGCTATTAATCAATATTGACATGGTCTTATGTAGTATATATAAATTTATCGTATATATTAATATAATTTATCGTATAGAGCAACCTAGATGCGGTACGATAATTTGCTCCTGGCGTTTGCCAAGGCAGCAAGGTGTGCCTCTGAGGAAGACAGCTCAGAGCCTCCACGAAAACCGACCAGTTAACATCTAATTTCCGTCCTCAGTTAATCGAGCTATTGTGCCTCTAATCACAGTACACTGACAGCAATACATACAGCTACACCATCACGGCGCTCTCATCGATGCCATGACTGATTGACAGATAAGCATAGTATTCATATCCATTCCCATATAATCATTTATTCTTTCTTTCACTTGACTCGAGCCTCTGGGCCGAAGTCTTGTTTCCCCATTGTCCGCCATATTGGGTAAACGTTCTCCTTTGCCTCATTGCCACGTGGAACTATTGGTGAGTTAATTCCTGGCTAATATTAACCCTTATAACCTTACCGTATATATAAATTTATTATGTGAGACCTTTGGATAAAAATTAGCTTGTTTCGAATTGAATTCAATTTAGATATGGAGTAGTTTTAATTTAGATTTATTTTATTTTATTCATTATAGCTTAGAAATATTTAACTTACATTGATAGTTTACCACAGAGGTTAAAGCAACATGACACGTACTTGATACTTCCCCACGGTTCGCAGGCAGACCTCTTAAATTACAGGCTTGCTATCACTCACCAGGAAAAAATCGACACATAAATGACATGGAAAGTCTTAATATTGACAAAAGAAATGGTGCGAAAGGTCTTAAAATCGCCAAGCAAATAAGCCAAGTACTGATCGGATATCCATCGGGAGGGAGAAATTCTGATTATGATGGCTGGGTGGCTGGGAGTGGAGTGCAATTGGCCTATTTGCGTTTTTGTTTGCAACTCAGTTCAGATAATTCGCACATTTGGCTCCACGGGAAGATCAAGATCTCTCTCTCTCTCTCTCAGATAGCCTTCTTCCACAAGTTGTACGAGAAGTGCGGGATGAAATCGCACCTTTCTTGGCAGACATCTTCAATAAATCACTGGAAAATGGATAGGTCCCTGAAGACTGGAAACTGACCATTGTGACCCCAATCTTTAAGAAAGGGGACCACGAGTGTCCCAAGAATTATCGGCCAATTAGCTAGACTCCTATCATAGTAAAACTCTTAGAGGGGATACTATTAAACAAGATAGTTGACTATCTAGAAATTCACAATTTAATTACAGATTCTCAACATGGATTCAGGCGACACCGATCATGTCTTAACAATTTGCTGTAATTTTTCCATGAAATGCTTAACCCATAATTAGCGGCGAGCAACATAAGTCGAGTTAAATAAAGCTGGACTATGTGGCGGCGCTCGACATAACTCGAGTGGCAATTTCAGCACGTAATGTGGCTGAGAGAGAGAGACAAGTGGTGGCAGGAGACTAGCGAGCGTATGACTGCTCCAGACCACCGCGGCGAACCTACTGACACAAATCTCAGCTCCCTCCTCCCTCTCTCACTCGCTACATACTCAATTATGTACTGAAAGTACCGAATTACCTGCTTTTTGCACTCGCGTTGCACGGTTATTGCAAGAAAACTATCCATCATACAAGGATCGTTATGGTGTCATTCGAAAGCTCTGTTTATGCCCTTTCAGGGATAGGTACTTGTTTTACGTTCTGGGTCTTATTTAGGCATGAAAATGATCACGTAAACAGCCCTATTTTGGCTAAAAACACCCCGCTGTGCGGTACACATAAATAAACCGCATAGGCCGCTCGTAAGGTGTTAATGAGTATGACAAAAGTAGAGCCATAGACATCCTTTACTTAGATTTTCAAAAAGCTTTAGACAAAGTGCCTCACTGCAGGCTAATGTCAAAACTAAGTGCGCTAGGTATCAATACAGAGGTCACAAATTGGATAAAAAGTTGGCTAATTGGTAAACAACAACGAGTCTTAATCAATAATGTTTCTTCTGAGTGGACTCCAGTCACTTCTGGAGTTCCATAGGGATCTGTCCTTGGCCCACTTCTGTTTATCATGTATGCCAATGACATCGATATTGGTCTGTTAAGTGTGATCTCCAAGTTTGCAGATGACATAAAGCTTGGAATGAATGTGAAAGACCCCAAAGGGGTTGAACATCTCAGGATGGACCTCAACAAAATGGGTGAATAGTCAGAGACATACCAGATACCTCTGAACCTGGAAAAGTGCAAGGTGATGCATATTGGCCAAGCAAACCCCAAGTCAGGCTATTCGCTATTGGGAATACCTCTGGAAGTGACTGACTTGGAAAAGGATTTGGGTGTTCTGATTTGCAATGACCTAAAGTTTTCCAAGCAGTGCATTGAAATAGAAAAAAAAAACTCCGAAATTATTGGGCTATATTAAGAGGCAATTTACGTATAGAAATAATGAAATAGTCCTCACACTTTAAAATACTCTGATACGGCCTCTCCTGGAGTATGCTGTTCAATTCTGGTCTCCAACACTCAGGAAAGATATAGAGCTACTGGAAAAAGTACAAGCAAGGGCTACAAAGCTTAGAACACTGAGCTATAAGGACCGGTTGAGAGTGCTTGATCTCTTCCCGTTGGAGACACGCAGACTACGAGGTCAGTTCATTGAAGTTTTTAAAATACTTAACCCTTACTGTAACAGCGAAGTACAATGGCCGACAGTAAAAAAGTAACTCACCAAGTACCAGCGCCGTACGACGTACGTCAGTAATAATCGGTCCTTGTACCGAGCGGTACCTGGCACCATGACTTGTAAACACTGCTTTGAGACCTTGGCAACACTTCTCAGGGTGTATCTAAGGTCCCCATGGGTGAGCTGGCTCAGTACTCGTCCATCTTTCGGGATGAGAGATGCTCTCTCTCGACTTTGAAGCCATTTTGGCCACAATGCATTGTACTGGAAGTTACATTTATAGTAATACCCTCTGGTACTGTAGAGGTATTAATGGGTTTGACAATGTGGATTATAGCAAAATGTTTAGCCTCAATATGAATACAACACGCAACCATGGCTGGAAATTAGAATTGAAAAGGTTCAGCACTAGTATTTGTGGACACTTTTTACCATACAAGATCTGTTCTACCTGGAACAAACTTCCCTCCGAAATTGTAAACAATTCTTTAGTAGAACAGTTCAAGAAGAGAGTAGATAGCATTGTGCACACTCTGTAAAGAATCTAGGGTTCTCTCAATCTCATAATAATCTCTCCAAAATTAGTTTTCTGACCACAGCCCACTCAAAGATAACTGCAGAGGGTGAAGTAACTAAACTAAAGGTTTCTAAACACCCCTGATGGACATAAAGGCTTTTAAGTATCCCGTCCTGTGCGTGAAAGGGTTAAGGAGGACTTAGTTGCTCTTTCTGGACCTACCTTCTCCCTCATGTTTAGCATATTAGTTTTGATATTTTAAGACGTTCTTTCCGTTAGTTTGGCGATTTTGAGACCTTTCGGTCCATTTCTTCCCCATTATTAAGATTTTTCGTGCCATTTAGGTGTCCAGCACTTTATGGAGGAATCCGGCTTCGCCGGAGACATTTTTCTATCGAAAAACGTACAAATTTAGCCACCTGTCTAACTCATTATCCAAAATATGGTGGCTCGCTATCGCTCGCCAGGTATAAATTGACCCCTGGATGGGGATAAACGTCTTAAAACAGTAGGATGAATAAAACCGAATGGATACAACCCAGAGAGAGAAAAAGCAGGTCACCCCCCTTAAGATATCTTGGGATATTTAAAGGGGTTGTACTCGCTTTTTCTGTACCTCCTTCTCCCTCATGTTTAGCATTTTGTTTTTTTCAGAATTTATGACATTCGTTCCATTAGTTTTTCAATTTCAAGACCTTTCGACCCATTTTGTTGCCAACATTATGACTTTTCGTGCCCTTTAGGTGTAGATTTTTTTCCTGGCGAGCGAGAGCGAGCCTCTAATTTCAGAAGGATCCGGCCTCTGGCCGGGACATTTTTCTACCGAAAAATTTACAAATTTATCTTGAAAGGGGGTCTATGGGATGCTTTTCTAAGCTTAATGAAGGTCTAGCGAGGAAACTAATAAAGTATCAGTATGCCATGCAGCACTGCCTCACTTTCACGTCATGATCATCAGGTCTTGGAAACAGGGAATCAAGTCCGCTAAATAGTAAATAAAGGCCAACAATCGCTAGAATAATGGAACAATCTCTATATCGTCGTTTGAAAATGGGTGAAATCTCCCGTAAATGGCTAAAATTCATGACGTTATATGTAAAGTATTGCCGCTAGATCGAAGTAAATGCCTCTAGATCTAGCGCGCAGGTAGCTAAATTGGCAACACTGCTTGGGAGGAGTTGCAGCCTCGGTTGCCTCTGGGGTAGTTGAATACGTCTTGGTTTGCTTAGCGCTCTTGTTGACAGGTACATCTACTGACAAAATTTAATGTTCGTGAGGTCTTACGATTTTTGTCATTCAAACAATTTATTTAGATTGATAGAGTTAAGAAGTATATGCATGACAGTGGTGCTGGATGGGAGGAGGGGCGGCAACTGACTGGGCACAGAGGTGCCTGGGGCGATTCATTCGTGTCCATCCCTTCGGGGATCACGGCGTCCGGCAATATATAGATAGATAGAGATTTGATTCTAATAGGATTCGATCCCCGGATATTACATACAGAACTTACACGCTTTATCCATTACACCACACAGACAGTACTCATTTTTGTTACGAATGAGGCAAAAGGCAAAGCTGCCTGTAACAAGTGTCTCCCTCAAAATTGAAAGAGTGATACTCGTTATTTTTAACGATTTGTTGGTGTATTGGAAATAAGTGTGGTGTGCTTGCTTAGCTTAGTGAAATGAACAGGAGGAGGAGGTGTTTGTGAGAGCTAGCTGGATTACTCTCTGTGTAGGTGAAACACAAAGAGAAAGATGCCTTTAGTTTACAATGCTTCCACACATATATTCTATATCCAACACACAGTTATACGTCAACAAAGGTGAATTGTGACCTTGTATGTCTTGTGATCTTGTCATATCTAAAAGCTTGCCAAGTATCCCCTCATTATTGCACGTACACTCGGATACCATAGTCTCTGGCCCACTCATAAGAATTCGTAGACCCACTATGATACTCTGTATGCAATTATTACTATCTGGATTGATGTATGGATTGAACTTGCTTTTCAATAAATTGGCTATATAGTTTTGTAGTTGATTTATAGAACATTATAGTCATAAATTCGTTAATAGAGATATATTTCCATAATTAAAAATAGGTGAAGTCCACACTTTGTATGAGTGGGCTAGAGACTATGGTATCCGAGTGTACATAAATAATAAATGTGAAGGTTTAGGTATGTTTTCCAACCTGCACCCAGTAAATGTGGCTTGCAACCTTTCTACGACTAGAGCTACATGATTGACATTTGGCCATTCAGCATACTAACCCCTTTGAGGATAACGACGCATTTTGACAGTGTATTCTGGCTGTCATTAGATGATTTTAAACAATTTAGGAAGGATCTGTGGGAATTATAAGGGTAAGACTATCTCAATTAACCCTCTGGCTTCTATACACCCTTCCCAAGCTGAATAAAATCGTCTAATAATAGCCAGAAAACGGCTATATACTGAAAAGAACGTCACCGCTACTTTATGGCTTAACACGCAATAACCATTAACTTACAGCCTTAAGGGGAGATGGGTCTCTTTTCTAGACCCCCTTCTCCCTCATGATTAGCCCCATTAGTCTTGAGATGTTAAGACGTTTGCCCCATTATTTTGTCGATTTTAAGACCTTTCGCTCCATTTCTTTGTCAATATTAACACCTTTCGTGCTATTTAGGTGTCGATTTCTTTCCTGGCGAACGATAGTGAACCTGTAATTTTGGAAGAATCGGCCTTCGGCTGGGAAATGTTTCTACCGAAATTTTTTACAAATTAATCTAGAAGGCGGATCTAATGGAAGTTTCTTTAAGTTTGATGGAGGTTTAGGGAGGCACCTACAAAAAATATAAATAATAAACAGATAAATACATGAGCAAATAAATACATCCATCCCCCCTTAAAATTGATGTTTACATATTGGGGAAGCAAATGGAAAATATTGTAGTGTTTTCTATTCTGGAACAGGGAAGATCAACAACTTGTTTTCTTTTGTTATTTTATTTTTATTGGGGGGCCCCCATCCAAACACAGTGAAGGTGTACGGTTTGTTTTCATTTTCCTTCTTTCTTTGTATGGAAGTGCGAGCATTTTTCCCCGATCAAAATCAAATTCCCTGACTAGCATTGAATAGCATAAATTGTTTCATAAACCCATTCAGCATCATGACGTCTTTTTACCTTTGATTGTGGCTAAAATTAGATGGCTTTATGCTGTTTAAGAAGGACCTACGGCATTTTTAGAGGGTTTATAGAGATCGTGTTTTTTTCCATTTTAGTCCTTGAGAAATATCATAAACTGCAGAAAATCGTCTAATTGTAACCAGGATCCGATGAAAATTACGTAATGGTGGTGAAGCATTTAAGAAAAACAAAATTTAGTCATTGTCAGTATATTATTTCCATTCAGAAAAGTAATGGCGCTCAGCTTATATTGATTTAAACATAACACAAAATTAACACACAATTATTGTTTACTATAGTTAATTCTAGGTTGAACAGAAATCGTAAACTCTAACCTCTATAACTCAAAAAAGGCTAGAGCAAATGAGCTGTCAATTTATACACATATTCCTTAGCCAAGTCTTCCCATTTGGTAGAAATATTAGCTCGATTACTCAAGTCCTTTTTTGAGTTATGAGAGGTTAGAGGTTACGATGTGTCTGCCCAACCTAGAATGAACGGACTATAGCAATTATTCAGACCGGTGCTTCATCACTAATATAATTGACACATACGTTTTTATCTGTCAAGTAATTAACATAAACTATTCATTTCATCTCTCTAACATAATTCACACTACGTTAAAACCCTCTCACGTTTTTGACGGAATTTTGAGCCTATTAGGGATACTTTAAAGCCTTTGTTACCATCAGGGGTATTTAGAAACCTTTAGTTTAGTTACTTCAACCTCTGCAGTTGTCTTTGAGTTAGCTGTGGGCAGAAAACTAATTTTGGAGAGGTAATTATTAGAGTGAGAGAACTCTATCTATTATTGCTAATCTGGCAACCACTGCGTCTTAAAAACGTGAAAGGGTTAATCCTCTCCAACAACCAACCTTACTTTATCTCACTAAAACATTAAGCTTTCCATAATGCAGTTGGTTCGAGTACATGATTAGATTGATATCCAAAATTCGAAAATTGATATTAATCGTGATCGTGTATTCAACCTTTAACTGTGGTGGTTTAGATGCATATGTTCTGGGTGTGGTTTCCCGAGTTCGAATCCCGGAAGGACCATATCTTTCATTAGTTTATTCAAGTGCATTGGGGTTTGTAGTCAATGATTAATGTTAAGAACGGAGTGTTACTTAATTAATCATCATGGACCATCATGTAGCCTTCCCCGAGCTTCACTACAATTTGCCGCCCGTTGCTTTAGATTTGGTGACTGTTTTTTTGGTCAATATGTCATTTATTGATTTAGTTTTTAGTTTCCTCCGCTAGACCTCCATCAAACTTAGAAAAACACTACCCTAGACCCACTTTCAAGAGAAATTTGTAAATTTTTCGGTAGAAAAATGTCCTGGCCGAAGGCAGGTTCCTTCTAAAATTACAGGCTCGCTATCGCTCGCCAGGAAAAATCGACACCTTAATGTCTCAAAACCTCTTAATATTGACAAAGAAAAGGGGCGAAAGGTCTTAAAATAAAGGGGGTATCACACTGGGCCAATTCTCGCCATTCTACAGCAAAAAATGGAGCTACCGCCAGTCTCCAGCACAAATCTCACCATTTGATGGAGCTAGGATGCTTCCCGCACTGGGTGGGAAGCTCCATTTTTTGATTGAGGTAGATTGTCAGCCTCTTTACAGATCGCATTTAATCTCATTGATATCTCAAGTATATGACGTCGAAATATATATTTTGCTACATAATTGTGTGTTTTGATTGTGAGAAGGGCTGCGGATAGACATAAACTAAGTGAATTAATGCTAAAATAGCTACACCACTTGCAGCTAAATAACCACTTCCTATACCTACGCCACGGCGATTGGTATGAAACGAAAACATTCGGTTGTGTAGCAGGAGGAACTGTTTTTCAGATGCCTATTTACTAAGAATCATTGAACAATATATTTAACCTAGCCTAACCTAACCTAGTATATTAGTGGACTATTTATGAATGTAAAATGTAAAAAATATATTGTAACATTACCAAATTATTGAGATAAATACAGGTCTACCCGCATACACAGGATTATAGCCTACCAAGCATTCTACAACCTCCGAAAAGTTCAAAATATTTCCTCATATATGCTCCAAATATAAAACATAATAACGCAAACTTGTAGATTGAGTCATATTGAAATATAATTGTCGATATAAATCCATATTACTCTAATATTATGGGCGGGTGCCCAACCCCGAAAGGGATTAAAATAGGGGAGCTATCCCCCCGCCAAAGGTGGCTTTCTAGGGCCTTTCCTAGCTGATGCTGAGATGATTGGGTTCTAGGCATGTGGTGATGGGCTGGTCTATCAGAGTGAGAACTGAGCGATCTCTGCCATACCCATAGCTTAGTCTGACTGTTCCTTTTACTTATATATTTTCTAGATCTCAAGTGACGGCGTCTCTTCCGTGGATTGACCTCCCAATCTACCAAGATTGGAAGCCAAAGCGTCACATTTTTCCTTTGCCCTTCAACTTTCTCTTCATAATTGCTGAGTGGTACAGGGCCCTGGGTGGGTCTTTGGTTTCCCGGGCGTTTCCGCACCCTCCTCAGCTCCCCGCCATGGAGTGGCTTCGGTCACCCAGGCTTTATTGTGGTCGGCAGGGAGGGTTCTGTGGGGGCGCTCGGTTGTGGCCTTGGCCTTGCTCGGGGCCTTGGGGCTGTTCGGCCAGGCAGCTTGGGGAACAACAACAACAACAACAACAACAACAAACTCTAAATTATTGGTGAAACAGCACAATATAAACGATCGTTTAGTGCCGAGGTAACAACAGGGGCTCCGTCAGGCTAGCCTATATTTTGCGAAAAAAAAAAAAAAAAAATCCTCATAGCTACTTATATAAGCTTCAAACGCAAAACATAGCAACATTAACGTATAGATTGGGTCCTATTACATAAAGTTTGTCAATATCAATCCATATTATTCTACAGTTTAAGTGAAACCACTGTTCTATAGCCTACACCACGGTGATTGGTATGAATCGAAAAAGTTCAAAATATAAATTTCCTCATATAAGCTTCAAATTTAAAAAATAATTACACTAACGTGTAGATTGAGTCATATTGCATTATAATTGTAGATGTAAATCCATATTACTATAAATTACAGTATAGGTGAAACGGACCAATATGGGCTAAGGTCGGACATTGTTATTATTGTGTCGGAGACACACGCAGCCAGGACGCTTGGCGTGTGTGATAGAATTTGCCGGCGGTACTGACCGGAAACGGAGACTGGAGAATGGCGAGAATTTGGCCCAGTGTGATGCCCGCTTAAGGGACGAGAGAGAGAAAGAGAAAGAGAGAGAGAGAGAGAGCATATGGGCGATCAGCGAGAATATAATAATTTTAAGGGGACAGTGACTGATTGTATGGTCTATTAATTCATTTATTCATATATTTTGTTTTAGTTTCTTCGCTAGATCTCCATCAAACTTTAAAAAACCCTTAGACCCCTTTTCAAGATAAATGTGTACATTTTTCGGTAAAACATTGTCCCGACCGAAGGCCGATTTCTCTTAAAATTACAGGCTCGCTATCGCTCGCTAGGAAATAATCGACACCTAAATGGAACAAAATGTCTTAAAATTGACAACGAAATTGGGCGAAAAGTGTTAAAATCGTCAAACTAATGGGCCGAACGTCTTAGAATCTCAAAACAAATGGGGCATAAGACGAGGGAGAAAGGGGTCCATAAAAACGACCCATCTCCCCTTAACCTTATGAAGCTTGTGGCACATTTTGACAGTTTGTTCTGCCTTTAATTGCACGGTTTTATACAACTTAAGAAGGATCTGTGGGCATTATAAGTGTCAAGATTATTGCAATTAACCCTCTGACTTCCATATACCCTTCCCAATCTGAATAAATTCGTCTAATAATATCCGGAAAACCAAAAGTAAATGCATATTGGATCTTGAAAGGGTTAATATAACATCGAGAATACATTTAGTCGCGTAATAAAAGCTAAATAACAACATACACAAATAAAGAATAGGACATGAAGACGATAAGTACACTAAATTAAGAGAGTAGTACTCGCTTTTTCTGGACCCACTTCTCCCTTATGTTTAGCATATTAGTGTTGAGGTTTTGAGATGTTCGTTCCCGTTAGTTTGGCGATTTTGATACCTTTCGCCTCATTTTTAAAATAAATATTAAGACCTCACGTGCCCTCTAATTTTCGATTTTTTCCTGGCGAGCGATAGCGAGACTCTAAATTTTTGAAGGAATCAGCCTTCTGCCGGGAAAATTTTCTACCGAAAAATTTACACATTTATTTTGAAAGGGTGTCTAGGGAGTGTTTTCTAAGCTTGATGGAGGTCTAACGAGACAACTAATATTTTGAAGCTCTTTCACACTGGTATCGGAAACTAGACTGAAGGTAGATTATGTTAGGTGGCTAACTTATGATAAGACTTAAATGTTGGTCATCCCAGACTAAAATTGTCTGTAAAAATAGAGTGAAAAATCGCTCGTGTGACACCAGCTTTATTAATGTGTGTGTGTGTGAGAGAGAGAGAGAGAGAAGTTTGAGTTATTTTTGCCACTGTGTCACTTCGCGCCCCTCCTCTCTCCACACACAGGCCTTTGAAGTGGATGGACCATAAGGGCTCCGCAGCAACCACCACCACCACCACTAACACCACCACCACCACCACCACCACTACTGACAGCTGAGCCAGGGTTAAGCCACTGTCACACGAGCGCCTTTTCCGTCAATTTTCCATGAGCTAGTTTGTTCTCGTATTATTTCGGGACATTTTCGCACTGGTATCGGTAACTAGACTGAAGGTACATTAGGTTGGGCGGCTGAATTCTGATTAAGTGTAGTTGTTTAAGCTTCCAGACCATAATTGCCCGTAAAAATTGCTCGAAAAAGGCTCGTGTGACTCCGGGTTTAATAAAAAAAAAATATAAGACGGAGATCGCTAGAATTATGCTACAATCTCTAGAATACATACTCGTTGCTAGATTATCAACAGTCAGGATTACCAAATCAAGTTCGCTAGATAGTAAATATAAGATGAATATCGCTAGAATAATGCCACTATCGCTAGACTATCACTCAAAAAAGGCTCAAATCTCCAGAATATCGCTAGAATCATACCATTATCTCTAGACTATCACTAAAATATTGCTCAAATCTCCAGAACATCGCTAGAATAATACCAAACTTTAGACTATCACTAAACAAATTGCTCAAGTCTCCAGAATATCGCTAGAATAATACCACAATCTATAGAATATCATTCAATAATGGTTCAAATCTCCAAAATATCGCTAGAATTCATGTTGCTAGATGTAAACATTTGTCTCTAGATCAAAGTAAATACCTCTAAAACAAGCGGGAAAGTAGCTAAATTGGCAACACTAGACAGCTCTCAAGGTACGTATATATCCGCGCTTGCTGGGCCCTCTGTTTTGATTGCCAATTTTATGTGAGGGGTGGAGGGTGAAGGCTGAGTGACAAGGGGCGCTGGATATCTTTGTATTGACCCCGTTCTAGTAACCCATACATTACAGGTGACAGATATATTATTTGTTTTAGCTACACTTAGACGATTTTATGAAGCTTAACAATGATATGAGGTACCTAAAAGGATTACTTGATATAGTTTGTAGTCTTTTAATCGGTAGACGTCCTTCCTTTGCTAAATAAAATCGTCTTATAGTTGCCAGAGTATAATGGCAAGGACGTCAATGGTACTGTATGGGATATCATTATTCTGGATACTATTAGACGATTTTATTAAATTTCAAAATGGCCCCCAGCAATTAACAGGTTTTCAACTACCTCAATTAACCTTTATTACTACGGGGCGTAGTCACATCTCCTACACAACTACTAGAGTTGGAGTACTGCCACATATCCTACACATAGTCGGTCATATTTCCTACACAAAAACAAGTATCAAGCACATTTCCTACACACAAACTGAGTACCCAGCATATCTCCTACACCAAACGGTGCATCAGGCATAACTCCTACAATTATACTCTCATATCTCCTACAATACTGATACAATGATACATGATCAGTGCTCAGTGTGTCCCGACGAATGGAGAAAAAATAGTGCTGGGTCGTGACTAAACTCGATTCAACTCGACTCGTGTCTGAATGTGAACGATAATTTTTTTTTTTAAAAAGACCTCCGTCTACGTATTGTGAAAAACCTGTTATCCTCCGGCAAATTGTGGGGTTGAGTGAGTGAAGGGGGGGGACAGTGAATGAAGGAGGATGCATGTTTTTCATAATACGTGTTGCTAGCCCCAAACGCGCGAGCAACTGTGGCTTTCAACCATCCGACACATCCCCTTTTATTAATGTGTATCACACATGTTACATACAAATAAGGTTTATGTTTTGTTTTACCCTACTGTGGAAAGACTACGGATACACCACTCCTGCCGGGGCCTCACGCAGTGGCATGACCCAGTCCTGTCGAACTGAGCTCATGACGCTGGTGGCATTGCCCCAGAGGATAGCCATCCCTAGTCTTTGCTTGAGCCAGAGGGTTTCCCGGGGTTCTCCTGAAACTTCTCTGATTTTACGGCCTATTTCATTCACCATCTTAAGGGTGGTAGGGCCGAAGACTCCTGAAGTTTCGAATGCCAGGGGCTCGAACTGAACTGATGAATTCTGGCGATGGCTTGATATTTTTCTCGCTTTTTATTTTCTGCTATCCGGGCGGCTTCACCTGCTTCGTCGGCGTTTCTGGCGGCGTTGGTTGTGGAGAAAGTGTCAACACATGTGGCATCCCACACGAGGCACCGGCCATTCTTGTAAGAGAAAGTGGTCATCCAATCTGGCCGTTTGCCGTCTTCTCTGTGAAGTCCATGTGGTTCGAGGATTGATGCACAGTTAGCACTCTGCAGGGCCCGTTTTATGACATCATTTAGTGCAGAGTGTCTTGGCAGGCGGCCTGCGTTGTAATTACATGACAAGGCATGGTGACCTTGAGCATCCATCCTCCCATCACACTTGCAAGTGTGTGGGTGATAAACTGCCGCACCCACTCTGAGCGCGATGGCGACCCGGAGCGCTTCAGCATCCAAGTGAGTTCCAAGAGGTGGGATGGGGATGGCGTGTAACCACAAGCCACTCTCCGAACGGGCGGCTGCCTGGAGGCGTGCTTTTGCAACCTGGTCTGCATTGGTTAGGAGATTTTCTTGAGTTTTCTTTCTGTGAAGCAGAAACACCAAGCTAAACACACAGAAACACCATGCTAAACACACATAAACACCAAGCTAAGCACACAGAAACACCAAGCTAAACACATAGAAACACCAAGCTAAACACACAGAAACACCAAGCTAAACACACAGAAACACCAAGCTAAACACACAGCAACACCAAGCTAAACACACAGAAACACCAAGCTAAACACACAGAAACGCCAAGCTAAACACACAGAAATACCAAGCTAAACACACAGGAACACCAAGCTAAACACACAGAAACACCAAGCTAAACTTCGGCAGTACTTCTTTGATTTCCCATGGAATGATTTCTGCTTCCATGGCCGAGGACCCTCGGAGAGTGCTGAACGCATTACCGAGGTAATCCTATCGGGCATGGAAGCATACATTCCATTCTCTTTCTCTCAGACTAATGCTAAAAAATCTTGGTTTACTCACGCCTGTTCTACTGCTGTCCGCAATAAGGAGGAAGCATTCAAACGGTACCGACGCCTTAAAACTCAAGACTCTCATTCTTCATATGTTTCTGCCCGGAATCAAGCCAAATCTGTTCTTCGACTTGCCAAACACTCTTTCATCAATAATAAATGCACTGAACTATCCAACTCTAGCTCTTCCCAAGCTTTCTGGCATCTAGCCAAAAACCTCTCCAACAATTTCTCTTCCTCGTCTTTCCCTCCCCTTTCCCACTCTGATGGCACAACCATCACTTCTTCCTCTGACAAAGCTAAACTCTTCGCTCAAACTTTTGCTAGAAACTCCACCTTGGATGATTCCGGTGCTATTCCTCCTTCTCCGCCCTCCTCTCTCTTACTTATGCCTAATATCCTAATCTCTTCTAAAGATGTACTTTCTACCCTCTCTGGGCTTAACACTAATAAGGCGTACGGTCCGGACGGTGTTCCTCCTGTTGTTCTCAAAAACTGTGCTTCCGTGCTGACTCCCTGCCTAGGCAAACTCTTTCGTCTCTGTCTATCCTCTAACGTCTTCCCTTCATGCTGGAAGTTTACTCACATTCAACCTGTCCCAAAGAAGGGTGACCGCTCTCAACCCTCCAACTATCATCCAATTGCTCTTATCTCTTGTCTTTCTAAAGTTTTTGAAACTATTCTTGCTTCCAAATTTCTTAAGCATTTCTCTTCTCATAATCTGCTCTCAGATCGCCAGTATGGCTTCCTTAAGGGTCGCTCTACTGGTGATCTTCTTTCATATCTTACTAACTCTTGGTCATCCTCCTTTCGGGACTTCGGTGAGACTTTTTCTATTGCACTAGACATATCGAAAGCCTTCGATAGAGTCTGGCATAAATCTTTAATTTCTAAACTACCCTCCTTCGGTTTCTATCCCTCCATCTGTGCCTTTGTCTCTAATTTCCTTTCCGGCCGTTCCATAGCCGCGGTTGTGGACGGCCATTGTTCACTTCCTCACTCTATAAACTCCGGTGTTCCTCAGGGCTCTGTCCTATCTCCTATTCTCTTTCTAATTTTTATAAATGATCTCCTTAACTGTACCTTAATTCCCATCCATTCATACGCAGACGACTCAACCTTGCACTACTCCATTAGTTTTTCAGAACGCCCCAGCCAGCAATCCCTCAACGACAAACGTAATGAAGCCATAGAACTCTTAAATTCTGATCTAAATACTATTTCCAATTGGGGCAGAGAAAACCTTGTTAACTTTAATGCTTCCAAAACCCAATTTCTCCATCTATCTACCCGTCAGGATCTCCCAGCGGACTATCCCTTATTCTTCAACAATACAAAAATCAACCCTTCATCTTCTCTCAATATTCTTGGTGTCTCTTTTTCTTCTGCTCTCATTTGGAAGGACCATATTACCAGTCTTGCTAAGGCAGCATCCCAGAAGCTGGGTGTGCTCAACCGCCTTAGGGGGTTCTTTTCCCCTGCACAGCTTCTTGCTCTGTACAGGGGCATAGTGCGCCCTTGTATTGAGTATTGTTCACATGTGTGGGGAGGTTCCTCTCACACTGCTCTCCTAGACAAAGTTGAAAGGAAGGCCTTTCGTATCATTAACTCCCGTCCACTCACCAACTCTCTGCAATCTCTCTCTCTCCGCCGCAATGTTGCATCTCTCTCGCTATTCTATCGCTACTATAATAATCAGTGTTCCTCAGAGCTATCCCAGTGCATACCACCTCCTTTACGTAGGGCACGTGGTACCCGTCTTGCAACTCAATCCCACCCCTACTCTGTGCAACTCTCCAACCCAAGAGTGAAACGTTACTCTCAAACTTTCTTCTACTCAACAGCTGAGCTCTGGAACTCTCTCCCAGAATCAGTCTTTCCCTCTTCCTATGACTTAAATTGCTTCAAACTCCGTGTGTCCAGGCATTTTGGCTCGAACGTCCCTTGATTTTGGCCCTGTCACTCTTTCAACTATGGGGGAGGCACTCGCTATAGGCAGTTATGCCTTTTGCCTCCCTCAATCACATAGAAAAAAAAAAAAAAAAAAAAAAAAAAAAAGCTAAACACACAGAAACACCAAGCTAAACACACAGAAACACCAAGCGAAGCACACAGAAACACCAAGCTAAACACACAGAAACACCAACTTAAGCACACAGAAACACTAAGCTAAACACACAGAAACACCAATCTAAACACACAGAAACACCAAGCTAAACACACAGAAACACCAAGCTAAACACACAGAAACACCAAGCTAAACACACAGAAACACCAAGCTAAACACACAGAAACACCAAGCTAAACACACAGAAACACTAAGCTAAACACACAGAAACGCCAAGCTAAACACACAGAAACACCAAGCTAAACACACAGAAACACCAAGCTAAACACACAGAAACACTAAGCTAAACACACAGAAACGCCAAGCTAAACACACAGAAATACCAAGCTAAACACACAGGAACACCAAGCTAAACACACAGAAACACCAAGCTAAACACACAGAAACACCAAGCTAAACACACAGAAACACCAAGCTAAGCACACAGAAACACCAAGCTAAACACACAGAAACACCAACTTAAGCACACAGAAACACTAAGCTAAACACACAGAAACACCAATCTAAACACACAGAAACACCAAGCTAAACACACAGAAACACCAAGCTAAACACACAGAAACACCAAGCTAAACACACAGAAACACCAAGCTAAACACACAGAAACACCAATCTAAACACACAGAAACACCAAGCTAAACACACATAAACACCAATCTAAACACACAGAAACGCCAAGCTAAACACACATAAATACCAAGCTAACACTCAGAAACACCAAGCTTAACACACAGAAACACCAATCTAAACACACAGAAACACCAAGCTAAACACACAGAAACGCCAAGCTAAACACACATAAATACCAAGCTAACACTCAGAAACACCAAGCTTATATAACCTATATTTTACTTTGCACTCAATGACGGAAAAATAACTAAATCAACCAAATATTTGTTAATAATACACTGTATGTAATATCATCTTTTATTGATACTTGTTTATTCGATCATCATTGTTTTTACATGAGGCAGAGAATGTGCATGCCTTCATTTGCATATGAATGTCACTAACCTTGAAACGAGAGCAGAACGACAATTATTATGTTCCTTCCAACAACCAACCATACTCCTAATACGAGGGGTTAACCCCTTCTGTACCGGCGACGTCTGTTGTATTATATTCTAGCTATATTTGAATGAATTTATGCGACTTAGGAAGGATCCGTGGTAGTTAAAAGGGTTAATTGAGATAGTTCACAGCCTTATAATAGCTAGAGAACCTTCTTAAGTTGAATAGTTGCCATATATAATGAAAAAGACGTCACCGGTGCAGAGGGGGTTAAGGGGGAAGGGTTTATTATTTAAAAGATTTTTGTATTTATGTGAGGTTGTTTGGTGTTGGGAGTGAAATAGATAAATTAAGATTATTTATTGCATTATT
Source organism: Paralithodes platypus (assembly GCA_032716605.1). NCBI lineage: Eukaryota > Metazoa > Arthropoda > Malacostraca > Decapoda > Lithodidae > Paralithodes > Paralithodes platypus. The sequence goes on from CM064554.1 coordinate 33,341,133, forward strand.
AATTTCCTCCCTAGACGTCCATCAAACTTAAAACAAAAATTAAACGTGATCCCCCTTCTAGAAACATTTGTAAAAAAAAAAAAAAAAAATCGGTACAAAATGTTCCGGCCAAAGGCTGGTTCCTCCTTAATTACAGGCTCGCTATCAGTCGCCAGGAAAAAATCAACACCTAAATGGCACGAAAGGTCTTAATATTGACAAATAAATGGGGCAAAAGGTCTTAAAATCGCCCAACTAATGAGTCGAACGTCTTTAAATCTCAATGCTAATGGGGCCAAACATGAGGGAGAAGGGGGGCCAGAAAAAAAAAATAGAAGATATGAGGGTTGACAATGTACGGCAAACAAATGTGAATATTATGCTTTATGTATGCATATGCTGGGTTTTGAGTTGTGTAAATGCGATGGGGAATGGGACTGAACATATTTATAGTACTAGTGATAGTAACATAATTATAGCTGTAATTTATAATTTACCCCCTTCAGCACCATTACGCCATTTTACCTTTGATTCTGGCAAAGATTAAATTATTGAAAAAAATTGACACATTAATGGCACGAAAGGTCTTAAAATTGACATAAATGGGGCGAGCATTCTTAAAATCGCCAAACTAATAGGCGAACATCTTAAAATTTCAAAAGCAATGGGGCTAAACATGAGGGAAAAAAGGGGTTTAGAAAAAAAAACTATCTCAAATGGAAAGCTCCCCTTAATAGAGAGGAAGAAAAGCTTTACAAAAGAAAAAAATACTCAAAAGCATCATAAAGTAAGTCTGATTAATAAGTGAGAAATGATGAGAGCTAATTAACTAATGACAGAAGCGAGAAAAACACACACAAGCGCCGAGCTAAACCAATGAGTGAACACCCAAACTGAGGGAGCTAAGTAGTGAGAAAGAATGAATGAAACACAAACCGAGGAAAACACAAAAACCCCCCAAGCTAAGCACACCGAAACACCAAGCTAAACACACATAAACACCAAGCTAAACACACAGAAACACCAAGCTAAGCAAACAGAAACGCCAAGTTAAACACACAGAAACACCAAGCTAAACACACAGAAACACCAAGCTAAACATACAGAAACACCAAGCTAAACACACAAAAACACCAAGCTAAGCACACAAAAACACCAAGCTAAACACAAAAACACCAAGCTAAACACACAGAAACACCAAGCTAAACACACAGACACACCAAGCTAAACACACAGAAACACCAAGCTAAACACACAGAAACACCAAGCTAAACACACAGAAACACCAAGCTGAGCACACAGAAACACCAAGCTAAACACACAAAAACACCAAGCTAAACACACAGAAGCACACAGCTAAGCACACAGAAACACCAAGCTAAACACGCAGAAACGCCAAGCTAAGCACACAGAAACACCAAGCTAAAAACACAGAAACACCAAGCTAAGAACACAGAAACACCAAGCTAAACACACAGAAACACCAAGCTAAACACACAGAAACACCAAGCTAAACACACAGAAACACCAAGCTAAACACACAGAAACACCAAGCTGAGCACACAGAAACACCAAGCTAAACACACAAGAACACCAAGCTAAACACACAGAAACACACAGCTAAGCACACAGAAACACCAAGCTAAACACGCAGAAACGCCAAGCTAAACACACAGAAACACCAAGCTAAAAATACAGAAACACCAAGCTAAACACACAGAAACACCAAGCTTAACAGACAGAAACACCAAGCTAAACACACAAAAACACCCAGCTAAACACACAGAAACACCAAGCTACACACACAGAAACACCAAGCTAAACACACAGAAACACCAAGCTTTACACACATAAACACCAAGCTAAGCACACAGAAACACCAAGCTAAACACAACAAATACTAAGGTAAACACACAGAAACACCAAGCTTAACAGACAGAAACACCAAGCTAAACACACAAAAACACCCAGCTAAACACACAGCAACACCAATCTAAACACACAGAAACGTCAAGCTAAACACACAGAAACACCAAGCTAAACACACAGAAACACCAATCTAAACACACAGAAACGCCAAACTAAACACAAATAAACACCAAGCTAACACTCAGAAACACCAAGCTAAACACACAGAAACACCAAGCTAAACACACAGAAACACCAATCTAAACACACAGAAACACCAAGCTAAACACACAGAAACGCCAAGCTAAACACACATAAATACCAAGCTAACACTCAGAAACACCAAGCTTATATAACCTATATTTTACTTTGCACTCAATGACGGAAAAATAACTAAATCAACCAAATATTTGTTAATAATACACTGTATGTAATATCATCTTTTATTGATACTTGTTTATTCGATCATCATTGTTTTTACATGAGGCAGAGAATGTGCATGCCTTCATTTGCATATGAATGTCACTAACCTTGAAACGAGAGCAGAACGACAATTATTATGTTCCTTCCAACAACCAACCATACTCCTAATACGAGGGGTTAACCCCTTCTGTACCGGCGACGTCTGTTGTATTATATTCTAGCTATATTTGAATGAATTTATGCAACTTAGGAAGGATCCGTGGTAGTTAAAAGGGTTAATTGAGATAGTTCACAGCCTTATAATAGCTAGAGAACCTTCTTAAGTTGAATAGTTGCCATATATAATGAAAAAAGACGTCACCGGTGCAGAGGGGGTTAAGGGGGAAGGGTTTATTATTTAAAAGATTTTTGTATTTATTTGAGGTTGTTTGGTGTTGGGAGTGAAATAGATAAATTAAGATTATTTATTGCATTATTAATTTCCTCCCTAGACCTCCATCAAACTTAAAACAAAAATAAAACGTGATCCCCCTTCTAGAAACATTTGTAAAAAAAAAAGAAAAAATCGGTACAAAATGTTCCGGCCAAAGGCTGGTTCCTCCTTAATTACAGGCTCGCTATCAGTCGCCAGGAAAAAATCAACACCTAAATGGCACGAAAGGTCTTAATATTGACAAATAAATGGGGCGAAAGGTCTTAAAATCGCCCAACTAATGAGTCGAACGTCTTTAAATCTCAATGCTAATGGGGCCAAACATGAGGGAGAAGGGGGGCCAGAAAACAAAAAAATAGAAGATATGAGGGTTGACAATGTACGGCAAACAAATGTGAATATTATGCTTTATGTATGCATATGCTGGGTTTTGAGTTGTGTAAATGCGATGGGGAATGGGACTGAACATATTTATAGTACTAGTGATAGTAACATAATTATAGCTGTAATTTATAATTTACCCCCTTCAGCACCATTACGCCATTTTACCTTTGATTCTGGCAAAGATTAAATTATTGAAAAAAATTGACACATTAATGTCACGAAAGGTCTTAAAATTGACATAAATGGGGCGAGCATTCTTAAAATCGCCAAACTAATAGGCGAACATCTTAAAATTTCAAAAGCAATGGGGCTAAACATGAGGGAAAAAAGGGGTTTAGAAAAAAAAAAATCTCTCAAATGGAAAGCTCCCCTTAATAGAGAGGAAGAAAAGCTTTACAAAAGAAAAAAATACTCAAAAGCATCATAAAGTAAGTCTGATTAATAAGTGAGAAATGATGAGAGCTAATTAACGAATGACAAAAGCGAGAAAAACACACACAAGCGCCGAGCTAAACCAACGAGTGAACACCCAAACTGAGGTAGCTAAGTAGTGAGAAAGAATGAATGAAACACAAACCGAGGAAAACACAAAAAAACACCAAGCTAAGCACACCGACACACCAAGCTAAACACACATAAACACCAAGCTAAACACACAGAAACACCAAGCTAAGCAAACAGAAACGCCAAGCTAAACATACAGAAACACCAAGCTAAACACACAGAAACACCAAGCTAAACATACAGAAACACCAAGCTAAACACACAAAAACACCAAGCTAAGCACACAAAAACACCAAGCTAAACACAAAAACACCAAGCTAAACACACAGAAACACCAAGCTAAACACACAGACACACCAAGCTAAACACACAGAAACACCAAGCTAAACACACAGAAAAATCAAGCTAAACACACAGAAACACCAAGCTAAACAAACAGAAACACCAACCTAAACACACAGAAACACCAAGCTGAGCACACAGAAACACCAAGCTAAACACACAAAAACACCAAGCTAAACACACAGAAACACACAACTAAGCACACAGAAACACCAAGCTAAACACGCAGAAACGCCAAGCTAAACACACAGAAACACCAAGCTAAAAACACAGAAACACCAAGCTAAGACCACAGAAACACCAAGCTAAACACACAGAAACACCAAGCTAAACACACAGAAACACCAAGCTAAACACACAGAAACACCAAGCTGAGCACACAGAAACACCAAGCTAAACACACAAAAACACCAAGCTAAACACACAGAAACACACAGCTAAGCACACAGAAACACCAAGCTAAACACGCAGAAACGCCAAGCTAAACACACAGAAACACCAAGCTAAAAACACAGAAACACCAAGCTAAACACACAGAAACACCAAGCTTAACAGACAGAAACACCAAGCTATACACACAAAACACCCAGCTAAACACACATAAACACCAAGCTACACACACAGAAACACCAAGCTAATCAGACAGAAACACCAAGCTTAACACACAGAAACACCAAGCTAAGCACACAGAAACACTAAGCTAAACACAAAAAATACTAAGGTAAACACACAGAAACACCAAGCTAAACACAGAAGCACCCAGCTAAATACACAGAAACACCAAGCTAAGCACACAGAAACGCCAAGCTAAACACACAGAAACATCAAACTTAACACACATAAACACCAAGCTAAACACACAGAAACACCAAGCTGAACACACATAATCACCAAGCTAAACACACAGAAACACCAAGCTAAACACACAGAAACACCAAGCTAAATATACAGAAACAACAAGTTAAGCACACAGTAACACCAAGCTAAACACAAAAACACCAAGCTAAACACACAGAAACACCAAGCTAAACACACAAAGACACCAAGCTAAACACACAAAAACACCAAGCTAAACACACAAATACACCAAGCTAAACACACAGAAACACCAAGCTAAACACACAAACACACCAAGATTTAATAACGAGTAAGTAACCAAACTGAGAGAGAGAGAGAGAAGGAGAGAATGTGTGTGTGTGTGTGTTAGTGAGGAATAGAAGCCTGATAACGAGGTGACATAAAGTTAATCAGAGGGAGACTTATATTACCCATTAGAGCACACAGTATATACCAGGGGGACAATACCTAGTGTACAGTCTGCCTAAGAAGTCAAATCTCAGCTGGCATTACGTTTGGCTCACTTGGGCTGTATTAATGTCTGTCAGATGTTGAATAGGGTGGGTAAAGATAGAAACATGTTTGTATATCTAACTTAAAACGATGAATTAATGCTTAGATAATGCCGATACCAATTATTGATCAAAACATAATTGGTGCGATGACATCACTCATTTGGCCGACTGTACTGTACACCCGGGTAATACATGTAATCCAGTGTTGCCAATTCAGCTATTTTCTCGCAAGATCTATAAGTATTTACAGGCTAATTTTTACATCTAGCGACAAGAATTCTAACGATATTCTGTATATTTGAGCCATTTTAGAGGGATATTGTACAGATCGCTACAATATTCGAGCGCGATTTTCGTCATATATTTACTATGGAGCGGACTTGATTTGGTAACCCTGGTGCCATCTTCACAATCCACCCAGTCCAGGGTTACCAAGTTAATTAAGTCCGCAAGATGGTAAACAAATGCCGACAATCGCTAGAATAAGGCCACAGTCACTAAAATATCTCTCTATAATTGCTCAAATCACCAAAGTATGGCTAGAATTCAAGTCGCTAGATGTAAACATTTGCCTCTAGATCGAAGTAAACATCTCTAGATCTAGCGGGTCAGTCAGTCAGTAGCCAGCCCTTACTCCCACTAGGGGTAGGAAGGATCAGCAAGAGACACGAGAAAGGAAAAAGAGGTGACAGAAGAAGAACCCATACAATAGTTCGCCCATACAAAGCAAGCACACAAACAATCAGAAGCACCAATCACACATCAGCGCCCAAAATCAATGGGTTCACCTCAGATGTTATATTTCCTGACAAGGTCTCTTCACGTCAACATCTGGGACAAAGACCTTTCAGATTTGTCATATAAACTGGTCCAGAGAGCTTCATGTACTTCTCTAACAAACCTCCTCCATTCATTCCTGTCATCTGCTAATTCTTTTGCTCCACCCATTCCCTTTTTACGGTTTGACACACCTTCTGACACGGGAAAGTAGCTAAATTGACCACTTGCGAGTTTCAGGCTATAAGGAAGTTCAAGATGTAGGCATCGATATTTAACACAATTACCAACTAATATACACATGTAATGCCTTTATATATAAATAAAACCAAATTCAAATATATTTTCTATCTATCAGAAGCCTACATTATTATTGAATTTCTGTTTGATATCAATGTTTACAGCTTCAACTTTCATAATTATAGCCTGAAACTCGCAAGTGGTCAATTGTCAACACTGTCCACCACCCCACAATCACCCCTTTCCTTCCTTCCTCTTCCCAACCATTACTGCACTATTGGTATTTGTTTGCTCACTTGTGGATATTTTAATTATTGTTTAGTTTCCTCCCTAGACCTCAATCAAACTTAATAAAGCATCCCCATAAGACCCTCTTTCAAGATAAATTTGTACATTTTTCGATAGAAAAATGTCCCGGTCGCAGGCCGGTTCCTCTTAAATTAGAGACTCGCTATTGCTCGCCAGGAAAAAATAGACACCTAAATAGCACGGAAAGGATTAATATAGACAAAGAAACGGGGCGAAAGGTCTTAAAATCGCCAAACTAATGGGCCAAACGTCTTAAAATCTGAAAACTAATGGGGCTAAACATGAGGTAAAATGGGGACCAGAAAAACGACCCCTCCCCCTTTAACACCGTAATACCACCCTAACACCCTAATAATACCACCACGCTGGCTTGGCTACCACAATACTACCCTAATAATGTTCACCAGTATGACATCGTTGGCTACCGTACATATCACCGCATTATCACTACATTTCTCACCGCTATAACACTTAAAGGGGGGTGGGGGGAGGTTCTTACCTCCCCCCCACCCACCTTTGCCCTCATGTTTAGCCCCATTAGTTATCAGATTTGATGACGTTCAGCCCATTAGTTTAGGGATTTTATAACTTTTTAACTCATTTCTTTATCAAAATTCAGATCTTTCCTGTCATTAAGGTGTCGATTTTATCCTGGCGAGCGATAGCGAGCCTGTTATTTATGGCCCAGTCACACATTCACGATATGGACCACGACGTGACACGAATCGAATGGCGTGGCTATGTCGGTGAATCTCGTAGTGGCTACGACAATATTTGTAAGCAAACCAAGCACATCACACGTATGATATACGAGCCATCCCTGCCTCACTGCCACTAACACAGGATAAGGTGGCGATCAGAATCCGAACCACACGATAGTCACTATAAACACCCCAAAAGTCACACGTAAGTGTACTTACAACGTACCCAGTACCTGTCGTGATCATTACGTGCATATAGCGTACAGTTTTCGTGACAAGACCACGCCCCATTTTCATATTTATTTCTGTAATATATGTTACTGCACCTAAATTAATGTTGCCCAGTACATAATATAAAGTATCTTTAAGCTCTCATATAATTAATGTTGCCCAGTACATAATATAAACTATCTTTAAGCTCTTATATAATTGTTGGGATAATACATACCCATAAAATCACTCAACTTCAGACATCATTTATAGTTTTTAAAGTGTAACTTTTTGGAGAATTCAGTAAAAAGAATTTTGAAGTTAAGAGCAGGTTGCTAAAATACGACCCTCTCATGCCTATTTTATGAAAATAAATTCAGTGTTGGTATTGTGGACGATATTTCACGATAAATTCAGTGTTGGTATTGTGGACGATATTTCACGATAAATAGCTTGCGGTGACCCTTTAGATAACAGACCGAAAACATCGTAACCTCGGCGGCCCTTTGGCAAACAGAGACCTCTAATTATTTGTGTACATTTCTCATTATAATTTCTCCTGTCATCTGCTTTCTCTCTATATTATTTATATTTCTATCTACTGTATTTATTTCTATCTCCCTTTTTTATCAGTACTTATATTTGTTATTTGGTCTCTATGGAATATGTAATTTTGCACTAACACATAATGAGCAAAATGACACAAGTCAATTGAATATAGTTAAACATTGTATTCCCCGAAATTTATATTTATTAAAAATGTATTTGTACTATTTTATTTTTATTATTTTTTGTTATGCCAGACTCCGTAAATCCCGAGAAGGGGTGGTCATGATCGGTAGGCGTTTGTCACGAATCGCTAGGTCAAGTTTCCCGGGCTTATCATCTATCAATAGTATTCTGACAGTGCGAGCTGGATCCACCGTCCCTTTGATCAGCAGCCGACGCTCTACTAACAATGAGACTATATTTCTATGTGAATGAGGGAGGCAAAAGGCAGAACTGCCTGTAGCGAGTGCCTCCCCCATAATTGAAAGGGTGACAGGGCCAAAATCAAGGGACGTTCGAGCCAAAAGGCCTGGACTCACGGAGATTGAAACACTTTAAGGCATAGGAAGAGGGAAATATTGATTCTGGGAGAGAGTTCCAGAGTTCAGTTGTTGATTAGAAGAAAGTTTGAGAGTAACGTTTCACTCTTAGGTTGGAGACTTGCACAGAGTACGGGTGGGATTGTGTTGCAAGACGGGTACTACGTACCCTACGTAGAGGAGGTGGTATACACTGGGAAAGCTCTGAGGAACACTGATTATTATAGTAGCGGTAGAATAGCGGTAGAGATGCAACATTGCGGCGGAGAGAAAGAGATTGCAGAGAGTTGGTGAGTGGACGGGAGTTAATGATACGAAAGGCCTTCCTTTCAACTTTGTCTAGGAGTGCTGTATAAGAGGATCCTCCCCACACATGTGAACAATACTCATTACCAGGATGCACTGTGCCCACCCTGTACAGAGCAAGAAGCTATGCAGGGGTAAAGAACCCATTGAGGCGGTTGAGCACACCCAGCTTCTGGGAGGTTACCTAAGCAAGACTGGTAATATGCTCCTACCAAGTGAGAGCAGAAGAAAAAGAGACACCAAAAATATTGAGAGAAGATGTAGGATTGATTTTTGTATTGTTGAAGTATAAGGGTAAGTTCTCTGGGAGTTCCGGCGGGTAGTAAAATGGAGAAACTGGGTTTTGGAAGCATTAAAGGTAACAAGGTTTTCTCTGCCCCAATTGGAAATAGTAATTAGATCAGTGGATAAGTATTCTATGGCTTCATTACGTTTGTTTTCGAGGGATTGCTGGCTTGGGAGTTTTGGATAACTAATTGAGTAGTGTAAGGTAGAGTCGTCTGGCGTATGAATGGATGGGACTGGAGGTACAGTTGAGAAGATCATTTATGAAAATTAGAAAGATAATGGGAGATAGGACAGAGGAACTGAGGAACACCAGAGTTGATAGGATGAGGAAGTGAGCGATAGCCATCCACAACCGCAGCTATGGAACGGCCGGAAAGGAAATTAGAGACAAAGACACAGATGGAGGGATAGAAACGGAAGGAGGGTAGTTTATAAATTAAAGAATTGTGCCAGACTCTATCAAAGGCCTTCGATATGTCTATTGCAATAGAAAAGGTCTCACAGAAGTCCCGAAAGGAGGATGACCAAGAGTTAGTAAGATTTGAAAGAAGATCACCAATAGAGCGACCCTTAAGGAAGCCATACTGGCGATCTGAGAGTAGATTATAAGAAGAAATATGCTTAAGAAATTTGGTAGCAAGAATAGTTTTAAAAACTTTAGAGATACAAGAGATGAGAGCAATTGGACGATAGTTGGAGGGTTGAGAGCGGTCACCTTTCTTTGGGACAGGTTGGATGAGAGCAAACTTCCAGGAAAAAGGGAAGACGTTAGAGGAGAGACAGAGACGAAAGAGTTTGCCTAGGCAGGGAGTCAGCACGGAAGCACAGTTTTTTAGTACAACAGGAGGAACACCGTCCGGACCGTACACCTTTTTAGAATTAAGCCCAGAGAGGGTAGAAAGTACATCTTTAGAAGAGATTAGGATATTAGGCATAAGTAGGAGAGAGGGTGGTGGAGAGGGAGGAATAGCTCCGGAATCATCCAAGGTGGAGTTACTAGCAAAAAATTGAGCGAAGAGTTCAGCTTTGTCAGAGGAAGAAGTGATGGTTGTGCCATCAAAGGGGAAAAGGGGAGCAAAAGACGAGGAAGAAAAATTGTTGGAGAGGTTTTTGGCTGATGCCAGAAAGCTTGGGAAGAACTAGAGTTGGATTGTTCAGTGCATTTATTATTGATGAAAGAGTGCTTGGCAAGTCAAAGAACAGATTTGGCTTGATTCCGAGCAGAAACATAGGAAGAATGAGAGTCTTGAGTTTTAAGGCGTCAGTTCCGTTTGAATGCTTCCTCCTTGTTGCGGACAGCAGTAGAACAAGCGTGAGTAAACCAAGATTTGTTTTCATTAGACTGAGAGAAAGAAAATGGAATGTATGCTCCCATGCATGATGCCCGAGAGGATTACCTCGATAATGCGTTCAGCACTCTCCGAGGGTCCCCGGCCACTGAAGCAAAAGTAATTCCAAGGGAAATAAAAGAAGTACTGCCAAAGAACCTCCCAGTCGGCAGCGCCAAAGTGCCACAAGTGCCGCCGGTTGGGAGGATCGGTGGCTGTACCGGAGAGATAGGAGGACAGGTGACAGATATTAGTTTATGGTCGGAGGAGCCCAAAGGAGAAAACAAATTTATAGTATAGCCTAAGCGGAAGGGTTAGAGGTTAGAAATAAGTCAATGTTGGGCCAATCTCCGAAGCGATCCGGGATACGGGTGGGTTGCTGGACTAACTGCTCCAGGTTGTTTAGGATAGAACAGATGAAAGCTTGTTCACCAGGTTGGTCAGTGGAGACAGGAGAGCCATTGACGGTGGTGAACGTTGAAATCTCCTAAGATGGAGATTTCTGCGAAAGGAGAGATGGATAGAATGTGTTCCACTTTAGAAGTTAGATAGTCAAAGAATTTTTGGATAGTCAGTAAAATTAGGGGAGAGATAAAACAACGCAGAAATATTTAGTTTGAGAGTGACAAGAAAGCTTTAGTCAGAGAGTTGAGAATTCAGAAGAATCTAAGTTGGCAACACGAGAGATAGCAAGATTGTTGCGTACATAGACGCAACATCCACATTTGGCTTAAAACTGAGGATAGAGATAGTAGTAGGATACAGAGAAGGGTTTGCTGACAGTAGTCCCAGACAACTATGTCTCGGTGAAAAAGAGAAGATCAGGGTTGGCAGAGGAGAGGTAGTCCAGTCAATCTACTAGAAATATGGGCTGAACCTTGCATAAATTGCAATATTAATTATTTCACCTGTATTGACTTGTGGAAACCCACAAATATAACACATCAAAAGTCCTCAATAATCCGGATAGTGGAAAGTCCTCAAAATAGCATAATTATGTTAATTAGTCCAATCAAAATGTAACTGGACCTGAAAATAATTGCAACATAAATTATTTCACGAGTATTGGCTTCGGGAAACCCCCAAATACAACATATCAAAAGTCCTCATAAATCCGGATAAGGGAAAGTCCTCAAAATTGCATATTGATGTTAATTGCTATTGCCATGAGCCGAAAATTGAAAACCAGCATAACTTTACAACCAAGTGTCCTAACATAATAAAAGTGGGGTCTATACCCATGTTTGGCTGGCCCACTTTCTCCCTCATGTTTAGCTCCATTAGTTATCAGAGCTTAAGACGTTTTGCGATTTTATGACTTTTCGACACATTTGTTGTTGTTGTCAATATTAAGATCTTTCGTTCCATTTAGGTGTCGACTTTTCCTGGCGACCGATAGCGAGCCTGTCATTTAGTAGGAAGGCCGGGATATTTTTAGACCGAAAAATGTACACATCTATCTCGAAGGGGGAATCCTGAGGGTGTTTTCCTAAGCTTGATGGAGGTCCAGGAAGGAAACTAAGAAACAACAAAATATAAAATATAGTAACAACAAAATAAATAAGTAAACAAATTAATAGGCCCATCCCCCCTTAAAATTGAGAAGTTCTTTATTAACAAGCATCATAACATTGATGAACAATTAACTCAACGAACACATTAACCCTTGTCTATCGGGGCCCGACTTAAGTCCGTATCTAATAAGCTGGACAATGTGGCGGGGCCCGACTTAAGTCTGTGTGCAATTTTGGCGCAATATTGGCTCTGAGAGAGAGCCGAGCGGTGGGAGGAGCATAGGTTACCTCATGACCGCTCGCCACGACCGTCGTGGGCCCACTGACATTTACTCCACTCTACTCCACCCTCTCTCACTCGCTACACACGTAATTATGTAACAAAATTACCGTATTTTAGCGATTTTGCCCTTCGGTTGCACGATCGTTGCAAGACAACCAGTGATCGTAGAAGGATGGTTCGGGTGTCATTGGAAAGCTCAATTTACGCCCTTTCAGGGATACATACTTGTATTACGCTCTGGCTCTTGTGTATGCATGAAAAAGAGCACGGAAACAACCCCATTTATGGTAAAACAAAACCCGCTGGGCAGCACGGTCAAATATACTCCACCACCCGCTCTTAAGGTGTTAAGGTGAGATGGGCGTATTTATTTCCTCGTTTATGTATATTTATATAATTGTATTAGTTTCCTACCTAGACCTTCATCAAGCTAAAAAAAAAAAAAAAACGCCCGAAACCCTCCTTCAAGAAAAATTTGTACTTTTTTCGATAGAAAAATGTCTCGACCGAAAACCGGCTTCTCTTTAATTATAGGCTCGCTATCGCTCGCCAGAAAAAAATGACACCTAAATGACACAAAAAGTCTTAATGTTGACAAAGAAATAGGGCGAAAGTTCTCAAAATCGCCAAATTAATGAGGCGAACGTCATAAAATCTCAAAAAACATTGGGGCTAAACATGAGAGTGAAGGGAGGCCAGGCAAACGACCCTAATAATAATAATTAAAGTTGCAAGCAACGTTGTCCGGGGTTCGAGCGGTTTTGCAAGCAGGGTATTGTGTTGGATACAAAAGCTGTGTCACAGATATCAAAAGATCATTTAACTTATCAGGCATGGAGAAACTACAGAAGGAACAGATTGTGCAAACAAACATGAGTGAGAGAGGGAGAGATTAGCTGTATAAGGGATCTGCCTCTATTTTTTTAGTAACAGAGTTGTAGATATGTGGAATAGGCTACCGAGTGCTAGAATGGGATCAAGAACAATAGTGCTTCAACTTGAAATTAGATAGAACGAGAGGGGTTGGGTGTGAAAGGGATCTGCCATGTGTAGGTCAATTGGCTCTCTGCAGACTCCCGTTTCCATATTTTGTTTATGTTCTCATTTGTGAGGGAGAGAGAGAGTGTATGGCAAGAGAGAATAGGATGTCGTAAACGTAAGGAAGATAGCGATAAATATGAGAGAGAGAGAGAGAGCGCGTGGGATAGATTGGGTGTGAAAGGGATCTGACATGTGTGGGCCAATCGGCTCTCTGCAAACTCCGGTTTTCTTATGTTTTCATTTGTGAGAGAGACAGAGACTAGGATGTCATATATGTAAGGAAGACAGAGATAAATGAGAGAGAGTTTTTATGAGATGGGTTGGGTGTAAAAGGATCTGTCTTGTGTGGGCCAATTGGCTCTCTACAGACTCCCATTTTCTTATGTTCCTATTTCTTACAATTGTGTTTTGGTTGCAGGTATATGATAACATGGGTGTATAGTAAGTTGTGTAAATAATAGGTAACGTTTATGAGATGGGTTGGGTGTGAAGGGGATCTGCCTTATGTAGGCCACTTGGCTCTGCAGACTCCCTGTCGGGAATTTAGATAAAGAGGTTAAATTGCATATCACTGGTACATGAAAATATCCCAACAAATAGTTATATAATAATTACCAACGAAGTATTCGATGGGTGTAATCCAGTCCCCCACACACGGCTAATTCAATTAGATGACATGTAGGAATGTTCACATAATACAATATCGATACAATGAACTTAGCTTATAGGACTGGTAATGTAGGACTGTTGATATAGATTAATAATTGTAGCATATGGTGAACTATGGGTTGAGTCAGAGCCGGGGGGAAGTTGTTGGCTGTATGGTGTTGATTGAGAGACTAAAGGGCCGGCGTCCGATCGCTTCGCGAAATTACATATGGCTGCCAGCTCATAATAATTATAACCCATAAATTGGTTTCATGATACATCTAGAGCTGATGTAGATATTTATACATTACAGTTAATATTTAACCTACACTTAATAATAAACTACAATACACAAAGAACTAGCCGAAATCGTACATGCGATACGATACCGCCAAATTCAAATGCCCTATTGGACCTAAACTGTCGGGATCATTACCCTGTTCCCGACATAGTGCCCGCTACCAAAAACAATATACAGTAGCTATATACAGAAAACAAAAGGACATCGAAGAATCAAAGATCACCTTGTTTGATCTTAGATCTCCAAAGATCCTCGGAACTCATAGCTGCCCTCCTTTTGGGGCGAGTGCCACCTGAAGCCAGAGGAGGATCATCCTTCTCATCATCAACCGCCCCACCCTGAGGAGCACTGTCACCAGCACTCTCCCAAGGAGGGGTATCAGTAGAGACGCCAGTATCATCCGGCAGTTCTACATCCTGCTCCAAGGGATATAACCTTACGACTGGGCGAGTAGTAACCCCAGTCGAAGTTCGTAATCTAGCAACCCTTATAAGACCATCAATGCCCTGGAACAAATCGACAATCCTCCCAAGCTTCCAAAATAACCTAGGAGGCTCATCATGAATCAGTACGATATCCCCGATACGAGGCCATCGTTGATTCGTCCCTTTGATCATATTGGAGTGACGCTCGCGAAGAGACAGCAAATATTCTTGGGTCCACCTTTTCCATAGATCGTCCGACACCTTGTTCACATACTGAAAGCGACGACGGGTGGCGTCAGCATCGCCGAACGTAGGGTCTTGTAGATCTTCGTCGGTTACTGACGATCTAGGAAAGGTATTAAGGGTTCGTCTACGTGTTAGCATAGAAGGCGAAATGGGTAAGAGGTCATCAACATCCGCCGAGCTATAGGTCAAGGGCCTGTCGTTGACTGACATCTCAATCTCTATTAAGATGGTTTGCAACGCCCTTCTGGTCACCAGTGCCCTTCCTAATACCTTCTTCATGGCAGATTTGACAATACCGATTGTTCTCTCCCAAATCGCCCCGAACCATGGTGCACGTGCTGGTATAAATTTCCACTGACAACCCTTTCCAGTGAGGGTAGCCACAACTTGCGGCTCATCCATTAAACTCTGGAGATATTTAGAGGCTCCGACAAAACAAGTCACATTATCGCTCATAATAATTTGAGGGAAACCATTGCGACCTGCAAAGCGCCTTAGAGTATGCAAAAAACCCTCACTGGAGAGGTCGTCAATCAATTCAATATGAATCGCTCTGGTTACCGCACATGTGAATAGAACGGCATATACCTTTATGATATTACCGGGCGATTCTCTAACTTGAATCGCTCCGGTGTAGTCTACCCCGGTTACCTGAAATGGTTCAGTCCTTTGTACCCTGAACTCAGGCAAGGGAGGTAGATCTACTGGGGAGTAAGGCTTACCCTGTAATCTTTTACAGATAGTACAGCTATTGTGGATCCCTTTAATTGCTTTTCGCATCTTAGGGATCCACCAACGTTGTCGCATATACGCCAGAACATAATTTACGCCAAAATGTAGGCAGGTCCTATGGCATTGGCGAATCAACAGTTTGGTAATCAAATGAGAGGAGCTAAGGAGGACAGGATATTTCGCAGAATCAATAATGTCCGCCTTTTGTATCCTGCCTCTACACTTAATTATGCTTCCTTCCATATATAATCCTAGCTGCCTCATTAAGTTTGAGGGTTTGGCCTTTGACTCCTTGCTCAGGATTTGATGTTCAGTAGGATAAGATTCCCTTTGTACTAAACATATTAGTTTCACTTCTGCTGATCTCAAATAATGGAGTCTGATATGCTTCGAATCTTCACTAAGGAAAGACCCGTGAGCCCGACTTCTCATGTTGTTAATGAAACGGTATATCCATGCAAATACCCGTATTACTTGATTATAGCTGCCGTAACGTTCCCACTCTACCAACTTTGAAATTATATTAAATAATCACATAATTAAGCATCTTGAGAATAATAAATTAATCAGTGATAGGCAATATGGTTTTGGACGATGTCGATCAACTGCAGACATTCTTTGCCTTCTTACGCATCAAATCAACCAAGCTACAGACCAACATGGTGAAACACATACAATAGCACTGGATATATCAAAGGCATTTGATAGAGTCTGGCATCAATCCTTATTGTCGAAGATGTCACACTACGGCCTTGCATCATTAGTTCCACTAATTTCTCTTATCTTCATAACAGAAAAATGTGTAATGGTAGATGGCCTTTATTCTCAATTTCACTCAATAAATGCTGGTGTTCCCCAGGGATCAGTTTTGGCCCCAACTCTGTTCCTCATTCATATCAATGATCTCATATCTACCACTCATAATCCAATATATACGCAGATGATTCAACACTCCTCAGTTCCTTCACATTTACCAATTCTTTCACCCAACCCGATCTTATAATTAAAAAATAAACACTGCAATTTCTCTGAACCAGGACCTTTCTAGAATTAATGAATGGGGACAAAAGAATCTAGTTTCCTTTAATGCAAAGAAAACCAAGTACATTCACTTTTCTAACCGACAGAATCTCACTGACTCCCCATATTTTTTAATGATGTAAATATTCCCACTTCCCCTAGTATTGACATACTCGGTGTAACATTAACTACTAACTTGAGCTGGACACATTATGTTAGAAGCATTGCTAAGAATGCCTCTAAAAAACTGGGACTCCTGTACAGAGTTCGAGAATTCTTCACTGACGAGCAGTTGGCTGTAATATATAAAAGTCATGTGCGTTCTCAGATGGATTACTGTTCACCTCTGTGGAGTGGAAGTGGAGTGGTTGCATTGAGGCAGTTGGACAAAATTCAAAATAAATCTATTAGATTAATAAATAACGCTGCAATCACACAGGACCTTCCTACATTATCCATACGAAGAAACGTTGCATCCCTTGCATTATTCTACAGATATTTTCACAGCAATTGTTCCGAGGAACTTGCTTCAATTGTGCCGCCTCTCCACATCTTTCCCCGTAGAACTAGGGCAGCTGAGAGCGCCTATGAATTAACACTTTCTCCTCCACAATGCAGAACTTCTGCTTACCAAATTCATTTATCCCTAGAACTACTACTCTTTGGAATTCACTTCCCTCGAGTTGCTTTCCACAAACTTACAATCTACAAAAGTTTAAATCCAGTTGTTACAAACATTTTATGAATGGAGGATGCCTTTAGTCACATGGACCTTTTTGTTTTATCTGTGTTTTTCCTTCCTCCGTTCATTGTCTCTTAAAAAAAAAAAAAAAAAAAAATTTTTTTTTTTTTTTATCCTGATGACTTGTAGTACTCAAAGTCGAACTACTTAACACATCATCTTGGGGCCGACTTGAAGGATCAGATATGCATTCCCTGAAATCCTGAGGCCATTCAGTTGGAGATATAAGCCATGGAGGTCCATGCCACCAAATAGAGGACGACATAAACTGTTGCGCCGAGATCCCCCGGGAAATTATGTCACTGGGGTTATCCCTGGTGCTCACATAGCGAATTTTAGCTGTAGGAACTAAGTTATGTATCTCATCAGTGTGATTAGAAACATAAACAGGTAACACTTTCTGGCTGTGTACCCATGAAAGTGCTATTTAACTGTCGCTTCAGACATAGACGTTATTAATCTGTAGTATGTCTGTATAAGCATCCAGTGTAAACTTTATTAGACGAGCAGACAGAAGCAATGCAGTAAGTTCTAATTTAGGAACTGTAATTTTCTTTATAGGGGCTACTTTGGCCTTTGCTATAGCCAGGTGTCGCTTCACTACCATTGCATATGTATATGGCAGTACCGTACGCACTATTACTAGCATCAGAAAAGGCATGTAGATCCACCTGTTGACCACTAATAACCTGACGATTAAGTTGGACCTTGCAACATGATGAAAGGTCCGACCGAATTAACCGCCAAGTATCTTGTAACTCAGTCGGGAGGGGCGTGTCGCAATCTAGTTTTAGCTGCCACAGTTGCTGTAAAAACATACGGGCACGGATAGTTACAGGCAGCAAAAAACCTAGGGGATCAAACAACCTCGCTGACAAGCTTAAGCAGTTTCGATTGGTCATAAGCTCACTGCTGCATGGGGTGTGACAGAAGGATATAGTTATATAAAAGAATATAGTTTCCTTTAATGCACAGAAAACCAAGTACATTCAATTTTCTAACCGACAGAATCTCACTGACTCCCATATATTTTTTAATGATGTAAATATTCCCACTTCCCCTAGTATTGACATTCTCGGTGTAACATTAACTACTAACTTGAGCTGGACACATTATGTTAGAAGCATTGCTAAGAATGCCTCTAAAAAACTGAGACTCCTGTACAGAGTTTGAGAATTCTTCACTGACTAGCAGTTGGCCGTAATATATAAAAGTCATGTGCGTTCTCAAATGGATTACTGTTCACCTCTGTGGGGTGGAAGTGGAGTGGTTACATTGAGGCAGTTGGACAAAATTCAAAATAAAGCTATTAGATTAATCAATAACCCTGCAATCACACAGGACCTTCCTACATTATCCATACGAAGAAACGTTGCATCCCTTGCATTATTCTACAGATATTTTCACAGCAATTGTTCCGAGGAACTTGCTTCAATTGTGCCGCCTCTCCACATCTTTCCCCGTAGAACTAGGGCAGCTGAGAGCGCCCATGAATTTACACTTTCTCCTCCACAATGCAGAACTTCTGCTTATCAGAATTAATTTATCCCCAGAGCTACTACTCTTTGGAATTCACTTCCCTCGACTTGCTTTCCACAAAGTTACAATCTACAAATGTTTAAATCCAGTTGTTACAAACATTTTATGAATGGAGGATGTCTTTAGGCACATGGACCTTTTTGTTTTATCCGTGTTTTTCTTTCCTCCATTCATTGTCTCTTTAAAAAAAAAAAAAAAAAATATATACAATGTGTGGTAGTGTCCCATTTGTGGCCTAAAAACTTCACCTCACTATTCTCAGTAGCTACACCATCAGAAGCAAATTGACCTTTCAAAAGATCACTATTAGTGGCCCATTTTCTCAAGTATAGATGAGCCTTGGCAAATATATCGCGGATCTCCCAGCATCTTTTGAGCAATAAATCTTCATCGTCTCCAGTGCAGAAATGGCATACCCTTGGATCGTGGGGAGCATTATTAGCTTATCTACCCGCCGATATCCAGGGTGAACCAGGTCGTAGTAATAATCAGCTCCGACCAGTAGCATAATTCCATTGTTAGCAGAGAGTTGATCATCAGCCAATTTATAACCCTTGCTTCTGAGATATTTCAAATGTGGTTGAATCTCTGATGCTATATAGAGACTGGGTAGTTTGTCGACCACAACAGCCTTGATGGGACATACCTTTCTTCTATAAACATAGGAAATCTCCACTATATCATAGTCACTGGAATCTACTTCACCAGTGAAACCATGGAGACACAAATTTTCTTGACCCTTGCTGGTACACTTGAGCTGGGGTAATAATGACCGCAGAACGAATGACCTCTGTGAGCACTGGTAAGGTGCGCGTCATTGTAGGCTTATTATTACTCCCCACTACTCGCAGCATCATAGTAGGAAGCAATTGACATTCCCGAGAAGCAATGGACATAGCAGATACTTTCTTACCCTCGCTTTTACCTTTCTCATGTGACTCTTTGGTGGTACTCCCCTTTTCTTTGCCGTCGTGCCGATCAGACTGGGTGCAAAGAGAAAACCAATGTTTCCCCTTGCAATACTTACAAGGTTTGATGTAGGAATTGGTGCAAGTACTGTTGAAGTGGTCTCTTGCCAGACAGCTGGTACATAAATTAAGCGATTTAGCCTTGCCAATTTTCTGTGTAGCCTTAGGATACTTAGGACACTGGTACCACAGATGACCGTAGACACTGCACAACTTGCAACCTAATGATATTGGCATTTTCTGTTTAGGAGAAGTCTGTACCGGGAAAGCTGCAGTGGATGGCGACATCTCCACAGGTCGGTAGTGTCCAGTACTCTCCATG
This sequence comes from Paralithodes platypus, assembly GCA_032716605.1. Taxonomy (NCBI): domain Eukaryota; kingdom Metazoa; phylum Arthropoda; class Malacostraca; order Decapoda; family Lithodidae; genus Paralithodes; species Paralithodes platypus. The sequence goes on from CM064554.1 coordinate 33,361,486, forward strand.
TTAAACACTTCAGTCTGGTACACCTGCACCAACGCTTCCAAGTTTAGTGGAGAGTCGCTTAGTTGTCGTCTTACGATTTCCTTTAGGGGAGAGGGTATCTTGTTCAAGATATTTACACTAAATATATCCTCCTTGGTGATGGCCATTGTCTCCATAGATCGGAGGAGGCTCTCAAAGGAGGCATAGTACTCCTTTAGGTCTGTCACATCATAGGATGGAGGATCTAGAGTGAAGAATTTAGTAATTAATGCGGTCATGATGACTTCCTCTTTCCCGTAAGTTCTTTTCAGCAACTCCACTGCAGACTCGTAGCTTGTAGCTTCTAGCTTGTACCCATCGATCAACTTCAATACCTCGCCTTTCAATTGACCACGGATATAGGTGAACCTTTGGATGGATGTGAGTGTTTTATTCCGATGGATGGAACACTCAAAGATATCCCAAAATCCAGTCCAGGTAGTCAAATCTCCGGAAAAGGTAGGCAAAGTAAGCTTCGGCAGGTTAAAACCAGTCGCCTTTGGTGTACCGGTATCCTTAACAAGGTGTGTTTCTTGCGTGGAAGATAGTCTGGCTAAGGCTGTATTAACATCCTCAACGTACTCAAGATCTGCTGACATTTCTTCTTCCACATCGTCAGTAATTGTCAATAAACCATATACCTGCTGAGCATAATTATCATAAGTGGCTAGCGATTTAGTTACAGTAGCAAATTTACCCTTAATTTGATCAGCCGAGGCACTTTATAAAAATTCATCAAAATCTCTTAACCCTTGTCTAGCGGGGGGTTTTGGGCTTATTTGGGCATATTCAGGTCCTCCTGAATGATAAATCAAGTATCTGCATGAAAAGAAATGTATTCAGCAAAAAACTAGGCGCTAAAAGCTTCAAAATGAGACCAGAACGAGCTACGTAGCACTCGTGGTTCTCATATTACAATGGTACCAGTAACATGGGAGTTTAGCGTATAGCGGCATATTTTTCCCAGCTATGCTCACTACTGGCTACACTGCCGGCCTCTCGAGAACACAGGGAACATGAGTTAATGGGAGCCCAATAAGGCCGTTAGGCGTAGTTCCATTGGGGTCCTTGTGGAATTAGGTTAGCTGGGGAGAAAGGGGAGGATAAAAAAAAAAAAAAAAAAAAATAGATACTTTAGAGAAAGTATTTCTAGGGGGTTATATTAAGATACCTTACATTCTATAGTTGGACTGGTCAAAATATTTCAGTAATCATTTCAGTTTGTTTTGCCTATCTCTTATGTCGTATTTAGTAGTAGACATAAGCTTGGTGCTCCCTTCTCGCAGCTGTCCGGTTCAGGTGCTCCTCCAAGCTACGTCTGAAGGAATACAGTGTTCTCTTTTCACGGACTGACTGGGGTAGGTTGTTCCAGTCTTTGATGGCAGTGAAGAAGAATGTTAGCTTACCCTGTCCTTGGATTCTCGGGACCGTAAAATTATACATCCTATTCCTTGTATTGTGTCCAATCCTCTCATTTGCTTTAACAAAATTACTCTTTAAATACTCTGGAGCCCTATTATAAAATATCTTGAAGGCATTTATGAGTCTGATTTGTTTGGCCCTGTCAGAGACATTGAGCATACCAAGTGACTGAAGTTGTTCCTGTCCAATATGCGATCTGGGTCCTAGGTTCAGCATGAACCTAACCATTTTATTTTGAGTGACCTGAAGTTTGTGCTTTGCTGATTTAGATGATGATGAGTACCAGGATGACACAGAATAGTCAAAATGACATTGAACAAGCGCTTGGCATAGGGTCTTTTTGGTCGCCGCTGGCAAGCATCCCACCTGTCTATACAGGTATTTAATACGTGCTCTACATTTACTCAGGATCGATTGCAAGATTGTTTCACCTGACAGAGTCGAACCAGTTTTAGTCCGAGATATTTCACTTGTGACACTGTTGTTATGGGAATATCATTACAGTTGACCGAGAAGCCCTCAATGTCTTTCAATTTGCGTTTTGTTCCACATAAGATGGCTTCTGTCTTGCCCAGGTGAAGAGATAGTCCACTAGCCAATCACTACACGATTCTAGTTCTTTGGAAAGTGAGGCGGCAATACTTATTGGGTCTTTTCCTGAAACCAGAAGCACACTGTCGTCAGCATACAGTAATAATTTACACGATACGCTCAGCTCCATGTCGTTCACATAACAGAGAAAGAGTAAGGGATCAAGGATGCTTCTCTGCGGGACCCCACAGTTAATTGGCATAGGATCAGAAAGACTATCCTCAATTTTGACTCTTTGTGTTCTACCACTAAGATAAGATTTAAACCAGTTCACTGACCCAATGCCCATTGCTTGTAGTTTATTACATAGGATATTATGGTCTACTGTATCAAACGCTTTTTGTAGATCAAGAAGAACCATACCGGTGTAGTTACCTTTAGACATTTCATTACAAATGTGATCTGTTAAATGGATGAGACAGGAGTCTGTCGAGTACATGCCTCTGAAACCTAATTAAAACTTACAGAATAGATAATTTTCTTTTAGGTAGTGTTCAATTTGGGTGTATACAGCTCTTTCAAGGATTTTTGATACAATACATATGGTAACTGGTCTGTAGTTACTAACATCTATTTTATTTCCTTTCTTGAATAGAGGGGTTACAATGGCTTCCTTCAGTTCAGCAGGTACAGTGTTGGTGTTAATTGACAGGTTGATGATGTGGGTTAGGGGACCTGCTATACCAATTGCTCCATCTGGTAGAAATTTGGCAGGAATTTTGTCTGGTCCTGTGCTTTTATGTACATTTAGGTTAGAGAGCTCCTCAAATGTGTATTTTGGTGTAACATTTTGCAATCCAGAAGAGTTCGGGTGTATCCCTGTAGAAATTTTGAAAGGTGGCAGTTGTTGTGGTGTATTTGTTGAGAGGTTGTGGTAGGTTCTGTGCTAGTGTGTTTGATATGGAGGTGAAGAAGGAGTTGAAGTAGGTTGAAATTTGTCGTTTATCATGGCAAACCTGATCATTAATTTTTTGAGAGCAATATTAGTGTTAGGTGAATCCCTTGCCTTGTTGCTGTAGCCCGTTGTTTGTAAGTGCCTCCATAATTTATTGGGGTTACTCTGATATTCCTCTGCCTTATTGTGGAAATAACTAGATTTCGCTGATTTAATTTTCCCACTTAGTTTATTCCTAGCCCTGTTGAACCCATGTTTTAGTCCTTGATCCTGTCTATGTTTAACTAGCCTTTTTAACAGATTGTCTCTATGTTCCAGATGGTGTAGTATGTCATTGTTGATCCATGGGTCTGACCTTGCTTTAATTAGTATGTCTCTCAGAGGAGCTATTTCGCCTAGGATGTTTGTGATGATGGTTCTGAAGCCAACCCATGCGTCATTAAGTCATTAACGTTTGTATTTCCAAACGCTGGAGACCAATATGTACCATAAAATGTCTAACAATTTTTTGTTTTTGTAGTTTCTGAGTGACCTTGTTCTAATGACCTTGTGATTCTCTAGGGTAATTTTTGGAGTTTTACGTGTACAATATGTGACGAAGTGATCACTTATCCCCATTTGTATAACCCCTGATTGTGATATTTTGTCCTCTCTGTTACAATTTACATGGTCAAATATTGTAGCAGAGTTATCAGAGATACGTGTGGGGGTTGTTGTTGTTGTTGTTGTTGTTGTTCCCCAAGCTGCCTGGCCGAACAGCCCCAAGGCCCCGAGCAAGGCCAAGGTCACAATCGAGCGCCCCCACAGAACCCTCCCTGCCGACCACAATAAAGCCTGGGTGACCGAAGCCACTCCATGGCGGGGAGCTGAGGAGGGTGCGGAAACGCCTGGGAAACCAAAGCCCCACCCAGGGCCCTGTGCCCCTCAGCAATTATGAAGAGCAAGTTGAGAGGCAAAGGAAAAATGTGACGCTTTGGCTTCCAATCTTGGTAAATTGGGAGGTCAATCCACGGAAGAGACGCCGTCACTTGAGATCTAGAAAATATATAAGTAAAAGGAACAGTCAGAGTAAGCTATGGGTATGGCAGATATCGCTCAGTTCTCACTCGGATAGACCAGCCCATCACCACATGACTAGAACCCAGTCCTCTCGGCATCAGCTAGGAAAGGCCCTAGAAAGCCGCCTTTGGCGGGGGGATAGCTCCCATATTTCAACCCGTTTCGGGGTTGGGCACCGTGTGGGGGTTGTGATGAGTTGTTTGTGATTGTGCATTGTCAGTATGTGCCTGTGTTCTCGTACAAGCCTATTATTTCGTTGTTTGTAACACAAAGTTAAAATCCCCTAGTATAATAGATTCATTCCGGGGGTCTAGTAATGACAAAGTTTGTTCAAATTTGTTTAAGAATTGTGTGTCGTCTAGTGGCCTATAGCACACTCCAATTGTGATGGGTTTTGTCCTAGGCAGGTATAAGTCAATCCAAAGAGCTTCGTGGTTTTCTACATTGAGGTCGTTCCTAATTGTGTGTGTGAGGTTGTTTTTTACATACAGACATACTCCACCCCCTTGTCTGTTACGATCATTACGAACCATATTGAAAATTTGAATGTTTATTTCACCATCGTTTATACTAGAGTCCAGCCAGGTTTCTGTAATTGCAATTATTGAAGCTTTGGTCTTATCACCTAATAATTTTATTTCTGACACTTTATGATACATTGATCTGGCGTTGATGTGGATAACATGGAGCCCTTTGTTGGTGAAAACTCTATATTCATCTTTGAAAGTGTCCTGGCTGGATTCTGAGTTGTCATATGGTACATTTACATTAACATACGGTAATAAATGCAAGGCACACTTATTGCATAAAAACACATGTTCTTTACTGTTGGTTATCTTAGAAATGCACTTCATGTGAGCTACAGTTTTACACTTTACACAGTTTTGGATCCTCTGTCGTCGTGTTATGAGTGTTTCACAAATATCACAAATGGGTGTGTCATTTTGTACAGCTGCAGTCCTACATTTAACACATTCAACTTCGTTTCTACTGTTAACGTAAGTACATCGGTTATGTACAATTTCATTACAACTGTTACATTGTAAAAGTGTACTCCTATTGTTGAATCCAATATTACAGACTATACATAATTTGCTCTTACTGTTTATCGTATGTCTGGAGGTGTGGTTTGGTCCGTGCCGATCAGCTGGCTGTACCTCCCCGCGGGCGCGGTGGCACCGATGTAGTTGTTTGCTGTTGTTGTTTTCCTTGGCCGTTGTTGCTGCTTCACTGGTGATGTGTTTGCGAGTGCTACCTGCATTTTTAGTTGTTTTGCTTGCATGTTGCGCTGCTTGGGTCGCCGATATCTGTGGTAGTGATGGTAGCGCTGAGGATACTGTTGTGTTGGTAGGATGGTGACGTTGAGGTGGTGGCTGGCTGGCGGCCTGGCTTGTATGTGTGAGCGAGAGGGGAGGTTCTGGTGCCAGATTGTTATAACAACTTTTTCTGCTAGGGACTGTTGAAATGTCGGTGTCTTCCTTACTTGATTTGTGGTGAGGTTTCTTCAACGTTGAGCTGGGGCCTGGGTTGGTCTCTATATCTCCACAGCTTACTAGAGTGTAGCACAGTAGGTGATGTAGCGAGGTTGTGTCAGACTGTTTGCTAAGACGCTGCGGTTTCCCAATGTATGTAGCTGCCCAGGCAGGAATGGTGACAGAAATTTCACTTGTGTGTGATTTCTGTGTGACGAGGTCCCTCAATATAATATAAGCGGCTTACAAGATATTATGTTTCCTTCCCGGCTACACATGTAAGCTGCAAGGTATGAAGCTTAGCAAAGGGTGGGTCTGTAGGGGGATGGGTCGTATTTATTTGATCCTCTATATATATTTCCCCCAAAAAAAAAAACCACCTATTAGATCCTTCTAGATTAATTTATACCTTCTTAAAAAAAAAGACAAAACAAAAAACAGACTTACTATTGTTCGCCAGGTTAAACAAAATGACGCCTAAAAAGCACGAAAGGTCTAAATATTGACAAAGAAATGGGGCGTAAGGTCTTAAAATCAACAAACTAATGAGGGAAATATTGTAAAATCTAAGCAACTAATGGGGCAAAACATGAAGAAGAAGGGGGTCCAGATAAGCGGCCCATCTCCCCTTAAATAATTTGGCTTTCTAGCATGTATTTTCTTTATGTTTTTTCACCATTAGTAAATATTGATAGACGTAAATGTGTTGCTTTGATTGACGGCAACCTTCCCAGAGTTTCTTTTAATCTTGATGCAACATGTCAACATCAATTACGTTAATTGATATATGAGTCTAAGCAATTACTTCATTCATGAAAAAATTTCACATAAAATAGCGATTTTTTTCCTTTGAAATACAAGTTTCTTATGCTAACATGATTACTACCTTAAATTATTAAAATTAAAACAAGGTCCTCCCTGTGACAGGTTATATATTTATGAGGCTAGATGACATAATTTCCTGGGTTAGATTCTTCACTCGACGGCTTTGAGGCTCTCCGGCAGTACTTCTTTGATTTCCAATGGATTGACTTCTGCTTCCGTGGCCGAGGACCCTCGGAGAGTGCTGAATGCATTACCGAGGTAATCCATTCGGGCATGGAAGCGTACGTTCCATTTTCTTTCTCTCAGTCTAATGCATAAAAATCTTGGTTTGCTCACGCTTGCTCAACTGCTGTCCCACAACAAGGAGGAAGCATTCAAACGGTACCGACTCCTTAAAACTCAAGATTCTCATTCTTCCTATGTTTCTGCCCGGAATCAAGCCAAATCTGTTCTTCAACTTGCCAAGCACTCTTTCATCAATAATAAATGCACTGAACTATCCAACTCTAGCTCTTCCCAAACTTTCTGGCATCTAGCCAAAAACCTCTCCAACAACTTTACTTCCTCGTCTTTCCCTCCCCTTTTCCACTCTGATGGCACAACCATCACTTCTTCCTCTGACAAAACTGAACTCTTTGCTCAAACTTTTGCCAGAAACTATACCTTGGATGATTCCGGTGCTATTCCTCCTTCTCCACCCCCCTCTCTCCTAAGTATGCCTAATATCCTAATTTCTTCAAAAGATGTACCTTCTACCCTCTCTGGGCTTAATACTAAGAAGGCGTACGGTCCGGACGGTGTTCCTCCTGTTGTACTTAAAAACTGTGCTTCCATGCTATGAAACTACTATGTCTCGGCATCATATTAAGACCAAGTTTATATAATTAGCACCATATTATACTACAACATCTTCAACATAACTGAGAAATCTTGATGGGAACTTAGCATTTTCCGTCAGTTGAAAAGAAACAGACTATTGTTGCAAATTAAATTGTAATAATAGAGGTTACACAGTTACAGATATAGGATGGCTACCAGTTGCAAATGAAGTTGCAGTTACATCACAAGTAAAAACAAAACAAAAGTTTCTGACTACAGTTACAAACAAGAGGTTGACATCAATTTAGCCTGTTGCAAATGATGCCTACACCAAATTGACAACGATCTCCCTCATCTGGTCTGGTACCCAAAGGCAATTCTTCCCCTTTAACCTATGGACTGTGAATAAAAAAAAAAAAAAAAAAAAAATATAATATATATATATATATATATATACTGTATATATATATATATATATACATATATATATATACTGTACTGTATATATATGTATATATATATACTGTATATATATATATATATATATATATAATATATATATATATATATATATATATATATATATATATACCGGTATATATATAATATATATATATATAGTATATATATATATATATATATATATACATATACAGTATATATATATTTATATATTTATATATATATACAATAAAATAAAATATAATAAAAAGAAGTCAAGTTGAGAGAGAGGGTGGGGGGGGGGGAAGTAGAGTATGTGGTATAGTTAGATATCACCACTTTGTATGTGTTACCTAATTTTGAGACATTTCCCGGCCTCTTGCGTGTTATTTGAACAGTTCTATTTACACATGTTTAAACACCGTGCCTTCCAAAAGGCTTATTGCACTTACTGGGGTAATGTTTGGGCGTGTTGATATCAGGGTAGCAGGGGCATAGTTCAAGAGAGGCTGTGAATGATCAGCCTAGCCCAGAATGTTGTGGACTTATATTTATCAGTTATAGTTTTCACCTCTTGACCGCGGGCTCTAATTAGATGGATTTACCGCCCAGGTGGGGACTTTCCCGCTATTTTCGCTCATTATGAGTCGCCATAGCGCCTTATCCGTATCCCCTGACCAAAATTCCAATGAATAGATTGGGTCGAATTCTCCCATAAAAGTCATCAGTCATTCATTGTCACCCTCCTGACCTTAGACATATTGAGCGAGAGTTTCCTTGTTTTTGCTTCGTTCACTCACCATGCTATCCCTCTTTCGTATATTACGCTCACGATAACTCGATGAAATAACCCACTATCAACGCTGGGTAACAAGAGTGGTATGCCCCCCTTCCCCCTGTATATTGGTACCCTGCCGGCCGAAATGTCTATCGTCGTCGTCTGTCCATCCCGAAACTCCTCCTAGACTGTTCGACGGATTTTCACCACACCTCAAATCTACGGTTGGCCAAATAAGTCGTGTCGCCGCTGTCATTACGTTTTGGTCTCTGTGTGCTGTATTAATGTCTGTCAGATGTTGAAGAGGGTGTGTAAAGATAGGAACATGATTGTATATCTCACTCTGAACGATGATTTGAACGTAAGATAGCACTGATACCAATTACTGATCGAAAACTACTTGGTGCCGCAATCACTTATTTGGCCAACTGTACATTCGGTAAGTAAATGTGACAGTAAGGCAAAAATATAATTGTTGAGTTCGCTCAATAGGTAAAATAAATATGGTCTTATGATATGATTTATTTGATATAATGCACTGGAATATTGAGCCACTTATAAACATACAGTATATTCCAAACCCCTTCACCATCTAAATTATGTTATATAATACTTCTTAGTCCCTCCACGAGTCCCTTCACCTCTGGAATGGACATTAAATTTCCCATACCCATATTTTCCCCTTACCTACAACCTTTGACACACACAACTTATTATATTGTCCACATATATACTTCTCCTAACCTAATAAGTAAATGTCCTCATGCTCAAAGATGAAAAGTTTGCGCTCTCTTTCTACGTTCTATTTACATAATGTATTTTGTTCTTGTTTATTTATCATGCCTCTCGTTTTATAATGTCAAACCATTAACTAAGGATGATAGCTTAACCACTTTTGTACCAGTGACGTTCTTTAATATTCTAGGTGTATTTAAACGATTGTGTACAGTTTAAGAAGGATCAGTGGTATTAAAATTGGTTTAGTGAGATAGTTTAAAGCCTGTTAAAGTTGGAGGCCTCTATTCAACTGAATATATTCGTCTAATAGTAACCAGAATAAAGCTAAGAGGATGTCACCGGTACTCAATGGATTACAAAATTTGTGGTATTATAATTAGCTTTCATTTATAGATGAACAGCTAAGGTTCACTAATGTTGGTCGAACTGTTTTAAATGTTATGTAAGACACTTTTGTTATATATATATATATATATATATATATATATATATATATATATATATATATACCATATATACCATATATATATACCATATATAATATATATATGGTCATATGCTTATAATTTGTGTATTCAATATCTCAGCACAATACAGCCTATTTCCAGATGACAAGTGAAGCAACAGGACAGACACATCTTTGCAACCAGCTCGTTCGTACAGTACCTAGCTGTCCCCTGGTGCAGTGCAGTTTTAATGTTATGAAGCCGCATCATAACTGTCGTGTCTTCTCATCTCGTAATCTCGGACGAGTCTCTCTCTCTCAGGCCATTTATTAAGTTTCTCACCCACTATAGCCTGATAGCTCCATCTGACGGTAAACTCAATTCCTTAACAACGGATTTCTCGATACTTAATGGAAATATATGCAACTGCTATGTCTCTGCATCATAATGAATACCATGTTTTCACGATTAAAAGCATATTTCGTTACAAAATAGTCATAAAAGATGAGTAAATTAAGTAAAGTGAGGACAATGTAATTAAACTGTCAGCCGAGAATATATTGAATATAGTTACTGATCCCATCGCATGTAATGAATATGGGAATATTCATACAATTTTCTGGTTTGGAAACATCAAGAGTATTTTTTACGTTTTATTTTATTGTCATCTAATGCATAAACATGAAGTACAGCACAAATGTAATGCCAATAATTTCTTCTCATTAGCGCCTCGGGATTTAAACTCTGAACTCAAACAACATCAGCTCAGTAGCAAAGTCACTCCACCACAACTTCCTGGTATATAAAAATAAAATAAAAATAAAAATACAATAAATAATTAAATATAACAAAAAATAAAGTTTGATTATAGCCTGACATATATAATTGTCCTTTTGTGGATAAACAAAACACGAAATTGGACAATAGCTTGAATCGATTATTTTGTTTTCAAAATGATAATAAGATAGTGAGTGGTTGACAAGTATATTTATCTGATAACAAAAGTATTGCACTATAGTATATATAATGTATGCGTAATCTTGTATTTTCAAAACAAACTATTTAACAGAGTGTTTACTGACTAAAGGAAGAACACTCAGACATATACACATACCCACAAACACACTCATACTCACATATACACATACTCACACACACGCATGCTCACAAACACACACATACTCGCAAAGACACACACACTCACAAACACAAACACACTCACAAACACACACATACTCACAAATACACACTTACAAACATACACATACTCACAAAATCTGGGGGTTGATAAATTCGGGAAGTACATTTTTTAGTCAGAAGTAGAGTAGACAAAATCAGTTAGCTTAAATTGGGGAAGTCACATTTTGTTGTCGGATATCGAATAGGCAATATCCATTAACTACGTCAAAAAGTACTGAAACATATTTAGCATGAGATAAAGTGAGGTTGAGCTCTGAGAGGCATAGGACGCTCAACCCCCACTCTGACAGGATCACAAAAACAGCCATACTCACAAACACACATACTCACAAAGACACACACATACTCACAAAAAACACTCTCACAAACACTCACATACTCAGAAACACTCACACACTCACAAACACACACATACTCACAAACACCCACATACTCACAAACAAACACACATACTTTCAGGATATTAGGCCCTTTGGTTGACGTCAGCGCGCCACATCTCATCACTTGGTCTGCCTCTTCCGATGATTGGAGGCGAGAGTGGAAAAGAGGCCTGCGAGACTCCAAATCTGTCTTGTATATTTGCTTGCCTCTCTTCACATCAAAGGACTGGAATTTTCGAAAAGGGGCTCCAGTCCTGACGTTACTCTTGACGTACAGTGTGCTTGCTTAATAATCCAGAAGGGTTGATAGCCTTTAACTAATCTTCACATCATTTTGTCCACGTTTATCTCTGGTACCTCTCCTGTCCTTGGCACTTTTTACCAACAGTCCTCTCGATTATTCTCACTCTCACTTGTATTCCTACTTTAGCGCCTTCTGTAGCTTTTATAACTTGATTTCAGCTATATTTAAACGATTTTATAAAGCGTAGGATGGATATATGGTAGCTATAAGGATTAATTGAGATAGTCAGTAGCCTTTTGAATGGTAGACAGCCTTCCTAAGCTGAATATAATCGTCAAATAGTTGCCAGACTATAATGAAAGTACGTCACGGGTAGGAAAGGGGTTAATCAGCTTTCGTTCTTATATCTCACCCATACAGTTAGCTCTCACGACAATGTTACAATGTTAACAGTTCCACCTCGTCCCTTTACCAGATTTTCTTTTCTCACCAATATCTAGTGTCGCTTCTTCTTCTCTCTACACTGCTAGTGCTCCCTCTTGCACCTGTAATTCCCACCTATCGTCTCTGTGCAAGGATTATTTTGTCTCTAGTTCCCTTCCTATCTGTTTCCCCCTGCCCTTCCCTGTCAACACAACTGTGTTTACCTTCCTTGCTTGGCCTGACAAAACTTCTCCTGTTGCTGTTTGTACCATTTACTGTTTTCCTTTGACGCATTTCAGTTATTTTGTTTTGCACGCCACGCATGCCCTTCTCTGTTGGTGCTTCCCCGGTTACATGCTACTATTCCTCCTTTCCCTACACTATTTGGCTCTCAGACCTTCCTTACCGGTTCTTGTGTGGTGCTGATATGAAGACTAGTATAAAAAACTGTTTTGAAACTATGTTTTCATACGAATGTTTTGTCCTATTAGCTGTATTAATATATGTTTTGTCCTATTAGCTGTATTAATATATGTTTTGTCCTATTAGCTGTATTAATATATTTAGCTATTTTGTTATGAAGCAGAAGTTTCTGGTCAATATTCCTTGGTATCACATTTGTCTTGACATTTCTAAATGAACAGCAATTTTCCTATGATCATGATACCATGTTTTAAAGCATATCTTTGAAAAGTGTAAATAATTTGACCAATCGAAGTTTCAAATAATATATTTCTATAAATAATACATGAAAGGTACTCTCCTGCCTCTCCCCTCCAACCACCTAAACCATTCTATATAACAATGTAAAACACAGCTACATGTTGGCAAGCTTTGAATGAGAATGTCACTATTTATTGGTAAATACCTTCAGCTTACTAAGCTTGAAGGGAGCATTATTATATGCACAGTAGTATAAATACGTAGTTTGCATGCTATTGAATAGTATTATTATATGCACAGTAGTATAAATACGTAGTTTGCATGCTATTGAATAGCATTTCACAGTCTTCCAAGTAATCGTTCATTGCAACTTTATCACCACTCAGCCAAACAGGTAGGGCCAAGGTTATTTATGTTCTTCGTCTCAACACATATAATTACATATATCTTGTGCTTCTTGTTCACCTGACAAATACTCCGAGAAATAAAATTAGCATTATCAACCAAGTAATTAGAGGACATACATATGTAAATTTATTCAGTAGCATTAGTCAGTTAGTAGCTATTATGTAATTATGAAAACATTATTCTTCAGATTCTCGACGAAAAGCGAGAGGGGAATTTGTATAACAATTTCTTAGTATGTTTGTGTATATTCGATATTTCATCTAAGTATATGAATATTTAATGAACATGTTACTACCTGCATTAAATTTAAATATTTTAATAGACAACATTGAAATAAGCTTTTCAGATTAAGTTATCTATTGTTGAATATGGTTGTATGATAACAGTGCCAATTGAACCTTATGCACAACTTTACACACAGAAGCTATGATACAAGGATAAATATTATATCTTGAATTAATGATCTTTATTATATTGGAATATTGAAGTAGCTATAAGGTTAATATTTAGTAATTATTACAAACTAATATGAACACGATTACTTCTTAATCCAAGTATTCAAGCACAAGTTCGTTTTTGGATAACAGACAGTAACAGTAATCATTGGACCATACTCTCGTGGTATTTACCACAAGTATTTGTTCATTTTTTCCAAGCATTATCAGAAAGAGAGAGAGAGAGAGAGAGAGAGAGAGAGAGAGAGAGAGAGAGAGAGAGAGAGAGAGAGAGAGAGAGAGTTAATTCAGCTGCGCAGTTAATTGCATCGTAGTTATTGCCAACAATGAGATGACAATTTAGAAAATAGAGTGAACAGAAACTAGTTCGTGTTAAGGAAAGTGATAAATTTAGCTGTGCTGTTCACCATGTGTTAGTCATAAAACCACAGTGACACTTCAAACTTCTTTCTATTTAAAAAACTCAGTCAAAAGTTCATACTTATATTATACTAGCTGAGATACCCGGCACTGCCCGGGGAAAAATAATAATATATCTAACGTAACATGACCTATGCATGCCAAGTATGGGCTCTCCAGCTTACAAACTGAGGGAGTTAGGTGTAGGCTCCGCTGACCCCAGCCCCCAATCTATGTGAAGGGAAAAAAAATATGTTTGCTTAAAACCTATTCTGGCACCCCATTTGTATGCATGCCAAGTATGGGCGCTCCATCTTAAAACATTTAGGGAGGCCCCCTCCCCGTGGGGTGAAGGGACAAACAAATGTTGCTTAAGGCCTATTATGGTACCCCCTTAATGTGCATGCCAAGTATGGGCTCTCCATGTTGAAAATTGAGAGAGGTTACCCCCTGCCCCTCCGGGGGGGGAGGGGGGGGGGGGGGTTGAGGGGACAAACAATGTTTTGCTTAAAATCTATTCTGGCACCCCCTCAGTATGCATGCCAATCATGGGCTCTCCATCTTGACAACTGAGGGAATAGTTCGTGAACCAACAGAAAGACAGAGACTCACAGAAAGTGCCCTTTATATAGTAGATCATTATTTAAATGTCATGGAATGTTTGTCATTTGTATCTTCCGCACAACTAGTCGTTTTTGCTTTTTTAGTTAATATAACTCCTAGATCACCATACAATGATTTAGTCTAATCTCCTTTTGTAGTTGGGTATAAAGTTATTATGTGAAAACGCAAGTCCAGATTGGTATAAGATTTGGGTGTCAAAATCGTTGGTATATGTGTAGTAACCAAGTCAGGTAACTCCAAAGGCAAATGATATAATAAGATCTACTGTATATCTATATCTAAAATTGTAATGATTGTTTTGATATGTGTTTAAGAACACATGCACGTGCAAAAGCACACATACATGATACTGTGTGTTTATTGTTTCTATCAGAGGATTATCAAGATCGGGATGTGTTTACGATATACAAAGAGTCTACATAAATATGCACACCAAAAATAACAAAGTAACCCATGTTACTTAACTTAACTTGAGACTTTCTGTGTCTGTATACTTGCATATACACACACATTGGCGGCTGTATATACTTATAAACATGAACTCACACTATTGACGCAAAAGGAACGAAAGACCTACCAATGATTGTCCACACACACATACATACACACATACAAATACACCCATACACACAAACACCTAACACACACACCTACACAAACACACACAGATACACACACACACACACTCACCTACAATGATTGAATAATAATGTGTACTCTTGTAAATTGACCTGAAGGAGTAAGGACATAGCGTTATAATCTGATACAGTAAAGGTAACGAGAATACCTGTTGATATAGTAATTGCATTTTAATATTGTGAAGGTAACGCGACTACCTATTTTGTTTAGTAATTGTGAGTAATATTGCAGAGGGGATTTAAGTATAGTACTATTTTCCATTGATGCCTTATAATGATGTATTTCCCTTTCATAATCTCAATGACCATCAATTCCTAATGATAAATAATGATCCTTTAGAAAATAATGATATAATACCCTTTGATATTCTGGACAATCTTACATTCAATCATGTAAAAATAAATGAAGATAGGCATGGCAATGAAATAGACCCTGATAATTATTTGGTTAATTCGCTGAACTATAAATTCCCTTCATGTAATTATCTCTTTCCTAATACTCCTCAAGCTCAGCTCCCAGCTCAAAATAGCTTTAACATAATGTGTTATAATATAAATAGTGTACCACTACATTTTGAGGAATTTTCTGAGAACTGTCTGAGTTCTCTTGCATACAATTTTAATGTTATCGGTTTATGTGAAACCAAATTAACCAACGAAATTGAGCAATTGTACACCATTCCTAATTATGAAAAGATTACTAACAACTATACACGCAACAGTGGTGGAGTGGCGATGTTTATAAAAACAGGATATAAATATACCATAAGAAACGATTTAACTTTTCAGTACGATAGCATTGAAACTGTGTTCATTGAAATTCATAATAAGGATTCAAAAACTACTGTTGTTGGTATTATATACAGAAGGCCCCATACTGATTTTGGTAGTTTTTTAGATAAATATAACACTATTCTTTCAAAGGTGAGTGAAGAGGATAAACTGTGTTATATTGCAGGTGATTATAACCTTGACTTATTGAAGAGCGCAACTGATAATTGTGTAGACAATTTCATTTCCCTATCCCATTCAAAATTGTTCTTTAATTCAATTATTAAACCTACAAGAGTGACGTCAACAACGGCTACTATTATAGACCAACTATGGTCAAACAATTTCAGCCAGCACATAATGAGTGGCATAGTTTATTCTAGAATAACAGATAACTTCCCAGTATGTGCACGTTTCCATACTAGTAAAAAATCATCACTAGAGCAAGCTGAAAAAGAAGAACAAGATATTACCTATAGAAACTACAGTACTGATAGCATTAACCAATTTAAAGAAGCAATAGAAGAGATTTCATGGGAAATAGTATATAGTTCAAATAACCCCAATGTAATATATAGTAATCTTATGACAATATTTACAGCTTTATTTAACAAACATTTTCCTATTATTACAAAAGGAATTAAGGTAAATCATCTATATAAGCCTTATATAACACCGGAAATACAAGAGATGATCAAAGAAAAAAATAAATTAGCGAAAAAATATGCCATAAAACCTATCTCGTTTGGAGAGAGATACCGTAGGCTTCGTAATCAAGTTACGACCTCTATACGAACAGCCAAAGGAAACTACCATAAACAAAAGTTGAAAGAAGCTGCTGGTGACGGTAAAAAGGCTTGGAATATAATTAACTCAGTTCTAGGAAGACAAAAATACAGCAAATTAAGTGATACATTTATTCATAACAACAATGAAATTAAAGAACCAGATGTAATAGCACACCAGTTTAATTACACCAGTTTAATTAATGAACCAGATGTAATAGCACACCAGTTTAATTAAAGAACCAGATGTAATAGCACACCAGTTTAATTAAAGAACCAGATGTAATAGTACACCAGTTTAATTAATGAACCAGATGTAATAGCACACCAGTTTAATTAAAGAACCAGATGTAATAGCACACCAGTTTAATTAAAGAACCAGATGTAATAGCACACCAGTTTAATTTAAGAACCAGATGTAATAGCACACCAGTTTAATTAAAGAACCAGATATAATAGCACACCAGTTTAATTAAAGAACCAGATGTAATAGCACACCAGTTTAATTAATGAACCAGATGTAATAGCACACCAGTTTAATTCATACTTTGTCAAAGTCGGGAAAAATCTAGCTGAAAACATCAGAGAGTCATATGTTTCTTTTAATTCATACTTAACTAATCCACAAGCATCAACATTCTTAATGCCTCCAGTTACTACAGAAGAATTACTAAATACAGTTAGCCAACTGCGGGATTCCTCTCCAGGCTGTGAATCGTGATGCCTTCTATGTCACAAGTTGTTTTATACTTCTGTAATATGTCCTTTTTCACGGGTATTTTTCCCGATCATCTTAAAATTGCGAAGGTGTTACCAATATATAAATCTGGGGATAAGACGCTATTTAATAATCACCGACCCATATCCGTTTTACCTGTTATGAGCAAAATATTAGATAAACTAATGTATAATAGACTAAATTAATTTTGTTTATCGAACCGTATAATTTCTGATGCCCAGTATGGATTTAGATGTGGAAAATCAACGGAAACTGCACTAATATAATTCAGTAATGACGTACTTGCAGCCTTTGATAATAGACTATTTACAATTAGTGTATTTTTAGATCTGTCAAAAGCCTTTGACACAGTTGACCACCTCATTCTATTAGAGAAACTCAAACATTATGGTATAAGAAATACTACATTCAGGTGGTTTGAATCTTACCTTAAGGACCGTAAACAATATGTAGAATGTAATAATATTAAATCTAATGAACATCTTTAGCTTTTGGAGTTCCACAGGGGTCCATACTGGGCCCATTATTGTTTATTATATATGTGAATGATTTAATTAATACAAATGTACTATTTAAAACAATTATGTTTGCAGACGATACAACACTTTATGCCAGTCACAGCAATGTAAATACTCTAATGCAATCAGTGAATAATGAACTAAATAATGTCTATTGTTGGATGACCGCAAATAAGCCAACCTTAAATATCGACAAAACAAAATATATTATTCATTTTAGAAAAAAGAATATTCCTCCAAATGTAGATTCCATTAAAATAGGAAATTCAATGTTAATAGAAGAGCAAAATAGGAAATGTCTTGGTGTTGTAGTGGATAGGCAATTGACTTGGCAGTCACATATACAAACATTAACAAACAAGATAAATAAACAATGTGGTATATTATATCTAACCCGTAACTGCTTTCCTTCGGAAGTACTGAAACAACTTTACTACTCCTTGGTGTACCCTTACTTTTCATACTGTCACACAGTTTGGGCAACCGCAGGTAAAACTAAGATAGAGAGAGTCAAACTAGCGCAAAAGAAAATTATTAGGACAATCACTTTCAAAAGAAAATATGATCACACAAATGAATTATTTAAATCTGTAAGGCTTTTAAAATGGGAAGACATAAACATATATTGCACTGCTATCTTTGTTTATAAAGCCATTAATAATTACAATCCCATAAATATATTTAATTTTCGTTTAAATGAAAGATATACCTTAAGAAACACAAGAGATTTAGAAATTCCATTATTGGCATCAAATCAATCTCAAAAATCGATTCATTATCATGGTGTAAAGGTCTGGAATGCACTGCCTCGGCATATTCTGGATAAACCCTCCCTGTCTAGTTTTAAGATGTCCCTCAAATTATTTTTATTGAGTAAATATTAAAACATCCGTCAAATTGAAAGTTACTTTTGTGCTGAGTATGTTTATGTGGTGTACGTTTATGGGTGCGAATTGTAAGTTACTTTTGTGCTGAGTATGTTTATGTGGTATAAGTTTATGGGTGCGAATTGAAAGAGTATATATTATATGTCGTAAAAATGTAAATTAATTCGTGTTAAATCAAGGTGCCTTAAAGAGAGTTTTCTCTCATAAGGCTTAGCCAGTTGACTTCCATGTATTAAAATTCTGAACTTATTGTATATTTGAAGGCTAAATAAATATTTGAATTTGAATTTGAATTTGAAAAAGAACGCGGACCTACTGATTGTTTAGTAGTACGGTCAGGGTGATATAAATGTTAGATGATTTATTATTTGTGTCTAATAATTATGATAAAGGCGATTTGAACATATAAAGGAAATAAGGTTTAGTAAATATTGTTACAGTGATGGGGTAACCTATACAGTACATACAAAATACTAAGAGTCTACATTAATATCCACACCACAAATAACAACGTAACCCATGTAACTTAACTTAACTTGAGACTGACCCACCAATGATTGTCCACATACACACACATACAAACATACACACACACGCACACACACACACACCTCCTCAAAAACACACACAGATACAAACACACAAACACAATAAACCACAGGACTATGCAAGCGAACATAGTTACCAATATTATGTCAAAGTATCGAAATTGTACTATCCCAATATTACCCTCGCCTCCCGGTACTGCATTGCGGAGGTTGATTTGGCCCGTCTGCCTGTATGTCTGTGTGTCCTATACTCGGGTTTATTTCAGCTGGCGGCAAAATTAATCCTATAGATATTGATTTATCAACTAAAGCTGGTATCACACCAGCGCTTTGTTCTTCAACATTTATCCTTAACACTGGTCTGGCAGCTTATGAGGTCAACATTTAATATATTTTCGTCACTTAAGTTAATCTATGATCAGTCTAGTTTCTGATACCAGTGTAAAATATTCCAGATATGTTGACAGCAAAATGTTGATTATCGAATGTTGACTATAAAAGCTCTCGTGTGATACCGGCTTAACGGAAACATGAGAAACTATTATGTCTCTCCTTCATAATAGTGCCAAGTTTTCATTATCAGCCCCTTCTGTTCCGGCAACGTCTTTTTAACTTTATTCTGGCTATTATTGGACGATTTCATTCAGTTGTAAAAGGACCACCAATAATGAACAGGCTTCGAATTATCTCACTCAACCCTTTGTATTGCCTCACATCCTTCTGAAACTGAACATAATCCTCTAAATATAGCTACAATACAAAGACAAATACATCGCCGGTACAGAAGGGGTTACAACATATTTTGCTACAGAATCTGCATAATAGGGGAGTAACCAAGATGAAGACATAGCAATTTACCGTCAGCTGAAAATAAACAGAGTATAGTAACCGTGACCCTTGGTAATCAGATGACGGTAAGCTTGGTATTATTCTATCTATACCCGGTGTCAGCAAACTTGGCGATATTTCTGGTCCATAGCTTCTTTATACCTCAGAAACGGCTATAGCAAACAGGCTGTAATTTCACACATCAAATAACTGGTCTACCCTTACACAATATGATGACTACCAGCTCGATTGTCTTCATTATTTCTAAGCTATAATAGAAATTATTAGGTATTAAATATTAGGCATTATAGTTTTATAGTTAAGGGGTCAAGATTTGTGCCAGGTTAGCTGATATGGGGTATAGTTTATCACTATCTGGTCCGACGTCCTGTGGTTTGCTATGTTATTTTATACTACTTTGTTATTGAGCATTTTGCTCGCTTCTGCCATTATGAGCAATGTATTTTCGTTTGTTCCCTAGGATAACAAAAATACCCATCCATACCCACTTCAAGACAATTTTGTATTTTTTTCCTGAAGGGGTTACTAGAAGTAGAGGCCACTCGATAAAGTTGCTAACCCGTGCATGGTAATACTATATGCTACTACTAATAATAATAATACTTTCGCTTACATCACAATGAGCATAGGCTAACAATACATGCTTCTGAATAGGTCTCTTGGATATCGACCTCTAAAAATCGTAAAATATACAGTACAGTTATTTATAATTATATATATATATACAGTATATAATTTATATAGTATATACATATATATATATATACTGTATATACAGTATATATATATATATACAGTATATATATATATTTGATGTCAATTAATATCTCATCCTTGCTAGTCCATCAATGGCAGATTACACGCAATTGTTGATATTAATACTAACGAATGCTTCTTACTGCTTCTATGTTTGGATTTTCACTAAAACAAATAATAATAATAATAATTGTTTATATTTCTTGTTGAATTTACTTTTGCTTTGTTTTGCACAAATATAAACACATTAGTCTTTAAATGTCAGTGCTCCTCTAGCCACCTGAATGCAATTTGTGTGATGCCTTTTCTATCCCATGTGTTCCCTCTCCTGGCTTAGAGAATTTCACATACACCTGAATATCAAAACAGAACCGATTACACTTCCTACATGCCAGTATGCAGTATCGTCATATAATTTTGTTCATATATTATTCTATTGGGGACAAGGGACTGGAGTTTTCGCAGAGAGGCTCCAGTCCTGACGTTATTCTTGACTTCCAGTGTGCTGGCTTAATAATCCAGAAGGGTTGATAGTCTCTGAAACCCTATTTTAACTTTACACAAATACAATACCAACTTTAAGATAATAGCACAGAAGACAGCCCTCCACCTTTTATGCTCTTACTTTGCTCTTTCTTTCCTCGTTTTCTTCTCTCTAATTCTTAAGAGACTTCTCACCTCCCCAACCTGTCTATCCCCCTTCAACCTCACTAGTGCCAAGGGACTGGGGTTCTCGAAAATGGGCTCCAGTCCTGACGCTTTCGTGACTTACAGTGTGCTGGCTTAATAATCCAGAAGTGTTGATAGCCTCTGAAGTCCTACTTTAGCTAACTAATTCTATGGTTCAAAGGTTGAGTGAGAATTTTGAAGAACGAAAGGAAATGTTCTGGAAGGAGGTAAATAGAGTAAGGAAAGGAGGACAAAAGAGGGAAGAGGGAAGATGAAAATGGAGAATTACTAGTGGAACCAGTTGAAGCGAGGGAAAGATATGCCGAGTATTTTGAATCTTTGCTAAATGCAAGAGATGGAAGAGAAGCAGTGATTGAAGCAGTGGTTGATGGAGATAGGTTACCCAGGCCACCCAGATGGCAGGGAATGAATGAAAGGATTGAGGAAAATGAGGTGAAAGAAGCAGTGAAACAAATGAGAGCGGGAAAAGCAGAAGGTTTGGATGGTATAAAGAAGGGTGGGGATGTGGTAATAGATTGGTTGGTGAGACTTTTCAATGTGTGCTTTGTTGTGTCAATGGTACCAATAGATTGGAAGAGAGCATGTATTGTGCCGTTGTACAAGGGGAAGGGAGATCGGTAGGAGTGTTCAAGTTATAGAGGTATTTGTTTATTATCAGTGGTTGGAAAGCTGTATGGCAGGGTGTTGATAAAAGATAATAAAGTGTACGGAAGTTGCAATAGGAGAAGAACAGCGCGGTTTTAGGAGGGGAAGAGGGTGCGTGGATCCGATGTTTGCAGTAAGACAGTTATGCGAGAAGTATTTAGAGATGCTTAAGGAGATATTTTGGGCTTTTATGAATTTGGAAAAAGCGTATCATCGTGTGGATCGTGAAGCAATGTGGAAGGTGTTAAGGATTTATGAAATTGGAGAAAATTTGTTAAAAGCAGTTACGAGTTTTTATGAAGGGAGCAGAGCGTGTGTTAGAGTAGGAAATAATAATAATAATAATAATAGTTCTTAAAGCTAGCGCATGCTGAGCTAGCTAAGGATAGCTCAATAAGGCCGATTAGGCGTATTTCCATTGGGGTCCTGTACTACTACCCCATCCCTTTGCTCATGAGGGATGGTAACGACTCAGTGCTTGTGAAAAATCTTTAATGCGCCGAGCGTGGGCGCGAACCCGGGCCTTCTGGGTGGAAGTCCGAGACGCTAGTCACTACACCAAGCGAGCCGCTGGTAAGTTGAGTGAATGGTTTGAGGTAAATGTAGGTTTGAGACAAGGTTGTGTAATGTCACCATGGCTGTTTAACATGTTTATGGATGGTGTGGCGAGGGAGGTGAAAATGAGAACTATGGGAAGAGGATTGGGTTTAGTAGAAAATAATGGTAGAGATTGCAGGGAGTTGAATCAGTTGCTGTTCGCTGATGACACAATGTTGGTGGCGGATTCTGAGGAGAAACTGCAGCGGGTACTCAAAGAGTTTGGTGTGGTTTGTGGGAGGAGGAAACTGAAGGTGAACGTCAATAACAGTAAAGTAATGGTGTGTAATAGGGGTGATCGTAGGTTGAATCTAGATGTGAGGCTGGATGGGGATATATTAGAAAAAGTAGAGTGTTTTACATATCTAGGAGGAACGATAAGGAGGAGTGAAGGTATGGACATTGAGGTAAAACAGAGAGTGCGTGAAAGATGGAAGGTTTTCGGAGCAATGGGAAGTATGTGGAAGATGAGAAATCTCGGAATGAAAGTAAAAAGTGCAATGTATCAAGGAATTGTTGTGCTCACAGTGATGTATGGGGCTGAGACATGGGCTCTGAAGGAAAATGAGAGAAGAAAGCTGGATGTGATGGAGATGAGCTGCTTGAAGAGTATGTGTGGAGTTACTCGTAGAGACAGATTGATGAATGAAGAGATACGTAGGAGAGTGGGGCAGCGGGAACATTTGTCGGCCAGAGTGGACAGAAGGGTGCTGAGTTGGTATGGTCATGTTGAACGAATGGAAGATGAAAGGCTTACAAAGAGAATATGTGAGTCAGATACAAGAGGAGATAGAAGGGCAAGGAAGATCCCCATTGATATGGAGAGACTGTATAAGACAAACTTTGGATGATAGAGGAATGACTATAGATCAGGCAAGGGAAGTGGTAATAAACAGAAATGAATGGAGAATGCTTGTGAATAGATGAGTGAACACGTGGTCATTTGGGGGAAGGGGTCGGGCGCAAGTTAGACTAGATAATAGTCCATCAGGCGCCTGGCCCGGGGAGACGGTTTATATGAAGGGTGCGCTTGGAAGTGTGGTGGACGGGCTTGTGGTTTCGCTCTGCTGCATGTCTGCCTGCAGAAATCGGAACCTCTCCAGGTGGTCGGGAGCCGGGGAAGTGCTGGAGGGACCTTGGTGATCCTGGTCTCTGAGTCTTCTTCTTCTGGATGACCTAGATGTGTGTGAATTTGTATTTTGTTTTTGTGTGATCATTGTTTTCTGTTGTGTTGTCCCTATTCTGACTCTGTCTTGAGTTGGCCACCAAAAAAAAAAAAAAAAAAAAAAAAAAAAAGTGAAAAAGAGGAAAAAAAAAACACGGAAAAGTGGGGATTGGGCCTGAGCATATAGAATATAATAGATATAATTATAATGCCAACGAAGGGACTGGAGTTCCCGAAAAGGGGCTCCAGTCCTGACGCTATTCTTGACTTACAGTGTGCTGGCTTAATAATCCAGAAGGGTTTATAGCTTCTGAAGTCCTATTTTAACTACTACCTAACTAATACGCACAACGTACAATTGTACAACGTACAATTGTACAACGTACCTTTTTTATCAGCGTATACACTCTTAAGACGATGGTGATAATAAATATAATTCCGATAACTCTCTTCATTCTCTTTCCTATTTTGTTTCTTACATCCTCGCGCCGCCCCTATGTCGTAATCAACCTTCAAACGTTTCTCTCCGTCTAACCCTACGATAAAGACGGCGGTGGAACGGGAAATAAGATATGTTCTTCTGACGGTTATATCTTTTCTGATGAACTTATCTTTGTGGATGGGTGAAGGTCTTGGTATACTTTGGCCCTTGGTTATCTTATGTCCAGGTTAAAGTTGATACCAGCTAGGCCTAATTTGTGCACCTTTACATTGTTTCAGGATTTTTCCCGCAATGTCCATGTTGCAGGATAAAGTTTGGCTGTTTGACGTGTGGTTATGTTTGAGGCTGGTTGACGCTGTGTGCCAAACTTTACTGACTTAAAACTTGGTGTAGTCTTGTAAATTTGAGTGTGTGCCCTGGGTCGTTTATCATATACAGGACGGGTTAGGTGAAGGTATTGAGGGATACGCCTTTACAACGGCACCTCGTAACTACTTTCTATTTTCCTAGTCATATTATATTTGTAGGTCTTGTTTTATCAATAACAAAGGACATAGTTTAGATTAACCCCTCAAGTATGATGACAACTTTATAGGCTTTTATACTGGCTAACCTAGACGATTTTATGCAGTTTAAGAAAACCCTATGTTATGCAGAAGATGTATTGAGAGAGCATTTACTCCTTTGTATCCTGGAGGTAGATTAGATACTAAATAAAATGTCTAGTGGTTACCCAAATTGAATACAAATTACGTCATCGTGCTAAAAGGTTAATCTAATGAGAAAGATATATCATGTAACTAAACTGTATTAACCCCTTGAGGATTATGACACATTTTGAAAGCTTATTATGGTTGTCATTAGACGATTTTATACAACTTAAGAAGGATCTGTGGGCATCAAAAGAGTGAAGCCTATCTCATTTAGCCCTCTGACTTCCATATAGCTTTCCTAATCTGAATAAAATCGCCTATTAAAAGCCAGCATCAACTGTCAAAACGGGTCACAATCCTCAAGGGGTTAATGAGTTGAGTTCTGTCGGTCAGGCTACAATAAATATCCTCCCTCCCACTTCTCCCTCATGTTTAGCCCTATTAGTTTGGAGATTATAAGACATTTGCCCCATTACTTTGGCGATTTAAAGCCCATGGTTGGTATTTAGGTGTCGGGGGTATTTTTCTACCCAAAAATTCACAAATTTATGGCAAAGGGAGACCTTAGAGGTACTTTTTTAAGCCTCAATCAGGAAGTCTAACAAGGACAGAACAAAATATATATACAGTATATATAATATTATACATATATAAACAAAAAATATATATATACTGTATGTGTATATATATATATATATATATATATATATATACTGTATATATATCGTTAAAAGTAAACAGGGTCTAATGAAATAGCCGAGGATGTGGTACCAAGGTGGTAGTAGGGCAGCTTAGGGCAAGATTTGATATGGATGTGGACATTCCGGACAAAAGCGCCAAATATTTTCCACATTCTACATAGTGCCTTAGCTTCCCATTTTTGATAGGCACCACTTCCTCCTGATACATTATGGCAGCCATCTTGGATTTTTATGATCGATATCATAGAAAACCCTATATCTATCAATATCTCAGCTGCTAAGCCACTTAGGATCATGATCTTGGTGTCCAAACATACAATTTCGAGGTCAAGGAATACATTCATACCATTTATAATAAAGTTGAATGGTTATTTGGTCAGAAATTAACATAAAATAATTACGGTATAACATAATCCTAATATTTTTCTTTTCTATTTTCAGGTTGAACTAGCAAGATGGATTGGAGCCTGTGCTTGATCTGTCAAGAAAAGACTACAGAGCCTGTGAAATGCCCACTCAATGTACAAGGGAGCGGGGACAAGTCCGGAGCATACAGCAAGTTCTTAAATAACGTTAATGCTTTTAGAGGCCTAGGTGCATTGCCAGTAGTACTGAAGTTTGGAGAAGAGATAACTACAGATGAACTGGTCCAAAAGCGGGGTATATGGCACAAATCCTGCAATGTAAAGTTCAGTAAAGACAAACTGGAAAGAGCTACTAAAAAGCGAGACAGGGAGGAGGCTACAGGGAGCAACACCTATGGAGAGAAACGACCACGGCGTCAGTCGATGGACAAAATGGCCTGTATAATTTGTTGTGGAAAGGATGGACACCTCCATGAGTTTAGAATATTTGGAGCTGATGAGAATATAAGCAAGATTGCTACAGAACTGCAGGAAACACAATTAATGGCTAGATTGGAAGGTGGCGATCTCATAGCACTTGAAGCTAAATATCATCTGGAGTGCTTAACAACACTACGGAATCGCCATCGATCACTGATCCGGCAACAAGGGCAAGCATCTGGAGTTCATTCTGAAGAAAAGAGGATGAAAGCAAGAGCACTTGTGGAGCTATTTACTCATGTAGAAAACTGTGTGGAAGCTGGGACCTTCTACTTCAAATTTTCGGAATTGTATCAGCTGTATGAAAAGCGACTGCGGAACCTTGGTGTTGAAACAGAGACTAACCGAACCCACTTCAAGGAAAAACTTCTAGCATACTTCCCGCAAGCTCAAGAACAAGTGATAGCAAAAATAAGATTCTGCTTTTTGAACAATGCATGCAAGATATGTTGAAACAGGCCATGGCATGTGATTATGAAGGTGATGTATTACTGCTGGCTAAGGCAGCTAAGCTAGTGCGCAAGGAGATTGTCAGCAATAAAGGTTTCCACTTAGATGGCAAATTTCCTTCTGGTTGTCAGGAAGAGTCAGTGCCATCTACTCTCAAGACCCTTGTGTCCATGCTATTGATTGGTGCTGACCTTAAAGACCAAGATTTCACAGATTCACAGGCAAACCTCACAGTCTCTCAGACCATTCTGTACAATTTCAAGACACATGCACCTTCTTCTTTTTAAACATCTCGCCATTGCTTGGATAGGGAACCACCATTGCCATTGTACATTGGAATGAAGATTCACACAGACACCAGGTCTAAAAAGCTCATCACACAATTACATGACTTGGGCCTCAGTGTATGTTATGACAGAGTTCTTCAGCTTGAGAACCAGATTGGGACTGCTGTCTGTGACGACTTTAAGTACAAAGGAGCTGTCGTTCCTGCTCAACTGCGACATGGACTTTTTACTGTTGGTGCGCTTGACAACTTGGACCATAATCCTTCAAGTACAACTGCTAAGGGTTCATTTCATGGCACGGGCATCAGCCTGTTTCAATTTCCAACTTTGTCTAACTTGGGGGAGAGGCAGAAGGATATCAAACTGCGCTTGGCTGATACCAAGAACAATCACCAGTTGCCAGACAGCTTTACCACTGTACCAGCTGTAGCTCTGAAGACAGCAAATGTGTCAGTTCCAGAACTGTCAAATTTAACAGCACCAAAACAGGGACAACTGGCAAGTGCACAATTGAAGGAGGAGAGCTGGCTGAAGCATGCTTGTCAACTACTGGAGAAAGATGCAGTTGAACAGGGTGACACTGTAGCCTGGTCAGCATTCCATGCCTCCATGCAAGATATGTCAGTAGATGTTCACACCACCCTTACACAGCTCTTGCCCCTTTTCTATGAGAAAGCAGCTACAGCAGCTATGATCAAGCATGGAATGAATGTTTTGCAGTGGGCAACAAAATGTCTAAATCCTGGACAAATACCAGTTATCGCCTTTGATGCACCACTCTATGCACTTGCCAAATTTACCCAGTGGAACTGGCCTGACACGCATGGAGAAGAAAAGATCATAGCAATGTTGGGTGGACTCCACATAGAGATGGCGATGTGGAAAACATATGGTGACTACTTGGAGGGATCTGGATGGACCAATGCACTGACACAAGCAGACATTGCATCATCAGGAACTGCTAACTCTTTTTTGAAGGCCACCCACCTCACCAAAACAAGACATGCACACCAGGTGACTGCGTTGGCTCTTGCAAAACTCCAGGAGGACGCTTTCATGCACACCGAAGGAGAACACAGTGATGAAGCTATGAAAGCATGGAGGCAGGAAATTATACAGAAAAGTCCAACATTTCAGTACTGGGACATTGTTCTCAACATGGAACTCCTGGGCCTCATCTTCATTAGATCACAACGAGAGGGGAATTTTTCACTGTATGTTGAATGCCTCAAGGCTTTGGCTCCATGGTTTTTTGCTTTAGACCACCACAATTATGCCTGGTGGCTCCCAATACACATCCGAGACATGGAGAGTCTACCAGCACCCATTCTCAAAGAGTTTGAGGAGCACAGTCACTGAGTTATCCACAAAACCACCAACAGATTCTCGGCTATCCCGATCGATCAAGCCCATGAACAAAATAACAAAGTGGTTAAAGATTCTGGGGGTGCAGTTGGTTTGACTGAAAATCCTTCAGCCTTCAGGAAATGGATGGTCTCAGCGCCTGAACAAGCAAGGCTGCTAAATGAGTTTGAACAGGAATACTTCCCAGAAAAAAATCCACAGTGTGGTTATCATCATGAAGAGGGACTGTCCACACAGATAAGTTGTAAGGAGCAGGCTGTGAGTCTGACTCAGGTCATCAAAGAACTGGGAAACCCTTTCCTTGATGACAGTGATGAGTTACTGGCTCTAGACACACGGAATATTCTGGATGAGTCTGTGGTGAACACAGTGCGAACAATTCAATCTCTAGGAAAGAATAAATATGACAAGTATTTCAAACAAGTGATAACTGATCACACATGCTCCATTCATGATCCGATTAATAAGAATGCCCTTCCTCTCTTCAGGTGACCGCAGCCAAGAGCCAAAACAAAACAAGCAGGGAAGATCACTTTACTCAAGAATGATGTGGCTCTGTTTTCTCACCTGTACATCGTAATGCAGCACAGAATGAGTGACATCAGCAAATTCTTCAGCCATGAGAACCACCCCTTTCCCCCTTCACTATCAGATGGTGGAAAACTGCACTTTGAAAAGAAAGCTGATCTGCTAAAAATTCTGGCCAATGACACCCAGAATGATCCTCCCGATTACATTGATGTGAGGCTTCTTGATGGAGCTGCTGTGGTGCACTTGCTCCCCACTAACAACGTTATAACATTTGATGAGTATGCTGATCATGTCTTTGTTCCACACATCATAAAACAACTAGGAAACTCAAAACGAGTTGATGTTGTATGGGACGAATACATCCCTAGCAGCATCAAAGAGTCCACTAGAGAAAAGCGAGGAAAGGGTATTCGGAGAAAAGTTTCAGGTAAAAACAAACTTCCAGGAAACTGGGCCGACTTTTTGCGTGACCCAACCAACAAACGGGAACTGTTTGCATTCCTTTCCAACAAACTTGCCACTGTTGATTGCCCTAAAGACAAGGAAATCATCATCACATCTGGTCCCACTACTCTCCTCCGAGGAACTGATCGATCCATGGCACAGTATGACCATGAAGAAGCGGATACTAGGCTGCTGATCCACTTACAGGATGCCCTTCTGAATGGCTGTACCAACTGTCTGGTGCGCACTGTTGACACCGATGTAGTGGTGATCCTTATTGGCAAGTTTCACTTGATCACCTTATGCCAAGATGTGAACATTTGGGTTGCCTTTGGTACAGGCAGGCACTTTACATATCATCACATCAATGCTATTTGTGAAGTCTTGGGTACAGAAAAGTCTGTTGCCCTCCCTGTCTTCCACAGTTTCACAGGATGCGATACCACGTCTGCATTCTTTGGGAGAGGCAAGAAGTCGGCATGGGAGGCATGGCTTTGCTATCAAGATGTGACAGAAGCCTTTACACACATGGCACGTAATCCATACACAGATGTATCATTTGGTGATCAACATTTCCAGCTGCTGGAACGCTTCACTGTCATTCTGTATGATAAGGCCAGCGACCAAGAACATGTGGATGATGCCAGAAAGGAGCTGTTTTGCCTGAAGGGTAAGACAATGGAGGCCCTCCCCCCAACCCAGGATGCTCTGCTGCAGCATTGTAAGCGAGTTGCTTATCAGAGTGGAATATGGTGTACCAGTGAGCATAGTGTACAACATGCACCAAGTCCAGAAGGCTGGGGATGGACTCTGGGTGAGGACAGCCAGTCGTGGGTTCCTGTGTGGACGACATTACCTGTGGCCTGTAAGGCCTGCAGTGAACTAGTCAAATGTGGCTGCAAGAGTCCAAAAGGATGTGCTGCAAGATGTGCATGCAGAAAGGCCAACTGGAAGTGCACTGAACTCTGCAGTTGTTATTGTCAGAAGTAACGCAATCATGAAGCATTGGTGTGATGACTGTAAATTATCTTATAGGCCTATTCATTTTCTTTGTGTTAATAAAATCAAGCTAGTCCTTTTCTAAATGGTATAATTGCATTCCTTGACCCAGAAAATGTGTGTTTAGACACCAAGATCATGATCCTAAGTGGCTTAGCAGCTGATATATTGATAGATATAGGTTTTTCTACGATGGCGATCATAAAAATCCAAAGATGGCTGCCATAATGTATCAGGAGGAAGTGGTGCCTATCAAAAATGGGAAACTAAGGCAATGGGTAGAATGTGGAAAAACTTTGGCGCTTTTGTCCGGAACGTCCACATCCATCTGCTAAACTGCCCCACTATGGTGGGATGTTGTGAATATGATGAATAGTATTAAAGTATTATAGTATATAATAGTATTATAGGCACTGAGGTCAACCATCACCCTAATAGTCTATTATATTCCACCTGATGGTAAATTTAATTCCTACGTAACTGATATTTCCAGACTAAATAAAACGACATGAAACTACTATATCCCTGCGTCATATACCTGTATATATATACCGGTATATATATATATCACATTTGTTAATAACACCATATTACGGTACTAAATCTCCGTAATAACCGAGCAATCATGATCAGGACATGGCAATTTACCCTCCGGTGAAAATAAACAGACCATATAACTATTTTGAGTGACAAGAATATTACAACACTGAAGACATTTTGAACAAGAACTTAGAATATTACGACACTGAAGAAATTTTGAACAACAAGAACTTAGAATATTACGACACTGAAGACATTTTGAACGACTAGAACTTAGAATATTACGACACTGAAGACATTTTGAACAACAAGAACTTAGAATATTACGACACTGAAGACATTTTGAACAACAAGAACTTAGAATATTACGACACTTGAGATCTAGAAAATATATAAGTTAAAGGAACAGTCAGAGTAAGCTATGGGTATGGCAGAGATTGCTCAGCTCTCACTCTGATAGACCAGCCCATCACCACATGACTAGAACCCAATCCTCTCAGCATCAGCTAGGAAAGGCCCTAGAAAGCCGCCTTTGGCAGGGGGATAGCTCCCCTATTTCAACCCCTTTCGGGGTTGGGCACCCGCCCATGTTCTTGTTGTTCAAAATGTACCAATGTACCAATCTACCAAGATTGGAAGCCAAAACGTCACATTTTTCCCTTGCCCCTCAACTTTCTCTTCATAATTGCTGAGGGGCACAGGGCCCTGGGTGGGGCTTTGGTTTCCCGGGCGTTTCCGCGCCCTCCTCGGCTCCCCGCCATGGAGTGGCTTCGGTCACCCAGGCTTTATTGTGGTAAGCAGGGAGGGTTCTGTGGGGGCGCTCGGTTATGGCCTTGGCTTTGCTTGGGGCCTTGGGGCTGTTCGGCCAGGCAGCTTGGGGAACAACAACAACAACAAGAACTTAGAATATTACGACACTGAAGACATTTTGAACGACTAGAACTTGGAATGTTATGACACTGAAGACATTTTGAACGACTAGAACTTGGAATATTACGACACTGAAGACATTTTGAACGAATAGAACTTAGAATATTATGACACTGAATTTTTTTTAAGCGACAGAAACACTTAAAATATTACACGTCAGCAATCGTACAGACTGTTCCCTTTTTTCTAGGTTATTTTCCACTAATAGGGAATACAATAGGAAAATTGGTATTCTAACAATTATGTATATATATTTTTAGTAAGCTTTGTGTATTTCTTTCGCGACACTTGGTAATAATAATTTGTACAATCAAGTTGAAAAGAAGTGACCTATTTCACAAGTTCAATTGACTACTTGCAAGCAAAGTTGGAACTGTAGACATCGATAATTAGCAGAATAACTAGCTATAATACGGTTTTAGTACATATATTAATACATAAAACCAAATTGAGCATACTATTTATCCATCAGAAACCTACATAATTACTGTATTTGTGTTTAATATCGATGTTTAAAGGCCGAACTTCCTTATAGCTTGAAACTCGAAAGTGGTCCATTGTAGAGCACTTTCTCCTCCTGATATAAGAAGTGTAGTGCCCAGTGCTGCAAGGGATTTGGCCCCCACAAATATTTGGGCCTAGCTGGGATTTTAACTCGAGTCGCTGACGTACCAGCCTCCCGTTCTGCCGAGTGAACCAAGGTCGGACGTACAGTAAGGAAGCGACCTTGAAGGGGAGATGGGCTGTTATTATTATTATTATTTTTTTGGTGGTGTCTATTTATGCTGTTGTTCATCTATGTTTTAGTTTCGTCGCTATTGTGACGCACGTCAGCTCACCAGCGACCACGAGGGGGCAGCGGTTGGCTCCCTATCCTCTTCTCCCCTCTTCCCAGGCAGTGAAATGGGCTACAGTTATCAGAGAATGTTGTTCTTTCTTTCATAGTGTTCGTGTTGTTACAGACAGTCCCGTGGTGGTCTTTACTTTCGTCTGTGACAACGGGAAGTATTTTATATCATTAGTAGAATATAAGATGCATTGTGAGGGAGAGAGAGAATAGCGAGGGTGTGGTGGTAATGTGTGCGTGCGTAGGTATGTGTTGCCTCCCTCACTCGAGGAGTTTTCCCGCTCGCGCGCTTTCCCACGCCCTTGATTGGCTGGTGGTTCCTGGCGCCTTCTGCAGCCCTGCTGCCTGGTGACGTAGTCGTCTGTGATTGGCGGCCGCGGTCCTGGGACGGTGGTGCGGGCTCCTGTCCTTGCATCTCCCTCAGAGCTCCTCATAGTGCTGTAACGCTAACATCCCTTTGCAATCTATCAGCCCACCTCACCCCCCTATTGCGAACTTTCTCTACCACTGCTTACCTTCTTCTCTCTGTATATCCTACTATTAATTACTGCCCTTCCCCTTGACGTTGATTTCATATATCCGTCACTGTATTATACAGCGAGCTCTCAGAGATATTATATGTACTTAGTTAGGCATTTTGGATCAGAGGGTCATCCATTTTGGCTTGGGGAGGTTTGACATACTCATCGTGTTGCCCCAACCTTATTTTCTTGGGTTTCTGCCAGGTCAGTCGATGCTAGACTGGGGAGAGGCTATCAGGTTGCAGTTTCCTATGAGCATAGACTTCGTTGAGCCTATGCAACTGTACCGGATACCTGCGGAGGCCTAGGTCATTTTCTTGTCTGTGTACCTTAGAGCCTAGCACTGTGTTGGCGTGAGGGCGTTGGCCTAGTCCACCCAGCACTGTGCTAGCTCGTTAGCTTTTGACTTAGGAGGGTCGCCAGGAGAGAACCAGGTACACGAGACCTGGATCTCTCAAGAGAGCACCCCGTCATTTAATGTAAATAGGCGCACAGACTTGAGAACGACACTAGGCTACCGAGCAGGTGGCTCGGCCCAGGTAGCTTAGCCTACGACTCCCCTGCTAGACTTCGTCCACCTGGCAGACCCCCGATTAGGGTTTATAATCTCATTGTGTATATGTGTGCAGCATTATTGCTCCTTATGTTTATAGTAAGTCGTGATTGTTGCTGAGAGACCCAACCAGAGCAGGCTAGTGCCTGGTGGGAGAAAGCACATCTTTTTGTGGTTAGAGTTTAGACTGCCGACTGTTTTATAATTACACCTGTGCCAGATAACACCGTATGTCCCTACACTATATATGTTCCCACAGTAATAATACACAGTTCAGAATCCGATACGTACTTCTTAGTTGCATCTGACTTTTGCAGAAGATTCTGGCATGATGCTTTAGGACTTTCTTTGTTTCACTTTCTTTCAGACAGGAGTGACAGTTTACTGATTATTTAACGTAACGTTAATTATCCTTCTTCTAGTTTGCTATTAAATCGTTGCTGCGATTTAATTAGCTATCTATCTTTTTCCTTGTATACCTTAATAAAGTAATCGTATGTTGTATGAGTATAGGCTACTTCAGTGATCATCAACCTATAGTGTGCACCTTTTACTGAGTCATAGGATACCTCGTTTTCCAGGCATGAGTCAGGGCGGTATAGGTGTTTTGTTCTCCAGTGGTTAAGGCAGGGGTTGGAACTAGTGTTACCGTTGTTGCATTTAGCCTTATCTAGTCCAATGATGAAGAGCCCCGTGTCTTGCAGAACCTGGATCGTAACAAATGGCGACCTTGCTTAGGATTTTGTGAACTTAAGAAATACTGTGGGAGTATAGTGGTAATTTTTTTTATTGAGGAATACAGTGGACACAGATTTTTTTTGGCAAGCAGTATAACACATAAAGAGGCTTCAGATAACTTTAGGTGAGTAGGTGCTTGCATAAGAGATTATAGATACTTTTTTTTTATAAACTTGCACACTTCTCAGTATACACCATGTCTAGCAACAGCTCAGTTAACGGGGATAATCAGACAGTACAGCCTACGGGTGTTGAGCAGCAGCAGGAATTTAATGATGGCATCAGAGTTATTAATTGTGAGGCTGATGCGAGGAAGTTTGTGGAGATACCAGTAACAGCGAGTCGGTTGGAGGGGATTGATTGCTATGGTCTGCGTTGTTTGGCCACGGTCCTGGGGCGTGTCGGCTTTGGCAGCATGTCTAAGAGTGACCTGGTGGTTTGGGTGTTGGGTGGTGGCAGTGGGTTGCAGGGTGGAGCGGGGGCTTGGGAGCCTTTATCCAAGCCTCCCTTCCACTCTACTCCTATCGCGGCCCCTAGGTTACCAGACCTTGGCACGCTTCCGCAATCTGATAGTCGCTGGCAGCGTGGTTTGCCCCTGGGTGGGCCACTGGGGGGGTCCCCTATAATTGCTCCTCCCCCTCAGGGTTTAACTGCTGATATGTTGTTGCAACTGGAGCTGGCTAAGATCCAGCGTGAAGTTGAGATGGCTAAGATTCAGGCTGAGGAGAGGGCGGAGATGTCTAAGATCCAGCGTGAAGTTGAGATGGCTAAGATTCAGGATGAGGAGAGGACAGCATGCCGTGAGGCAGAGTTGCAGGTTGAAGCAACTAGGTACTGTGCTGAGATGGATGTTGAGAAATCTAGGGTGGAGACAACAGGGCGGCATCTCGGTTCTGGGAATCGTGGGTCTGAGTCTTTATCGCACTTGCTTAAATTAGTCCCTGTGTTCGATGAGTCTGGTGTGACTGAGTTTTTTGCACGGTTTGAGAAGAAGTGTCGGGAGCATGAGTGGCCGGAGATTAAGTGGGCAGCCCTTGTATCATCAAAGCTTGTTGGGAAAGGTCTCAAGGCATATGACTCGCTGTCATTGGAGGACTGTACTAACTATGTGGTGTTGAAGGAGGCTGTGCTCCGGGCCTATGAGTTGCAACCAGAAACCTACAGGTTGAAATTTCGGGGAGTTGTAAAGAGCAAGGAGAGCTCTTTCCTTGAACATGCCCGGGAACTGACTGACACTATGAGGAACTGGCTCCGGTCTGAGAATGCGACAACAGGTGATCAGGTTAAGCAGTTATTTTAGTTGGAGCAGTTCTTCCGGTGCACAGGCAGCGACCTGACATTAAACCTGAAGGAAAAATGCCCTAAGACCGTAGAGGAGGCAGCTAAGCTTGCTGACCTCCGGCTTTCTTTGATTCGTGGGTGCGGGTCTGCTCATCGAAGTGAGACAAGTAACAAGGGGCATAACACTCCACCCTCCAAAGTCAATGAAGCACAAAATAACACTGTAAAAAGTAAGAGCAATGATACCCATTATAACTACAAACACAAAACCGTCCCGTTTTCAAAGGGGCAGGGCCCTTCCCCACCACCTCAAGGGGGGAAGTCTAGTGGTGAAGTGAAATGTTTTAAATGTCAGAAGGTGGGTCACTTTGCACGTACATGTCCGAGTAATATTCCTGCTAAGCCTGTGTCTTTGGTTCGCAACATGGGGGTGTCTCTGAGTTCTTCTGCGTCTGCCCGGGGTAGGTCGTCAGTTGCGGGGACACAGCCTGTGAAGAAGGGTTTGAAGGGCTCGACACCTGTCCAAGACACTTTTTGCAGCCATCGAGGGCGCGGGCTTGTGAGCTGGGGGAATACTAAACATCAGGTCAAATTGTTGCGTGACACTGGGGCATCACAGACACTTTTTAAAAATTTCACAGGCAAACCTATAAACGCGGCTCGGGTTGTTGTGGTACAGGGGATCAATGCTACCAGGTAATACCCGTTGATACCCGTTGATGATGGTGGGTGCCCAACCCCGAAAGGGTGGGTGCCCAACCCCGAAAGGAGTTGAAATAGGGGAGCTATCCCCCCGCCAAAGGCGGCTTTCTAGGGCCTTTCCTAGCTGATGCGGAGAGGATTGGGTTCTAGTAATGTGGTGATGGGCTGGTCTGTCTGAGTGAGAACTGAGCGATCTCTGCCATACCCATAGCTTACTCTGACTGTTCCTTTTACTTATATATCTTCTAGATCTCAAGTGGCGGCGTCTTTTCCGTAGATTGACCTCCCTACTGCCAACCTAGAAGTTGGCATATTGGGAGCCAAAGTGTCACATTTTTCCCTTACCCCTCAACTTTCCCTTCATAATTGCTGAGGGGCACAGGGCCTTGGGTGGGTCTTTGGTTTCCCGGGCGTTTCCGCACCCTCCTCAGCTCCCTGCCTTGGAGTGGCTTCGGTCACCCGGGCTTTGTTAGTGGTAAGCAGGGAGGATTTTGTGGGGGCACTCGTTTATGGCCTTGGCCTTGCTCGAGACCTTGGGGCTGTTCGGCCAGACAGCCTGGGGAACAACAACAACAACCCGTTGATTAGGTTGGAGGTGGAGGTGGATGGTGTGTGTCGTGAACTTGATGTTGGGATCGTAGAGAGCTTGCCAGTTGAGGGCGTCGACCTCCTTCTGGGCAACGACTTTTTGCGGTGCTCACTTCGGAGGTTCCACCCTTAGTTGTTGCCGAGAGGGCGGCCGACGTTAATAGGGAGAATCGGGAGTGGGTCGAGAGGTGTCAGCTTAAACAGATGGCCTGTGCAGTCACCCGTTCTCGCGCGTCAGTTCAGTCACAACCATTGTCTCAGTCTTCAGATCAGCGGAGGAAAGGTCCGAGGAAAGTAGCTAAAGGTGGATTTCAGGGTGTTGATTCCGCGGCTCTTTTGGGGGACTCAGTATTGGCACCATTATTATTGTCTGGAGTGGACCCTGAGCCTGTATCACTGGGTGAACAGGCAGGGCCAGTGAAGACTCCACGGCAGAGCCGTTTTGTAGCCAGGCAAGATCGGGTCTCTAAGTCTAGTATCGGTGAGGGTAACAAGGTGCTCCGGGAGCAGCTTGATGCGTTGACACCTGCAGATATCAGTAGACTTCAGATTGATGACCCTGAGCTCCAAAGTTACAGTAATGGCGCAATGGACCTCGAAGAAGATGGGGATGCTAAGCCGGAGGATTTCTTCCGTTACGAGAGAATTTTATACAGACGGTATCTAGACCCCAAATCGAAGTGGGAGGGTGGTGTGAGGGTAGTAGACCAGCTGGTTGTGCCGAGTGGGTGTCGTGAAAACCTACTGCGGTTGACTCATGATGTGCCAGTGGCAGGGCACCTGGGGGTCAGTAAGATGGTAGCGGCGTTGGGTAGATTGTTCTGGTGGCCAGGGATGAGGGCAGATGTTGGTGCATGGGTTGCAGGGTGTGTAACGTGCCAGACTGTAGGAAAGCCCAACCAGGTGATACCCAAGGCTCCGTTGTACCCCATTCCTGTCATTGGGCCGCCTTTTAGTAAGATATTTGTGGACATGGTTGGCACTCTACCACCTACTAGTGCTGGGAATAAATTCTTATTGACTATAATGGATGTTGCTACGAGATACCCGGATGCATACCCCATGTGTAATGGCTCCGCTAAGACTGTGGTCACGAATTTGCTGATTTACTGTTCAAGATACGGGTACCCGCGAGAAGTGCAGTCAGACCAGGGGTCAAATTTCACTTCGAACCTATTCCAACAAACTCTCCAGCAGCATGGTATATGCTCTGTCGTTTCATCTGCCTATCACCCCGAGAGTCAGGGGGCACTTGAGAGGTGGCACTCGACCCTCAAGAGTATGCTTAAATGTTACTGCTTGGAGAATGGCAAGGAGTGGGATCTGGGGCTGCCTTATGTGTTGTTCGCGGCGAGAGAGGTACCTGGTGAGAGTTTGGGTTTCAGCCCCAACCAGCTTGTTTTTGGCCATAACGTCAGGGGTCCACTGTCCATGGTGAAAGAGATATGGGAAGGTCTGCAGAAACCATGCTCAGTGTTGAAGTACGTTCTCGAGAGTCGTGAAAGGATGGTAAATTGTATGGAGTCGGCAGGGAGGAATTTGGTAGACTCTCAGGCGAAAATGAAGGACCGTTACGATGTGAAGACGAAGCTCCAGGAGTTTGGGGTGGGGCAGGAGGTTATGTTGTTGCTGCCTCTGCCAGGCCATCCACTGTCAGCAAAGTATACGGGTCCTTATTTTGTCACTAAGAAGCTGTCGGACCTAGATTATCTTGCTGCAACCCCTGACCGGCGTAAGAAACATCAATTATGCAATGTGAACTTGATGAAGGAGTTTGTGAGGCGCCCCTCAGAGCCTCTCACTGTCCCCGTGTTGGTCTGCAGCGGCCAAGGTGGAAAAGGAGGGGGGGATAGTCATGCTCTGGGGGAAGATAGCTGGGATTGCCATGTTTCTGCAGAACAGTGGGCGGGGAATTGTGTTCAGGTGGCAGAGCAGGCTATTGAGCACCTGCCTGAGCAACAGCGTGCAGCCATGCGCCACCTGTTCCAGTCATACCCCGCTGTTTTCGCGGAGCACCCAGGCCTCACAACTCAGACGGTGCATGATGTTGACGTGGGAGACAACCCGCCCTTCAAGTCAGTGCCTTATCGTGTGCCTCCTATCAAATTGCCAGCCCTCCGGGAGGAGCTGAGGTATATGATAGAGAGAGGGCTGATTAAGGAAGGGCCGGTGTGTTGGACCTCCCCGGTAACTCTGCAGCCTAAGCCAGACGGGAAGGTGCGTTTCTGTATAGACTTTCGCAGACTTAATGGCGCCACAAATCCTTACCCCCTTCCTCGCATCGATGACAGTGTTGACAAAATCGGGAATGCCACATACCTCACCAAGGTCGACCTGGTGAAGGGTTATTGGCAGGTGCCCCTGTCTGCGCGAGCGAAGGAGGTATGCGGCTTTTGTGTGGACGGCAAGACATATATGTGCAATGTCATGCCTTATGGGTTGAAAAACGCACCTGCTACCTTCCAAAGTCTGATGAATGATATTGTTAGTGACATTCCCAATTGTACTGTATATCTCGATGATGTCATTGTCTATGACACTGATTTTGGTAGTCACTGCGAGCATCTTAATATCTTGTTTCGGAAGCTGTGTGAAGCTGGGTTGGTCGTGAACCTGGGGAAATGCGACTTTGTGCAGGCAACTGTGCAGTATCTTGGCTTTGCGGTAGGTTTGGGACGGGTGTCCCCCCCCCCCCAGAGCAAGATACTGGCAATCGTTCGGTTTCCCAGGCCAACCACCAAGCGTCAGATCATGCGCTTTCTAGGCATGATAGGCTACTACAGACGCTTTATACAAGGGTATTCGACTGTTCTTGCTCCCCTGACTGACCTTTTGGCAAAGACGGTGAAGTTTCGGTGGTCGCCTGAGTGTGAAAAGGCGTTTGGGTTAGTGAAGCACTTACTATGCACCCATCCTATTCTCAGGGCGCCGGACTTTACAAGGAGTTTTCAGCTGGTGACAGACGCCAGTGGTGTTGGGGCCGGTGCAGTCCTCTTGCAAACGGACGACGAGGGTCTGGAGCACCCCGTCAGCTTTTACTCTAAAAAGTTCAACTCCGCTCAGAGGAACTATTCTACCATCGAGAAAGAGTTGTTGGCGATTGTGCTTGCTTTGAAGCACTTTGAGGTGTATGTTCCAGCCTTCGGCCCGGTCGTGGTCATTTACACAGATCACCACCCTCTAAAGTTCCTCAACCAGTTCCACAACCGGAACATGCGGCTGACACGGTGGTCACTTATGCTTCAAGAATACAATCTTGATATCAGGCATATTGCCGGTTGTGATAACGTTATAGCTGACTGTCTTTCGAGGGTGGAGGACAAGGGGTAGATGGCCACAGGTTGTGTGGGTTGCGTGGAGGAAAATAGGCTACATATATTTAAAGCCGAACAAAAAAAAACAACAATAAAATTTAAAATCAACATAAAAACTGTTTCTGTTTTAGTAAATTTAAGTATGTTTTGTTACAGCTGAAGCACTAGCTATTAGTGGGCTGAGTTTCGTAGAACTCGCTTTCGGAGCGTAACAATTTTAAGTGTTGCTATTGTGTTGAGGGGGTAAATATGTAAGTTTTTTTTTTTTTTTTTTTTTTTTTTTAAAGAGACAATGAACGGAGGAAGGAAAAACACAGATAAAACAAAAAGGTCCATGTGCCTTTTATTTCATTTTATAAGTATGTTTTTTTGTGAAACCTATATGCTGTATTATTGTGCTGGGGTGGGGAGGTTAGGTGACGTGTGCCGATTTCAGATATCAGAACTTGCCTAATGTTAAGTGTCTAATATCTTGGGGGGGGGGGGGGGTGACGCACGTCAGCTCCTCAGCAACCACGAGGGGGCAGCGGTTGGCTCCCTATCCTCTTCTCCCCTCTCCCCAGGCAGTGAAATGGGCTACAGTTATCAGAGAATGTTGTTCTTTCTTTCATAGTGTTCGTGTTGTTACAGACAGTCCCGTGGTGGTCTTTACTTTCGTCTGTGACAACGGGAAGTATTTTATATCATTAGTAGAATATAAGATGCATTGTGGAGGGAGAGAGAGAATAGCGAGGGCG
Organism: Paralithodes platypus; assembly: GCA_032716605.1. Taxonomy (NCBI): domain Eukaryota; kingdom Metazoa; phylum Arthropoda; class Malacostraca; order Decapoda; family Lithodidae; genus Paralithodes; species Paralithodes platypus. The sequence goes on from CM064554.1 coordinate 33,402,842, forward strand.
TGGTGGTAATGTGTTGCCTCCCTCACTCGAGGAGTTTTCCCGCTCGGGCGCTTTCCCGCGCCCTTGATTGGCTGGTGGTTCCCGGCGCCTTCTGCAGCCCTGCTGCCTGGTGACGTAGTCGTCTGTGATTGGCGGCCGCGGTCCTGGGACGGTGGTGTGGGCTCCTGTCCTTGTGTCTCCCTCAGAGCTCCTCGTAGTGCTGTAACGCTAACATCCCTTTGCAATCTATCAGCCAACCTCACCCCCCTATTGCGAACTTTCTCTACCACTGCTTACCTTCTTCTCTCTGTGTATCCTACTATTAATTACTGCCCTTCCCCTTGACATTGATTTCATATATCCGTCATTGTATTATACAGCGAGCTCTCAGAGATATTATATGTACTTAGTTAGGCATTTTGGATCAGAGGGTCATCCATTTTGGCTTGGGGAGGTTTGACATACTCATCGTGTTGCCCCAACCTTACTTTCTTGGGTTTCTGCCAGGTCAGTCGATGCTAGACTGGGGAGAGGCTATCAGGTTGCAGTTTCCTATGAGCATAGACTTCGTTGAGCCTATGCAACTGTACCGGATACCTGCGGAGGCCTAGGTCATTTTCTTGTCTGTGTACCTTAGAGCCTAGCACTGTGTTGGCGTGAGGGCGTTGGCCTAGTCCACCCAGCACTGTGCTAGCTCGTTAGCTTTTGACTTAGGAGGGTCGCCAGGAGAGAACCAGGTACACGAGACCTGGATCTCTCAAGAGAGCACCTCGTCATTTAATGTAAATAGGCGCACAGACTTGAGAACGACACTAGGCTACCGAGCAGGTGGCTCGGCCCAGGTAGCTTAGCCTACGACTCCCCTGCTAGACTTCGTCCACCTGGCAGACCCCAGATTAGGGTTTATAATCTCATTGTGTATATGTGTGCAGCATTATTGCTCCTTATGTTTATAGTAAGTCGTGATTGTTGCTGAGAGACCCAAACAGAGCAGGCTAGTGCCTGGTGGGAGAAAGCACATCTTTTTGTGGTTAGAGTTTAGACTGCCGACTGTTTTATAATTACACCTGTGCCAGATAACACCGTATGTCCCTACACTATATATGTTCCCACAGTAATAATACACAGTTCAGAATCCGATACGTACTTCTTAGTTGCATCTGACTTTTGCAGAAGATTCTGGCATGATCGATGCTTTAGGACTTTCTTTGTTTCACTTTCTTTCAGACAGGAGTGACAGTTTACTGATTATTTAACGTAACGTTAATTATCCTTCTTCTAGTTTGCTATTAAATCGTTGCTGCGAATTAATTACGCTATCTATCTTTTTCCTTGTATACCTTAATAAAGTAATCGTATGTTGTATGAGTATAGGCCTGCTTCAGTGATCATCAGCCTATAGTGTGCACCTTTTACCGAGTCATAGGATACCTCGTTTTCCAGGCATGAGTCAGGGCGGTATAGGTGTTTTGTTCTCCAGTGGTTAAGGCAGGGGTTGGAACTAGTGTTACCGTTGTTGCATTTAGCCTTATCTAGTCCAATGATGAAGAGCCCCGTGTCTTGCAGAACCTGGATCGTAACACTCTATACCTCCATCAAGCTCAAAAAAATAAAAAAAAAAATAAAAAAAAAATAGACTCCCCTTCAAGAAATATGTGTACATTTTTCGGTAGAGAAATTTCCCGGCCCAAGGCCAGTTCCTCTTAAATTTACAGGCTCGCTATCACTCGCCAGGAAAAAATCGACAGGTAAATGTTATGAAAGGTCTAAAAATTGACAATGAAATGGGGCGAAAATTGTTAACATCGCCAAACTTTGTGCTGAACGTCTTAAAATCTCAAAACTAATGGGGCTAAACACGAGGGAGAAAGTGGTCCAGAAACACGGCCCATCTCCCCATAATTAGTGTTATTGTCTTCATATACGTGTTGAGTTTATTAGAGTTTCCATTAAGACTATTTATTGTACACTTCTTCAGTCGTCAACTCGGGATTTGTCGGGCACGGGGTAATACAAGAACAAACAACTGTATTATTGTTTATTATTTATTATTATTATTTTGTTTAACAGAAAAAGCAACCTCTGTTTCAATTATGGAAATAAGACAGGAATTTTGAGCATGACTGTACCTTGGTAATTTTGGTACCCATCTGACATACTTTCATTGATTTCATTAGTTAGGTTTATTGGTAAATTAATTGGCGATTTGGTGAAAACACATATGAATACGTCCTACACACCTGCTGAGTGTTGATATATATAGTAGTAATGTTTATATAGATAATACATTGGTTAATATAAAACAAATGGCCAATTGTCAGGTTATTGATTAGGTATTCTGTTTTCCCAAAATAAGGTTTTGTTAATTTGGAAATGCCACTCATTTTCACAAAGACATGTTTAAAAAACGTAGTATGCAAGCTAGAAAACTGAACATGTATTGAATAATGTAACGTTCTGGAGAGGAGTTTCATGTACCATTTCAACCACTCAAAGTTGCCCCGCGTTGCTAATACAAAAATATATATTAACACTTTCTGTACCGGCGACATCTCTTTAGTTTGTTTCTTGCTAGATTAGACAATTATATTCAGTTAAAAGAAGGGCCTCCAGCAACTAACAGGCTTAGAACTTTCACACTCAACCTTCTTTACTGCCATAGAACTTTTTTAAGCTGCGCACAATCGTCTAAATATAGTTGGAATCACATTAAAATGACGTCGCCCGTACAGAACGGGTTAAGTTCATTGTGGTCTGATCCTCTCCTACGATTATGTAATGATAATTTAAATGGGACATCTGCGTTACTCCGTGTATATAAAAATGCTTGAGGTTTTGTACCGCGCTAATACTATACTTGAATATTCTAAGGTAAGTTCGTTATCGCATCCACAGCTCACTTTTGATCCGAAAGTAGAATAAATACAATAACAATCACAATCGATTCAATTATACAAATGTCTTCGTCTTCTACGCAGACAAAAAAAGAAAAACAAAATCTGAGATGTGGTGGTGGTGACGGCGGTGTTGAATGTGTGGTGGTGATAAGCGGAGCTGCCCTCCGCTTATCACCACCACACAAGTACACACCGGCCCTGATGACAGAGTCTTCACCACAAAGTTTTGATGAGACAGACGAGTGGAGGCAGATTCCTGGCACCCACATACACACACACACACACAAGCATCCCTGTACGCTTTTTACTGCATAGGTATTGGTTTTCTAGATGTGACTTTCTTTATGCATGTGGAAAGATATATTTTGTTTGATGAATTATGCAACTATGTAACTAAAACATAAACGGAATTGCTCAGTCTTTCTTCCACTCCAGAAATAAACTCGAACTCTCTCCCTCAATCTATATTTTCCTTTTCCCTACGACTTAAACTGCTTCAAGCTTCGTGAGTCCATAAATTAAATAGTCCATACATTTATGGTCAGAGTTCTTACTTAAAACAAAACCTTAAAATTGAACCAGACTGAATCATCTGATTAACTCATGTCCCACGGTGCCTTTAAATACTCCCGCCATCCCATACCCGGCTGAATCGGCAAATGTTCATGATTTTCTTGTATTCATAACTACGCAAAGAATTTACCTAACTTAGGTTAGGTATAGATCCAAATACAACAATTATTGTTGTATTGCAAATGATGAATACTAGAACACTCAGTCTAAACCAAGTGGTTAAGTTTTGATGGTGAAAATACAAGGTACGTTTTGACGGTCACGAGCTCTTAACGCTGTGTATATTGTAATTTCGTCAAATCCACATACTGATATCTCCGAAAGTAAATGGCCTAACCTATATACTATATATATATATATATATATATATATATATATATATACTATATATATTTATACTATATATATATATATATATATATATATCAAGAGGCAGTACTCATTGTTATCTTGCAATTTGGGAAGACTAAAACATTGTATATCAAGTTTTCTAATTTGAGGTGAAAAATAAAGTTGTTGTTTTGATCCCATGACTAGACTCGTTTGATTGTGAAGCCGCTACAGCTTCAGCTTGTTTACACTCGTTCAACTATTGATTTTGTATTAATAAATATGTATTGTGAATATTGATTATTATTGATTTAATTCACCATTGTAACCATTCTAAAGTCACTCCACTGCTTTCATGTATCAATTCAAATTGCAGAAAATCATTGATCAATTGCTTTGGGCTGTGACACAAACATGAGTCAGTTGACAGACTGACAGATTATGTGCACACCATGACAACTAAGCTTTCTCTAGCATGGTTTTAAGTGGTTTTATAGCCGTGTATTAGCTCCAGGAACCTAATCAGCCATCCGAGCTGCACGGTAAAGACTCAATTTGTCTTCCAGGTCGACCACCGGGATAGGTAGGTTAAAGAGAACTAACATTAACGGTGAACTCCTATGTTTACAGTAAATATCTAAATCTATCATATATTCAAAATACAGTTTAATATTTTGCATTATCCTATGATGCCAAAATATTCATATAGACAATCATTACCTTAATGCATTACAAAATTAGCCATGATTGAAAGTCATTGCTTTTACAGGAAATCATTTTCGCATATACATATTAATATGCTGAACAATGAAGAGAAGTTGATTTACCCATCTCATCGAGGCTGTATCACCCAATCAACAACATTCTTTGAATTGTTTCAAGGCCTCAGGGTTTGTGAACAGATTATCGTCATATCTCTGAACCCGTAGAACAGTGTAGAATATTGAGATTTAAACAATAAAATCTTCAAATCTTCAAAAATTGAGTGCTCTGCTACTGTGTTAGCCCTTCCCAAAAGATAAACTATAGTGACCAAGAACATTATATTTTCCATCAACATGTTTATGATACATTTTAGACACTATTGAGTTGGACCGACTTCAACATTAATTTTGCCTAGATTTAGTGATGGAATCAACAATTTCATTATAATTATGTGTATTTTTTTCTTTTTTTTCTCGGAAAGAAAATACAAAAGCTAGAGAGAGAGAGAGAGAGAGAGAGAGAGAGATATATATATATGTTTTATTCCTAAGAATGTATTACACTGTAAAACAAATCTCACTGACAATATAAAGAGTATTAGCAAACATACTTCACCCAAATAACACAGAATATGTTTAGCAAGATTGGACGACCAAATTCATCGTATATACTGTTTGTGCCTGGGGCTAGAGCAAGTTCATAATGTCGAACATTACAAAGCATTAAACACATGGCTAAAATATATTGCCCAATTGAAGTTAAGGGCTAATGATATATTTATATTCAAGCTACAGCAGTATTTAAAGTTATATAATAATAATGTAATTCCTCGAGGAGCTTTAACATGCTACATTCTTATCCATTCTAAAGCTAGCAGGTAAAGTACTTCAGTATATATATATATATATATATATATATATATATATATATATATAGGGTGTATTGAAAAAACGCTTACAGACTTCAAGTGCTAAGTACCGATTAAAATAACAAATGCACTTGATTTTATAATGGAATAAAAAATAATTAAGCATTAATGATTTACAGGATATAAAGTAAAACAATCAGTGTCGTCCAAGCATGTGCTATAAGCCGAATACTGACATTGGTTTCCCCCCCCTCCCCCCCCCCCCTTCCCTTCCCCTTCCCCCAACTCTCCTAGTTTATACCCAGGAATGTTGAATCTATAAACAAAATTAGTTTTCAGGGTGAAATAATGTAAGTAATGTTCACTTTATAAACCGTTTACAACTCCAATAATGTTTTGTTAATATCAAACATTTTATATCTTTCTTTCAACATAGGAAAGATCGAAGGCATCTTGGATTAAGCAAATTACGATCCTCAAGTGGTCTGCAGATATTACTGGCATATGTTATTAAATAAAAGCAGTGTTGAATGATGAATAAACTAAACAATGTGGGCATTACAAAGTTATTGCCTAATGTTATTTAATATATATACTGTACAGTCATGAATTGAATCTTACTAATTTCTACTGGGTATTTGCATTTCAGAGATTCGTTTAATCAGTTTGAGACTTCAAAATCGATCAAAATTAATTACCACTACTGTACATGGTCATTACAGTGTAATAAGAGGAGATTAATTAAAACATTGTTCAGTCCCACCAACCGATGTATTACAGTTTTGAGAAATCAATCATACCCAATTTTTTAATTCTTTGAATCTTTATGCCGAGACATAAATCATTTCCGTGAATTTCATTCAACATAGGAACGATCTGTCGCCTATGAATATATGAGTCAAGAACTATGCTTCATAAACGATTGAATTACCTTCTGTTGCGTTCGGACACCTGACCTTGACTTGGACATCAGCGTTATACCCCGTGAACAGAGTTACAAATGTTACATATTTGTTTACGGTAATATGTTTCTTATACTTGGTATATTTCTGCTAACCACATAATATCATCACCATTTTCCAAGATAATTAATTGATTTCATAATTACTAATGTGTGAATCGGTAAACCTATACTTTCCATTCAGTTTAGTCCATAGTAAACATGTTTATCATGTATCAATTATTTAGTGCTTTACTGGTAACCCTGTTTTGCTATATTTCTAAATAAGCATTTATATCATTAATAGCACATTTCTGGGAAAATGTTATACAATCAAATATGTCCATTTTACAATGTGTTCTTCATAGTCTAACAGTTTTTGTATATATTATATAAGCTGTAGCTCTAACTATGAGATTTGTTCTAATAAAAAACAAATTCAAATCCAGACTTTTCCCGGCCACTTAGACATGCAAAACAATTAAGGTAATCAAGGGGACAGATTCAATACACGGCAATACACATGCAAGCAACTGGTGGTCTGGTTATCAACAATGGTGATTCAAACACAATTAATACACACAGACTATGCACGAGAGATCTCCAATTCTCCTCAACTACAATGACCCTTATCTGACGTTGGCTCCATGACAATAATACACTTGAACTGTACGCAGCAGCAATTCCCGTTTACTCTCAGTATAACATAGGCGGAAACCTTTTGTAAATTATGACCATTATTGTAACCCTGGTGTTAGTTATTCTCTTTTATTCGAACAGTCACGCTTTCAATTTATGATACGCTTTTCTGCCCTGAACTGATTAAACTATACTCCATTAAGTTGACCCGTGCATCTGGCTTCTAACTGGTGTTTGTATCGAGGCTCGTGATTGGCTATCTTATCAGTACCCTAGCTCACTGGCCAAAATGAGCGGCAGAGCTGATAATATATTTATTATTATCTTTACTATTCCTTATTTATTCATTAAAATCGATAAGTTTAAGTAGGTTTAATGAGTACTTAATAAATTACAGTCTCCTCCGAATCTAAAGCGCTATTAAATATCACATGAAACATAATAACAAAGTATATATCATAAAGTAAACACAAGGGAAATAATTACATGATAAACGAGGGAGGTAAGCGAGAGGTGAAGACTGACTGACTCGCTCATGAGGCTTAGCCAATCACAGGCCGGGATTTACTTATCACACATTTAAAATAGACAGTGACTGCATTTCTTACCTGGCTTGTGTTTACTGTATTCTATATACGATTTTATATGTTCCATGTAGCATTTTATAGCTATTAAGGTTCGAATATCACTAGATTATCATATTATCGTATGAATCAAGTTAACTTTTCTATATTATTCCATATACTGTATATTAACTAAACTAGATAAGTTTTAGTAATTCTAATGATAATGTGAAAGGTGATATCCAAAACTTAAGAGCTATAAAATATCAAATGGAACACATAATATCGTAGATATCATATCATACAGTAAACACAAGCAAGGTAAGAAATACAGTCACTGCCTATTTTAAATGTGTGATAAGTAAATCCCGGCCTGTGATTGGCTAAGCCGCGTGAGCGAGTCAGTCAGTCTTCACCTCTCGCTTACCTCCCTCGTTTATCATGTATTTATTTCCCTTGTGTTTACTTTATGATATATTATACGTTATTATTATGTTGCATGTGATATCTAATAGCTATTTAGATTCGGGTAAGACTGAAGTTTATTAAATAATCATTAAATTTACTTAAACATATCGATTTTAATGAATGAATTAGGAAGGAATAATAAAGATGATAATAACAAATGTATTATCAGCTCTGCCGCTCATGTTGGCCAGTGAGCTAGGGTACTGATAAGAAAGCCAATCATGAGCCTCGATACAAACACCAGTTAGAAGCCAGATGCACGGGTCAACTTAATGGAGTATAGCTTCCAGAATCCATATTATATTTTTTCACCAACCAACTTCACTTTCAAACTCAATTAATGAAATCAACAAATACATGTGGCACTCCAAAGACTCGAACCTAGAATACTCACACCGAAATGTTGTGTACTTATGCATTACGCTATCAAGACAGGTAAATAATTAAAAGGAAATTCAAATCAGACTGACATATCTTAAATATATTTAGCGAATATATAAATAGCCGCGACTTTACACATTATTAGTCCCATTTCCCACACTTCAATCCCCTAGTAAAATCGATGAAATACACATTTGATTAATATCGATGATGAAGACTTCGCTAACAAAATTGAAAATTGCGCAACATTCAAAATCTCTGGTTACCCTTCAAGAGCCGTGCAACCTGAATATGGTTTTCTGACTGTTTATGCCCTGACTTTGGCATTAGGGGTTTGTAACCAGTAGAAGAACTGTATTAGTTTTCGAGACCTTGGGAAATGCTAGTTAGTTAGTAAAAATGGAACTTCAGGGGCTATCAACCCTTCTGGATTATTTAGCCAGCACACTGTAAGTCAAGTAAATTTTTCAGGACTGGAGCCCCTTTTCGAGAACCCCAGTCCCTTGTGGTAAATACTGAGATTTTCTTCATGTAAAAAGGAGTGTCTTCATGAAATTCCCTGGAGTGATAGCGTTCGCTCATTTACGGACTTCTGTTGACACGACTATCGATCTGCTTTGCATTACCCTTGAACAGTAACAATTGTGTGTTTTCAATATATTTTATTTTGTTTTTATTTTTTATATGTGGATGAGGGAAAGGTGGATTCAGAGAGAGAGAGTTCCAGAGCTCAGCTGTTGAATAGAAGAACGATTGGGAGTATCGTTTCACTCTTGAGTTGAAGAGTTGTACAGAGTAGGGGTGGGATTGTGATGCAAGACGGGTAGTACGTGCCCTACGTAGAGGAGGTGGTATACACTGAAAGAGTTCGGAGAAACACTGATTATTGTAGTAGCGATGGATGCAACATTGCGGCGAAGAGCAAGATATTTCAGAGAGTCAGTGAGTGGACGGGAGTTAATTATACGGAAGGCCTTCCTTTCTACTTTGTCTACAAGTGCTGTGTGAGAGGATCCTCCCCAGTCATGTGAACAATACTCAATACAAGGACGCACTGTGCCCCTGTACATAGCAAGAAGCTGTGCAGGGGTAAATAACCCCTTGAGGCGGTTGAGCATACTTCTGGGAGGCCGCCTTAGCAAGATTGGTAATATGGTCCTTCCAAGAGAGATCAGATGAAAAAGAGACACCGAGAATATTGAGAGAAGATGAGGGGTTGATTTTTGTATTGTTAAGTGTAAGGGATAGTCCTCTGGGAGTTCAAGACGGGTAGATAGATGGAGAAATTGGGTTTTGGAAGCATTTAAGGCAACAAGGTGTTCTCTGCCCCAATTGGAAATAGTAGTTAGATCAGAAGATAAGTGTTGTATGGCTTCATTATGTTTGTTTTTGAGGGATTGCTGGCTGGGGCGTTCTGGAAAACTAGTTGAATAGTGTAAGGTAGAGTCGTCTGCAGCATTTAACATATCTCGCTTAACCTATATTTCTACCAAAGATCCTTGTTAAACTGCACAAAATCATATGAAAATAGGTAGAATAAAATTCAAAGGACGTCGCCGGTACAGAAGGGGTTCAGAGAGAGAGAGAGAGAGAGCAAGAATGTATCTAGTCTTTCAGTCTCGAGTTTGAGTGGCTGGAGACACGGAAAGTTAAAGGATGGTAGTCGCTTCTTCTGGACCCCCTTTTTCCTCATGTTTAGCATATAAGTTTTAAGATTTTAAGACGTTCGGCCCATTAGTTTGGCGATGTTAACACCTTTCCCCCCATTTCGTTGTCAATTGTTAGACCTTACGTGCCATTTAGGTGTCGATTTTTTTTCCTGGCGAGCGATAGAGAGCTTGTAATTTTAAGAGGAACCGGCCTTCGGCCGGGAAATGTTTATACCGAACAAATGTACACATTTATCTTGAAGGGGGTCTAGGTCTTTTTAGCTTGATGGGGGTCTAGCAAGTAAACTAAACAAATACATGAATACCTGAATACATACTGTAGACCTAAGAAAAAAAAAAAAAAAAAACAGCCACCAGCCCTTTAAGTGGCAGTAGACTTAAACTGCTCCACCGAGGCAAAGGAAAAATGAAAAACTATGAAATATATTGAGACGGTAAAGGTTCAGTAGAATATTACCCCTCGACGAGAGAAAGGTTTTAAGAGTTGCGGTCAGTGAAACAGAGAGAGAGAGAGAGAGAGAGAGAGAGAGAGAGAGAGAGAGAGAGAGAGAGAGAGAGAGAGAGAGAGAGAGAGAGAGAGAGAGAGAGAGAGAGAGAGAGAGAGAGAGAGAGAGAGAGAAAGGAGGGGGGGAGGGACTATATACAAGACAAATTTGACGAAGATAGATAAACCTGCGTACAATAATATGTATAGCTATACACGAAAATATAATTATGCCTACAAAAGAAAGAATAGAAGGGAAGAGAGGGAAGATAGAAAACAAGAACAGGTAAAGATAAAAGAGAGACACAACAGAAAGAATAGAAAGGAGAAGAGGGAAGATAAAAAACAAACAGGTACATTTATAAGAGAGGGAAAGTAAAACAAAACTAAAAGATAAAGGATTGAGGGATAGGAAGAGAGAGTAGATATAAACAAAACACTGGTAAAGATTAAAGAAAGAGGGAAAGTAAGAGAAATAAATTATATAGGAGTGAGGGATAGGGAGAGAGAGAAGATAGACAGAACCGGTAAAGATAAAAGCAAAAGGGCAAGTAAGACAAATAGATGAATAAAGGAGTGAGTGACAGGAAAAAACAGAAGAAAGAGAACGCAACAACAATAAGAGATAAAGGAGTGAGGGACAGGAAGAGACAAGAAAGAGAACGCAACAACAATAAGAGACAAAGGAGTGAGGGATAGAAAGAGAACGCAACAACAATAAGAGATAAAGGAGTGAGGGATAGGAAGAGAGAAGAAAGAGAACGCAACAACAATAAGAGATAAAGGAGTGAGGGACAGGAAGAGACAGAAGAAAGAGAACGCAACAACAATAAGAGATAAAGGAGTGAGGGACAGGAAGAGACAGAAGAAAGATAACGCAACAACAATAAGAGATAAAGGAGTGAGGGATAGGAAGAGACAGAAGAAAGAGAACGCAACAACAATAAGAGATAAAGGTGAGGGATAGGAAGAGACAGAAGAAAGAGAACGCAACAACAATATAAAGGAGTGAGGGATAGGAAGAGACAGAAGAAAGAGAACGCAACAACAATAAGAGATAAAGGAGTGAGGGATAGGAAGAGACAGAAGAAAGAGAACGCAACAACAATAAGAGATAAAGGAGTGAGGGACAGGAAGAGACAGAAGAAAGAGAACGCAACAACAATAAGAGATAAAGGAGTGAGGGACAGGAAGAGACAGAAGAAAGATAACGCAACAACAATAAGAGATAAAGGAGTGAGGGATAGGAAGAGACAGAAGAAAGAGAACGCAACAACAATAAGAGATAAAGGAGTGAGGGATAGGAAGAGACAGAAGAAAGAGAACGCAACAACAATAACAGATAAAGGAGTGAGGGATAGGAAGAGAGAGAAGAAATAAATAAGCCGGTAGAGATAAAATAAAGAGTGAGAGTAAGACAAATAAATGAATAAATGAGTGAGGGATAGGAAGACAGAGGGAAAGCAACACAAATAAGGAATACAGGGGTTAGGGATAGAAAGAGAGAGAAGATAGAGAGAACCGGCAGAGAGAAAAGAGAGAGGGAAAGCAACACAAATAAACGCTAAAGGAATGAGGAAACAGACAGAGAAATGAGAGAAATCCTGGTCATCAGAATTCCAGTCACGGAAGGAGCCATTACTACAGCTGTCAGAGTCCAGCCTCTCTGTGGAAGCGGAGTACATCTCCCAACTTTTTATTTCTAACATCCCGTATACCGATGAAGGCCCTGGTTGTTGTTGTAGTTCCCTAGACTTAACGGGGCCCACCTCGTTTTTTTTTTCTCTCTCTCTGAGTTGTATCCATTTGGCCCTATTCAGCCTACTGTTTTAAGACTTATATCCCTATCCAGGCTTCGATTTTTTCCTGGCGAGAAGTAGCGAGCCAGGATATTTTGTGTATAATGTTTTTTGACAGCAGGCTAAATTTGTACATTTTCCGATAGAAAAATGTATCCGGCGTAGCCGGATTTCTCCATACAATTCTGGCTCGCTATCGCTCGCCAGGAAGAAATCTGCATCGGGTTGGGGATAAACGTCTTAAAACAGTAGGCTGATTGGGGCCTAATGTATACAACCCAGAGAAAGCGAGAAACAAAATGCAGGTCTTAACGGCTCTGATGTACCCTCCCATACAGTTAATTAGTTAAAATAGAACTTCAGAGGCTATCAACCCTTCTGGATTATTAACCCAGCACATCACAAGTCAGGAATAGCATCAGGACTGGAGCTCCTTTTCGAGAACTCCAGTCCCTTCTCACAAACACCATTGCGAAGGTTTTTCTCCAAGAAGTGTGAATTTCGGGTGCTCCCGGGAAAGTCTGAAGCAGTTCACAGGTATAGGGAAAGAAATAAACCGAAATAATCTGTTTATTATTATTATTATTATTACATACATACACACAAGTTTAAAGACCGACATTTCTTCACTCCGTTCTGATCATCCATTCTCTCCACGTGTGCAAACCAACCAAGTCGGCTCGTGGGCATCACTTAACTGACACTCCTAATGCCCAGACACCTTTAACTCCACATATCCATCTTACCATTCTCTTCTCATTCAGTTTCATTCTATTGATATCCTCCACTTTAACAGGCCATGTCTACGAGGCATAGGTCATCGCACTCCTAACACACGAGGTATAGACCATCCGGGCCGTTTAAGGTTAAGTGGGAGTCCTCTCATGGTCAGGAGTGCAAACAGCTCTCTAAACTTCCCCCAGCCACTTCTCACTCTAGCAATGGAGCCAGCTTCAGCGCCACCTCTGGCGGAAACCGTATCGCCGAAATAGCAGAATTTATTCACACACCACACGATTATTATTATTATTATTATTATAATTATTATTATTATTATTATTATTATTGAGTCATGGAAGTGGCAAGGAATAGTGGTGTGTGTGTGTGTGTGGGGGGGGGGGGGGTGATTATTTGAGAAAAGAGGATGAAAAGGGTATAAGAATGAGGGCAAGGGGCTGGAGTTCTCGATAAAGAAGCCCCAGTCTTCACGTTCTTTCTGCCTTATGCTGGCTTATTAATTCCGAAGGGTTGTTAGCCTATACAAATTTATTTTCATGATAATATTTACAAAAAAAAAAAATAATAAAACAAAATAAATAAATATATAGAAAGACAAATAAATAAGATAGTGAGGGTGGTAGAGAGTGTGAGACACCTAACTTTCATCAATCTCGTTTATCCTGAAGATATTATTTGAGTGGTAAAAATATATAATGGAGACTAAAGATTAGTTATATCTTGTTTAAGTAACTTACAAGACTGCCACCACCCCCTGTATATTAGGGAGAATAATTATTAAATGTATATATAATGTTATCAGACCTTAAAGATAAAATATAAAGGAAACTGAAACGTGAGTGAACTTCACATCCAATTTATTGAATGGAAACTTAGAGCTTATTCAGAAGTACTATATAGAATTCAACATTATCTTAGTAAGTATAATTCAAGTATAAATGTCTGGCTTTCACTATCACGACTGGCCTCTCTGTCAACAATAGATGGGGCCCTCTTCTCTCCTGCCAAATGTCGTTAGTTCAAGCTTATATGACATCAGGTTACGCTCTCTAAATGACGTCTTACCATACATTAGGTATTTTACAGAACTCTTAACCAGTACCTGCCAAAATTACATAAAAGGGGTGTGGTTTAAATCTTCAATCACACCCATAACACATGTAATCCACACCCTAATCACACCTCAACCATGTCCCTATCACGTGATAGAAGGCAAATCAGATATGATGATTAAAGTGATTCCCATGCCCCGTTCCTCTGAAAGGTAAAATTAATACATCCTGGTTTTTCCTGTAGGGTACACTAGGTGCATGTCTATCTATCTATCTATCTATATGCTCAGGCCCAATCCCCATTTTGGGGGTAGCCACCTCAAGACAGAGCAAGAACAGGGAAAACACAAAAACAACATAAATCAACGAATAAACACAGATAAAAAGCACAAACTCACACACATCCAGGTCACCCAGGAGAAGACCCAGAGACCAGGGTCACCAAGGTCGCTCCAGCACTCCCCCGGCCCCCGACCACCCGGAGAGGTTCCGATCTCGGCAGGCAGACATGCAGCGGAGCCAAAGCCACAAGCCCTCCCACCACACTTCCAGGCGCACCCTTCATGTTAATCGTCTCCCCGGGCCAGGCGCCTGATTGACTATTATCTAGTCCAACTTAAGCCCGACCCCTTACTCGAAATAGGTGCATGTAATACAAGAAATACAATGATAATTATATCACAGCTGTTATAATAGGAATACAAGTATAAAAGGTTATAATAAAAGTACTCCCTGTAAATATGTAAGGAAAAACATTGGTTAAGTAAGCAAAATGGGAGTCTATAATATATATATATATATATATATATATTTTTTTTTTAATACATACGAGGTTGAAAGAAATGGCAATTTCTGCGTTGGAAATTTTATTATTCAAAGTTTCCAGGTCTCTGATGAGTTTTCGCTGGGTGGCAGGAAGTAGATGAATGAGATTAGCAAAATTCCTGGTGGTACAGGGTTACATTAACGTACATGATGATACAGGATATACGATGCGTTTCACTGGACAACCATGTGACGCTTCTGCATAGTAGCCACGTGCGGGCATGCGCGCGCGTCGGCTGCCCAGCCGTTTAGAAACCGGCTGGTGGCAGCTGGCCGGCCGGCTTTTCCTTAGTATATATCCTACGACAATGTAACTAATGTCTGGGATATTCTTATGTTGTTTCACAGCTTGGAGCTGCCCTTATTCTTAACCAACGCATCTTAGTATATTTTATTCTCGATAGTTGATTGTTTCATTATAATATATAAGATGTAAGTCTAGTGAGAGTGGGAGGAGACGAGCGGGAGAGAGAGACCGGCTGGGGGACGTTGCTTCGCGCGGAGAGTCTAGCTTGGGACGAGCCTGATGTTGCCATATGCATTTGATTGCAACGTTAGGCTTCGTTTCGACTCACGCACGGGGTAGAAGATTTTGACCCGGCAACTGTGTTGAGTGTTGCCAAGCCTGGGATGTATTTTGTATGCCTAGGGCGGGGTCCAGACAGATTCAAGACTCGGAGCTCACCTCACTGTCGTACCCTTCGGACCCCCTTGATATCTATCCCTCTCAACCCCACTTAGAAACTTTCTCTCTTACTTTGTATACCTTCCTTCCACTACTTCACCAATCTATTTAATTATCCCATCCCCTTGATAGACCTTATATCTATTATTGTATTAACGACGAGCTCTCAGATAATTAGATAGGATTTTGGGCCTTATGCAGAGACGTAATTGTTAATGAGACCTAGGAAGCTTTTTTGTTGTCTCATATTTGGTGGTTTCATGCTTGCTAGTGTGTTCTTGTGTCAGGTTAGCAGGGGCTAGACCGGAGGGGAGGCTTTTTGCGATCCTTTAAGTAAAGTCTGCTGGTGCGAGTCCTGTGGACCCGCACGACTTTACTAGGAAACCCGTGGGAGTCTGGGGGCATTTTCTTGTCTGTGTCCCTGTATGTCTAGTGTTGTGTTGTGTGAGGGCCCTTGCCTAGTCCACTCAGCACTGCGCTAGCACGTCTTGCTTTTGTTTTAGGGTCGCCAGGAGAGAGTCAGATACTTGCGATCTGAGTCTCTCAAGAGAGCACCCTTTCAATTAGAGTAATTTGGCGCACAGACTTGGGAACGTCCCTAGGCTAGAGCAGGTGGCTCAGCCCGGGTACCCGAAGCCTATATCCTTCCAGCTAGACCTCTGCCACCTGGCAGATTAACAGCTAGGGATTTATCATCTCTGTATGCTTGTTATTGTGCCACAGTTTACCGTTTTTGTGAGCATTGTGAGTCAGGGTGTGGCTTAGAGACTCTGTCCGAGCAGGCTTGCCTGACTAAGAGTGAGAAGCACACCTGTATGTGGTTATGTTGCGAGTTGCTGCCTTTATTTAATTATACCTATGCCATTATACACTGTAGGTCCTATCACTAGTATTTATTCCTGCTTATGAGTTAAGAGTTCTCTAAATTCGTAACGTATTTCTTTGCTAGGCATCAGATCCTACAGTAGCCGCATGCAGTTTAGAAACCCGCATCTTGTCTACCTGTACGATGTTTTGAGGACTGTTTGCTTTCACCTTCTTTCACGCAGGGGTGATTAGTTGTATTAATTAACGTAGCGTTAAATGTACTTTCTTCTAGTTTGTTATTAAATTGTTTCTGCAATTTAATTCCGTTATCTATCTTTTCCTTGAAGCTTTAAGTCAACTTAATTGTGTGATCTTTTATATAGCCTGCTTGACTATCAGCAGCCTATAGTGCGTGCACCCTGTAACCGAGTCATAGGATACCTCGTTGTCCAGGCAGGACTCTTGACGGTTTAGGGTGGTTTGTTGCCTGGGTTTATAGATAAGGGTTGGATCTAGCGTTTTCCGTTGTTGCTTGTTGCCGCATACCTAGTCCAATAGAAAGAGCCCAGTGTTTATATATCCCAGGACGTAACAAATGGCGACCTTGCATAGGGTTTACTGAACAGAGGAATATAGTGGTCATTTGTTTTGAGATTCCTTATGATTAGAGGAATACAGTGGACATAGTTTTTTTTGGAGCAACCAATATCACACATTAAAAGACTTTAAATAACATTAGTATATACATACTTGCATAGGAGATAAGGCACATTCTATAACCGTGATAATTACTGCAGTACACAAACATGTCTAATACATCAGAACACAGTGATGGGTAAGGTCACAGGCTCGGAGGGAGAAAGACCTGTGGAGTGGCTAGTCGATAGCGAGGAGGGTGCTAGAAGATTTTTAGAGGTGCCCCTTACCGCTGCCAGGGTGTTGAAGCTGAATAAGTATGGCTTAAAGTGTGTGGCAGGTTTTCAGGGTCACCAGGGTTTAAGTGGCATGAGGAAAGATCAGCTGAGGACTTTGATATTGGGTTTAGAAGGGAGAGACCTGGGTGGAGAGGCGACTGGGGGCCCCGGTCCCCAGCCCCCCCTCCACTCTACCCCCATATCAAACGTCAGGGTGCCTGAATTTAGTACATACCCCCAAGTTGATGGTCAATGGCAGCGTGGAATTCAATCACAGGGACCCTCCCCATTAAATGCACCTTCCCCTCCTCAAGGGTTGACTCCAGATTTGTTGTTTCGGCTTGAGATGGACAAGGTTGAGGCTGCTAGAGCTCAGGTTGAGGCTGCCGAGAGACAGGCTAGTGTGCAGGCTGAGGTTGCTAGAGCTCAGGTTGAGACTACCGAAAAACAGGCTAGTGTGCAGGCTGAGGCTGCAGAGAGAACAGCTATACGAGAGGCTGAACTGCAGGCAGAGTCTACTAGATATCGGGCTGACAGGGAGCTGGAGAGATCTCGAGTGGAGGTAACAGGGCGAAAAATTGGGGGAGGTAACAGACATCGGGACCAATCATTGTCGCACCTGCTTAAACTAGTTCCTGTGTTCGATGAATTATGTGTGACTGAGTTTTTTATGCGATTTGAGAAGAAGTGTCAGGAACACCAGTGGCCTCAGGAAAAGTGGGCAGCATTAGTTTCATCAAGACTCCTAGGAAAGGGGCTAAAAGCGTATGATGCACTACCTTTAGAGTCCTGTGTAGTTTATGATGAGCTAAAGAAGGCTGTGCTACGGGCCTATGAGTTACAACCAGAAACTTACCGCTTGAAGTTTCGGGGTGTTACTAAGGGCAAGGATAGTACCTTCCTGGAACACGCCCGGGACTTGTCTGTTGCACTACGAGATTGGCTGCGTTCGGAGAGGGCAGCTACTTTTGAGGAGTTGAGTGAGCTGGTTCTCTTGGAGCAGTTCTTTAAGTGTACAGGCGGGGACTTAACATTGAATATAAAGGAAAAAAATCCTAGAACTCTCCAGGAGGCAGCAGAAATGGCTGACCGCCGACTGTCATTAATTCGAGGGTGCGAAGCAGCAGCTAGGAGTGAGTCGGGTGCAAAGGATCGTACCCCTCCCCCTTCCAAGAATTTTGATACACATAAATACACAAAACCATCTAGCACTGACAATAAAACTGAACATAAACCAAATACCGTCCCGTATAAGAAGTCTAATGGTACCTCCCACTCCCAAGGGAAACCAAAGAGTAAAGAGTGCTTTGCATGTCACAAGGAGGGTCACTTTGCAAATGCTTGTCCGAACAAGCCACCAAACAAGGTTGTGTCATTGGCCCGCAGCATAGGGGTGTCGCCTATATCTTCTGAGTTTGCCAAGGGTAGTTCGTCAGAGGTTGGGACACAGCCTGTGTTCGAGAGTCCGGAAGGCTCGAACCCTGTCCGCGACGTCTTTGGGGGTCATAGAGGGCATGGTTTTGTGAGGTGGGCTGGCGAAAGGCGAGGAGTTAAGCTATTGCGTGATACGGGGGCTTCTCAGACCTTGTTAAAGAACTTTACTGGTAGGCCGATTAACGCTGCTCGGGTGGTGGTAGTTCAGGGGATCAATGCTACGAAGTCCTACCCGCTGGTGCGGATGGAGCTGGAGGTGGGTGGTATGGCGAAGGAGCTGGATATAGGAATTGTAGAGAACCTGCCTGTTGAGGGCGTCGACCTCCTCCTCGGCAACGACTTTGCGGTGCCTGCTTCTAAAGTTTCACCCTTGGTCGTTGCCGAGAAGGCGGCCGACGTTAGTAGGAGGAACAGGAGTGGGTTGAGAAGTGTAGCATACAAACCATGGCGTGTGTTGTGACGCGTTCTCAGACATCCGGAGCCTTGCAGCCACCACCTCAGTCTATCAAACCGCGGAGGAAAGGTCACAAGAAAATGGGAAGTGTTGGTCAATTGGAGAGTTTTGAGCCGGCATTGTTTCTTGGTGACTCATTCTTGGCACCTATGTTAGAGTCTGGAGAGGCCCCGGGGCCTGTCACCGCTAGTGCAGGTGCAGGGCAGGAAGAGACTCTGCGACAGCATCGTTATGCGCAGCGTGAGGAAAGGATGGCTCAGCGGGACATTGGAGGTGGAAATAAATTATTTAAGATGAACTTGGATAATCTCGCACCTGCTGATATATTTTCCTTGCAGCTGGAAGATCCTGAAGTCAGGGCGTGTGGTAATGGTGCTATCGAACTGGAGAGCGATGGGGATGCGCAGCCTGGTGATTTTTTTTTGGCCGAGGGGATCTTGTATCGGAGACATCAGGATCCCAAGAAAAAGTTGGATGGCGGGTCAGGATTAGTGGACCAGTTAGTAGTACCGAGGGTGTGCCGTGTGAGCTTATTGAGATTAGCTCATGATGTGCCTTTGGCAGGGCACCTGGGGGCACGTAAGACGGAGGCAGCTCTGAGCAAGCTTTTCTGGTGGCCTGGGTTAAAGGCGAGTGTCGTGTCATGGGTGTCACAGTGTCACACTTGTCAAGTTGTTGGGAAACCCAATCAGGTCATCCCGAGAGCCCCGTTACAACCAATCCCTGTCATTGGGCCGCCCTTCAGCAAAGTAGTTATCGATATGGTTGGCCCATTGCCCCCCACTAGTGCCGGCAATAAATTTTTACTAACTGTAATGGATGTAGCAACACGGTATCCAGATGCTTACCCCATGCGCAACGGGATGGCTAAGACTGTTGTCAAAAACCTACTTGTCTATTTCTCTCGTTATGGCTACCCTCAGGAGATCCATTCTGATCAGGGATCCAATTTTACTTCTGCTCTGTTTAAGCAGACCATGCAGCAACATATGGGAAGGACTGGGATCTAGGTCTCCCATACGTTTTATTTGCTGCGAGAGAAGTACCTGGGGAGAGCTTGGGATTTAGCCCGAACGAGTTGGTTTTTGGACACAGGGTCAGGGGGCCCCTCCACATAGTCAAGGAGATCTGGGAGGGAGTCACAAAGCCATGCTCGCTTCTAAAGTATGTAGTTGAAAGCCGTGAGAGAATGCTAAAGAGCTTGGAGGTAGCAGGTCGGAACCTTAAGAGTTCACAAGCTCAGATGAAGGACAGATACGACCAGAAGGTGAAGCTGAGGGAGTTTGAAGTAGATCAGGAGGTACTGATACTACTGCCTCTGGTGGGACACCCCTTGTCTGCCAAGTATTCTGGTCCGTATCGGGTTGTAAGGAAGGTTTCTGATCTCGACTATTTAGTAGCTACTCCTGTCACCATCAACCACCATCTTGAAAAATGGTACACCCATAGCCCTCCCAACATTGACCCCCCCAATGAAATTAAGATCTTCTATCGCAATTTTATGTCCTCTGAACACAAAAATGACGAGGCCGTCTTAAAAGTAATAATCTCCAAGCATGTCCACCCAAGCAACCCGGAAAACAAAATCAAATTAATAATTTATGACAAATCCCCCAAGACCTCCAACCTCGTTCTCCACAACAAACCAGCTTCCACCAAGATAAAGAGCCCGATGACCGACGATCACGTCATTTACCAACATACCTGTAATTATGAGGACTGTGGACCTCATTCCTATATTGGCATGACGCAGACTCGTCTTTCACGTCGGTTAACTCTTCACCTTCAGGCTGGAGCCATCAAAGACCACTATCTCACCCCTAACCACCCCCACCTCACACGCAATGAGTTAGAGAAACACACCACCATACTCGATAAAGAAAGTGACCCAAGGAGATTACCTATACTCGAAGCGTTATATATCCAAGCTTTACATCCTAACATCAACAACCAAACTTTGGACCTTCAGATCCTTCCTTCTGCCAAAAGGCACTATCCTACAGGACCTAACGCCCCCCCTCGCCCCCCGGTGCCCTTGACGCAGCCCCCCGTGCTACCTCCTTCAGCTTTGTCTTCTGCCGGCGCCACAAGTACTACGCAACTTAGGCCACGCCCCTCGACACGCAGCCAATCAGCTTCGACCCCGCCAACCGACCACCATCTTCCCGCATCCAGTGCGCCTGCGTGAAGCGGATCTCTCTTTTATACTCCTAGAATACCCCTCCACCAATAGCAGACTTTTGCCCCCTGATTTTCGCCTCCTCTGATCCTCCACCCTCTATACTGTATATACCCTTCCTGTTTACCTTTTATATCATTCTATCCTTACTTGATAATGCTGGTTGTCCAGTGAAACGCGTCGTATATCCTGTACCATCATGTACATTAATGTAACCCTGTACCATCATGAATTTTGCTAATCTCATTCATCTACTTCCTGCCACCCAGCGAAAACTCATCAGAGACCTGGAAACTTTGAATAATAAAATTTCCAACGCAGAAATTGCCATTTCTTTCAACCTCGTATGTATTAAAGAAAATGTATTACCTGGCTTTACTAACATATATATATATATATATATATATATATACTGTATATATATATTATACAGTATATATAAATTAATAAATCAAGCAATAAGTAAACCCTTTCCCTTTAAGGCTTAAGAATCTTACTTGAACCGCAAGGCTAGTACAACATAACGGTATGTATTTATTATATATATATATATATATATATATATATATATATATATACTGTATATATATATATACAGTATATATATATTGTTATGAGGGGAGCCGGGGCAACCAGATGCTTACATAGCCTAGCCCACAGCACCGTACTACATTGCAACAGACACGCTCTTAATATCTTACTCAAACACCAAGACACGCAAGTTCTCTAGGATTTTTTTTTATCTTCCTCTTTGCTTATTAACCCCTCAGACCCGGTTGGGCTCTGAGAAACCCATAACAAACACCCCCCGCGCAACCCGGATGGGCTCTGAGGCTCCGGGTGCTTGCGTACGTGCTTTCGAATGGAGCGCGTAAATTTTTGTTGTCGTAGGTGGTAGACAGCGCCACCACATGTGAACTACGCCACGACAACAGTCTCTATTCCGATGTGTCCGATACCGTGCTCCCTACGACGCCCGCCCAAGCTCGTCGCGTCTTACGCAGACGACACCGCCTAAATGTGTTATCTCCCGGAGGTATTGAGGAGACATTGAGACTTTATGAGCGTGCTGATGCACAGCATAATGTTGATGATGAAGATAGTGATAAATCGGCTAATTATAAGTCTAGTGATTATGGCGATGACAGTGACAATGGTACGCAATTTAGGGGATTTGCGAGTGAACATGAGAGTGATGAAGGTGATGTAACAGCTTACGCGGAAGCTGTTTTAGCTGATGAAAGTGAAGTGGGGAAAGTGAGTGAGTGGGAGAGTTCAAGGTCACTCTCCAAGTTTCAGTTGAGTAACATGACTCCAAGCCTTTCGCCAGCTAAATCGCCTTTCAAGCTACGCTTTTATAAGAAGCAAGTACTTGAAAAGGCGGCCGCGGCAGCCAGGGAAGAAGCCAAAAGACTTGAGACTGTGAGTGAGGGTCAGCGTGGTGACTCATCTCGCCCGCTATTGTCTCCCTTATCTACCCAAGCCACCCAAGATGACCCGGGCGCCCCCCATCACTGCCAAGGGTTGAGGACCCCCCATTTTCGGCCTATTTTCCTCCTAGGTCCCCCGACAGGAGACATACTACTGCCGAAAAGGGGAAAGGCAGGAAATATGTAAAAAAAGGACAGCAAACTAGGCGGGTTTTGTTCGAAGCTCCCTCAGCGTCCACCCCTGCCAGCCATAGCCATACGCCCCCGCAACTTTCCCCACGGTCCTCCCCACCTCTTCAGCCTTCAACATGTGTACCTGACGAAGTTTTTGAGCTCGCATCACCAATACCTAGGCCTAGTGACAGTGGAACATTGCTTCCTGCCACTTGTCGCAGGCAAAGGAGCCCAGAACCTCGGGGGGACATAGCCTCACCTGCCACTCCTTCCCCACCTCGCCCCACCGCATGCCGTCCATGCATCACTCGTTCCCCGCCAGATTATGTGGGGGACACTGACGATGAAGGGCACCTCACAGATGACTCTGGCCATGACTATATATTTGTCCACCGTCAGGGCAAGATGACCACTCTGACGACGACGACTACATGGACATGGACGACCCTCAACCCATCCGCTCCGCCCGGGGGCCTCGTGCTATGGCCCGCCCTGGCTGCCGCCCTGGTGGCCCTAGGGCGCGTGCCTCTCGAGTTGGCCGTGCGCGTGCTGGGCCACCACCTGGAGCTCCTCGTCGGCGTCGCCAAGAGCCATTCTACGTGTTTCAGTGGGAAGACCTGGCTGACGGGGAAGATTACAACCCTGATGTGCCAGCTTTTGATGAGGTACAGGAGGGTTCAGGAATTACCCCCAATTTTCCCGCATGCCCCAATGCTCCACCACATGAGCTTTTTGAGGCCTTTTTTGATGAGGAGGTTACCGGATTTGTCATCAAGGAGACAATCAAGCAGCACCAATTCCAGGTCCACATGTTTGACAAGGTGACCAAGGGCCACATGAGGCAGTGGACCGAAGTGACTCATCACGAGTTCATGGTGTTCCTGGCACTCACCATGCTAATGCCTCATGTCAAGAAGCATAGGTTGCCTGACTATTGGATCACCAATGATCTCATATCCACCCCTGCCTTCGGGAAATATATGTCTCGCGACCGGTACCTTGACATCCTCGCAGCGCTCCATCTTGTCACCAACACCGACGTCCACCGCCCAGACAAGCTGTGGAAGATTAGGACGTTGTACGAGATGATGCGACACCGCTTCTCCTCCTACTTCAAGCCCTTCTGCAAGGTCGTCATTGACGAGTCTCTTGTGCTGTTCCGGGGAAAGCTCAGCTTCCGGCAGTATATCCTCTCAAAGAGACATCGCTTTGGCATAAAATTCTTTGTGCTGTGTGACTGCCGAACTGGCTATGTCCTGGACTTCCTGGTCTACAGCGGGAAGGAAGGGGACGTGCTTGTGGACCCCCTCATTGGCTTTGGCGGAGCAGTGGTGCAAGCCATGATGGACCGCTACTTTCACAAGAATCACGTCCTCTACACGGACAATTACTACACGTCCCCCACTCTCTCAAAGTACCTCCATGAGCGCAAGACGGGGACTGTAGGCACAGTACGAGGGAGAAGGAAGGGCATGCCACCTTTCCCTCCAAAGACCAAGAAAGGCGATGTGTTCCGGAAGAAGTCGGGGCCCATTCTGGCTATCCACTGGCACGACCAGCGGAAGGTCAACCTCCTGAGCACCGTCCACAAGGGGGAAATGGTGGAGACTGGCAAGGTGGATCGCCGCACCCAGGCCAGGGTGACCAAGCCCAATGCTGTCATGGACTACAACATCAACATGAGGCTGGTGGACAAGTCCGACATGCAGATAGGCTTCATTGACTGTCTGCGTACCTCGTGCAGATGGTACAAAAAGTTCTTTCTGCACATGGTGGACATGTCCTTTCTGAACGCTTACAACATCTACAAGCTTCGGAATGAGAACACACTCAGGAAGTTCAATAGCCTGCGGAGGTTCCAAAAGCAGGTGTTGAAGGAGCTCCTGGAGAAGTATGCTATGCCACAGAGGGCAGTGCCACATGCTGGGCCCGCCGCTACTGACCGATTGCACTGTGCATATTACATGAATATGCACAGGCTCATTTCCCTGCCTCTGACAGCAGCAGGAAGAAAGCAGCAGAAGCGGTGCCATGTCTGCTACAACACCAGGCTGAGGGCGAGGTCAGAGAAAAAGTCCACCATGGAGAGTGTGGAGTGCAAGGTGGCACTCTGTGCTGAAGGGTGCTTCTTTGATTACCACTCCAAGCAGGAGTTCTAATCATGGTGAAAGTGCCAAAGACAGTGACAATATGTACAGGCAAAAAGTGGAAGTAAAACAAATTATTGTAATTCAAAAGTCAAGCATTATGAGAAAATTGATACAAATACAATAACACCATAATAATATGTGAAAGTGACACATATATGTATATAATAAGTGACATTCATATGATTAGAACCTATAGAAATATATAAATCAGTGAAAAAGACAATAAATTGTATATAAAACATTTACAAAGCATATAATTAAGTGAAAGTGACACAAGACCTAATATTTGATGGCCAAAGTATAATAAACACCTGTGATAACGAATAATCAGTGCCTAATATAACAATAATCTACCTCGATTACTAATAAAGCGTACGGTATCGAGTGAAAATGAGCATTATCAGCGACAGTGACACTCTAAAGCATATTTACCAAAGTGAAAGTGACACAAGACATAATATTTGATGGCCAAAGTATAATAAGCACCTGCGATAACGAATAATCAGTGCCGAATATAACAATAACCTACCTCAATTACTAATAAAGCGTAAGGTATCGAGTGAAAATGAGCATTATCAGTGACAGTGACACTCTCTAAAGCATATTTACCAGAGTGAAAGTGACACAAGACATAATATTTGATGGCCAAAGTATAATAAACACCTGTGATAACGAATAATCAGTGCCTAATATAACAATATCCTACCTCAATTACTAATAAAACGTACGGTATCGAGTGAAAATTAGCAATATTAGTGACAGTGATACCCTAATACACATACTTTACATAATTGGCCTCAAAATAACTATAAAAATATCAAATAAACATCACTTTGTCAATATCAAACACTAAAATCGTCTATGGGAGGTAAACACTCTGGCACGACGAGCGGCTAGGTGAGTGGTAGGCATGGCCGGGGCGACGCATCCGAACGCGGGAAGAATTTGCCGCCGAAAATCACTCTACTTCCCGCGCTCGCCATTATGCAACCACTGGGGCTAGAGACCTCTACTCAATGGCATTCTACAGAGGAAGGGTTGTGGAAAATTTTATTTTTTTATTCATAACAATACATGCCCTATTTATTGAGTTACAGGTGAGTGAACATAGCCCAATAATCGTAAAAACACCCGGTACCACAGTACAGTCGCGAGCTAAGGGCGCCGGTACGGGTCTGGAGGGTTAAAGCAGTAACAAGGAGACACAAAAATATCTATTGTCCCCGAGTCTATTCCACAGTGCGTGTAGTATGCAAGAGAACTTCTAAAGTTATTCTATACTGCACCAACATTATCCCACCATACCACTACTAGACTCCCAGAACACTCTGTATCATGCCCAATCGCTTAGGAATTGAGAACAATACAAAGCAAAAACCCATGGAAAGTCCAGTACAATAAACCTCTGTACCAAGCCTATTATCCCTAGCCTATGTCCTAATAATACACATACTGTGCTCTTCAGCACAGCACGGCGGTGGTGTTGTAAGGGATAAACAACTTTAATGACTTATCGCTTACAACATCATCTGGGGTTAGCTCAATACAATCGAGTGCAATGGGGACAACCTCACCTATAAACAGGCTCTATATAGTCCCTATAGTCCCTGACTGCACCGAATGTATTGCTGCTACAAACTAAACAAGGCCCAAGGGTTGATATCCTGGGGAAGTTGGAAGCTGGCTGCCACCCAATGAAGGGTTGGATAAGACCCGAGTCAAAGGATGCTGTGTGGTGGAAAAAGCTTAGCCTATCATATCACACACCCAGCAACCTCAGTTCTCAAAGGCCTGACAAAAACAGAGATAAACAGTCCAGCCACCCAATCCCCCCAGTGATATCAACCATGAATAATATGCACATATAATAATGGTGAAACAATGCAGCAGAATAATGAAACCAGTGTAGAAGCTTATACACTAAGATTGCCAAAGAAGCATGAATGCAGTGATCAATATTAAACTAAAGAGGTTAAAACAAAACAATATGCTCAATATGACTCCAGCCCCTGCTATGCTCCAATCAAAATAAAGAACAAAAAGAAATATGCGGTATTCAAGGGAAACAAAAGGAGTAAGCCTATCCAACACCAAACAGAGATGTAGACAGAGCGAGAGCTATGACTGGAGTGAGCTCTCGCACCCGCGGGAGTTCCCATGGCCAAGCGAGTAAGCGAGGGGAGGGGCACCAGGCGCCGCTATAATGCTTAATTATCCCAGGCGCCTGCACTCTCATTAACTTCACAAAAGTAACAAATAAACATAAGCCATCATTGTGTAAACTTATGATAAATGAAATAATCCCCCAAGGGCTGAACAAAAGAAGTAATTATACTCGTGGCAACAATAACAATGTTCCCGTAGGGGCAACCCTGACGAGACAAAGGCTGACCACGAGACAAGGCCCCTAGCCTCTCCACAGGCCACATGAGGTATCATAACACACATACAACTGAACTGGGGTATAAGTTCGGCAGGATGTGACAAAATATATATATATATATATATATATATATATATATATATATATAATATATACCAGTGTGTGTTTTTTTCTGTTTAGGCTCTGTCTCGAGTCGGCAACCCACAGCTATGGGGTATGTGCCTGAGTATATACATACCGGTACCGTACATACATAATACCAGTGACAAATACTTACTGCGGACCACGTTCCTTAAAAATATTAGTACCAAAAGTGTGGAGCAGAATACCAAGTGATAATGAGAACACTATTAACCAATTTTGTTTAGCGACGGTTGGAAAACTATCTTTTTATTATTATTGATTGCTAAAATGTTACTGTATATTTTCTAATCTGGTCACAAATCAATTCTAAATTGTTTAAGTTTACATAGTATGGGGGGAAATGATACGTATCTTTGATTGTGATAAAGGAAGTGTGCCTGAAGACTGGAAATCAGGTATAATAGTCCCACTGTATAAGGGTACAAAGTAAATCAAGCAACAACAGGTCTAGTGACACTTCTAGGCTGCTTGTCCTCCAAAACACTGAGGATCAAGTGTCTAAACAGTGGTTTAGAGTGGTTAAGGGAACATTGGAAAGGGAACTACTGCCCTGGAACTAATATCCGTGGCAGGATTAGGAAGTTAGTATGGGACAGATGGGTTAGTAACTGAGGGGGGGATAAAATAAAGTTATTCTTTACAAATGCAGTCAGTCGCGGGTTTGATGCGAGATATTTGTTTAGGCGAAGTTTAAATGAATCAATGGTGCTGCAGTCTCCTGTATAACGTCTTGGGGAAGCCCATTCCACAAGTTGACAACTCGATTGAAGAAAAAATTCTTAGATTTGTGGGAGTTAAAAGATTTACCAATACTTTTGCAACCGTTTCCCCGCGTGTAATTAGATTGGTCAATAGTGAAGTATAGTAAGTACTTACTACAGTTCATATTGTCGATGCCTTTGATGATTTTGAATACTTGAATTAAGTCGCCTCTTAATCTGTGCTGGGTTAAAGGAAATAGATTTAATTCTCTAAGATACTTCTTGTATGGTTTGTTCTTTAGGCTAGGTATCATTTTGGTAACTCTACGTTGAACTCGTTCTAGCTTGTCTATATCTTTTTGGTAATAGGGGCACCAGGATTGAACGCAGTATTCCAGAAGAGGGCGAACTAAGGAATTGTAAAGGGTTAGGATAACTTCTTTGGATTTATGCTCAAATGACCTGCCTATAAAGCCAATTATTTTGTTTGCCTTCTTAACAACTTCTGAACATTGTTGACTCGGTTTTAGGTTACTCGATATTGTTACTCCCAGATCGGTTTCTCTGTTTGCATTCTTAAGCTGAGTACCATTCATCGAATAGTTTGCTTTCTCATTTTGGTATCAGATAATAGTAGTACTTTACATTTATCCGCATTGCAACTCATTTGCCAAATTTGGGCCCAACATGACAACTTATCTAGATTGTGTTGCATATCGTCAACTTGTTCTTTTGAGAGTACGCTATTTGCAATTTTTGTATCGTCAGCAAATTTTGAGATTGTACAGGTGAGACCCTCATCTAAGTCGTTGATGCATATTAGAAAGAGAATTGGTCCTAGTTCCGATCCCTGGGGTACCCCGCTACTTACTTTGGTCCATTTAGAAGCCTTACCGTTTATGACTAATCATTGCTTTCTGTCGCTGAGCCAATGTTCTATCCATTTTAACACACCGTCTTGTATTACATGCGTTTTTAGTTTTATCAGTAAACATTTGTGGGGAACTTTGTCAAAGGCCTTTTGAAAATCAAGGTATATAATACCTACAGCTTTACTCTCATCATAGAGGTTGAGGATATCGTGGAAGAAGTCTAAGAGGTTTGTTAAACAGGAACGTTTTTTACGAAAGCTGTGTTGAGTATCTTTAAGTACAGGATGTTACTTTCCTCTAAGTGATTTACGAGTCTGTCTCTTATGAGTGTTTCTAGCATTTTAAATACAACAGAGGTTAAGCTAATTGGACGATAGTTACTGGGTAGGGATTTGCTGCCTTTTTTTAAATATCGGGGTTACGTTGGCTAGCTTCCACTGATCAGGCATAGTTCCAGACTGCAAGGATTTATTGAATAGCAATGTCAATGGTTTGGAGAGCTCATCCTTAGCTTCCTTTAGAACTCTAGGTGAGATTTTATCAGGTCCAGGCGTTTTATTTACCTTGAGTTTATTTAAACAATTCAATACTTCTCTCTCTGTTACGGTGATATTGCATAGAACATCTGAATTATCAATCTGAATCGGCGATGGTGTAGGGATATCACTGAGGTCTTCTGTTGTAAAAACTGATGCAAAGAAGTTATTGAGGGCATTACTCATTTGTACTTCGTCTTTGGTGTATTCTCCATTTTCATCGACTAACGGTCCAACAGTTGAAGTAACTACTTTTTTCTTTCTGATATAACTATATCATTCTTTCGGGTTTGTTTTACTTTGATTCGCAACATGTAACTCCAGGGTCTTTTTAATTTGCTTAATTAACTTTTTGGCTTTGCGTCGTAGCTCTACAAATTTCACCCGTTCTTCGTCATTTTGTGAGGATTTTAATCGATCATTAGCAAACTTTTTAGCTTCTTCTTCTTCTTCTTCTTCTTTAGAACCCGCCCGCACAAGCAGACAGTTTGAAATATCTTTATTCCACCATTTGGGCTTATTATTAGGCTATGGCCTGTATGCCATATTTTCATGGTATTCAGTCTTGCACTACTTTTAGGTAAGTGGTTTTGAATACTTCCCAAGATGTATTTATGTCGTTATTGTTAATTATAAAGCTC
Source organism: Paralithodes platypus (assembly GCA_032716605.1). Classification (NCBI taxonomy): domain Eukaryota; kingdom Metazoa; phylum Arthropoda; class Malacostraca; order Decapoda; family Lithodidae; genus Paralithodes; species Paralithodes platypus. Next base: position 33,433,257 of record CM064554.1, read on the forward strand.
CATTCAGTTTCTTTAAACATTGCTCCAACTTTAGGAAAGTTTGCTTTATTGAAATTAGGGACTTTCTCGATGCTGCTATTTGGTTCGTTATTAGTAAAATTTAAGCTGAAAGTTATCGTACGATGGTCGCTGTTACTAAATTCATCACCGACATTCAAATTCTCTATCAATTCTTCTTTTGTTGAAAGTACAAGGTCAAGGACGTTATTTCCACATGTTGGAAATCTAACATATTGATATAGCGAACTCTCTTGCAAGTTTGCATACAGGTCTTGTCCAGAGTGTGAAGTAATACTATCTCACCACTTGGTCACAGGTAAATTGAAGTCGCCAAAAAATACGGTATCTTTTAAGTTACTTACGTCTGCACTTTGCTCATAAATTTCTCGGTCAGTTTGTACTGATTGAGCTGGAGGTCTGTATATTAATGCAAGTATTATTTTTGTATCTTTATTATTCTTTATTATGTTACGATCGGGTCTCTATAAATCAGTGGCTCTTATACATTGGACTAGACTGGCATAAATGCAACAACGGAAACGCTAGATCCAACCCCTGATATATAATCCCGTCGAACAAAGAACACATATACCCTCCAGAGTTATATCTGCGATAGCGGGGTATCTTAACTCTCAGTATCTATGTGCTTCTACTATAGGCTGATGTTCTCTGAAACAGCCTATTAGCATATGGTTGCTTAGTTATGGTACACAAGGAAAAGATAGTTAACTTAATTAAATCACAAGAGTGATCAATGCAAACAAGAAGAAGGTTTACTTAACGTTACTTTAATCAATAATATCTGTCACTCCTTTATGAAAGAAGGTGTAAAGTCCTCAAGCACCGAACAAGGAATCTTCTGAATAATGTCGGATGCTACTAAGAAGAACGTATCGGAAATGGAACCACAAAATAGCAGGAGGCAGGACAATGCACGTGTAGGCTAAATACACAAAAAGGCTGGACCTATAATGTTATTGGACACAAGAATATTATAAGCGGTGCAACAGTAATAATGCTCGCCACGAAAAAGTAGTACTCCTATTAACAAAACCGGTCTATGCTGGTTGTGTCTCTCCACAGCAACCTAGACCTCAAAATGCTTGTGTAGAAATAATGGGTATGCATAAAAGAGTATATGATCTAATCCAGCTAATGTCTACCCGGGTTAATAAAGTCTAGCTGGGATGCGCAAAGGTACAGAATTCTGGTGGAGCAAGGCAGCTCCTAGCCTAGTGTGGACCTTGGGTCTGTGCGGCCTGATTACGTTAATATGAAGGGGTGCTCTCTTGAGGATTCTCGATCACAAGTATCGAGTATCCTCCGGCGACCCTCAAAAGTAAAAGCAAATAGAGTTAGAACAGTGTTGGGTGGATTAGGCAAGCAGCCCTCACGCACTACACAGTCTAAACTCCAAGGTACACAGACAAAAGATCCACCCAGGTAACCCACAGAATCCGTAGTGTCGTGCAGCTCAAAAGTAGCCTACACACAGTGAAAACACCAACAGCAAGGTACCTGATCCCTAGTCTAGCATTATTTAACCCTGTAGAAACATTAGTGATTGATGGAGACAGTCCGAGCAATACAATCTCCCAAAAAGACAATGACTATCTTCAACCTTAGCCTAGTACATAAGAAATGTGAGATCCAGCATATAATACAGTCTGGCCACCAATTCAAGGTGTGGATGCAGGGAACCAGAGGGGGATTGATATTAATAAAAGGTGAGGAAGTAGTGGAAATGATAGAGGCAGTAGGAGAGAAAGATTCTAAGACAAGAGTGTGGAACAGTTCATGGGAGATGCTTAGAGTATGCTATCTGGGACGGATCTGACCAGGATATTCCCAGGGACCGCATGGCTGGAGTCCCAGTTCGCAGGAATGGCACGAGGGCGCGCGACAGTCGCCCAGTAAGCAGCCGCCTAGTAGGCCGTGTTAGGCAGGAGGCAACGAAATCCCGCGAGGCCTATGTAAGGGGGCCAGTCACGCGCCACACTCACCACCAATTCACACCACCTGGTCTCTCTCTCTCTCTCTCCCGCTCGCCTTCCCATCATTCAACTACTTAACACAATACTTTCAATTGACTAAATAAAATAGAAAGGATTGTGACAGACGAAAACAAAGAACAGTTCTGAACTGTCTGCAATACAAGCTTTCTCGAGAAGGAAAGTACACAATGATAGGTAGACTGTAGCTACATTCTCTGCCCTGGCGAGTCCTAGCGAGTAAGCCATGCGGTTCTGGGGGAAGCGGTGAGTGTCACACCCCACCCAAGATTTTTAAGAGGCTCCAACTATGAGCTCTAAATCTGACACGCAGAACCCATACAAAACTCGCCACTCCTAGTCACCCAGCAACAATGAAATGTAAAGCACAGTTCACTTCAAAATAACACATTATAAAAAGGAACAACCCCTCCCAACACAATAGATTAAATTACATAGTTATGCTCATAAGAGCGAGCTTCACTAGCCCAGCCTTCTGAGAGGAGTACAACTCAGAATTTCTGCTATAACATACTTAACAAAAATTTAACTATCAAAGAAAGAGTTTTTATAGGATTTTTATATTTTTAATATGTTTATGGCGGCTGCACTAAAGGGGCAGCCTAGTTTTTTCTTCTATACCAACACAGCAACTCCTACTTTACGACCCAATACGCTGGGCTACCCACGCGAGCCAACAAGCACCAGACGTAAACATACTAATCAAACCAAAGTAGGAGGCTACCCTTGTGATGATCTACCCCGGGTCTTCCACCCTCGATAAGCAATCTGCAATCACATTCTCAGAACCGGCAATATGGCGTATGTCTAGGTTGTATTCCTGCAACATTAATGACCACCTGGTCAGCCTCATATTCCGGTTATGGAATTGATTCAGGAACTTGAGGGGGTGATGGTCGATGTAGATCACCACAACTGGTCCATAGGCTGGAACATACACCTCAAAGTGCCTGAGCGCTAGCACAATCACCAGCAGTTCCTTCTCAACTACTGAATAGTTCTTCTGCGCCGAGTTGAACTTTTTTGAGAAGAAACTGACTGGGTGCTCCAGCCCATCTTCGTCTGATTGCATCAGAACGGCACCAGCCCCCACACCACTGGCATCAGTTGCCAGCTGGAATGGTCGGCTAAAGTACGGGGCCCTGAGGATTGGGTGAGTACACAACAGGTCTTTTACTAGCAAAAAAAACCCTCTCACACTCAGGCACCCACTTAAACTTTCTATCTTTGGCCAATAGGTCCGTCAGAGGAGCCAGCACAGTAGAATAGCCCTTTACAAAGCGGCGGTAGTAACCAATCATGCCCAAAAACCTCATGATCTGCTTCTTGGTGGACGGCCTGGGGAAGTGGTTAATAGCCAATATCTTGTTCTGTGGGGGGCACACCTGGCCCAAACCCACCATGAACCCCAGATACTGCACGGTAGCCCGCACAAAATCACACTTTCCCAGGTTGACCACCAAGTTTGCCTCGCTTAATTTCTTAAATAGGGATTCTACATGTTCACAGTGGCTCTTGAAATCGTCATCGTAGATAATGACGTCGTCCAGGTACACGGTACAGTTCGGAATGTCAGCCACTAACTCGTTCATCAAGCTTTGGATGGTCGCTGGTGCGTTCTTTAGACCGTACGGCATGACATTACAACGATATGTAGCACCATCCACCACAAAACCACACATCTCTTTCGCCCGTTCAGACAAAGGCACCTGCCAGTAACCTTTTACCAGGTCCACCTTGGTCAAGAACTTGGCCCTGCCAATCTTGTCTACACAGTCATCGACCCGGGGAAGAGGATATGGGTTGGTGGGATTCAAGCCGTTTAGCCTGCGGTAATCAACACAGAAGCGCACCTTGCCATCCGGCTTAGGTTGCAACGTTACGGGAGATATCCACTTTACCGCCCCCTTCTCGATCAGTCCCTGTTGCAACATATACTCCAACTCCGCCCGGAGGGCCGGAAGTTTAATAGGGGGCACCCTATAGGGCACTGATTTGAAGGGTGGGTGGTCTCCGACATCAACGTCGTGCACCTCCTGAGTAGTGAGGCCTGGGTGTTCCGCAAATACAGTAGGGTATAAACAAAATAGGCGCTTGACAGCCACACGCTGTTGCTCAGGTAGGTGTTGCAAAGCCTCATGAGCCGCCTGTCTCGTGTTTCCCGCCCACTGATCTGCAGAAACATGATAATCCCAGTTGTCATCCACCTGCGCATGACTGTCCCGTTCTCCTTCTCCACCTTGACTGCTGAAAGTCATCACGGAGACAGTGAGAGGCTCAGGTGGGCGCCTTACATACTCCTTCATCAGGTTGACATGACATAACTGATTCCTCTTACGCCTGTCTGGAGTGGCCACCAGGTAATCTAAGTCTGAGAGCTTCTCTGCTACCCTATAAGGACCAGCGTACTTTGCGGATAAGGGGTGACCTACAAGAGGGAGTAGTATCCACACCTCCTGACCCACGTGAAACTCCCTGAGTTTCACCTTGTGGTCGTACCTGTCCTTCATGAGGGCCTGAGAGCCTACCAGATTGCGGCCAGCCAACTCCAGACTACGCAACATTCGTTCTCTACTCTCAAGTTCGACAGCACCGTCACTACACTTTAGAACCTCCGGGTCTTCTAGCTGCAATTTGCGAATATCTGAGGGAGCTAGCCTGTCTAAGTGTTTGCGAAACAACTCATGCCCTCCCCCAACATCGAACTTTGCATCCCGTTGCTCTCTCCGTGTATGCCGTTGCTGCCTCTGAGTCTCTTTAAGCCCTGCCTCTACACTCTCAGTGACAGGTGGTGATACTTCTCCAGACTCTAATAACGGTGCTAATACCGAGTCCCCGATAAGCGCTGCTGGTACTAGACTCTCCACCGTATCAGCTTTCAGCACCTTCTCGTGACCGTTCCTCCGCTTATTTGAAGACTGTTGGTTAGGCTGTGACTCCCTGGATGCGAGAGATCTGGTTACAACACACGCCATTGGCTGCACCTGACACTTCTCAACCCACTCCTGTTCCTCCCCACTCAAGTCGGCCGGCTCCTCGGCAACGACTAAGGGTGAAACCTTAGAAGCAGGCACCGCAAAGTCATTGTCGAGAAGGAGGTCGACGCCCCCAACAGGCAATTTCTCCACGATTCCCACATCCAGTTCGCGAGTCACACCGTCAACTTCAAGCTCCATTCTAACAAGCGGGTATGACCTAGTTGCATTAACTCCCTGCACCACAACTACCCGCGCCGCGTTTATGGGTCTACCAGTGAAATTCTTCAAGAGTGTCTGAGAGGCACCTGTGTCACGCAAAAGCTGTACCCCGTGCTTCTTGCCCCCCCACTTCACGCAGCCATGCCCTCTATGGTCGCAAAAGGCATCGCGGACAGGGTTCGAGCCTTCCGGATCCTTCTTCACTGGCGGTGCTCCATCCTCTGATCTTATGCCTCCAGCAAACACAGAAGACTTCTGGAACACCCCAATGCTGCGAGCCAATGACACAGCCGCCGTGGGAGGTCTGCTCGGACAAGCTTTTACCATGTGCCCCTCTTTGTGACAGTGATAACACTCAAATTTCCCCTTGGACTTATACTGAGATGTAAAAGTCCCCTGACCCTTCTTAAACGGGGCGGTGCTAGGTTTGTGATCAGTCTTGGTGTCATTGCTTTTAAATTTATGTGTGTCCATATTCCGGGGAGGGGGAGGGTAACGCTCCTTAACGCCTACATCGTTTCTCTGTGCAGAGCCGCACCCCTGAATTAGTGACAACCGACGATCAGCCATCTCTGCTGCTTCTACGAGAGTTCTTGAGTTCTTCTCTTTAAGGTTTAAAGTCAAGTCGCCGCCCGTACACTTATAAAACTGCTCTAGAAGCATCAACTGTTTCAACTCATCAAACATAGTTGTCTTCTCGGATCTGAGCCAGTTTCCCATAGCGTCGGACAGGTCCCGGGCGTGCTCCAAGAAGGTACTGTCTCGCCCCTTAGTCACACCCCGGAACTTTAACCTATATGTCTCGGGTTGTAGCTCATATGCCCGCAGGACAGCCTCCTTGAGCTCCTCATAAACAACGCAGGACTCCAAAGGCAGTGCATCGTAAGCCTTGAGCCCCTTACCTACGAGTCTAGATGACACAACGGCCGCCCACTTAACTTCAGGCCACTGATGCTCCCGGCACTTCTTCTCAAATCTATTGAAAAACTCTGTGACACCAGACTCGTCAAATACAGGGACCAGTTTGAGAAGGTGTGACAGAGACTGATCATGCGCACGGTTTCCAGTACCGAGTCGCTGTCCCGTCGCCTCAACATGAGACTTCTCTAAATCCATGTCGGCACAGTATCTTGTAGATTCTAGTTCAGTCCTAAGCTCAGCTTCCCTCGTCTGTTGCTGCATCCTAGCCAGCTCTTTTCTCTCTTCTATCTTAGCTAGCTCATTTCTCTCTTCTATCTTAGCTAGCTCTTTTCTCTCTTCTATCTTAGCTAGCTCTTTTCTCTCTTCCATCTTAGCTATCTCGAGCTGAAAGAGCATCTCTGGGGTCAAACCTTGAGGAGGAGGAGGGGATGCAATGATGTTAGAAATACCCGGTGATCCCCCAGGGGCAAACCACCCTGCCAGTCACTACCCACCTGCGGAAGCATGCTCAGGGTCGGTACTCCAATAGGAGGATTGGGAGTCGAGTGAAGGGGAGGCTCGGCCAAAGGGCTCTGAGCACTCACCCTACCTCGTACGCCAGTCACCCCACCCAGCACACACGTCATCAGGTCATCCTTGGTCATGGCACTAGTACATACATGACCGATAGCTGCGGCTAAGCACTGGAGACCGTACCGATTCATACCCACCAACCGGTCGGAAGTAACAGGCCATTGTAAAAAAATCCTTGCATCCTCCTCACTGTTCACCAAGTTAACAACCTGCCCATGCTGCTGCTCCTCAGCTTCTACATCACGTACTGTGTCTTCATCCTGCACTGATCCGCTATAAGACATGATGCTCACTGAAGATTTTTCACTTTGATACACAAAAAAGAAGTACCCAAACTCTTATACCACAATATTCACAATAAAAAATTCTCGGAGACAGCTTAAGTGCTATATAACTTTGCTAAAAAAAATAATTCTTGCATGTCCTCAAAAAATATTCCACAAAATCAACAAATGTTCACTGCCTAAGCTGTGAGAAAAATCTGCACAATAACCTGCAATTATATGTCAGTTCACCAAATCCTGAGCTAGGTCGCCATTTGTTACGATCGGGTCTCGTATAAATCAGTGGCTCTTATACATTGGACTAGACTGGCATAAATGCAACAACAGAAACGCTAGATCCAACCCCTGATATATAATCCCGTCGTACAAAGAACACATAATACCCTCCAGAGTTATATCTGCGATAGCGGGGTATCTTAACTCTCAGTATCTATGTGCTTCTACTATAGGCTGATGTTCTCTGAAACAGCCTATTACCTATAACATATGGTTGCTTAGTTATGGTACACAAGGAAAAGATAGTTAACTTAATTAAATCACAAGAGTGATCTAATGCAAACAAGAAGAAGGTTTACTTAACGTTACTTTAATCAATAATATCTGTCACTCCTTTATGAAAGAAGGTGTTGTAAAGTCCTCAAGCACCGAACAAGGAATCTTCTGAATAATGTCGGATGCTACTAAGAAGAACGTATCGGAAATGGAACCACAAAATAGCAGGAGGCAGGACAATGCACGTGTAGGCTAAATACACAAAAAGGCTGGACCTATAATGTTATTGGACACAAGAATATTATAAGCGGTGCAACAGTAATAATGCTCGCCACGAAAAAGTAGTACTCCTATTAACAAAACCGGTCTATGCTGGTTGTGTCTCTCCACAGCAACCTAGACCTCAAAATGCTTGTGTAGAAATAATGGGTATGCATAAAAGAGTATATGATCTAATCCAGCTAATGTCTACCCGGGTTAATAAAGTCTAGCTGGGATGCGCAAAGGTACAGAATTCTGATGGAGCAAGGCAGCTCCTAGCCTAGTGTGGACCTTGGGTCTGTGCGGCCTGATTACGTTAACATGAAGGGGTGCTCTCTTGAGGATTCTCGATCACAAGTATCAAGTATCCTCCTGGCGACCCTCAAAAGTAAAAGCAAATAGAGTTAGAACAGTGTTTGGTGGATTAGGCAAGCAGCCCTCACGCACTACACAGTCTAAACTCCAAGGTACACAGACAAAGATCCACCCAGGTAACCCACAGAATCCGTAGTGTCGTGCAGCTCAAAAGTAGCCTACACACAGTGAAAACACCAACAGCAAGGTACCTGATCCCTAGTCTAGCATTATTTAACCCTGTAGAAACATTAGTGATTGATGGAGACAGTCCGAGCAATACAATCTCCCAAAAAGACAATGACTATCTTCAACCTTAGCTTAGTACATAAGAAATGCGAGATCCAGCATATAATACAGTCTGGCCACCAATTCAAGGTGTGGATGCAGGGAACCAGAGGGGGATTGATATTAATAAAAGGTGAGGAAGTAGTGGAAATGATAGAGGCAGTAGGAGAGAAAGATTCTAAGACAAGAGTGTGGAACAGTTCATGGGAGATGCTTAGAGTATGCTATCTGGGACGGATCTGACCAGGATATTCCCAGGGACCGCATGGCTGGAGTCCCAGTTCGCAGGAATGGCATGAGGGCGCGCGACAGTCGCCCAGTAAGCAGCCGCCTAGTAGGCCGTGTTAGGCAGGAGGCAACGAATCCCGCGAGGCCTATGTAAGGGGGCCAGCCACGCGCCACACTCACCACCAAGTCAGACCACCTGGTCTCTCTCTCTCTCTCTCCCGCTCGCCTTCCCATCATTCAACTACTTAACACAATACTTTCAATTGACTAAATAAAATAGAAAGGATTGTGACAGACGAAAACAAAGAACTGTTCTGAACTGTCTGCAACACAAGCTTTCTCGAGAAGAAAAGTACACAATGATAGGTTGACTGTAGCTACATTCTCTGCCCTGGCGAGTCCTAGCGAGTAAGCCATGCGGTTCTGGGGGAAGCGGTGAGCATCACAATTAGCACAAAGGATGTGTCGATGTTCACAATTTGAGGTTTTGACAGGAGGGTCGGGTTAAGACTTTCTTTGATATAAAGTAAAAAGCCACCACCATTTTTATTTATTAGGCTTTTCTCAAACATTACAAAACTGGGAAGTGAATACTCTGCTAACAAGTTTCTGTCTTCCGTATTGAGCCAAGATTCTGTTATGCCAATAACATCGTAATTTTCTGTAAACACTAGTTCCTCTAAATCTGAAAATGTATTGCGTATGCTATGAGCATTTGCATAGAAAACCTTTAATGTTGTGGATTCAGAATTCAGGGAATGTTCTTTAGCAAAATTCTTGGTTCTGGTCGGATCTTCATTTATGTACCTGCCTGTCCTCGGTCCTCGCTGTCCTCGATCCTTGTCCCTGGTTGTCCTCAGTCCTCACTGTCCTCGATCATCGTCCCTGATGGTCCTGGGTCCTCACTGTCCTCGCTCATCGTCTATGGTGGTCCTCGGTCCTCGATCATCTTCCCTGGTAGTCCTCGGTCCTCGATCATCATCGCTAGTGGTCCACGGTCCTCGATCCTCGTCCTTGGTGGTCCTTGGGCCTCGATCCTCGTCCCTGGTGGTCCTTGGTTGGCTCTGTTTCGTTTTCGAAAATCCTTTACTGCGTTGTGAAGCAGGCGGCCAAATCTTGATGCTCCCACCTGGTTTAGGTGAACTCCATCCGCTGTAAACAGATGATCTTCACGGTAGAAGTCATCCCAGGTATTGATGAATCCAATGTTTTCCTCCCTGCAGAGTTCAGCCAATCGACGATATACGCTAGTGGCCATGTTGAAGAATGTGTTCTTCACACCGATCCTGGGAATGATCCCCGATATGATGACTCTACGTGACTTATCCTTATACGTCTGAATCAGCTTCCGGTACTTGAGCAGGAGGTCCTCCGATCGAGTCCGCTGCACGTCATTAGATCCAACATGAATGACGTACATTGTGCGTGAGGGGGCTGACTTAGAAACATCGTTGACTGCAGCTGCAACGTCGTCCACACCGCCACCAGGGATACAGAAGCGCTTCCTGGTCCTGGGTGCCCTGGCGCAGAACTCGGTAAGTTGTCCACGAATCATGGAATCCCCTACGAGCCGAATTTCTTCTATTTCTTCTTCTTCGTCTAAGTCCGCAAGAATCTGGTAACGGTTCTTGCACATGGTTTCGGTGATGATCTTCCTTGCGATGGGGCGAACGTTGTTTCTCACAACGCGGAAGTTGTCCTGAGGGAGAGCAGTCATTACTTGAATTTTCCTGACGTGGTGCTGAAGCTGGTACCGCTATATCAGGCGTAGGGCTGTTGGAAGATGCTGCGGTGGTAGAAATTGCTTCATTTGATGATACTCCTAAGTTAAGCGTTGCAAATTCTTGGAGTGTTTAGAGGGGAGAGAGGAGTGTGTGGGATATGTCTCTTAACAGTGGATGGTTATTTGTTGTTTTGGTCAATTTAATTATAAATATCTATATTTTTAGTTTCCTTGTAGATCTCCATCAAGCTTTAAAAAACACCCCTTAGACCCCTCTTCAAGATAAATCTGTATGCCCCAGCCGATGGTCAGTTCCTCCTTAAACTACAGGCTCTGTATTGCTCGCCAGGAAAAGATAGATATCTAAGTGGCACGAAAGGTCCTAATATTGACAAATAAATGGGGTGACAGGTCATACAATCGCCAAACTAATGGAAAGAAAATCTCAAAATCTCAAAACTATTGGGGTTAAACATTATGGAGAAGGGAGTCTAGAAAATGCAACCATTAATCATAGTAGGGAAAATGTACTGCAGGATAGTGATCGAGAAAGTGAGAGTGAGAACGAAGAAATAGGTAGGTGAGGAGCAGGGTGGGTTTAGAAAGGGAAGAGAGTGTGTAGACCCGATTTTCTCCTTGAGATATATCTGGAGAAGGGACGAATGTTGTATGTTGCCCTTATAGACATAAATAAAGCTTATGACCAAGTTGATAGAAAAGGTTTGTGGAAAGTACTGAGCTTATACGGAATAGTTAGTAAATTCTTTGATCTGAATGTTGGGTTAAAGCAAGGGTGCGTAATGTCCCCAGGATTGTTTAGTATATACAGTATAATTGTATATTGATGGAGTCATGCAAGAAATTAAAAGAAGAGCAGTGGATGTTGGTGTATCCCTGATAAGGGAAGGGAGTGAGTGGAAGTTGCCTGTGCTGCTGTTTGCTGGTTATACAGTGTTGATTAGTGATAATGAGTGGTAAATGACCGGTAAATATGTTTTGTAACTGTGGGTGAGAAACGGAACCTAAAGGTAAATGTGGTGAAGAGTAAGGTCGGGTGCAGTGACAGAGTGCTTCGCAAGGTTGATGATCAGGTTATGGAGAATGTCAGCTCATCTATGTATTTGAGCGGTGTAATAAATAAAAATGGGAGTATGGAGGATGAAATGCGGGAGAGGTTACACAGGGGTAGAGGGTTATAGGAAAACTTAAAACAGCGACAAGGCATAGGATGGACAGCATGGAAGTAAAATAGTCATTGCATGACAATGTGGTAATCCCGACATTGACATATGGGAGTGAAGCATGGATGTTGTTGCAGAGACACAAATCGAGAGGAGAGGAGATGGGTTACTTGAGAAGTGCGTGTGGAGTTACATGGAGAGATAGACAGACAAATGAAGAACTACAAGAGCGTTGTGATGTGGATGTGCTGGAGAGTGTAGAAAGAAGCACCTTGAGGTAGTTCGGTATGTTTTTTTGTTTTTTTTTTTTCTATGTGGATGAGGGAGACCAAAGGCAAAACTGCCTGTGACGAGTGCCTCCCCCAGAGTTAAAGGAGGAACGTTCGAGCCAAAATGTCTGGACACACAGAGTTTGAAACAATTTAAGTAATAGGATGAGGGAAAGATGGATTCAGGGAGAGAGTTCCAGAGCTCAGCTGTTGAATAGAAGAATGATTGGGAGTAACATTTCACTCTTGAGTTGAAGAGTTGTACAGGGTAGGGGTGGGAGTGTGTTTCAAGACGGGCACTATGTACTCTATGTAGAGGAGGTGGTATGCACTGAGAGAGCTCTGAGGAACACTGATTATTGTAGTAGCGATAGAATAGCGAGAGATGCAACATTGCGGCAAAGAGAGAGAGATTGCATAGAGTCAGTGAGTGGACTGGAGTTAATGATACAAAAGGCTTTCCCTTCCACTTTGTCTAGAAGTGCAGTGTGAGAGGATCCTCCCCACACATGTGAACAATACTCAATACAAGGACGCACTGTGCCTTTGTACAGAGCAAGAAGCTGAGCAGGGGTAATGAACCCCTTATGCCCCTTTCCCACTGATGCGATTTCTCACGATTTTCATCGCCGACACCAATAAATTGGCACATTCGTGACATGTCGCAACAAAATCTTAAACCCTCGCATGATAATCGTTTGACTTGCAAGGTCTCGCAAGGGCCCTCGCGGGTCATCGCAAATGTTCGGATTGTTCAAAATTTTGGACGAGGACTCATGAGGGTTCGTAGCCATCGCAAGCATCGTCGAGCATCGCAGAGGGATCTGCGAGGCTCTCGCAGATCATCGGCGACATCGGCGAGACATCGCGGAGGTTTTCGCACAAATTTTTTTTTTTCAACACTGCACTGCGGCTCGCCGATGATCTCAGATGTTCTGAGAACATCGACGATGCACAAGTCATCGTCGATTTCCTCGTCGATTAGTCGTCGACGTGCGCACAAGTACTTGCCGAGAGTATACCCGCCAGGGGTATGCTCCGCACGAGGCATGCGAAGGGCCTTCCGACGTCGCGGAATGTTCAAGACACACCTTGCCGAGTTCAAAGAGCACCTTCGGCGAGGTGGGTAAAAAAAAATGATTAGGCCTATAGTGAACCTGTCAACCCTTTTTTCTATGCACCTCTCGTGGGGGTTCACCGTTTTTTTTTCTCCTTCTCTCCTTTTCTCTCTTTCTCTGGTTTGTATCCATTCAGCCCCATTCAGCCAACTGTTTTAAGACGTTTATCCCCATCCAAATATCTATATCTTCCTGGCAAGCGATAGCGAACCAGCATTATATGGAGACATTTTTCTATCGAAAAATGTACAAATTTAGCTTGCTCTCAAAACAAAAATATATATATGTTGGCTCGCTACCGCTCACTAGGAAAATATTGAAACCTGGATGGGGGTAAACGTCTTAAAACAGTAGGCTGAACGGGGCCGAACGGATACAAGGCAAAGAGAGTGGGAGAGAAAGAGAGAACAAAAAACGAGGAGAGAGGGAGAGAAAGAGAAAACAAAAAAAGGCGAGGTGGGCTCAATTAGGCCGTAACGCAAACATTGAGCCCACCTCGCTTATTTTGGTTTCTCTTTCTCTCCCTCTCCCCTCGCTTTTTTTGTTTTCTCTTTCTCTCCCTCTCTCTTTGCCTTGTATCCGTTCGGCCCCATTCAGCCTACTATTTTAAGACGTTTACCCCCATCCAGGTTTCAATATTTTCCTGGTGAGCGGTAGCGAGCCAACATATATATTTTTTGTTTTGAGAGCAAGCTAAATTTGTACATGATTTGATAGACAAATTTCTCCGGCGAAGCCGGACATTGCCAATCTCCGAATTAAGGGGAGATGGGTCGTGTTTCTGGTCCCCTTTCTTCCTCATGGTTAACCCCATTAGTTTTCATATTTTATGATGTTCGGCCCATTAGTTTGGTGAATTTAAGACATTTCACCCCATTTCGTTGTCAATATAAAGACTTTCGTGTCATTTAGGCGTAGAGTTTTCTAGCGATAGCGAGCCTGTACTTTTTGAGGAACCGGCCTTCGGCCAAGATATTTTTCTATCAAAAAATGTACAAATTGATCTTGAAGGAGGGTGTTGGGGGGTGCTTTATATGCTTGATGGAAGTCTAGGGATGAAACTAAATAAATCATAAACAAATATATAAATTAGCAAATATTACGCCCATTTCCCCTTAAGGGGAAATGGACCGTTTGTTTTGTCATTCATTCCTTTATTTCTTAGTTTCCTCACTAGACCTCCATCAAACTTAAAACAAAAAACTCTAGATCCCCCTTCATGATAAATTTGTACATTTTTGACGAGTTGGGTTGGGTATGAGGGGGGATCTGCTTGGTGTGGCCCAATCGTCGCTCTGCAGACCCCGTAATCTTGTGTCGATCTCTGACCATTTTGGTGAGGTCAGTCCTCAAGGCATTAGTGAGTTGGGTCTATAATTAGGCCTTGTAATTGGGGTTGGGTGTGACAGGGATCTGCCTTGTGAGGGCCGATCGGCTTTCTGCAAACTCCCGTTTTCTTATGTTCGTGCCATAAAATATATGCAAAAAGTTTTCGGATAATCTCACCGAGGTATTCGCCGAGCTATCACTTAATTCGCCAAAGACGTCGCAGAACATACGCCGAGGATTCGTTCATCCTTCGCATTATTTCGCAATATTTTATTCAAATGCGACAGTTCTCGCCGAGTCATCGGTGAACCATCGCTCAATTTGCCGATGACATCGCATAATGTCGCCCATTCGTTTTACCCATCGGCGACACTGTCGCCGAGTGTAAACTTGTCAACGGTTTTTAACGGTCAAAATCGTTGACGTCGCACAAATTAGTTACGAATTGACAAGACTACGTCCTCGGTGACAAAAATCGTATGAAACCGCATCAGTGGGAAAGGGGCATTAAGGCGGTTGAACATACCCAGCTTCTGGGAGGTCATCTTAGCAAGACTGGCCATATGGTCCTTCCAAGAGAGATCAGAAGAAAAAGAGACACCAAGAATACTGAGAGATGATGGGTTGATTTTTGTATTGTTGAAGAATAAGGGAAAATCCGCTGGGAGTTCACGGCGGGTAGATAGATGGAGAAATTGGGATTTGGAAGTATTAAAGGTAACACAGTTTTCTCCGCCCCAATTGGAGATGGTAGTTAGATCAGAAGATAAATGTTCTATGGCTTCATTACGTTTGCTTTTGAGGGATTGCTGGCTGGGGCGTTCTGGGAAACTAATTGAATAGTGCAAAGCAGAGTTGTCTGCATATGAATGTATAGGACTGGAGGTACAGTTGAGAAGATCATTTATGAACATTAGAAAGAGAATAGGATATAGGACAGATCCCTGAGGAACACCGGAGTTGATAGGATGAGGAAGTGAGCGATGGCCCTCCACAACCGCAGCTATGCAACGACCGGAAAGGAATTTAGAGACAAAGGCACAGATGGAGGGATAGAAACCGAAGGGGGGTAGTTTAGAAACTAAAGATTTGTGCCAGACTCTATCGAAGGCCTTCGATATGTCTAACGCTTTAGAAAAGGTCTCACCGAAGTCCCGAAAGGAGGATGACCAAAAGTTAGTATGATATGAAAGAAGATCACCAGTAGAGCGACCTCTCTCCATACTAGCGATCTGATAGTAGATTAGGCCTATGAGAAGATAAATGCTTAGGAAATTTGGAAGTAAGAATAGTTTCAAAAACTTTAGAGATACAAGAGATGAGAGCAATTGGATGATAGTTGGAAGGTTGAGAGTGGTCACCCTTCTTTGGGACAGGTTGAATGAGAGCAAACTTCGAGCAAGAAGGGAAGATGTTAGAGGAGAGACAGATATGAATTAAGAGTTTGCCTAGGCAGGCAGTCAGCACAGAAGCACAGTTTTTAGTACAACAGGAGGAACACCGTCCGGACCGTACGCCTTCTTAGTATCAAACCCAGAGAGGGTAGAAAGTATATCTTGAGAAGAGATTAGGATTTTAGCCATAAATAGGAGAGAGGGGTGTGGAGAGGGAGGAATAGCACCAAAATCATCCAAGGTTGAGTTTCTAGCGAAAGTTTGAGCGAAGAGTTCAGATTTGTCAGAGGAAGAAGTGATAGTTGTGCCATCAGAGTGGAAAAGATGAGGAAGAAAAATTGTTGGAGAGGTTTTTGGCTAGATGCCAGAAAGCTTGGGAATAGCTAGAGCTGTATAGTTCAGTGCATTTATTATTGATGAAAGAGTGTTTGGCAAGTCGAAGAACAGATTTGGCTTGATTCCGGGCAGAGATGACGAGATGTACGAGAGTGAGGTGGAAGGAGAGAGAAGAGGCACACCGAGAATGAGGTGGAAGAATGGAGGAGAGTGGTGTTGGGTGGATGAAGCGGTGCCGGTTGACAGAGGTGCAGGGTAGCAATTTATTCGTGGTGGTCGAGTAGTGAGCACGCTCACGTGTGAATCTGCAAGACCCGTGATCATATCCCTGCCACGGCGGACATTTAACTCCTTGCGACATATATGACGCGATCGCGTCATATGGAACTTATAACCAAAAACTCATATGCCGCGATCGCGTCATATGGACTTATCTCCATGCCTCTCCAATAAGTTTATGACGCGATTTTGCGTCATATGAGCTCAGTAAGTCCGATAAGTTAGCTTACGATAAAACCGTTGGTGGCAACCTCAGCCTCCTCCGATAATTCTAACGGCCGCAGTGTTGTTGTGAGTGTAGTGCGAGGCAGTGGTAATGATCCCGGGGCTCCCGCCTCCTCGGACTTATTGGAACATAATATGTCTGAAGGAGTTAATGGGTGTGGTAGTACTTCCTAGCATGTTTCACATGCTCGCACCCAGTCAGGGAACATCCTGACGACGTATACAGACTAAACACACATAACAAAGCCACTCCAACAGCTTCCTCTCTCTCCAACACCCCTTCTCCCCTCTCTACACGCTTCGGAAAAATAGGAAAAGTAGAATGTAAAAAAATAAGAGGTACCATTGCAAAGGCTTATCCCTCAATACTTCATATGATCTCATCTGATCTGATCTGTGGCCACTCGAATGGGAATCAAGGTAATAGATAGAAAAATCTACGAATGTATGTGAATTGTAAGTAGGCTACTGTACACCATAGTCCGTAGCTCACTCATAACATTCGTGGAATTCATCTATTTTTTTATTATGAAAGTATAATTATCTCTGGAAACGAATTAATGAATATAATTTTCCATATATCAAATACAAAACTTTACATACCATTTATGGAAATGCAAGTTATATATAAAAAATCAATCATGATAGAATTATTTGCGATAGACAGGGAGTTCACGAATTCTTACGAGTAGGGTAGAGACTATGGTATCCAAGTTTACTATGTATATTTCAGTGTGTATACCCTTTTAGATTATTTTATATGTATTCCAATATACAAATATTTGTAAATTGAATAGACATTTCATGGCAAATATACGATTCTGGTTCTCTCTCTCTCAAGGACAGTAATGTTATTCCATTAGTGGAAGGAGAGGCTTTCGACACTTCTATTAATAGCACCAACTGATACTTAAATATTGTGAGAAACTGGGATTGGAGGTAAGCCCGGGGCACTGATCTGCGAGGTTTGTTTGCAGTTTTAAGTTCATTGTATTCTTGGCACATAATGTAATCTAGATACACGAATTATTAATGTATTATTTATATATTATTCTAGATTGACTATTTGAATGTGAGAGATGTTTATTGCTTCTGTGTGGCCAGGCGATCTCGAAGCATATATAATTATATTATATTATAATTATATATATACAGTATATATATATATATGTATATATGCAGTATATATATACGGTATATATATATATACAGTATATATATATATATATATATATATATATATACCGGTATACATATATATATATATATATATATATATACAGTATATATATATATATATATATTTATAATTATGTATATATATATATATATATATATATATATATATATATATATATATATACCAATTCAGTACCAATTCCGTCCTATAAATTTTATTCTGGCTACTAATAGACGATTGTATTAACAGTAGGGTCTAAAGCAATATACAGGCTTCAAAGTAGCTTAGTTAACCCATTTTACTACCACAGATCCATCTTAAACTACACAAAATTGTTTAAATACATCAAGATTAAAGTTAAAAAGAGGGCGCCGTTACAGAAGGGGTTATGGGTCAGAGACGTTTACTGCTTCTTTGTGGCCAGATGATCTCAAAGGTTATTATTTAATTCTATATTTATTAATATATATATATTTATCTAGATTGACTACTTGAAGGTGAGAAATATTTACTGCATCTTTGTAGTTAGACGTTCTCAAAGTGTATTTTTAACCCGTTCAGTACCAGATACGTAATTTTAATTTTATTCTAGCTACTAATAGACGATTTCATTAACCCTCCCGCATTCGGTAACTTAACCCTTGTCTAGCGGGGTGTTTTGGGCTCATTTGGGCATATTCAGGCCCTTCTGAATGATCAATCAAGTATCTGCATGAAAAGAAATGTATTCAGCCAAAAACTAGGCGCTAAAAGCTTCAAATGAGACCAGAACGAGCTACGTAGCACTCGTGGTTCTCTTTCAGTGGTGCCACGAACATGGGAGTTTAGCGTATAGCGGTATATTTTTCCCAGCTATGCTCACTACTGGCTACACTGCCGGCCTCTCGAGAACACAGGGAACATAAGTTAATGGGCGGCGGTAAGCCCTGGGAGACGGCTGTCTGGCCCACTGCGCTCCCGGCCATTTGCACTCTATTTTAACCATTTAAGGGGAACGTCTGGCCTTTACTCTAGAACGTGTCAGTGGATTTTGTCTGTATTTCATAAGATTTTGTACACGTATAGGGGACCTAACAACTAAGAAATTTCCAAAAATTTAATTCTCTAGGACAATTATTTTTTGAGTTAGGTGAGAATTAGTGTGTAAATTTATGACTTTTTGTAAAATCAGAATCTCATTTAAATATTGTTGCTCGATTGTTTTAATGCATTGGGGGTACTAACAATAGGTGTAGTTTCAATTGTACGTTGATACTTTTTTCCATTTTGTATCTAATTGTAGAATTAGGGCATTTACAATTAGGTACAAATTAGGTGACAAATGTCTCGGGGTGCTGTGTCAAAATGGGAAAGAAATAAAAAAAAATGGCGACGTGGAGTTGTAGAGAATTTCATGCCCTTTCCAATGACACCAGAAACATAGTTGTAGCATGTTTGGTTACGTCAGGACTGCGCCGACAAGTGAACTTTCTTACGTGAGGTACTAAGGCACGAGAGCTGTTGCAAGCCAGCCGGCCAGCCGCACCCTACCTCTCTCGCGGCTTGGACCACACTGCTCTTTCTCCTCCACCACCACCACACCCTTCGTTGTTACCCGGGTTGAGTACCAGATACTGTTAGGCAAAATATCTAAGAACGTCATATTTTCACCAAAAATTCATGTTTTTTTTGGTTTTTTTTGCAGATCCGAAACCCATAATGCATTTTCTACGCGTCTGCGCGACCCGCGACCCGCGAAAACTTTAAACTAGCCCAAAAATAACATGCTTCCAGACGGAATATTGCCTCAGGATTTTAACTGAAGACAGAGGGATGGGTGATGATGCCATATATCGGGTTGCGCAATATTGCCGTTTTGAGCACTATTACGAGTATGAACCGGACGCTCTCCTTAAAAGCCTTAATAATGCTCCTAACTTGCTGCAAATTAGTGCACGACTTAAGTCGAGCGCCGCCATTAAGGGATTAAATATGTAACTTATGGTAAGGCCTTCTTTAGCCCTAACCCTCTCACGTCCTGATACAATTTTTGAGCCTATTAGGGATACTTTAAAGCCTTTGTTACCGTCAGGGGTATTTATAAACCTTTAGTTTGTTTACTTCAACCTCTGCAGTTGTCTTTGATTTAGCTGTGGGCAGAAAACTAATTTTGGAGAGGTAATTATAAGAGTGAGAGTAATCTATTTCTTATTGCTACTCTGGCAACCTCTGCGTCATAAGGATGTGAGAGGGCTAATTTGCCATGAAATATCAGGCTGGGCGAGTTTTCGAAGCCTTGTTTTTCTGTATTTTCATCCACCAGAATGCTGTTTATTGTGATGTATCATATGTCAATGGAAAGAGGAATATTTATAGTACATGATAAAAAAAAAAAAAAAAAAATCGAAATATGAAAGTGTAAATGAGTCCGGAATACAATTATTTCCATGCAATTGTCTTCACACCGTCTTATCTCTAAATTGTGAGTGATGACCATATATTTTATTTTGTTCAAATAATAGTATTTTTTCTCCTTTTTCCAAATCTGAAAACAGAAATTGTTTATCTTCAATAGATCTCAAGCAGTGATCGAATAAAAAATGATTTTGATTGATATGGTTTATAACATTTTCGATTTATTTCGTTGCTACGAAGTGTATGATTTTAAATTTAGGCTGTATGAATACGGCAAATAATGCTGATGAGTATAAAACAAACTAGAAGTTCCTACGACAAATACTTTTTGCGCTATGAATATTTGAAATGAAGAGCCAAAATGCGAGTATTTACGCTTCACCCGTCTCTGTTCCGCCAATGCTAGCTGGGTTCCGAGCTGTTCCCCACCTCGGCGTTGGTTTATTTGCTCGGATACGTATATAACTGTTTATATCACCGTCATCGGAAAATTATGCTCTTTCTAATGGTGAAAACCAAAATAATATAGCGTAATTGGTTTGCGAGCTATGCGCAATTGTTTCCATGCACTGTTATTGTTATGTAAATATATGAAAATGTTTATACAGTTGCTTATCTTTGCCACAATATACAACACTTTTATATAATTTTCCTTGCCAATAATTGTATATGTTCATAGAAGACATGTCCGTCATGAAGGTTGTCAATTTTACTTACCTGATAGGGCCACAACCCTTTCCAACGAGAAGGGAAATGGCTCCTGGGTTGACACTGTAAAAACAAAACAAGAAAGCCAGGTTATCAAGTAATAAATTCAGAAATAATTCTATTGTACACACAAATAAAGTAATATATAAATATATATATATATATATATATATATATATAAAATTATATATATATAATATATATATATATATATATATACTGTATATATAAATACAAGGTGTCAAAAATATATATATTATATATACTGTATATACAAGATGTTATAATATATATATATATATATATATATATATATATATATATATACATAAATAGAAGGTGTCATAAATATATATATATATATATATATACAAGGTGTCAAACCACAGAAATATGCAGATTTCCAACCCACCCTAGGAGGTACTGCATTTGACTCGTTATTTTTTTAGAGTGGTTTCCCCAGGAGGCCTATATCCACTTTGATGATGAAGGTGGGTAAATGTAGGTGGGTGAATGTCGGTGGGTGAATGTCGGTGGGTAAATGTAGGTGGGTGAATGTCGGTGGGTGAATGTCGGTGGGTGAACGAGGGTGGGTGAATGAAGGTGGGTGAATGAAGCCGGGTGAATGAAGCCGGGTGAATGAAGAAGAGAAATGGAGACGAGAAATGAATGAATCAATGAATGAATGATTGCACATGGCTCCTGACTATAGGACACCTGCATTGTGACTATGGAAACGGTTGAAGCAGTCATTGACGTCAATGCAGAGGGCAACCGTGCAAGTCGTGCAGCGGAAGCTTGTGTCCTTGCGAATGCCGGTCATTACTTTGCAGTAATAGCACCGGAGTCGCTTCTTGACCGGAATCCTCTGCCGAGAATGGTCCAAGGCTCTGTTCAACCGGACATGGTTCAGAACAATAGGACGGGGCCTTGGGACCACTCCAGGTCGAGGTCTCCGGACTCGCACCGCTTGTGCTGCTTCCAGTACTGGTGGCGGTTGGTTGGCAGCTTCAAGAGCTGCTTCCCCATCGTCACCAGCAGCAGCTGCATCAGGTGCTAGTACCACGGGGGGTTCAACCAGGACATAGTTTCCCCCCGGGGCAGCAGCATCAGCAGCAGCATCATCTGGTTCTGGTGGTGGGGAGGGGACATCGAGACGTGGTGCCCTCTCAACGCCTCCAACAGGAGAGGGTGGAGTGTTGTCAGGAGCAGCAGGGGCTGGGGAGTCTGGATGGTCGTCGTCGGACGACCCAGATGATCCACCGGGTTGCCGTTGCCTGCGTGCATGCCTCTGTGGCTCACGCTGGTCATGCGGCAGATCTTGTTCTCGGTGGACTGGCCTCCCCAACATAGGCCACTCTGCAGGGTTGAAGTGCAGCAAGGAAGTACAGATGTGCTCCTGGAAGTCCAGCAAGGTCATCTTCTTCCTTGGGAAGCACTTCCTGTACAGGACATGGGCGTTGAAGAGGGCCATTTGGATGAAGTAAAAGGTGATCTTCTTCGTCCACTTGACCGTCCTTCGCTGGATTGGGTAGTACTGGACCATCTGGTCGAAGTGATCCACCCCACCCATGTGGATGTTGTAGTCTTCAACGCAAACAGGTTTGAAGATCTCCCTCTGTCCACGATGCCACCTGCCCTGTTGGTCCTTCTCTTTGAAACTGACAAGCTTCCGGATGATGTCCTGGTTGTGAAAAGTGGACACCATGTTGACGATGCGCTTGTCTTGCCAAAGTAGGACCATGGTTAAGCCATTGTTCATTGCTATTGTCGCATCGCATTCAAGCTCTTTTGCTTTAGCAATGTCGCACAACCGCTTAGGAGCTCCTTGTACAAGGCGCAGGGTGCCACACACATAGATGTTGTGTGTGAGCATTTGCTGGCACAGGTCAACTGAGTTGTAATAATTGTCCATACCATAGTTGCCTGTACCCCTGGCCTCTGAAGGACTCTGTGAGACCCTCCACCGTCTCCTGGAGAGATGTACCCGGACCGGTGTAGACCCGAAAGTCCCACACATAGCCAGTCAACGCCTCTGCCAGGATGTACAGCTTGATACCGTACTTCGTCGGCTTCATTGGGTTGTAAACCTTGAATGAAAGGCGACCCTTCCATCCAAGGCTGCCTTCGTCAAGGGACAGCTTTTCGGCGGGGATGTATGCCAGCTTGAAGCCTTCAAGTAGGTATTCCATCACCGTCCGAACCTTCACAAGCCTGTCCTTGTTCTGCCTGCAGACTGCCTTGTTGTTGAAAGCATGGAAATACTTCAACAAGGCTAGAAACTTAGTCCTGGACTTCGTTCTCCGAAATACTGGGTAATCGTGAAGGATAGTTGAACGCCAGTAGTGACTCAGAGAAGGAATCTTGGTGATGCCCATGAGGAAGTACAGGCCAAGGAATTTTGCCATTTCCTCCTCACCAAACAGGTGCCAAAAAGCGGCTGCTCCGTCAACGAACTTGGCGTAAGTATTTGTCTCCAATACCAGGTATTGCAGCATCTCCCTTGTGAAGAAGAGCTGGAAGAACTGGAGAGGAGTCACCAGCTTTGGAACCTGCATGCCAGGGGTCCCTGAGAACAGATCAGGCTGGGGGTCGAAGGGGGTGTCGGTCCAACCGGCATTACGATCGGGGGCAGGATCGCGAGCACGGCCACGACCACCGCGAGGACCACCGCGAGGACCACCACGAGGAACACCTCTGCGGCCCCTGGGCCTACCACCTGCCCCCCTATGGGGACCTGGCCTCCGGCATGGCATAGGTGGTAGGTCGAGGGGTTGAGTGGGGGGGGGCTTCCGCATCAGATGATGCAGAACCCAGTGAACCTGGTGCAGCACCAAGTGGTGAAAGGTGTGGAGCTGGTGAACCTGGTGCAGCTGCACCAGCTGGTGAAAGGTGTGGAGCTGGTGAACCTGGTCCAGCTGTACCAGTTGGTGAACGGTGAAGAGGAAGCCTGTGGGGAAGAAGCTCCTCGATTGCTGCTGGAGGATTCAACGCTGTGCGTGGCACCTCAGCAACAACCTGAGCACGCACTGCGGCTTCAGCAACCTCAGCACGCATTGCGGCTCGATGCTCAGGCAGAACAAATGCCGAGGGGGTCAACGGTGAGTCGTTCCCATGACATGCGAAGGCGGGGTATTCAAAGTGCCCACAGCAAGTAGCGTAGCAAACAGGTGTGGGCTGTGGGCTGGTGATCCTGCTGGAAGCAAGGATGAGGCACCGCCACGCGAGGTGGATGGAAGAGGTGACGTGGGAAGTTGGGTGATGGTAGGAGGTAATCGGTAATATTATGGATGGGATGAGATGTAGATGGGATGGGATGAGATGTAGATGGGATGTAATGGGATGGGATGTGGATGGAATGGATGGTGGTGGTGGATCCGCTGGGGCTGGTTCAGTTGGTGGTGGTGGTGGAGGGTCATCCGTCGTTGCCGGGGGCTGGTTCAGTTGGTGGTGGTGGTGGCGGGTCGTCCGTCGTTGCTGGGGCTGGTTCTGGTGGTAGTGGTGGGTCGTCTGACATTGCTGGGGCTGGTGGTGGATCGGCTGAGGCGTGGGCGTCGAGGCGGAGTCGCGGGCGGAGGTGAAGCCCAATCCTCATCGCCAGACTACTCGTCCGACTCACTCTCGCTCGCCGTCTCGTCCGTCGTCGTCAGGTCCAGCACCTCGTTCACTACATCCTCCAGCTGGGAGTCCCGCAAACGTTTCTTATTATCTCTCTTGTCCGACATGGCAGCTGGCGTATGGCGGTAGGCTGGCGTATGGCGGCAGGCTGGCGTATGGCGGTAGGCTGGCGTATGGCGGTAGGCTGGCGTATGGCGGTACGCTGGCGTATGGCGGCAGGCAGTAGTTAGCTTACGATGCTGAAACCAAGAAAAGGAAATAAAGGAAAAACGTAATTGACGTTGATAGTTGTCATGACGCAAGTTCGCCATCACTGGATCCATATGACGTTGGTATAGTTCACCATGACGTAGTCATAGTTTTGCATTATCCGATTCCAGATGACGTGAGTATAATGGATTCATGACGGTATAGTTCCGCATTTTGTAATTCAAATGGGGGAACACCATGATGTAGTCATAGTATGGCATTATAAGAATATATTTATACCTTGGGGCTCTTTGGCCAAACACCCTGGGGAACAGGAACAACACAACAGGGAAGGGGACAATTTTTTTTTTATAAATATACGGTATATACCGTTATATATAAAATAAATAAAATCAAATAAATAAAAATATATATAAAATAACAATAGAAATACTCGATTATGGGCCCTGCCCTTGCTCTGGACCTAGGGTCTGGTCCCAGAGACACCCTGGGGAACAGGAACAACACAACACGGGAACAGGAACAACAGGGAAGGGGACAAGAATTTTGTTTTTATATATATACGGTCATATACCTTTATATATAAAATAAATAAAATCAAATAAATAAAAATATATATAAAATAACAATAGAAATACTAGATTATGGGCCCTGCCCTTGCTCTGGACCTAGGGGGTGGTCCCAGAGACACCCTGGGGAACAGGAACAATAACAAAAAATAATATATAAATGAAATAAAATTATAAATAAAATAAAATTATATAAATAAAATAAATAAAATAAATAACAACTATAATAAATCCCAATATATAAAAAAATAACTATATAAATACTCGATTATGGGCCCTGCCCTTGCTGTGGACCTAGGGGGTGGTCCCATGGACACCCTGGGGAACAGGAACAATACAAAAATATATATACCCAGTATATATAAATGAAATAAAATTATAAATAAAATAAAATTATATAAATAAAATAAATACAATAATTAAAAACTATAATAAATCCCAATAAATAAAAATAGGCCAATATATAAATTAACAATAGAAAAACTCGAATATATAAGAACATAAGAACATAAGAAAATGGGAGTCTGCAGAAAGCCGATTGGCCTAAGCAAGGCAGATCCCTGTCCCACACAACCCCAATTACAAAGCCCAATTATAGGCTCAACACTCTAATACCCTGAGGATCATCTTACCAAAACGGTTAGAGATTAACGCAGGATTACGGGGGTCTGCAGAGCGCTGATTGGCCCAACCCTGCTGATCCCCCTTCACACCCAACCCTTCTCGTCCATATGCTTATCCAATTTTATCTTAAAGCTCCCTATCGTTTTTAATCCCACTATAGCAATTGGTAGTCCATTCCACCCATCTACAACTCTGTTACCAAACCAATATTTGCCTATATCTTTTCTGAAACGAAATTTATCTAATTTGAAACCATTGGTACGAGTTCTTTCGCTATCACTGAGCTTTAGTACATTTGTCATGTCCCCTTTGTTAATCCCACTAACCCACTTGAACACCTCTATCATATCCCCTCTAACTCTGCGTCTCTCTAACGAATGTAAGCCTAATTTCTTCAACCTTTCTTTATACGGAAGATTTCTAATATTATGGATCATTTTTGTCATTCTACGTTGTACTCTCTCCAATGAATCTATGTCCATTCTGTAATAAGGACACCAAAATTGAACAGCATAATCCATATGGGGTCTCACTAATGACAAGTAAAGTTTTAAGATAACATCAGCAGTTCTGTTACTCACACTCCTTGAGATGAACCCGAGAATCCTGTTTGCCTTGTTTCGAACGCTTATACACTGTTGTCTAGGCTTCAAATCATTGCTAACAAACACACCTAGATCTTTCTCACAATTCGAGTTTTCTAATTCCACATTAGCTAGTTTATATTTAACATTTGTATG
Source organism: Paralithodes platypus (assembly GCA_032716605.1). NCBI lineage: Eukaryota > Metazoa > Arthropoda > Malacostraca > Decapoda > Lithodidae > Paralithodes > Paralithodes platypus. Next base: position 33,459,764 of record CM064554.1, read on the forward strand.
CATCTTCCCTATCTTTAATACCTTGCATTTGTCAATGTTAAACTTCATCTGCCAATTTACTGACCATTCGTGTAAGGTATCTAGATCCCTTTGGAGGCACTCTATATCTCTATCTGAATCAATTGTTCTCCCCATCTTGGTATCGTCTGCAAATTTACTTATCCTACTAGTTATACCTAAATCAAGGTCATTTATGTATATAACAAACAACAGAGGACCTAATACAGATCCCTGGGGGACACCACTTTTGACTGCTCCCCATTCTGACTTCGTACCATTTATGCTGACTCTCTGCTTCCTACCAATTAGCCATGACCTAATCCATCCCAACAACGCCCCACCTATTCCATGCGCCTCAACCTTTCTCATCAATCTCTCGTGGGGGACTCTGTCGAAAGCTTTACTGAAATCTAAATATATTATATCATATGACTTGTCATTATCTACTGCTTCATATACCTCTGAGAAAAAACTAAGCAAATTAGTAAGGCAAGAACGTCCCTGAGTGAATCCATGCTGAGAAGAATTTATTAAATTAAATGTATCTAAGTGGTTTCTAATTTTACTAGCAATAATTGACTCTAGTAGCTTTCCTATGATTGATGTAAGACTAATGGGACGGTAATTGGATGCTATTGATTTGTCACCTTTTTTGAAGATCGGAACTACGTTTGCAAGCTTCCAAGCTTCTGGAACTATACCTGTCTCCAATGACTTGTTAAATAAAAATGTTAATGGGTAACTTAACTCATCCCTACATTCTTTTAATACTCTAGCATATACCTCATCAGGACCAGGCGATTTATGAGGTTTCAGTCTGTCAATTTCCTTAAGCACATCATTTCTACTTATAGTAACCGTACTTAACCTATTTTCTATACTATCGCTATATACCTTACGGACTTCTGGAAACTGTGCCAAATTTTCATTAGTGAAAACGGAAAGAAATTGACCATTTAATGTACTGCACATTTCTAAATCATTTTCTGTCATTTCTCCTATCGAAGTTTTAAGGGGACCAATTACATCTCTAACCTTGGATTTATATAGTTGGTAAAAAGCTTTAGGATTATTTTTTGAGTCATTGGCAACCTTAATTTCATAATTTCTTTTTTCTTTCCTAATATCCTTTTTTACCTGTCTTGATAGATTCTGATAGTAAGCAAGTAGGTGAATTTCGCCTTTTCTAATTTTTCTATATATTCCTCTCTTTTGTCCTAGAAGATCTAATAGTCTATTATTCATCCATTTGGGTTGGTTCTGTGTTGATCTAAATTTTCTTTTGGGGATGTATTTATTTTGTGCATTGAATACTGACTTGATAAAATTATCGTATGTATCTACCAAGGTTGACGTCTCTTCCTGACTTAAGATGACAGGTGCCTGAGAAGGGGTACACTCATTTGGACACCTGGATCGACTTAATTTGTTGACCATAGGGTCCGCTAATAGGGCTCTTCTTAACCCACCATAATTGGCTTTTCTAAAGTCAGGTATTAATGTTGTATTCTCTCTGGTATTACCTTTCCATTGTATATTAAAATACACAGAATTGTGGTCACTATTTCCTAGGTGGTCCCCTATCTCTACATTATTTACCATATGTTCATTGTTACTGAAAACTAAATCGAGAATATTATTACCTCTAGTCGGCGTATCTATGAATTGAAATAAAAAACTATCTTGTACTACCTCTATAAACTCCTCAGAATCAGAGTCTCCTATTTGATGCTGCCAATCTATATTCGGAAAATTAAAATCCCCCATAATGCACACATTGCTAAACCTTGATGCCATTTTAATTTCCTCCCATAATGACGTTCCGTCATTTCTACTCATATTTGGCGGTCTATACATAACTCCAATAACTATGGTCTCACTACCTTCGTTAACCTCTACCCAAACACTTTCATTATCGTTATTTAGTCTAATACCTGATTTAATACAGCTTTTTAATGTACTCCTGACAAACACTGCTATACCGCCACCCCTCTTACTTGTTCGGTCATATTTAAACAAACTATATCCTGGTATATCAAATTCTGCTAAAAAATGCCTGGTTTCTGTATTAATCCACGTTTCAGTTAGCGCTATTATGTCTATATTTTCTTTGCTAACAAGGGCTCTAAGTTCGTTCATTTTGTTACATAGACTCCTACAGTTTGTGTAATATACTCTCAATTTACTTCTTTTCTTTATACCTAATTTACCTTTGTTTTTAGCGACATTTCCATCTTCTGTTGCACCATCACTACTATTATTTGCATTATAGTCATCATTTTTAGCATGAGACTGAATATCCTTATCGCTTTCGCCTGACGCTAAAATTGTTCCAATTAACCTCTCATTTACACTCTCAATATTTCTGTTCAAAACCCCACAACCACCCTATCTAAAGAACTAGCTAATGTAGAAACCCCTAACCGTGAAAGATGAACCCCATCCCTTGCGTACATCCCATCTCTCCCATAGAAACTATCCCAGTTATCAATGAATGGTATTGCTTTTTCTTTGCAATATTTCTCCAAACGGCAATTGACACCAATCGCCCTGGATGTCCATTCCTTGGGAACTCCTCTTCTGGGTAGGATACAATGTACTACAGGGATCCCTCCCTTCATCCTAACTTTATCTAACACATCCCGATACTGCTGCAGCAGTTCCTCACTTCTACCCTTACCAACATCGTTACTCCCGGCACTGAGACAGATAATGGGGTTATCTCCACTATCTTCCAAGATGTGGTCCATCTTCTCTAAAACCCTCCCAACTCCATGGCCAGGCAGACACACAACCTTCCTAAGTTTAGTGCGGGTAGCCCTAACTAAATGTCTTACCATGACATATATATATATATATATATATATATAAAATAAAGATAGGCTATGCCTAAACATATAAAATATCCCAGCTCTGAGGAAAAGGTAAAAGGTCAAGGAGTGGGTACCCGCCACGGGCAAGTAATTATGGGATTAGCTTAGGTACTTTACCCAGACATCTGTGGCTGTCCAAAGGTTCACTGCTGTAGTGTAGTGTACAGTGGCGCATAAAAGTCTTGTATGTTTTTATGTCAGGCTACTTACCGTGACATATTTGTACTTACCGTGACATTTTTGTCTAAAAAAATTGTTTATAATTATCCACACTTCACTGTTAGTTATTTCACTCAAATAAAACTGTGTATTCACTCAAAAATTGCCCAAATTTGGCATACAAAAATGCCTAAAATGGGCAAAACACAACTATATTTCGTAATTACAGCTTTATTATACTTCGTAGGTAGTATTTATTGATAAATATATTGGTCTTTCAAGCAAAAATGAAGGTTTTAGGGCAATATATACAGTATACGACACGTATAGCCTAGCTTACATTCGTAATCACAAACCTAACATAAGTTAGGAATGTGACTACGAATGCTTACTACACTAACCCTACGGATATGATATAAATAATATTATTCACAGTTCACAACACTTCCACTGGGTCCCTTCTAGCTGCCTAAAAACCACATGGCTGGCTATGGAGAGGCGAACAACGAGGCACAAAGTCACAAATCACGAGTAATATACATAAATTATAAATACATAGCCACAAATTGATGATACACTGCCACTTGGTACATAAACAATCCAGATTTGCCCACCTGAAACCCGCTCCATGGCGGGCAATGGAGGCGAGACGAGATTTAAAGGTCCGGGAGTACTACCTCACAGAATGGCGGCCGGCTCACAACTGGTGAACCAAAGCCCCGCACTCCTCTCACAGGGACGCTAGGGGGTTGCCAGACATTTCATTTTGTAACTTACTGATGGCTAACTTACCAGCCAAAAACGCGTCATAATCGCGTTATAAACTTATTTACCACGAATATTTCTAACTTACGGGTGGCATTATGACGCGATTGCGTCATACGACCACTCTTCGAGGGGTGGCGTTAGGACGCGATCGCATCCTAAAAATGCGGGAGGGTTAAGTTTAAGAAGGGCCTTCATCAATGAACAGGCTTCGAAGTAGCTAGGTTAATCCAATCTAATACCACAAATTCTTATTGAGCTGTACAAAATCGCTTAAATATAGTTAACATATAATGAAAAAGACGTCGCCAGTACAGAAGGGTTATAGTGAGGACCTTCAGAGACTTGCATTTCTCAAATTATAACTATTTCAGTAGAATTATAATGGGAATGTGATGGTTACGTTCATAATGTTATTAATTTGATGCGCTTGTGTATGTGTGTGTGTGTGTGAGAGAGAGAGAGAGAGAGAGAGAGAGAGAATGTGTTAGAGAGAGAGAGAGAGAGAATGTGTATATCTGAATATGTATGAGATAAAATGCAAATGAAATGAGGTTGTTTGAAGCGACACAGAAGAAAAATATGAATTTTTTATGATTGTGTAAATTAGTCTATGAATTTGGAAGTAGATTCTTGTGTTTTGTACATAATTAACTGTGTTAATATGAGAGTAGAATTTGCTAATGAGCCAGTGTGCGTGTATTTTTCCTATGTGTATGAAGGGCACAAAAGGCAGGCTGGTTTGTGTACATTCCTTCCCATGCCTGCGAGTATGTGTAGGATAAAATAATAAAACAAATTGCGAGTGTGTCGGGGCGAGGGGGGGGGGGGGATGTGCAGATTTTGTTCATGGCGAGCGATGGCGGGCCTGGAATTGTGGAGGAACCGGCCTTCGGCCGTGACATTTTTCTACCGAAAAATGTACAAATTGATCTCGAAGGGGGATCTAATGGGTGTTTTTTTAAGTTTGATGGAGGTCTAGGGAGGAAACTAAAAAATAATTGAATATAATTATAAATAAATAGACCCAACAAAATAACGACTATTCCCCTCGGAGTCCCCAGGTGAGGAAGGGGGGACCAGAAATGCCCCCATCAGTCTGTCCCCTGGAAACGACTCGCCAAAATGCTCTGGACCACCACCTTCTACTCTTACTACTAACAGCAAACCCTTCTCTGTATCCTCCTATTATCTCTATCCTCAGTTTCGAGCTAAAGGTAGATGTTGCGTATATGTACGCAACAATCTTGCTTTCTCTCGTGTTCCCAACTTAGATTCTTCTGAATTCTCAACTCTCTGGCTAAAGCTTTCTTGTCACTCTCAAACTAAATATTTTTGTGCCATTTATCTCTCCCCTAATTCTACTGACTATCCAAAATTCTTTGTCTATCTAACTTCTAAAGTGACACACATTCTATCCATCTCTCCTTTCGCAGAAGTTTCCATCTGAGGAGATTTCAATGTTCAACACCCCCAATGGCTCTCCTCTGTTTCCACTGATCAACCTGGTGAACAAGCCTACATCTTTTCTATCTTAAACGATCTAGAGCAGTTAGTCCAGCAACCCATCCGTATCCTGGATCGCTTTGGAGATCGGTCCAACATTCTTGACTTATCTCTAACCTCTAACCCTTCTGCTTATACTGAAAATCTTTTCTCTCCTTCGGGCTCCTCCGACCATAAACTAATATCTGTCACCTGTCCTATCTCTCCGGTACGCCACCTGATCCTCTTAACCGGCGGCGCTTGTGGCACTTTGGCGCTGCCAAATTGGAAGCTCTTCAGCAGTACTTCTTTGATTTCCCATGGAATGAGTTTTGCTTCCTTGGCCGGGGACCCTCGGAGAGTGCTGAATGCATTACTGAGGTAATCTTTTCAAGCATGGAAGCATACATTCCATTTTCTTACTCTCAGTCTAATGCAAACAAATCTTGGTTTACTCACGCTTGTTCTACTGCTGTCCGCAACAAGGAAGAAGCATTCAAGCGGTACCGATGCCTTAAAACTCAAGAATCTCATTCTTCGTATGTTTCTGCTCGGAATCAAGCCAAATCTGTTCTTCGACTTGCCAAGCACTCTTTCATCAATAACAAATGCACTGAACTATCCAACTCTAGCTCTTCCCAAGCTTTCTGGCATCTAGCCAGAAACCTCTCCAACAACTGTGCTTCCTCGTCTTTCCCTCCCCTTTTCCACTCCGATGGCACAACCATCACTTCTTCCCTTGACAAAGCTGAACTCTTAGCTCAATCTTTTGCTAGAAACTCCACCTTGGATGATTCCAGTGATATTCCTCCCTCTTCAACCCCCTCTCTCCTACTTATGCCTAATATCCTAATATCTTCTAAAAATGTACTTTCTACCTTCTCTGGTCTTAATTCTAAGAAAGCGTACGGTCCGGACGGTCTTCCTCCTGTTATACTCAAAAACTGTGCTTCCGTGCTGACTCCCTACCTAGGCAAACTCTTTCGTCTCTGTCTCTCCTCTAACATCTTCCCTTCTTGTTGGAAGTTTGCTCTCATTTAACCTGTCCCAAAGAATAGTGACCACTCTCAATCCTCCAACTATCGTCCAATTGCTCTCATCTCTTGCATCTCTAAAGTTATTGAGACTATTCTTGCTTCCAAATTTCTTAAGCATTTCTCCTCATATAATCTACTCTCAGATCGCCAGCATGGCTTCCTTAAGGGTCGCTCTGCTGGTGATCTTTCATATCTTACTAACTCTTGGTCATCCTCCTTTCAGGACTTTGGTGAGACCTTTCCTATTGCAATAGACATATCGAAGGCCTTTGATAAAAGTCTGGCACTAATATTTAATTTCTAAACTACCCTCCTTCGGTTTCTATCCCTCCATTCCATAGCTGCGGTTGTGGACGGCCATCGCTCACTTTCCCATCCTATCAACTCCGGTGTTCCTCAAGGCTCTGTCCTATCTCCCATTCTCTTTCTAATATTCATAGATGATCTTCTCAACTGTACCTCCAGTCCCATCCATTCATACACAGACGACTCTACTACCTTACACTACTCAATTAGTTTTCCAGAACGCCCCAGCCAGCAATCCCTGAAAAACAAACGTAATGAAGCCATAGAACACTTATCCACTGATCTATTTACGGTTTTCAATTGGAGCAGAGAAAACCTTGTTACCTTTAATTCTTCCAAAACCCAATTTCTCCATTTTACTACCCGTCTGAAACTCCCATTGGACTTTCCCTTATACTTCAACAATACAAAAATCAATCCTTCATCTTCTCTCAATATTCTTGGTGTCTCTTTTTTCTGCTCTCACTTAGAATAACCATATTACCAGTCTTGCTAAGGCAGCCTCCCAGAAGCTGGGTGAGCTCAACCGCCTCAAGGAGTTCTTTACCCCTGTGCAGCTTCTGGCTCTGTACAGGGGCACAGTGCGTCCTTGTATTGAGTATTGTTCACATGTGTGGGGAGGATCCTTTCACACTGCACTCCTAGACAAAGTAGAAAGGAAAACCTTTCGTATCATTAACTCCCGTCCTATCTACAACTCTCTGCAATCACTCTCTCTTCGCCGCAATGTTGCATCTCTCTCACTATTTTATCGCTACTGCAATAATCAGTGTTCCTCAGAGCTTTCCCAGTGTATACCACCTCCTCTACGTAGGATACGTAGTACCCGTCTAGCAACACAATCCCATCCTTACTCTGTGCAACTCTCCAATTCAAGAGCAAAACGCTATTCCCAGTCTTTCTTCTATTCGACTGCTGAGCTCTGGAACTCTCTCCCAGAATCAGTTTTTCCCTCTTACTATGACTTAAATTTCTCCAAACTCCGTGTGTCTAGGCACTTCGGCTCGAACGTCCCTTGATTTGGGCCCTGTCACTCTCTCAACTCCGGGGGAGGCACTCGCTACAGGCAGTTCTGCCTTTTGTCTCCCTCACTCACATAGAAGAAAAAATATATTAATTTTATTGTTGTTTTTAGTTTCCTCCCTAGACATCCATCACACTTTTAAAAAAAACATCCATTCGATCCTCCTATGATATTAATTTGTACATTTTTCGGTAGAAAAATGTCACGGCCGAAGGCCGGTTCTTTCACAATTACAGGCTTGCTGTCGCTCACCAGGAAAAACATTGACACCTAAAGGGCACGAAAGGTCCTAATATTGACAAAGAAATGGGGCGAGAGGTATTAAAATCGACAAACTAATGGGGCAAACGTCTTAAAATCCCAAAACTAATGGGGATAAACATGAAGAAGAAAGGTGACCAGAAAAACGGCCCATCTCCCCTTAACCCATTTTGTACCGGTGACTCATTTTCATTCTGACAACTATTACACAATTTTTTTTTTTTTTTTTTTTTAAAAGACCTCCGTCTACGTATTGTGAAAAACCTGTTATCCTCCGGCAAATTGTGGGGTTGAGTGAGTGAAGGGGGGGGGGGGGGACAGTGAATGAAGGAGGATGCATGTTTTTCATAATACGTGTTGCTAGCCCCAAACGCGCGAGCAACTGTGGCTTTCACAATTGTATTCAGCGTAGGAAGAAAGTCTACTAATTAAAAGGCTACAGACTATCTCAGGTAATCTTTTTATCTTCCATATATCCTTCCTAAGCTTAATAAACTCTTCTATATGTAGCTGAAATCAACTAAAAAGACGTTGCCGGTATTGTAAGGGTTAATCCCGGGGATAACTGTGTTGGTGGTATAATGGTTTAGATGCTTATGTTCCGGGTGTGGTGTACTGAGTTCGAATCCCGGGAGGACCATATGCTTTCATTAGTTTTTCAAGTACATTGGGGTTTGTAATGGATGATTAATGTTAAGAACGGGGTGTTCCTTAACCCCTTCCGTACCAACGAAGTCCTTCTAACTTTATTCTGGCTACTATTAAGCGATTTTATTCAGTTTTAAAAGGGCCTCCAATAATTAACAGTCATCAAAGTATCTCCCTACCTTTGGCTGCAGGCTGTTTTGGGCTATTTAGGGCCTATTCAGGCACTCCTGAATGATAAATCAAGCATCTGCATTAAATTAAGTGTATTCTACCGAAAACTAGGCGAAAATATCTTCAAAATGGCACCAGAACGGACGGTATAGGTGGTCTGGTTCACCCGCAGTGATCCCAGTGAAACGCGGGAACCCCGCTATTATGTAACACTCGCTCGCTTGGCTGCACTTATGAGAGAGAGAGAGAGGGAGACACGCGCAAGACACAGCCTAGTTCAGTGAGCTGCTGGGTGCTCTGAGGGTCGGAGGTGGGCCCCTCACGCTCCCGCCCACTGTCACTCGATTTTTACGTTTTTTACAGGCTTTTAAAGCCTGGAAATTGCTGTAACTTGCCAAAACATTCCAGAACGTCACCCGCAGCCAAAGGGTTAATCCTTTTTACGACCACAGATTCTTCTTAAATTGCACAAGATCGTCTAATTATAGCTAGAATAATATGAAAAATACGTTGCCGGTACAGAAGGGGTTAATTAATAAAGCTTGGAATAGTTTGGGTGATGTAATAATGTAACTTATGTAAGAGAGAGAGAGAGAGAATGTGTACAGGGTATATTTGAATATGTATGAGATCAAATGAATATGAAATGAGGTTGTTTGAAGCGACACAGAAGGAAAATATTTATTTGTTATGATTGTGTAAATTAGTATATGAATTTGGAAGTAGATTCCTGTGTTTTGTACAGAACTAACGGTGTTAATATTATGAGAGTAGAATGTGGTAATGAGCCGGTGTGTGTGTCTTTCCTATGTGCATGATAGGTACAAAAGGCACTCTGCCTATAACGAGTGTGTCCCCCAAAGCAAAAAGACAAATCCAAATTCAAAGGACGTTGGGGTCAAAATGTACGAACGCACGAAGTTTAAAGCAGTCTAAGTCATAGGACGAAAGACAAATTTATTGAGGGAGAGAGTTCCAGATTTCACTTGTTGAGTAGAAGAAAGAATGGGAAGCTTTGCCAATTCTTGGGTTGGAGAGCTGGACAGAATATGAGTGGGACTGTGTTGAAAGGCAAGTGCCTCGCAATCGCCGCAAGGGAGGGGGTATACACCGAGAGAGCTCAAGCACACTTCTTGTTTTGATAATGATAGAAGAGTGAAATAGATGCAACATTGCTGCGTGTAGAAAGAAACTGTAGGGGACTAGTAAGAGGAAGGAAAGACGTTAGAGGAAAGACAGAGACGAAAGAGTTTGTCTAAGCAGGGAGTCAGAACGGAAGAAAAGTTTTGAGTACAACAGGAGGAACACGGTCCGTACGCCTTCTTAGTATTAAGCCCAGATAGGCAGAACGTACATCTTTTAGAAGAGATTATGATATTAGTCATAAGTAAGAGAAAGGTGGGTGGAGAGGGAGGAATAACACCTGAATCATCCAAGGTGGAGTTATTAATACAATTTTGAGCAAAGAATTAAGCTTTGTTAGAGGAAGAGGTGACAGTAGTTCCGTCAGAGTGGAAAAGAGGAGGGAAAGACGAGGATAGACTAGAGTAATATAGCTAATATTTCTGCTATTTAGGAAATGTCAACCGGGGAATAGGTGTGGAAAGTTACAGCCCACTTGCTCTAGCCCTTTTTGAGTTACAGAGGTTAGGGTTCACGATTTCTGGCCTACCTATTTGGAACAGAGTATTTCCCTCATTATAGGGTGAGGGCTGGTCCTATCCAGAGTGAGTTTTGGCATCCTCTACCCAACCTTAGCCGTTTCTGTCAATCTCTTTTCCTGTCCTAAGTTTCCTTCTGAGGGCAAATTTCCTCTTGTAAATTTATCCTACTCAACGAGACGGAGAAAGGGTCGAGAGAACGCGAAAGTAGTCCCGGACCCTAAGAGGCGGAACTTTAAATATTGTTTCTTTTCGGGCTCTGTCTCGAGTTTGTCACCCCCAGCAGTGGGATATGTGCCTGAGTATATACATACATACATACATTTCCCAGTCTCCCCAATCTTACCTCCTCTTCCCCACCATCCATTATTTATGGCGCACAATTTCAGTACCATTCCACCTTTTCTCTCCCTATATTGGTATTCTGTTGAACAGAAATGAAGAGGGAATGAAACAAAGCTAATAACAAAAATAAACAAGGGCGCAATGAGGTCTTCTATTCATGAAAACAATTGTAATAATTAGTTTGTTAATTATTGAAGAGCGGTGGAAGTAAAGCAACACTAAGAGCAACGACAACAACACTTCTAGGAACTGAAATATACATATATCTAGAAAGTGTTGTACATAGGTGGGTGGGTGGGTATATTTTATAGTTTCCTTGTTAGACCTCCATCAAGCTGACAGAAATATCACCAAGACCCCCTTCGAGGTAAATTTGTACATTTTGTCGGTAGAAAATGTCCAGGAAGAAGGCTGGTTCCTCCTAAATTACAGGCTTGCTATCGATCGCCAGGACAAAATCGACACCTAGATGTCCTAATATAGACTAAGAAATGGGATGAAAGGTCTTAAAATTGCCAAACTAATGAGTCGAAAGTCTTAAAATCTCAAAAATAATGGGGCTAAACATGAGGGAGAATGGGGTCCAAACACCTCCCCTTAAATACCTTTGACCTTCTATTAAAAATCTCCCTGGTTAAATATACCGGGTGGGATACATGCCATATATTTTACCACACAGTTGAAAATAAATGGAAGCTTAAGGGAAGATGGGTCGTTTTTCTGGTCCCCTTTCTCCCTCATGTTTAGCCCCATTGGTTTTGAGATTATAAGACGTACGGTCCATTAGTTTGGCGATTATAACATCTTTCGCCCCATTTCGTTGTCAAATTTAAATCCTTTCGTGCCATTTAGGTGTCGATTGTTTCCTGGTGAGCGACAGCGAGCCTGAACTTATAAGAGGAACCGGCCTTCGTCCCAGATATTTTTCTACCGAAAAATGTACAAATCTATCTGGAAGCGGTGTTTTTCTTAGTTAATGGAGGTCTAGCGAGGAAACTAAGAAATATAGAAATATATGAATTACTAGAAAAAAAAAAAAACGAGCCATCTCCCCTTAATAGATAAGCCCTGGATTTAAGTTCAAATCCAAACACATGTATAGACGGCCTCCATATCAAATCCAAACACATGTATAGACGGCCTCCATATCAAATACCATACCATATAACCTATATATAAACCATCTGAGGAAGAGCTCATTATTGACAATGTTTCGTATATATCTTCATCAGGCCTGATGAAGCTATCTGCGAAACGTTGTCAATAAAGAGCTCCTCCTTACATAGTGTTTATATGATGTGTATATATATTCAGTCATTCTACTCTTCTCAGTTTATTTTTATCTTATAACCTAGCAGTATGGACTAAAGAATAGGACATAATGTAAATTATATATTCATAGAATTCCATATGCCATGATAAACTTATTATTATTCATGCTTCAATATTAGCTTTAGAAATCACTAAAGGTCAACACAAATATACATACAAGGACACGTGAAACGGAGGATTATTTAATTTCACCAGATCAGAAAACAGTCAAATTACTTGATTTGATTTTAGTTTTGTTTTCCAATATTCCAAGTACTCCCTCTTGGGCATAGGCTGAGAGACTGTACATTCAACAGTGAAGCCTGTGAGGTCTTGTTCCAATCAAGGAAGTGAGACATGTGAAGCACTTTGGGATACAACCAGCCCCTTTCCCAGACCTTTCGTCCCATTTCATTGTTAGTATTAATACTTTCCGTCCCATTTAGATGTCTTTTTTTATCCTGGCGAGCGATAGCGAGCCTGAATTTTTTAAAGGAACCGGCCTTCGGTCGACCGAAAAATGTACACATTTATGTTGAAAGGGGGTTTAGGGGGTGTTTATATACTATTGATGGAGGTCTATCGAGGAAACTAAAACATAAATTAATAGATAAATACATAGACCAAAAAGCAAGCACTACCCCATTAACCCGCTGAGCCCCAGCTAGTTAGTAATACAAGTCCCACCCAGGCCCAGAGGGTTGAAATTTAATTTTTTCCAGAAACAATAGCGAATGGGTTAGGAATGAAGGAGAAACCACGAAAAACCGATCAAAACGCTAAAAAAAAATGGTCCTACAGAGCCCCCGAAAACGGATTTTACAAGAGTAAAAAATTGAAGGCAATTTTCCCAAAAAAAAAGGTTTTTGCGTGCTCACGCGCACGCGGTTGGACTTTGAGAGTTTTCAACCATCTGCATGGTTGCGTGAGATACTTACACAGTTCCCATACAAATCTGAGCCCTCTAGGTGCCATAGGACCGAAGTAATTAACCTGGACGCAACCATTGCGTCGCTGGATTCTGGTGATCGAACATTGCAGACGCAACACATGCGACGCTGGGTCTCAGCGGGTTAATCAACATAATGAATACAACATGATACATGATAATCCACAGACACCTTTCAATGTTTTTTTTTTATCTCTCTACTCTGTTAGTCTAGTCAAAGTAGCCAACAACCCTAAAATAATTGCAAGAAATTGTTTTATGGTGTTTATTTGTTCTTTAATGTGTGAATAACAATACAGCAAAAGTTTACCAAAATTGGGTTACCGGAAATGGGTCAAAATGGCGTCATACAAAGATGGCGACCAATGCTTCATATTTCCATATTTCACATTTCCCCTTCATCATCTGATACTGGATCTTGATGCGTGTTGTAACAATGGCCATTTTGGCATTGTCCACATGCTTGAGAACAGTCTAGTCCATGCTTTCGGCAAGTACAACGGTGTGTGTTGCAAACACCGGAACAGCTGCAGCGAATAATTTTCAAGAGTGTTTCTGGTGCGGGTGCAGTGTCCGTCATCACTGGAACTAGTCTATTGGTTTGTAGGCTCCACCCCCATTTAGTGATGTCAATATCCTCACCCTTGCCCATCCATTGCATTACCTGGAGATAGCTTCTCAGAGAATGATACTTTGTAGCCGAAGATGTTGGAGGCAGTCGTTCGGGTGTCACGAAGCTTGTGGCCGCACTCACTTTTTTGCAAAGACGGGTGTATCTGACAGCAGATAGGTTGTCCCCAGGTTTGCCATTGAACAGAGACACCATGAGTGCACACCCAGAGTCTACAATAACATCCATGTCTTGTCCAGGTGTACTAAATATCTTTGCACAACTTTGCAGGATTGGATCACCTTTTATCATCTTTGGCAGAGCAGACTGCTTTCCAATTCCAAATATCCTGGAAGTGGTGTCGCATCCTGTGAACGCATGCAGAAACAGCAGACTTTGACAGATCTCGCTACCTAGAACCTGCTTTATGACCTTTATGTCATACACTACAGTAGGACTCCCTTTATCTGAGCGGAAGTAGAGCTTTGTACCATCGCTCGGAGATGCGTACTGAAGCAGTAGCACTAACAAATCCATGTCCTCGCCTATGAGCGCGGTAGTTTTTTCAGATGACATTGATACTGCTGTCCTCACAATGTCCAAGTCAGCATCTCCCATAGCATGTATCACATGACATCCTCTGATTTTCATGCGATCGGCAATCATATGGATCAGTGTCAGTTTGTTCTCGTTATTGGAAAGGAAATCCTCCATCTTTCCAGTGAATTTGTTTTTTTCAGTGATATTCACCTTATGACCGTCACGATTTTGTCCCCGTCGCTGATGTGTATTGTCCTTCGTACTTGGACCACCACTGTAACCATCGAAGACTACCGTAGCCTTGCCATAGTGTTTCACAGTGAATGCTGCATAGTCGTTGGCAATGGAGGTGTAGGTCCTTCCATCAGACCATTTCAGCCGACGAAGAAGGGAACCTCCATCTAAGACATTGTGTTCTGCTTCAGGAGCAGTCTCCAGGACCGCTTCATCCGAAATGGCTGTGACATGGGCTTTAAGAGCGTGCATCAGTTGTGCTTTGTCTGCTTTCCGTAAGACCTGTTTTGCTTCAAAGAGTGCCTGAGGATAAGGCGAGAGTTCGTAGTTCATGATCTCATCGAGTGAAAGTTCTGCAGTTTGAGACACTACGAGAAACCTTTGGAACAACAAAGCTGAGTCTATTGCTCTGTCTTCGGCAATTCTGATTGTCGACGCTGATGCCAAGGTCTTTGCCTTCATATCCCTTCTGTATGAAAAGGAAAACACCGACTGTCCTTCCATCTTTGCTAGTGTTTCCTTTCTGATAGTAAACAGGTCATGGACGTTCACATCCTCATTTGCGTTTACACCTGTTATAATATTGTGCAAAGATGCTTCATCAGCAAAAGGAGAAAATGCTTGTAGTTTGTCTGCAATTTTCTCCAGGTCTTCATGATCTCTTCTCACCCTTGACCCTGTTGCCTCCTTATGTTGCTCACTGGTGACGAAGCTCTGGCCTGTGAAAATCTGCATTGCCTCACTGTACGTTGAAGACACTGGCACAGACATGGTCCACAGGGCCCTTTGATGGTCGGACATTCCACTTCCTCGTGTGAGTCCACCTGTCGTTTTGAGGGATCTCATAAGAGCTTGCTCGATAACCAGGTCACATCCAAGGCCAGCCCAGTACTGATCAGTACGCCTGATGACATGCAAGCCATTCATGAACCTATGGAAGACGGATGGGTGGTCCTGTTCTAGTTTTTGCATGGATTGATGGTAAAGGTAGGCCGATTTTAAGTAGTTTGCATGTCCAGCTGCGGCGAATATGGGCAAACAGTCATTGATGGCGAGGAGGTGCATAACCCAGGATCCTGTGAGATCAGCCTTGATAAGCTCCCTGACAATGCCTAGCATCTGTTGGTAACTGAGCCAGAGTTTGCTTGTTTTAGAATGAGTTGAGAATTAATTTATCTTGGTAGACAAGACTTGGTCAATAGTAACGAGACAGACAGATGAGATGAGCGAATCCAGTGTTGTGTCCCCTGTCAGTGTTTGCATATACAGCTCTTCAATTTCATTCACAAGTTTTGCAAAATCAGGGTCGTCACAAATGATCCTGTCTACAACCTGTTGTGTGAGACACTGATCAAGGAGCAGATGGCCACGGAGAGCATGCTGAACTGCCTTTCCTGACAAGATGTGCTGTACTGCATTCTCGCCATAGATGGTTCCCAGGATTTCGTTGATTCCACTTCGATCCATCAACGTTCCTATCGCACCCAGAAGATTCATTAGAGTGTTAAAGCATCCGAGCAGCAACACCACATCTCGAACCGGACTGTCTGCAGGCACCTCATGTTTGATTTGGGACGCTTTCCAGTGCAGTGGCTGGTCAAATGTCACAACTGCCGGGGACTTGTGATCATCTGCAATTTTGCAAAGGTACTGAAGGGTGGAGAAGATGCATGACTTGTCCCCAGAATACATGTCAATGATTGGAAGGAATACCACAGAGGACTGCCCTGGATGACTGCAGTCCTTATGCAACAGATGCATGATGCCATTCCAGTTTGGCGCAGGTTGTTTGAAGTGTAGGGACATCTCCCACAGTAGGTCAATCTTTTGATCAGCAGCTTCAAGGAATGGCAGAGGATCAAACTTGATGTTGTCACGGGCATATTTCGTGAACCGGTATTCCTTTACATCAACTTCAGTCAGTTCAACAATCTTCAGATCTTCAATCCGGCTTCTAAGGATTGTTCGGCAGACTTGCCTCCCTGGAGTTATGGCTGCAAGCATCCCCATACCGTGAAATGTACCCTTCCCATCTAATGTCATGATGTTGTGGTCAACATTATCAGCTGCAAACATCAGTGCCGAATCTGGTCCTTCTATGTCGCCATTGCCCAGTAAATCCAGAGCAGTATAGGTGGCAGCGTTTTCCTCAAATCGCTGGACCTCTGAGTATGAAGAGCAGAAACCTAAGGCTGAGAGGCTGTCGACCAGGAATCGCGACCTGACGTGGTGGTGTACCTGTACTGCTAATCCAATCTGCAGCGATACTATCAAAGCCCTGGGGCGCACGGCTTGTACAATAGATTTTCCAATACTCGCCACCTTTCTGCAAGTGTCTTTGCCAACAAATAAATGTTGGAGCAAGCATTGCAAGCTCGATGGAATGTATTCTAGGGCAGATAGTAGTTCTACCGCCGAAATATCAGGATATTGGTCGATTGAAGATGTGATCATTGACTTAATGTCGCTCTTGATCAGTTTAGCCGCAGTCTGTATGATGGCTTTTTTCTGAGCCTCTTCATCATTTTCTGGCTGGCTAAAATAGTCTCTCAGAATACTACTAGTTTTCTCACGAAATGTTACGATATCATGTAACCCCTCTTGCTCGGCAATTAATATAGATTCCCCATAATGCTTAATCAGTTTGAATTTGAGGTACTGGTTGCCATAGGCCACGGAATCTGGCTGAACCAGATATTCTGACATGTTCTTAGCAAGATCATCCACTGTCAATTGTTCCTCATAATTTTCTTCTAAGAACGAGCACATTCCGATGAAGGCTTGCTCTTGGTCAGAGTCCTTCGGTCTTCCAACCTTTCGTGGCTTCTTTTCAGTTGGACCATCTCTGTACTGCAAAGGAATGGCCCGTTTCGTGCGAAAATTGAGGTCACATGACCGATGGTACACACAATCAGCAGCGTGGAGGTCCTTTCCGAAATACTCTATTCTACCACGAACAGTGAATGCCCAGTCATCATTACGATCCTTACAATGTGAGAGGGTTGTCTCCATGAATGAATCTGTTTTGACACAGCTGAATTAATCAAAATCGGCACTACCGGGTGATTTTATTATCTCATTGCCACAGAACAAACAATGCGATTTACTGTTGAAAGGTCCGACAGAAACACGGCACTCCTTTTGACAGGTTGAGGTGCTTGTAGCTTGGCTTTCTTGAACAAGTATATTTGCTTCTTATTAATATAGCTCACTCTGCATCTTTTATGCACCTCGGTACCAGCAACTACCACGATACTGTCGCCTCTGTCGATGCTGGCCTTGTTGATTCCTTCAGCCCCCTTTTCACCAATCACCACCGTTTCACCATCTATCTCACTGCCACATACAGAACAATTTCCTCGACTTGCCATCTTCTCATGCTCTGAAATGCAAAAGAAATTAATGTTAGTAAGATCTAAAATCTGGAATGGCTGAATGAAAACAATAACTTAACTCAGTGCATGTACCAACCAAATTGACGTCATTGCAGGATGACGTCACAACATTATGACTGCACCTATAATCTTTTTGAGAGCCCAGAATAATGGGGTTATTGTTTTTAGACTTTTCCAAAGTCACTTGTTCACTGAAATGAACACTTATCAAAGTACGGAAGAGCTAACCGCCTTCCTAACTGGAATATTAGGTGTTTCTAGTGGCAGAGGCGGCCATCAAGCATGACGCCATTTTGACCCATTTTCGGTAACCCAATTTTGGTAAACTTTTGTTGTATCGTTATTTACACTTGAAACAACAAAATAATGCAATAAAACAATTTCTTGCAATTTGTTTGGGGTGAGAGGGGTTCAGGTCATATTTTGACTGGACTATGTCAGTGTATATAAACTATGTTGCACTTATGTTTATTATATCAACGGTAGTGTCATCCCTGGAATTGATCCCAACTGTACACTCACGAGAGAGAGAGAGAGAGAGAGAGAGAGAGAGAGAGAGAGACAGAGAGAGAGAGAGAAAGAGTGAATGAGTGAGAGTTATCAAACATATTTCTTTATTGTTTTTAATTGTTTTTGGCATAGTGGTTTATGTATCCTTTGTCCCCTAGAAATCCTTGCTGCCACAATTGAATAAAATCGTCCTGTGGTGGCTTGAATTTATAATTCCTCTCTGATGGAAATGCTGATTGCTAGTTTATTTGTCCTGTTGTGGCAAAGCAAATGGATCAGGGCATTGGCGCGCTCAAAGAACCTCATCGGTGTTGTGGAGATTAGCCTAGATCCAGTAAATTCTCGGTTATAAATTTAGATTGTGAGGGTGTGGGAGTGTGTGTATGTGAGAGACTGTATGTGATAGGGAACAATACAAACAACACAGGGAGCACAAAGAAAGAGAGAGAGAGAGAGAGAGAAGTGGGGGGGGTTGCAGGCTGAATATCGGAATCTTTGATCTTTGTCTGTATTCTAGAACACCAATAACCCCGACCGTTGTAAGGACCATGTTGTTGGCTGGCCTGGACTGAATAATTGAATTGTCTGTACACAGTCAAAATGTTAACACCTATTTGTAACCAAAATGGCAAACGAACATTGTTTATCCATCCATATCAGAACACATATACCATATTTGGTTATAATCTCTCTCTCTCTCTCTCTATATATATATATATATATATATATATATATATATATATATATATATATAATAATATCCCGGTTGGCGATCAAGGTATGTTGTTTAGAAGCATTTCATATTAGGTGAACATACTAAGTGAAACTTTGTTTTCATGATAGCCAAGAACAAACATTGTCTTTAACATAGATGATAATTACCGTAAAACATTGAATTACATACAATGTGGTAATAAAGGAGTTACAAATACTACTTGTGTGAATGGTTATTTTCATGAAAAATTGCACAAATTCAAAGTATTTTGTTATTGACAAAAACGCCTTACCAAGTAAGTAGTCAAAAGTAGCTAAGGATTACGTCAGTGGTTGGAAGAGGAAATACACTCTTAGTACTGTATCTTCATTGAAATTAGATTTGAAGCTATGATGATTTCTAGTTCTTACAAAGAAATATAAAGGAAAACAAGCAACAACATCCCTAATGGTCTGTTGTTGTTGAATAATTGCCTTAGTATTCAATTGAAGGGCTTCAGCTCCAAAAATACTGTGGACCAGACAACAAAATAATAGTCGTTGTACTAAATTATAAATACACTGTTGACGGCCCACTATAGTTTGTACTGCGGAATTGTTACATTCCCTTTACCACCTATTTGGACAATCGCTATTTAGAGTCTTGACTCACTTCGACTTCGAGCCAAAGGCACATCACTATCTTCACAATGCTGACAAAACTAGATATTCTCGTTATCTTATAATATCAGAATACAATTACTGTATCAACAGGTGTTCTCATCACCTTTAAAATATCAAAATATAATTACTAAATCAACAGGTATACTCGTCACCTTTACAAAATTAGAACGCTATGTCCTTCAGGTCAATTCACAAGATTACACATTATTACCCAATCATTGACCTCCTTAAAACTAGTTGGCTAGATATTTACGCGCAATCGAAAGCATGCTGTCGACGAAGTGAATATCTATTTAATACAGATTGTTCCATTTTAACAAAAAGAGTATTTCATGGGTATGGGCTGATGCCCTTTCCTAACTATTCCTTTAACTAGTTCTAACCTGCTCTTCAATTACTAAACCCCCAAAGCTACTTAGTTATTCTCGTATAGTTTCTTAGAGAAATCCCGTTAATCCTGATTACCTGCATACAATTGATTATCTCCCCATTTATACTATTATCCCCGATAACTCTCCTTTAAAGTTTTTACTGTGACCTGATGAATCTATCTGCGAAACGTTTTCAATAAAGTGCTCTTCCTCAGATGGTGTTTTTTATCCATTCTGTCTACTTTTCAACTACCGCTCAATTCCTATAAGATCCTGTACTATTTCTGGCTAATAGGCTGGCCGCCTTTACTAACAAAAACAGCTATATCACACAACTATTCATCTCTTTATTGCATCATTTGTCTACTCAATATCTCTTTGGTTGTTCTATAAGAACACATCATATTTTATAGCTGGAACACACCTATTAGTCTTAGCATTTATCTTTCTTTTACAGTCCGTTCGGGCCCATAAGGGTCCTTTACTAATATAATTAGTTTTATCATCTGGTTGACTTCACCCCTTCAGAGCGGCCAGTAAATCATCTCCATTTTCTCTGTTCCATCTACCACTCAGTGACCATCTTGAACCGCTTGGCTTAAGGTATGAAGGCCAGCGATGTGTCTGCAGGCATCAGGATACTTGAGGTGTATCTAAGCCGGAGTGAGTTGTTGTACTAGCTTCTTGATTTTCTGGGTTGTGGTGGTACAAGGTTGTGGGAGCTCCGGAACAGACTTTGTTGCTTCCCCAAGAGTGCCAACGTGAGGCTCGTGGTTGGCGTGGCTATGCGCTGCCAAATGTGTTCCCCGCACGTGCCTGTGGGTCAGTGACTCCTGTTTTCTGTTTTCTGTTTTCTGTGTGTTTTTTTTTTTTAAGGTAGGGGGGGAAGAGAGGCACCTAAGAGTGGGTGGAGGGAAGAGAAAGTAGGAAAGATGAAATACAGTGAAAGAGAAAAGTTAGTGGGCCGTCCACCTTGCTGTTGTTGAGGGATGTTTATTACTTTATTTTGTTTGTCTAGTCATTTTTTTTAAATTTTGTATTCATGCTTTATTGTTGTACTTAAGTTACTAAAGTGCTGACAAGAATGATTTTAACTTAGGGATGTCCAAATCTGATCTTTTGAGTCTTGCTT
Organism: Paralithodes platypus; assembly: GCA_032716605.1. Lineage (NCBI taxonomy): Eukaryota > Metazoa > Arthropoda > Malacostraca > Decapoda > Lithodidae > Paralithodes > Paralithodes platypus. The sequence continues at coordinate 33,480,928 of CM064554.1, forward strand.
CCAGTTTGTTTTTTCCTTCATCTGTGAGAATCCGTTCCAAGTCGTCTTGATTTATATGAGAATATGTGTTTCTCATAACGTCGGGATCTTGTTCAAAAACGTCACAGATGAATCCAATGCTGCCCAGTGTTAATTCTGATAACTCGATGGTGTCTTCTCCCGGTTCCTTCTCCTTGGCAATTTTTGGTGGTGTCTCCGGGTTTGTCGGGAAGGGAAGGAGTGGTCCTGGGGATCTCTTTCTGGGCGATTTTGGCTTGGTGTTAGGGGAAGTTGGTGTTGATGCTCTGGCTTCCTCGGGTTCCATTTCTGTCTCGTCCTCTTCTTGGTGTTCATGGATGTGAAGAGTTGGAGATTCCTGTAGTTCTGGAACTCGATCTTGTGTCTTGGGGGGGCTTCTTCTTTGTTGACGCCCTTTTGATGTTTGCAGGGATCGCGGAGAAGGCCTTCTGAGGTATGGTGATGGTGGGTAGATTGTTGTGTGACAACAGACAGGGGATTAGCTGGCAGAGTTGGTGTTTGTCTGGGCCAGCAATGGCCATGGCGGACTGAATACAGGCAAAGATCTTGGCCCTCAGTACTGCTTCCCCATCTGCTGTAGTTGTAGGTGGTGTCGACTCTGGTGGAGCATTCCGTGGGGAGAAAGAAGAGCCCTTGACTGGAGCTCCTTCAGGGCCTGTGATGTTGGTAGCTTCACGTCCCTGTCTCCCTGTTTTGATGGTAAAAGTCACTGTTTCACCGTTTCTTAGTGAGGCTTTCTTCTTGCTGTTGTTGTTGATGATGTTGGTGTGGTGGCAGAAGACATCCTCGTTGCTCTTCGTAGTTATGAAGCCATAGCCTGCCTTATAATTGTACCATTTGACAGTGCCACAGGTAATATTATTGTTGGTGGCCATGGTATTGTGGAGAGGCAGGTGGTGGGGCTGCAAGCTGATTGGCCGATGTAGAGAGCCAATGGTGAAGAGGTGGTGAGTCAGTGACTCCTGGTGCCCCGTCCAACTCCTTATATACCCCTCTTTCACGGCTGGGCGCTCTGTGATTGGTCGAGCCGAGCGCCCGGGAGGAGTTTGGCTAGCCCGCTCACTTTGAATCTGTCTCTCCTTCCTCTCCTCGAAATATTCCCCTGGAAACTTGTTTGAGGATGTCCTTTAGTGGCTGACGGGAGTGAGAAGGTTGCACTATGGTAATAGGACATCTACAACCAGGATAGAATACAGGGTGTCTCAATATAAATGTGACCCATTTGACTGTTAATAACTCTGCCAATATTAATGATATTATTCTCCTTTTTTCAGGTTTGGAAGATCATAGCATAACATTGAAAAATCATCTATCAAAATGCCTTGGACAATAGAGGAAAAAACTATGTGTGTCACTGCTTATCTGGAGACAAAATCCTTCAAATCGGTACAGGCAAAATTCCGCAGGGAATTCAACTTTAATAACTATCCCCATAAATTCCAAATTACCCGTTGGGTAAACAAATTTAAAGCAACAGGATGGGGCAACTCCACATACTGCTAACATCACAATGGAGTGGCTCGATCATCGATTCCCTAATCGGCTGATCAGCAGACGCCGCGAACCAGAGTGGTCTCCGCGTTCACCCGATCTGAACCCCCCGGATTTTTATCTCTGGGGGTTCTTGAAGGACAACGTGTATGGGAACAATCCTTAATCTATTGCCGAGCTGAAAGTGGCCATAACCCAGACGATACGTGCCATACAGAAGCAAGAGTGTGTGAGGGTTATCGATAACTTCGCTCGTAGGCTACAAGTGTGTCATCAGCGTAGAGGCACACATTTAGAACATGTGCTGTAAAAATGTAGCTTTTGAGCAAGAGATACCAAATAAACATTTATTTTAATTGTTATCATGTCAGCTTCTAGGAAAAGTAATATTTTTTTGAGTTTCTTGTCTGGGCAATAAAAATTGAACATAATTATTAATGGGTCACATTTATATTGATACACCCTGTATGTGTGAAAAGACTGGGAGCAAAGTTATTGTCGAGGATGAGGAAGGACGAACAGCTTGCTTAAATCGCTGCATCACAGGAAGCTCTTGATTGGCTGAGAGCAAGGGTGTGGCAGTGTTTCTCTCGGGGCACGTTGCAGAGGACAAACTTTGCCTTTTTACCGGAGCGAATACCGTCTCCTGATTGGCTGACGGAATTACTCCTGTAATAGTATTATCAATCATATTGATGTGGTTACTTTACTCAGGCAGATACACAATAAGTCGGGGATTCAAGGCAAGCTATGTGTCAAGGCAATATATAAATGCCTGAACTGTGTGGTAATCTACAGCATTTCAAGGCAATTTGTTCCATAAGTTGACTACTGTGTTGAAAAAGAAATGCTTTGCATAATGTGAATGAAACGCCTTTCCGACAATTTTGTAACCATTACTTCTGGTGTAATATGAGTTATGTATTGTAAATTACTCTCATTAATGGCCTTTGATAATATAAAAAAAACTTAGGATTAGGGCCCCTCGTATTCTGCAGTTTATCAAGGTAAATAAATTTAACTCGTTAACCATTGAGCCCCATCCGAAAAGTAACTTAATGTAACATCTAGTCCCAGGCATTATTCATATTTTTGTTTTCATATTTTTGTTGTAATATTTAACAACATGGGGTGGCCCAGGGTGGTCTTTGTGAGCTGCCAACATTGCCCGACATTTTAAAGCACCTTGTGTACAAATATGAGACGTCTACAAGCCTTCTTGGAGGCCTAATATTATAATAAGGCGAGAATAGCCGACGTCCAACTGATGTCGCTGGGCCTGTGCATTACAAAAGTAGGAGTCGGCCAACGAACGTCGCTGGGGCTGGATGGGTCAAGTTGTTCCTCATATGTTTTTTTCATAGTCAGGGAATAACTTTACTGTACTTCCTCCTTAACTTCAGCTCCTTATTGGGTAAGTTTTATATCACTCATTACAGATACTCTGAGATCAGTGTTTGTATTTGTGCTAATGAGTTGAATTTCATTAATTGAATAGTTGCTTTCAAATTTGTACTACCAATGTAAAAAAAATCACATGTCTATATTGAAATTAATTTGTAATGACTGAGCCCTGTTTGATAGCTTGTCTAGATAATTTCGCCGAAATCTCCATCTTAGGAGATTTCAACGTTCACCACCACCAATGGCTCTCCTCTGTTTCCACTGACCAACCTGGTGAACAAGCCTACATCTTTTCTATCTTAAACGACCTAGAGTAGTTGGTCCAGCAACCCACCCGTATCCCAGATTGCTTCGGAGATCGGCCCAACATTTTTTACTTAATTCTAACTGTAACCCTTCTGCTTATACTGTAAATTTTTTCTCTCTGGGCTCCTCCGATCATAAACTAATATATGTCACCTGTCCTATCTCTCCGGTATGGCCACCCGATCCTCCCAACCGGCGGCACTTGTGGCACTTTGGTGCTGCCGACTGGGAGGCTCTTCGGCAGTACTTCTTTGATTTCCCATGGAATTACTTTTGCTTCCATTGCCGGGGACCCTCAGAGAGTGCTGAATGCATTACCGAGGTTATCCTCTCGGGCATGGAAGCATACATTCCATTTTCTGTCTCTCAGTCTAATGTAAAATAATCTTAGTTTACTCAAGCTTGTTCTACTGCTGTCTGCAACAAGGAGGAAACATTCAAACGGTACCGACGCCTTAAGACTCAAGAATCTCATTCTTCCTATATTTCTGCCCAGAATCAAGCCAAATATTTTCTTCGACTTGCCAAACACTCTATCATCAATAATAAATCCACTGAACTATCCAACTCTAGCTCTTCCCAAGATTTCTGGCATCTAGCCAAAAACCTCTCTAACCATTTTTCTTCCTCATCTTTCCCTCCCCTTTTCCACTCTGATGGCACAACCATCACTTCTTCCTCTGACAAAGCTGAACTCTTCCCTCAAACTTTTGCTAGAAAGTCCACCTTGGATGATTCTGGTGCTATTCCTCCCTCTCCAACTTATGCCTAATATCCTAATAACTTCTAAAGATGTATTTTCTACCCTCTCTGGGTTTAATGCTAAGAAGGCGTACGGTCTGGACGGTTTTCCTCCTCTTGTATTAAAAAATTGTGCTTCCGTGCTGACTCCCTGCCTAGGCAAACTCGTTTGTCTCTGTCTCTCCTCTAACATCTTTCCTTCTTGCTGGAAGTTTTCTCTCATTCAACCAGTCCCAAAGAAGGGTGACCGCTCTCAACCCTCCAACTATCGTCTAATTGCTCTCATCTCATGTATCTCTAAAGCTTTTGAAAGTATTCTTGCTTCAACATTTCTTAAGCATTTCTCCTCTCATATCGCCAGTATGGCTTCCTTAACCCATTCTTTAATGGTGACGTCTTTTTCATTTGATTTCAGCTACTTTTAGACGATTTTATGAGGCTTAGATATTATGTGTGGTAGGTAAATGGATTCATTGAGATAGTTTGTAGCCTTTTGATTGGTAGACGTCCTTCCTAAGCTCAATAAAATCGACTAATAGTTGCCAGAACATAATGAAAATCACATCACCGGAATAGAAGGGGTTCAGAGTCGTTCTACTGGTGATCTTTCATATCTTACTAACTCTTGGTCATCCTTCTTTGGGACTTCGGTGAGACCTTTTCTATTGCACTAGACATATCGAAGGCCTTCGATAGAGTCTGGCACAAATCTTTAATTTCTAAACTACCTCCTTCGGTTTCTATCCCTCCATCTGTGCCTTTGTCTCTAATTTCCTTTCTGGCCGTTCCATAGCTGCGGTTGTGGATGGCCATCGCTCACTTCCTCATCCTATCAAGTCCGGTGTCCTCAGGGCTCTGTCCTATCTCCTATTCTCTTTCTAATTTTCATAAATGATCTTCTCAACTGTACATTTAGCCCCATCCATCATACGCAGACGACTCTACCTTACACTACTCAATTCTCCCTACCAGTAAATGCCTACAGTGGCCGATAGAGGCGCTGAACGCAAGGTTTACCGCGGTGCATTGTGGGAAATGGGCGACATCGACGGAGCTATCCACCCTCCCTCTACTTCAATAATTCTATAATATATGCAGTTAGTCGAAATTTCTGTAGCTGACACATACTTTGGTCTATGCATACTTTTGATTTATATATTTTAAAATCACCCATATTCATAAATAATGTATATTTACAATAAAAAGTCAGCAGGTATTTTCCCGCCAATTTTGCTACGATAATTAATCGGCTTATAATTATGTTTGTAGTCATTATCAGCTGCATATGAACTTTCCCTTTATTACTATACTATATAAGCACTTGTAGTTGTATACTGTATAATAAAAAAGTTTAGAATCACACACAAATTGAGATAAACTGTGCATATCCTAGGTGTTGGGTATAGTGATGTCTACGGTCGTAGCTCTGGAGCTAGTTCAGAAGCGTCCACCAGAGGTCTCAAGGAATTGTTGGTAGGGAGAATTAGATTTCCTGAACGCCCCAGCCAGCAATCTCTCAAAAACAAACATAATGAAGACATGCAACATTTATCTTCTGATCTAACTACTATTTCCAATAGGGGCAGAGAAAACCTTGCTGCCTTGAATGCAACCAAAACCCAATTTCTTCATCTTACTACCCGTCCGGAACTCCCAAAAGACTATCCCTTACACTTCAACAATACAAAAATCCATCCATCATCTTCTCTCAGTATTCCTGGAGTCTCATTTTCTTCTGCTCTCACTTGGAAGGGCCATATTATCAGTCTTGCTAAGGCAGCCTCCCAGAAGCTGGGTGTGCTGAACCGCCTCAAGGGGTGCTTTACCCCTGCACAACTTCTTACTCTGTACAGGGGCACAGTGTGTCCTTGTATTAAGTATTGTTCACATGTGTGGGGAGGATCCTCTCACACCGCACTCCTAGACAAAGTAGAAAGGAAAGCCTTGCATATAATTAACTCCCGTCCACTCACCAACTCTCTGCAACCTCTCTCTCTTCGCCGCAATGTTGCATCTCTCTCCCTATTCTATCTCTACTACAATAATCAGAGCTCTCCTAGTGTATACCACCTCGTCTACGTATTGTACATCCCTTGAGAAGTAGAGAGATAGTGAGCAGTCTATTTTAATTTATATTTTAGTTTCTTCGCTAGACCTCCCTCAAACTTTGAAAAGCATCCGCTAGACCCCCTCAAGATAAATTTTTACATTTTTCGGTAGAAAATGTCCTGGCTGAAGGCCGGTTCCTCTTAAAATTACAGGCTCGCTATCGCTCGCCAGGAGAAAACTGACACCTAAATGGCACGATAGGGCCTAAAATTGACAACGAAATGGAGCTAAAGGTGTTAAAATCGCCAAACCAAAAGGCCGAACGTCTTACAATGTCAAAACTAATCAGAGAATAACAAGTAAAGAGGGAAAGAAGTGATATCAAAGTTCTAATGTTAGTGATCTGCACACACTACAGATGGCAGCACACTACCTACAGGAAACTCATAAATATTCGTGGGCTTCAAATATTTCTAAGTATGGAAGTATATCTCTGTAAAGTAGTTAATGCATAAAATTGTCTATAAATCAACTAAACAACTATATATACAGTACTATTAATTGCAAAGCTATACGAAACTCACCCTTGCCGCCGGCCTGTACAGCAGATATGATACCGTACTCCCTAGGTATTAAAGAAGGTTCCAGAATTTCCAGAGTTTGTATTATTTGCACTTATCCTTGACGTTGTGGTTACAATTTAGCCAAGTTATTATACTAGAAAATAGCATACAAACCCCTTTATTATTTCGCATACAACACACCGAGCATAATATACAGAAACCGCCAAAAATGCAGTGTATAAATATAAAACAATCCACCTCCTGGCAACAGTGCACTGGCCTGGCGTGATCTTTAAACTCGCAGATATTATCCTATGTGTGTCTGTATGTGCAGATATAACCATTATCTATGCATTTTTACCTTTCGTTGCCTTCGTGCTATTGTTCATAAGGTCGCAGAGTATGCTACACAAAAGAATAATAGCCTATCACTTTTGTCGCAGCACTTGTCATATGACAATTGCTTGGTCACCACTGTACCGTACAGGGTTTTGGACTAAAAGTAACCTTCATTCTCTGCACATTTTCATGTATAAACAAGAGCTAAAACGTATTCCAATGATATATCCTTGAAAGCAGAGGAATAGACCTTTCCAATGACACCTGAATCATGTCTGTACGACCACTGGTTGCTGTGCAATGATATTGCACAGGTGGCGCTAAATCGGTAAAAAATAGCGAGTTTGAGCGGTTTCCGCTATTCCCAAGTCTGTAAGGGAGTTGGAGATGTTGTCACGTCTCCCCCGGGGCCACGGCCACTTAGTGATGGCTCAGACATGATGGGGGATGCACGGGACAGTCTCTCACTGCTTATACTTGCTTGCCTGCCTCCCAGTCCTTGTTTAGCATACTCTGCGACCTTAAGGTATATATGAACAATAGCACAAAGGTAAAAATGCATAGATAATGGTTATATCTGCACATACAGACACACATAGGATAATATCTGGAGTTTACAGATCACGCCGGGCCAGTGCAGTGTTGCCAGGAGGTGGATTGTTTTATATTTATACACTGCATTTTTGGCGGTTTCTGTATATTATTCTTGTGTTGTATGCGAAATAACAAAGGGGTTTGTATGCTACTTTCTAGTATAATAACTTGGCTAAATTGTAACCACAACGTCAAGGATAAGTGCAAATAATACAAACTCTGGAAATTCTGGAACCTTCTTTAATACCTAGGGAGTGATGTCATTACCAGCCAACCACGGGCGCGGTATCACATAATTATGCTGTACAGGCCGGTGGCAAGGGTGAGTTACACAGAGTATAGTTATATCCAAAAATCAATCCAGATAATTATAATTGTATTACGATAACCATAGGAGGTCCACGAGTTCTTATAAGTGGGCTAGAGACTATGGCGTTTGAGTGTACATTAATTGGGTAGTGTTTATATATTAGTTATATATCAATGTATTTATTACTGTGTTTGTAATATTACGATCCCTGTTCTATGGTCTGAACAATCAATTCAGTGTTGACCCATTCTGTACCGGTGACGTCCTTTCCATTATATTCTGGCAACTATATCATGCTCTGATTAAGCTTTGGAAGGGCCTCTAACCATGAAAAGGCTACAAACTATCTCAATTAATCTGTTCAGCTACTACATTAAAGAGACTTCTTAACCTCTCCGCGGCGCACAGGGGGTTTTCTACAGGGTAAGACTGTGCGCACCTATGATGATTTTGGGACCTATTGCCAATTTCGATAAAAAGTACATCATCGTGTAGGGAATGTTTGCGTGCATCGGCCCATATATATTTGACCCCCCAAAAAATGTCTGGGGGGGGTAGGGGAACGGTCCGTAGTTGAAAAATGTGGAGCGAATGGCACCGCGCGGCTAGATTGTCATCGAGCGGCGAGATTTCCCTGCCGAATATTTACGCGCGCAGGGGATAGAAGGAGAGGGAGGAGGGGGTGGGTTACCGCGTATTATCACGTATATCTCCTTTTTCGAGCCCTTTTAGGCTATTTAGAGTATGTATACATGTGTAGGGCACCCATATAACAATGAATATGCCTCATAGTGACCAAAAATTGCAATATATAAGGGAATTATAAGAGAATATTTAGGCGGGAATGAAGATGTGTTGGAGGTTTGGCGGCAATTTATGAGCTGAGAGTGTGGTTTACGCCATACATATCACGTATATCTTGTACGTAGAGCACTGTCACGCTATAATACAGACTTGTACGTATGTATACGTGCCATATATCAAATATATACCGCATATAAACCAATTCATGCGATATTTACGCACATTATCAATGAGTTTCTATGCGTGAACCAAGGTGTGAGTGAGTTGTGGTGGGAATGAAAGGGGGAGAGGGTGTGTTACGCCATAAATATCACGTCAATCTTGTATTTAGAGCACTCTCATGCTATAATAAAGACGTGTACATATGTAGGCGTCCCATATAACAAGGAATATACCGCATATAGCCCAATTGATGCGATATTTACGCAAATTGTGAATGTGTTTCTAGCAGACGGAAGCCTGAAAGGGGGGGTTGGGGGTGGGTGGGTGGGTGGGAGGGAGGCATGCAGGGGTGCAGTGAGTGAGTGAGTCGTGGAGAGATGGAAGTCAGGCAGATCTCTAGATAGATAACCAGCTTAGTGATAATTGTGGAGGCGCCCCAGGCGTATTGATGTTTGGTATTTTGACCCTTATGTCTACCAGATGGCTGGTGTTCGTTGCCATCAACAGGTCTACAATAACATGAGTCAGGAATGGAGAGAGAGAGAGAGAGAGAGAGAGAGAGAGAGAGAGAGAGAGAAACTGAGACATGCGTATGTCGTACATATAAATGGACTTCAGAATTGCATTTTTATGCAAGCAGACATTGCATTTTAGACACATGTGAAGTACCACAGAAACATGTAGGCCATTGACTGTAAATAAAGTACTATATTTATAGACCACCAGCGACGGTGCTGAGTCAACACAGGCAAATTGCCTGTTGTGATAGAGGGCTAAATATAGACTGGTGTCTCCTTACACCTGCGAAAGGGTAGATTGCCACCAGAGAAACGTTTACTTATTTATTTCGAAGTAATATGCAATCTAAATGTATATTCGAGACCTACTGCAATTATTTGTATGACAGTCATGACTATGTATAATCCAATATACGCGCGTAGGCGAGACATAAGAAAGCTGGTTGAGCAATTTTCGACACCCACACAGTTATTATTCATTTTTATTTACAATATTATACAATACAAATGTATTTGTGAAGAGTATTTTATCCATTATTGTATTTATACCAATTTTGTTCCCAGACAGAGCTGCTGTAGCTGGAGAATCAAGGAGCGGCAAGGGTCACCTCGTGACCGCCTGACCGTGTGAAAATGAGTGGAGTCACACTGAGAGGGGCAATTTTGCCGAGTGTTTGGGCAATTTTTGACAGAATAAAGTTATATAATTACTAATTCTTGACAGAGACAAACTATTATAAACCTTGGCATGATATAATTGATAATCCCATCAATTTACAAACGTAAATTGGTGGGATAATTCATTTTTTTTTGTATATTGTCATTTCGATTGTAGACACGAAGTTTTGAGTGATATTTGGTATGAGCTCCTGTGGCATGGTTGGTAAGGTCGCGGACTGGAAAACTCAAAGTGTCGTAGGGTAGTGGGATCGAATCCAGGAGGGGGTTATGGGGAAGGTTTTATATTGTCTAGAAACAATTTTATAAATTTTTTTTTTACAAGATCATGCCATTGTATTCAAACAATATGAAATATTCATAGAATATATCATATTGTAAGAATACAATGACATGACCTTGTTTTCTTTTTTCTTTTTTTATTGTTTTATTTTATTATCATAGTAGGTTTGACATGATTTATTGAAACATATTTATTTTTGTACAATTCATTTGAGGTAAGAAAATAATTATATACACATTACTTAGGCTAATAACAAACATATATATTGATATACTAAAAAAATAAGGCATATTACATGTAAATCTTTGAAACTTATAAACTAAATAATGAAACATACAATTATATAATGTAAAAGCTATATCACAGGGACATCTTTGGAACTTATACATTATATAATATATGTTACATTATGAGGTAGCGTGATCAATTAGGTCAGGTCAGGTAAGGTAGGGCGCGAGTCCAGGGCAGGGCAGGGCAGGAGGCGAGTCCAGGGCAGGGCACGGGGCGAGTCCAGGGCAGGGCAGGGCAGGGCAGGGGCCGACACTCAGTAGTTCTTGAAGGTGTGGTAGTCCCTGAAGCACTCACCCAGGCAGAGTGCAACTTTGCACTCGGCGCACATTGAGGTGACTCTTTTGGTCACATGGGGTTTCCTCACACTGGAGCTGCAGACGGTGCACTGCACCTGCCTGTGACGAGTGCCAATCAGCTCGGTGTTGGTTGTGTAGTGTCTTTCGACACCCAGCTGGATGCGGTCAGGAACGTGATCCCCACGCCATGCCGTACGTCTGTGAGTGGTGGTGGCATACTTCTCCAGGAGTTGGTAGGAGACGTTGTACACGAACTCCCGGAATTTCAGCTTCTGGTTTGGGGCCATATCCTTCTTCACCAACCACAAGTTGTAGGCGTTCAGCATCGTTATGTCAACTAGGTGGAGGAAGAGCTTGTGATACCACTTCACAGTCTTCCTCAGACACTCAACACCTGACAGCTGACAGTCAGACTTGTCCACCAGGCGCATGTTTTTGGTGTAGTCCACTACCATGTCGGGCTTGTAGATTGTCTTCCTGGTTCGGTAGTGGATTTTGCCAGAATCCACCTGGGCACCTGTGTGGACGGTGGAAAGCAGGTGGACGTCTCGCTTATCCTTCCACTTCAGGGCTATCAGTTTCCCACACTTCTCGAGCTGCTTGTATTTCTGCCCCTTTCGTCGCCTTCTTCGCACATGCCTCTCGCGGTGTTCCTGGGCCAGGTCGTCTTCTGAAGGTGTGTCACTGGAGGAGGCATCTGTGAGAGGAATGACATCACCTGTGAACTTTGGCATAAACTTTCTTGTCTTTCTGACAGTCCCACATGACCCCGTTTGGTTGTCATAAAGAAACTGGCAGAGAGCAGGAGAAGTATACCAGTTGTCAGTGTAGATGATGTGGCCTTTGCCCAGGTAAGGTGCCAACATTTTCCTGACGATGGCACCTGACATGCCCATGGGGTCATTGGCAGCGGCTTTCGGTACGTCAATGTCAGTTCCTGTATACACGATCATGTCAAGCACTATTCCAGTTTCACAGTCGCACAACACGAAGAGCTTGATTCCGAACCTATGCCTCTTCAAGGGGATATACTGCTTGAAAACAAGACGTCCTTTGAAGAGCACGAGCGACTCATCAATCACCAAATTGAGGAAGGGGTAAAAGTATTTCCTATACCTCTCCAACAACATGGTGAACACCTCCCGAACTTTCCATATCCTGTCAATCCTGTTAGGATTTTCGTTGTCTGCAAAGTGCATAAATCTTAGCAGCAACAAAAATCTGTCACGAGTCATGAACTTATTGAAAGTTGGGGTGGCGATGAGAGGGTCGTGCTTCCAGTAGTGTTGCAACACATGCTTCTTGATCAGAGGCATGAGGAACAACAAGGCAAAGAACGTCAGAAATTCTGCCACAGTCGTATCCACCCAGCCTCGTATTCTCGCTTTTGGAGAAAGGACGTCCAATCTGCCAAACACCCACCTGTAGTAGGCGTTTGTTTGGGCAACGATGTACGTCATTACCTCCATGTCGAAAAAAGCGAGGAAGAAGTCGCTTTCGTTCGCTTGATCATCACAGGGCCAGTTGTCAGTTGTTCCTGACGTCCCAGGATTGAACTGGGGCACGTCAGGTACAAAATTGACCCCGTCAGACCAATCGAACGAAGGCATGCCAGGGATCGGAATGTCGTCTGCGTCTTCTTCTGCGTCTGAAATATCGCTTCCATGGTCGCGATACAGCACTTCATCATCATTACCCTCCTCTTCACTCGACAGACGATGCCCTTCCTCGTTTTCGTCACCGACGTCGGACTCACTCCCACTGTCCACTCCCAAATCCCCCCACCCTTGGTCCCGTGCTAGGGCTTCGTCGTCGAAACCCGGGCTGCCAATGTCCTGCGAATCACCATCAAACAGCAGGGCGGCATACTTAGATGGTGTAAGAGTTTTCCGGGTCACTTTGGCACGTGCGGGAGTCTTATGGACAGGGACAGCAGAGGTGGTGGCAGGGGCGGTGGCAGGGGCGGCGGCAGGGGCGGCGGCGGCAGGGGCAGCAGTGGTGCGTGGCCTTGATGGCAAGATGATGGTGGTGCCTGTCGCCCTTCTCTCTGTTCCTTGGGCAGGGGCGGCAGGGGCGGCAGGGGCAGCAGGGGCGGCAGGGGCGGCAGGGGCAGCAGGGCCGGCAGGGACACCAGGGCCAGCAGTCGCTTTCCCAGTCGCTTTCCCTCTCCCTTTCCCCTTCCCCTTCCCTGTTCCTTGGGCAGGGGCGGCAGGGGCGGCAGGGGCGGCAGGGGCAGCAGGGGCGGCAGGGGCGGCAGGGGCAGCAGGGCCGGCAGGGACACCAGGGCCAGCAGTCGCTTTCCCAGTCGCTTTCCCTCTCCCTTTCCCCTTCCCCTTCCCTGTTCCTTGGGCAGGGGCGGCAGGGGCGGCAGGGGCAGCAGGGGCGGCAGGGGCGGCAGGGGCAGCAGGGGCGGCAGGGGCAGCCGGGCCAGGGGCGGCTGGTGGTGTTGGTGGTGGTAGGGGCACTGTGGCTGGCGTACGGGTTCTTTTCCCTACGCCCGTGCCTTTCATTTTTCCTGCCCCCGCAGGTAATGCAGCCCTAGGGCGGCCTCCTGCGTCGCTGGTACCGGTGGCAGGGGTGGCAGGGGTGGCAGTGGTGGCAGTGGTGGTGGTAGTGGTTGTTGCAGTGGCCTGGGTCGTGGTGGCAGTGTCCCGAAAGACCAATGACCTCTGTGCCATTGCCCTGCTTGCACGTGTTTTACGTGCTTTTGGTGCTGGTGATTCGTCCTCTGAGCTGTAGGGCGTGTCGTACTGGTAGCTAGGGTCTTTGGCAGCCACCCTCTGCCTTCCACGGCGGCTAACACCACCAGAAGGAGGGCTGGTTGTGTCATCAGGGAGCGAGCGTGAGGGACGTGTAGGGTCCATGACTAGTGCGTGGTTACTGGCGCGGTGGTGCTTGCACGAGTGCGGGGCGAGCGTTTGGCGGGGTGGTATCGAGAGTTGACATGTAGTACAATACCCACACCAATTTTCAGCCGCCTGGCTATAAACGCGCGGTTTTGGTACGTGTTCAAAGTCTCTGCTCTTAAGAGTCTACCCGCAGTGCGCCGGGGGAACTCTTAAGAGTCTCCCCGCAGCTCCCGGGTTAAGGGGGTAGTGCTTGGTTGTTGGTCTATATATTTATTAATTTATATAAATTTTGATATGTTTTCGCTAGACCTCCATCAAGCTTAAAAAAACACCCCCTAGACCCCCTGTCAAAACGAATTTGTAAATTTTTCGGTAGAAAATTGTACCGGCCAAAGGCCGGTTGCTTCTAAAATTAGAGGCTTGCTATCGCTAACCCGGAATAAATAGACACTTAAATGGCACGAAAAGTCTTAATATTGACAAATAAATGGGGCAGGTCTCAAAATCGTCAACTATGGAACGTACGTCTTAAATTCTCAAAACTAATATATGCTAAACATGAGGGAGAAGGGTGTCCAGAAAATGCGAATACTAGCCCCTTTAGCTGGCTAAAATCGTCTAATGGAAGCCAGAATATGACAAAAAGGACGTCACCGGTGCTAAAAAGGGTTAACTACGGACTTTGTATACATCATAGTGTCTATATACAGTACAGTCGGCCTAATAAGTGATGTCACGGCACCAATTACATTTTGATCAATAATTGGTATCGGCAATATTTACACATGATTTCTTCTTTTGAGTTAGATACCAACATGTTCCTACACTTACCCACCCTATTCATCATCTGACAGACATTAATACAGCACAGAGCGAGCCAGGCATAATGACAGCTCAGACATGACTTATTAGCGCCACCGAGAAGACCCAATTATCGTGCAATTATTGTCATTAAGGGGGCATGGTTATTTTGTTGGTCTAATTATTCATTTATTTATTATTTAGTTTCCTCGCTAGACCTCCATCAAGCTTAAAAAAACACCCCTTCGAGATAAATTTGTAAATTGTTCCTCCCAAATTTACAGGATCGCTGTTGCTAGTCAGCAAAAAATGAACCTAATGAACAAGGTATTAATATTGACAAAGAAATAGGGTGAAAGGTCTTAAAATCGCCAAACTAATGGACAAACTCTTAATAAACATAAACACAATTGGGGTTAAACATGACTGAGACAGGAGTCCAGAAAAAAAAAAAAACAGCCGGCGACGTCCATTTCACATTAGTTTGGCGGCTATAAAACGATTTTATTCAGATTAGGAAGGACGTCTACCCATGAAAAAGCAAGACTATCTCAAATTAATAGTTTTAGCTACCATATATCCTTCCTAAGCTACATAAAATCGTCTAAATGTAGCCGAAATCAAATACAAAAGAGATGGCTCAGGAACCAAGTCGGCTCTACTGCCTCCATTGTTGTTGGCAGATTATAGGTTGCAAAAGTCAAACGGACTGGAAGTTTTTTTTTCGCAACTGAATTTCTCTAGATATCAACATTAGTCCTTAACATTATCTGGTGCAACATCTTGGGGTTATTATGGTATTTTGTTATATTATTTAATACTGTTGGCATTATCGACCAAAGTATTTTTTAGTTTCCCCATAGACTAAGACAATTGCCTCCCCAGACCCCCTTCAAACTAACAAAATACACCACTCAAACTGCCTTCAAGATATACATGTACATTTCTCGGTAGAAAAAATTTCCGGCCAAAGGCCGGCTTCTCCTAAATTGTACACTCGCCCAGGAAAAATCGACACATGAATGGGGTAACCGGTAAAGTGTCTTATAATCGCCAAACTAATGAGGTGAAACTTATTAAAATCTCGTAACCAATGGAGTGAAACAAAAAGACCCACCCTGCACCAAATAGGGTCAACCCCTTCAGCACCATGACGCCTTTTTTACCTTGGATTCGGGCTAAATGCAGACGATTTGATGTAGTTTAAGAAGGACCTATGTTATGAAGAGGGTTTGTTGACATAGCATTTACCCATTTGGATCGTAGAGGTAGATGACAAACTAAATTAAAATCGTCTAATGGTAACCAGAAAGGGATGGAAGTTACGTAATGGCGGTAAAGATGTTAAGATATTAATTTCCGCAACTGAATTTCTCTAGATATCAAAATCCTTCCATAACCCCTGCAGCACCATGGCGCCTTTTTACCTTTGATTCCGTCATTTGGCGATTGTCTTAAGTTTGTAATCTACTTATACGACTCAAATGGGTAAATACGATCTCAATAAACCTTCTTAGTAACATAGGTCCGTCTTAAACTGGATGAACATATCTAGTTTTAGCCACAATCAAAAGTAAAAAGGCGTCATGGTGGTGAAGGGGTTAACTTATCTATTTCCTCAAAAACCTCAATAAAAATATACCTTTACAATTTAACGTCCAAATATAAACAATAAAAATATTAACACTATTTCATAATGACAAATTGCAATTAAGGGGGCAATGCTTGTTTTTTGGTCTCTATATATATATATATTTATTTATTTACTTTTGAGAGTCCTCCCTAAACCTCCATAAAGCTTAGACAAATACCCACTAGACCCCTTTAAATACCCACTAGACCCCTTTAAAGATAAATACCCACTAGACCCCTTTAAAGATAAATACCCACTAGACCCCTTTAAAGATAAATACCCACTAGACCCCTTTAAAGATAAATTTGTACATTTTGTCTGTACAAATGTTTCGGCCGATGCCGGTTGCTTCTAAAATTAGAGGCTCGCTATCGATCGCCAAGAAAAAATCGACATCTAAAGGGCACGAAAGCTCTTAACATTGATAACAAACTAAGGCGAAAGGTCTCAAAATCGCCAAACTAACGGAACGAACCTCAAAACTAATATGCTAACCATGAGGGAGAAGGGGGTCCAGAAAAAGCGAGTACTACCCCAGTTAATCTTGTAAGGTTTCTTCAGGTTGTATTTTCATCATAATATAAACATACCATTAAGGGGCCCACCTCGTATTTTATTTCTCTATCCCGCTCTCTGTGGGTTGTATTCATTCGGCTCCATTCAGCCTACTGTTTCAAGACATTTATCCTCATCCATGTGTCGATTTTTTCCTGGCGAACGGTAGCAAGGCAGCATATTCTATATAATGTTTTTGTCAGCAGGCTAAATTTGTAAAAATGTTCGATACAAACATTTCTCCGGCGAAGCCGGATTTCTCCATACACTGCTGGCTCGCTATCGCTCGCCAGGAATAAATCGACACCTGAAAGGGGATAAACGTCGTAGGCTGAATGGGGCCGAATGGATACAAGTAAAAGAAAGAGAAAAGAGATAAACAAAACAGGTGACCCCCCTTAAGTCATCTCATCACATAGATGTTTTAATATTTGATTCTATTGCTGTATATACAAATTATTATATATAATTCCCAATTGTTTTTGTCTTTTTATTTCAGTCTCTAAGAAATTCCATTCTTTAACGTTCCTCCAATATCCTCCCTTCATCCATCCCTCCTTCCCCCTCACCCAGTTCTGCCACCACCATCACTGCTTCCTTCTTCACGTTTCTAACTCACTTTGGTTTTCCGTGTGTTGACATTGTATCTACACTATTTCTTCCTCTCACTCTCTTAATGGAGAGTGGTTGTGGGGGGTTACGGGAGAGGCCTTTTGTAAATATATATTATCCTTCTTGAAATGGTTTTCATACTGAATACATTTTTCATATTACATTGATAAAACATATAAGTGTATCTCTTCTATGTCTTGACTTATGACAGCAAGCGGATTGTGCCACACGGCAGAAACAATGATATTTGAAAGCTGGTCCTGTTCAGAGTGAGGTTTGATATCCTCTACCCATCCTTAGCCATTTCTGTCTGTCTCTTATCCAGTACTATAGTTTCCCTACTTCGGATGCAGGAGGCTTGGAATCCTCCTCCCCTTGTAAAATTCACCTACTAGACGACAGAGAAAGGGGCGAGGGAACGTGAAAGTGGTCAAGGACCCTAAGAATTGGAACTTTGAATGTTGTGTTTGTTCGTGCTCTGTCTTGAGTCGGCCAACCCCAGCTATGAAGTATGTATATACATACATAGATACTATACTATCTTTCTCGATTGGTAGAGCGTTCGCCTGCTAACCGTGAGGTTGACGGTTCGAGCCTTGGGCCAGCCAGTGAGTTATTGGCAGACGTCAGTGCTGTTGGTGAACGGTGCGGTCTAGCAATCTGTGGCAACTATTCACTAAGTCCCTGATTCATCAGGGAACCCACCCTAGCCTTGCTATTCAGCAGGGAGTGTATGGTGGTAAACACTGCATCATCATCATCATACTGTATATTTATTATACTCCCACCCTTTGTGCAAGCAGTCCAGGGAGTCACTGAACATTAGGGCAAGAATGACATTCATATAATGAGGATGTGATTGCTTATTTTTGATCAGATATACGCATGGTTTAGTATGGACATGATGTGTTATTTTGTATTTATTTGTACCACTATGCACTCCCTGCTCCAGAGCTGGGCTAGGGTGGATGCCCTGATTATTCTGTGACTTCAGTGGACAGTTGCCCACAGATTATTAGACCACACTGACGACCACAGCACTAGCGCCTGCCAAATAGCACACTGGCTGGCCCGAGACTCGAACCGGTGACTTCACGGTTTACTTGCGGTTTACTTGCGAGTGCTCTACCAACCGCTCTACGGCCTGTGGATCGCGAATTTTGCAGTGTAACTGTCAACGCTGCTCATGGTATGTCGGTGATGAATGCCAGTGTGTACGGGGCAATAGAGATCCTTCTCACCCTATGATATAGTTTTCTAATTAATTATACAATATGTTTAACATGACACCATAGCACTGAAGGTAATATGTATTGAGATTATCGCAGGGCCATAAAATATATATTGGTACACATTTCAAAACACATGCAATAGCTGGACACATTAAGTCGGTCTCAACAGTATTTTACCCATAGTATACAAAAGGCCAATACTGAAGAGAAATATTGTTTATCAATCTGGGAATCCACTAACAAAATTGGGTGTAGTAATTTAAAACAACCATAAATATGACGGAATATGTAAAAAAGGAAAGGATTATTCTAATGTTTTCACAAATGTAAGTTGAGAATGTCATAATTATAATAAGGTCAACTAATATGCTGTCAGGGGCAAATATACAGTGAAAATTTCATAACGATGAAACAGCTGGAAAAAAAAACAAAAAAAAACACGGAATTAAAATTAATGTAATGACCCACCTATCTTTACTTCGATAGTCTTTTTTTACGAATTAATCAGCAGGCACCATCTGGCCACTGGCATCCGGCAACTTAATAAGAGAGTCCTTGTTATTAACATTTTTCTCCTGCCCTGACATTCGACGGTGCGGAAGAATCGAGAGATATGCTGTATATAGGGGAGGTGTGGCAGAGTGGTCTTGCCACTGGACTGGTAATCCAATGGACCCGGGTTCGAATCCGAATATGTCAATGGGAAGATATTGTTGGGATGGAATTTGTGCTGTACCTAGTTTCAGTGCATTACCACAGCACACCGAAATGCCAAAACAAAATACCCTCGTTGTTCCCTGATTAAATAGCACTGTATGAATATTCCCATATTAAAAAAAAGCTACAGGGGGGCAATGCCTAGTGAGTTAATTGCTCAATAGGTGGCGTTCTGAGAGTGAGGGTCCGAGTGTGGGGAGTGAGACTGTGAGGCCAGAGGCGGAGCAGCTTCAGAGATGGGATTGCTTCGAGCCGGGGTGCTTCGCATGTCTCACTCCCTAGACTGGAACAAGACCTCATGGGCCTCACTGTGTTCAGCGGTTGAGTGTAAAGGCTCTCAGCCTATGTCCGAGAGGGAGTAGTTGGAATATAGAAAAAAAAAAAAAAAAAAAAAATCATTTTGTGTACTGTGCCAACGAGTCAGTTATAGGAATTCTGTTAATTGTTTTCCAAAATGTTAAACCTTTTGAAGATTATGACGCATGTTGATAGTTTATTCTGGCTCTCATTAAACAATTATATATCATTAAAGGAAGGATCTGTGAGCATTGTAAGGGTAAAGATCATCTCAATTTACCCTTTGACTTCCATATACCCTTCCTAATCTGAATAATATCTAACAATTGCCGGAAAGCAGAATCTCAATGCATACTGGATTTTCAAAGGATTAATAGACAGAATTACGGCGGGTATGGACTATGAAGAATCGCCAAATAAAATTTGCTTTTTATAATATGACTTGATTCCTGAATATGGGACCCGATTTGGTCAGATATTTACCAATCCTTTACATCGCTTCACTATCGTAGGTCTTATATAAGACGAATACAAAAATGTGTGTATTTGATTATATTTTCTATGTGAGTGAGGGAGACAAAATGCAAAACGGCTGTGACGAGTGACTGTAAGACATATTGTTTGATCCCTAACGCCACCATAATAAACATAGGAAATCTCATTAGGTGTCCCTCAGGGATTTATACTGGGACCTCTTCTCTTCTTGCTCTATATTAATTACATTGTTAAATCCAGTACAGTTCTAAATTTCATTTTGTACGCTGACGACAGCACCATCTATGCCAGCCACCAGAACATTTCCCTCTCTGATAGACATGATGAATACCAAGCTAAGTAAAGTAAAACAATTGATCGATTCAAATAAATTAACACTAAACCTTGATAAAAGTAATTATATTGTTTTCCATAGAAACAAATACATACACATGAACTTAAAACCATTAAAAATACAAAACACAATTTTGGAAGAGAAAGAGAACACCAAATTTCTCGGTATTCAAATAGATCACCAACTTAAATGGAATCTTCACATTGAGAACATGAGAAACAAAATAAACAAGTACTGTGGTATCCTTCATCTTACCAGGAACCAGTTAGATAGTAAAGCTTTGACACAAATATACTTATCATTAATATATCCTAATATAACTTATTGTCACACTTTGTGGGGAGTAGCTGGCAAAGTTACAATAAAGCAACTTACGACTGCTCAAAAGAAGGTAATTCGAATAATTCGTTTTAAGAGACAACGCGAACATACACATTAATTATTTGTAAAACTAAAGCTACTAAAAATGAATGACATTAACACATACTGCTGCTCTTTATTTGTTTACAAATCAATCCATAGCTTTATAAACAAGAACATGTGTCCCGTCTGTATGCATGAGAGATACCAACTAAGAAACAATACAAATCTAAACATTCCATTCATTAGATCCAATCAATCCCAATCATCAATTAGATACCACGGAGTGAAGGTCTGGAATCATCTGACACCCAATATTCGAAATGAACCAATTATTTCAAGGTTTAAAAAGTCTCTTTAAGTCATTCTTGCTTATTAAATACCAAGATTGATAAATGTAAGTCATATTGTATTAATTCATGTGTAGTGAATTGCGTGCAAAGTGTAAATATGTTTGTATTATATAGCTAATGTGTGTATGCCTGTAAAAATGTGGGTGTGTTTGAGTGTCTGAATGGATATTTTTGCAACTGCAATTCCTCGTTGGTTCTCGTATTTTCCTTTGTTTCAGGCATTATATTTTAAAGGCAATGACATGTATACTGTATGTATATTTTTCCTCGTTGTTAATGCTCTCACATGTTTTAACAAAAAATATGAAAAACATTCAAATGTAATTG
Source organism: Paralithodes platypus (assembly GCA_032716605.1). Lineage (NCBI taxonomy): Eukaryota > Metazoa > Arthropoda > Malacostraca > Decapoda > Lithodidae > Paralithodes > Paralithodes platypus. The sequence continues at coordinate 33,502,340 of CM064554.1, forward strand.
TCTTGTAGAGAATGCGAGGGTACTGCGAGTTTCTGTCGATGACTGTGCTTATATACTGTGAAAATGAGATCAAATGAGGATATGCATGTCTGCTTGTATTGTTCACAGGTGAATTATGTGCATAAAATCATATGTAATGTTGGCTGTGTTACTTTATAACTATATTATATATTTAAATGTGTGCATTTGTCGCTGTGTATGTGCTTAATTGTTTATGAATGAGATGTATGTGGGTGCATGGGTCATATTTTGCTTAAGTATATGTTCAGATTCTTTAATATGGATATATTTCTCAACAAATATACACTGTGAGAGTGGGCGCTCGGTTGTCGCGGGGGTGGTGCACATAAGGAGGGTGTGTAATTGTGTGTCCGTGAGCCGAGGAACACTGTTTGTGTGTACCATTCTTGTTGCGGTCGGGTGATCATATTGTTGCAGTCTATATTTAATACATAATATTAAGTCATCCAAGGTGTTATTGTTATAAAGTGCCTTTTAGGAGAGTATGTACTCTCGAAAGGCTCAGTCTTTATTCCATGTTTTATGTAATCTCACTTGTATCAATTTTTGAGTAAATATATATTTCAATTTCAATTTCAATTTTACAATATTCAACCCCTTTGAATCCAACTAAAACACAACAAGAATAAAAGAATCGTCCGGCAATACAATAAATATTATAAAACACGTCCAATAAAACTAATATATCTGATAAACAAATATATATATATATATATATATATATATATATATATATATACACAATTTGACCATTGCACTATGGTTATGAGTGCAACGGTAGACCCATTCTAAATCGGAATGTATTTTGTTAGTAATCAGCTACCTACAACATTATATATAAACACATTGGTCAGATAATTCTACATATTACATTAGACATTTTGTAATCCCTGATTAATAGTAAGACAGTAACTTTCATTCATGAGTTACACATAGTTACACAAATACTCAGACCACACATACTTTGCGGTCGCTACTAGGTGTTCCGGCCTTAATACTACTAGACTGAGACAGTTAATAGTAGAATAATTGGTCAGCAAAGTAGAAGGCTCTCTCCTCATTCTCCGGCCTCCGGGTAAAATGCTGGTTGCTTATTCTGGCATCCCTTCTCCCTCATGATGAGGTTATGAGCTATGACCCATTAGTTTGACGATTTTAAGACCCTTCATCCCATGTCTTTGTTAGTATTAAGACCTTTCATGCCATGTAAGTGTCGACTAGTTCCTGAAGAGCGATAGCTAGCCGGAATTTAGGAGGAACCAGCCTTCGGCTGGGACATTTTCTACCGAAAATGTACACATCTATATAGAAGGGGGATCTTGAGGATGTTCTGTTAAGCTTGATGGAGGTTGAAATGACGGGCTTGGACGGAGCCTCAGTAGAACCACCACCATATCTGCCTCCAAATAACGAAGAACTCCAACCAACAACATCCAGGTTAGCCGCCATCAGAATAAAGAAAAGGAACAATAGAAAACCCATGAAGAAAGCGGAAGTGAAAACAACACAGTGCCCCGTAGTACAGTACCACCTAGTAACACAGAGCCCTCTACCGGTATCCACGGTAACCACAGGACAGAGGCCACTCACTAGGAATAATCTCGCGCTACCAAGCGTGTCACACGACCAGTTTCCCTACCCAGATCAATCTCATCAAATAGAACCAGATTTAGATTATGATGAAGAATCTTTTATGCAAATGACCCATCAGCACCCATTTTTCTATCTAAATTATGTTAAACAGAATGATCCAATCTACAATGATGAAGGCCACCAGCAACCACAATAGAAAGTAAATTATTTATAACGAAACGATTACATAACATGTTAATAAAAGATAAAGTAGACGTGCCGTTTTGCCCAAAATCAAAACGGCATACCCAACTCTGCGATGGGTTACCATCATCGCTACTAATACCATCATCAATCACAATCAACATAATCACTACTACTGCCATCATCACTACAACTGCCATCATCACTACAACTGCCACAATCATCACGAGTACTGTCATCATCACCATTACTATGATCATCATCACTACTACAATTACAATTATCACTACTACTCTCACCATCATCACTGTCCATTGTCACTAGCATCTTAATCACTACTGTCATCATTGATACTACAACTATCAACCATCATTACTAATATCATCACCACCATCTTACAATCATCATTACTACTGTTAACATCATCACTACTACTATAACTTCATCATTACAACTGTCACAAATATTACCATAATTTATTCTACTGTCACCATCATCACTACTACTGCCATCATCACCATTACTAAGAACTTCATCACCACAACTATCGTCATCACTACTAATTTCACCATCCTCCCTACTACTCACCATAATCACTAATACTCACACCATCGTCACTACCATCATCACTACTGTCATTATTATCACTACAACTATCATCATTACTTGTCACCATCATCACTACTATTATGACCATCATTACTACTACTGTCACCATCATATCTACTACTGTCATCATCATCACTACTGTCATCATCATCAATACAACTACAACCATCATCACTACAATTATCACCATTATCACTACTATCACCATAAATCCAAATATTACTACCATCACTTCTAATGCCAACTAAACTAACTTAACCTAGCAAATACGTAGCGAGATGTTTTCGCTCCCAGAACGCCATCATTGCTGGGGGGGGGGCTCCGGGATATATACCATATTTTGGACCTAAAATCATAACTATTGCACAAATTAAAACAAACTTTTTTGTCTGACGTTTGCATTAACGCAACAAATATTTGTGTGAAATTTTGTGAAAATCCGTCCAACGGTCTAGGAGGAGTTCCGAGACAGACGGACGCCGACGCCGACGGGCGACGGGCGATACCAAACTCTGCTTACTCAGAGTTGATAAAAGCCAGAAGAAATCTAAAATCATTACCATGGCCACAAACAAGCTTTCTAAAATATAAGTTTAATATTATTAAATAAAGAATAACATAATCTATTTATTTCCATGTACTTTATATTTTTAAGACCATTCTTACCCACACAATAATTAAAAAAACAGATTTCACATGCTCTTATTATTTCGAAAAGCAATAATCTTGTACCAAATTAAAAACTAAATATTACCTGCCTGAAATAATTGTTAGGCAGTCCATTTTGCAGAATACTTTAAGGGCGCTTTCCAGCAAAACTTATTAGCCCAGGAGTATCAAGTCAAATTTGAGTCAAACCCGGAACAAATTTATAACAAGCTGAAACTTTCAGGATATGTTCAGAAAACTGTCAGGAATAACATACTAAAAGTCCCCAAGAATCCCCCTTGGGGCTTTTGAGAAATTCAAGATGGCGTCCAAGATGGCCGCCGGCTTGAGATTTTCTCATATTTCAGGCTGAAATCATCATAGAATTAAAAATAATGGGTCAAAACATAGATTTTATGTTACAAAGAATCAATTACTATGGCTATTTTTAAGATAAAAGACACAAAGTGACAAGCACAACCTCAAGATCTGCCCAGTAACATTTGATCAGCCTCTGTATCAAAAGGCTTCTGAAATTGTTGCTGCCTCCAGAGACTTGGACAAAGTGGTGGTGCGACTTGGTGGCTTCCACCTGCTGATGTCCTACCTTGGCAGCATTGGGCAGATCATGACAGGGAGCGGGTTGGCAGACCTGTGGGAACGAGTGTATGCCAAAGGCTCAGTGGTGCATATGCTCACAGGTCATGCCTTCTCTCGAGCAGTGCGTGCCCACATTCTGACCTTGCTGGCCCTCATCTATGTACTGCTAGACAAGTCAGGCTGGGATAGCCAGACTAACAAGGAACATCTGGTCAGTCTGTACCAAGACACAGTGGACCAAGATGAAGATGCTGCTGAGATAGATGAAGATGAAAGTCTGCAAGAGTTTCAACAGTTTCTCACTCGCCACCTAGATCAAGCTGCCACACAGAGCAGAACGGGGAAGTTATGGGTGCAGTACATCCACCAGGTGTTGCTCATGCTCAACTTCATCAGAGCTGAGAGGACTGGCAACTGGAAGCTTCATCTTCACTGTGTGCAGGAGATGATCCCACATTTCCATGCAGCAGGTCATCTTCCGTATGCCAAGTCTGCCAGACTGTACTTGCAGCAGATGAACTCCATTGCACAAGTCATGCCACCTGAGGAGTACACGTTGTTCTCTGAAGCACTATGGGGCTGGCACTACTACTGTGTTTGATGGCTACAGAACCGTCTCCACCAAGGCAGCAGAGCAACTACGCAGGGCAAAGAAGTCAACATCCAGTGACATCCTATTTGACCAGAACATGCAAACAACTACTACTCAGGCAGCATTTCTGGCAAATAACCACAACAATAGAGATGCTCAGTGGCTTGCTGAATCAAACAGGCATCCAGGTGAAGCAGGCGCAAGCTGATGCAGATGCCTTGATTGTGTCAACTGCTCTGTCTTTGGCAGCGTCTGGCAAACCGGTAGTTGTTGTCGGAACTGACACTGACCTGCTGGTAATGCTGGTGACTCTAGCAACCACAAACATGGACCTGTACATGTTCTGCTGCAAGAACCCCACAACACTCTACAGAGTTCACGACATTCAAGCAAGCATTGGTGACAAGTAAATATCTGATGGTGTTGCATGCCATAACTGGATGCAACACCGTGTCAGCTCTGTATCGCAAAGGGAAGCGCAAGGCATTCAATCTGGTGCAAAACAAGAAGGAGTATGACCTACTCAACACATTCATCAACACGGAGAGCACTCATCAGCAAGTACAAGAAGCAGGTGAAAACTTCCTCCTGAAGCTCTATGGTGCATCCAGTTGTGCATCACTGGACGAGTTCCGCTACATCGCCTACAAGAAGGCAATCAGCAGAACGTCACTTTCCTCAACCTTCCAGTTGGCAACTTTGCCTCCAACAAGTGATGCAGCCAAGCAACATTCATTCAGAACATATCTCACTATTCAGGAATGGATGGGGAGGCCCTTGCAGCCAACAGCTTGGGGATGGAAACTGGAAGACATCCTGACTCCAGTTGACACTGACCGTCCCATTGCTCCAGACATTCTGCTCAACATGATCTCTTGTGGCTGCAGAGCAGATAGCTGTGGAGTGTTATGTGGCTGCAGGAAGATGGGGGTGCACTGCTCTGCCCTGTGTACAAAGTGCACTGGTCAAACCTGCAACAATGCAGCACCAATGCCATCCTTGCTGGATGCTGAGGGAGAAACTGAAGAATCAACTCCTGTTTCTCCAGAAACTGATGATGAGGATGATGACTGAGGGTCACTGAAAGTGAGCAAGTGAGCATGTGTCATGTTGTAAATATGTTTCACAAGTTTTAACATTTGTAATCGTTTTGTTAAATACACTCCATGAATATTCTAACTTTACTCTTAAGGTTTCTAAAGTATTACCACAGATATGGTGAAAATTGCTCATAGCCCAGGAGTAATAGGTTTAGATCAATGTAGAACTGCATAAGGATTTCATTAAATTTGTAAAATATTGTTGAAATTGAATTCCCTGCCCCCAAAAACATATATTTAGACTAATTATTTGCATTTTTATGATGTTTTAAGCCTGAAATATGAGAAAATCTCAAGCCGGCGGCCATCTTGGACGCCATCTTGAATTTCTCAAAAGCCCCAAGGGGGACTTTTAGTATGTTATTCCTGACAGTTTTCTGAACATTTCCTGAAAGTTTCAGCTAGTTATAAATTTGTTCCGGGTCTAAACCTATTACTCCTGGGCTATATTGTATATACCATTTTAGATGATACTTCTGTAATAAGAGGTATCTACGGGCAGTGACAAAGAGAGTGTGTGTAGGCGAGCTAGACGAGCATTCGTAGCAGTGTGTGATAACGGCGTGTCCCCCTAGTTACTAGCATCTACAGACGGGGAACCTACGAGCTATACGTTTGGCCAGATCTCTCTCACGGATCCTACTCCTCCTCCTCACCCCAAATTAAGTGTTTCTGCGTTACTATATTTTGGGATTATTGTGAAGGTTATATAAGGTATGTCAGTGTTCAAATTCAAGTAATCTTAGAGGCCATTCTCGGACTCTCCTTTCCATAACTTTTTACCTCGCGTTGAGAGAACAGTACACATTCTATATGTAAGGTTACTATATCTATAACACTGGATATAACTCATTTATATTCCATATAAATGTTATATATATATAATTTACCTAGTATTTTTACCCACACCTTATACGTAGTTATCCGTGAACACTCTCAGGCCTTATTCATTGTATTATTATTTTGCTGGTTCCGTAAGCGCATCGTGAAGTGTTCAAAGAGAGCGTAATTGATATTTGTTCATCTATCTATCTATCTATATGCTCAGGCCCAATCCCCATTTTGGGGGTAGCCGACTCAAGACAGAGCAAGAACAGGGAAAACACAAAATCAACATAAAACAACAAATAAACACAGATAAAAAGCACAAACTTACACACATCATGTGTGACTCTATCATAAGCCTAAATTCATACCTCAATAATTCTGTTATATGCTATTTAGAATCCAAATCACCATTCCCTTTATTTTCCTCCTCGTATAGTTAACCCTTATTTAGCGGCGAGCAACATAAGTCGAGTTAAAAAAAGCTGGACTATGTGGCGGCGCTCGACATAACTCGAGTGGCAATTTCAGCACGTAATGTGGCTGAGAGAGAGAGACAAGTGGTGGCAGGAGACTAGCGAGCGTATGACTGCTCCAGACCACCGCGGCGAACCTACTGACACAAATCTCAGCTCCCTCCTCCCTCTCTCACTCGCTACATACTCAATTATGTACTGAAAGTACCGAATTACCTGCTTTTTGCACTCGCGTTGCACGGTTATTGCAAGAAAACTATCCATCATACAAGGATCGTTATGGTGTCATTCGAAAGCTCTGTTTATGCCCTTTCAGGGATAGGTATTTGTTTTACGTTCTGGGTCTTATTTAGGCATGAAAATTATCACGTAAACAGCCCTATTTTGGCTAAAAACACCCCGCTGTGCGGTACACATAAATAAACCGCATAGGCCGCTCGTAAGGTGTTAAACTCTGTGCGTTGAGTGTCTTAGACTTTCATTTCATCTACTTTTATTTTACATTCAGAATTGTGAGTTTATGATAAACTATTTTATTCGGTCAACCACGTGATACGGTTAATATTATTTTAACATCAGTTCTGGAATTTCTATTCTACCGTACAGTGTCCCTAGCCTCCATTTTGGCTTATTTTGTTACGCTAAAAGTTTTGTGAAGTCATATTAATTATTTATTCGTTCCGCCACTTATGTTGGCGATCCCTATTTTATTTTCCAGTTCTGTGAGTTTCCATTCATAATTACTGTGTTCTAACCTATTTTGGTTAATTGTATTCACTACAAGTTCTGTGAATTTGAATTCCCGAAGTGCTATCATATATAGTCACAATTTCGGCTAACTTTATTTTTCGTATACTTGGTGTATCATTATTCACCATTCTGAGGTTGTAATCTAAACCCAATTTATCTTTCCTTTCCTTTAGAATTAAAGTTGAATTTGTATATTTATATCCTAGCTGTATAGTTCCATATTCAGTTTGTTTATTTATCCGCCCTCTCAGTACACTTGACCTAAACCCCTAGGCGCGGCATCTTTGATGTTTACCTGCGCTACTGATACCTCGCACTAACTTAACCGCGCTTCACCCTCAGTACACAAGGTCGCCTCCACCTTGTTTATTTGTATCTGTATCCTTACCTCTCTTTGAATAATTTATTAGTTATATATATTATCATTGCCATTTATGATTTATATTATAAATTATTGCCATTTCAATTTGATGTTATGTTGTGACACCATTAATTATAAATGAGTAGAGATATTCTCAACTTATCTTAGTCACAAAAGTTTACCATTGGACTTAGAGTTGTACAGGGGAGGTGTGGTGGAGTGGTCATGCCACTGGATTGGTAATCCAATGGACCCAGGTTCAAATCCCGATATGTCAATGGGAAGATATTATTGAGATTGAATTTGTGCTGTACCTAGTATCAGTGCATTACCACAAAGCCCACCGAAATGCCAAAAAAATACCCTCATTGTTCCCTGATTAAATAACACTTGTATGAATATTCCCATATTCAAAATATGTTACAAGGGGACAATGCCTAGTGAGTTCACTGCTCAATAGGTGGCATTCTGAGAGTGAGGGTCTGAGTCTGGAGGGTGAGACGGTGAAGCACTTGGGCGAGGCAGCCAGCTGCTTCAGAGATGGAGCTGCTTCGAGCCATGGTGGATGCTTCACATGTCTCACTTCCCAGACTGGAACAAGACCTCACGGGCTTCACCGTGTTGAGCGGTGGAATGTACAGGCTCTCAGCCTATGCCCGAGAGGGAATAGTTGGAATATAGAAAAATAAATAAAAATAAGATCCATATGGTTCTGTGCTTTGTACCCTAGCCTAATAAGAAAAAAAACTTGTTTTCTTAATTGGTGTATTCATTGTCTTTGGTGAAGATTGAGTGAACTATGAAATATTTATATCAATGCTAGTTATGCTCCTGTCGAGCAGTATCACGTTCTGTGTTACCTTCATAGGGCTTATAAGAACCTATTACTAAAGCGTGCTGGATTACAGCGTCGCATAACAGAGGTCCAGGGAGGAAACTAAGATATATAAATAAATAATAAGCCTACCATGATATAAACCCTTGCCCCCTTAAAACGAGATATATGGTAAGGCTAATCGGTCACGACCATCCAACATTACCACTATATTTATGTGTGTGGGTGGGTGTGTGTGTTGGGGGGGGGGGGGGGGGGGAGTAGTAGGGGTCTGTTTAGCGGTTGGAGTAAAGTATGGGTAAAATTCTAGTTTTGGTTTCACAGCAATCTTAACGTAGTTTGTTTTTGTTTGTTTCAATTTTCTTTGATATACAGTGTTTTATACCAAGGACTGTTGGAAATGAGTATTCACCCATTATCCAACAATCTAAAAAGAACACGGCCCCCACTAGTGGGGAGGGCTATGAAGATCAGGGAAGTTGCGGGGTAAAAGACGAAAATAAGGGGTAATATTAGCCTAACCTAACAACCTAACTTAACAACCTTAGCTAACCTATCCTAGTATTATAGGTGGGGGCTGCCACCCCCACATTCACGCTGGTTGGGTATTAAAGTAATAAAAGATTGACGGGTGCCAAAAGAAAAGTCGATGAAGTCTACGGTGTTTACTCTACAATCTTTAGCTTTGGCTGTCGTTAACATGAGGTAAATATTAACTTTTTTACAGTAGTTAGAATTCCATTTGCGGCGCAACTAACATATATAGGAATGAAGTATGGTATATTACAAATTTTTAAGAAGCCACAGAAAAACTATGAGTGTGCTGTGACACCAAAACTAGCATTAAACCAAAGTATGTGTGTGTGTGTGTGTGTGTGTGTAGGGGTGGGGGGGATTGTGGGTGGTGGTAAGGATCTGTTTAAAGTCACTGAGATTTTCATCGACAAAACATTTCAACAGCTATAGTCTGATAGCTTTGGTGAATGTTCTGTAATAACCAAAAACATCTTTTTGAGTGTAGTTATAATGACAAAGTAATATTATTCCATGGCCCTGCATAACTGTACAGTGAAATAATATTCATGTTTACAGTACAAACGCAATTTCAAGTAACGCAAACAATTAATTACTACAGCCACTGATTTGAGTTGTAATAAGAATTGATACCACTTATAAGGAATTATTTGGGATAATAGTTAATTTACACATTCAGTTCTTGAATGTGTCGTGTCCATACCCAGACACCTTCAATAAACTGTTCAACATAAGGACGGAAACGTAAATTTACGAACTCCATTTTATATATAGCTCTTCTGCTGCAACCGGAAATAAAAGTGCGAGTGTTTGGCTTCAATATTGAGGCACAAATGATGTTAGTGTCGGTACATGCAAATATCGTATGGTTTATGCGTTAATACTCACTATGAAATATAACGTGTGCTATAGAATAAAATGGAAATTCAGCAGCACAGGTTACCCAATGCTGCAGACTCCAATAACATAAATTGTGCCAGGTTGTCTTGTTTCATAAGGCATTGGATACATTGTGACAATTGCTACCTTCCAAAAATAATTACCAGTATATAAATTAATGTATGTAAAAGGTTATGAATTTATGATGCAATAAGGAATGAATGACTTAACATAACCAGGAACGTAATGCCTCTGAGAAAAAAAAGTTTGGTCAATATTTTACGAGCCGCACCACAGCTGGGATCTCATTTCTAATGGTAGTTTTGGGTTCCTATCATTTTATGCTTCATTGCTATATAATTTGTATCCACCGGATTTTTTTTTTTGTCTTGGCTTTATTTATTTATTTTTATTTTTTTGCATTAACCTAACCAAAAAACCTAACCTAACCTAACCTAAATGTATTTGGGGGCTATTAGGTTAGGTTAGGTTAGGTTAGGATTTTTGGTTAAGTTAGGTTAGGTTTTTTGGTTAGGTTAATGCTAAAAAAATAAAAAATAAAGCCAAGAAAAGAAAAAAATTCCGGTGGATAAAAATTATATAGCAATGAAGCCTAAAACGATAGGAACCCAAAACTACTATTAGAAATGAGATCCCAGCTGTGGTGCGGCTCGTAAATATTGACCAAAAGTTTATACTAAACTCAATTGGTTTCATTGGCAGGTCATTTGATTACAAAACCGAAAAAAGTTATTCCTACCGTAAGTCGTAATGCGTCGTCTTCGATTAGAATATTGTACAATGTTCGGTTCTCCATATTATGAAACAAAATAATATTATTTACCTAGATTTTCCTGACTGTTCATCTGATAGTGTTTTTTGCATTTATATCTAGCTATGTATTCATTTATGCAAGTACCTGATTATAAAGAACTGCACATGTTAATGAACAACCAGGAAAACGACGCTTTGCTCCACTTCCCGAAGACAGAGTAACACCAGGTAAACCACCCTTCTATTACACTGGTATTGATTGTTTTGGCCCTATATCTGTCAAACTAGGTAGGAGTCACATTAAGAGGTATGGATGCTTGTTTACTTGCTTTAGTACTAGAGCTATGAATTTAGAAGTTCTTGCGGCATTAGATACAGATGCCTTTCTCAACGCATTGACAAGATTTTCGGCCCGTAGAGGTGTTCCTGGAAGGATTCGGTCAGATAATGGAACACATTGTGTAGGTGCAGTAAAAGAACCAAGACAAGTGGTAACAAAATGGAATAATGATGAACGAATAAGAGATTACATGCTTCGGAAGGATGTAGAATGGGTTTTCAATCCTGGGGCATCTCATATGGGAGGTGTCTGGGAGAGGCAGATAAGGAATGTGAGGAAGGTACTGATGGCAGCTGTAGGCTTCCAAGTGTTAGATGATGAACGACTTGGTACTCTGTTCTGTGAAGTTGAGGCAATAGTCAATGGCTGCCCAATAACTCCAACATCTGAGGATGTCCGTGATCTTGAGGCTCTTTCTCCATCACATCTTTACTTCCAAGCTGTGGTCCAGCACTACCTCTAGGTCAGGTGTTCTTAAAGTAGTGCCTCAATACCCCCAGGGGGTATCGAAACCGGTTCTTGGGGGTATCCAAAAAGGCATCTTGGAAAATATTAAATTAATAATTTTGTGCACTGAATGGTGACTATTATATGACTAACTGGCAACTACGAGTAGGGAGTGACTAACTGGTAAATGAATGAGCACAAATAGTGTTGTGTACAATAATGTAAATTAAAAGTTAAAAGTCGGGAGTAGTAGGCTAATATTGGAGAGGGGGTATCAGGTTGACTTGGAGATGAACTTTGGGGTATTGGGGCTGAAAAACTTTAAGAACCACTGCTCTAGGTGGTATATCTGAGGCGGAGATATACCGTAGGAGATGGAAGCATGCATAGTTACTGGCAGATCAATTTTGGAAGCGTTTGCTTTGAGAACATTGATTATACAAGATTCTTTAAACTTAGTTCAAACTCGCTTAGAGGACACAGTCTCAAATTGGAACGCCCGAGCCATTGGAGAACTAACTTGAGAGGTAACACTTTCTTTATAAGAGTAATAAAATGTTGGAATACCCTGCCCGAATGGGTAGTTACGTCGGATACTATTTCAAGCTTTAACCCTTGTCTATCGGGGCCCGACTTAAGTCCGTATCGAAAAATTTGGACTATGTGGCGGGGCCCGACTTAAGTCCGGGTGCAATTTTGGCGCAATATTGGCTCTGAGAGAGAGACGAGTAACGGGAGGAGCATGGGTTACCTCATGACCACTCGCCACTGCTGCCATGGACCAACTGAGATGTACTCCACTTACATCCACCCTCACTCCCTCGCTACATACGTAATTATATAAAGAAATTACCCTATTTTAGCGATTTTGCCCTTCGGTTGCACAATCGTTGCAAGACAACCAGTGATCGTAGAAGGATGGTTCGGGTGTCACAGGAAAGCTCAATTTACGCCTTTTCACGGATACATACTTGTATTACGCTCTAGGTCTTGTTTATGCATGAAAAAGAGCACGGAAACAACCCCATTTATGGTAAAAAAAAAACGCTGAGCGGCACAGTGAAATATACTCCACCACCCGCTTGTAAGGTGTTAAGAACAATTATGATAAACATATTGGGGGTTTTTAAGTTGAAACAAATAAATATTGTAGGTGGGAGTCTATACAAGAAGACTTCTTCTTACTCCCCCACTAAATACGATTAGGTAAGCACGATTAGGTAAGGTCGGGGGCCGGGGGAGTACTGGAGGGACCTTGGTGACCCTGGTATCTGGGTCTTCTCCTGGATGACCTGGCTGTGTGTGAGTTTGTCTTTTGTTTTTGTGCGTTCGTTGTTTTATGTTGTCCCTATTCTTGCTCTATCTTGAGTCTCCCCCCCCCAAAAAAAAAAAAAGTAAAATTAAAAGAATATATATAAATACAAAACAAAATAGGAAAAGTGGGGATTGGGCCTGAGCATATACTTTAGATAGATAGATAGGTAAGCTTTTGTTAAACGTCAAAGAAGGCTGGGACCTTCTTGTAAGTTTTCTGTGGGTGATTTGTTCTTGTAAACAGATGACAATATGCCTCTTAATCATTGGAATCTAGGTAGGATAACGGAAACCTTCCCAAGCACAGATGGCATTGTAAGAACAGTTAATGTTAAAACACAAAGGAGCATATTTCGGCACCCCATTACAAAGATATGTCTTTTGGAAGCTGCAGGTACAGTGCAAAAAGTGTAAGGTTGAGCACTTCGGCTCAAAGGGGGGGGGGGGGGTTATTATAGGGAATAGGCTTATTTTTCTTTTTTTTTTTACTCCAGAATTTGAGAAATTAGTGTTTTCATGGTCTTAATTATAATTCCAATGTGGGATACAGATGGGTTGAGGGGGGGCTTTGCCAACCCCCCCCCCCCCCCCCTGAACTTACTGAAATCGCTGTCGGTCCAAAAAGTCAGGTTTACCGCTTAACCAAATAGTAGCATCGAAAAAGTCCCTAATTTCAAGAAAGCAAACTTCCATAAACTTAGAGCTATGTTTAAAGAAACTGACTGGAGCTTTTTAATTCACAATAACGACATAAATACATCTTGGAAGTTATTCGAAGCCACTTACCTAAAAGCAGTGCAAGACTGCATACCATCGAAAATACGGCGTCCAGGCCATAATAATAAGCCCAAATGGTGGAATAAAGATATTTCAAACTGCCTGCTTGCTAAAAAAAATGCTAATAATAGATTAAAATCCTCACAAAATGACGAAGAACGGCTGAAATTTGTAGAGCTACGACGCAAAGCCAAAAAGTTAATTAAGCAAAGTAAAAAGACCTTAGAGTTACATATTGCGAATCAAAGTAAAACAAACCCGAAAGAATTCTATAGTTATATCAGAAAGAAAAAAGTAGTTACTTCAACTGTTGGACCGTTAGTCGATGAAAATGGAGAATACACCAAAGACGAAGTACAAATGAGTAATGCCCTCAATACCTTCTTTGCATCAGTTTTTACAACAGAAGACCTCAGTGATATCCCTACACCATCGCCGATTCAGATTGATAATTCAGATGTTCTAAGCAATATCACCGTTACAGAGAGAGAAGTATTGAATTGTTTAGATAAACTCAAGGTAAATAAAACGCCAGGACCTGATACAATCTCGCCTAGAGTTCTAAAGGAAGCTAAGGATGAGCTCTCCAAACCACTGACATTACACTGACATTACTTTTCCTGCAATCTCCTGTTTTTTTCCCCAGGTGGTTAGCAGGCCAATGAGGAAGACTTTTGAGTCTGGTGGATTTTCAGGAGATTTGGCATTCTTTTTCTGTTTCTCGTCTTTTCTAAACAAATAAAATCCACCGCTACTGCTCCCCCCTGGATATGGTGTCTTTGGGGCTTGTTTTATACCTTACCCAGATGTGATGGCTCCGTCTGGGTCGACCTGTTTATATCCATCTTTATGTATTTGTGTATGGATTGCTTTCAACTTTTTCTGTTTTTGTTTCTACTTTTGTCCGGTGATATAGAAGTTAATCCCGGTCCTCACAGACAACCTGTTACCAGTTGTCGTGTATTTTATTCCAATATTCGTGGTCTCTATAAGAACATCAAGGATCTTACATTGGCATCTGTTGATTATGATATTGTCTTTTGTTCTGAAACCCTTGTCTCTGGTTATAGAGATTATTCTGAACTTCTTATACCTAACTTCGGTAAACCAGTTCTTATTCGGCGTGATTCTATTCCTCGTGCTCGTGGAATGAGCTTGTATATTAGATCTGGGTATAATGCTCAGCACTTAACTAACCATATTTGTAAATGCCATGAGATGCAGTTAGTTAAAGTTTCCAGCAAGTATCATAATCATTACATGTTTAGCCTGTACAGAAATCCTGATGTTAACAATGACATATATGACTGCCTTTTAACAGCCATGGCTTCAATACAGTCTGTAGATGTAAAATCTTTTATTTTTGTTGGTGATGTCAATGCGCATCATCAAGAGTGGTTGAACTCGGTCTCTCCAACTAATAGAAATGGTCATGCTGCATTGGATTTTGCAAACTTATCTGGTTGTGAACAGCTAATCCAAGGACCTACTCATATGTCTGGAAATTGTCTTGATCTAGTACTAACAGACATTCCTGGCGTTGTAGAAACCTCCGTTCTTGTACCTGTTGGCACTTCCGACCACAATGCCATCATGTGTAAAATTAATCTTGATTTTTCTGTTCCTGATATTACTCTCTCACGTAAAGTCTACCTTAAATCCCGGGTTAACTGGGACAACGTTTGTAATGATGTTTGTAATATTGAGTGGAATCACATACTAAGATCTCATGACCCGGTTTCAGCTCTCAACAATTCCCTTCTTGGTATCCTTCGCAAAAGAATTCCATCAAAGACAATTAAGTCTCGTATCAGGGATAAAGCATGGTTTAATGATGACTGCAAGCGTGCATTTGATGACAAACAGGCTGCATATCGTCTATGGAGGCGTAATCAAACCCCCTTGCATTGGGAAAATTATGTTTTTAAAAGGGCAGCTGCGCAGAGAGTTTATGATGGTGCTGAGAGGGATTATAACTCCCATCTTCAGGATGTTCTGGCAGGAGCTACACAGCCTCATAAATGGTGGTCCGCTTTGAAATCCTCTTTATTTGGAATAGATTCCTCCATGCCTCCTCTTTGTGATTCTGATGGCTCCATCTCTTTTTATCCATTATCGAAGGCCAATATTCTATCTAATATTTGTATTAATAAGCAGAGTAATCAGGAATTGTCTTTGCCATTGACATGTTTCCCTAGACCCAACCTCAATTCAATGGCATTCAAATCAGCTGAACTGAAAAGGTACTTGCTGGATCTTGATACCTATGGTGGCACAGACCCGGATGGGTTTTTCCCTCTCTTTTTTAAAAAGGTTGCAGTGGTCTTGGCACCTAAATTGGCAGTGGTGTTTAGGTTGCTTTTGAAATCAGGTAGTTTTCCTCTTTGCTGGCGTAAGGCTATTATCACTCCTATTCCAAAGGGAAATACTGCCTCATCATCTCCTAATGACTATCGCCCTATCTCCATTACACCTATCCTATCTAAGCTCTATGAGAGGCTTTTGTCCAGACGCCTTTCCTCTTATTGTAATAGTCATAATTTGATACCAAACTCACAGTTTGGTTTTCGTAAGGGACAGGGTACATGTGATGCACTTCTGACACTCACCCATGACTTGCAATCTTCATTGGACCAGGGACATGAGTCTCGCGTCGTGGCTATTGACTTTAGTTCTGCTTTTGATTTAGTCAACCATAAAGCACTTCTGTTTAAGTTACAGCTCATTGGTATTGGTGGCAATTTTTTAAGGATCTTTGAAGATTTTTTGACGAAAAGATCTCAGTCTGTGGTCATTGATGGGTGTCATTACCCTTCTGTTACCGTTGTTTCTGGTGTTCCACAAGGCAGTGTCCTTGGGCCTTTGCTTTTTATTATTTTTACTGCTGACCTGTGTTCCGAGCTTGAAAATAAACTAATCTCCTATGCTGATGATACAACTTTATATGCGTCAATTGCATCACCAATAGATCGACACATAATTGCTACTGCTCTGAATAGGGATTTAGCCAAAATTACATCATGGTGTGAACTTTGGGGCATGAAACTTAATGCTAGTAAAACACACTCCATTATCATCAGCAGATCTCGTACCTTGGATCCTCCCCATCCTTATCTACAAGTTTCTGGCGAGCAAATTGAGAATGTGGATACTCTGCGTTTGTTAGGAGTTACTCTTGATCCCAAACTTACTTTTGAAAAGTATATTCGTTCTTTCTCCTCTTCCATTTCCCCAAAAATTGGTCTGCTTCGCAAGGTTTATAAAACATTTGCTTGTGACGCCACAGTTATCAAGTCTTTTTATGCTTTTATTTTGCCACATTTCGAGTACTGCTCACCTGTCTGGTTGTCAGCAGCTGACTGCCATCTCAAGTTGCTTGACAGGTCGCTAAATTCCATCAGTTTTATTCTACCTAATTTGTCTCTTGATCTGTGTCATCGACGTAAAGTTGGTGCCCTTAGTCTTTTATTTAAAGTTTTTAACAACCCTCAGCATCCCTTACATGGGGTTCTGCCTGGGCCCTATGTCCGGGCTCGTGCAACTAGATTCACAAGCAATCTTAATTATCTTGCCATGAGCCGTGTTAATTTTTCTACTACACAGTTTTCACGGTGTTTTGTGCCGGCCATGGTTGACTTGTGGAATAAGTTGCCAAATGAGCTAGTCAATTCAGCTAATATCTCCATTTTTAAGTCTAGAGTTAATGCTTTTTTGCAGCATTAATTCTAATTTTTAAACTTATTTTATTCTATTTTATTGTATTATATTTAAGCTTGATATCCTCCACTGCATAATATGTTGTCTGTGTTTAATATGTGTATATGTACAGTACAGTATACAGTGTATGTTTTTATTTTTTCCTAAGTTGCCATAGTCTCTCTCCAGTGCCTCCGGGTGTTTTGTGTGGATTGATCTTGATGGTGTTTCTGCACCCTGGTTGGAGACTTCGGCATCTCATATAATAATAATAATAATAATAATAATAATATTCACTAAATCCTTGCAGTCTGGAACTATGCCCGATCAGTGGAAGCTAGCCAACGTAACACCGTTATTCAAAAAAGGCAGCAAATCCCTACCCAGTAACTATCGTCCAATTAGCTTAACCTCAGTTGTATGTAAAATGCTAGAAACGGTCATACGAGACAGACTCTTAAATCACTTAGAGGAAAATAACATACTTAAAGATACTCAACACGGCTTTCGTAAAAAACGTTCCTGTTTAACAAACCTGAATGAATGGTAAGGTGGGTGATAGGAAAGTTGAGGGAGTGGTGGGAGGGTGGGGGGTACCATCAGAGGTGAATGGGAATGGTAGTGCACTTGTGGACGTATGTGTGGGGAGGAGGCTGTGGATAGCCAACACCTTCTTCCGACACAGAATGATCCACAGGTACACGTGGAAACGGATGTTGACGATGAAGGATAAGACAGTGGTGGAACGAAAGTCATTGATTGATTATGTATGTGTGGATGAACGAATGAAGAAATCTGTGATGGATGCTAGGGTGTATAGGGGTATTGGAGGGGGTCTGTCTGATCATTATGTAGTGGTAGCTAAGGTTAGGATACAAAAGAAGAGGGTGAGGAGAGCGGGAGCGGGAGGGAGGCGAGAGGAGGGTGGAATGGTGAGGAGGGTGGAGAGGCTGCAGGAGGAGGAAGTCAGGGAGGAGTACAGGAGAGCAGTGGAAAGACGACTAGGTGGGTTCGACCTGGAAGTTATGGAGGAAGTGGAGGAGATGAGCAAGGTGTTTAAGGATGAGATCTGTGCAGCATGTGAGGAGGTGTGTGGAGTGAGGAGAAGAGGGAAGGGAGTGAAAGGTACAGCATGGTGGACAGAAGAGGTAAGAATAGCTGTGGAAGAAAAGAAGAAAGCATATAGAGAGTGGTTGGGTAGTAGAGGGAATGAAGATTCCGAGAGACAGAAACGAGCGAGGTACGTGGAGAGTAAGAGGGTGATGAAGAGAGTAGTGAAGGAAAGTAAGAGAAGAGTAGATGAGGAATTTGGAAGGAATCTGAGTGTAAAATGGAGGGAGAGTAAGAAACTGTTCTGGAAAGAAGTCAAGAAAGTTAGGGAAGGTAGCAAGGGAAACAGTAAGGGTGTGAAAGATAAGAATGGAAGAATGCTAGCCGAGAAGCAAGAGAGAGTCGAAAGATGGAGGGAGTACTTCAGTGAGTTGCTAAATGTAAGGAATGAAGAGCCAGCAAACATAGCTGGATATGGTCTGGGAGGGAGAAGAAGAGAAGTAGTGGAGGAGGAGGTGGGGATCAGGAGGTCAGAAGTGTGGGAAGCCATGAAAAGAGTGAAGTTGGGGAAAGCACCAGGAACAGATGGAGTGTGTGGGGAAATGTTGAGGTATGGTGGTGAGATAGTGATAGAATGGGTATGGAAAATGTGCAAACTAGCATGGGAGATGACTGGAAGACTGGCATAATAGTCCCCCTATATAAGGGCAAAGGGGAAAGAGGAGTGTGTGGTAACCACCGAGGAATATGTCTTCTAAGCGTAGTAGGGAAGGTATACAGTAGGGTAGTGATTGAGAGAGTGAGAGTGAGAACGGAGAAATGGATAGGCGACGAGCAGGGAGGTTTTAGGAAGGGAAGAGGATGTGTAGATCAGATTTTTACCCTGAATTGTGTTGTGGAGAAGTATCTGGAGAAGAAACAAAAGGTGTATGTTGCCTTTATGGACTTGGAGAAGGCCTATGACAGAGTGGATAGAGAAGGTTTGTGGAAAGTACTTAGAATATACGGAGTAGAGGGCAAGTTGCTGAAAGCAGTGAAGAGCATGTATGAGGGTGCAAAGGCGGCAGTACGTGTGGAGAGTGAGCAGAGCGAGTTCTTTGACCTGAATGTTGGTTTGAAACAGGGGTGTGTGATGTCCCCGTGGTTGTTTACTGTATATATGGATGGAGTTATGAAAGAAATACTATCAAGAGCAGTGGATGTTGGTGTATCGCTGAAAAGGGAGGGAATTGAGTGGAAGCTACCTATACTGCTGTTTGCGGATGATACAGTTCTGATGAGTGATAATGAATGGGAGTTGCAGGGTCTGGTAAATGAGTTTGGAACAGTGTGCGAAAAACGGAATTTGAAGGTAAATACGGGGAAGAGCAAGGTTATGGTCTTCGAAAGGGGTAAAGTCACAGAGTGTGAGGTGAAGCTGAACGGTCAGGCTATGGAGATCGTCAACTCTTTTAAGTATCTGGGCAGTGTGTTGAGTAAAGATGGGACTATGGATGAAGAGGTGCGGGAGAGGGTACAACAGGGGAAGAGGGTTGTAGGAACGCTAAAAGCAGTAACAAGAAATAGGGTGGTCAGTATGGAAGTGAAGAAGTCCTTGCATGACAGTGTGGTAATCCCGACACTGACTTACGGAAGCGAAGCATGGACGTTGGTTGAGAGACTCAGACCAAGAGTGAGAGCAGTGGAAATGAATTACTTAAGGAGTGCGTGCGGAGTTACATGGAGGGATAGACAGACTAATGAGGAAGTAAGAAGGAGGTGTGGTGTGGAGGTAGATGTGCTGGAAAGTGTGAAAAGGAACAACTTGAGATGGTTCGGCCATATGGAACGTATGGAAAGCGAGAGAATGACTAAGAGGGTGTACGAGAGCGAGGTGGAGGGACAGAGGGGGAGAGGTAGACCGAATATGAGGTGGAAGGATGGAGTGAGGAACTACATGAACGAAGGCGGTGCTGGTTGGGGGGAGGGGCGTCGACTGACTGGGGACAGAGGTGCATGGGGGCGGTTCGTTCGTGGCCACCCCTTCGGGGATTACGGCGTCAGGCAATAGATAGATAGATAGATTTAACAAACCTCTTAGACTTCTTCCACAATATCCTCAACCTCTACGATGAGAGTAAAGCTGTAGATATTATATACCTTGATTTTCAAAAGGCCTTTGACAAAGTTCCCCACTAATGTTTACTGCTAAAACTAAAAGCGCATGGAATACAAGACGGTGTGTTGAAATGGATAGAAAATTGGCTCAGCGACAGAAAGCAAAGAGTAGTCATAAACGGTAAGGCATCTAAATGGACCAATGTAAGTAGCGGGGTACCCCAGGGATCGGTACTAGGACCAATTCTCTTTCTAATTTACATCAATGACATAGATGAGGGTCTCACCTGTACAATCTCAAAATTTGCTGACAATACAAAAATTGCAAATAGCGTACTCTCAAAAGAACAAGTTGACAATATGCAACACAATCTAGATAAATTGTCATGTTGGGCCCAAATTTGGCAAATGAGTTTCAATGCGGATAAATGTAAAGTACTACATATCGGATACCTAAATGAGAAAGCAAACTATTCGATGAATGGCACTCAGCTTAAGAATGTAAACAGAGAAACCGATCTGGGAGTAACAATATCGAGTAACCTAAAACCGAGTCAACAATGTTCAGAAGTTGTTAAGAAGGCAAACAAAATAATTGGCTTTATAGGCAGGTCATTTGAGCATAAATCCAAAGAAGTTATCCTAACCCTTTACAATTCCTTAGTCCGCCCTCTTCTGGAATACTGCGTTCAATCCTGGTGCCCTTATTACCAAAAAGATATAAACAAGCTAGAACGAGTTCAACGTAGAGTTACCAAAATGATACCTAGCCTAAAGAACAAACCATACGAAGAGCGTCTTAGAGAATTAAATCTATTTCATTTAACCCAGCGCAGATTAAGAGGTGACTTAATTCAAGTGTTCAAAATCATCAAAGGCATCGACAATATGAACTGTAGTAAGTACTTCACTATCGACCAATCTAATTACACGCGGGGAAACGGTTGCAAAATTATTGGTAAATCTTTTAACTCACACGAATCTAAGAATTTCTTCTTCAATCGAGTTGTCAACTTGTGGAATGGGCTTCCCCGAAACGTTATAGACTGCATCACCGTTGATTCATTTAAACTCCGCTTAGACAAATATCTCGCATCAAACCGGCGACTGACTGCGTTTGTAAATGAATAACTTTATTTTATCCCCCCCACAGTGTCTAACCCATCTGTCCCCTACTAACTTCCTAATCCTGCCACGGACATTAGTTCCAGGGCAGTAATTCACTTTCCAATGTTCCCTTACCCACTCTAAACCACTGTTTGGACACTTGATCCTCAGTGTTTTGGAGGACAAGCAACCTAGAAGAGTCACTAGATCTGTTGTTGCTTGATTTCCTTTGTACTCCTTCCTTTGTACATTCTTAAGAGTTTCGATTGTATTTACGAACATGTGATATTTTATTTGTGTTGGAATTTATGGTGGAATAACTTTATAATTGAGTTTGAGAATATTGAAATTCATAATGTGTGTTGACTTCATGTCATTACATTTTAATTTGTAGTTTTAATCATTTGGAGGAATGACAAAGGTTTTAGATTATTCATATGGTGGAATGACTTAAGGGTTTTAGATTATTTGAGTTTGTAAAAAAATCGCATGTCATAATCAATGTGTATTTCAGTGAGGTTATAGATTCATAAAAGTATTCTTAAGTTAGGAATTCAGTTTTCATTATTATTATTATTTATATATTCGATATGTTTGTGTTTATTATTATTATTATTGTTAATATCATCGATCAACATAACAATTAGTTATACATTTATTTTAGCATCAAAAATAGATATTTGTGGTTTGTCATATTAGTAAATGTATGTAATCTTGCAGGTTTAACCATTAACGAAGTCATCAGTAACGGGCGTTTCCTTGGACCAAGTACCTAGCCACCCCAGCCTTCAAAATCATCCTTCCACAATCATTGGGTCTAAATAGTAAAACTATCTGAAGGACTACACATAATGTATGTGCTCTGTGACACGCGTTATTGACCTCACAAGGCTTATTTGAGTACAGTTATAGGAGACAACAAAACAAACACTACAAGGCCAACAATAATAAAAGGTTTGATCTTACGTGTTCGATATCGAGTGGTTTATAGTTGTTTCCATTGGTTGTGGTCGTCTAGGTCTTGTAGTTTACTGGAACAATAGAAAACTATATATAAAAACAATAATTAATACACGGTAGAAATACAAATAGAAAATATGGGGAATGGGCCTGAGTGAATAGATAAACAAATAGGATAATAGGGAATAAGGGTCAAATTGGATTTTCGGTCACGTATGTGTTTTTGTATTATAATCCTTTTTCGGATCAGTTCCTTCATTGATTAGTGTGTTTTAAGGTGTTTTCTTTCTGCAAATTAATTTTTACCCATTATTTTGCAATATTAAAACATGCCCCCTAAAACCATATTTTGTCATTACCCTAACCCTAACCTAACCTGGGGGCTGCCGCCCCCAGAACCCCACAGGGTTAACAATGATATAGAATAGGACAAAATACCAAAAATACAGTAACAAATATTAGGGTAAATTTCTATAATTGCACCTATATGAGCTAAACAAATTAGTATTGTATTTAACAGGAAGGTACGACGAGGTAAGTGATGTGGTATAGGTGGCAATATGCGGAAATGGATTATAAGGGCATTCCGCCCCCTCTGACAAAAGTCTATCAATCTAGATGTGACACGGATTTTACAATGTTTCAGAGAGACATTAGCCTACCCTAACAACCTTACCTAACCTATCCTAGTATTATGGGTGGGGGCTGCCGCCCTCACACCCCGCTGGTTGGGTAAAACGGTAGAAATCCAGTTGGGGTGGAGCAGTGGAGTGAGTAACCGTAGATTTTCGTATGGGGGTCAGAGGGGGCGGAGTGCCCTTATAATCCATTTCCGCATATTACCACCTATACCACATCACTTACCTCGGCGTACCTTCCTGTTAACTACAATAATATTTTGTTTAGCTCGTATAGGTGCAATTATAGAATAATTCCGAAAAATAATTTAATCTGCAGCGGTAGACATATATTGCGGTGACTAATACTCTATGACAAAGCTATAGTATACATTTAGAACATTATATCCCATACATGACCGAAAATCCAATTTGTCCGGAATAAGCTCGCAGCCTTATTATACATATTTTGTTAGGGACAATGTAGGTCTATGGAATCCTTATACTGTACTCATCTATAATCCACTGTGGGAGAATAATTTTGATCACATTTATAAAACCCGATATTAACCCTTCCCGCCCGGGCAGCATTTTAAAAGGGCACCGTGGCAGATGGGCAGGAGCCCAGGTGTCCCCATGTAATCCCTAAGTTTGAAAGCCTATTAAGCTTGTTTTGAATTCTGCACGTCCGACTTATGTAAACACAGCCGGTCGGAGACGACGCACGCACCTCCAGAAGCAAGCAGACGTCGGATCTTTGATGTTGTGTGGTCAGCTAAGACAGATTTAGTGTTAAAAAGTGTGTCATATTGCTAAAATCGCGGCAAAATGCGCTCCACGGAAATCGTCATCACAACTGAACCAGTTGACTTAGAGAGCTCTGAAAATATAAAGGAAACTGGCCAACTTTTATTTCGTGATTTTTTGTTTTGCTTTTAGCTAGTTTTCATCATTATACAGTGGTTGTCATTAATTAGAATCTCCGGAAAAACCGTTTGGTTCAATGTTATTTTAATACCACAAATTTTGTTGATGTAATTGAAGATAAATATTGAATCTATATGCTCTAAAGATCATAAGAAAATTTGTTTTAACCCTTGGCAAAACCTAATAAAAATGTATGGTACTAAAATGTCTTTTTCGTAACAAGGTTGTCAATACGGTACTTCCAGTCATCAATAGCTCTAAAGATCATATGAAAATTTGTTAAACCCTCGGAAAACCTAATATGAAAGTATGGTACTAAAATTTAATTTTCGTAACAAGGTTATCAATACGGTACTTTCCCGTTATCAATGTACAATCAAAGCTGAAGATTGCAGAGTAAACACCATAGACTTCATCGACTTTCTTTCACCTTCATATAATAGACAGCCAATTTTGTTTTTTTATTTACGAAGGGATTAGTACTCAACCAGCGGGGGTGTGGGGGCAGTAGCCCCCACCCATAATACTAAGTTAGGTTAGGTAAGGTTGTTAGTTTAGGCTAATGTCTTTTCAAATTACTATCGGGGTGGGGGGGGGGGGGGGGGGGGCGTGTCTCAACATCGATCGATAGGCCTAATGGGGAAAATAGGTTTTCCCGAGATTTCTAATTAATTACAAACACTATACAAAATATTATATTGATGCAAATGAACAATTTCTTTTATAAAAAACACTGAAAATTCGTGGTATTAAAATAAAAAAATTCCAACCGTTTTCCCCATTATCCAACAATCTTAAGATACGGCCCCCGATAGTGGGGAGGGCTATGAAGTACAGGGAAATTGAGGGGTAAAAGGCGAAAATAAGGGGTAAAATTGGAAGAACTCTGAATTTAAAAATATTGAAAATTTGAAAATGTATTGAAATAATGGATATTTCCCCCTGCTGGCAACATAGATGACGATTTCAATAATTCATGTGGGGGGGGCGGTTCAACCCATCATGTATCCCACTTTGGAATTATAACTAAAACCATGAAAACACTCATTTCTCAAAATCTGGAGGACAGAACATGAAAAATAAGGGTGCGAGCCTATTCCCTATAATTACCTTTACCCATTATCCAACAATCTAAAATCACGGTCCCCGATAGTGGGGAGGGCTATGAAGATCAGGGAAAATGTGGGGTTAAAGACGCAATAAGCCGCTAATAGAGGTTTAAAAATTAAACTTGGCTCAGGTTTCCTTGTTTCTCAACTTAAGAAAACCTCAAAATGGAAAAACCCGAGCCAAGTTTTGGCCAAACTTTGCTCGGATTTGAAGTATTTTCAGAGTCCAAAAACCCTTAAAATTAATTTCGAAAGTTGGCTCAGATTTCTTTTGTTTTCAACTTAAGAAAACCCCAAAATGGAAAAAACCGAGCCAAGTTTTGGCAAAACTTGGCTCGGATTAAACACAAAATCAGAGTCCAAAAACCCTTAAAATTAATTTCCAAACTTTAACCTAGTATATTAACTTAACCAAACAACCCAACCTAACCTAGACCCTGTACGTCGGATACAAAACTAGCCCTTGCATGCCAGGTATTTTGGGTGCATAGTATACCCAGTACGTGTGATACAAAACTAGCCCTTGCATGCCAGCTACTTTGGGTGCATAGCATACCCAGTACGTGTGATACAAAACTAGCCCTTGCATGCCAGCTACTTTGGGTGCATAGTATACCCAGTACGTGAGATACAAAACTAGCCCTTGCATTCCAGCTACTTTGGGTGCATAGTATACCCAGTGCGTGAGATACAAAACTAGCCCTTGCATGCCAGCTACTTTGGGTGCATAGTATACCCAGTACGTGAGATACAAAACTAGCCCTTGCATGCCAGGTACTGGGGGTGCATAGTACTCCGTAGTCAGTACGTGGGCTACAAAACTAGCCGTTGCTCTCTGCCACACTCGTCCGACGGCAGCGAGAGGTTGACAACAATAAAATTATTGCGGATTATGTCCCTAGTACTAACCTTATTGATATTGAGATTATGCTGTTGAAGTAGATGGTGTGGGTTCGATTGGAGTTGTAGGCTCTGAAGATGGCGGCAGTTGGTGGGGGTTGTCCGGGTCTGATTGGTCGGAGTGTGAAACACCAAGAGCAGGGTCGGAGGCTTGAGGTTGTGGTGGCGGTTTCTCTGATTGGGGAGGGTACAACTTTGCGGCCTCGATAAGAAACTGATGGAAGGAGCGGCGCTTGTAATGTTTCAGAAAGAGGTAGCGTCCCAAATATTGCACCAAATATTGAGGACGAATACCGGGCCTCTTGATGAACTCCTTCACATCACGCCATAATCTCTCCACAGTCTGGGTGTGCACTTGGGGAATATCAGGGTCCAAAAAGTTGAAACGGTGATTCACTGCCCAATGTTTATAGCCTCTTGGTCCAACGTAGAGTAGGCCCTCCAGCAATCTGAATAGATGATGGAGCCAGGACGGATGTACTTAGAAATAATAGTTATTAGTGTATCTCTACTCCGTGGCTTGGCTTCACTCGTGTCACCTACAAGAGGGACTAAACAATTTTTTTTTGGAGACACGCTCTATACCCCCAAAGAGCCAGTACTGTGATAGTTTCCTGCCCACATGAAACTTAAGACTTTACGACAAATGTTTCATCGATCTCAACGATGACTCCCGGTCCACCAATAGGTTCTTCATTGTTGAACCAGTTCTCAGTCACCTCTGAGCAAAAACTCCTCCAGTCGACACTTGTCCGAATGTTTATGCCCAAGTTCAAAGTTGCATCACTGTGGCGAAAGTTTTTGGAAGTCCATAAATTTATAAACCCAACCACCTGCCAGGCTTCTAACTTGGTGTGGCGGAGGAAGGTGCCCTTATAGTGGGCGACAGTAAACCCACACTTTCTCCTTTTCTTTGTTTTGTGTAAATAAAACTTATGGTTACAGACCCATTCTCTCCTTTTTTTTTCTGTATGAGCACACAGTCCCGCACGTCGCACAAATCACAGATGTAGGTAGTACTCCGTGGTCCACTAAGAGCTTTAATGAAGGCTCATTTTCTTCTAATGTTTTCTTAATGATCGAATGTGGAACAAGAGCACAACCTCTAAACACGGGACCCATCCTCCAACTGTAGACAAAAAAGCCGGCGCATTCAGGTCCGTCGGACGTGAGGTGACGTGACGTGACGTATTGATGGACTGTGTGATGAAAGGCTGTGGTTGGTTCGGTGAGTGGCGAGATGTGATGCAAGGCATTGTAATTGGTTCACACATGCAAAAAAAGATCGCCAGATGTAGTGGCATTCGACTGACAGGTTGGTGTTAACATGGGGGTGCCTCCTGGACCGCCATTTGTATTATCGGCGCGCCACCATCTAGAGGGACGGTTTTGCATACAGAGGGAATTTTTTTTACAGTGTTTTGTATTTTACTTATAATGAATTTGCGACGGTAATTACATATACACCAACCAAGTATCGTCCATGAAACTTCTAAAACAATGATAATTATCGATGGGGCTCGTATGCGGGTTGTCTTCAATTTAAACCCTATATTGCAACACATCGATAATTTACGTTAACGTTATATAGATTATACTAGGTTTAAATGATTAACTTTGTTTTGTGAATATTGTAATTCATAAAGAGAACACATCGCAATTGCTTAATGGGTTATACTGATGATTTGGACCGACAGTTAGCCTATCGATCTTTTTAGGCCTAATAGGTCTGGTAGAGCATATACATCATTGCTATATATGTCATTAGGAGCTGACATGTATTATAAGGGAGAAACAAAATAAAACTTTAAAATACTTACCACAGCTAGCAGTGCAATCTTAATGGGTGATGGCAAAGTAACAAAACAAATTTCGCATAGGTTTAAACTTCCGAAAATTAATGGGTAATAAAAACGATGAATTCTTATTTTAGCTAACTTACTTCCGCCACCACACCCATGTTATTGTTGTGAACCTCTCGGCCCTCTCACTACCACTCTATGCCGGAGTAAGGGATGTCCCATAATACTGTGTTTTTTGCACTGTTACGCAACCAGCGGGGGTGTGGGGCCGGCAGCCCCCACCATAATACTAGGATAGGTTAGGTAAGGTTGTTAGGTTAGGCTAATGTCTTTTTTACGCTTTTAACCCCTCATTTTCCCTGAACTTCATAGCCCTCCTCACTAGTGGGGGGCGTGTTTTTAGATAGTTGGATGATGGATAAATACTCATTTCAGCTCCTCTTCAGTATAAAACAACACTATATCTGAAGGAAAAAAATAAAAAAATAAATCAAAATTACTGCAATTGCTGTCGGTCCAAAAAGTCAGGTTTACCGTTTTTCTTGAAAAGAATCTCAGCCTTATTTGAGATTTTTTTTGGCCAATTTTTTTTGGCAATGGTAGTTTTGATGCTATTAGTTATAATTCCACTGTGGGAGAAACCCTATATAACCCCCTTATCTAACAATCTTAAGATAACTCTCCCCGATAGTGGGGAGGGCTATGAAGATCAGGGAAAATGTGGGGTTAAAGTAATATAGTAAAATAATGAAGAATAGGAATGTGTGAAATGCCAAAAATGCCACTTTTCCGAAATCCGAGCCAAGTTTTGTCGAAACTTGGCTCGGATTTTCAATAATTTCAGAGACTCAAAAGAGCATTTTCTAAAAATCCGAGCCAAGTTTTGTCGAAAGTTGGCTCGGATTTTGCATAATTTCAGACACTCGAAAGAGCATTTTTTTAAATCCGAGCCAAGTTTTGTCGAAAGTTGGCTCGAATTTTTAATAATTTCAGAGACTCAAAAGAGCATTTTCTAAAAATCCGAGCCAAGTTTTGTCGAAAGTTGGCTCGGATTTTGCATAATTTCAGACACTCAAAAGAGCATTTTCTAAAAATCCGAGCCAAGTTTTGTCGAAAGTTGGCTCGGATTGTCCATAATTTCAGAGACTCAAAAGAGCATTTTCTAAAAAATCCGAGCCAAGTTTTGTCCAAAGTTGGCTCGGAGTTTCCATAATTTCATAGACACAAAAGGTAACATTGAAAATATGCAAGCAAAGTTTTGTCCAAAGTTGGCTCGGATTTTGCATTAATATCAGAGACACCAAGGGTCACTTTTTATGGTAACATTCAAGGAGATTACACCAGGACTCTTCTTCTTCCCTCTGACCAGGTATAGGCTATCCTAGTGTTTACTATCGTATTCCCCTTTGAAAGGACATTATCCTAACTTAACAACCTTACCTAACCTAACCTAGTATTATGGGTGCCTATAGCCCTTTGAAAGGACATTAGCCTAACCTAACAACCTTACCTAACCTAACCTAGTATTATGGGTGCCTATACCCCTTTGAAAGGACATTAGCCGGTAAACCTGACTTTTTGGACCGACAGCGATTTCAGTAAGTTTTATTTTGTGTTTTGTAATTTTTCCTTCAGATATAGTGTTGTTTTATACTGAAGAGGAGCGGAAATGAGTATTTACCCATTATCCAACAATCTAAAAACACGCCCCCCACTAGTGGGGAGGGCTATGAAGTTCAGGGAAAATGAGGGGTTAAAAGCGTACAAATACAATAATATAGCGTTTTGTATCAAAACTTGGCTCGGGTTTTCCCAAATTGCAAACCCATACAACCTCATTTTGTGAATACCCGAGCCAACTTTTGACGAAAGCTGGCTCGGATTTCAAGGGGTGGAGTGGGTAGCCTAATATTTCATGTTATAAAAATAGTCAACTTTGGGAAGACATTAGCCTAACCCTACAACCTTACCTAACCTATCCTAGCATTATGGTGGGGGCTGCCGCCCCCACACCCCTGCTGGTTGGGTTAGACTACTTTTTTTTTTTTTTTTTTTTTAATGTTCTAGACTATTAGCCTAACCTAACAACCTTACCTAACCTAACCTAGTATATGGGTGGGGGCTGCCGCCCCCACAGCCCCGCTGGTTGGGTTACTTTTTTTTTTCTTTTTTTTTTATGTGCTATTAGCCTAACTAACAACCTAACCTAACCTAACCTAGTATTTGGGTGGGGGCTGCCGCCCCCACACCCCCGCAGGTTGGGTACTGGCTGAAAAACTTATTGTTTTACAGCCTATACATGTATTTTAGCGTTTTTTTTGGTTCTCCCTTATAATACATTTCAGCTCTTAATGCCATACATAGCAATGATGTATATGCTCTACCGGACCTATTAGGACTAAACAGATCGATGGGCTAACTGTCGGTCCAAAAGAGCAGTATAACCCATTAGCCTAACCTAACAACCTTACCTAACCTAACCTAGTATTATGGGTGGGGGCTGCCGCCCCCACACCCCCGCTATTTGACATCTTTTTGGTATTATGGGTGTCTATACCCCTTTGAAAGGAGCCTAACCTAACAACCTTACCTAACCTAACCTAGTATTATGAGTGGGGGCTGCCGCCCCCACACCCCCACTATTTGACATCTTTAGACAGAATTTTGGTGTATTAATACCAGTCAACTAACGTACTGAGGCCAACATCGCACTGAAGGACTACATCTTGATAAGGTAATGTGTTTATGCAGAACCAATACACAATATTGAGGACTTTGGGAATGGTGATGTGGGCATTT
Organism: Paralithodes platypus; assembly: GCA_032716605.1. Taxonomy (NCBI): domain Eukaryota; kingdom Metazoa; phylum Arthropoda; class Malacostraca; order Decapoda; family Lithodidae; genus Paralithodes; species Paralithodes platypus. The sequence continues at coordinate 33,533,062 of CM064554.1, forward strand.
TCAAAGAATGTATCTTTCACAGCACTAACATTATACCTACATCGTGATTTCCTGAGTGCATGGTGAACGTATTCTTTATTCTGTTTGTCACATCTAAACTTCTTTTGTTGTCTATTTTCACTCACTTGCAATTCACTGCCACATGTACTACACTTACCAGTTGCCAAGACTAACTTATGCTGAACAAGAAAATCCCATGTAGCTTCCTTGGTTCGCAAAATGTCCCCCAATTTCTGACAGGAGAGACTACAACCTGCACAAGCGGCCATGACAGCTACAAATCTGCCGGGCTGTTTGACGTTTCTGTCAGCTGAGAGAAGGAATGGCAACAATATGCGCCGATTCGTGCGCAAGAGCAAATCTATGTAATAATACTAAAACTACAAGGGAAATGGGAAAGAATGCTGCCAGAAAGGATTGAACAAATACCGGGAAAACTATGAAATATAAATACAAGCACAATGTAATGTTGCAAATGTGTATATTAGACATACAGTAACATCTTTGTAGAACATAACACTTTACCGTAGCGAGTGTACTCCATTGCGAACACGTCCGTAGCGGAGCTCTCAAGATTGCGGGAGTGAAGAAGAAGAGTTTGTTTACGCGCGGGACTCTATTTTTATCGACATAATCGAGAGTTACAAAACTTATCAAAACTATTCTACCACAACGGAATCTATGTGAGTATATTATAAGGATTCCATAGAGCTTCACTTTCCCTAATAAATTATGTATAATAACGCTGCGAGTCTATTCGGGATAATTATCAACTACATTAACGACATTAGCCTAACCTAACAACCTTACCTAACCTAAGGAGGGGAGGTGTGGTGGAGTGGTCTTGCCACTGGCCTGGTAATCAAATGGTCCCGGGTTCAAATCCCGATGTATCAATGGGAAGATATTATTGGGATGGAATTTGTGCTGTACCTAGTATCAGTGCATTACCACAAGCCCACCGAAACGTCAATAAAATACCCTCATTTTTCTCTGATTAAATAGCACTGTATGAATATTCCCATATTCAAAATATGCTATAGGGGTGCAATGCCTGGTGAGTTATCTGCTCAACAGGTGGCGTTGTGTGTGTGTAAGTGTGAGAGTCCGAGTGTAGGGGTTGAGACGGTGAAGCACAGGAACGAGGTGGCTTCAGAGATGGGGTCGTTTCGGGCCATGAGTGAGCACCGTGCCTCATGTGAAGGCAAGATGGCAGGTGCTCGTTGTACTCTACGTGCTTCACATGTCTCACTCCCTAGACTGGAACAAGACCTCACGGGCTTCACTGTTCATTGTAAAGCGGTGAATGTTAAGGCTCTCAGCCTATGCCCGAGAGGAAGTAAGTTGGAATATAAAAAAAAAAAAAAAAAAAAAAAAAAAAAAAAAAAAAGTATTATGTAATACCTATGGTGCCGCATATGGAGAGATTTTTTTTTTTTTTTTTTACAGTAGGTATAATTCCTTATAATGCATTTCCGCTGCTTTGGACATATATAGGAATTAAATATGGTATATGACAACTCTAAAGTAGCCATAGAAATTTATGACTATGCTGTGAAAGCGAAACTAGAATTAAACCGGCTTGGCTTATGTCTTTTTTACGCTTTTAACCCCTCATAGCCCTCCCCACTAGTGGTGGGGGGCGTGTTTTTAGATTGTTGGATAATGGGTAAATACTCATTTCAGCTCCTCTTCAGTATAAAACAACACTATATCTGAAGGAAAAAATAAAAATAAATAAATATAACTTACTGAAATCGCTGTCGGTCCAAAAAGTCAGGTTTACCGCTTAACCAAATAGTAGCATCGAAAAAGTCCCTAATTTCAAGAAAACAAACTTCCATAAACTTAGAGCTATGTTTAAAGAAACTGACTGGAGCTTTTTAATTCACAATAACGACATAAATACATCTTGGAAGTTATTCGAAGCCACTTGCCTAAAAGCAGTGCAAGACTGCATACCATCGAAAATACGGCGTCCAGGCCATAATAATAAGCCCAAATGGTGGAATAAAGATATTTCAAACTGCCTGCTTGCTAAAAAATTTGCTAATGATATATTAAAATCCTCACAAAATGACGAAGAACGGCTGAAATTTGTAGAGCTACGACGCAAAGCCAATAAGTTAATTAAGCAAAGTAAAAAGACCTTAGAGTTACATATTGCGAATCAAAGTAAAACAAACCCGAAAGAATTCTATAGTTATATCAGAAAGAAAAAAGTAGTTACTTCAACTGTTGGACCGTTAGTCGATGAAAATGGAGAATACACCAAAGATGAAGTACAAATGAGTAATGCCCTCAATACCTTCTTTGCATCAGTTTTTACAACAGAAGACCTCAGTGATATCCCTACACCATCGCCGATTCAGATTGATAATTCAGATGTTCTAAGCAATATCACCGTTACAGAGAGAGAAGTATTGAATTGTTTAGATAAACTCAAGGTAAATAAAACGCCTGGACCTGATACAATCTCGCCTAGAGTTCTAAAGGAAGCTACAGATGAGCTCTCCAAACCACTGACATTACTATTCAATAAATCTTAGCAGTCTGGAACTATGCCCGATCAGTGGAAGCTAGCCAACGTAACACCGATATTCAAAAAAGGCAGCAAATCTCTACCCAGTAACTATCGTCCAATTAGCTTAACCTCAGTTGTATGTAAAATGCTAGAAACGGTCATACGAGACAGGCTCGTAAATCACTTAGAGGAAAATAACATACTTAAAGATACTCAACACGGCTTTCGTAAAAAACGCTCCTGTTTAACAAACCTCTTAGACTTCTTCCACGATATCCTCAACCTCTACGATGAGAGTAAAGCTGTAGATATTATATACCTTGATTTTCAAAAGGCCTTTGACAAAGTTCCCCACAAACGTTTACTGCTAAAACTAAAAGCGCATGGAATACAAGACGGTGTGTTGAAATGGATAGAAAATTGGCTCAGCGACAGAAAGCAAAGAGTAGTCATAAACGGTAAGGCATCTAAATGGACCAATGTAAGTAGCGGGGTACCCCAGGGTTCGGTACTAGGACCAATTCTCTTTTTAATTTACATCAACGACATAGATGAGGGTCTCACCTGTACAATCTCAAAATTTGCTGACGATACAAAAATTGCAAATAGCGTACTCTCAAAAGAGCAAGTTGACGATATGCAACACAATCTAGATAAATTGTCATGTTGGGCCCAAATTTGGCAAATGAGTTTCAATGCGGATAAATGTAAAGTACTACATATCGGATACCTAAATGAGAAAGCAAACTATTCGATGAATGGCACTCAGCTTAAGAATGTAAACAGAGAAACCGATCTGGGAGTAACAATATCGAGTAACCTAAAACCGAGTCAACAATGTTCAGAAGTTGTTAAGAAGGCAAACAAAATAATTGGCTTTATAGGCAGGTCATTTGAGCATAAATCCAAAGAAGTTATCCTAACCCTTTACAATTCCTTAGTCCGCCCTCTTCTGGAATACTGCGTTCAATCCTGGTGCCCTTATTACCAAAAAGATATAAACAAGCTAGAACGAGTTCAACGTAGAGTTACCAAAATGATACCTAGCCTAAAGAACAAACCATACGAAGAGCGTCTTAGAGAATTAAATCTATTTCATTTAACCCAGCGCAGATTAAGAGGTGACTTAATTCAAGTGTTCAAAATCATCAAAGGCATTGACAATATGAACTGTAGTAAGTACTTCACTATCGACCAATCTAATTACACGCGGGGAAACGGTTGCAAAATTATTGGTAAATCTTTTAACTCACACGAATCTAAGAATTTCTTCTTCAATCGAGTTGTCAACTTGTGGAATGGGCTTCCCCGAAACGTTATAGACTGCATCACCGTTGATTCATTTAAACTCCGCCTAGACAAATATCTCGCATCAAACCCGCGACTGACTGCGTTTGTAAATGAATAACTTTATTTTATCCCACCCCCAGTTACTAACCCATCTGTCCCCTACTAACTTCCTAATCCTGCCACGGACATTAGTTCCAGGGCAGTAATTCCCTTTCCGATGTTTGCTTACCCACTCTAAACCACTGTTTGGACACTTGATCCTCAGTGTTTTGGAAGACAAGCAACCTAGAAGGGTCACTAGTATGTTGTTGCTTGATTTCCTTTGTACTCCTTTGTAATGTGATCCCGGTAGCTTAGCTTTGCCCTACTACATTCATTGGGCAACGGAGCTAAGTTACGGACATTCATTTTGTCTAACGTGGTTTCCTTTAACTGTATATGGTAGAATTATAGGGAACATTCTAGCAATGGCTCCAAATAGATACCCTAGTTTTCATTCACATGTTTTATATTAAAAATTGGTGCAATTTTGTTTTATATTAGCCTAACCTAATAACCTAACCTAACCTAGTATAATTACGCAACAAAAAATGTCCCAGTTTAAAATACCAGAAACCAATAATTAAGGATATAAATAGATGAACTGAAAGAATGTTAATACCCAATCGAGTTGGAGCCACCGCTAGAATTATACCGAATTATATAATAAGGAAACATGGACAAACTTACCTTTATAAGTTTCGTGTACTGTTGACGGACATTCTTGTAATGTTAGTTAAAACAGGACTTCAAAGGCTATCAACCCTTCTGGAGTATTAAGCCAGTTCACTGTAAGTCAAGAATAGCGTCCGGACTGGAGCCCCTTTTCGAGAACTCCATTTCCTTGTAACTGTAATGATGTGTACACTTTCAGGCATAAACTGCTACTGACTTTCTCCCTCAGTTTCCCGCGTTTGATCGATTTATTGCTTCATAGTTTTGAAGCTTGAGAGGGGGCCTCGATAATGCTTCGACTGATATATAATTATTAATTCTTTACACTATTCTAATGATTCATTATCTCTTCATATGGTGTTATGTTAATCGTATATTCGTTGTTGAACAGCGTCATTATTCATAATATTCTAATTTATGAATTTCTTAATCTAATTCAATTAAACTTTATTATTGCGATATTCGTGTTCCATAATATATCGTTTCTGACTCAATAAATAACGAGTTAGTGTATCCTCTCCTTATGAGTTTTAATGGAGTAGCATTATATTTTTTAAGGATACTTATCATGACAATCTCTATATTAATAATACAATCGATTAATCGTCAGTATATCTGACATACATTGAGCTTACGATACACGTAATGTGTCTACACTATTACTAACACAAATCTTCAATTTACTATCGAGATCGAGATTTTTCTGAGATTTACAGATGGATTGTCTAGTAATTCGTACTACGGATAAGCGAACTTCTGAACCCTTTTAATAATTGCTGACGCTTATCTTTAATGGCAAATTACTAGTAGTGGGACCGATCATTTTCCCACTTCTCTTCAATATTATATTTGGTTTTCTGTTTTCATGTGTCCCTCATAATGATTACCTTCACTTACCGCAACAATATTGACCCCGATGGGTTGGGAGGGCATGAAGTATAACTGGGAAAGAACTGAGTTGAAAGACAGGGTCATAGAGTAAAGATAGATAGAATCGAAAGAGTGACGTTAACAAATCTGAGAATAGTGATTTGCGCGTTCGAGAGATGGCAGCACGGACACAAAGGAAAATGGGAGGGTCCCAATTAATTTTTAATAATCCCTACCTTGTACTAATAACGCTTTGAATAATCAATTCAACGTTATCCAAAGATTCTGTAAACATGACAGAGTTCAATAGTCATAAGTAAAGTCTACTGTAAAGGCCAGATCATCGTGAAATTGTTGTCATTATGAGGAGGTTCACAGTCAAGCCTCCTCTACCAACGTCCAACATGCTGGGACAAAGTATCCCTAGATGTCATAAGTATAACCTAAGTACGTACTTCGTCTAAATGTCCAGTTTTAGTGAAATTTTACAATTTAACATCTACATAACATGTAACTAATAATATAAATTCAAAATTACATTTTCATTATTTTAGTGTTACTTGGAGTTATACAGTTTTCATCATATATAAATAATTTATATATTATATATCTACTTATGTTTTTCCTCTTACTTTTATAGATCTATTTTATTTTAAATAATTGATAAGTGTTTTTACTCACATTATTTCACTCTTAACCCCTCGAGTACCAGCGACGCACATTATGCGTCACCTATGTATGCTAAACCCCAGCGACGCATAGGGTGCGTCAGCGTAAATTACTCTTGTCCTATGTCACCTAGAGGGTTCAGATTTGTATGGGAATTGATTTAGTATCCCACATAACAATACCGATGGTTGGAAACCCTCTAAGTCCAGTCGCGTGCAGGAGTGATTTTCCAGTATTTTGCCTACTCATCTCCCCATGTTAATTGCGACTTTCCGCCGCCCCACAGGACCCCTAAATGATATAGGTGAGCGTTTTTTTGTGGTTTTTCCTTCATTACTAACCCATCCCATGTTGTTACGATCGGGTCTCATATAAATCAGTGGCTCTTATACATTGGACTAGACTGGCATAAATGCAACAACGGAAACGCTAGATCCAACCCCTGATATATAATCCCGTCGAACAAAGAACACATATACCCTCCAGAGTTATATCTGCGATAGCGGGGTATCTTAACTCTCAGTATCTATGTGCTTCTACTATAGGCTGATGTTCTCTGAAACAGCCAATTACCTATAACATATGGTTGCTTAGTTATGGTACACAAGGAAAAGATAGTTAACTTAATTAAATCACAAGAGTGATCTAATGCAAACAAGAAGAAGGTTTACTTAACGTTACTTTAATCAATAATATCTGTCACTCCTTTATGAAAGAAAGTGTTGTAAAGTCCTCAAGCACCGAACAAGGAATCTTCTGAATAATGTCGGATGCTACTAAGAAGAACGTATCGGAAATGGAACCACAAAATAGCAGGAGGCAGGACAATGCACGTGTAGGCTAAATACACAAAAAGGCTGGACCTATAATGTTATTGGACACAAGAATATTATAAGCGGTGAAACAGTAATAATGCTCGCCACGAAAAAGTAGTACTCCTATTAACAAAACCGGTCTATGCTGGTTGTGTCTCTCTACAGCAACCTAGACCTCAAAATGCTTGTGTAGAAATAATGGGTATGCATAAAAGAGTATATGATCTAATCCAGCTAATGTCTACCCGGGTTAATAAAGTCTAGCTGGGATGCGCAAAGGTACAGAATTCTGGTGGAGCAAGGCAGCTCCTAGCCTAGTGTGGACCTTGGGTCTGTGCGGCCTGATTACGTTAATATGAAGGGGTGCTCTCTTGAGGATTCTCGATCACAAGTATCGAGTATCCTCCTGGCGACCCTCAAAAGTAAAAGCAAATAGAGTTAGAACAGTGTTGGGTGGATTAGGCAAGCAGCCCTCACGCACTACACAATCTAAACTCCAAGGTACACAGACAAAAGATCCACCCAGGTAACCCACAAAATCCGTAGTGTCGTGCAGCTCAAAAGTAGCCTCCACACAGTGAAAACACCAACAGCAAGGTACCTGATCCCTAGTCTAGCATTATTTAACCCTGTAGAAACATTAGTGATTGATGGAGACAGTCCGAGCAATACAATCTCCCAAAAAGACAATGACTATCTTCAACCTTAGCCTACTACATAAGAAATGTGAGATCCAGCATATAATACAGTCTGGCCACCAATTCAAGGTGTGGATGCAGGGAACCAGAGGGGGATTGATATTAATAAAAGGTGAGGAAGTAGTGGAAATGATAGAGGCAGTAGGAGAGAAAGATTCTAAGACAAGAGTGTGGAACAGTTCATGGGAGATGCTTAGAGTATGCTGTCTGGGACGGATCTGACAAGGATATTCCCAGGGACCGCATGGCTGGAGTCCCAGTTCGCAGGAATGGCACGAGGGCGCCCGACAGTCGCCCAGTAAGCAGCCGCCTAGTAGGCCGTGTTAGGCAGGAGGCAACGAAATCCCGCGAGGCCTATGTAAGGGGGCCAGCCACGCGCCACACTCACCACCAAGTCACACCCCCTGGTCTCTCTCTCTCTCTCTCTCTCCCGCTCGCCTTTCCATCATTCAACTACTTAACACAATACTTTCAATTGACTAAATAAAATAGAAAGGATTGTGACAGACGAAAACAAAGAACAGTTCTGAACTGTCTGCAACACAAGCTTTCTCGAGAAGGAAAGTACACAATGATAGGTAGACTGCAGCTACATTATCTGCCCTGGCGAGCCCTAGCGAGTAAGCCATGCGGTTCTGGGGGAAGCAGTGAGCGTCACAATGTGTTTTCAGGAAACCAATTTTGTTTGACAACCTGCTGCGCCTGGAGTGTACATTTATTATATATCAGCCGGTGCTCAGGGGGTTAAAGATGTTCCCTCTTTAATCTAACGCCCCCTCATTATCCCGACTTTCCCTAACTGTGGTAACACTGCAGACAAGCCAGGCGCACAGATATCAAGGAGCATTTATTAAGGAATAAACACTGGGGAATTTTGCTTATAATATTATGCCACACGATAGTGCTGCTACCCCTAGGACGAGCGAGGAAATAACCGCTTTCTTCTCTTTCTTTCTATCCTCTTTGGACGGAGTTGAACAACAGCTGATCAGATCAAAACATAGTGCAAGCTTACTTGTGATTGGCTGAACAAACCTACCTGTGATTGGCAAGCTGGAACTGACATTACCCCACCAACTCCATTGATAAATTGACGCTCCAGGTTCCGTCATAATAAATGCTACAGCCTGATTATTTATGCTCCCATTTTAACCAACACTTTCCTATATTTTCATACTACATACCGGTCTCAACTTTTGGTATTCAATACTGTTGTGGTAAGTGAACGTATCATTACTAGGGACAATTAAACAGAAAACCAATTAAATACTGAAGGGAAGTGTGAAAAACTAGCTTTTGCTTGTTTTCCGCACCAGAAATGTAAACAGTAAGGTCTAGGCTGCAAGGGTGGTATCATCATTTTTTTTTTTACATTTACATTGCGGACCCCGCAGAGTGTAACTCTCGGGCGGCATAATGTGCGGGGGTTGTGCAGAGGAATTAAGGACTAGGTGTACATGGACTGGTACTACTTTACCCAGTAGATGGGATACAAAGCTAACCCTTTACCTACCAGCCTAACTCACCTAATTGTCATTACCCTAACTAATCAACCTAACCTAACCTAGTGTCCAAAGTGGGGGCTGCTGACCCCACACCCCAGCTGTTAGCACATACAAATCAGACTAACTTCTGAGGTTTCATAGTCAGCAAATATATTTCAGACTTTACTCGGACTATCATAGGTGGAATTTCTGTAAATAATCATGTGTAAAAGATGTTCTAGTGCTCTCATACATCAAAACAACTTCACTGATCAGAGAGCAACCCTTTATCAATTTCATTATGGCGGAAACTGATATTTCTTCTGACAAGAGACGAAAATCAAAATTACGTCACTATCGTCACACGCAGATTCTCATCCGATTAAATGCCAAACCTCTCTTTATGACATCACCGTTACCATATGCAGTTCATTGAGCAATAGAATATCGGCTCTTGTAGTCTACGTACGGTTTACGCGGTGATTGTGCTTTATACTCAATTTACTAAGTTATTATAAGAGTTTTAACCCTTCTTTGGCGGTGCCCGGCTATAGTCGAGTGAAATAAATGTAGCCTATGTGGCGGGGCCCGGCTATAGTCGAGTGAAATAAATGTGGCCTATGTGGTGGGGCCCGGCTATAGTCGAGTGAAATAAATGTAGCCTATGTGGCGGGGCCCGGCTATAGTCGAGTGAAATAAATGTGGCCTATGTGGTGGGGCCCGGCTACAGTCGAGTGAAATAAATGTAGCCTATGTGGTGGGGCCCGGCTATAGTCACATGCAATTTTGAGCACGTAATGTGCTCTAAGAGAGAGCGGAGCGGTGGGAGGAGCGTAGGTTACCTCATGACCGCTCACCACGGTAGCCGTGGAGCTACTGAGATGTACTCCGCCCTACTCCACCCTCCCTCACTCGTTTCACACGTAATAATGTAAGGAAATGACCGTATTATACCGATTTTGCCCTTCGGTTGCACGATCGGTGCAAGACAACCAGTGATTGTAGAAGGATGGTTCTGGTGTCATTGGAAAGCTCATTTAACGCCCTTTCAGGGATTCATACTTGTATTATGCTCTGGCTCTTGTTTATGCATGAAAACGAGCACGGAAACAAGCTCGTTTACGGTAAAAAAAAAAACGCTGGGCGGCACAGTCAAATATACTCCACCACCCGCTCTTTGAGTGTTAATACTTTCATGTCTAAATGTTATCACGTTTAGCTCTATAGAATCAAGAATTCATATTAGATTTGCGAAATTATTGCCAGTGTTATTTATATCATGAAAAGACTTGGGTCCCTCTACTAAAAGATACCTCTTAGTAACATTCATTACCCTTTTCATTTCTAAATGGCCTTCCAAAGCTGAGTAAAATCGTCTAATCTTAGCCAGAAAATATATTATATTGAAAGGGTTTATATTATTCGTATATTTCTTTATAGTAAATAGTGGTGTGTTTTTCTATTAGTCAGCATTTATCAATTTGAATCCTCTATTCATATTAAAATAGTATACGTATTAAATTCACGTTGTACTGTCACACTGAAAGTTGTGCCGTACCTCCAGATTTCCAGGAGTGATGGTGTTAGTGGGCGTACCGACCGCCTTGTTTACATAAGACACACGCTCACAGTTACGTTAACGTCTAATTGCTTTTTCTTACAAATATATCCCGTGGCTAGCTGTTATTTACCCCTTGCTGGTAATATATATGATGATGACAATAAGTCATGTGGGGTATCCCACGGGCAGCTGTTGGGTAAATGGTTTTGTTGCCGGTCATGGGATACAAAAATAGGTTGAGCCCCCTCACCCCCCATGACTTATTGTCATTATCATATATATTAACAGCAGGGGGCAAATAACAGCTAGCCTTAGGATAATTTGGTAGAAAAAAGTCAAATTAGACGCAAGCGTAACTGCAAGTGTGCGACTTTTATAACCAAGGCGAACGGTACACCCGCTAACACCATCCTTACCATGATTATTACCTCACTTAGTAAAATAAAAATGTGTCTATTACGTAGAATAAAGCATTTGCATTATACTGTATTATATTTTCCAAATTCCATGTGGTATACTTGTTTCCTAAAGCACTTGAGACACACAACAAAATCTGTGAAGATCTATCTATCTGTCTATCTATCTATTGCCTGACGCCGTGATCCCCGAAGGTGTGGCCACGAACGAACCGCCCCCATGCACCTCTGTCCCCAGTCAGTCGACGCCCCTCCCCCCAACCAGCACCGCCGTCTCTCATGTACTTCCTCACTCCATCCTTCCACCTCTCATTTGGTCTACCTCTCCCTCTCTGTCCCTCCACCTCGCTCTTGTACACCCTCTTAGTCATTCTCTCGCTTTCCATACGTTCCATATGGCCGAACCATCTCAAGTTGTTCCTTTTCACACTTTCCAGCACATCTACCTCCACACCACACCTCCTTCTTACTTCCTCATTAGTCTGTCTATCCCTCCATGTAACTCCACACGCACTCCTTAAGTAATTAATTTCCACTGCTCTCACTCTTGGTCTGAGTCTCTCAACCAACGTCCATGCTTCGCTTCCGTAAGTCAGTGTCGGGATTACCACACTGTCATGCAAGGACTTCTTCACTTCCATACTGACCACCCTATTTCTTGTTACTGCTTTTAGCGTTCCTACAACCCTCTTCCCCTGTTGTACTCTCTCCCGCACTTCTTCATCCATAGTCCCATCTTTACTCAACACAGTGCCCAGATACTTAAAAGAGTTGACGATCTCCATAGCCTGACCGTTCAGCTTCACCTCACACTCTGTGACTTCACCCCTTTCGAAGACCATAACCTTGCTCTTCCCCGCATTTACCTTCAAATTCCGTTTTTCGCACACTGTTCCAAACTCATTTACCAGACCCTGCAACTCCCATTCATTATCACTCATCAGAACTGTATCATCCGCAAACAGCAGTATAGGTAGCTTCCACTCAATTCCCTCCCTTTTCAGCGATACACCAACATCCACTGCCCTTGATAGTATTTCTTTCATGACTCCATCCATATATACAGTAAACAACCACGGGTACATCACACACACCTGTTTCAAACCAACATTCAGGTCAAAGAACTCGCTATGCTCACTCTCCACACGTACTGCCACCTTTGCACCCACATTCATGCTCTTCACTGCTTTCAGCAACTTGCCCTCTACTCCGTATATTCTAAGTACTTTCCACGAACCTTCTCTATCCACTCTGTCATAGGCCTTCTCTAAGTCCATAAAGGCAACATACACCTTTTGTTTCTTCTCCACAACACAATTCAGGGTAAAAATCTGATTTACATATCCTCTTCCCTTCCTAAAACCTCCCTGCTCGTCGCCTATCCATTTCTCCGTTCTCACTCTCACTCTCTCAATCACTACCCTACTGTATACCTTCCCTACTACGCTTAGAAGACATATTCCTCGGTGGTTACCACACACTCCTCTTTCCCCTTTACCCTTATATAGGGGGACTATTATGCCAGTCTTCCAGTCATCGGGTGCACTCCCCTTCTCCCATGCTAGTTTGCACATTTTCCATACCCATTCTATCACTATCTCACCACCATACCTCAACATTTCCCCACATACTCCATCTGTTCCTGGTGCTTTTCCCAACTTCACTCTTTTCATGGCTTCCCACACTTCTGACCTCCTGATCCCCACCTCCTCCTCCACTACTTCTCTTCTTCTCCCTCCCATACCATATCCAGCTATGTTTGCTGGCTCTTCATTCCTTACATTTAGCAACTCATTGAAGTACTCCCTCCATCTTTCGACTCTCTCTTGCTTCTCGGCTAGCATTCTCCCATTATTATCTTTCACACCCTTACTGTTTCCCTTGCTACCTTCCCTAACTTTCTTAACTTCTTTCCAGAACAGTTTCTTACTCTCCCTCCATTTTACACTCATATTCCTTCCAAATTCCTCATCTATTCTTCTCTTACTTTCCTTCACTATTCTCTTCACCACCCTCTTACTCTCCACATACCTCGCTCGTTTCTGTCTCTCAAAATCTTCATTCCCTCTACTACCCAACCACTCTCGATATGATTTCTTCTTTTCTTCCACAGCTATTCTTACCTCTTTTGTCCACCATGCTGTACCTTTCACTCCCCTCCCTCTTCTCCTCACTCCACACACCTCCTCACATGCTGCACAGATCTCATCCTTAAACACCATGCTCATCTCCTCCACTTCCTCCATAACTTCCAGGTCGAACCCACCTAGTCGTCTTTCCACTGCTCTCCTGTACTCCTCCCTGACTTCCTCCTGCAACCTCTCCACCCTCCTCACCATTCCACCCTCCTCTCGCCTCCCTCCAGCTCTCCTCACCCACTTCTTTTGTATCCTAACCTTAGCTATCTATCTATCTATCTATTGCCTGACGCCGTGATCCCCGAAGGTGTGGCCACGAATGAACTGCCCCCATGCACCTCTGTCCCCAGTCAGTCGACGCCCCTCCCCCCAACCAGCACCACCTTTGTTCATGTAGTTCCTCACTCCATCCTCATATTCGGTCTACCTCTCCCTCTCTGTCCCTCCACCTCGCTCTCTTACACCCTCTCTCGGTTTCCATACGTTCCATATGGCCGAACCATCTCAAGTTGTTCCTGTTCACACTTTCCAGCACATCTACCTCCACACCACACCTCCTTCTTACTTCCTCATTAGTCTGTCTATCCCTCCATGTAACTCTGCACGCACTCCTAAAGTAATTCATTTCCACTGCTCTCACTCTTGGTCTGAGTCTCTAACCTTAGCTACCACTACATAATGATCAGACAGACCCCCTCCAATACCCCTATACACCCTAGCATCCATCACAGATTTCTTCATTCGTTCATCCACACATACATAATCAATAATGACTTTCGTTCCACCACTGTCTTATCCTTCATCGTCAACATGTTCCACGTGTACCTGTGGATCATTCTGTGTCGGAAGAAGGTGTTGGCTATCCACAGCCTCTTCCCCACACATACGTCCACAAGTGCACTACCATTCCCATTCACCTCTGATGGTACCCCCCACCCTCCCACCACTCCCTCAACTTTCCTATCACCCACCTTACCCATTCATATCCACAATCAGAAATATTCTTTCGTTCTTGTCAAACTTCTCCATGCACACCTCCACATTCATCCAGAACTCCTCTTTCTTTCTTTCAAGTATATCCTCTGTCGGGGCATACACGCATACAATCACCCACGTTTGTATTCCTACTTTCATTCTCACCCACACAATCCTTGAACCCACAGACCCATACTCTCTTACACATTCCTTCCATTTTCTACTTACAAACAAACATGCACCTTCTCTCGCTGTTCCTACACTCACTCCAGCACACACACCCCTTCCACACTCCCACTCTTTCACATCTGAACCTTTCCATTTGGTCTCTGTCATTCCACATACATCCAGCCTGGCATTCACTAACACTTCCAGAACCTCTCTCTCTTTTGTGTCATCATTCATGCCACTAACATTCCACGTAGCCATTCTCAGAATGTCCGAAGGAATGTCCTTAGTCGGTCGTGGTTCGTCAACGTAGGTTCCATCCGCATCCGAGGCTGTTTGTTCGTTTTTCTTTGCTGTGAAGCATGGATTTCTTTATTCTTTTGGTGCCTTAACACCTAACTGGCGGTACCCGTCATATGACGGGCTAGAGATAAATGGACAATGAAGCGGTACCCGCCATATGACGGGTGGCATTTTGAGCACATTAGGGGCTCTGAGAGAGAGTATATGCGTTGGGAGGATGATAGGCGGGCTCTGACCGTTCGGCACGACCACGGTGCCTCTACTGAGACCGCCGCTGCAACATCCCACACACTCGGCCGTGCGAGACCAGGAAATAACTGGGGAAATTATCTCATTTTAGGGTTTTTCACCTTCGGTTGCTCGATCGCAACAGGATAACCCGTGGTCGTACAAGGATGAATCAGGTGTCATTGGAAAGCTCTATTATCGCCCTTTTACGGATACATAATTGTATTACGCTCTGGCTCTTCTTCATGCATGAAAAAGAGCATGGAATGAAGCTCGTTTAGGGTAAATATGCGCGCTTGGCAGGTAGTAGATGTTACAAACATGCCCGCTCTTAGGGAGTTATAAACTTGCATCAGCACTAAACGCACTCAGAACGGTAGCTACATATATTGTTATATTCCTCATTTGAAACTTGAATTTCAAAATCTTAATGTCAATGTGGAAAACCTGTCAGGTTTAACACAGTGTGATATTGGAGCCTCAAATAACCAAAACAGTGACAGAACATCCTTGTTGCATAAACGAAGCATGTCAAAATATATACATACTGTATATATTCTATAAAGCAGGAATATCAATACAAGTTTAGTTGTCATATCCTAATATGGAAAGGGTGTAAATGTTTTGAGAAGTTAGTGTGCTGTAGTAATTCGAGGAAATGGAAGAATCGGAAATTGTCAGTGCATAAGCTTCCAGTTCTAACCAATGCTCTTACATAAATCCTTCTACTGCTGCCATAATAACGTTGTGGAAGTCACTAGTACACAGGACAGCGGTAGTTTCCACACTGTCCAGAATTATTGTTTGTTGAGAGTTGGGTACACAGGTAGACTGGTGTGCTGGATACTAAACTAAAATCATGCACTTTTTTTTTTTTTTTTTTTTTTTTTCTATATTCCAACTTACTTCCTCTCGGGCATAGGCTGAGAGCCTTAACATTCACCGCTTTACAATGAACAGTGAAGCCCGTGAGGTCTTGTTCCAGTCTAGGGAGTGAGACATGTGAAGCACGTAGAGCACAACGAGCACCTGCCATCTTGCCTTCACATGAGGCACGGGTCTCACTCATGACCCGAAACGACCCCATCTCTGAAGCCATCTCGTTTCCGTGCTTCACTGTCTCACCCACTACACTCGGACTCTCACACTTACACACACACAACGCCACCTGTTGAGCAGATAACTCATCAGGCATTGCACCCCTATAGCATATTTTGAATATGGGAATATTCATACAGTGCTATTTAATCAGGGAACAATGAGGGTATTTTATTGACGTTTCGGTGGGCTTTGTGGTAATGCACTGATACTAGGTACAGCACAAATTCCATCCCAATAATATCTTCCCATTGATACATCGGGATTTGAACCCGGGACCTTTGGATTACCAGGCCAGTGGCAAGACCACTCCACCACACCTCCCACACTTAATATTAGTGGCAGTTTAAATCGAAGTTTCGTATCCTACACAGCCATATGTGCTGCAGTCGTGTTCATACAATGAATGTGTACTGTATATTATTGCAAGAATAAATAAGGCACTACATATTATAATTTTATTTATTATTCTTAATTTAGGTAATAATTATGGTATACATTTTTTCAGAATGTGAAACACGTTCCAAATGACGCCTAGTCGGTTCATGTCTTTGTTACTATAACCAGTAAAATCGCCTATAGAATCACTTACAAGTGGAGCTCTTAGTAATTATGTCTACTACCCCGTGTACAACATCAAGGACTACTGAACTTCACATACAGTTGTCTATGACCAGTGATGGCATACAATAACATAGGATGAACATTTCTGGTAGTTATCGACAAATTTGTTTTGTTATACTTTAATAAAATGGATTCCAGTCTTTGTTGTTCTATGGTCAAACGTGTACCTATTGAAAACAAGTTATCCTTTATACTACCCTTTGATAATAATTTTAAGCTTGACGAGTATATGAAGCAACAACGGTTTCCTTTGACAGTTCATGAGGGTACGCAGGGTACAAGCAAAGAACATACACTACAACCCTTTTTTGGTTTGTAATAGTAATGGCAACGATCTGAAGCCGCCACCGTTTTTCTCACCCCTAGATGTCCTGCCAGTGGTATGTCATGCGCCAACCTCAGTAGGCTATCCCTGCACTCCCGTGGCACCACCAACTGGTCCACTACTCCGGACCCCTCTTGCCAACTACGTTTACGGTCTTGAAAACGCCTATAGAGGATGCCTTCTAAGTAAAAAAAATCTCCTGGCTGTGCATCGCCGTCCTCGTCGAGCTCTACAGCTCCATTAGCACACGTTTGGAGCTCAGGGTCCTCTAGTTGCAACCGACGTATATCTGAGGGTGCCAAGCGATCTAACTGCTCCCGGAGCAATGCATGACCTTCCCCGATACTGGGCTGCTCCCTCTGTCTCTCTCGATGTACATAACGTTGCTGTCGTGGAGACTCGTCATGCCCAGCCTCGTCACTCTCGATGACAGGCCCAGGGGCTACTCCAGAATTAAGTAATGGTGCTAATACTGAATCACCCAGGAGAGCCGCTGAGTCAAAACTCTTAAAACCAACTCCAGCTTTAGCCTCCTCCTGTTGATCGTTCCTCCGCTGGTCTGAAGACGGAGGACTAGGCTGTGACACTTTAGCTGCCCGAGCTCGGGTGACAACACACGCCATGGGTTGTGTCTAGCACCGCTCGACCCACTCTTGCTCTTCCCTACTCACGTCGGCCCGCCTCTCGGCAACGACTGAGGGTAGAACCTCAGAAGCGGGCATTGCAAAGTCGTTGCCGAGAAGAAGGTCAACGCCCTCCACTGGCAGTTTCTCCACAATCCCGACATCCAATTCACGTGCCACACCACCCACCTCCAACTCCAACCGCACCAGCGGGTATGACCGAGTTGCATTAATACCCTGCACCACCACCACCTGAGCCGCGTTTATAGGGTAGCCAGTCAATTTTGTCATCAGAGTCTGGGAAGCACCCGTATCACGCAAGACCTCTACTCCATGCTTGCGCCCCGCCCACATCACGCAACCCCGCACTATGGTCGCAAAAAACATCCTGAGCAGGGTTCGAGCCTCCCAGGTGCTTCTGCATTGGCTGTGCCTCAGCCTCTGACGAACTGCCCCGGGCAAATTCAGATGACTTCGGAGACACACCAATGTTGCAGGCCAAAGACACAGCTGCTGTAGGTGGTTTGCTAGGACAGACTCTTGCAAAGTGCCCCTTTTTATGACAATGATAACACTCCAACTCCCCTTTGGGCTTCCCTTGGTACTGGGAAGGGCCCGGCCCCTTCTTAAATGGGACGGTGCTAGTCTTGTGGTCAGTCTTGGTATCATGGCTCTTGTACTTGTTTGCATAAGGTATATCACTAACTGGGGGGGGGGGGCGTCACGCCCCTTGTTACCTGCCTCACTACGCTGGGCAGACCCGCACCCACGAATTAGTGATAGCCGGAGGTCAGCCATCTCAGCTGCCTCCTGTAGAGTTTTTGGTTGCTTTTCTTTAAGGTTTAACGTCAGGTCGTCGCCCGTGCATTTGAAAAACTGCTCTAAAAGCACCAACTGTTTAATGTCGTCAAACGTAGTAGCTTTCTCCGACCTCAGCCAATTCCCAAAAGCATCGGACAGCTCCCGGGCATGCTCCAAAAAGGTGCTCTCCCGACCCTTGGTAACACCCCGGAACTTCAACCCGTACGTCTCTGGTTGTAGTTCGTATGCTCTCAGGACAGCCTCCTTGAGTTCCTCGTAGATAATACACGACTCTATCGGCAATGCATCATAAGCCCTGAGTCCCTTGCCCACAAGTCTAGAGGAAACAAGGGCTGCCCACTTCTCCCCAGGCCACTGGTGGATCTGGCACTTCTTCTCAAAGCGTGTGAAAAATTCTGTTACACCACTCTCATCAAACACCGGAACCAGTTTCAATAAGTGCGAGAGAGACTGCTCATGAACACAGTTACCAGCCCCAAGTCGCTGTCCCGTTGCCTCTACTCGCGACTTCTCTACGTCCATGTCGGCACAGTACCTAGTCGACTCAGCTTGAATTTTTGCTAGCTCTATGTGCTCATGACTGATAGTTTTTCTCTCTTCTATCTCGGCTAATTCTATTTGCTGCTGGAGCTCACCTGCCCTGATAGCCTTTCTCTCTTCGATCTTAGCTAATTCGAGCTGAAGCAATAATTCTGGAGATAACCCTTGAGGAGGTGAAGGTGCTACAATGTTTGAAATTACCGGTGGTCCCCCCAGGGGCAACCCACCCTGCCAGTCACCACCCAACTGCGGAAGCGTACCCGGGGTCGGCAAACTACTGGGATGGCTGGGAGTCGAGTGTAGGGGAAGCATGGCCGAAGGGCTCTGAGCATTCAACCCATCTCGCTCACCAGTCACACTGCCCAGTACACACGTTATCAAGTTATCCTTGGTCATGCTGCTAGTAACCGCATGACCGATAGCTGTTGCCAGGCATTGAAGACCGTACCGATCCATACCCTCCAACCGCTCGGCAGTAACAGGCCATTGCAAAAATATCCTAGCATCCTCCTCACAGTTCACCCGATTAACCCTTTCATCATGCTGCTGTTCCTCAGTTTCAACATTACGTACTGTGTCTCCATTCTCCTCTGACCCGGTATAAGATATGATGCTCACAAAAATTTCTCACCACAATATTCAGAAAAGAAGTACCCCAAACTCTTATGTAGCACTATTCACTTGCCAAAAATATCTGAAGACTCTCAAGTGCTATACTACTTTGCCAAAAAAAAATTAACGTGCCCACTATATTCATCAATAAAACAAATGACCACAACAATCCTGCAATTATCTCTTAGTTCACAAGATCCTGAGCTAGGTCGCCATTTGTTACGATCCAGGTTCTCAAAGACACAGGGCTCTTCAACATTGGACTAGATAATGGCAAAAATGCAACAACGGTAACACTAGATCCAACCCCTGCCTTAAACACTGGAAAACAAAACACCATTACCGCCCTGAGTCGTGCCTGGACAACGAGGTATCCTATGACTCGGTAACTGGTGCACACACACTAGGCTGACGCTCGATGAAACAGCCTATTCTCAAACAGTAAAAGATTATTCGATTAGGTTACACAAAGAAAAGATAGTTAACGTGATTAATTAACGTTACGGTAGATACTCAAATAACTGGCACTCCTGTATTAAAGAAAGTGCAATGCTAGTCCTGCAACATCAACTGGAAACTTCTGAAATAAGTCTGATGCTGGGAAGATGTTCGTAAAGAATCTGAACAATTATAATGCAGAATACGGGTCACAATAAATACTAGGACATATAGTAATAATAGGCAGGCGAATAATAAAGACTGCGCAAAGGTAGTAATGCTCGACAACTAAAGAAATGCTTCGTGACACAACGCAACAGCCTACTAGGGTTGTGCATCTCAACAACAACCTCGGCTCAAAAGTGCAGTGAATAATAATGTTGCATACATATAATAATGGGGGCTTATCTCTAACCAGTGTCTGCTCAGTTAATAAAGTCTAGCGGGGGTATCAAGGCAGGGCAACAATGGGTGAGCATGCGGCTCGTAGCCTAACGTTGTCCGAAGGTGGTATAATGAAGCTAACGTTATATGACGGGGATGCTCTCTTGATAAATCTAGGTCTCTAGTACCTAGTTCTATCCTGGCGATCCCTCAGAAGTCAACACAAAGAGGCAGCACTATGTTGTGAGGGATAGGCTATGGCCCTCTCACACCACAGCGCTGTGCTCGCAAAGTAAACCCCCCTGAAAACAACTTAGGCTCCCACAGTACCTGTCGATGTCGTGCAGGGCTTAGCTAACACTGCACACATCGGACACAACGACACAGTAACCTTACCCCCAGTCTAGCTTTAGATAACCAAGCAGAATCACTCAACACCTTGCCAGGGAGACATATACCGGTCTACAACCTTCCCGAGAGAGGACACATACGGAAAAGTCCGTCTCTCTAACCTCAATAAAGCATAATACCTCCTTAACCTAATACATGGAAATATCTGAGAGCTTCGCGTACAATACGACTGGTCGACGGTGAACGTCTATGCTGAAACCAGAAGGGATGTTGAGTTTAATAAAGATTAGAGAATGAGAAAGGAGAAGTCGAGAGAGAGAAATAGTATGCAAAGTGGCGAGTATGGGGGACAGAATTGCAAAGGATGTAGACGATACGCGTGTCAGGCAAGCTCTGAGCTGGTAAAGAACACGCGGCCGCGATGGGAAGGGACTAGTTGACCACCCGGCCGCCAACGCCGTCAGCGCCCAAGCGAGCCGCGTCATAGCTCACCCCGCTGCCAGGTGTACCCCTCACCCTCTCTCGCTCGCCTCCCACACAAGCAACATTTATATTATAGCGAATATAAAATATAAGGCGCGGTCACAGACCAAAACAAAGACCATTTCTAGACTGTCTGTGGCAACACGACACTAATAAAATAAAGCAGATCATTCTAGGACAACTGTAGCCCATCCCCCCATCCTGGCGAGCGCTAGCGAGCTGCAATGCCCCATGCAACCATTCTGTTAACGCCGGGAGGCGTCACACTACCTAATTACATGGTTTTTGCACTCGTGTTGCGCGATCATTGCAAGAAAACCAGCGGTCGTACAAGGATGGTTGTGGTGTCATTGGAATACGAGAGAGCTTTTTGAACTTTGTGATTTTTTTAGTCTTATCCAACATATTGCTGAACCCACACGGGAAAACAATATCTTAGACCTGGTCTTCACTAACAACGACTCTCTAGTACACAGCATTAACATATCGGACACAACATACTCAGATCATAAATTAATTGAGATCAAAACAACCTTAGAAAGTGTACAGACAACCTCAGAATCGAGAACAAAAACCGGCCCCTTCAGTAAATTTAACTTCAATAACAAAAACATTAGGTGGGAAGAGGTAAATCAAGAAATGGAGGAAATAGACTGGGAAGATTTAATGGATAACCTGACACCAGCAGAATGTCTAGTCTTAATAACAGAAACCATGACCCAAATCTGTAGCCACCATATACCTGCAAGACAAACAAAACGAAGAAGCAAACAAGATCGGGAAAGGAGGAGGCTGTACAGAAGAAGAAAATTACTCACACAAAGACGCACACATCAAAATCTACAGGATAGGCAAAAGGTCGAAATAGATAGAGAAATTGTGGAAATTAAACAAAGGCTAAGAATATCATATGAACTACAACATATGGAAGAGGAGAGGAAAGCTATTGCAGGTATAAAGGAAAATTCCAAATACTTCTTTTCATATGCCAAACAAAAGGCTAAAACAACATCAAACATCGGCCCACTGAGCAAAGGGGACGGTTCTTTCACAGGGGACAAAAAGGAAATGAGCGAACTCTTAAGCAGGCAGTATGAAATGGCATTCAGTGAGCCTGATGAAACAAAAGTCATCAGATACCAAAATATATTTTTCATGGAAACCTCCCCCACGGAAACCCCTCAGATGCTGGATATTGATTTTGGTCCAAAAGACATAGAAGAGGCCATTTCCAACATGCCATCCCACTCGGCACCAGGCCCGGACTCATGGAATTCGATCCTAATGAAAAAATGTAAGGAAAACCTCTCAAAACCCCTGGCTATAATGTGGAGAAGGAGTCTAGACACTGGTGACATACCAGATAGCTTGAAAAACGCAATAATTGCCCCACTGCATAAAGGATGGAGTAAAGCACTACCAAAAAACTACCGCCCGGTAGCTCTAACCTCTCACATCATTAAAGTTTTCGAGCGAGTCCTGCGAAGCAAAATTTCAACATTCATGGAGACAAATGAACTACACAACACCGGTCAACATGGGTTCAGAGCGGGAAGATCATGTCTCTCACAACTTTTGGAACACTATGACAAAATTCTTAAAGCGCTAGAAGAAAAGAAAAACGTGGATGTCATTTACACCGATTTTGCTAAGGCATTTGATAAATGTGACCATGGTATAATAGCCCACAAACTGAAAGCAAAAGGTATAACTGGGAAAATCGGACGGTGGATATACAATTTCCTCGTAAACCGAAAACAATCGGTAGCAGTAAACCAAGTCACTTCTGAGCCTTCGGATGTCAAAAGCTCAGTGCCCCAAGGAACAGTGCTAGCGCCCCTTCTCTTCCTCATACTAATTTGCGACATAGATACCAACACCAGACACAGTACGGTGTCGTCTTTTGCTGATGACACAAAATTAAGAAAAGATAGTAAACACACAAGAGGACACGGGCCGACTGCAGGAAGACATGAATGTAGTGTTCCAGTGGACCAGGGAAAACAACATGCAATTCAATGAGGAAAAATTCCAATTAATACGGTACGGAGATAATAATGGTGTTAAAGAAATTACAAATTACTTAACAGAATCTAACCACATAATAGAACAGATAGACAGTGTGAAAGACCTTGGGGTATTAATGTCTGAAAATATGGGTTTCAAAGTACATAACCAGGTCAAAGTGGCGGCTGCGAAACGTCTAACGGGTTGGATTCTGCGTACTTTTAAAACACGCGGTGAATTGCCTATGATAACGCTCTTCAAATCTCTAGTGCTACCGCGGCTTGAATACTGTAGCGTATTAACATCCCCATACAAAGCAGGTGAAATAAATGACGTAGAGAGTGTACAAAGAAATTTCACTTCGCATATAAGTTCGATAAAACATCTATACTATTGGGAGCGTTTAAGAGCACTGAATCTGTACTCACTGGAACGTAGAAGAGAACGTTACCTAATAATATACACATGGAAAATCGCAGAGGGTTTAGTACCAAACCTACATACTCCGATAGTCATGAAATTCAGTGATAGGAGAGGCTGGGAATGCGAAATCCCCCGGATGAATAACAGGGGTGCTATGGGCTCTCTGCGAGAGGGCTGGTTATCACACAGAGGCCCACGTCTCTTCAACAAACTCCCACGGCGAGTAAGAGACATGAGGGACATCTCGTTAGACAACTTCAAGAGAGCCCTAGATGTCGAACTGCAAAAAGTGCCAGACGAGCCCATCCTCGCAAGGGAGCGAGCTGTCGCTTCAAACAGTCTACTGCACCAAATCACCACCCATAACGAGGGGCGTCGCGCTCCTTGGTGCCGCTAGAGGAGCGGCGAACACATCCAAAGGTATCCAAAGGTAAGGAAAGCTCTGTTTATGCCCTTTCAGGGATAGATACTGGTTTTATGCTCTGGGTCTTATTTAGGCATGAAAATGATCACGTAAACAACCCTATTTAGGGTAAAAACACCCCGCTGGGCGGTACATATAAATTACCGCCTAGGCCGCTCGTAAGGTGTTAAACATAGTGTTGTAAAGTTAACAACGTGGCTGCACACCAAGAGAATGGCCAATTAATAGGAATCTTAATAAAATCTGGAGGGCTTTCCATAACCAAATGTATAGCTCCTCGCTCTTCAGTATTACCATCTTTTCAAATTGATAATATAATTTGTGTTGCATAATTATTATGTATTTTATACCTATCAATTTGAGACTGGAAACCGTGAGCATGTTCAGTAAAATAATTTGTATGTGCCTCGAACAAAACAAATCTGATTGTCAAGGAAAATTGAGTCGCACCTATCAGCGAGTCTGTAAATCACTAATTCCTTCGGTACCGGTAACTGTCCAAACTCTGATATGGACAGTCTTACTTTAAGTATTACATTAAGTATTTAGTATTAAGTTTGTGGGATCAATAATTATATTGAATAATTAAAAGGTTAATAAATATGTTCTATATTGAATATTGGGTATCTATCATTCCTATGAACTTAGGTAATTCTAATTGGGTGGGAAAAAATATACCTACCCATTTGCGCATGCGTGATAGCGGCGCACTTCCCGCAAAAGGGCCCCGCACTCACTCTCTCCCTAGCCGCTACCACTACCAGACCGTCTGCTTACACTCTCGTGTTTCACCTCATATTTCGCCCCATTAGTGATAGTACTTATCATCAATTCTCCATCTATCCATACTAATCCATAGATCATTAATCATCATTCCCATCAATCATTAAGTATAGTGGCCCCCTTCTTTATTCATCAACTCTATCCTATTAGCTAACACACCCGTTTCACACACCATCTTGTAACATCTTTACGGCTCAACAGGTCAACTAAGTTCTACAGCACTAGTTCCAGTCTTCAGGTGATATAAACTATTATATGATATTATTAAACAGTCCACTGAACCATCTAACTAACGAATATCTATATAATATATGGTCCTTCGCCCGTCCTAGTGTTGTGGCACCTAGCCGGCGAGCTCCCACTATTTGCTGGTCCGTGAGCTTCTGCATGGCTACCCTCTCGCTATTTTTTTCGTCTGTTTCGGCCGCGAGGGTTTTTGTGTATTGCCAACATGGCACATGGCTTTTTTAAGCACGGGGCAGCGGGAGGTGGTGTAGGGGAAGGTTTTGAGCCAGAGAGGGCTATTTACCCTGGCCTTATCAAGAAGGTGGCCATAGTAGGCCATTCCTATGTGCGCGAACTGTACATAGATAAGCCTATCTACCACCCCCACTACACGATCAAATCTCTTGCCGCCCCAGGGGCTAAAGTAAGTACCTTGCATAACACTGAAGCATGGGACCACTTAGTTAGCTGGCGTCCTGACTTATCATACCTGGTAATAGGTGGCAATGATATTAGGTCAGGCATTGCCCCTAAGGAACTGGCCAATCAGATTCAAGAGTTGGCCAGAGTCAAACAGAAGGCCACTGTTACATAATTGGCATAGAGAAGCGCCAGAATCCACGAGGAATCGAATTTGACGAGTTTAACCGTATCCGAAACTCAGTCAATCAGTGGCTTAAGCGTAACCTGCCATGGACCCGGAGCCGATACATGCCGATGAATACCGCAGCGACTGATTTTGGGTGGGACGGCATCCACCTTACACCGCCCGCCTCTGATCGGTTGTTCCGCGAGATCGTAGAGACGGCTCGGAAGTTCTTTGGTGCGCACGCTACGGCTCTGCTTGACAGATCCTTTGTGGAATATAACATGCACTAAATTTAACTAACCCATTATTTGCATTTTTCTGATTGACTAATTTGAAAGTTCAATAAGTCTTGTTTTTCTGATTAGGCATTAACAATTTGTTCTTTCTGATTAAGCCTAACCAATTCTATATTTAAAGATATCTATTGGCTTTTCTAAATTATTAGTAAATCTTGATGCATCTAATGTAACCCTGTTTTTTGCAAAATTTCTGTGACAGCCTAACTTTTCAATTAACATTGCGGCATCTAAATTCTAAATTTTGAAGGGTTGTATTTTGGGTTTTAACTTTAATGATTTCGGCACTCGGCAGGCGCGTACATTTAATTCTACAAGTTCTAATGCCACTCATGTTCTGATAGTTTGCCAATTATCCCGTCGCTCGCGTTTAGTGTTAGGTCCGAACCCGAGTTTGATCGGCTATTTATCACCATGTCTTGTTAGTATATCCTTTGTTTTTTTTCCCTTTTTATTTCTTGCCGTTGCTCGCGATTTGTGATAGAACCCGAGTTTGATCGGCATGATAAGTATTGCAATTTGTTTTCCCTCTCGCATTTGATGTTACTCGCATTTGTTCTCGCTCTTTGATTATCTGTCATTGGTCGCTCACGTTTAGCATTAGAACCCGAATTTGATCGGCGGAAGATTTCCTGTTTCAAATAAACTGTCATAAAGGTCTGGGTTTTGTTTAGGACTGAGGGTGACAATATGGAAGGTCTAGCCCAGGGCAAACGCCGTAGGGCGGGTATTAAAGGTTCCTTGACTATCCTGGCAACAGGTTTGGATGAGTTCTTGGAGTCCGCAACTCTGATAGATATCGAGGCAAAACTTCATAGCGTGCAAACCCAGGTGGCCAAATTTGAGGCCAATCAAGAGGTCTTGTTGCCGCTATACACCTCAGACGATGAATATTTCAAAGAAAACCAAGCGGATACCATCTACTTATTTGACATCTATGGGATAGTCGCCCGCCTAAAAGCGGAGTTGGGTGGTCAGGAGGGGCAAACTCAATCCGACAAAAAAAGGGGATAGGGAGTTAAATTGCCGCACCTGATCCTACCCACCTTCGCTGGCGACTCCACATTATGGACTGGGTTTTGGGACATGTTTCGATGTGTGGTGCATGAAAGGACTGACTTAAGTTCCATTCAAAAGTTAACATACTTAAAGGGTCAGTTAAAGGGGGATGCCTATAAGCTGATAGAAGGTTTCTCGGTGGAGGGTGCAAGCTACGCCCCCGCCTTAGACTTACTTCAAGAAACCTTCGGGCACCCCGACAGGGTAAAGGCGGCGCACATCATGCATTTCCATAATCTTGTCACTCCTAAATGTCAGGCTGTAGAACTAAAGGCATTCTACGCCACCATGGAAAGTGCCATGAGATCTATGACTAGTCAACAGGTGAGTCTGTCGGAGTTCTGTGTGGTTACATTGCTGAACAAATTGCCATCACCAGTTAAGGAGACCATTAGGAGGGAGATGGGTGAGCAAAGCTTAGATTACAAGACTTTCACACAGTGTTTTCAGGCAGAATTGTATAACATGGTTGGTCAGGACTCCCCAGTAAAGAATATGCCTGTGGCTACGGCTGCATTCGCATCACAGAGTGGTAGCAGCCGGTTCCCATGTAAACTGTGCGGTGGGAATAACCATCCCTGGTATAAATGCTTTAAACATAAAACGGGACCGCTCAAAATTAAAAGAGCTCGGCAACTACGACTCTGTGCGGGATGTCTCTCCAGTGATCATGGTAGTAATGGGTGCACTAACCCTAACATCAAAAATTGTAGGTATTGTCAGGGTAAGCACTTTCACTCCCTGTGCCCAAAACAGAGAGAGGCAAGACCGGTAAGTGGAGGTACTACTAGGGAAGAGTCAACACCTACAACCTCAACAACAATGTCTGTAAGTATGAATAAGCAAACTGTGATCCTACCCACAGTTCAGCTGCCTGTAAAGGGTAGACACAGGAAAAGTATAAAAGTCAGATCGCTATTAGACCAATACTCACAGAGGACCTTCGTGAAGAAATCCGTACTACCGTCTCTTTCATACGAAACCGTGGGGACGGAAGAATTACGGCTTCATGGTTTCACCGGAACTCAAATCCCTCGTGAGTATACTATTGTAGCACTGAAATATTTACATCGGGGTAGGTTCCATCGTCTCGAAGCAATTGTGGTCGAGGATCTTCCCGAACATAAAGGCGAGTCTAGTCTTAGTGCTGAAATTATTAGTTTAAAGCACCATGGCATTAAATTGGCCGATTCATGCGTCACAGAAACAGCACAGCTGGAGGTACTAATTGGTACTCGACTATTACTACAACATAGTGCGACCTGGTTATAAACGGGTAGGTAATTTGGTTTTACTTCCTACCAAATTCGGATATGCACCGAGTGGTTCTTATGCGGCATCCACATCCAGTTCCAAAACTGAGATTGTAACAATTCTAAAAGTGGCAGTAACTCCAGTGGACCAATATATGTCTACTGGACAGTTCCCGTGCAAAGAAGAACTGAATGCTTTGTGGGATTTAGACCACATTTCACTCTTCGCTCAAACTTTTGCTAGAAACTCCACCTTGGATGATTCCGGTGCTATTCCTCCCTCTCCGCCCTCCTCTCTCTTACTTATGCCTAATATCCTAATCTCTTCAAAAGATGTACTTTCTACCCTCTCTGGGCTTAACACTAATAAGGCGTACGGTCCGGACGGTGTTCCTCCTGTTGTTCTCAAAAACTGTGCTTCCGTGCTGACTCCCTGCCTAGGCAAACTCTTTCGTCTCTGTCTATCCTCTAACGTCTTCCCTTCATGCTGGAAGTTTGCTCACATTCAACCTGTCCCAAAGAAGGGTGACCGCTCTCAACCCTCCAACTATCGTCCAATTGCTCTCATTTCTTGTCTTTCTAAAGTTTTTGAAACTATTCTTGCTTCCAAATTTCTTAAGCATTTCTCTTCTCATAATCTGCTCTCAGATCGCCAGTATGGCTTCCTTAACACCTTATTAGCGGCCTAGGCGGTTTATTTATATGTACCGCCCAGCGGGGTGTTTTTAGCCAAAATAGGGCTGTTTACGTGATCATTTTCATGCCTAAATAAGACCCAGAATGTAAAACAAGTATCTATCCCTGAAAGGGCATAAACAGAGCTTTCGAATGACACCATAACGATCCTTTTATGATGGCTAGTTTTCTTGCAACAACCGTGCAACGCGAGTGCAAAAAGCATGTAATTAGGCACTTTCCCCATACAATTCCGTATATAGCGAGTGAGAGAGGGAGGGAGGAGGTGGGATTCGTGTCAGTAGGTTCGCCGCGGTGGTCTGGAGCAGTCATACGCTCGCTACTCTCCTGCCACCACTTGTCTCTCTCTCTCAGCAACATTACGTGCTGAAATTGCCACACGACCTATGTCGAGCGCCGCCACATAGTCCAGCTTTATTTAACTCGACTTATGTTGCGCGCCGACAGTTAAGGGTTAAGGGTCGCTCTACTGGTGATCTTCTTTCATATCTTACTAACTCTTGGTCATCCTCCTTTCGGGACTTCGGTGAGACTTTTTCTATTGCACTAGACATATCGAAAGCCTTCGATAGAGTCTGGCATAAATCTTTAATTTCTAAACTACCCTCCTTCGGTTTCTATCCCTCCATCTGTGCCTTTGTCTCTAATTTCCTTTCCGGCCGTTCCATAGCCGCGGTTGTGGACGGCCATTGTTCACTTCCTCACCCTATAAACTCCGGTGTTCCTCGGGGCTCTGTCCTATCTCCTATTCTCTTTCTAATTTTTATAAATGATCTCCTTAACTGTACCTTAATTCCCATCCATTCATACGCAGACGACTCAACCTTACACTACTCCATTACTTTTTCAGAACGCCCCAGCCAGCAATCCCTCAACGACAAACGTAATTAAGCCATACAACTCTTAAATTCTAATCTAAATACTATTTCCAATTGGGGCAGAGAAAACCTTGTTAACTTTAATGCTTCCAAAACCCAATTTCGCCATCTATCTACCCATCAGGATCTCCCAGCGGACTATCCCTTATTCTTCAACAATACAAAAATCAACCCTTCATCTTCTCTCAATATTCTTGGGGTCTCTTTTTCTTCTGCTCTCATTTGGAAGGACCATATTACCAGTCTTCCTAAGGCAGCCTCCCAGAAGCTGGGTGTGCTCAACCGCCTTAGGGGGTTCTTTTCCCCTGCATAGCTTCTTGCTCTGTACAGGGGCATAGTGCGCCCTTGTATTGAGTATTGTTTACATGTGTGGGGAGGTTCCTCTCAGACCGCTCTCCTAGACAAGGTTGAAAGGAAGGCCTTTCGTATCATTAACTCCCGTCCACTCACCAACTCTCTGCAATCTCTCTCTCTCCGCCGCAATGTTGCATCTCTCTCGCTATTCTATCGCTACTATAATAATCAGTGTTCCTCAGAGCTATCCCAGTGCATACCACCTCCTTTACGTAGGGCACGTGGTACCCGTCTTGCAACTCAATCCCACCCCTACTCTGTGCAACTCTCCAACCCAAGAGTGAAACGTTACTCTCAAACTTTCTTCTACTCAACAGCTGAGCTCTGGAACTCTCTCCCAGAATCAGTTTTTCCCGCTTCCTATGACTTAAATTGCTTCAAACTCTGTGTGTCCAGGCATTTTGGCTCGAACGTCCCTTGATTTTGGCCCTGTCACTCTTTCAACTATGGGGGAGGCACTCGCTATAGGCAGTTATGCCTTTTGCCTCCCTCAATCACATAGAAAAAAACAAAAACAAAAAAACATTGGCATATCACCCAAAGAACATTCGCAAGCCGAACGGCAAGCTTTGATCAGTTATGAGGAGACAGTCACGTATGATCCAGAAAGTCTACAGTATCAGGTATGTCTGCCCTGGACTGAATTAAAATCGGTTCAGGGTTGTCCTTTTCGGTGCGACCTGCTCTCAATTTCTCCTTAACGCGACCATCCTTAAGCATCTTTCTCTTGTTGATGCAGACCCGGAGTTGGTGCAGGAAATTAGGGCCGGGCTATATATCGATAACCTCCAAGGCACGGGGGATAATGAAAGTTCCCTCGTCCATGCTTACGATATGGCTCGTGAAGTAATGGATAATGCCCATTTATTCCTGCGCCAATGGGCCACAAATAGTCCCGTCATGAGAAAGGTTTAGCAGAAGGATGGTGTTGCTGCGGAACAACAGGAGTTGGTGAGAGTACTTGGCCTGGTGTGGAAAACTGACTCTGATTATCTTTCCTTTGGAGTTCAGTATGCTCCTTTTGACCAGGTTACAAAGCGTGAGTGTTTAAGATTTGCTGCCAAACTCTTTGATCCTTTGGGTGTTGTGTTGCCAGTATCAATAAGGTCTCGAATCTTTCTCCAACAATTGTGGAGACTGAAATTGGGTTGGGACGATGTTCTCTCTGTGGACCTGCAAGCGGAATGGCGGGGGATAGTGGAGGACATGGTTCTCTGTAGTTGTATTGAGTTCTCTAGGAGGATCTGTTTCAGAAAGACTATTTCCCTGCATGCATTTGCTGACGCAAGCAGTGTCGCTTACGGGACTGCTATATATCTAGTCAGTCCAGAGGGTAGCCACTTGGTCATGGCAAAGGCTAAGGTGGTCCCCATCAAGTCCTTTTCCATCCCTAAAATGGAATTGACTGCAGTTCTGCTAGCCGCCAGAATGATTAACTTCGTTGAGACTGCCTATAAAGATAAACTTCATATCTCTGAAACCTATGTGTGGAGTGACAGTCAAATTATGCTACACTGGATTCACAGTCATAAGAAACTGCCAGTGTATGTCACTAACCGCATCGACGAGATACATGCCCTAGTCCCGACTGCTTATTTCCGGTATGTGTCGATGAAAGAGAACCCAAGTGATATGGTATCTCGAGGCGTGTCTGCTAAATGTTTGAGTTCTTCTGCGTTGTGGTGGAATGGGCCTCCTTGGCTCCTGAAACCCGATGGATGGCCAGAGAATATAGATCTCCAATAGCAGCCCGCTGGTATCGTGACTCAAATTGTAGGCACGGTGCCCCAAGATGACACACAGTTATGGGACTGGCACAAATATAGCAGCTATGAAAGACTGCAGCGTGTCACAGCATGGGTGATACGTTTCGTAAATAGTTTGAGGCAAAAAGAAATAGCCTGCCCCCCACAGGTAGTGCTCATCTCAACGTAAATTAAATTAGAGCTGCAGATAATGTTTTACTCAAATTATGCCAAAAAGAGACCTATTCGCAGGAACTTAAAATAATGGTGAAGGGTAAACAGTCCAGAAATAACTTAATCAACCAGTTAGGACTACACCTGAAGGGAGGTATAATTCATTGTGGAGACAGATTGAGGTTAGCGGCTATCTCAGAATCATGCAAGTATCCTAAACTTCTGCCCTCCAAACATCCCTTGACCCACCTGATAATTGATCGGTGCCATCGGCTCTGTTGCCATTACGGGGTCGGTCACGTGGTTACCTATGTTCGTCAAAAATGGTGGGTGCCTAAACTCAGGCAGGTGGTGAAAAGCGTACTGGGTAAATGTCTGAAATGTCGTCGGGTAAAAGGTAAGCCCTACGACTATGCAGGACTGCCACCTTTACCAGCCCTGCGAACCACCCCTGGAGACCCGTATAAGGTTACTGGGGTGGACTATAGCGGAGCAATCCCGATCAAGGACTCGCCGACCATAAAGGCTTACATGCTTTTATTTACTTGCGCGGTCACCAGAGCGATTCACATCGAAATAGTCGCCAACCTCACTTGTGACAGTTTCCTCCACGCATTCAGGAGGTTCTGTAGTTGACAGGGATTTCCCCAGATCGTTTTAAGTGACAATGCCAGAACTTTTGTTGGGGCCTCTGGGTACTTATCGGACATTTGTATTCACCCTAAAGTTCAGTCCCACCTTGGCAGTGTTCAATGTGAGTGGCGGTTTATCCCGGCTAGAGCGCCGTGGTTCAGCGCTATATGGGAAAGGGCCATCGGCATTGTCAAGGCGGGGTTGAAGAAGGTGTTGGGACGTGCCTTAATTTCCTTGGAGGAATTGACTACTCTACTGATGGAAATTGAGGCCACTATCAATGATCGTCCCTTATATTATGCTTCCGGCGACCTAGGGGATCTTACCCCAATAATACCCTCTGTGTTGGTGCGGGGTCATCGGTTGCGGGATCTTCCTGATGATATTGAGGTGGAGGATGGGTTGGAAGATCCAGACTACATAAGTAAAGGTGTCATTTCAGCCAGATATCAATATATTCGCAAACTGTCGAAAGATATCTGGCGACGCTGGTCTAACGAGTATCTGGTGACCCTCAGAGAGGCGCATAAGTGTAAGCTGAGACCAATAAATGGTCGGTGGCCGGGTATCGGTGATGTCGTCATCATCCATGATGAGGGTCCGCGCGCTTTTTGGAAGTTGGGCCGTATTGTCGAGTTATTACCCGGTCAGGACGGAGAAGTCAGAGTGGCTAGAGTCCGGACGAAGACGGGAACATATACGCGGCCGACTGTCCGACTGTACCCTCTTGAGGGGGACATTGAGTGCAAAGAGGACTCCTCGGAGACGCCTGGAGACATTCCCACAGGGGCTACCTCGACCGATCAACCGGTCAACGTACCCAGTGGACGTCCTAGTCGACAGGCGGCTCAAGCCTCCTCCCAATCATTGCGGAATAAAATAGCCTCCGGGCTTTTGTAGATACTGTATTATATAAACCTGGTGGTGGGAATGTGTCCAAACTCTGATATGGACAGTCTTACTTTAAGTATTACATTAAGTATTTAGTATTAAGTTTGTGGGATCAATAATTATATAGAATAATTAAAAGGTTAATAAATATGTTCTATATTGAATATTGGGTAATCTATCATTCCTATGAACTTAGGTAATTCTAATTGGGTGGGAAAAAATATACCTACCCATTTGCGCATGCGTGATAGCGGCGCACTTCCCGCAAAAGGTGAGGGCCCCGCACTCACTCTCTCCCTAGCCGCCACCACCCACCACTACCAGACCGTCTGCTTACACTCTCGTGTTTCACCTCATATTTCGCCCCATTAGTGATAGTACTTATCTCATCAATTCTCCATCTATCCATACTAATCCATAGATCATTAATCATCATTCCCATCAATCATTAAGTATAGTGGCCCCCTTCTTTATTCATCAACTCTATCCTATTAGCTAACACACCCGTTTCACACACCATCTTGTAACATCTTCACGGCTCAACAGGTCAACTAAGTTCTACAGCACTAGTTCCAGTCTTCAGGTGATATAAACTATTATATTATATTAGTATACAGTCCACTGAACCATCTAACTAACGAATATCTATATATATCTATCTGTCCTTTTATTTTTATTATGGCTACTATTAGATATTATTTAGGTTAAAAAGGACCTCCAGCTATTAACAGACTTCAAACTATCTTACTTAACCTTTTTACGTCCTCAGATCCTGAAGCAACGATGAGTTCATAACATCACCGAAAACATCTGAAAAGCCTGGATTCTTATAATAAATATCGATGAGCAAAGCAGCTTAATACAGAAAAGGACATGAATAAATAATACTAGTTACTAACGAGTCATCAATACGAGGTAGGGGCTGCGCGTCTTTGATGGTGACATCGTTTAATT
Source organism: Paralithodes platypus (assembly GCA_032716605.1). Lineage (NCBI taxonomy): Eukaryota > Metazoa > Arthropoda > Malacostraca > Decapoda > Lithodidae > Paralithodes > Paralithodes platypus. The sequence goes on from CM064554.1 coordinate 33,567,599, forward strand.
TTCGATAATCTACACAGAACCGAGTAGACCCATTTTTTGTTTGTACTAGGATTACTGGAGATGACCACGGACTGTATGATTCCACTACTATCCCTTGTTTAATCATGTCCTCAACTTGTTCCTTTTCTTTTTGTCTCATAATAGGATTTTGTCGTCGGTAGGGTTGCCTAATAGGAGGCCCTTGCATGTGTATCTCATGGGTGTGTCGGGTTCGAGCCGATCCGTGGTTCCCTTCGTTTTGAGCAAACACATCTCGGTACATCCAGAGCAATTCATGTAAAGTACTGGCTTGACTTGATGTTAATTTTTTCGGGATCTCAGGTTAGTTCACGGGTCCCTCAGTTCCAACAGTAGTGGGTTGAACGGGTGTGACTTGTACTAACAGTTTCCCTTTTTGATAACTAATCGTGTCCTCACCGAAATTAGCTAAGACTAGTTTCCTCTGGTCGGCAGTAATGAAGGTCGGAGATATTCTCAACCCATTCTGTGCGTCAGGTTAAAAAATCCCGGCAGTCATGCCTGGGTTTGGGGGAGTCTCTATCATTTTCCAAGATCTAGGAGGGATAGATAGCTTTCCTGTGGTAGCTACTATTTGAGGTTGAAGAGTGGTCGTTGTGTCTTTCGGCCCACACTGAATAGTTACTCCCAACTGGCTCATGAGATCTATCCCCAGATACCCATCGACTCCGCTTTTCCCGATAAAACACAACAATCGGTAGTAAAGGTAATTCCCTTCCACTGCACTACCGCCGTTTTAGTGTTTCCTAGGATTGTCAGTGGTTGACCCCTGCCTCCTGACAACTGAATACTGGTTTGATTTAATGGGCCAATTTCTCGCTGATTTTGTTTTACAAAATTCTCTAGGAGACAACTTCGGTGTGCCCCCGTATCAATCAACATGTTCGCGGCTTTCCCATTTATGACTACAGTTTCACAAGGTGTTTGTCTCTCTAAGATATTGACCTCTCTATACCGCCCTTCTATGTGAGGTTTCACAGAAAATTTTCTCTCTCTTCCGGCATCGTAACGTTTGGCTGGTTTTCTGTCTCCCGGAAGCATTCCTCTCCGGTTCGGATCGGTTCCCCTGGGTAGAGGTCGATCGTTTGGGAGTGCGAGTCTGGGGTGAAATCTAGGGGTTGGGGCTTGTGGACGGTTGGTACAGTTCCTAGCTAGGTGTCCGGTCTGTCTACAAGTGAAGCATCGAATCAGGGCTTTCGGATACCCTCTCTTTGGGTTCTCCTCTTCCCCTTTTTGTTTTTCCTCTTTTACTTTTCTAGCCTCCATAATCTTTTTAATGACCTCCATCAGTTCCTTAGTAGTGTTAACCTCATGAATGATGCAGTGTTTCCTAACTTCTACCGGGCAGGCTTGGATCATGATCTCCCTGATCTCAGTTTCCTGGCTCTCTTGGTTCATATGGGGATACGCTAGTTTCACATTCTTAGCGATTTCCCTCCTCAGGGTTCTCACATTTTGGCCATCAAGTTTCAAACTCTTCAGTTTGTCTCTGGCTTTTCTGGTGGAAGTCTCTCGGCCAAATTCTTTGATTAAGGCGCTCCTGACTAGTCCTTCCAGACGTACTCTCACATCATTCAGGGCCTTAACCTAAGTGTGCCTTCCCATAGGCGATTTTCTTCCCATTCTCCCCAATTCAAGTAGTGTGAACTGACATTCTAGCTGCTCAATCCAAAGCTCGATTTCTTTCTTCCCCTCTTCCCATAATCTGAATGGTAACACGCCCGTCATCCTATCTGTTCTGTTAGATAATTATACTCAATCTAAATGATTTGTCGAATCCCACCGCTTGCCACCAAAATGTAGTATTTAATATTAATTCTGTTATGCTACTACTACTACGGGGTATAATTCGACAGTCATTTAGAAGTTCGCATATTTTATTTAACAGACTTCCTAACTACTCTAATAATAGGTTCTTGGCTCGGGCCGAGACGAGTTCAAGACGCAGATTGAATATTACGTCAATTCATGCTAGGTTGCACTTTGGACCCCTAAAGTTCCCGTTACTCCCTAACTGAATCCCCGCTATTCAGGTATTGACTCAAGTCGACTTCGATCCTACGACCCGTTATTAGTGATTAATCCTAAATAATTAAATCAAAACCCTGCTGTGTCTTTTATTGAGACCAGGGCCTAATGAACCATTTGCTCTTTGCCTAAATAAAACAAAAGTGATATTCTTTCCTCTACTCTTTAGGTTTTCCCACGTTTACTGAGCCTTCTGTATCCTTTCTCAATACCAAGGCTATAACATATATAATCTATCTCCTCAATACATAGAATCTATTTACTCCTTTGACACAACCGTCGTTACTACACAAGTACCTCCACAATGACATAAAATCGTACAAATTACCGAATGAGATTACAAGGTCTCTTTCACATATAATATTGGTTCCGCCACCCAGTTACTTTCACCATCTAGGTTTACAATCTTTACCTCAATAACACTATTGGGTTCCATCACCCAGTTACTTCACAATATAGGTTTACAATATTTATCTCAATGACACTATTGGGTTCCGTCACCCAGTTACTTCATCATATGGGTTTACAATCTTTATCTCAATGACACCTTCCGAATTTACCCTCAAGTAACCCTAGTACAAACACGCTATGTTACCTTTCACCTTAATCAATAATCGTTTTAACAAAAGATGAACCGTGTCTCAAACGCATACACGGAATAGCTCGTTTAGACTTAATAATAACGTAAATCACATTGGACTAGTGTCCTTCACAGTTTCCTTTGTACACAACTTAATGAATTATTCTTATGGACTAGGGTCCTTCCCTAGCTATAGCTAATCTATTAGGCAACTAAACAACTGTTTCCCTCTTTAACTTATTGGTTGCCTCATATATTAACAAAAGTATTCTTTCCCTCCCCTCTTTACTTTTACTCTTTTAATCTTTAATCTCTCCTATCAGATCCTATATAATAACTCTTTCGGCATGGCGCCGTTGCTAACAAAAATAAGTAAGTACCATCTGTCTTCCGGTGCCGAAGAAGCAACCTCCGACGTAATTCAACCAAACTGGGACACTCAACTAGCAAGTGCCTGACAGTAAAGGGAACTAAACAGTCATCGCAGAGTGGCGGTACACCTCCACACATAGGGAAACCGTGTGTGAGCCTGGTGTGTCCAATGCGGAGGCGAGCCGAAGCAGTGTCCAATTTGCGAGGAATGGTAGGGCAAGCCCTTGGAGAGACTAATTTGGTAACTTCCCTGAGCTTATTAATAGTAACACAATCCCACCGTGCATGCCAACAAGCACGAACAGCAAACATGAGAGGAGTACGCTTATCTGAAGCAGGCAGAGGGTAATTTACGTTTGAAGGTCTCAAAGCTGCAGCTTTCGCCAAAGCATCCACCCTTTCATTACCTTTGACACCAACATGCACAGGGACCCAACAAAAATCCACTCTTTCCCCTCGACGATGAATGAGAAACGGCCACTCTAACATCGCTAAAACTATAGGATGGGAAGAATTAAAAGATTCCAGAGCCATGAGAGCCCCTTGCGAATCACTAAAAATAGTAAAATGATTGTTGCGGTGAGCAAACACTAATTTCAAAGCTAAAATGATAGCAGACAATTCTGCAGTAAAAACCGAGGCAGCTAAAGGAAGACTACCTCCACGGCTGAAGTCAGGAAACACAACACCAAAACCAACACCGGAGGCAGATTTAGAGCCATCAGTATACACAGGCACATACCTATTATGACTAGAAGAATGTTCCAAAAACAAATTAACCCTTTGGCTGCGGGCTGTTTTGGGCTATTTAGGGCATATTCAGGCACTCCTGAATGATAAATCAAGCATCTGCATTAAATGAAATGTATTCTGCCGAAAACTAGGCGAAAATAGCTTCAAAATTACACCAGAACGGACCGTATACGTGGTCTGGTTCACCCGCAGTGATCCCAGTGAAACGCGGGAACCCCGCAATTATGTAACACTCGCTCGCTTGGCTACACTAATGAGAGAGACAGAGAGAGACTCGCCCGACACACAGCTTAGCTCAGTGAGCCGCTCGGTGCTCTGAGGGTCGGAGGTGGGCCCCTCACGCTCCCACCCACTGACACTCGATTCTTACGTTTTTTACAGGCTTTTAAAGCCTGGAAATTGCTGTAACTTGCCAAAACATTCCAGAACGTCACCCGCAGCGAAAGGGTTAAGAAGAGACTGAGGAGTGACCGAATCCTTTGAGCCTGTAAAAAACCTGCAGAATGATGGTTCAGGCAGGACTCAGGGGGCAATCCTTGAAATTTGCACGGGACTCACAGGAACCGTCGACAGATTAATAGCCAAAAGGATGAGGCATTCGAGGATGTTGACCATAATATGAAAACAAAAATTGACCAGAGACACGGGTACAAACAAGAGAGTCTGGAAGGCTCTCCGAAACCAACAACGTACAACCAAAGATTGGCGCAGTAAATCTAAAGGAGGTACACCAGCCTCCACCAGCAAGCTGGGAATCGGAGATGACCGAAAAGCTCCAGTTGCAAGACTGAGTCCAGCATGATGAACAGCATCCAGAGTCTTAAGTCTGGAGTCTGTGGCAGAGGAGTAGACCTCACATCCATACGACAGCTTGGATGTGACAAATGCCTGAAACAAATGCAGGAGTGTTCTGCGATCAGCACCCCAAGAGGTGTGTGACAGAACCCTTAACAGATTCAAAGCCTTCATACACGATGCCTTCAGAATTGTCAAGTGCGGAACCCAAGTCAAACGCCAATCAAATGTGAGACCTAAGTACTTTGTCTCTGCCACACAACCGAGTCTCCTGCCACTGAGCATTAGATCAGGGCCTGGGTGAACCCCTCGAATCCTGCAAAAGTGCATAGCCACAGTCTTTGATGGTGAAAACCGAAAGCCCTTGGAATCAGCCCATGCAGAAATCCTGTCCAACGCAAGTTGCATACGTCTCTCAATAGCAGACATGCGGGAACTAGAAAACCAGATAGCCAAGTCATCCACATATAGGGACGAGGATACCCCAGCCGCCTCAAACAAAAATGCACTTAAGACACAACCCTGAGCGACACCTTCCTCATGGCACAGTGGCGCAGAGAGGGAAGAATCCACACCTACCCGAAACATACGATCAGTCAAGAAGTCTCCAAGCAACACCGGCAGGCGACCACGTAATCCAAAAGCATGAAGTTACCGTAGAATTCCATGTCGCCAGGCTGTGTCATAAGCCTTCTCGAGGTAAAAAAACACAGCCACAAGATGTTGCTTAGAGGCAAAAGCTTCACAGATTGAGGATTCAAGTCGGATAAGGTTGTCAGAAGTACACCGTAGTTTGCGGAAGCCACTCTGAGAAGGGGAGAGATGGCCGCCCCTCTCCAGACACCACTCAAGTCTGACATTGATAATTTTTTCAAACAATTTGCATACACACGACGTTAAACAAATTGGACGGTAATTAGAAACATTGCTATGATCCTTTCCAGGCTTAGGAATAGGAAGGACAATGCCCAACTTCCAGCTGGCAGGTAGAGTACCCTCACCCCAAATCCTATTAAACATGTCTAATAAAAACACCAAGGAGGCATTCAGGAGATGACGAAGCATGGTATATGGGATGTCGTCAGGACCAGGAGCAGTGTCACCACACTCCGAGAGGGCCGCACGCAGCTCACGAATATTGAAGTCAACATTATAAGTTTCACCGCCATGAGACCGGAAATTAAGACCCTGTCTCTCTTGGCTACTTCGGGCTCTTGCACAAGGTTTGGCATCATCCCTCTGGGAGATCTTGCAAAAATGAGTAGCTAGGCCAGAGGCTACTTCACCCGGTGCAGACACCAGATTACCTTGGATCCTCAACACTGGTGGAGAGGAGGGAGAAAACTTTCCAGATATCTTGCGTATTCTCTTCCACACCATAGGCAAAGGAGTGGAAGAAGTAATCGTAGAAACATAGGAGCTCCACGAGCTTCGGCGAGCATCTTTCAGAACCCACCGATAGTGAGCAAGTGTCTTGCGAAATTGAACTTTAAGAAAGGGACCTCCCGGTTTGCATGGTATCGACGAGATGCAGCTTTATAAACCCCCCGAGCAAAAGAGCAGGCTGCAGTCCACCACGGCACAGGTGTCCGGGAATATACACCCGAAGACCGGGGAATGGAACGAAGCCCCGCTTTAATCATAGTCATAGTAAAATAATGTTATGCATCATCAATAGCAGGGAAATCATGTACAGTCAAATCAAACTCACAGAGTTGTTCAAAAAGAGGCCAGTCAGCCCTACCCAGACACCAGCGAGGCAAACGGGTAGTTGGAGCAAAGTGAGGGGACTGGACCAACACTGGATAATGGTCACTACCATGCAGATCATCCAAAACGTCCCAGGAAAAATCTAGAGCACAGTCAGGAGAAGTAATGGTGAGGTCAAGAACAGAAAAAGTGCCAGTCTGAACGTGGAAATGGGTTGGGCTCCCATCGTTCAAGACAACCAAATCCAGATCACCAACCAAGGAGGCCAGAAGTTCACCCCGAAGATTGGAAACCGAACATAGTGGATGGCGCCCATTAAGATCGCCAAGTAAAATAAAAGGAGTCTGAAGTTGTCGGATAATGGTCTCTAAATCAGATCGCAATATTGGGACTGAAGGTGGAAGATACAGACAACAGATGGTAAAACACCTTTCAAGGTGCATCAGTACTGCTACAACCTGAGGGGGAGACTGTACAGTAAAGGGAGTGAATGGGACATCGGAACGACAGAAAATGGCACACCCACCGCTATGACCACCAGCAAGGGGAGGAGCGGAATGGAAGACCGAATAACCCTTAGGTGAAGGCAAAGGTCTAAGTCTCACCATTGTTTTCTGAAGACAGACACACAATGGATTCAGATCAGAGATAAGTAATTGTAATTCTTCCCAGTTTGCCAATACACCACGACAATTCCATTGAAGACAAATTGTTGTAGTCATAAGGAGTTACTAATAAAATATATTAAAGATTAAAAGCACAAATATTTATGTAGGACTCTCGCTGGGAAGGGTTTTAAAGCCCTTCTTCCCAGGAAGTTGCCGGCGGACATAGGTCGCTGGGTAACTCTCTCGCCGGTACTTACTGCCTCCCTCCTTAACTCAGAAACATGGAGTCTAGTGTTTAATATGGTAATTGGTTGGAAGCAGGTTACCTCCCAAGCTCGGAAGGACCCTGCTAAAAAGCCCTTTCATAAATCAAAGGGTGGTAACAAGCCATACCAGCCACAAGCTAAACAGTCACCACGGGATCCCAGACTTCCCCCGCAGCAGGGAGGTAATCTGTACAAGTCCAAACAAGGTAAACATTCTGGGTATAAAGGTAAGGCCACGCAGAAGGGTGATCAGGGCCAATCATCAGCCAAATCTAGCCAAGCGTCAGATGCCAACCCACCTCCCCCTCCAAAAAACTAGCCACCCAGCCTCTCAGCATCCCAATACCGTGCTTAAGGACACAGGATTTGAGAGTTGCCTTGAAGGTCGGACCCCGGTTGAACCTGGGTTCGTTCCGTTCATTCCGCTTGGCCTGGCCCAAGAAAACCTGGGCCAGGAAAGTAGTGAGCAAAGGAATCACCTGGCGGTGGTTCCGGCGGCCTCGACTACGTCAGCCACGGGAATACACCAATGTGTCTCAGGAGGAGGAGACTCTACTTCAGGAAATGATTACCAAACAGGGCCTTATCCCGGTCAATGCCAATCACCCAGTATTCACTTCAAGACTCTTCTTAGTGCCAAAAAGGGACAGTGTGCAGATGCGACCAGTTCTAGATCTCTCGCAACTGAACACATTTAGAGAGAATTCACCCTTCAGGATGCTTACGGTTCAGCAACTCAGACTCGCGCTTCCGCTGCAGGGTTGGATGTGCTCGATCGATCTCAAAGATGCCTATTGGCATGTCCCTATAAACAAACGGTTCCAAAAATTCCTCGCCCTGAGGGTCAGGCACGAGACTTATGTCTTCCAAAGAATGCCTTTTGGTTTGAATCTGGCACCGAGAATTTTCACAAAACTCGTCCAGCAAGCTCTTTTACCCCTGTTAGTCCAGGGCATACAGGTGTTTTGATATCTAGACAACTGGCTAGTAGTGGCGAACTCTATGGAATTATGTCAAGATCATGTAAACCAAGTGTTAGCTCATGTACAAACCCTAGGGTTCAAGGTGAACTCGGCGAAGTCTCGCCTTGTCCCCACAAGGAATATTCAGTGGATAGGGCTGGTCTGGGACACCGCCAATCTGACTCTTACTCAGAGTGTGGACAACCGGAGCAGATTCCGCAAGAAACTGTTCCGTTTTCTCCACAGTCTGGATACGACCAGGAAAACGTGGGATTCCCTAGTCGGCTCTCTCAACTGGATACAATTAACTGTGAAGTTGGGCCGGTTGAAAGTCAAACAATTAATCCTGGAAGGCAACAAAGTTTTCCCTCTCTCACCGGAGAAGAAATTATGGCCAATTCCTCCATTAATCCACAGCTTACTCTTGGTCTGGACCAAGCGAGAAGTCCTCCACTCTATCACGACATGGATTTCTCCCCCTCCTACAGTATGGGTAGACACAGATGCCTCATGGGCACTAGGTTGGGGCTATCAGTCCAACCTGGGCCATCAAGGTCAAGGCACATGGTCAGAGGACAGTCAGTCACATATCAACAAGTAAGAGCTTTTAGTCCCTCTCTTTTTTTCTCCAAACTCATGGCATGGCTTTGCAAAACAAATCAATAGCGTTCCGTATGGACAACCAAACTGCAGTTCATTGTATTCAGAAACAGGGCTCAGTGAGGTCGCGAGAGTTGCTGAAGGTTTCCAAACAGATTTTTACCCTAGCCGAATCGCTAGGTATTTTTCTGCATGCAACATATCACCCCGGCATGGCGAACGTCTGGGTAGACGCTCTCTCTCGCCGGCGGAGCACTCTAGTAGAATGGACAATCAAACAGGCTATCTTCGACAAACTGATTGCGAAGCCGCACCGTCCACAAGTGGACCTGTTTGCATCCACCGAGAACCACAGACTCCCCCTCTTCCTCTCTTGTCAAGGGGTAACCCCGGCGGGGGGTCCCGATGCATTGTTGGTAGATTGGAACAGGTGGACCTCAATCTATCTGTTTCCTCCACCAGATTCTGTACTCATGTGCAAAGTAATTCACAAGCTGAGGGGTTACCGGGGCCGAGTCGCGATGATTGCTCCGCTATGGCCAGCCCAGGTATGGTACCACCAATTGCAACAGTAGTGCAGGACCCCGGTGTCCCTCCAGGTCTCCGCTTTCCACTTGGAAACAATTGGCAACCTTCGGACCTCGCTCAGTTTTGCATTATGGATATTTACCATGCCAAATGGTTAGCTCTATTTGGGGACAGTGTCACTAATAAATTAATGAACCAATACACTATGTCTACCAGGAGACAATATCAATCCCATTGGAAAACCTTCACAACCTGGATTGTAGAGTCAGGGCAAACTACTGCCTCAGGGGCTTTAATTTTCAAACATTTGGACTATCTATTCGAACAAAAAAAAAATTCAGTAACCACTTTAATTTAAAAAATAATTTGTCTGCCATTAGAACCCCCTTTTTTTATCTCACTGGCCTTTCCATACCGCAGGCGGAGGAGAAAGGGTTTATGAGGGCATGTTTCAAGCTACGTCCACCGCCCCGTCAGCTCATGCCCACTTGGTCACTTGACAAAGCCTTATCAGTACTTCAATCGCGCAAATATAATAATACGCCGGATTTTGATTCACTTTTGAAAAAGGCTGTTTTCCTCATGGGTCTAGCCACCGGAAACAAGGTGTCTGAGCTGGCAGCGATGAGCAATGAACCTAATTGCCTTAGGTTTGGGAGACTGCACGATCATGTGCAAATCGCGCCATCTCCCACATTTATAGCTAAGAACGAACATTCTGAACATGTATTTTCTGAATTTTCCGTCCCGGCTTTAAAGAGGGGCCTCACTCATCACCTTTTATGTCCTGTGCAAGCACTCACAATGTTTTTGAGGGCTGCGCAGCCTCGCCAACCAGGTGCTTTATGGGTCAACCGGACAGGTAAGCGTGTTACAAAACGAAAGTTAGCTTCCTTGCTTGTGGACGTTATTAGGGAAAGTAACCCCGGCGTGGTGGGCAGGGCTCACGATATCAGGAAATGGGTAGTCTCTCTCATATTTCTACAACATTTCTCGGTAGAAGAAATTGCTAATACTCAATTATGGGCTTCCAATCATACGTTCCTAACACGCTACCTGTCCGTCGCTCTAGATAAACCAAAGCGTACCTGTGTAGCTTTACGTGAACGGGTACAGTAGGTAATGTTCTATTAGGTTAAGTTTTGTTGTGAAAAAGGGGGGGGGGGTTGCGGAATAGTCTATATCCCCTCTGTGCCCCTGAAGATTGTGATGAATCACGAGCTGTGATAGGACGGGTTCTACAGTCCAACATTAATTTTATGTTAATTCTAAGAAGATATCTCGCATAGTTGCAACTATGTATGTTTTTTACAAGATTGTACATATTTAATGTACAAATATATTTATTGTACAAATTCTTTTAAGAATGGAACGAATAACTACTACAGAGTTACAGTTCTAGGGAACACATGTGTGTCCCACTTTATCATGCATACGATCTAATGTAAAGATCTGACCATGAGCAAGCAGTTTCTTAATATCACGCACTGCTTGCAAATCTTTTATACTTTTTTATATATTGTTTACATATAATTAAAATATTTTTTTTTTACTTGGATTCTTATCGTCCCTAAGGTTTGGATATTTTATGAATGTCCCGCCTCCAGTCTTGCTAATCAGGCGAAGTCGTCAATGATGAAGGGGCCCTATTAAATTATAGGTTTGATTCCCGAAGGGAAGTAGAGAAAACCTAATATTTAGTCGGGCCCCGTAATCATTGACGACACTGTCCTTCCCGACCATCCCACTTCCCATTCGTTGATTTCTATAGTTTATTCTTGGTATATCAGTGAAGGAAGACGATGGCCGCTAGAGGGCCTGGTGTTGGGGAAGCGAAACATGAGAAATCCACGCATATGGCAAGTCATATGATAACAGATATTAAGTTATTTTTTATTTTTTTATATTTTACAGAGTTTTTTTCTGTAGGGTACCCGATCAAAATGACGATCCCGTAAGGGAATTAAGCGTGCACTTATGACGAGTACTCCAGGTTAACTTCCGCGCGGGCTATTCAAAATGCTGGCGCGGGATGTTGAATGGAGACTATTATAGTAATAGGCGAAGTCGTCAATGATTACGGGGCCCTACTAAATATTAGGTTTTCTCTACTTCCCTTCGGGAATCAAACCTATATTTTAGCCAATCGTTTTTGTAGAAAGGGATACAGAAATCAAGCTCTAACATTAATACTTTCTTCTCCCTGGTTGTTAATTGTCTACTGGATATATTGAAGATTGAATTTTCGTTGTGTCTAACAGAATGTATACCGAGATAATCTAGCTTCCTTTCATGTCTAATCTTAGTCTTCTTGGTGAATTCACTAGTATGCTCATATATCTTATGAAGGAAGATCCAAAAGTCAAGAAAGGATAGGGTGTTACATGGATTATGTACAGGTGTTTACAGAAAACCAACTAACACAGGACAGGGTCTTAGCTGGTTCAGCTTTTGCCCAAAACTTTACAAAATCAACTATATTAAAACTTTGCTGGATCGAGCTTATGAAATTTGTTCTAATTATGTCACGCTTCACGAGGAGATAACCAAATTAAGGGACTACTTTGTTAATAATAATTATAAGGATGATCTTTTCAACAGTATCTTAAAGAAGTTTTTGAATGTCAAACAATACGGAGCCAGTGAACCCAAGTATGATGTTCCTAAATTGGTTAAGTATACCAAGATGCCCTTCTATGGTAACATTAGTTACGAATTTCGGAAAATTGCTATTTTTTTTTTAAAAGATTCATTCCCCGCAGTGAACTTTAAGATTATATTCATTAATGACTTCAAAATTGGTTAATTTTTTCATTTCAAAGACCGTGTTATAGACCCTCTATGTTCGAATATCGTTTACCGATTTACTTGTCCTAGCTGTAATGCTGGGTATATTGGATGTACTAGCCGTTCATTCAAGATATGGGTATACGAACATATTGGCAAAAGTTACAGGTCAGGTATATTTTTACAAAAGATGGCATTTTCTGCCGTCCGTAATCACTCCCATGAGAACGATCATTGTTTCTCTGATAAAGATTTTCAAATATTAGCGAAATTTAGGCATCGTACAGACGCGCTCATTGGAGAAAAATTGCTCATCAAGAAGTTCAATCCAGAACTTAATGTTTCGAACAACTCTTAAATATTTGCGATTGTGTTTTTTGTATATTTTTTTTTATTTTTTTTATTTTTTTTTTCAAATTTGTCGATCACTTTTTTTTTTAGTTTTATTTGATTTCCTTTCACAGCTCCACAGTCACTTGAGCTATGACGGTGCTTTAGTTGACCCCCACACCCAGTTCTGTGAACGTGTCTGGTCTTTTGTTTCCCTGTACTTAGGTAAGTGTACATGTATTATGTGATTTTTGTATTATTATGTTTTGTAAAAGGTGTAGTCTGTTGATAGTTCACTATGTTCTTAAGTAAATTACGAGATATCTACAGTATATATTTTTAATTCGATGTTTCAGTTTCCACTTCTAACTGTGAGTTTTCAGTAATTTTTATAAATTTTAAACTTTTAAATATTAATATAGAATAGATTGTAATTGTTTACTCATTTTAACTGACTATTAGTGATCTCGTTGTTCCTTCTGTTATGAGTTTTTACTCTGCTTTAGGGATTATATGGTACTCCTGAAGATGGCTTAATATAAGCCGAAAATTCGAGAATAAAGATGGGTCCAGGCGTCTTATCCCTACTTTTCCTACTATTATATATATATATATATATATATATATATTATATATATATATATACGGTATATACAGTAGGCCTACATATATAATTATTTTTCGTTTTACTTTCCTGGCTAGTCCTCCATAAATCTTAATAAAACACCACTTAGACCCTTCTTCGAGATAAAATGTTCCCGGCCAAAGGCCGATTTCTTCTAAATTTACAGGTTTGCTATCGCTCGCCAGGAAAAAGTCGATACCTAAATGGCATGAAAGGTCCTAATATTGAGAACAAAATCAGGTGGAAGGTCTTAGAATCACCAAACTAATGGAAAGAACGTCTCCAAAATCACAAAACTAATGGGGCTAAACATGAGGGAGAAGAAGGGACAGAAAAAGCAACCATCCCCCCTTAAACCCTTCGGTCTACCTTGACCCATTCCTTCTCTTCAGTCAGGTATTATTATATTATTTTACTAAGCTTAGCAAAATATATACATTCTGGGAGTCAAATGAATAATTGAGAAGAGATTTGACATTGTTTATTGTCTAAATATCCTTCCTAAGCAGTATTAACCCCTTGAGGATCATGACGGGTTCTGACAGTTTATTCTGGCTATCATTAGACAATTTTATACAGTTTAACCCGGAAGCTGCGGGGAGACTCTTAAGAGGTTTTAATGGGCGACTGCAGATCCTAGGCCTAAAAAAAAAACACTTACAACACCCCAGTGGCACTTTAAAAAAAAAAAATGTTTAAGGGAGATAATTTCCCTCCATACCTCCAATCACTCCTTCACATGTGCCTAAGTCCCCTTCTTCCCCCCTTTCAATTATCATCTATTTTTATCTTATTCCTGTGATTATCGGTTTATTTATGGCGCCAACACTTCCTACCCGGTTTCAAGGTCGAAAGGGAGGGAGGTGGAGTGAGGAGAGAGAGAGAGACAAGCCCGCACTACCTCCAGTCTCTCTCCAGAGCTTGTGAAGCTAGGGTGTTATCTCTCTCTATGTCAACTCCATGAATGAACCACTCGGCAATATTTCGTGTTTGTCATCCCAAACACTATTCCCACTTGTTTTATTGTTGTCACATGTTACTATCTTCATATTACACGTAAAATAGGCGCATATGGATAAGTATTAATTATATTTATGGTAAATTAACGATTTTAGTGAGGAATGAATCAAAATACCTACGCACAGGGGTATGGTGTATACTACAGGGGCTGCGCAGCTGCAGAGTTAAGAAAGGTCTGTGGGAATTAATAGTGTAAAGACTGTTGCAATTTACCCTCTGACTTTCATATATCCTTCCTAATCTGAACATTAGTATCCAGAAAACAGAAACAAATGTGTATTGGATCTTGAAAGAGTGAAAGTCAAACAATTTCCGTTGCAATTTCCTTTATTAACAAGAGGTTATAACTGATGTTATACCTATGGTGGTCTGGTGAATACTGAACTCATATACTGTACATGTCGCCTGGTGACTCCAGAACGATAACTATAGCTAAATTGAACACAATCCAAAACTATATGAAACTGTCATACTGAACCATACATCTGATACTGTATCAGTGCCACTCATTCGTTCATCACCATGAATCAATCGTATTTAATATAATCAATATAAGTAAACATATAATACATGGAATATATACATATGTACATAAAAAAAATGTATTATTTACTTTAACACAAGGGTTAACTCTAGTGCTAGCAATAAAACAAACATGATATTGAAAGAATTATCAAATCATAAACAGAACATTTGAATAGACCCGTAAAACATTTTGTGTGTTTTGTGATTTGTTTTAATTAGTGTAATCAAATAACCGTAGTTGAGTCTCTGAAATTAGGACACTAGTTTTGAGCGTGACTATACCCTCCAGATGAAAAATATATACTACTAGCAGGGGTACCCGGCGTTGCCCGGGTTATCACCATAATCACCATCACTACTACCACCACTACTACTACCATAATCACCATCATCAATACTACCATAATCACCGGCCTCGACCTCCCTGTGCCTCATTAAACGGCGACCTCGATTTCGGCCGCTAAATGACCTCCGATTTTGGATCTGCCCTCATCCGTACCCCCATTTTGGGGGGCTGCGAACAACTTTTGTTGCATACACCTTTTCGATCGAAGGCCTCCTTCTGCCCCAAATGGCCCTTTTTCCGATTTCGCGCCCATTTTCTCCGTCCCTTTCACCCTGGGTATTTTTTTTTCTTCACTAAAACCTGCCTAGGGACCCCCTTACTATGCATACCAAGTATGAACGCTCTAGCTTAAAAACTGAGGCCGCCTATAAAGAACAGACAGACAGACAGACAACCGTAAATATTATATAGATGTTCAAGGCTCTACGGATGTTCAACTAGGTAATACTATTTTTGTTCACTAATGTGTCACTTTTTGTTGTTACTTATATACATTCTTCTAATCATTGTGCTTTTGTACTCCATATGCTTTCTCTGTCTGCCATTACCTGTTTGTATTATCTCCTATTTATAATTGTTCTTCTGTTTAATATTTCATCCTTTCTTATCTACAGCTTGCTATGTCTATTTGTCTTTCTTATTGATGTTTCACTATTTTTCTTTTATAAATACTTTTTCATATAGCATAGTTTGCTAAATTTAACTATAATTTTTAATCTGAGACTCATTAATCGAGTGGATGGGTTTCGTCAGCCTTGGCTAATTAGAAAAGGACTTCAGAGGCTATCAATCCTATTGGATTATTAAGCCAGCACACTGTAAGTCAAGAATAACGTCAGGACTGGAGCCTCTCTGCAAGAACTCCAGTACCTTCCACAGCCTTGGCCAGCAACTCTTCTAGAGGACTAAACCTTATACATATCCTTACTGCTCACCTAAGGTTGAAGCAGGTTGGCGGATGGACTAGCCACCTACCACTGTAGAAAGAAATAGCGCTAGAAAGCTACATAGAGAGCCTCAGAGTAAGGCGGACTCTAAGTTGAGTGGTCAATCCTGTAAGTCCCTGAATAAACTCACAAAGATTGTCCTTCTCAAGGAGGTCAGGTCCGCTTGGGGTCGTTTTTGTTTATGGCCACCCTCATAAAGGGGAGTAAGGCGCCCGGCAAATGGCAATAAATTCCAAGATATATTTATTCAATTATTCGCCTTTTTATAAATCTTTCCCTTCAATCTATCATCCGATGCTTAAACTGTTATATGTTTCTACATTGACCTCCTTTCATTATATATATAAGACTACTGTATATTTGAGAATCAATGTAATGTGATATTTCTATATCGGAAAGTATGCTTAATTTTGTGCTGATCTTAAATTAACTCATAACCAGAGGGGCAATATTGTTAATGCACATGGTACAGCTTAACTCGCTTAAGGGGGTAGTACTCGCTTTTTCTTGACCCCCTTCTCCCTCATGTTTAGCATATTAGTTTTGAGGTTTTTAGACGTTCGTTCAGTTAGTTTCGCTATTTTGAGACCTTTCACCTAATTTTGTTATCAATATTAAGACCTTTTGTTCCCTTTAGGTGTCAACTGTTTTTCCTGGCGAACAATAGCGAGGCTCTAATTCTAGAAGGAACCGGCCTTCGGCCTGGATATTTTTCTACAGAAAAATGTACACATTTAACTTTTTCTAAGCTTGATGGAGTTCTAGCGAGGAATCTAAAAGAATAAATAAATATATAAATATGTAGACCAAAAACCAAGCACTACTCCCTTAAGAACAGTTTAATGGCCGGGATTCATTCCATTATTCTGGAATGCAATACCATTACCATCCGTTATATACAGAGATAGCGAAGCAAGGATTTAGTCCAAGCACTATCTTTCTGCCGGTGCCTTAAGGGGGAGGTAGTAACTTTTTCTGGACCCCCTTCTCCCGCATGTTTAGCATATTTATATTGCGATTATAAGACGTTCGTTTTTGGCGTTTTTTAAACCTTTCGCCCCATTTCTTTGTCAATATTAAGACCTTTCGTGCCATTTAGATGTCGATTTTTTCCTGGCGAGCGATAGCAAGCCTGTACTTTTAGAAGGAACCGGCCTTAGGCCGGGAAATTTTTCTGCCGAAAAATTTACAAATGTATCTTGAAAAGGGAACTAGGGGGTGCTATTTTTAAGCTTGTTGGAGGTCTAGCGAAGAAACTAAAAAACAAATAAATAAATAAATACATAGGCCAAACACCAAGCACTATCCCCTTAAGACAATACAGGGGCTGCAATGTACAGTCACTCATAACAATTCGTGGACCTCACCTATTTCTATTTCTATTTATGGAAGTGGATCTCTGAAAACGAAGTAATGCATATAATTTCTATACATCAACTACAAAACTGTATATACTAGTTATTGAAAAGCATGTTCCGTCCCAAAATAATTTAAGAGAGTTATAATTGTATACAGAAAAACCAGGGGGTCCACGAATTTTTATAAGTGTCTGTACAGCTTTAATTAAGCAGTCACTCTTGGTGTAAGTGGCTTCTGGTCTCAACTTTCTCAACACTACACCTTGATATTTAATCCATTCAGTACAGGTAACATCCTTTTAACTTTATTTTGACTACCATTAGACGATTGTATTCAGTCTATAAAGGACCTCTCGCAATTAACAGGCTTTGAACTATCTTACTTAACCTCTTTTACTATCACACATCCTTCTTAACCCCTTCAACACGATGATGTAATGTTCATCTTATTCTGGTTACCGTTAGTTTATAATTTTTAGCTTATAAGCTACCTCTAGGCCTCAAATGGGTACATATGATCCCAATATACCCTCTGAATAATATAGGTCCTTCTTAAAAAGAACAAAATCGTCTACTTTTAGCCAGAGTAAAACATAAAAAGGCGTCATCGTGCTGAAAGGGTTAAACAGCACAAAATCGTCTAAATATAGACGGTACGGTTGGGTATAAAGTATCCATCCATCCATACATCCACTGCCGGACGCCCCACTCCCCTTAAAGAGGGTGGCCTACACAAAATGCACCCAAGCGGACCTGTCCTCTGTAAGAGAGACAACCTGCGCCAGTTTACTGAAGAACTTACAGGATCCAACTCCGAGGCCTACTATGTATCTTATTGGCGCTCTTTTTCTACAGTGGCGAGCGGCTAATCCATCCACTAACCTGCCTGAAGTGACGGGGTTGGATAGAACGGGGATGGGAAACACCTGTAGGATTGCCAGCCTACAGGTGAGTAGGAAGGACAAACGAAGACACAAACAACCAAGACACCATTCCATACCAGTTCCCCATGATGAGGAGAAACGAGAAACAGAGGAGTACCCCATTTTACCTGGTCATTCCCGCTTTCTGTCTACCAAGGAGACGGGTCACCTAGGTCAGTCACCCCTATTAAAAAATGGAAAGGTCAGCCAATCACCATCCAGTTTCAAACCCTCCCCACCAATCACCAACCTTCATTGCATCAGCAGCCAGATTTGCAGTACACAGAACAAATGTTTATGCAAATTCCACATCAAAGACCCGAGTACTACCGACATAAGTGGGGATATTAGAATCTACAATACAAGACTGTTACGAAGAACTCTGGAGACCAGAGTTATTCCCGGATTCACAAAGAACCCTCAATTGTAATAAAACCACCAGAACTGCTATTATAAGAACATAAGAACATAAGAAAATGGGAGTCTGCAGAAAGCCGATTGGCCTAAGCAAGGCAGATCCCTGTCCCACACAACCCCAATTACAAAGCCCAATTATAGGCTCAACACTCTAATACCCTGAGGATCATCTTACCAAAACGGTTAGAGATTAACGCAGGATTACGGGGCTCTGCAGAGCGCTGATTGGCCCAACCCGGCTGATCCCCCTTCACACCCAACCCTTCTCGTCCATATGTTTATCCAATTTTATCTTAAAGCTCCCTACCGTTTTTAATCCCACTATAGCACTTGGTAGTCCATTCCACCCATCTACAACTCTGTTACCAAACCAATATTTGCCTATATCTTTTCTGAAACGAAATTTATCTAATTTGAAACTATTGGTACGAGTTCTTTCGCTATCACTGAGCTTTAGTACATTTGTCATGTCCCCTTTGTTAATCCCACTAACCCACTTGAACACCTCTATCATATCCCCTCTAACTCTCCGTCTCTCTAACGAATGTAAACCTAATTTCTTCAACCTTTCTTCATACGGAAGATTTCTAATATTATGGATCATTTTTGTCATTCTACGCTGTACTCTCTCCAATGAATCTATGTCCATTCTGTAATAAGGACACCAAAATTGGACAGCATAATCCATATGGGGTCTCACTAATGACAAGTAAAGTTTTAAGATAACATCAGCAGTTCTGTTGCTCACACTCCTAGAGATGAACCCGAGAATCCTGTTTGCCTTATTACGAACGCTTATACACTGTTTTCTAGGCTTCAAATCATTGCTAACAAACACACCTAGATCTTTCTCGCAGTCTGAATTTTCTAATTCTAAATTAGCTAGTTTATATTTAACATTTGTTTGCATCTTCCCTATCTTTAATACCTTGCATTTGTCAATGTTAAACTTCATCTGCCAATTTACTGACCATTCATGTAAGGTATCTAGATCCATATGGAGGCACTCTATATCGCTATCTGAATCAATTGATCTCCCCATTTTAGTATCGTCTGCGAATTTACTTATCTACTAGTTATACCTAAATCTAGGTCATTTATGTATATAAGAAACAACAGAGGACCTAATACCGATCCCTGGGGGACACCACTTTTGACTGCTCCCCACTCTGACTTGGTACCATTTATGCTGACTCTCTGTTTCCTACCAATTAGCCATGACCTAATCCATCCCAACAACTACCCTCCTATTCCATGTGCCTCAACCTTTCTCATCAATCTCTCATGAGGGACTCTGTCGAAAGCTTTACTGAAATCTAAATATAATATCATATGACTTGTCACTATCTACTGCTTCATATACCTCTGAGAAAAAGCTAAGTAAATTAGTAAGGCAAGAACGTCCCTGAGTGAATCCATGCTGAGAAGAATTTATTAAGTTAAATTTTACTAAGTGGCTTCTAATTTTCCTAGCAATAATAGACTCTAGCAACTTTCCTATGATTGATGTGAAACTAATGGGACGGTAATTGGATGCTATCGATTTATCACCTTTTTTTAAGATCGGAACTACATTTGCAAGCTTCCAAGCTTCTGGAACTAAACCTGTTTCTAATGACTTGTTAAATAAAAATGCTAATGGGCTACTTAACTCGTCTCTGCATTCTTTTAATACTCTAGCATATACCTCGTCAGGACCAGGCGATTTTTGAGGTTTCAGTCTGTCAATTTCCTTAAGCACATCATTTCTACTTATACTAACTGTACTTAACATATTTTCTATACTATCACTATATACCATATTGACTTCTGGAATCTGTGCCAAATTTTCATTAGTGAAAACGGAAAGAAACGGACTATTTAATGTACTGTACATTTCTAAATCATTTTCGGTTATTTCTCCTATTGAAGTTTTTAGGGGGCCTATTACATCTCTAACTTTAGATTGATATAGTTGGTAAAAAGCTTTAGGGTTATTTTTTGAGTCACTGGCTATCCTTATTTCATAATTTATTTTTGCTTTCCTGATTTCGTTTTTGACCTGTCTTGATAGAGTCTGATAGTATATATGTAAATGATTTTCGCCTTTCTTTATTTTTCTATATATTCTTTTTTTTTTCCTATAAGATCTATTAGCTTATTAGTCATCCATTTTGGTTGGTTCAGCGTCGATCTAAGTTTTCTTTTAGGGATATATTTATTTTGAGCATTGCGGAGTGAAGCAATAAACTGGTTATATGTAGGTGGCAAGTTTAACTCTGGCATATCCTGACTTAATTGCTTAACAATAGGGTCCACCCTTAAGTCTCTTCTTAGCCCACCATAATCGGCTTTTCTGAAATCTGGGATAAGTGTCATATTCTCTTTAGCATTCCCTGTCCATTGTATATTAAAATAAATAGATTTATGATCGCTATTTCCTAGGTGGTCACCAATCTCTACATTATTTATCATATGTTCATTGTTACTGAAAACTAAATTAAGAATATTAATACCTCTAGTCGGCGTATCTATGAATTGAAATAAAAAACTATCTTGTACTACCTCAATAAACTCTACTGAATCGGAGTCGCCTATTTGGTGCTGCCAATCAATGTTCGGAAAATTAATATCCCCCATAATGCACACATTGCTAAACCTTGATGCTATTTTAATTTCCTCCCATAACGATGTTCCGCCATTTCTACTCATATTTGGCGGTCTATATATAACTCCAATAACTATGGTCTCACTACCTTCGTTAACCTCTACCCAAACACTTTCATTATCATTATTTAGTCTAATACCTGATTTAATACAGCTTTTTAATGTACTCCTGACAAACACTGCTATACCCCCGCCCCTCCTACTTGTTCGGTCATATTTAAACAAACCATATCCTGGAATATCAAATTCTGCTAAAAAATGCCTAGATTCTGTATTAATCAACGTTTCAGTTAGTGCTGTTATGTCTATATTTTCTGTGCTAACGAGTGCTCTAAGTTCGTTCATTTTGTTACATAAACTCCTACAATTTGTATCATATACCCTCAACCTATTACTTTTATTTGCAACTAATTTTCTATTGTGTTTAGCTAACTTATTATTTCCTGTTGAACTACTAGCTCTAGACGGAAATTCTACTCTATCAGTATTCTCATCTTTACTATCAGTTACATGTGTAGTGTTATCGATAGAACTATTACACTTCACTCATAGATCCCTTTACATAAGGACTGGAAACGAGCACTCTCGGAGTTTGAAATTTGGGTCCATTGCTTAAAAGCAGTATCATGAAAGCAGTGGTCTCTCCGACTTTCTTAAACACAAAAATATGTACACAAACACAACTTTACATATAAATGCATCTAATTTCACACGCAATCGTCCATATCCCCGCCATATTGGCGACATAATGTCTCGCCAGAAAACGAACAGCCCAGGACGATGCCAGACGCCAGTCACCCACGAGACACGTTAGAGGCAACACATTTTTGTTCTGTTGTTCGTTATCTCACAGGTTATTGTAAGTAATTTTCTTATAAATACTTACCAGTCACAAAAGGATCTGTGTTAACAACTTATTTAGCTGATAAATATTATAATTGAGCTGATGTCAACGGGTTGCTTTGATATGTACTGATAACCATTTTACAACTATTCTTGTTTTTTTGCTTTACAGGAACAATGCCGAAAAGATGTGCTGCATTCAATTGTCGTGGAAACTACTGGGGAGAGCCATACAGTCCTATGGTGTGTTTCCCGAATGAAGAACAAGAACGACATGCATGGATTAGTGCTATGCCAAATAGCCCAGAAAGTTTGAGACACAGGTCGAAACTATGGATTTGTGCATCACACTTCGACTGCGATTGGGTCACAGTTCGGGGAGGAAAACGACCAGCTGGGCCTCCTACAGTTTTTAAAGGTGTACCCAAGTCTTGCCTCAAACAACTTACGTCAGCTCCTAGGTTAACTAAAACAGTGACAAGTGAAGGAAGACTTAAAAAACAAACTGAATTTGAAAATGAACAAGACAAAATGCATAGTTATGACACATTTCCAGGAGAGATTGGAAAACACTTCCCTGAGTTTTATATAATGCAAAATGGTAGAGAACTGACAATGTTTAAGACAGATGGTAATGGTAGAGCAGTTGATAAGTTTCTTCATTTTAAAGAGGTACAGTCTCCTTTTGGTTTTCTGCAGCTGATAGTAGAAGAGAAAAGTGGCTTGGAGATACCAAAAAGTAAACTGAATCTTCAAAAAAATAGCTTGGTAAGTAAGTGGTCTCAAATTGAAGAAATAGTGAAAATTATGAACACTCATGAAGCGACTAATACTGACCGCTTAAAAAGAATAATTTCAGAACTTTACTCTATCACAGAATTTCATGAAATTGAAGGTTTTCAGTTCATTCAAGCACAGTTACAACTCCTTCTTATTCCTCCTAAAAATCGCCGATATACAAAGCATATGTTAATTCTTGCAGCAGAACTGTTTTGTATATCACCCGCAGCATATAGAATGCTTAGAAACTCCAAAGCAATTAGTCTTCCTAGTGAGAAACAGATTCGCCAATTGTTATCTCGCACTTATGCTGACAAGTGTCTCCCAATCCTTTTTGATCAGTTGAAGCCACAACAGCGGTTAGTTAAAATTTTGTTTGATGAAGTCAAGCTTAAGCAGGCCCTTAGATTTACAGGAGAGCATATAGTAGGCTATGCAACAAACGGACCAGAAAATCTAGCAACATCTGCTCTTGAAGTTGTTTGTCACTATGGAGGACCACGGTACATCATACGAATTCATCCTGTATCAAAACTGAATGCTATTCAACTGAAGGAAATATTATTTGAGGCTGTATATATTGTTAAAGCTAGTGGTGGCCATCCAGTATCGTTCGTCTGTGACAACTGTCCACTGAATCAAGCTGTTTACAGAATGCTTGGGGGTCCTGGAAAAATAACACTAGCACCAGATGGCATAAATGTTTTCCTTGTCTATGATTATGTTCACATCCTCAAGAATATGAGAAACAACTGGATCACAGAGAAATGTCAAGAATTACATTTTAGCAAGGACGGTACAGAATATTTGGCGTGTTGGAGTGATGTTAAAGCTCTTTACAATGAAGATCAGAAGACACCACTTCGTCTGACAAAACTCACACGCTCATCAGTATTTCCTAAACCATTGCAACGTCAGAGTGTGCCCTTAGTTTGCCAAGTGTTCAATGAGAAAACGATTGCTGCATTTGAAGGTCTTAAAGGAACTGTTAAATTTCAGGATGGAACAGTGATATACATAACACTGGTAACCAATTGGTTTAAAATTATGAATGTTAAAAGCAAGTACAGCGCAGTTCATTTACGAGACCAATATCGTGAACCTTGGACATTAAACTGTACAAACTTCAAAGCTCTGCAGGAAATGTGTACAGTTGTATCCAGCTGTCGGTGGACTGGTGGGCATGGCAGAGATAAGAAACTAACACAGTCAACAGCAGATGCCTTTGTCATCACAACAAGGTATAACATAGAAGCAGCACAATATCTTTTTGAAACCCATGATTTTGCTTACATCCTACCTGCTGTTTTTTCACAAGATCCCCTAGAAAAGTTTTTTGGTCAAGCAAGACAACGTAGTGGAGGCAATTTTTACATTGACATTGGGGATGTTCAAGCAGCATCCAAAGTACAGCAGTTGCATCAGCTGTTGAAACGTGACATCGTTCCTGACCGAGCCAAAGAAGTAAGCTGTGAATTTTGTACAGCAGCAATAGATGATGGTGATTTACAACTTCTGGAAGAGCTGACATTACAAGACACTCAACTACTTCTAGATTCAGATGATACTTTAAAACATAAAATTGTCTACATTGGGGGATTTTTAGCTCATAAACATGGACAACAGGAAGTAGATTCTGGGGAATGCTTGTCATCAGAGTTTTTGACTGCGCTCAATCGAGGTGGGCTGAGTATGCCTACACTGGCTACTGTCTTCTTTGTACATAGTGGCATCACCCTTCAAATGTCTCTTCAAGACTCGAAAAAGTGTTGTCTCAATTACTTGAAACAATGCTTGTCTTATGTAGATGCTCCTTTAGCTAGCCATTCAGGAGCATGCCAGACATTGTGTAATGTGTTGTTTAAGGCCTTTGTATTTAATACAAGCGATCGGGAGTGTACACTAGGCTGCTTAAGGCGACAAGAGAAACTTTCTAATGTTTAAGTTAATTATTGTGTTATGTGACTTTTGATATATGTAAAATTATGTGTAAAGTAATATTTTGCAAAGGTTTTACTTTAATTTCTTCTAATATTTAATTAATGTAAGTCATGGTATGATGCTTTGCTTGTATAATACATGTTCTTATAAACTATCTCATTATAACTGTATATTTTCCTATTATGTTCAATCACGAAAGAGACTTATGAGTCAATCAACCAAAAACAAATGTTTTATTTTCCTTTACTTGGTTGCTCTAGTTAATAAGATGTTGTAGAGTAAAAACACAAAGTCCCATATCCAGTAAAACTAAAATGAGACCTCAGTTTGTGGGCCTGACAATGGACCCAAGTTCCGGGACCCGAGTATGGCCGACGCCAGTCCTTATGTAGAGGAGTCTATGACTTCACTATATCCGCACTATCTTGACTGATTATTTCTATTTTACTCACTGGTTTGTCACATGAAGTACCTGCTCCATATGGAGACAGTATTTTACTTACACACCCAGGTTTTTTTTAACGAAACCCCGCAATAATCTTGTCGAGTGAGCTGGCCAAGGTCGAAACTCCTAGTCGAGAACGATGTACTCCATCCTGTGCATACAGTTCATCCTTACCATAAAAGAGGGACCAGTTATCCAGGAATGGAATAGTATTTGCCTTGCAATACTTCTCTAGCCGACTATTTACACCAATAGCCCTGGAGGACCATTCCTTCCTTACCCCTCTTCTTGGCAGGATACTGTTTACCACAGGAACTCCACCCTTTTCCTTGATCCTCTCTAACATTTCCTGATACTTGGAGAGCAACTCCTCAGTCCTGCATCTCCATATATCGTTTCTCCCTGTATTGAGGAAGATGATGGGGTCCTCCCCACTCACTTCCAGGACAGCATCTATCTTCTCAGCCACCCTCCCGACTCCGGCACCAGGCACGCAGACAACTTTACCAACCTGAGTGTTTGTTGCCCTGCCAAGGTATCTAACCAATGAATCACCGACAATGAAAACAGACTTAGCTTTTTCCTTTTGTCGGCGTGTAGCAGCAGTTGTAGCAGCAGCAGCAGATTTCCTCCCCTCCCCTCTCACTGCCTCGCTGTAAGACGGGTCATCTCCTCCCCCCACTCCGTCTTCACTTCCATCACACTCGTCCTCCAGGATGCTGTACTTGTTGTTTACAGGTACACACTGCTTCTTCAAGGTACACTTTGTTCCACTTGAAGCTACCACTTTCCAGGAAAAGTCCGGTTTTCCTACACCAGTGGCATTTTTCGTTTCCTCTAATGCCATCTTCAATGCTAGGTTCTCGTCCTTGAGAGATTGGACCTCAAGCTCAACATTCTCCAGCCTTTCTTGCAAAGCAAGACAAAGCTGGAGAACATGGGAAGAGGTGACAATCTCATCAACACAAGCCATCACTAAGAATGTTCACCTCACTAGGGGATACACAGGTATGTCACGAGCGGTCACTGGGGACGTCCTCACTGGTCAAAGGTCAGGAGCCAACTGAAAGGTCAGGAGCCAACTAATATATCTATTATATCCTTCCCAGACTTAGTAACTCCCACCGGAGTATTAAATAAAATACTTTAAATGATTAGGTACCTTATGATAACTACCATGTATTTTTAAGCTAAGTATTTACTTCACTATTTATGTCACAACGATTCACTATATCCCTTTAACATTGAATTACTATAAGTTGAAGCTCAGAAAATATCTGAACATGTACTCAACGAAATTGTTGAGAGAGCAAGCACTTCCACCTCGGTAATGTTCTTAAGTCTGAAAAGTCCGGAGCATCTAACTAAAAGTGGCAACTGCATTCCCCTCCCCCTCGAGCCTACAACGAGCCCTGTTGTGTGCCTCTTACGTCTGGACGTGGGATTCCTGACGGTGCGAAGCAGCCCTGAAGTCTGGCCAGGTGAACCTACGCTCTACGTCGACCAGAACTTGCTCTCGAACCTCAACCCCCCCCCCCCAGCTCCCCATAAGTGTCTCTGAGTATCCTACATTATGATTATTGATATGAAGGTAAGGTGAAATATGTGAATATTCATTGTTAATCTCGGTGAAGATCTGTGCCCAAGATCCTTGATTTGTTGCGTATGCATTAAAGCTTCAGAAACCAGATTAAACCTTGTGTAGATCTGTGCCCAAGATCTAGAGTTAACTTTTCTGCTAAATTCATATAAAACATTCTACGCATACGCTACATAATAGTGTAAATTCATAATCAAGACGAATACTCACAGATTTTCCTTGTGTAGGTCCATTCTATTTATGTATGTACCAAGTTGAAGCTGAAAAGTATACTGTGAATTGATTTCCTTCTAAATCCTCACTTTTACCTAGAACCTACGCCCAATTTCATATCTAATTAAACTCGGTTCCCCCCCTATTACACCTTATTTTGTCGTGCGTTAATAGTATAATTTGTGAATAACGTATTAGTTTATTCTATTATGAAATAGATAATTTTGATCCTGCTCTTCTAGGAATTCTAGTTCTGTGTAGATCTATTGTCTAATTATTTCACCAACTCGAATACAACGCCAATTGTTCTGTATTCCATATAGGAATCTGTTAACCAGTTCAGACCTCCTTCATACGTTATCAGGTATTTCCATCCAAGTGCAACTTCGTCGTGTACGCCATATTTAACTTGTAGTATTACTGTCACTACTCGTACACGCTAATTTGTCGATGCGTTTTCTAATTTACTGTAATCAAACTATTGCCTGATTCAGTTAGGTTATCTTCAACCTTCGAGTATACTTCAGTAGATGTAAATCATTAAATCTGAATTCCTCGACCCGTGAGATTATCTTTGCATATAAGAGGTAATTAATAGTATGCTCATGATATAAATGCTCTCCTATTAAGGGGGGTGACCTGTTTTTGTTCTGTCCTTTTCTATCTTTCTCTGGCTTGTATCCATTTGGCCCCATTCAGCCTACTGGTTTAAGACGTTTATCCCCATCCAGGTATCAATTTCTTACTGGTGAGCGGTGGCCAGCCAGCATATGTTTTGTTGTTGTTAGAGAGCAGGCTAAATTTGTAAATTTTTCGATAGAAAAATTTCTCCGGCGAAGCCGGATTTCTTCATATAATGCTGGCTCGCTATCGCTCGCCAGGAAGAAATCGGCACCTAGATGGGGATAAACGTCTTAAAATAGTTGGCTGAATGGGGCCGAATGGATACAAGCCAGAGAAAGAGAGAAAAGGACAGAAATAACAAAAAGCAGGTCACCCCCCTTAAGTTAAGCACATCATTAATAGTAAAAATAATTCACCTCCCTTCTCCTTTGAAGTTCAATACATTCCCCCCTGTTGTCAGAATAATATCGCACTAACTATATTTACTATTTTGATCACCGCAGTCAAACATATGACCTGAGCGACCTACCTAGCCAAAAAGTAATCTGTGTGCGTGAGCCCTTTAAATGTCCCCCCCCCCTCCCCTTCGATCCCCGCCAACCGCGAGCAAGCGTCTTCCCAGCACCCCTCATTCACTTTCCCTTTTTGTTCCGCCCTACCTTATTGACGCGTACATATAGCTTTCGTTCAGCCTGCCCGAAACTTATTCAGAATAATTCACAGTAGATACTCAACTCTCATATATATTATTATCAAGGGTTTTATCTATGTGTATGTTTTGTCTGATTATTATTGCATACTTTGACCAAATCATGAAGGTCTGTGAGAGAGTCCTTGAGGGTTTGATCAGGCAAAGCATCTCTATTGATGATATGCAGTTTGGTTTTATGCCAGGATGGGGTACAACCGATGCTATCTTCATAGTCAGGCAGATACAGGCAGGGATCTTTACTTTGTGTTTGTAGACCTGGAGAAGGCCTTTGATAGGGTGCCTAGAGATGTTGTGCAGTGGGCTATGATGAAACTTGGTGTGGAAGAGTGGCTGGTAAGTGTGATAATGAAGATGTATGAGGACTCGCGAAGTGCGGTGAGGGTGAAGGGTGTACCGAGTGATGAGTTCGCAGTCCGTGTTGGAGTCCATCAGGGTTCAGTGTTAAGCCCCCTCCTCTTTATTATGGTCTTGGAGGCACTGTCTAGAGTTTTTAGAGGCGGACTCCCGTTGCAACTGTTTTATGCAGACGATTTAGTCCTAATAGCTGACAGTATGCAAGATGCTGAGGCCAAATTCAGAGAGTGGAGAGAGGGCATGGCGAGCAAGGGTTTAAGAGTCAATATCAACATAACCAAGGTTATGCATTGTAGATTGAGACGAGGCAATGTGGAAAAGAGCGGTGCATACCCATGTGCAGCGTGTGGAAAGAGAGTGGGCGTTAACTCAATTCAATGTAGTATCTGTTGATGTTGGGTACACAATGGGAGTAAGCGCTGTAGTAAAATAAAGGGACCCCTGCCGAAGGATAAGTCAGAAATAGAGAAATTTGAGTGCGTAGTGTGCAAAGGCGAGCTTGTGTTAAGTGATGATCCTGTGGCTGTGAATTTTGGAAATGAGTCTTTGGAGCTGGTGAACAAGTTTTGTTACCTAGGAGATACCATCTCTGCCGGTGGTGGGGCCGAGGCTGCCACTGTTGCTAGAATTAGGTGTGGCTGGGGGAAGTTCAGAGAACTGATGCCAATCCTGACCATGAAAAGAATGCCTCTCCCCCTGAAGGGAAAGGTGTATGCCTCATGTGTTAGAAGTGCAATGACGTATGCCTCAGAAACATGGACCGTTAAAGTAGAGGATGTCAACAGAATGGAGCGTAATGAGATGAGAATGGTGAGATGGATGTGTGGGGCCAGGTTACAGGATAGAATAACAAATGTTGAGCTGAGGAGACGTTTAGGTATAAAGAGTATTAGCGAGGTGATGCGTACAAGTAGACTGGGATGGTATGGACATGTGGAGAGAATGGATGAACAAAATTAGGTAAAAAAATGCAGGTCTGTGATTGTGGAGGGAGCTGCACCAAGGGGTGGACCGAGGAAGACATGGGATCGGACTATACGCGCCGATTTCAAATCCAAGAACTTGACAAGTGAAGCAGCCCTTAACAGGGTTGCCTGGAATGCCGCCATTAGGACAAGAGACTGAAACTGCACTTAATAACCTAATTGAGTACCTAATTTGTGAATAAGAACGTGTTCGATGTGACCCTGTTGAGAGAATATTGAGTCTAAAAGTCATAGTTGGATTTGAGTAAAGACCAAGAACTTAGCTAGGTTGTATTATAACCCGGCATAACACTGCCCTACCCTTAGGTAAGCAGTACAGATTTGTATCAGGTTTACTCCCCTAAACAGGCTGCCGACCAAGGCTGACGAGTTCCAGCCACCCGTTAAAGTATACAACCTGTTAAAATCAATACTCTGACGAAAACCTTTATGTTGATTTGTATGAATATTGACTAGTAATCTATTGAGGATTATGACAGTTTATTCTGGTTATCATTAGGCAGTTTTATTCAGTTTTGGAAGGCCCTAGGGGGTAAAAACTAGCTCAATCATACATCTGACTCACACAATTCCATCCTAAACTGAATAAAATCGTCTAATAATATCCAGAAGTAACTGATAAAATGCGTCATGATCCTCAAAGGGTTAATTTAAAGAGAGGAACATTAACTAATAACATACTAATCACAGGGTTATAGAGACGCGTGAGGAATGTTAAGAAAAATACTAATTAACAAAATTACACAGTTTATGACAACGATACCCAACGAACTCTTGATTTTTTAGTTTACCTAACCTAGACTCATAGTATACCTACACCTGTACGAATGGCTATATTTTAAGTTTCAATTAATAAATAATCTTAATCGTAAATTTCTTAAAGAATACATTAATATCACCACTTTGTTGTGGATCAATATCTTTGAACTGTATATAAACATTATTTTGTCCTATGTGTATGAAGGAGAAAAAATAGCAGGTTGCCTGTAACGAGTGTGTCCCCCAAAGTTAAAAGAGTGACAGGGCCGAATTCAAGGGACATTGGGGTAAATATGCCTGGTCACACAAAGTTTAAAGCCGTTTAAGTCATAGGATGAAGGAAAGATTGATTGATGGAGAGAGTTCCAGAGTTTACTTGTTGAGTAGAAGAACGACTGAGAAAGTTTGCCAATTCTTGGGTAAAATAAGAGTGGGACTGTGTTGCAAGGCGGGTACCTCACACTCGCCGCAGAGAGCTCTGAAGAACACTGATTGTTGTAATTGCGATAGAAAAGTGAAAGAGAAGCAACATTACTGCGTGTAGAGAGAGATTGTAGGGAACTAGTAAGAGGAAGTGAGTTGCTAAGGTGAAATGCTTTTGATTCTACTCGTTCGAAAAGTGCGGTATGGATGGAGCCTCCCCACACATGCGAACAATATATACTCAATACAGGGGTGCACTGTGCCCTAATACAGAGCAAGAAGACGGTTGAGTACACCTAATTATTGGGAAGCTGTTTTAGCAAGAGTGGAAATATGATCTTTCCAAGAAAGTTCAGATGGAAATGATACACCTAGAATGCTGAGAGAAGATGAAGGGTTCAGTTGTATTTTGTTGAAGAATAGTTGATAGCCTTGTGGAAGATTGTGATGGAGAGATAGAGGGAGAAACTGGGTCCTGGAGGTGTTGAAAGTAACAAGATTTTCTCTGCCCCAATCAGAAATAATTGATAGATTAGAAGATAGGCACTCTATGGCCTCACCACATTTGTTCTGGAGTGCTTGCATGCTGGGTTGATCTCATCAGCAGATGAGTGGATAGGAATAGAGGTACAGTTGAGATAATTAATATATATTAGAAAGATAATTGGAGACAGGACAAATCCCTGAGGAACACCAGAGTTGATAGGTTGAGGAAGTGAACGATGGCCGTCCACAATTGCAGCTATGGAGCGGACTGAAAGGAAATTAGAGACAAAGGCACAGATAGAGGGATAGAAACCGAAGGAGGGTAGTTTGGAAATTAATGACCTGTGCCAGACTATTGAAGGCTTTCGATATGTCTAGAGCAATAGAAAAAGTCTCACCGAAGTCCCGAAAGGAGGATGACCAAGAGTTAGTAAGATAAGCAAGAAGGTCAACAGTAGAGCAGCCCTTAATGAAACCATACTGGTGATCTGAAAGTAGATTATGGGATGAAAAATTAATGCTTCACAAATTTTTAGTTAAGAATAATTTCAAGATCTTTAGAGATGCAAAAAATGAGAGCAATTGGACGATAGTTGGAGGGTTGCGAGCGGTGACCCTTCATTGGGACAGGTTGAATAAGAGCAAACTTACAGCATTAAGGAAAGACGTTAGAGGATAGACAGAGCCGAAAGAGTTTGCCTAGGCAGGGAGTCATCAAGGAAGAACAGTTTTTGAGTACAACAGGAGGAACACCATCCAATCCGTACGCCTTCTTAGTATTAAGCCCAGAGAGGGCCGAGACTACATCCTTAGAAGACATTATGATATTAGGCATAAGTAAGTGAGAAAGGGGTGGAGAGGGAGGAATAGCACCAGACATTATGATATTAGGCATAAGAAAGTGAGAAGGGGGTGGAGAGGGAGGAATTTAAATTGATTGATAGAAATCTTGGCACCGCAACAACAAGGTCATATGGCACCGAACAAGCTAACATATTTGCTGAAAACTAAAATCGTAAAAACAACATGTAAAATTATATATCAAAGGAAAATCAATGCAATCACAAAAACTGAAAGAGGCCAGCCTTTTTCAAAAATAAAAACACATCATCTCCAGGAGAACCAGCCTCTCCTCCAAGCACCGAAGAGAGACAGTAAGCACCATCTGCCTTCCGGTGCCGCAATAGCAACCTCCGGCGTAATTCGACCAAACTGGGACAATCAACCAGCAAGTGCCTGACAGTAAGGGGAACTAGACAGTCATCGCAGAACGGCGGTGGAGAGGGAGGAATAGCACCGGAATCATCCAAGGTGTAGTCATTAGCTACAGTTTGAGTGAAGAGTTCAGCTTTGTCAGAGTGGAAAAGATGAGGAAGTAAAATTGTTGGAGATGGAGAAGTTCTTGGCTAGATGCCAGAAAGCTTGGGAAAAGCTAGAATTGGAAAGTTCATAACATTCTTTTATTGATAAGAATTTTTGGCTAGTCGAAGGACAGATTTGGCTTGATTCCGGGCAGAAACATATAAAGCCCGAGATTCTTAAGTTTGAAGGCGATGGTACTGTTTGAATGCTTTCTCCTTATTGCATACAGCAGTAGAAGAAGCGTGAGTAAATCAAAATTTTGTTTGCATTAAACTGAGAGAAAGAAAATGGAATGGAATGCCTCCATGCCCGAGAGGATTACCTCGGTTATGCGCTCAGCACACTCCGAGGGTCCCCGGCCAAGAAAGCAAAAATCATTCCTTGGGAAACCAAAGCAAAGAAGTACTGCTGAAGAGCCTCCCAGCCGATCTATCAATTATTTCTGATTGGGGCAGAGAAAATCTTTGGTACTTTCAACGCCTCCAAGACCCAATTTCTCCCTCTATCTCTCCATCGCAATCTTCCGCAAGTCTATCAATTATTCTTCAACAATACACAAATCAACCCTTCATCTCCTCTCAATATTATAGGTCTATCTTTTTCATTCGTCCTTTCTTGGAAAGATCATTTTACCACTCTTGCTAAAACAGCTTCCCAAAAGGTAGGTGTGCTCCTTGGGTTCTACACAGCTTTGTGCTCTATATCGGACATGGTGTGTCCCTGTATTGAGTATTGTTCGCACGTGTGGGGAGGTTTCACCCATACTGCACTTCTCGAAAGAGTAGAGCCCAAAGCATTTAGTCTCATCAACTCCCTTCTTACTAGTTACCTACAATCTTTTTTCTACACACCGCAATGTTGAATCTCTTTCACTCTACTATACTATTGCTATTACGCCCTCCCTTCCTTGTTAAGTCTAGTAAAATTTCCTAAAGAAATAGTAGCATTATTTGGAACGCTTTCAATGCTGATTTTTCGGAAAAAAATTAAGCAAATATTTTGAAAGGAATATGCAAAACAGCGGGAAGAACAAAGACAAAATAAATCGGAATAATATATATGCTGAATATAAGTTGAATTCGGAATTGGAACAGCGGGCCAGAATAAGATATAACAAAAGTGACGGCTGAGAAAGCGAAGAATTGTCTTATTTAAACAGAGAGAAAATCCTTTGTTAGTGTGAGTCAATACACACAGAAATACAAGACAGGAACGTGTAGACTTTTATGGTGAATGTTGGTCGTCTTGGAGGCTGATAACAGATATAGTTGAAAAAAACATTGCATTTTTAACCCATTCATTACCGATGACGTCTTTTTCATTATATTCTGCCTACTAATAGACGATCTTAGTCCGCTTTAAATGGGCCTCCGGCACATAACAGGCTTCGATCTATCTCATTTAATCCATTTTACTACCACAGATCCATCTTAAATTTCACGAAATCGTCTAAATATAGCTAGAGCATGATTAAAAAGACGTCGCCGGTACAGAAGGGGTTCAAATGATTGTACTCGCTCCGAGTACTATAATTTGGAAGCAAAAACAACATGAAGGAGTAAAATAGCTCCAAGGTCATTAAGGAGAGAGAGAGAGAGATATGCAACATCGCGACGTGTAGAGAAATAGGGAGAGAATTAGTAACAGGAGGCGAGTTGATGAGGCGGAATGCTCTTGCCTCTACCCGAAAAATGCGTACAATACTCTATACATGGGCGTACAGTATCCCTTTAAAGAGCAAGAGCTGTGCAAGTGTAAAAGGACCCACGGAAACCGTTCAGCACACCTAACTCCTGGGAGATTATTTTACTGTAGAATGAGAGGTAATATGGTCGTTCTAAGAAAGGTCGGATGAAAAAGAGACTCCAAGAATATTGAGAGAAGAGTAAGGGTTCATTGGAGTGTTGTTGAAGAATAAGGGATAGTCCTGTGAAAATGATTGACTCCCCCAAAAAAAACAATACATAAAAAAAAAACAATATATATATATATATATATATAATAAAATACAAAAATAACCTATCCTTGCGTAATAGGAGTGTTCAATCTGTGGACACACTTGCCAGATGTCACCTGATTCGCCAATTATTGTAATACAATGTGAACAAGACTAAGAAGGGTGTCAGTTTCTAAATTATTTGTCGATTTTTCCTGTAGTTAATAGAGTCTTATGACAAGCAGTTTTAATCTCATATATTCTTCATATATATTATAATAATCTCTTATATATTTTAGCTCACTACTATATCGTATATTTAAAATAAGAGAGCAGGAAAAAATATTGTGTTGTGAAATAAATCCATTACAAAATGGTAAATACTGGTTGCAAAAAATAAATAGTGTATGATATACCTTCTTTTGTATGCTAATTAAGCAACGCTTCTATGATTAAATTGACATTTCATTCAGTTACTTATTTTCTCTGAACAGGACTGTCGGACGTGAGAAGCAGCTAATTTTGTATAGAGGCTGTTGATTGGCTAATGGATAAGAGTATAAGTAGTAAATCAAGATATCTTCATTATTTCATATCTAATTTTTAAATACTTTAATTACAAGCAATTTCAACAATTGAGTCATGTTCTAGAGTGATATCCGAACACCGTGGTATAAAATAGATCACATAAAATACACTATTAACGTAAATATTATAAAGTGAACACAGACATAATAAAAAGGTATGAGAAAAATCACTAAGCGAAAGAGGAGATTGCCTGACGAGAGAGCTGAGTTCTCCAGCCTTATCAGCCAATCAGGGGCTGATATTCTAACTTACCACCACCGTATTGACTTACCCTGGTATTAAGGAAGCCAGTGCATATGTTAAAAATGCAGAGGCTTGTGATTGTCTAAGGCCGGTTAGATGTAAGCCGACACTCAGTCAGTCTACATTTAATCTCGTTTACTTGTTGGCTTTAGCAATTTGTATTTAGCTTGTGTTCACTTTATAATATCTATGTTATTAAGGTGTTATATGTGATATATTTTAGCTTTCGTGGGTTCGTATATCACTTTAATTTATCACATTATCATTAAAATTGCTTACAATTTTAGAGTTTCAATAATATACTTGGAATAATGAAGCTATTTCAACGTTATCAACACAACTCAATCAACAACCAATCAGCATTTTCTGTATACAATATTATACTCTACAATGAAAAATATAAATGTACTTTACAATATATATATCCATTAGATGTATCTGTTAAACACCATAATGTAAGAAAAATGATTCTAACATTATACTTGATGTTTTGAAATCACAACTAAAGAGATATAGTAAGTATCAGCAATGTTCACATTTTATTATTTTATTCCTGATAAATTAAAGAATCTGGTGACATCTGGCAAGTGTGTCCACAGATTGAACACTCCTATTGAACGGTCAATTTTATGTACAATTTCAGTGACAACATGGGTGTTTAGGAGTGCATTTAATAGTATTATTGTCATTTAGGACCGGGCTTTAAACTGACAATTATATCAACCATAATACTGTAGATTGGCTGCATTGTATACTACCTACCAATATAATTCATTCATGTGCAATATGAGTAATAAGCGATATATATAAATGATAGCAATATTCTTGTAATAGGTAGGTAAGGGTTAGTCCTGTATTCCACGTACTAGGTGGTAATGCCACATACTACCTGGTAGGTAAGGGTTAGTCTTGCATCCCTCTTACTAGGTACAAGGGACACGTACTACCTGGTACATGTGTTTGTTAATTTCATTAATCGAGTTTAGGAGTAAAGTTGGTTGGTGGAGAGAACATAATAATTAGGTTAAATTAGGTTGTTAGGATAGGTAAATATTTTTCTATACATCACTTATTACGCATCTCACACATGAATGGAACATATTGGCAGGTAGCGTGCAATGCGGCTAATCTATTATGGTCGATACAATCAACAGCCTAAAACCCGGACCTAAAAGACAAATTTACCCACTAAATAGTATTTGTTATGCCCTTGCCATTGGTATCGTCTAAATGCATTCCCCATATAATATTTGATTTTATATGAATATTTTCATCCCCGTTATGCGAAGAGTATTTGAATTGAATTTATTGATAGAAATCTTGGCACCGCAACAACAAGGTCATATGGCACCGAACAAGCTAACATATTTGCTGAAAACTAAAACCGTAAAACCAACGCGTAAAAGTAGATATCAAAGGAAAATCAATGCAAACATAAAAACTGAAAGAGGCCAGCCTTTTTCAAAAATAAAAACACATCATCTCCAGGGGAACCAGCCTCCCCTCCAAGCACCGAAGAGAGACAGTAAGTACCATCTGCTTTCCGGTGCCGCAAAAGCAACCTCCGGCGTAATTCGACCAAACTGGGACACTCAACCAGCAAGTGCCTGACAGTAAGGGGAACTAGACAGTCATCGCAGTACGGCGGTACACCTCCACACATAAGGAACTCGTGTGTTAGTCTGGTATGTCCAATGCGGAGGCGAGCCGAAGCAGTTTCCAATTTGCGAGGAATGGTAGGGTAAGCTCTTGGCGAGACTAATTTGGTAACTTCCCTGAGCTTATTTACAATAACACAATCCCACCGTGCCTGCCAACAAGCACGAACAGCAAACATGAGAGGAGTACGCAGATCAGAAGCAGGCAGAGGGTAATTGACAGGCGAAGGTCTCAAAGCTGCAGCCTTTGCCAAAGCATCCACCCTTTCATTACCTTTGACACAAACATGTGCAGGGACCCAACAAAAATCCACTCTTTTCCCTCGACGATGAATGAGAAACAGCCACTCTAAAATCGCTAAAACTATAGGATGGGAAGAATTAAAAGATTCCAGAGCCATGAGAGCCCCTTGAGAATCACTAA
Organism: Paralithodes platypus; assembly: GCA_032716605.1. NCBI lineage: Eukaryota > Metazoa > Arthropoda > Malacostraca > Decapoda > Lithodidae > Paralithodes > Paralithodes platypus. The sequence continues at coordinate 33,605,120 of CM064554.1, forward strand.
AAATAGTAAAATGAATGTTGCAGTGAGCAAACATTAATTTCAGAGCTAAAATGATAGCAGACAATTCCGCAGTAAAAACCGAGGCAGCTAAAGGAAGACGGCTGAAGTCAGGAAATACAACACCAAAATCAACACCGGAGGCAGATTTAGAGCCATCAGTATACACAGGCACAGAACCATTATGACTAGAAGAATGTTCCAAAAACAAATGAAGAAGAGACTGAGGAGGGACCGAATCCTTTGAGCCTGTAATAAACCTGCACAATGATGGTTCAGGCAGGACCCAGGGGGCAATCCTTGAAATTTGCACGGGACTCACAGGAACCGTCGACAGAATAAGCTCCTTCATAACTTCACAAACTCTATAGCCAAAAGGATGAGGCATTCGAGGATGTTGACCATAATATGAAAACAAAAATTGATCCGAGACACGGGTACAAACAAGAGAGCCTGGAAGGCGCCGAATCAGTAACCAACAACGTACAACCACAGATTGACGCTGTAAATCTAAAGGAGGTACACCAGCCTCCACCAGCAAGCTGGGAATCGGAGATGACCGAAAAGCTCCAGTTGCAAGACGGAGTCCAGCATGATGAACAGCATCTAGAGTCTTAAGTCTGGAATCCGTGGCAGAGGAGTAGACCTCACAGCCATAAGACAGTTTGGATGTGACAAATGCCTGAAACAAATGCAGGAGTGTTCTGCGATCAGCACCCCAAGAGGTGTGTGACAGAACCCTTAACAGATTCAAAGCCTTCATACACGATGCCTTCAGAATCGTCAAGTGTGGAACCCAAGTCAAACGGCAATCAAACGTGAGACCCAAGAACTTTGTCTCTGCCACACAACCGAGTCTCCTGCCACAGAGCATTAGATCAGGGTCTGGGTGAACCCCTCGAATCCTGCAAAAGTGCATAGCCACAGTCTTTGATGGGGAAAACCGAAAGCCCTTGGAATCAGCCCATGCAGAAATCCTGTCCAACGCAAGTTGCATACGTCTCTCAATAGCAGACATGCGGGAACCAGAAAACCAGATAGCCAAGTCATCCACATATAGGGACGAGGATACCCCAGCAGGCACAGCGTCTAGAATGCTAGTGACGGCCGCCTCATACAAAAATGCACTTAAGACACAACCCTGAGCGACACCTTCCTCCTGGCACAGTGGCGCAGAGAGGGAAGATCCCACATGAACCCGAAACACACGATCAGTCAAGAAGTCTCCAAGCAACACCGGTAGGCGACCACGTAATCCAAAAGCATGAAGTTGCCATAGGATTCCATGTCGCCAGGCTGTGTCATAAGCCTTCTCGAGGTCAAAAAACACAACCACAAGATGTTGCTTAGAGGCATAAGCATCACAGATTGAGGATCCAAGTCGGAGAAGGTTGTCAGAAGTACACCGTAGTTTGCGGAAGCCACTCTGAGAAGGGGAGAGATGGCCTCCCCTCTCCAGACACCACTCAAGTCTGACATTGATCATTTTTTCAAACAATTTGCATACACACGACGTTAAACAAATTAGGCGGTAATTAGAAACATTGCTATGATCCTTTCCAGGCTTAGGAATAGGAAGGACAATGCCCAACTTCCAGCTGGCAGGTAGAGTACCCTCTCCCCAAATCCTATTAAACAAGTCTAATAAAAACACCAAGGAGGCATTCGGGAGATGACGAAGCATGGCATATGGGATGTCGTCAGGACCAGGAGCAGTGTCACCACACCCCGAGAGGGCCGCACGCAGCTCACGAATACTGAAGTCAACATTATAAGTTTCACTGCCATGAGACCGGAAATTAAGACCCTGTCTCTCTTGGCTACGTCAGGCTCTTGCACAAGGTTTGGCATCATCCCTCTGGGAGACCTTGCAAAAATGAGTAGCTAGGGCAGAGGCTACTTCACCAGGTGCAGACACCAGATTACCTTCGATCTTCAACACTGGCGGAGAGGAGGAAGAAAACTTTCCAGATATCTTGCGTATTCTCTTCCACACCATAGGCAAAGGAGTGGAAGAAGTAATCGTAGAAACATAGGACCTCCACGAGCTTCGGCGAGCATCTTTCAGAACCCATCGATAGCGAGCACGCGTTTTGCGAAATTGAACTTTAAGAATGAGAACCTCTCGGTTTGCATGGTATCGACGAGATGCAGCTTTATAAACCCCCCCAAGCAAAAGAGCAGGCTGCAGTCCACCACGGCACAGGTCTCCGGGAATATACACCCGAAGACCGTGGAATGGAACGAAGCCCCGCTTTAATCATAGTCGTAGTAAAATAATGTTGGGCATCATCAATAGCTGGGAAATCATGTACAGTCAACTCAAACTCACAGAGTTGTTCAAAAAGAGGCCAGTCAGCCCTACCCAGACACCAGCGAGGTAAACGGGTAGTTGGAGTAAAGTGAGAGGACTGGACCAACACTGGATAATGGTCACTACCATGCAGATCATCCAAAACGTCCCAGGAAAAATCAAGCGCACAGTCAGTAGAAGTAATGGTGAGGTCAAGAACAGAAAAAGTGCCAGTCTGAACATGGAAATGGGTTGGTCTCCCATCGTTCAAGACAACCAAATCCAGATCACCAACCAAGGAGGCCAGAAGCTCACCCCGAGGATTGTAAACTGAATCACCCCATATTGGATGGCGACCATTAAGATCGCCAAGTAAAATAAAAGGAGTCTGAAGTTGTCGGATAATGGTCTCTAAATCAGATCGCAATATTGGGACTGAAGGGGGGAGGTACAGGCAACAGATGGTAAAACACCTTTCAAGGTGCATCTGTACAGCTACAACCTGAAGGGGAGACTGTACAGCAAAGGAGGTGAATGGGATATCGGAACGACAGAAAATGGCACATCCACCGCTATGACCACCAGCCAGGGGAGGAGCGGAAAGGAAGACTGAATAACCCTTAGGTGAAGGCAACGGTCGAAGCCCCACCATTGTCTCCTGAAGACAGACACACAATGGATTCAGATCTGAGAGAAGTAATTGTAATTCCTCCCAGTTTGCCAATACACCACGACAATTCCATTGAAGACAAATTGTTGTAGCCATAAGGAGATACTAATTACAAATAAAAAATATAAAAGATAAAAAGTACAAATACCTATGTAGGACTTTCGCTGGGAAGGGTTTTAAAGCTCTTCTTCCCATGGGTGGGTCCCGGTCTAACCAATCGAGAGGATGATGATGATAATCTAACGTCACGACGTGCGGAGGAATCTCTATCCACAGTCACATCCGCCCTAGCAGCAGTACGCGACCGAGGTACATAGACCCTCCGTTTCGACACACCTGTCTTGTCCGCAGCCCTCAACGAGCAATCAGGTGCCACGACAGGGTCACCCGGACCATGACCGTCCTCAATCAAATCAACCGGAGGCTGTTTGCAGGAGGCTGGGTCAGAGGGAGCTGGTGAGCAAGTCGTGCGTGCGTCCGAAGACGCATCCCCTGTCACAGTGGAGCTAGTTGCAGGAACTGGAACTCCAGAAAGGCTGTCTTTATCAGCCACCAACGGTGATGCCAAATCATCTCGAGACCCCAAGGGAGAGACACTTTCAGAGCCCCTGTGAGGCACGCTTGTTTGAACCTTAGAAGGAGGGGTCTCCTCCAAAGATTCCCTACTCCTCGCCCACTTGAGGTTGGCATTCTCTACCTCCATCTCCACGCCAGTACTTGCAGAATCGGAATTACGACCTGCCACAGAGCCTGTCACACAAGGAGGGCGCACAATGACAGAGGGACCGTCAGCCTCGGGTACAGGTGGCGTGGGAGGTTCCACAGGATTCGTAGACTTCCCAGGAGTACGTTTGGCAACGGAGGAGACTCGTGAAGGAAGGCCTGTTCGTGGAGCAGAAGACTTGTGATGGTCCACAGAAGGAACATTATGCATAGGCGCAGCAGGCTTGGACTTTGTGAGGAGAGACGCAAACGAAACACCAGGTCGAACAAACATAGATGACACACGATCCTTAGCTTCAGTAAAGCTCAGTTTCTCTTTCGCACGTAGAGACAATACCTCCTGTTCAAATCTGTATCGATCACAAGACTTGGATGAAGCAGTGTGACCACCACCACAATTCACACAGGATACCGGACCCGGGCAGTCCATACCCTCATGTACCGAGCCCCAACAGGAGACGCACACAGACGGCAGTCCCTGGGCAAGTCGTCGGCAGGAACGCCCGATATGTCCAAAGCGCTGGCAATGGAAACGACGTCGTGGTTGCGGCACATAAGGCTTAACCCTGTAGCGGTACCAGGCAGCCACCAGAAGGTCAGGAAGGTCTAAGAGGTCAAAGGTGAGGATTAGGGTCGGTGTGGGGACAAGCTCACCATCAACCCTCTTCTTTATACGTTCGACTTTGAGGATATGTTGCGAAGCAAATTCTTCCTGTAGACGCACCTCGTCATACATCACTAGCTCTTTCGCATAAACCACTCCGCGAGAGTGATAGAGGGAACCATGTGGAGAACACCCAACCGGCTGGCCCGCAAGTGATGTTGTGGACAGAAGGCGAGCACTTTGCTCCTCATCCGCTACCTCAACTAGTAGGCTACCATCAGCTTGCGGAACCACCTTCGGGGAAGAACCACAGGCACGAACTATATCTCTGTTGGTTTTGAAAATATCATTTCGACGCATATCCTGTCCTTCGGGGGCACGAACCACCACAAAATTGGTAAAGGGAACTCTTAAACATGGTTCATGAAGGGACCCAACAGCTCCCGGAGGACGACGGTACCTACTTGACAGAGGTCTTTGTGTTCTGCCTGCCTGGAAAAGCTGCATAGTCACCACCAGAGAAGGGGGAGGGTCAGGAGGAGAAACCGAAAGATCGCCAGAGTCGTCAACAGTTAAAGGGACATTTGAAGCCATAAAACGAAAGGTATTAATTCACTGCAGCTGGTCCCATACCCACCACGGAGCCATATTTAGGGGACAAGACAAAATTGCCCCAGGGATCCAGCCAGAGTATACGCCAGGGAAGAAAGGTGTCGTGAAGGTGCCTCCGTCCGTCGAGTTTGGCACAACACCTAGCTCCCTGGCTTGGCGTAAAGGGGCCACAAATGCGACCCCAGTTCAACAGGAATGAGCAGGAGCCACCCACAAACTCCCTCCAACAAAACCAATGAATAGTCAAAACAAAAATCCAAGGTACGCCAAGTCATCAACAGGAAGACAGGGCTCAGGAGTATGACATCACTGGAAGGCCCCACTCTTACCAGTGATGAAGGGGGAGCACTTGGTCCACGAGGTCGATGAAACTAGAACCCTAGATAGATAGGGTCGCTACCTAAATAGGTGAGATCATCGGCCACGCTTCAAGCCCCGCCACTGCTCGCAAGATGGCTCCCCGTAGGCGGGGATGCGAAGAGTAATCACGATTATATTCGGTTCACTCTATGCACGCATTTAGCCTACCTGATAAACTATGCAACTATGAAATATAGTTATAGACTTACGGTAATCAATAAATATGTATACAAAACAAGATCCAAGCCTCTACCAATAACACTTGATTTTATACGAATATTTTCGTATCCGTATATACCAGTGACAGAAAGAACAGGACAAATAATACGATGGCTTACCGTAGTTAGTATCGGGGACAATAATGTTTTAACCACATAACTAAATGGTGACAATAATCGAGCACTTCCATGTCATGTTCAATGGAAAATATAACAATTTCAATCACATACAGACACAAGTTGTACGTAGAAGCAGCGATTAAAAAAAAAATGGTTCGAGCAAAGCGCCCTTCCGGTCTGGGGCAAACAAATAACTGACAAAACATTTCGTTTGAAGCAACGAGTATTTAATAAGGAGAGGTGACTGCATTTTGATTGTAGGGCCCTGATACTTACTTTATCTAAAGCTCGGTTCACACATACACGAATTAACGTCCCGTCCGGCCCCGACCTCTTAATTCGTCTGCAAACGGGCAAGGACGCCGCCAATATCGCCTATGGTCGGTACAGGGATGTGTGGTGTCGCCAGCACACGGAACGCGGGGCTGGAGGCGGCGAACATTTTGTGCATGCATAAAATGGTCGGCGTGGGCCGGGGCAACTGCCACAAAACATGTCAGGCCGGGACACCCACTGCGTCTAGACGCCGACAAACGGGATGAGCACAGCGGCAAAAAACCGTTGGAAGGAGAGTCGGCGATGTGGCACCATTGCGTCATGTGAGCTGGCGAGACCGCACGTCCGTGTACCGACCATAGGCGATTTTGCCGGCGTCCTTGCTCGTTTGCAGGCGAATTAAGGGGTCAGGGACGGACGGGACGTTAATTCGTGCATGTGTGAACCGAGCAAAAGGGGTCGGGGACGGACGGGACGTTAATTCGTGCATGTGTACCATGGGGCCTCCAGATTGATGCCGTCCTGCCTATTTTTTTGGTCGTGGCCGGACAGGACGTTAATTCGTGCATGTGTGAACCGAGCTTTACGGCAATCACCCGTCAATTGTGAAAACGGTTATTTTCGAGCTGTAACTATACAGTTTATATTATCTACACCACTTGCAACATCCAATTAATCTTATCTTTTGTTTTTAAATCATAATAGTGGTTATACATCTTAATAGCGGTGTTGCTACTCATAATGTTTTAATTATGACTTCCATTTTGCCATAGCCATTATTGTCTTCATAGTGCTTGCTCTGCTTGGTGCTTGTTCTGAAGAGTAAATAAAGACATACCGGTACTCAATTCTCTCTCATGAAAGAATATGTGTGAGTGACACAGACACCACAACAGCAATCATCCCAGTGACTGTCTCTCGGGTAATTTATGTTTCTACAGCTCTACTCATACACGTCATACACTCACAGAATACACATCCCTTAGGCAACAACATTTCCAATAGTGTGGAACATATCTTTTTGTTCTCATTTTGTGTTTATAAATATATTTTCTCTCGATATTACATTTCTACTCTTCTTTATTCGTGTCCTTTCTTAAGCCATCTCTTACAAAATGACTATTTTCTAATAATATTGTGATTGTACTTTGTCTTCCATTTATAATTATCTTAATTTGTTTTGTAATTGGCTTCTGCATCTGAATGACCGCCACTCTGCTTCACAACGTACTGGGCCTTGTACGGTGAAGTATGTAATGGATGGCGAATGCATAAGCTTCAGGACAAACCATTAACTACAATTTTCCACGTTAGGCTAAGTGCTTCATCAAGTCTATATTAATAGAATTACCTTCAAAGTTTAATATCTCTCTCTCTCTCTCTCTCTACTCAATCATGATATATGTGAGTATAATATATACTCGTATATACGCCCTTACTTATGACTAAACACTTTGCCTTTCCTTTGTCTATCTTTGAGAGTGAAGTGATATATGAGATTCTTTTGATTCCGCTTGCATATTCCACAAACAACACGGTTGTGACCATGTTGTTTTATTGCCATGTTTGTATTTGCCGCCATAACCTTTGGCCGCTCGCAGTGACATTTGTAAGTGTGCAGGTGACGCACCACCGATGGCAGAGCCATCTGCCGGGATGCTGGGTTGAAACTATGGATCAATTGGGACCCATTTAGGCTGTCTGTCCTTATTCGATACTCGTTGGTTTGAAGCCTTCACGGTAACACTTTCTTGACTTATAGTGTTGCAAGTTATATTACTTAATTCCTTGTTTCTTCAACTTCTCACAGCCGGAGTATGACGCTATTGGCGTCCTTGGGTGATTTATGTCATCAGTTTTAGTTTTTGAAGTTTCGGAAGGCGCGAACCGTGCCTTGGTTCATTAGAGGGCGATATGGGAAGACGCTAGTGCGTGTACTGGTGAGCGAAAGGGTAAATAATACTTTTATTAGTAGATGCATAATGAGAATATCATGATTTTGAATACAACACAAATAATTGGAATATAGTAAAAGTATTGGACGAAATACAAATCTGGCTTAACAAGTTCGGTAATAAAATATTTATGCATAATAGGAACGAGAATAGAATAGAGACGAATAACTTATGAGTATTGTGAACACTCATGACAAACTATTTTTCACAGGGAATGAGTTGACAATACTGTATTTATTGGAAACCCATATTGTAAGCTGGTGAGGGCTGTTCCTCTCTAGAGTGTGGTTTGGCATCCTCTACCCAACCTTAGCCGTTTCTGTCTCATTTACTGTCCTATTTTTTCCTTCTGGGGGCAGGGGGCTAGGAATCCTCCTTCCATTGTAAAATTCACCTACTAGATGAGATAGAGTAAGGGGCGAGGGAACGTGAAAGTGGTCCCGGACCCTACAAACTGGAACGCTAAATGTTGTTTCTGTTCGGACTCTGTCTCGAGTCGGCCACCCCCAGCTATGGAGTATGTGCCCTGTATACATACATAATACTATAAGCATTCAAAGAGTGTATGAAGTGGTAAATATGACTTTCTGAATTTTTTACATTTAATGACAATATTATCAGTCAAACTCCATGACATTATTTATGTGGCAGGAGGCATTGACAATGTTTGAGTTCATACGTGTGAAGCACTGCTTTCCATCATCGTGAACCATTTTGTCACTCCTTAACTAACCGTGTGTGTCCGACCTGACGTTTCGTTAACCCTGGCTTCGACTTGCAGGTACCTCGAGCCATGGCAATCATGGCTGTACTCTCCCAGAATTGTCCCCATCTCCCCTTTAGCTCCCATCAGTTTTCTCTCCCCCAGCACTTGCCTCTTCCAACCACAGGCCCTCATCCTCAAACTACTGCCATTCTTTCAATTTTGATTCCCACCCATTGCCCTCTCACACCTCCTTTTCCATTCCACTACTGCTCTTCTTTCACCACTGGTTACCATTCCCTGCTCTACCTCACCACCTTATCTCTTTCACCACTGTCTCATCCCACCACTAGCCCCCTTCCTCTTACTTTCTCCCAAAATCCCCTCTCACTTGTATGTTACATGTGTTTTATGTTTTTGCCCGGAATCAAGCCAATTCTGTTCTTGGACTAGCCAAAAACTCTTTCATCATTAACAAATGTTCTGAACTTTCCAACTCTACCTCTTAAGCTTTCTTGCATCTAGCCAAAAAGCTTTCCAACATTATTAGGGTAGAGTGGAGGTAATCCGTACAGGGGTGACTCGTACAAGAGCTTTAATACTTTTCATATTGAAGCAAGCTTAGTTACCCTTTAAAATTAGTATAATAGAATCAAACGGAACACTCCAGGCTGGCAGGAGAGACTTGTATATATAAGAACGTATGGGCGCATGAGGTAACATTATATATTTTTTTTTTCGGAGCTTGATGTAGTATTTCGCATTTCTATTGTAGCGTTTCTTAGCTATGAATACCTGTTGATTCTAGTGGTATGATGTTTCATGATGAATAGCATATGTCTACAATGATATCTGAAGAGTTAGGTCACCAACCAGACATTCAGCCTCTACCATGAATGTCTAAACATTACAGGGGGCAAATCGTATGGGGGTGTTCCGAACAGTACTTTTATATGGGGATGCTCCAAATCAGTACGGATCACCCCCTGGTTTTGTAAACACTGATGCATATAAGGAGATTTTTAAGTATAAGGGTTCATAAGTTTCTATGCTTATTCTTGATTTAATTTATTTGGGTTTATAAGTTTTACTACATTCTCAATACACATCTAGGTGATGCAAAGTATGATGTATGGATTACCCCCATATGAGGGTGATCTATACACATCTGTACCTATCAAGAAAAAGGCTATAAATGGACATTAACGTTTCTTGATATACTGTACATAGTAAAAATGTCAAAGATAGCCCTGTACCTGAAGTAGATTTTACCACTAATTATTTTTGTATAAGTTGTATTCCTAATGTTTAGTGAATATTTTTCGAATAATAGCACATATCACCCCCACATTACCCTACTTCCTCGTTTTTCCCTCCTCTGTTCAACTCTGATGGCACCACCGTCATGTCTTCCTCTGACAAAGCTGCCCACTATGCTTAAACTTTCGTTAAAAACTCCACCTTGGATGATTTCGGTGATATTTCCCCCTCTACACCACCCTCTCACTTATTATATGCCTAATATCATAATCTCATCTAAGGATGTACTTTCTACCGTCTCTGGGTTTAACTCCCAACCCGCGGGGGGGGGGGGGGATCATGGTAGCGCCTGGCGGGCATATTTACCGTAAAAGAGCATCATTCCATGCTCTTTTTCATGCATAAGCAAGAGCCAGAGCATAATACAATTATATATCCGTGAAAGTGCGAAAAACAAGCTTTCCAATGACATCTGAATCATCCTTGTACAACAACGGGTTCTTTTGCAATGATCGTTCAACTGGATGTGAAAATACCCTAAAATGAGATCATTTCCCCGGATTTATCCTTATTTTGAGATTTACGGAGGTTGAAGAGATACGGTAGGTCTCAGTGCGGGTCCCGTTGCTGTCACGAGCGGACCGAGCCTGCCTGTTGTCATTGCAATTCTCGCTTTCACTCTCATCGCCCATGATGGCCTCAAAAATGCACGAGTCATATGACGGGCACAGCAGGGGTGGCCAATATTCTCTCTCCTGTCATATGACGGTCACCGTCGGTTGAGAATTAATACTAAGAAGGCGTACGGACTGGATGGTGTTCCTCCTGTTGTACTCAAAAACTGTTCTCCCGTGCTAATTCCTAGGCAAACTCTTTCGCGTCTGTCTTTCCTTGTTGCTGGAAGTTTCCTCTCATTCAACCTGTCCCAAAGGAGGGTGACCGCTCTTAACCCTCCAAGTATCGTCCAATTTGGTCTCATTTTTTGCCGCCTTTCCTTGTTGCTGGAAGTTTGCTAAAGACTGCTTTAATAAATGTATTTACATTGATGAGTGCATCAGTAGTTCTGTAGCAAGACCAGGAGAGTGTGATGTTGGATAGCGGTGGAACGGAAAGTATGCATCCACAATGTTGGTGGTGGTGATACTGGTGGTGGTGGTGGTGGTGGTGATACTGCTGGTCGTGGTGGTGATGGTGAAGGTTAAGGTGGTGGTGGTGGTACTGCTGCTGCTGCTGGAAGTGGTTGTGGTGGTGGTGGTGATGTGGTAGTGAACATAAGCATTGTGTTGATACGATCGTGTAGCAGCAGAGGTGGTAATGCGTTGTAGGTAGCGGGATTAGTGGTGAACAGTGATAGTGGCCAGTGGAATTGGTGGTAATGGTAGCACGGTTCCTTTAGTGATGTAACGACAGTGATGATGATAGTTTTCGTGATAATGTTGTAGTGATAGTTATATAGTGTTAACCCTTCCAAGATCCAATACGCATTTCTCCGGCTATTATTAGACGATTTTGTTAAGATTTGGAAGGGTATATGGAAGGGCGAGTGTAAATTCAGATAGTCTTTTTACCTTCTAATTCCCACAGATGCTTCATAAACTGTATAAAATCGCCTAATAATAACCAGAATAAACTGTCAAAATGTGTCCCAAGCTTCAAAGGGTTAACGATTTAGGCAGAGCGACTGTAGAAGTGGTGGTCCCCAGTATGATTTTGATTTGTGTTGGTGGTGATAGTATAGGTAGCACCAACGAACTTTACAATAATTTCGATCCTTGACCTCTCTGTAACTCAAAAAGGCCGATAGCAAACTGGCTGTAAATATCCACACCTATTTCCTGGTGGACTCATCCAAAATAATAGAAACATCAGCCCGATTGCCCGATTTTAAGTTGTAAGACGTCAAAATTAGTGTCAAGTTCGTTGGCTCTACCTATAGTAATTTTGGGTTATAGTGGTAGCTGTGATGATGTATAGTATCACATACTATTGCTAATAGTATCAACGGTGATCGAGATGATATTGTGACGTGGTGATCTTGGTATTGATAGTAGTAATGTTATTATAGTGATGTAGTGTAGCCGCGGTGATATTACATGTATGATATTTGTACTCGTAGCGCTGATGGTGATGATAATGATTCAGAAGTTATCATGGTGGGAACTGGTAGTGGCTGTAAGTGAAAGAGTGGTGAAGTGGTAGTATTCTATAGTGATGTAGCGGCAGTAGTGGATGTATCCCAGGTGGTGATGACTGTGATGTCGGGGCGGTGGTGGTGGTGGTGATAAATTGGATGTTGTGATGGTGATGGTTGGGATGGTGGTGGTGGTGATGATTTGGATGTCGGGGTAGTGGGGATGATGGTTTGGGATGTCGCGGTGGTGATGGAAGATACTCAATATCTACAACACAACGATAGGCTCGTTAACAGTTGTTATATCCTCTTTATTGCCGCGTTTATACCCACCTGCTCTTGCATAATTTACATTTCAATTTACAAGTATATTTGGCACATTAGGCCGATGAAGCTACTGTATATTATGTAGCTGGAGAAGTGGTGTTCCGATTCCATATTTTGCCTTAAAAGAAGGAAACTATATGGAATATATGCGATTGACTTGAATTTTCAACTTCACAATTGCATCATACAAAAATAGAAGATGACAATAATGAGTGTAACGTAATTAGAATAATGAAAGAGAGACGGGGTATTTAACTATAGACACACCCATATCCATACTGTACAGTACTGTACTATCGGCGGCAAAAGTCCTGTCGCCTCCCCTGCCCAACAGCTCTATCCCCTTCTCTCCACCATCATCCTACGCCCTCAAAACCATACACCTTACAGTGTGCCACCTGGTGGTAAAAATATGCACGTTTTGTACGCCTAAATATTTTGAGTCTATGCATATCGCAGGTCACGGTGTGGCAGGACTGTACGTACATATATTTTATCACAGACGTATACCCAACTACTGAATGCCCGGAATTACATTTTGAATGGTGAATATTTTGAAGTATGACATACGGTAACAGTATATCATTCGATTATAGCCTATAATTGCATTACACATGCCTTTTAGTGTTTATACAAACAAATGCGAAAATGTAAACAAATTGTACTACGACTTTTGTTTTTTCCAGGTTCTATTTCATAACACATCAGCTCTTATTTCCTGGCTTTTTGTTCGAAATTCGGTTGATAATACCCTTTAAACGTGCTAAATACTTTGACATTTTTTCAGTGTTGTGGTGTTTGTTCCTCTAACCAAAAAGCACAGACACTCACCACCCCAATACTAGCCAACTGTGTTGCAAAGTATTAAGGACATGTTTCAAACTAATTTCAGACTATTAAACAAATATATAAACAGTTTTATATATATATATATATATATATATATATATATATATATATATATATATATATATATATATATATACTGTAAAATAAGTGTATGTTCATTTGCAACAGAAACTATACTCTTAAATAGGTAATTATTTGTGATATATTCAGTCATATGTATTCACACACATTACACACAGTCTAAGAAAAACACTACGGTATGTCACATATTAATTGACACTTCCCACATTGAGTTAAAGCTTGAGGCATCTGAACTGTTAGGTATACAAATAACAACAAATAAATAAAATGTAGTTAAACTAATAATAGTGTGACATACCAGTCTGAAGCCTATACGTAACTCATCCACTAAACGTTCCAAATAAACAAACCACAACCTCAGTCAATAACTTCAATCAATACTAGTTATGAACATCCAACAGGTCTTTATGTAAAGGAAATTGGATACACTTTTTTGTTAACATAAAATCGAATTTCAAACATGTTTTGTTTTTAATTTGCAAAACCATAGCAATTTGGTGTACATTCTTTGTCAATAGCAATCTTCAATAATAATTACAATTGTGTGTGAAATCAGCTAAATTAGTTTTGCCAGTATTAATCACAGGCAGGTCAACATTTTCAGCGCACGTCTTTTATATTTGATTCTAGCTTTATGTAGACGATTTTCTGCAGCTTAAGAAGGATATGTGGTAGTATAACGGGTTATTTAGGATAGTTCGAAGCCTGGTAAATGGTGGAGGCCCTTCATAAGTAGAATGAAATCGTCTATTATTAGCCAGTACATTGAAAAGGACGGAACTGGTACTGAACGGGTTAAAGGGGCCCACCTCTTTTATTTTTTATCTCTCCCTCTCTCTCTCTTGGTTGTATCCATTCGGCCTCATTCAGCCTAATGTTTTAAGACGTTTATCCCCATCCAGGTTTCGATTTTTTCCTGGCGAGCGGTAGCAAGCCAGTATATTAAAACAATTTGTTTTTCTTCAGCAGGCTACATTTATACAGTTTTGTTTATAGAAAAATGTCTCCGGCGAAGCCGAATTTCACAGTATGGCTGGCTCGATATAGCTCGCCAGGAAGAAATCGACTCCTGGATGAGGATAAACGTCTTAAAACAGCTGGCTGAATGGGGCCGAATGGATACAAGTAATAGAAAGAGAGAAAAGGAGAACAAAAAGTAGGTGACCCCCCATAAATCCCTTCCCCTACACTCGGCCCAGCTCAACCCTCTTGCACCATTCATTAAGTTATACCACTCCCCTCTACCTTCCTTCGCTCCACTGGTCTTGTTCCTGTACTACTCCAACTTATTCCCTTCACCACCATTACGTCATTGACAGCATATTCTGGATACCCTTAGACGATTTTCTTTATTTTATATTCTACCTCTACTACTCAAATGGGTAATTACGATCTCAATAAACCTTAGTTGCATTGGTCCTTCTTAAACTGCATAACATAATCAAATTTTAGCCAGAATCAAAGGTAAAAAGACGTCATGGTGCTGAAGGGGTTAAGGACACCCTAGTGAAGCACTAACCCACAATATTCATCCACTCTCACTCACACACACACGCTCTCTCTCGCTTTCTCTCTCTCTCTCTGGGTTTCATCAATTCCTATTGTGTCAGAGCACATATTCAATTCTTAATAGGGTGAAAGGGATTGCATCTACCCGGCTTTTATAGGGTATCTTCCTTTTCTTGGATAAGTTGATAGAGAAGAGAATCATGTCTGTCCATAAGTGTTTGTCTGTCTATTCGTCCGTCCATCAAACCGTCTGTACTATACATACATTGATGAAAATGTATGCTTTCTTTCTTCAGAAATGTATTTTTCAGAACACATCAAAGCACGACGATCTCCCTCACTCACCACGGCGTCCAATTTAACCTGTTGGCTCGAATATTCACTTTACCCTCCCTTCCCCTTTATACAGTATACTGTATATTCAATATCCGATTGCTTTGCATGTCTACTGCCTGCCAAAATCCATAGGCGAATTTCAGTCAACAATCTCTGCAATGTATTAGTAAAAAAACAATGTTCTTCCTCAAAAATAACTTTTTGTTAAGCTAAAGTTGCCATAATATAATGAAAAGGGTTACTGAATGGGTTAATATATATATATATATATTTTTTCTATGTGATTGAGGGAGGCAAAAGGCATAACTGCCTATAGCGAGTGCCTCCCCCATAGTTGAAAGAGTGACAGGGCCAAAATCAAGGGACGTTCGAGCCAAAATGCCTGGACACACAGAGTTTGAAGCAATTTAAGTCATAGGAAGAGGGAAAGACTGATTCTGGGAGAGAGTTCCAGAGCTCAGCTGTTGAGTAGAAGAAAGTTTGAGAGTAACGTTTCACTCTTGGGTTGGAGAGTTGCACAGAGTAGGGGTGGGTTTGAGTTGCAAGACGGGTACCACGTGCCCTACATAAAGGAGGTGGTATGCACTGGGATAGCTCTGAGGAACACTGATTATTATAGTAGCGATAGAATAGCGAGAGAGATGCAACATTGCGGCGGAGAGAGAGAGATTGCAGAGAGTTGGTGAGTGGACGGGAGTTAATGATACGATAGGCCTTCCTTTCAACTTTGTCTAGGAGAGCGGTGTGAGAGGAACCTCCCCACACATGTTAATAATACTCAATACAAGGGCACACTATGCCCCTGTACAGAGCAAGAAGCTATGCAGGGGAAAAGAACCCCCTAAGGCGGTTGAGCAAACCCAGCTTCTGGGAGGCTGCCTTAGCAAGACTGGTAATATGGTTCTTCCAAATGAGAGCAGAAGAAAAAGAGACACCAAGAATATTGAGAGAAGATGAAGGGTTGATTTTTGTATTGTTGAAGAATAAGGGATAGTCCGCTGGGAGATCCTGATGGGTAGATAGATGGAGAAATTGGGTTTTGGAAGCATTAAAGTTAACAAGGTTTTCTCTGCCCCAATTGGAAATAGTATTTAGATCAGAACTTAAGAGTTCTATGGCTTCATTACGTTTGTAGTTGAGGGATTGCTGGCTGGGGCGTTCTGAAAAACTAATGGAGTAGTGTAAGGTTGAGTCGTCTGCGTATGAATGGATGGGAATTAAGGTACAGTTAAGGAGATAATTTATAAAAATTAGAAAGAGAATAGGAGATAGGACAGAGCCCTGAGGAACACCGGAGTTTATAGGGTGAAGGAGTGAACAATGGCCGTCCACAACCGCGGCTATGGAACGGCCGGAAAGGAAATTAGAGACAAAGGCACAGATGGAGTGATAAAAACCGAAGGAGGGTAGTTTAGAAATTAAAGATTTATACCAGACCCTATCGAAGGCTTTCGATATGTCTAGTGCAATAGAAAAAGTCTCACCGAAGTCCCGAAAGGAGGATGACCAAGAGTTAGTAAGATATGAAAGAAGATCACCAGTAGAGCGACCCTTAAGGAAGCCATACTGGCGATCTGAGAGCAGATTATGAGAAGAGAAATGCTTAAGAAATTTGGAAGCAAGAATAGTTTCAAAAACTTTAGAAAGACAAGAGATAAGAGCAATTGGACGATAGTTGGAGGGTTGAGAGCGGTCACCGTTCTTTGGGACAGGTTGAATGTGAGCAAACTTCCAGCATGAAGGGAAGACGTTAGAGGTACAGATCTACAGTATTTGCACACCACTTACAGTTAATTGACATATATATCTGGTTATTAACTTAGAGATTAATGTCATAAGCATGAGTTTTCGACATGCTAATTTTGATTACAAATACTATAAGAGATCATAAATATAATACACCGTTAATTACGTTGAAATATTTGATGGTGACATACTTTATTAGTGTATGATAACTGGTCGGTGTAGAAGGCTAAGGCATCATAAAATTATAATAACATGTTACATAAGTGTCAGTGTGAAGATGCCAAATGGTGGATAGTGAAAACATAGTTAAATGTTTCTAGATACGTTTGTTGCTGCAGCAGGGGGAGGGAAGTCAAATGTATGGAAGCAAAGCACTGACCAACCTAATTTGCATACGTCTGATGTTTGGTGAACATCCATCGAAGGGTCTAGGAGTTTACAGACAGACGAATGGACGTCAGACAGGCAGGATGGCAGTGCACATATACCGGGGTGGGGGTGGGGGATATAACTCTGCTTACGCAAAGGTGAAAATAATGTGACCTAGAGCAGAGTCCAGCATCCTACTCATATCCCAGACTCCCTTTGAGATCGGCCCAACATCCTTTTTTCCTCATTTCTAGCCTCTAATCCTTCCGCCTACACTGTAAACTTTTTCTCTCCGTTAGGCTACTCCAATCATAAACATTATCTCTGCTACTGGTTATATATCTACAGTACGGCCTTCCGATCCTTCCAGCCAGCGGCGCTTGTGGTACTTTGGCGTTGCCTACTGGAAGGCTCTTCGACAGTACTGCTTTGATTTCCCAAACTCTCTTCCACTCCAACGGTACCATCTTCACTTTTTCCTCTGACAAAGCTGAACTCTTCACTCAAACTTTCCCTAAAAGCTCCACTTTGGATGATTCCGATGATATTTCTCCATTTCCACCCCCCTCTCTGTAACTTATGCCAAATATCCTAATATCTTCTAAGGATCTACTTACTGACCTCTCTGGGCATAGTACTAAGAAGGCGTACAGACCAGATGGTGTCCCTCCCGTTGTACTCAAAAACTGTGCTTCCATCCTGACTACCTGCCTAGGCAAACTCTTCCGTTTCTGTCTTGCCTCTAACATCTTCCCTTCTTGTTGGAATTTTGCTCTCATTCAACCTGTCCCAAAGAAGGTTGACTGCTTTCAACTCTCTATCTATCGTCCAATTTCTCTTATTTCTTGCATCTCTAAAGTCTCTTAATCTATGCTTAAATCTAAATGTCTTAAGCATTTCTCTTCTCATTATCTACTTCCAGATCGCCAGTGTGGCTTCTTTATGTGCTGCTACTGGTGATCTCCTTACGTATCTTACTAACTCTTGGTTATCCTCCTTTCGGGACTTCGGTGAGACCTTTTCTATTGCTCTAGACATATGGAAAGCCTTCGATAGAGTCTGGCAAAAATCATCCTAATTTCTAATCTACCCTCCTTCGGTTCTATCCCTCCATCTGTGTCTTTATCTCAATTTTTTTCTCTGGGCGTTCTAAAACAGCCATTGCGAACTTCCTCAACCTATTAACTTCGGTGTTCTTCAGGGTTCTGTCCTGTTTACAGTTCTCTTTCTATTGTTCATAGAATATTTTATTGACTGAACCTCTAGCACTATCAACTCATATGCTGACGACTTCTACTGTGCACTATTCAATTAGTTTTCCACAATGACCCACCACGCAATTCTTTCAAAGCTCACATAGTATGTATATCTTCTAATGTATCAATTATTTCCAAATGTTACTATCAATGTTTCCAAAGATCCTAAACTCAATTTTACATCTGTGTACCCGTCAATCTTTCCACCTCCCAACGAAACTGTGTTTTTCTGAAGCCCCTGGTCTTCCTGAACACGAATATGAATGTTAACATTGAACATTTTGGGATGCAATACCCGTTTCAGCCATTTATTTGATATTTCCCAGCTTTTATGGTACAGAGGGGGGGGGGGGGGGTCAAATGGAACCCCCATAGTTTTCCATAGTTTTGGTTGTAGAGGCAAAATTCAAACAGCATTCGAAAGCTCTCATTAAGTACTCCTATGTCAGTTGTTGGTATTTGACCTAAAGTCATAGGTCGACCAATGACTTTAGGTCAAAGGTCAAAATTGCTTCCCAGTTGAAGCATTACAGGGACCTCCCTAATTGACCAATTGTAATGAAAATTTGAATAATTATAGTATGTAAAGAAAGGAAAACAAAAATGTTTTAATTTTTTCCAAAATTTTGGAAAAAAATTATATTAAAAGTTTTGAAAATGTTTTTTTTACATTTTTCAACTAGATTTATGTTCCAAAACACAAGAACAGGGTTTGGTACTGTAAAACTTAAAACAACCCATAATTTGATCAAGCTCAACCATTTTGTTAACTTGACCTTGGAAGTAAAGCTGCACGACATACCTGAGAACTGGAGTTGATTGGGTAAATTCTAGTCTGTGTGCCATTGAGAGTAGAGCATGCACGAATGAGGGCTTTTTGCCTATAACATTCTGCACTGTTCTAAGCTCATTGTTTGTCTTTGAGGTACGCCAGGAGAACGCTTAATACTTCGGTATTAAGGTTTCTCAAGAGAGCTACCCTTCCCTATAACGTAATATTTGACGCACAGACTTGAGATTTGCACTAGGCTATGCGGCATGCCATGCGCACCAGTATCTCGTATCATTGACTCTAGCTAGACTTTATCAGTCACAGTAGACATTAAGTATATTAAACCAATTACTCTTTTTATGCATACCCGTTTATGATTACACAAGCATTTCGCAACCTAGTTTGATGTATTGAGACACAAACGACTTAGGCTCTTTTTGTTGATAGGAATACTGCATTGTCGTGGCGATTATTATTAGTGTTGTAGCGTTTAGAATATTCTTGGTCCCGACTGCATTATATATCCTGCCTTTTTGTGTGCATAGCCTGCACGAGCATTGTTCCGCTGCCTGCCTTTTTGGGTTCCATTTCCGATTCGAGCATCTTGATAGCATCTAACATTTAAAGAAGATTCCTTGTTGGTGTTGAAGGACTTTAGTGCACTTTCTTTCATGCAGGAGTGCCTGACATTTATTGATTAAAGTAACGTAAGCTGTAACTTCTCTTACCACCTTACTTTGCATACCATAACCAAGCACCTTCGGTTATAGGTAGTAATAGGCTGTTTCACATAACATTAAGCCTAGAGTAGATGCACATTTATTGAGAGTTTAATAACCTATTATTGCATATAGAACTCTGGAGAGTATTTGTGTTCTTTGTTCACTGGGAATATACATCAAAGGTTGGATCTAGCGCTTTCCGTTGTAGCATTTATGCCATTACTAGTCCAATGAATAAGAGCCCTGATATATTTAAACCTCAGTCGTAACAGTATCTGTTCGGGTTCTGCCTCGTGTCGGCCACCCCCAGTAATGGGGTATATGCCTGAGTATACAGTATACATACATACATTACTATAGAGAAGTACTGTCTGTGTATTGAATATTTCTGAAATATACGATATTATTGTGTACAGTTGGCCACATTAAATTTTATGCACTTCGCGATTTTATGTATGGAAACAAAAATATATGACTTAACCCCTTCAGACTCATATGATGCAGAGGTTGCCAGATTAGCAATAATAAATAGAGTTCTCTCACTCTTATAATTACCACTCCAAAATTAGTTTTCTGCCCACAGCTAACTCAAAGACAACTGCAGAGGTTGAAGTAACTAAACTGAAGGTTTCTAAATACCCCTGATGGTAACAAAGGCTTTAAAGTATCCCTAATCGGCTCAAAATCGCGTCATATGTCGGAGAGGGTTAATTAGAATGGTATCATCTTTGGCAGTAGTTAAGTAATAAAATCAATTAACCATCAACCGACGGTGAACATCATATGACGGGAGAGAGAATATTGGCCACTCCTGCGATGCCCATCACATGACGGGTGACATTTTGAGGACATTATGAGCTATGAGAGAGAGTCTGCGCGTTGGAGGGACGATAGCCGGCCTCTGACCGCTCGCCACCACCTTTGAGGCCGTCACTGACACATACTCTGTCTTGTCCCCACCTCCGTAACTCGCGCAACTACCATAAAACCCGCGAAAAATACCTTATTTTGGGTATTTTCACCTCCGGTTACACGACCGTTGCAAGATAACCCGTGGTCGTACAAGTATGGTTCAGGTGTCATTGGAAAGCTCCATTACCGCCCTTCACGGATATATAAGTGTATTGTGCTCTGGCTCTTGCTTATGCATGAATAGGAGCATGGAATGAAGCTCGTTTTCGGAAAATATACCCGCCCAGCAAAACGGTCATGTAAACAAGCATGCCCGCTTTTAAGGAGTTAACTATTATATAGCAAATTATTCCTATAATGCAATACAAATACGTTTCCTTCAATAAACACATGTATTGGATAAATACTTATGTGGCCAACTGTCAGATATTGAATAGGGTGGGTAAGTGTAGAAACGTGTTTGTATATTTCACTCAAAAAGAAGAAAGCATGTGTAAATATTGCTGATACCAATTATTGATCAAAACATAATTGGTGCCGAGACATCACTTATTAGGCCGACTGTACACCAGCCATTATGGCTTAATCTATACTCTCGTTGTTGTGCTTCCCAATTTACAGGTGGCCCTGCCTAGAACTGCTCTAAAATACTCTTTAATAGCTATGACTTATTTGGTATTAGCAAGTAGCAATTATCAGATTTCGTACAGATAAATATATTAAAATTCATATTTTATGTTAACTATTTTAAAAGTAATAGATAATTGTATACAGTTTAGGAAAGGCTACTCAAAAGTTAAACGTAGATATGGCATAACAAATTGTGTATTAACAACTAAAACCTTTGCTAAAAACAAAGTGAACTGTGCTCACAGCGTCGCAGAGGGTTCTGTAACATCTGACGTATTGGTTGACTAAGCCTTACTTAAGAAATTATAGACAGACAGACCGACCGACAGATAGAAAGATAGATAGATAAATAAATAGATAGATAAATATAAAAAAAGAATACTTAAGACCCTAAAGGATATTAGGCAACCTACATCTCGTTTCGGGCAGACCTAACCTCAGAAACGAACATCAGGAAGGTACACTCGGATACCATGGTCTCTAGCCCACTCATAAGAATTCGTGGACCGTCTGTTTTTCTGTATGCAATTATAACTCTATGGATTGATTTTTGGATAGAACTATCTTTTCAATACTTAGTAGCGTATATAGTTTTTTAGTTGAAGTATAGAAAGCTATATTTATAAAAGCGTTTCCAGAGATATATTTCCATAATTAGAAATAGGAAGTCCACACATATTTATGAGTGGGCTAGAGACTATGGCATCCGAGTGTACATTTAGGTGATCAAAGTGTTGGTGATGCTGGGTGGGGGCCTTAAAGCTAGGCCATCTCTCTCATTTATAAGGAAGCTACATACATTCTTTATAGATTTTACTTGTATTTTTTAAATGTCATTATTTGTTTACCCCTTCTCTACCGGAGACGTATTTGTATTTATATGCTAGCTGTATTTAATCTATGTTGTGCAGTTTAAGAAGGATCTGCGGTAGTCAAAAGGGTTAAGTGAGATTGTTCGAAGCCTTTTATTTACTGGAAGCCGTTATTAAATTAAATAAAAGCGTCTTTCTATAGCCATGATGAAGTTAAAAGGACGGCACCGATACTTTAAGAGTTAAGAGACAATAAACAAAGCAGGGAAACACAAAGAAAACAAACAAAGGCCTATGTGCTTAAGGGGGAGGTAGTCGCTTATTCTGGACCCCCTTCTCCCTCATGTTTAGCATATTAGTTTTGAGATTTTAAGACGTTGGTTCCGTTTGTTTGGCCGTTTTGAGACCTTTCGCCTCATATTTTTGTCAATATTAAAACCTTTCGTGCCCTTTAGGTGTCGATTGTTTCCTGGTGAGCGAAAGCGAGCCCCTAATTTTAGAAGGAACCGGCTTCGGCCGGAATATTTTTCTACCGAAAATGTACATTCTTATCTTGAAAGGGGGTCTAGGGGGTGTTTTTCTAAGCTTGATGGAGGTCTAGCGAGGAAACTCAAAACTAAATTAATAAAGTAAACATGCCATTTTGCCCAAAATCAAAACGGCATACCCAACTCTACGATGGGTTACCATCATCACTACTAATACCATCAATCACCATCATCACTACTACTTCCTTCATCACTACAACCGCCACAATCATCACGACTACTGTCATCATCACCATTACTATGATCATCATCACTACTACTCTCACCATCATAACTACTACGGTCATCATTGTCACAACCATCTTAATCACTACTATCATTGATACTACAACTATCAACCATCTTACAATCATCATTACTAGTTAACATCATCACTACTACTATAACCATCATCATTACTACTGTCACAAGTATTACCATCATGTATCCTACTGTAACCATCATCACTACTACTGCCATCATCACCATTACTATCTTCATCAACACAACTATTGTCATCATCGCTACAACTTTCACCATCATCACTACTACTCACCATCATCACTAAAACTTTCACCATCATCACTACTACTCACCATCATCACTAATACTCACACCATCGTCACTACCATCATCACTACTACTAGTACGGTCACCATATTTAGGGTAAAACCATATTTTGGACCTAAAATCATAACTATTGCATAAATTCAAAAAATCTTTTTTGACTGACGTTCGCATTCACACAACAAATGTTCGTGTGAAATTTGGTGAAAATCCGTCCAACGGTCTAGGAGTTTCGAGACAGACGGACGACAACGACGACGACGACAGACATCTTGCTTACGCAGAGTTGATAAAGTAGATGTGCCGTTTTGCCCAAAATCAAAACGGCATACCCAACTCTGCAATGGGTTACCATCACCACTACGAATACCACCATCAATCACAATCACCATCATCACTGCTACTGCCATCATCACTACAACTGCCACAATCATCATGACTACTGTCATCATCACCATTACTATGATCATCATCACTACTACAATTATTACAATCATCACTACAGGAGAGCAGTGGAAAGACGACTAGGTGGGTTCGATCTGGAAGTTATGGAGGAAGTGGAGGAGATGAGCAAGGTGTTTAAGGATGAGATCTGTGCAGCATGTGAGGAGGTGTGTGGAGTGAGGAGAAGAGGAAGGGGAGTGAAAGGTACAGCATGGTGGACAGAAGAGGTAAGAATAGCTGTGGAAGAAAAGAAGAAAGCATATAGAGAGTGGTTGGGTAGTAGAGGGAATGAAGATTTCGAGAGACAGAAACGAGCGAGGTACGTGGAGAGTAAAAGGGTGGTGAAGAGAGTAGTGAAGGAAAGTAAGAGAAGAGTAGATGAGGAATTTGGAAGGAATCGGAGTGTAAAATGGAGGGAGAGTAAGAAACTGTTCTGGAAAGAAGTCAAGAAAGTTAGGGAAGGTAGCAAGGGAAACAGTAAGGGTGTGAAAGATAAGAATGGGAGTATGCTAGCCAAGAAGCAAGAGAGTCGAAAGATGGAGGGAGTACTTCAATGAATTGCTAAATGTAAGGAATGAAGAGCCAGCAAACATAGCTGGATATGGTATGGGAGGGAGAAGAAGAGAAGTAGTGGAGGAGGAGGTGGGGATTAGGTCAGAAGTGTGGGAAGCCATGAAAAGAGTGAAGTTGGGGAAAGCACCAGGAACAGATGGAGTGTGTGGGGAAATGTTGAGGTATGGTGGTGAGATAGTGATAGAATGGGTATGGAAAATGTGCAAACTAGCATGGGAGAAGGGGAGTGCCCCCAATGACTGGAAGACTGGCATAATAGTCCCCCTATATAAGGGCAAAGGGGAAAGAGGAGTGTGTGGTAACCACAGAGGAATATGTTTTCTAAGCGTAGTAGGGTAGGTATACAGTAGGGTAGTGATTGAGAGAGTGAGAGTGAGAACGGAGAAATGGATAGGCGACGAGCAGGGAGGTTTTTAGGAAGGGAAGAGGATGTGTAGATCAGATTTTTACCCTCAATTGTGTTGTGGAGAAATATCTGGAGAAGAAACAAAAGATGTGTGTTGCCTTTATGGACTTTGAGAAGGCCTATGACAGAGTGGATAGAGAAGGTTTGTGGAAAGTACTTAGAATATACGGAGTAGAGGGCAAGTTGCTGAAAGCAGTGAAGAGCATGTATGAGGGTGCAAAGGCGGCAGTACGTGTGGAGAATGAGCAGAGCGAGTTCTTTGACCTGAATGTTGGTTTGAAACAGGGGTCTGTGATGTCCCCGTGGTTGTTTACTGTATATATGGATGGAGTCATGAAAGAAATACTATCAAGAGCAGTGGATGTTGGTGTATCGCTGAAAAGGAAGGGAATTGAATGGAAGCTACCTATACTGCTGTTTGCGGATGATACAGTTCTGATGGGTGATAATGAATGGGAGTTGCAGGGTCTGGTAAATGAGTTTGGAACATTGTGCGAAAAACGGAATTTGAAGGTAAATGCGGGGAAGAGCAAGGTTATGGTCTTCGAAAGGGGTGAAGTCACAGAGTGTGAGGTGAAGCTGAACGGTCAGGCTATGGAGATCGTCAACTCTTTTAAGTGTCTGGGCAGTGTGTTGAGTAAAGATGGGACTATGGATGAAGAAGTGCGGGAGAGGGTACAACAGGGGAAGAGGGTTGTAGGAATGCTAAAAGCAGTAACAAGAAATAGGGTGGTCAGTATGGAAGTGAAGAAGTCCTTGCATGATAGTGTGGTAATCCCGACACTGACTTACAGAAGCGAAGCATGATGTTGGTTGAGAGACTCAGACCAAGAGTGAGAGCAGTGGAAATGAATTACTTAAGGAGTGCGTGCGGAGTTACATGGAGGGATAAAAAGACTAATGAGGAAGTAAGAAGGAGGTGTGGTGTGGAGGTAGATGTGCTGGAAAGTGTGAAAAGGAACAACTTGAGATGGTCGGCCATATGGAACGTATGGAAAGTGAGAGAATGACTAAGAGGGTGTACGAGAGCGAGGTGGAGGGACAGAGAGGGAGAGGTAGACTGAATGAGAGGTGGAAGGATGGAGTGAGGAAGTACATGAACGAAGGTGGTGCTGGTTGGGGGGGAGGGGCATCGACTGACTGGGGACAGAGGTGCATGGGGGCGGTTCGTTCGTGGCCACCCCTTCGGGGATCACGGCGTCAGGCAATAGATAGATAGACTACTACTCTCACCATCATCACTACTACTGTCACCATTGTCACTGCCATCTTAATCACTACTATCATCATTGATACTACACCTATCAACCATCATTACTACTATCATCACCACCATCTTACAATCATCATTACTAGTTAACATCATTACTACTGTCACAAGTATTACCATCATGTATCCTACTATCACCATCACTACTACTGCCATCATCACCATTACTATTATCATCACTACAACTTTCACCATCATCACTACTACTCACCATCACTAATACTAACACCATCGTCACTACCATCATCACTACTGTCATCATTATCACTACAACTATCATCATTACTTATCACCATCATCACTACTATTATGACCATCATCACTACTACTAGTATTGTTACCATAATATCTACTACTGTCACCATCATATCTACTACTGTCATCATCATCAATACAAATACAACCATCATCACTACTATCACCATCAATCCCACTATTACTACCACTTTTAATGCCAACTAAACTAACTTAACCTAGCAAATGCAGAGCGAGATGTTTTCGCCCCCAGAACGAATGCGTTCTTAGTGTGTGAGCCCCTTACTAAGAACACTAAGAACGCATTCATTGCTGGGGGGGGGGGGGAAACCATATTTTTGGGACCTAAAATCATAACTATTGCACAAATTCAAAAAATCTTTTTTGACTGACGTTCGCATTCACGCAACAAATATTTGTGAGAAATTTGGTGAAAATCCGTCCAACGGTCTAGGAGTTTCAAGACAGACGGACGACAACGATGACGACGACGACAGACATTTATATCCAGTGGTACCCACAATACGGGGGGCGATACCAAACTCTGCTTACGCAGAGTTGATAAATAAATATATAGACCAAAAAACAAGCACTACCCCACTAGCACTGTTGTAGGGTTGTAAGTTTGTGGAAACCAACTCCAAAGAAGTGAATTCCAGTGAGTAGAAGTTTTGATAGAGTATGATTGTGTATATGCTTCTATAGCTTGTAGCGGGAATCGTGTCCATATTTGCTTATGGTCAAATTCCCTTTCCAGCTTGTAGATTTTGTTGGCATGAGCATTGTATTCTTTCTACCGCTAGGCAATTTGTATATGGCTATAATGCATTGACTCTAAAGGGGCGGATTTTAAAATGCTATTCTAGCTAACTTTATCTGACTCTATTTAGCATGGAAAGGACCTCTGGGAATCAAAGTATTATAGATTGTTGCAATTAATCATTTCATTCCTACTAGTATAGGCTCTGTGGGGGTGTTCGTGTACATGTCTCTTTTACAGCCAAACCTTGCATTTTCTTGCTCCATATGATGAGAGCCTTCAACAAAGTTTGGGTAACACTTCCACACCAGGTACGTTTTTTTGGTACAGCACAATATGTGATAATAGTTTGGTGCCATTTGGCCAAAATGGCAAAAATTAGGTTTTATGGTTAACTCCACAAATAATTGAGATAGGAAGTTGATTTTGGTGTCCTTATATAGGTTTTTGATACCGAGGAATTCATTGGCACCATTTTTGGCCGCATTGGAGTTGTCTTAAGTTCCATAATTTCAAAATGGCCGCCAAACAGTTCTGGCAGCATCATTGGATATTTTTTGGAGGATCTCATCATATGGAATAAGAAAATGCCAGGCTCGGTGTAAAAGAGATATATACATGAACACTCCTCCCCTCAGAGCCAGAACTATTAGTGCATATCTTATATGCTTATATATATATGCTGATATGTTTATATGCTGATATGTTTATATGTCTTTACTTATCAAACTTATTTTGTGTATTTACAGGTGCTGAATTGGTCATCACCAGAGATTCATCAGTGAAGTACAAAGCCTTGGTCAACAACCTCTGATTGCATCTTCTCCAGAGACCTCTTCAAAACAATGGATTCTGTGAAACTCTCAGTACCACGGGAAGATATTTCGTGTGATGCAGCTAAATGCATAATTTGCCAGAAAAAACACAGGTGATCAAACAGTGAGCACCATCAATGGGTGCAAACGGTTACGTGAGGCAAGTGAGGTCCACGGTGACCGGTGACCGTGTTTTCAAGAGACTGAAGCTGGTTGAAGGGGATGAGTTTCTGTATCACATGACGAACGAATGTTATAAAATGTACACTATGAAATCTGTTCTAGATAGAGTAAAGAGAAAGAGTTTCATTCCGTGCCAAGAACCTTCAGTTTCCGATCAGAATGTGACAGAAGACAGAAGTCCCCGTTACCAGACACCACAATCCACCAAATCAAGAGATGACAGCGACAGCCTTACGCGATGTCAACCGTATCATCTGTGACAGTAAATCGCACAAAAAACAGTACAACAAGTATCGTATTTGTGAATCTAACCGTGCGTCATCTTTTCTTTCTGCTACAACTTTCTTTGAAGATGCCGTGTTCAACAGGACTTGTGACCTTCAAGATCCGTTAGCTGTTTGGTGCCGATCTTTACTATCACAAGGACTGCATGACTAAATACTTGTACAAGTATGACTCTCGTGACAAAGCCTCTCAACCGAAAGTGTCTGAGAAAAGGCTTGCATGGAATCAGGTAGTTAAGGAGTTAGATCAAGGTCTGAAAAATGGCAAGGGTTATGAACTGAGTGTTATTAGAGACCATTTGAACAGTATTGATGAAAATTGTAAGTTTCGCAATAGAGATGTGAAAATGGTCTTGATGAACCAGTTTCGTGGTGAGATAGAATTCGCATATCCCAGGGCTGTAAACAAATCAATTATGGTATTCGCTGTTCCAAATACTTCGTTAGTTGACCATATTCGTTCTGTTGATCCGGTGCAGGTATGTGCTGGTGTGATTAGGAATGCTCTAAATGATTATGATTTTGGGCTTGAAGATAGCTTTTGCGATGCGCAAGATCTAAAACATGCTTTGAGTAACATGAATATCCCTGAACCTGTACTTCGTTTTTTCGGTCACTTATATAATTTCAATCCTGTAACCTACACTAAAGCAGCAAAAGCAATCATGAAAGAGGAGAATCTTACCAATGAACTAGCTGATAATAATGAAGATGCAGATGATCATGCTGATGATGCTGTCCAAGATAGGCAGCCATTAAATTGTGAACTTTCAGTCCAGCGATGCAGAAAGGTACAGTCACTTTTTCAAATAATGTACTATGTACACCACAGTGGAAGAAGGAAAACACCTATGCATATTATGAATGCAGAATCTGTTCATGCCCTTGGACGCGGAGGCAACATTGTGACACAGACCTTGAACCATGAAGGACTTGCCATCAGCTACCCAGAACTTCGTATATATCAACATGACCTTGCATCATTCACTGCACAACATAACGAAGATCATGTCGCAATACCTGGCCACTTTGATCCAGGACTGTTCACTTCAGGTGCCATTGACAACTGGGATCATTAGGGCGCAAATGTCTCAGAACATGATACAGTGACTGTACTATTCCAGGATAAGCCACCATCATCAACTCATAAACCCAAGATCTCGGACACCCAAGTCACACATGGTCCACAAGCTTTAAAAAAAAAACTTCGATGTCAGATACTCTCCGATTTCCACAAGCCTGCACGCCGTTCTGACATCCCAGCAACCTATGAAGTGCTTAATAAAGTGTATACTTCCTCAAAAGCTGATTCATCAAATTTGATCGCCAAGTCTTTCCCCGTACATTATCAGTAATGCAGAATGTTACTTGGTGAAGGTGCTCAAATCAACAAGTGATGCCAAGAATTGTTCAGACTTGCGGGCCGAGGTTTTCCACCATACAAAGGGGAGTTCTCATCTAAATCTGCCTCCATCCAGCCAGGGACTTCTACCACATATCAAGCGTAGCTTCTATAATGCATACACCATCATGCATGCATTAGATATTCATCATGATCCAGAAAATGTGATCTCACTGAAACCAGAGGATTTTGGCTATAAGAACGACAATGAACAGTTGATACCTGATACATCATGGAAAACCCTTGAGTCACATTGGACAGTTGTCTGTTCATGCACTAAGTGTGCCATGTCGACATGCCTCTGCAGGACCGCGACAGTCAAATGTGTTAATTTCTGTCACTGCCAGAAAGCGTCCCCCAGCACATGTAAAAATCCAATTGCTTGAAGGACATTCAACCATGCTAAAAATGTATTAGTTATAATTATCTAAACATGATAAACAAATTTAACTTTTGTAACTTTGTAAATTTTGTACAGTTATAACTTTGTAAAAATATCACTAACTCCAAAAATAATTGAGATGGGAAGTTGATTTTGGAAGCTCCTGTTTGGCGGCCATTTTGAAATTATGCTAATTAAGTCAACTCCAATGAGGCTATAAATGGTGCCAATGAATTCCTCGGTATCAAAAACCTATATAAGGACACCAAAATCAACTTCCCATCTCAATTATTTTAGGAGTTAGAGATATTTGTGTAAATTAGGTTAAAGTGGCATTTTGGTGAATTTTGTTTACATTGACCCCCAATGTCACCATACACTGCACTGATGAATGAATATGAAGTGTGTTTCGATAAAAAGACAATAAGGAAACTTTTTACCAATTCTGGTTACTTTATCTGCAATAAGATATATAGGAGGCTTCCAAACTTTGAGTGAGTTTCAAACTGAAACCAATTTTTTGAAAAAATTTAGCAAAATAATGGATTTTTTTTCTTAAAAACACAGCTTATGACATTGAACCATGCTAAAAATGAATTAGTTATATCTAAACGTGATAAATAAATGTAACTTTTGAGTCTAAGACTGTCTGCTAGTGTGTTATTCCATAAAACCTAATTTTTGCCATTTTGGCCAAATGGCACCAAACTATTATCACATATTGTGCTGTACCAAAAAAACGTACCTGGTGTGGAAGCGTTACCCAAACTTTGTTGAAGGCTCTCATCATATGGAACAAGAAAATGCCAGGTTTGGCTGTAAAAGAGACATGTACACGAACACCCCCCCAGAGCCAAGACTATACAAGTCTTTCTTAATCTGAATATTGTCAACTGTAAGTAAAAGATAAACTGACACATGTGTAAGGGTTACATTTATATTTATTTGTATTTCTGTATTCATTGTATTATTATTATTATTATTATTATTATTATTTTTTTTTTTTTTTTTTTTGGTCAGCCTTAATTCTACTTACGATAATTATATCAGCAAATCAGATTTACATACACTAAATAACTGCGCTACCTCTTCCTGAAGACCGTTATAGGGAGAGGTAGTTGCCATTCATGGACCCCTTTCTCCTTCATGTTCGCTCCATTAGTTTGTCGAATTTAAGTCCTTTCATCCCATTATTTATCAACATAAAGACCTGTCATGCCATTTAGGTGTCGTCTTTTTCCTGGCGAGCGATAGCGATCATGTAATTTTGGAGGGACCGGCCGTTTCCTACCGAAAAATTTACATTTTTATCTCGAAAGGTGATCTTGAGGATAATTTATTAAGTTTGATGGAGGCCTTGGAAGGAGTACACAATATTTATAAAACATGAATACACAAATAAATAACATCTAACCTCTTAAAAATGGAAATGTCTATGAATTGGTTATTGCATTGTGTAGTGTATCACCATAATATAATTATGTGCGATCTAATTATCATTATCCATGTATTTATCTCTTGTTCTTGCTTGGTACTGGCAACTGTCTCTTGTCACAGTTCTGTCTCTCACAAGTTAACCCCTTCAGCACGATGACGAATTTTTACCTTTAATTCTGGCAAAAAATATATTGTTTTAGGCACTTAAAGAAGGACGTATGTTGTTCAGAGGGCTTATTGAGATCGTATTTACCCATTTGAGTCCTAGAGGTAGATTATGAGCAAAAGAAATTCGTTTAATGATAACCATAGCATGATGAAAATTACGTAGACACCCTTCAAAATGTTCAAATGGTCGTTTCTAATAAAATAAAATATGCTTAATACATAGTTACTTTACTTGGATTCTTACATATGGCATTCATTGAAGACAGTTTAATCCTTGAACATGATTAGCTACATTATGTTCACTAACTCCAGTTCAACAACAGCATTTTATTAATAAATACATAAACAAATATAACGATTTCGTCTAAGAATAGTATATATGAGACAAAATAACACTAAATAAGGCGTCTTCCCCTTGAAGATGTTAAAATAGGAGGCAATCTTTTAGAACAATACTTAAAGGATTGGCCACTTCTTCCTCACCGGAGCCTCTCCATAAGCTGTGGGAAGCCCCGGAGTTACAACCCTCCTACTCTATATTTACTTTACCAATACACTGGGGATATATTGTCCACGCTCGCTTCCTGTTACCAGCAACTGATATATAAAACGTATTTTCAACCATATTTAGTATATAGATTGATTGCAATTAAATAACTGCAGAACAAACACCACAAGAGTGAGGGCAATCCTTTGGAAACATAAAACATTATGTTCATATTTCAGTGAACGTTTCATTATAATTTTTGTTTATGCTTAACCCTTTCGGTGCGGGGAGTTCCATTGGTAAGAATACGACCTGGTGGATAATTTCCCGCTAATACCGCTCACTATACGTCTCCTTAGTGCAATATCTGTAACCCAGACCAAATTCTAACAAGTTCCAATGTAAAGATTTGGGCGCATTATACAAGTATTAAGTCATTCATTCCAAGGCACGAGAACTTTGAATATATGGATGGAAAGTTTCCTCATACTGGCCTCGCCCATGGTCAGTCACCAAACATATAATTACCGTCGATCTCTTTTCCAACTCTGTCTTATATGCTTGGCTAACTCAATGAAATAATCTTTAGTTTTATCACCTAATTTGTTTGTTACACAGTATGAGCTATGGCCTGTGACATGAATTGAGCCCCACATTCAGACCTCGTATATACCATAGATACCACATATAAATGTAGAAGTAGCCCTGTTTTATTGTATTTCTGCTTCAAAAACACTTCTTGCTTGGACACACACCCTACCTCAACTAATGCATGGAGCAGACTCGTGTGAATATGTGTGAAAACTTAGCTCCCACAAAAATATTGTTATTTATATAACACGTACCAGTACATCGGCCGCAGTGAGTGGACTAAACGTGTTCAGTAATTATTAATTTAAACAGAGTATATATACTAGAGATGGACCGAGCGATTTGGCCAGAGATATTACGGAAAAGTTACATTTATATTCCATTTGCAATATTATCAAGGGCATATACAATTAGTTGAATATATTAAGCTTTCAAGAAAATAGTTTTAAAAGTGTGTTTTTTTTAAAGTGTTGGAAAAATTGCTTGGTGCATGATATGAAGGTGTTGCGGCAGAGGAGCGTAAGCACCAAAAGGAAGTTTGATCCATATTCCATAACGAAGGTTGAACAATTACTGTTTTAGAATGTTTTTTAAAGCTGCCCAAATCCATAGATTTGATATACATGAATTTGTTGGTATCATTGTACATTACTCATAATGATGAACACTTTCAACTGGGTACGAGTTTTTGGCCGATTTTGTTTTTCTTGAATGGAATTATCTTTGTCAATCAAATTTTCCTTCATCCTATGACTTAGATTGCTTTAAACTTTTTGTGTCCACGCTTTTTGACCCCATCATCCCTTGAATTTGGCTCTCTGTCACTCCTTTGGCTCTGGGGATAACATTCGTTACAGACGAAAACGAAGGATTATGCAACAAAGTTGCATAATCCTTTTTGTATTACCAGATAAAAAAAATTGTCAATAAACAGATTCTCCTTAAAAACACACATAATTATATTGATATATAATATGATAGGGTTGTCATCATTTTATCATGTGTTGCATTAACTCCAACTTTAATTGTAAATAATTCAAAACTTCCTTTTGGTGCTTACACTCCTCTGCCGCAACACCCCTCAATTATACACAACTATGATAGCAATATATAACGTAAGCTATACTGTATAGTGTGATTATAAGTAGTAATTTAATGTTTCCGTAGAGTCACGTTTTAAAGATAATCGAATGAACCATTTTATTTTACATTATATGCAAATATTATATAATATGTGTTTGCAGTTCGATTAGACACAAAGCCCAATAGGATTACGAAAAGGTAATTTCTTCTACCATTTGCTACTTTACCGCTTAAGCAAAAGAAATATAAATAGCCGTTTGTTTATGTACGAGTAGGTTTTCTAATATTGAGTTGGTTAAATCCCTCATTTCATATACTAGCTAAACATTAGTCAGTCCTTTTTTCACTACATTCCATCTTATTTAATAATACATACCAACGACGATGCCCTCTCCAGACTGCCGCTTCAAACCACACCACCTTCTGCAGCAGTTCGAGCCATCCATACCAGGACTCCACCGACCAGGACCAACAACACCTGCTACAACAATTCCAACACCCAAAAAAACATTTTCTCACAATTTCATCGAAAAGGAGACAACCTCTGCACAACAGAAGGAAAAATAGTAATTAGTCCTACCACAGCGCTAGCTACTAAGCAATCTCTCCATTCCCACAACGGCAACCACTTAGGCCAAAGAAAACTTCTCACCACCTTTCAAGAGATATACTGGACCCCATCAACCTACCTAAACGCAAAAAAATATAACAGAAGCTTGCTGTGCCTGCGCGTTGGGGAAAGACAAGACCAGAACTCAAGGACCTTCAGGAAAATTAAGAGCCTCCAAACCATGGCAACTCTTGGCAGTCGAAGTTATGGGACCCATGGAAGGAGTCAAAGGGTTCCAATATATAATAACATTCGTAGATACATATGTAATAGCCTGACTTGCCAAAGAACAATCTGCGTTTGCAGTTGCCGAGGCTCTTCTACAGCATGTTTTCCCTTACTTCGGGTTGCCCCACGTCATCCACTCCAACAACGTCCCCGAGTTAACAGGCCATGTCTGGACTCAGATATCCCAGATGTTCGGCTTCAAAATCAGCCATTCCTCCCCTTATTGGCTTCAAGGGAATTCAATCTGTGAAAGGAGTCGCCGCACCATTGCCAATCAAGTGAGAACCACGTTGCAACAAATGAACCCCACAGATTGGCCTAGCCAAGTCTGCATTGTGCAATGGGGCATCAACACCTGCCCTCGACAAGACGACGGATTAACACCTCACGAGAGAATTTTCGGAAATCCCCCACTGCTACTTCCGTTAAGACACTTGTTCGTCCCATCGGAGCCCTCACCAAACTTAAATCAGTCACTTGTCCACCTAAAAAACAGACTGAGACAACTCCAGTAACTCCGGCGGGTGCCCAACCCCGAAACGGCGGGTGCCCAACCTCGAAAAGGGTTGAAATAGGGGAGCTATCCCCCCGCCAAAGGCGACTTTCTAGGGCCTTTCCTAGCTGATGCCGAGAGGATTGGGTTCTAGTCATGTGGTGATGGGTTGGTCTATCAGAGTGAGAACTGAGCAATCTCTGCCATACCCATAGCTTACTCTGACTGTTCCTTTTACTTATATATTTTCTAGATCTCAAGTGACGGCGTCTCTTCCGTGGATTGACCTCCCAATCTACCAAGATTGGAAGCCAAAGCGTCACATTTTTCCCTTGCCCCTCAACTTTCTCTTCATAATTGCTGAGGGGCACAGGGCCCTGGGCGAGGCTTTGGTTTCCCGGGCGTTTCCGCACCCTCCTCAGCTCCCCGCCATGGAGTGGCTTCGGTCACCCAGGCTTTATTGTGGTCGGCGGGTAGGGTTCTGTGGGGGCGCTCGGTTATGGCCTTGGCCTTGCTCGGGGCCTTGGGGCTGTTCGGCCAGGCAGCATGGGGAACAACAACAACAACAACTCCAGTACCTCCAAGATCTCCAGCCCGACGAAACACCAAAAGTCAACACTCATCACGTCGGCGATCTTCATGGTGGCATAACTTCCTGTGCCATATAAGCTCAGACCAATATACAAAGGACCATTTGAAATACTGACAGTACCTAGACGGTTAATTACTACGGAGAGTCACACAAATATCGAAATCGTTATGTACAGTCTGTCAAAGATCCAGCTGACCCACCCTCGCTCTGGGACTTGCAGTTTTCTCTGGCAATACTTGGTGTAGTAAGGAGTTTTTTTTTTACAGGGATTGTGATTGGTCGATCTGATTTCGCCTATATAAGTGTCAGAAGACATATTAAACAAGGCAAAGGAAACAAATAGCCTAATGCAAATGTATACATCGCAATATATGATCATGAAATGTCACCAAAAGATTGTAGATATGCTTTAACAATTAAGCACATTATATTGATTGGTTGGCAACGCATATAAAACCCGTTGGCTGCCACAACTTACTCGAGTTTCAAGAATGTATATTCGTGTTTTAATGTTAGCTGCATAATGAAGGCGGTATTTGTCTTCACAATGTGAACATTGCATAATATAATTTGCC
Organism: Paralithodes platypus; assembly: GCA_032716605.1. NCBI lineage: Eukaryota > Metazoa > Arthropoda > Malacostraca > Decapoda > Lithodidae > Paralithodes > Paralithodes platypus. Next base: position 33,641,495 of record CM064554.1, read on the forward strand.
GTAATATACGGGACAGACACAGGTGACCCAGTAATGGCTAGTGGTATCCCTGCATAGCAGCGAACGGGTGTCTGCAGAGTTAAATGATTTTCCTTCATGAACGGAAATTGTAGAAATAAAGTGCTACCTCGAGGAATCTGTCGATATGAAGTTTTTCTTTCACCTAATAACACTCGGTCTCACTTTGTCATCATTCATTAACCAGTAGACAAAACGTAGGCATGACTAGAAATACGGTCCTATTTGTTATTCTACCTATTGTCAATGACGATATTAGTATTTACATGAACAAACCAAAAACCACAGACGGTGCAAGACATACTTTAGTGAGATACACTTGTATAAATTATGACGAGCCCTAAGCTATGTAATATGTTGATTGGTTAACGATATTTATCTTCCATCTAATCGCTGGTTAATTATTCTTCACACCACGCCATTTGCAATCATATTGAAATTTGATAGTCTGAATACAAATTAGCATAATACTCTCTCTCTCTCTCCGAAGAACTGGACAGGGTTCTCCAGTCATACCAACACATTTCTACTATACGTTTGTAATTATTGTGTATTATTAATGTTCATATTTAGTGGAAGTTAATCAGAAAGAAACAGATTGGTACTGAAGCTGAATAGTTTAGGTCATAGGATTTACCTTGAGACATGTTGGTAGGTCTTACGAGTAAGAAATGTGAAATTTAAGGTCGTTGCACACTGACACGACAGCGCCTTCAAGTCTGGCACGAACCCCACGACACATACAAATCCTATGTCTTGCCGAAATTACTAGAGATCGCGGCGAAAATGGCTGGCATCGTTAGTCTTATCTTAATCGTATCTCTTCCGCACGACTTGATAAGACTCTAGCGATGCCGATACAGCGGAGAAACAAATGCCACGAAGAAGATAGAAAAAGTCGTGCGAAGGGTACACGACTAGTCCACGGAAAAGATACGACCCAAAAGACTGCGATACAACTCAGAAGAATCGTATCGACGCCGTATCGACGCCTTGAGACGTGCAATCGGATTGAGGCTAGACACGCAGTTGCCAAGTTGCCAATTTTCCGCACGGAAGAGATACGGTCCGCACGAATGTAGGAAAAAAAAGGCACCGGAAAAAAAGGCACAGGAAAAAATGGCATATTATGAAAATCTATCAAAATGTTTAATTAGCGAACTTCATTATCCTGAATTTATTCCAAAATTATTTATTATTCAAGAATTATATAATTTTAATATATTTGTTATATTTATTGTACTTCTATATTTTGCTTTAACTCCTTGCGACATATATGACGCGATCGCGTCATATGGACTTATCTCTATACCTCTCCAATAAGTTTATGACGCAATTTTGCGTCATATGAGCTCAGTAAGTCCGATAAGTTACCATACGATAAAACCGTTGGTGGCAACCTCAGCCTCCTGCGATAATTCTAACGGCCGCAGTGTTGTTGTGAGTGTAGTGCGAGGCAGTGGCAATGATTCTGGGGCTCCCGCCTCCTCGGACTTACTGGAACATAATATGTCTGGGGGAGTTAATTACACTATATTTCTATTTAACCTAGACAGACCTAATGTGAAACCTCAATTGGACTATGCTGTTCAGTGTTGGTGTCCTTATTATAGAATGGATATTGACTCTCTGGAGGCAGTCCAACGAAGAATGATGCAAATGATCCACATTGTTAGAAATTTATCATATGAGGCTGATAACCCTTGGCTTGCATTCATTAGAAAGACGAAGATGTATAGGAGATATGATATAGGTGTTTAAGTGGATGCAAAGTATCAGGAAATATAAATAAGGTATTAAGGCTTAATAACGGCGAGATAACCCGTTCAAATGGCTTCAAATTGGATAAGTTTTGCTTTATAATAGATATAGGTAAGCACTGGCTTGGGAACAGAGTTGTGGAATTTTGAATTTATTGATAGAAATCTTGGCACCGCAACAACAAGGTCATATGGCGCCGAACAAGCTAACATATTTGCAGAAAACTAAAATCGTAAAACAACATGTGTAAAATTAGATATCAAGAGTAAAATCGATGCAATCATAAAAACTGAAAGAGGCCAGCCTTTTTCAAAAATAAAAACACATCGTCTCCAGGGGAACCAGCCTCCCCTCCAAGGACCGAAGAGAGACAGTAAGTACCATCTGTCTTCCGGTGCCGAAGAAGCAACCTCCGACGTAATTCAACCAAACTGGGACACTCAACCAGCAAGTGCCTGACAGTAAGGGGAACTAGACAGTCATCGCAGAATGGCGGTACACCTCCACACACAAGGAAACCGTGTGTGAGCCTGGTATGTCCAATGCGGAGGCAAGCCGAAGCAGTTTCTAATTTGCGAGGAATGGTAGGGCAAGCTCTTGGCGAGACTAATTTGGTAACTTCCCTGAGCTTATTAATAGTAACACAATCCCACCGTGCCTGCCAACAAGCGCGAACAGCAAACATGAGAGAAGTACGTAGATCTGAAGCAGGCAGAGGGTAATTTACGTTTGAAGGTCTCAAAGCTACAGCTTTCGCCAAAGCATCCACCCTTTCATTACGTTTGACACCAATATGCGCAGGGACCCAACAAAAATCCACTCTTTTCCCTCGACGATGAATGAGAAACAGCCACTCTAAAATCGCTAAAACTATAGGATGGGAAGAATTAAAAGATTCTAGAGCCATGAGAGCCCCTTGAGAATCACTAAAAATAGGAAAATGATTGTTGCGGTGAGCAAACACTAATTTCAGAGCTAAAATAATAGCAGACAATTCCGCAGTAAAAACCGAGGCAGCTAAAGGAAGACTACCTCCACGGCTAAAGTCAGGAAACACAACACCAAAACCAACACCGGAGGCAGATTTAGAGCCATCAGTATACACAGGCACAGAACTATTATGACTAGAAGAATGTTCCAAAAACAAATTAAGAAGAGACTGAGGAGTGACCGAATCCTTTGAACCTGTAAAAAACCTGCAGAATGATGGTTCAGGCAGGACCCAGGGGGCAATCCTTGAAATTTGCACGGGACTCACAGGACCCGTCGACAGATTAAGCTCCTTCATAACTTCACGAACTCTATAGCCAAAAGGACGAGGCATTCGAGGATGTTGACCATAATATGAAAAAAAAGATTGACCAGAGACACGGGTACAAACAAGAGAGTCTGGAAGGAGCCGAATCCGAAACCAACAATGTACAAACACAGATTGACGCAGTAAATCTAAAGGAGGTACACCAGCCTCCACCAGCAAGCTGGGAATCGGAGATGACCGAAAAGCTCCAGTTGCAAGACGGAGTCCAGCATGATGAACAGCATCTAGAGTCTTAAGGCTGGAGTCCGTGGCAGAGGAGTAGACCTCACAGCCATACGACAGCTTGGATGTGACAAATGCCTGAAACAAATGCAGGAGTGTTCTGCGATCAGCACCCCAAGAGGTGTGTGACAGAACCCTTAACAGATTCAAAGCCTTCATACACGATGCCTTTAGAATCGTCAAATGTGGAACCCAAGTCAAACGGCAATCAAACGTGAGAGCCAAGAACTTTGTCTCTGCCACACAACCGAGTCTCCTGCCACCGAGCATTAGATCAGGGTCTGGGTGAACCCCTCGAATCCTGCAAAAGTGCATAGCCACCGACTTTGATGGGAAAACCGAAAGCCCTTGGAATCAGCCCATGCAGAAATCCTGTCCAACGCAAGTTGCATACGTCTCTCAATAGCAGACATGCGGGAACCAGAAAACCAGATAGCCAAGTCATCCACATATAGGGACGAGGATACCCCAGCAGGCACAGCGTCTAGAATGCTATTGATGGCCGCCTCAAACAAAAATGCACTTAAGACACAACCCTGAGCGACACCTTCCTCCTGGCACAGTGGCGCAGAGAGGGAAGAACCCACACGAACCTGAAAGACATGATCAGTCAAGAAGTCTCTAAGCAATACCGGTAGGCGACCACGTAATCCAAAAGCATGAAGTTGCCGTAGGATTCCATGTCGCCAGGCTGTGTCATAAGCCTAAACACAGCCACAAGTTGATGCTTAGAGGCAAAAGCTTCACAGAATGAGGATTTAAGTCGGATAAGGTTGTCAGAAGTACACCGTAGCTTGCGGAAGCCACTCTGAGAAGGGGAGAGATGGCCGCCCCTCTCCAGACACCACTCTAGTCTGACATTGGTCATTTTTTCAAACAATTTGCATACACACGACGTTAAACAAATTAGGCGGTAATTAGAAACATTGCTATGATCCTTTCCAGGCTTAGGAATAGGAAGGACAATGCCCAACTTCCAGCTGGCAGGTAGAGTACCCTCTCCCCAAATCCTATTAAACAAGTCTAATCAAAACACCAAGGAGGCATTTGGGAGATGACGAAGCATGGCATATGGGATGTCGTCAGGACCAGGAGCAGTGTCACAACACCCCGAGAGGGCCGCACGCAGCTCACGAATACTGAAGTCAACATTATAAGTTTCACTGCCATGAGACCGGAAATTAAGACCCTGTCTCTCTTGGCTACGTCGGGCTCTTGCACAAGGTTTGGCATCATCCCTCTGGGAGACCTTGCAAAAATGAGTAGCTAGGGCAGAGGCTACTTCACCAGGTGCAAACACCAGATTACCTTTGATCTTCAACACTGGCGGAGAGGAGGGAGAAAACTTTCCAGATATCTTGCGTATTCTCTTCCACACCATAGGCAAAGGAGTGGAAGAAGTAATCGTAGAAACATAGGACCTCCACGAGCTTCGGCGAGCATCTTTCAGAACCCATCGATAGCGAGTACGCGTTTTGCGAAATTGAACTTTAAGAAAGAGAACCTCTCGGTTTGCATGATATCGACGAGATGCAGCTTTATAAACCCCCCGAGCAAAAGAGCAGGCTGCAGTCCACCATGGCACAGCTCTCCGGGAATATACACCCGAAGACCGTGGAATGGAACGAAGCCCTGCTTTAATCATAGTCATAGTCAAATAATGTTGGGCATCATCAATAGCTGGGAAATCATGTACAGTCAAATCAAGCTCACATAGTTGTTCAAAAAGAAGCTAGTCAGCCCTACCCAGACACCAGCGAGGCAAACGGGTAGTTGGAGTAAAGTGAGAGGACTGGACCAACACTGGATAATGGTCACTACCATGCAGATCATCCAAAACGTCCCAGGAAAAATCAAGCGCACAGTGAGGAGAAGTAATGGTGAGGTCAAGAACAGAAAAAGTGCCAGTCTGAACATGGAAATGGGTTGGTCTCCCATCGTTCAAGACAACCAAATCCAGATCACCAACCAAGGAGGCCAGAAGCTCACCCCGAAGATTGTAAACTGAATCACCTCATATTGGATGGCGACCATTAAGATCGCCAAGTAAAATAAAAGGAGTCTGAAGTTGTCGGATAATGGTCTCTAAATCAGATCGCAATATTGGGACTGAAGGGGGGAGGTACAGACAACAGATGCTAAAACACCTTTCAAGGTGCATCTGTACAGCTACAACCTGAAGGGGAGACTGTACAGCAAAGGAGGTGAATGGGACATCGGGACGACAGAAAATGGCACATCCACCGCTATGACCACCAGCCAGGGGAGGAGCGGAAAGGAAGACTGAATAACCCTAGGTGAAGGCAATGGTCGAAGCCCCACCATTGTCTCCTGAAGACACACACACAATGGATTCAGATCTGAGAGAAGTAATTGTAATTCCTCCCAGTTTGCCAATACACCACGACAATTCCATTGAAGACAAATTGTTGTAGCCATAAGGAGATACTAATTAAAAATTAAAAATATAAAAGATTAAAAGTACAAATACCTATGTAGGACTTCGCTGGGAAGGGTTTTAAAGCTCTTCTTCCCAGGGGTGGGTCCCGGTCTAACCAATCGAGAGGATAATGATGATAATCTAACGTCACAACGTGCGGAGGAATCTCTATCCACAGTCACAACCGCCCTAGCAGCAGTACGCGACCGAGGCACATAGACCCTTCGCTGAGACACACCTGCCTTGTCCGCAGCCCTCAACGAGTGATCAGGTGCCACGACAGGGTCACCTGGACCATGACCGTCCTCAATCAAATCAACCGAAGGCTGTTTGCACAGAGTTGTGGAAGTGTGTGGTTTGCTCAGGAACGGTAGAACATTTTCAAGTGCAAACTTGATAGTCATATGAATGATATGGGTTGGGTGTGAATGGAATCTGCCTGTGTGGGCCAGTCAGCCTTATGCAAAATTCTGGTTTCTTAAGTTCTAACCTAACCTATGGTGAGTACACTACCAGATATATATAATTACATTATGCAATGATGCATATTGCATCAAACACATTTTATTGATCTATTACTTCTTAATACAATATTTTGTTGTATGTGCCATTTTTTCCTATTCCGTAATTTGTGACATTTTTTCCGGTGCTTTTTTTCCTGTGACATTTTTTCCGGTGCCTTTTTTTCCGAGTACCGGTCCGCACGGCAGGCTTACGCACCAGAGGACGTTGATACGGGCCATACGGCTTTGATACGGACCATACGTCTTTGATACGGACCACACGATTGTGATACGGCGAGTTCGTGATGGAGACCAGACTCAGACGATTTTTTACAGTTGCCAGGGGATTCCCACAAACTTTTGAACAGCTCAAAATATCGTATCGACCCCCGATACGTCGCTTGGACCGTGAGAGTAACCCACGGCTAATTCCCGATATCCACGATTATGTTGCCGATTCGCCGTATCAGGCTGAAATTTCGAGCCGGGAACTCGCCTGGAGGGGCTTTTGTGTCAGTGTGCAACGACCTTTAGCAGTAGAAGTGGTGTTGGTGGAGGGATCTGTATAACGAATCATGCTAATCTCAACCTAGTGTCAGAGAGCAAGAAAGGCTAAGATACTCAAAATATACAATTGGGGAGGGGGGGGGGGGGAGGAAAGTGGATAGTTTGACAGGAGCCGCACAGGAAAATCGACTTTATATAATCATGAATAATAGTATACAATATATGGATTAATCAACAATACTGTATAATGGTACTGTTGTAAATAATTTGTATATTTATATATAAAATGGAATGCAGTTATTATGCATTAGTGTACTTAGTTTCACATATTGTGACTGTTCAATACCATTGTCATTTGTCACCATGTCTATTGGGGTATTATATGACCTTAAGTGTAGGTTAAATATACATATTTTTCAGTCTGAATAAACGTTGTCTCAGATATTTTCGTCGAAGCGATGGTTATATTCAGCAATTGTCATATGAATTCAGCATGCATTAAGTGATGTGTGTAGGTAATGAAGAGCTTAAACGTGAACAACAATAATAACTGATATTTGGCGAATATATATCTATATTATTAAATCAGTTTGTGTGTCTGTTTGTCTGTCTGTGTGTTCTTAATAGGCGGCCGCAGTTTTGGACCTGGGGAGCTGAAACTTTGCATGTGGGTGTCAATTGACCTGGGCCAGGTCATAGAGGGGGCGAGGCCACGATCGGAGGTCGTTTCGAAGCCGAAATTGAAAACAAAGTAAAATAAAAAATTGCCGTTTGGGGCAGAAGGAGGCCTCCGATCGAAAAGGTGTATGGAACGAAAGTTGTTCGCAGCCCCCCAAAATGGGGGTATAGATGAGGTCAGATCCAAAATCGGAGGTCATTTAGCGGCCGAAATCGAGGTCGCCGTTTAATGAGGCACAGGGAGATCGAGGTCGGTGATTTTTTTTTTTTTTTTTTAAAGAGACAATGAACGGAGGAAGGAAAAATACAGATAAAACAAAAAGGTCCATGTGCCTAAAGACATCCTCCATTCATAAAATGTTTGTAACAACTGGATTTAAACTTTTGTAGATTGCAAGTTTGTGGAAAGCAATTCGAGGGAAGTGAATTCCAAAGAGTAGTAGTTCTAGGGATAAATGAATTTTGATAAGCAGAAGTTCTGCATTGTGGAGGAGAAAGTGTAAATTCATGGGCGCTCTCAGCTACCCTAGTTCTACGGGGAAAGATGTGGAGAGGCGGCACAATTGAAGCAAGTTCCTCGGAACAATTGCTGTGAAAATATCTGTAGAATAATGCAAGGGATGCAAAGTTTCTTCGTATGGATAATGTAGGAAGGTCCTGTGTGATTGCAGGGTTATTGATTAATCTAATAGCTTTATTTTGAATTTTGTCCAACTGCCTCAATGCAACCACTCCACTTCCACTCCACAGAGGTGAACAGTAATCCATCTGAGAACGCACATGACTTATATATTACGGCCAACTGCTCGTCAGTGAAGAATTCTCGAACTCTGTACAGGAGTCCCAGTTTTTAGAGGCATTCTTAGCAATGCTTCTAACATAATGTGTCCAGCTCAAGTTAGTAGTTAGTGTTACACCGAGAATGTCAATACTCGGGGAAGTGGGAATATTTACATCATTAAAAAATATATGGGAGTCCGTGAGATTCTGTCGGTTAGAAAATTGAATGTACTTGGTTTTCTGTGCATTAAAGGAAACTAGATTCTTTTGTCCCCATTCATTAATTCTAGAAAGGTCCTGGTTCAGAGAAATTGCAGTGTTTATTTTTGAATTTATAAGATAAGGTTGGGTGAAAGAATTGGTAAATGTGAAGGAACTGTGGAGTGTTCAGTCATCTGCGTAGGAATGTATTGGATTATGAGTGGTAGATATGAGATCATTGATATGAATGAGGAACAGAGTTGGTGCCAAAACTGATCCCTGGGGAACACCAGCATTTATTGAGTGAAATTGAGAATAAAGGCCATCTACCATTACACATATTTTTCTGTTATGAAGATAAGAAGAAATTAGTGGAACTAATGATGCAAGGCCGTAGTGTGACATCTTCGACAATAAGGATTGATGCCAGACTCTATCAAATGCCTTTGATATATCCAGTGCTATTGTATGTGTTTCACCATGGTGTGTAGCCTGGTTGATTTGATGCATTTTATTTTTATTTATTTTTTTCTATATTCCAACTTACTTCCTCTCGGGCATAGGCTGAGAGCCTTAACATTCACCGCTTTACAATGAACAGTGAAGCCCGTGAGGTCTTGTTCCAGTCTAGGGAGTGAGACATGTGAAGCACGTAGAGTACAACGAGCACCTGCCATCTTGCCTTCACATGAGGCACGGTGCTCACTGATGGCCCGAAACGACCCCATCTCTGAAGCCACCTCGTTCCCGTGCTTCACTGTCTCACCCCCTACACTCGGACTCTCACACTTACACACACACAACGCCACCTGTTGAGCAGATAACTCACCAGGCATTGCGCCCCTATAGCATATTTTGAATATGGGAATATTCATACAGTGCTATTTTAATCAGGGAACAATGAGGGTATTTTATTGACGTTTCGGGCTAACCCTGATGATGATGATACAATAATCCAAACCTTTTACCATCCCAAACAGAGACCTTACCCACCCGCCCTACCCCTACCTTACCCCCACTTCCTATCAACACACCAAAATGCCCTCTACCTATTCCAACTCATACCCCTAACTTTCCCAGCTATCCTACTACCCTTCCTCCACCTACTCGAGCCTTATCAGCCCCACCTGGGTTCGCCACTATTCCTACCACCCAACCTTTATCCTCACCCCTTCCACCTTTACCTATCCATCCAACTCCTATCCAGATAACTCCACCCCCCACAAAGCCTACCATACCCTCTCTTCAATACTTATCCAAACCCTCATCTTCAGCCAATTCAGAACTTCCCCTTTGTACCCCATCCCCTCCTACAAACCTATCCACCCCAACCCATCATTTTATCCAAGCCCAAAACCTGCCCACCAACCCCCAAAATCTATCTCCTCAAACCCTTCCCTCTCCTCTTAAACCTCCTTCTCAACCCCCGTCTAAACTTACAACCCCAACCCCTCCCCACTCCAAACGACGACAACCCCGTTTTCGCACATCCCCACCATTAACTTCTTCTCCAGCTCCTATCTCACAGCCGAGGTACTCCAAGTTTGGCTGACTATTGACCAGAACACAAACATGGGAGCCTATTGTCGCCAAGCCGAAATCTACCACCAAACCCTTCAAGCCTGCTGCTCAACCCTTCAAACCCACACCTGCACCTGTCAACCCTACACCTGTCAACCCTGCATCTGTTGACCCTACACCTGTCAACCCTACACCTGCCGACCATTTACCTGTCAACCCTACACCTGCCAACCCTACACCTGTCAACCCTACACCTGCCGACCCTATACCTGTCAACCCTGCACCTGTTGACCCTACACCTGCCGACCCTGCACTTGTTCCAGCACCACCTACACCCCCCCCCCCACCCATCTTCTAGTACACCTGACTCCCCCAAACCCACTCCATCTCGCCACAACTCAAATAACCAAAATTCCAACATCGCAGTAAGCTCAAGCTCCTCTCACACTGAACCAACCACGAATACCCCCCCTAAAGTAAATATCAACAAAACTCCCCCTAAATTAAATATTTCCAAGCCCCTCCCCCAACTCTCAGACTATACCCAGTGACCCCGCCCTTCCAAAATAGTAAGTCCCACCACTGATCCAGATCCAGACACACCTCCCAAAATGAGGGTCAACAGCCTATACCTCAAAGTGAACAACGAACAACAAAAAATCACCACTCCAGGCCAACTACTCAACATACTCCAGCACTCTAATGTTCCTCTACCCCTCACCGTGTTTCGGGATGCGAATGGCCGCAACAACATAAAAGCAAGAGTGTGGTACTACTTTCTCCAAAATCCGCATCGAAACCTGCAAGACGTACATGCTCCAAGCCCGAGACTTTTTTTTGGAAGGCGATGGTGAGATGACGGGGTCTGGACAAGATATGCCAAATATATCCAACCACCTGCTCCCGTCTTCACATAACACCTCAGACCAAATCTGACGCATAACTTCCACAAGAAGTCAAGAACCACAACCATGGCCCTCCAGGACCACCATCAACATCAAGTCAGAAAACGGAACTCAACCATACCCGAATACGCACCCCCAGGCACAGCTCTCACAGAAAACGATGAGCGTGGGAATCCCAGGAATTCCAGGGAGAGCTCCTAAAGCCCCCAAACCCACCAGTGATAACTTGTGACACACCTGAAGTTATGCAAATTTACTATCAAAACCCCCAGTAGAGTACCAAGCTAATTATGCAACAAGTACTAGCATCACTAATAAACAAGCCCTTTCAGATTCAACTTATCTCTCCAATACTAAAAATTAGGAAAACGCCAACTCTAGCCAAGTAACAATTCACTTCTAAATAACCACCAGGTCAAACCTATGGCAAATAAGACCAAAACTTCCCAAGCATCATTCCCAACTAAGTCACAGAGTCAAAAAAATATTAGTGCAACCCCTTCCATCCCTAAACTCAAGATCAAGATATCACGCACACCCCTATTACCCCGAGAGCAAAGCCCCCTGATGCCTACCAAAAAGGAGTTACTACCTGCACTGACCAAGGGTAAGTCAAGCAATCAGTCTACTGGCTTTATTCCTAATTTGGAATATAATATCGGGATCCCTAGGTTAGAAAAGGATCAGTCAAGTGTAACCTCTAGTGAGGAACTTCCTGTGCTGTTAATAAGTAGTAAACATCCGGTTATTCAGAGACTTGACAACATATATATAGGAAGTCCCAATACCTCAGGTGAAGCTAGTAGCTTTGATACTAATCTAGATGCTAGATTAGTCTCACTGTACCAAACCGATATTTTGTAATAAATCTCGAGTCAATCCAACAACCCAACTCGGTGCAGAGAGTAATCGAGAGTGTCGTGTAGAAAGAAAGAAGAAAATAGATAGAGCCAGACGCATTAAGTTGTGTGGACCAGAACCTAGGGAGCGTGTGTGAAGCCTCCAGGTCCCTGTGATCAACCGTTGGACAACTTCGACAAGTGAAACGTGCTTGCCAAACGCTCTACCAGTGCCTTTCTTCTACCTAAGCCTTTAAGACTTGGTGTTCTTTTGTTTCGTAATGGTAACGATGATTGCAATTAGGGTTAACTTGGTATGTTGAGATTCATAGTTTAACGTAAGAATCGAAGATTATCCATTCTTCCCTATTTTATTTATTATCAGTTACTCTGCTAAGGGAGAACACTTACACATCTATAGTGGGATAAATATTTATATACTTCCTCGAGTACAGTCTCCTGTATTCCTTACATGGAAATATACATATGTTTGTCCGGGAATAAATACATGCACATAAAAACCAGTGAGCGCTTATTCAGACCTAGTTTCTATGCTATTTTCATCATCTGGGTACATCACTATCGTAGATAGTTTATGCATAGAGTATTTCTCATCAGTCACATATTGATGACTATTATTATTATGCAGTACAATTCATTCGTACACCTTTTGAGTTATTCTAGCTCTATGTTTATTCAAGTTGCATTAACTTATGGTTTGCTTTGAAGTTCAGTCACGCATACATGACTATTATCTAAATCTTATGTATTCATGAATTTATATTCATAATTGTTACTCTTTGAGTTATTAGAGTTTTATCTCTAATTCAAGTTACTATAACTTATTGTTTGTTTTGAAGTCAAGTAGTGTCTTAATTAACATACCTTCAGTACCGCGTGTATGCTAGCGCAGTAACTATTATTTACTCTGAGGGAAGCCATATTTAGAGCTTATCATTATTTTCTTTCAGGACATTACTTATTGTGATTGAGACTTAAGATCTCTGTGTATTATTATTTATATGTTCCATCTGTAACATTATTATTATTTATATGAATGTTACACATATAATATTTTTCAAACGCCATATGAGAATGTACCTTAGCTATTAAGGAATAAACTTGTGAACCATTACTGTGTATTTTGTGTCCATTGATTATTATTTGAGTGAAGTTATAGAGCCAAGGCTAGTTGTTTCCCAGCGGAGAGAAAACCCAAGTTGTTGATTAGCGCTGATTCCTAAGGTGGAAATCGCTATCAAATTATTTCATGTTTTATTATAACATGGCATAACAGTTTTGGTAAAATATGTTATACTTTATGTATAATACTTACAGCTGTCTACATTTTTCCTCAAACATAATGAATACAGCGTGTTCTTTCCATGTCCCAAGAATTGTGTTGAATAACACTTTTTCACTGATTCATAATATTACGTTAACACCTAACGAGCGGCCTAGGCGGTAATTTATATGTACCGCCCAGCGGGGTGTTTTTACCCTAAATAGGGTTGTTTACGTGATCATTTTCATGCCTAAATAAGACCCAGAGCGTAAAACAAGTATCTATCCCTGAAAGGGCATAAACAGAGCTTTCCAATGACACCTCAACCATCCTTGTACGACCACTGGTTTCCCTGCAACGATCGTGCAACACGAGTGCAAAGACCATGTAATTAGGTACTTTCCCTACATAATTCCCTGTGTAGCAAGTGTGAGGGGGGATGGAAGGGTGGTTTTCACTTCAGTTGGCCCACCGCGGTGGTGGGCGCCGGTCATAGCCTTACTACGCTCCTCACACCGCTCAGCTCTCTCTCTCTGCAACATTACGTGCTGAAAATGGCACACAACATAAGTTGTGAACCGCCACTTAGTCCAAATTTCTTTCACACGACATAAGTTGCGCGCCGCCAAAGAAGGGTTAATGTCAATGGTCATAGGTTTATTACCGGTAAATTATTCAAAATATTTTCTTAAAGCATTAGTTGATACTATATTTGCTTACAACCAAGTAGATATCCTTGGTAGTTCTGTATTTTTAGGAGTATAGTTGGTTGTTGGAAGGAACATAATAATTGATATTGGTTCAGGGGTAATTTATCGAGAGGACTTCCCTAGTGGTTAAGGCCCCATTAATTGCTCTTTCCATTCACATATGCATAGCCTACGTGAGTTGCAGTTGGGATGTGTGTACATGCTTAGATTGATATGCAGGATTCGAAGTTGCATAATAAATCGTAGGCAGTGTCCACCATTCTTTAACTGCCTACGTGGTGCGATGCATAAGGTGTTGATTTTCGGTGTGAGCATCCTGGATTCGAATCCACGGACTGCCACATGTGTTTGTAAATTTCATTAATCGATTTTAGGAGTATAGTTGGTTGTTGGAAGGAACATAATAATTGATATTGGTTCAGGGGTAATTTATCGAGAGGACTTCCCTAGTGGTTAAGGCCCCATTAATTGCTCTTTCCATTCACATATGCATAGCCTACGTGAGTTGCAGTTGGGATGTGTGTACATGCTTAGATTGATATGCAGGATTCGAAGTTGCATAATAAATCGTAGGCAGTGTCCACCATTCTTTAACTGCCTACGTGGTGCGATGCATAAGGTGTTGATTTTCGGTGTGAGCATCCTGGATTCGAATCCACGGACTGCCACATGTGTTTGTAAATTTCATTAATCGATTTTAGGAGTATAGTTGGTTGTTGGAAGGAACATAATAATTGATATTGGTTCAGGGGTAATTTATCGAGAGGACTTCCCTAGTGGTTAAGGCCCCATTAATTGCTCTTTCCATTCACATATGCATAGCCTACGTGAGTTGCAGTTGGGATGTGTGTACATGCTTAGATTGATATGCAGGATTCGAAGTTGCATAATAAATCGTAGGCAGTGTCCACCATTCTTTAACTGCCTACGTGGTGCGATGCATAAGGTGTTGATTTTCGGTGTGAGCATCCTGGATTCGAATCCACGGACTGCCACATGTGTTTGTAAATTTCATTAATCGATTTTAGGAGTATAGTTGGTTGTTGGAAGGAACATAATTAATTGATATTGGTTCAGGGGTAATTTATCGAGAGGACTTCCCTAGTGGTTAAGGCCCCATTAATTGCTCTTTCCATTCACATATGCATAGCCTACGTGAGTTGCAGTTGGGATGTGTGTACATGCTTAGATTGATATGCAGGATTCGAAGTTGCATAATAAATCGTAGGCAGTGTCCACCATTCTTTAACTGCCTACGTGGTGCGATGCATAAGGTGTTGATTTTCGGTGTGAGCATCCTGGATTCGAATCCACGGACTGCCACATGTGTTTGTAAATTTCATTAATCGATTTTAGGAGTATAGTTGGTTGTTGGAAGGAACATAATAATTGATATTGGTTCAGGGGTAATTTATCGAGAGGACTTCCCTAGTGGTTAAGGCCCCATTAATTGCTCTTTCCATTCACATATGCATAGCCTACGTGAGTTGCAGTTGGGATGTGTGTACATGCTTAGATTGATATGCAGGATTCGAAGTTGCATAATAAATCGTAGGCAGTGTCCACCATTCTTTAACTGCCTACGTGGTGCGATGCATAAGGTGTTGATTTTCGGTGTGAGCATCCTGGATTCGAATCCACGGACTGCCACATGTGTTTGTAAATTTCATTAATCGATTTTAGGAGTATAGTTGGTTGTTGGAAGGAACATAATAATTGATATTGGTTCAGGGGTAATTTATCGAGAGGACTTCCCTAGTGGTTAAGGCCCCATTAATTGCTCTTTCCATTCACATATGCATAGCCTACGTGAGTTGCAGTTGGGATGTGTGTACATGCTTAGATTGATATGCAGGATTCGAAGTTGCATAATAAATCGTAGGCAGTGTCCACCATTCTTTAACTGCCTACGTGGTGCGATGCATAAGGTGTTGATTTTCGGTGTGAGCATCCTGGATTCGAATCCACGGACTGCCACATGTGTTTGTAAATTTCATTAATCGATTTTAGGAGTATAGTTGGTTGTTGGAAGGAACATAATAATTGATATTGGTTCAGGGGTAATTTATCGAGAGGACTTCCCTAGTGGTTAAGGCCCCATTAATTGCTCTTTCCATTCACATATGCATAGCCTACGTGAGTTGCAGTTGGGATGTGTGTACATGCTTAGATTGATATGCAGGATTCGAAGTTGCATAATAAATCGTAGGCAGTGTCCACCATTCTTTAACTGCCTACGTGGTGCGATGCATAAGGTGTTGATTTTCGGTGTGAGCATCCTGGATTCGAATCCACGGACTGCCACATGTGTTTGTAAATTTCATTAATCGATTTTAGGAGTATAGTTGGTTGTTGGAAGGAACATAATAATTGATATTGGTTCAGGGGTAATTTATCGAGAGGACTTCCCTAGTGGTTAAGGCCCCATTAATTGCTCTTTCCATTCACATATGCATAGCCTACGTGAGTTGCAGTTGGGATGTGTGTACATGCTTAGATTGATATGCAGGATTCGAAGTTGCATAATAAATCGTAGGCAGTGTCCACCATTCTTTAACTGCCTACGTGGTGCGATGCATAAGGTGTTGATTTTCGGTGTGAGCATCCTGGATTCGAATCCACGGACTGCCACATGTGTTTGTAAATTTCATTAATCGATTTAGGAGTATAGTTGGTTGTTGGAAGGAACATAATAATTGATATTGGTTCAGGGGTAATTTATCGAGAGGACTTCCCTAGTGGTTAAGGCCCCATTAATTGCTCTTTCCATTCACATATGCATAGCCTACGTGAGTTGCAGTTGGGATGTGTGTACATGCTTAGATTGATATGCAGGATTCGAAGTTGCATAATAAATCGTAGGCAGTGTCCACCATTCTTTAACTGCCTACGTGGTGCGATGCATAAGGTGTTGATTTTCGGTGTGAGCATCCTGGATTCGAATCCACGGACTGCCACATGTGTTTGTAAATTTCATTAATCGATTTTAGGAGTATAGTTGGTTGTTGGAAGGAACATAATAATTGATATTGGTTCAGGGGTAATTTATCGAGAGGACTTCCCTAGTGGTTAAGGCCCCATTAATTGCTCTTTCCATTCACATATGCATAGCCTACGTGAGTTGCAGTTGGGATGTGTGTACATGCTTAGATTGATATGCAGGATTCGAAGTTGCATAATAAATCGTAGGCAGTGTCCACCATTCTTTAACTGCCTACGTGGTGCGATGCATAAGGTGTTGATTTTCGGTGTGAGCATCCTGGATTCGAATCCACGGACTGCCATGTGTTTGTAAATTTCATTAATCGATTTTAGGAGTATAGTTGGTTGTTGGAAGGAACATAATAATTGATATTGGTTCAGGGGTAATTTATCGAGAGGACTTCCCTAGTGGTTAAGGCCCCATTAATTGCTCTTTCCATTCACATATGCATAGCCTACGTGAGTTGCAGTTGGGATGTGTGTACATGCTTAGATTGATATGCAGGATTCGAAGTTGCATAATAAATCGTAGGCAGTGTCCACCATTCTTTAACTGCCTACGTGGTGCGATGCATAAGGTGTTGATTTTCGGTGTGAGCATCCTGGATTCGAATCCACGGACTGCCACATGTGTTTGTAAATTTCATTAATCGATTTTAGGAGTATAGTTGGTTGTTGGAAGGAACATAATAATTGATATTGGTTCAGGGGTAATTTATCGAGAGGACTTCCCTAGTGGTTAAGGCCCCATTAATTGCTCTTTCCATTCACATATGCATAGCCTACGTGAGTTGCAGTTGGGATGTGTGTACATGCTTAGATTGATATGCAGGATTCGAAGTTGCATAATAAATCGTAGGCAGTGTCCACCATTCTTTAACTGCCTACGTGGTGCGATGCATAAGGTGTTGATTTTCGGTGTGAGCATCCTGGATTCGAATCCACGGACTGCCACATGTGTTTGTAAATTTCATTAATCGATTTTAGGAGTATAGTTGGTTGTTGGAAGGAACATAATAATTGATATTGGTTCAGGGGTAATTTATCGAGAGGACTTCCCTAGTGGTTAAGGCCCCATTAATTGCTCTTTCCATTCACATATGCATAGCCTACGTGAGTTGCAGTTGGGATGTGTGTACATGCTTAGATTGATATGCAGGATTCGAAGTTGCATAATAAATCGTAGGCAGTGTCCACCATTCTTTAACTGCCTACGTGGTGCGATGCATAAGGTGTTGATTTTCGGTGTGAGCATCCTGGATTCGAATCCACGGACTGCCACATGTGTTTGTAAATTTCATTAATCGATTTTAGGAGTATAGTTGGTTGTTGGAAGGAACATAATAATTGATATTGGTTCAGGGGTAATTTATCGAGAGGACTTCCCTAGTGGTTAAGGCCCCATTAATTGCTCTTTCCATTCACATATGCATAGCCTACGTGAGTTGCAGTTGGGATGTGTGTACATGCTTAGATTGATATGCAGGATTCGAAGTTGCATAATAAATCGTAGGCAGTGTCCACCATTCTTTAACTGCCTACGTGGTGCGATGCATAAGGTGTTGATTTTCGGTGTGAGCATCCTGGATTCGAATCCACGGACTGCCACATGTGTTTGTAAATTTCATTAATCGATTTTAGGAGTATAGTTGGTTGTTGGAAGGAACATAATAATTAATAAAATTATTGAAGGGAGAAATGCGGGCAAAAGCTAGTCACTCCCATATCTTACTAATTGTTGGCATAATCGATAAGGGACGATAGTTTGAGATCTAGAGGGCGTCTCCACCTATATGTACTGGTGTATTATTTTGTTATTAAGGTTTTATAGAACTAAGTCTTTTTTTTACGATAAATTCACTTGTTCGATTAACTTTGGGGATATTGTAATACTTAAGCAGTATGTATAATATTTGTTTTGTGAATTTCATCATTACTTTGGCCAGAAAGGCTAAGGAGGTAGTAATCGCTTTTTCTGGACCACCTTCTCCCTCATGTTTAGCATATTAGTTTTGAGGTTTTAAGACGTTCGTTCCGTTAGTTTGGCGATTTTGAGACCTTTCGCCTCATTTTTGTATCAATATTAAGACTTCTCGTGCCCTTTAGGTTTCGATGTTTTCCTGGCGAGCGATAGCGAACCTCTAATTTTAGAACTAAAAACTAAATTAATAAATATATAAACAAAAAACCAAGCACTACCCCCTTAAGGCAATTAAGGTACTATATTTGATATTAATTTAAGTCTGAAGATTTTATTTAATGTATACTGTATGTTTAAAAAACAAAATTGAATTGGAAATTATTCCCATATAAATGTGTCTAGCTTTATTATATGGAAATTAATATACCAATTTGTTTACTGGTCGTAAGTAAGTTTGTTAGATTTGTTTAATATCATCAAAGATATTCCGTCCGATTTTACAATAATTTTTAACGAGTTCATCTATACTTTGTTTTAGCACACACAACCTACTGCTAATACATATATAAATATAGTTTTATATTCTAGATTACATTTCATCTATTGGCATACTGATGAAACAATAATCAACTCAGAGTAACAGTAGTATACATACAACCTAACTGGTAGACATACAATAGTTGGCTTCGGCCTCTCTCTTATCCGCCTTTAAATTTCCCTTCATCCATGGCCTTAAAAATCGGGTGCAGCTTTACAACTTCTCGATAATATTCCTCGCTCTCAAATAGGGGGGGGGGGGGGGATTTGGTGGAAGGGGGGAACTGGTAAAACATTCAATTCGAGGAAAGGAAAGTGGGTTGTTGGGGCTGGTGGAGCTGGTCCTTTACGGTATCACTGCCAAGATGTCAAACAAAGGAGATAATCACAGTGAGCGAGAAACAAGAAATAGACAAACAACGAGTGGTGATGGTGGTGGTGGAAAGACCGGATCGAGGAGGAAAGGTAGGAGGAAGGGAGGCCAGGAGAATATTGGTAAATCCTGTTGAAGCCTTCGATTGTTCAGGCTATATCTTTGCCGCCCTTGGAGAAAGTTGGGAGGAGTTGGGTTAAAGTGATAGGGTTTATGTTTTGGTTGGTGTATTTATATATTGTATTATTTTATTAGTTTCCTCGCTAGACCTTCAAGCTTTAAAAAACACCCCATAGACTCACCTTCAAAATAAACTGCCCTCTTAATTAATATTGCAGGCTCGCTCTGGCTCGCCAGGAAAAAATCGACACCTGAATGGCAAGAAAGGTCCTAATATTGAAAACACAACAATATTGGGGTGAATGGTCTTAGAATCAGCAAACTAATGGGACGAACGTCATATAATCTGAAAACTAATTAGGCTGAACATGAAGGAGGACCAGAAAAACTACCCACCTCCCCTTAAGGACAGTAGAAGCGGGGAGGGAGCAAGAAGAGAGAGGAGAAGGAGAAGGAAAATAAGAAAGGGGAAGAATAGGATAATACGGAGGAGGAGTGATAGCATGGTTACTTGTATATAGACTTTGGGTTGGAGGAGCTGGGTAAAGCTAGCAGATGAGAAGAAAGAAAGGGAGGGTGGGGGTCAGAGAGGGAGAGGAAACCGAATCAAAGCAGGGGCAGTAGTAAATGTATGGAAGAATTAATTAATACAGAAGGTATGCGTGGTTGGACGAAGCATTGCAGTAAACATATATGAAACAACATAGATCTACATTAAACACACCCCAACTAGTGGAACACACATCCATTTTGAAGCAATGTCACGATTGTTCACACCTTCAGGTCATCGAAGCATTATATATATATATAACAATCATATAACAGGAATTTTTTTTTTTTTTTTTTTAAGAGACAATGAACGGAGGAAGGAAAAACATAGGAAAAAGGAAAAACAAAAAGGTCCATGTGCCTAAAGGCATCCTCCATTCATAACATGTTTGTAACAACTGGATTTAAACTTTTGTAGATTGTAAGTTTGTGGAAAGCAACTTGAGGGAAGTGAATTCCAAAGAGTAGTAGTTCTAGGGATAAATTAATTTTGATAAGCAGAAGTTCTGCATTGTGGAGGAGAAAGTGTAAATTCATGGGCGCTCTCAGCTACCCTAGTTCTACGGGGAAAGATGTGGAGAGGCAGCACAATTGAAGCAAGTTCCTAGGAACAATTGCTGTGAAAATATCTGTAGAATAATGCAAGGGATGCAACGTTTCTTCGTATGGATAATGTAGGAAGGTCCTGTGTGATTGCAGGGTTATTGATTAATCTAATAGCTTTATTTTGAATTTTGTCCAACTGCCTCAATGCAACCACTCCACTTCCACTCCACAGAGGTGAACAGTAATCCATCTGAGAACGCACATGACTTTTATATATTACGGCCAACTGCTCGTCAGTGAAGAATTTTCGAACTCTGTACAGGAGTCCCAGTTTTTTAGAGGTATTCTTAGCAATGCTTCTGACATAATGTGTCCAGCTCAAGTTAGTAGTTAATGTTACACCGAGAATGTCAATACTAGGGGAAGTGGGAATATTTACATCATTAAAAAATATATGGGAGTCAGTGAGATTCTGTCGGTTAGAAAATTGAATGTACATGGTTTTCTGTGCATTAAAGGAACTAGATTCTTTTGAACCCATTCATTAATTCTAGAAAGGTCCTGGTTCAGAGAAATTGCAGTGTTTATTTTTGAATTTATAAGATCGGGTTGGGTGAAAGAATTGGTAAATGTGAAGGAACTGTGGAGTGTTGAGTCATCTGCGTAGGAATGTATTGGATTATGAATGGTAGATATGAAATCATTGATATGAATGAGGAACAGAGTTGGGGCCAAAACTGATCCCTGGGGAACACCAGCATTTATTGAGTGAAATTGAGAATAAAGGCCATCTACCATTACACATATTTTTCTGTTATGAAGATAAGAAGAAATTAGTGGAACTAATGATGCAAGGCCGTAGTGTGACATCTTCGATAAAAAGGATTGATACCAGACTCTATCAAATGCCTTTGATATATCCAGTGCTATTGTATGTGTTTCACCATGTTGGTCTGTAGCTTGGTTGATTTGATGCATAAGAAGGCAAAGAATGTCTGCAGTTGATCGACATCGTCTAAAAATATATTGCCTATCACTGATTAATTTATTATTTTCAAGATGCTTAATTATGTGATTATTTAATATAATTTCAAAGACTTTACCAAGAATGGAAGTTATAGCTACTGGTCTGTAGTTTGATGGATCTGAAGAGGCACCTTTTTTAGGAACTGGATGGATGTTTGCTTCTTTCCAGGGTACTGGGAAGCATGAGGTATGAGTACACAGACGTAACAATTTTGCCAATACAGGAGCGAGCACCAAAGAGCAATTCTTAAGTACTATTGGAGGAATTTCATCTGGACCAGGAGCCTTATCTACTGAGAGATTCTGCAAACTAGTTTTGACATGTCTGGTGTGGATCTTAAGCGAGGGAATTTCAGGCGAATTAAAATTAAGTACAGGGACATCTTGATTTATTTCATCTAAGGTTGAGTTGGTGGAGAAAATATTCGCAAGAAGGTTATATTTACCTCGTGGGTCACTTACAAGATTGCCAGTCGGAGATTTTAATGGTGGAATGGATGAAGCAGTAGTAAAGTTGGATTTGAATGAGTTAAAAGTAGACCAAAATATTTTGTTATCATTTGGATTATTTAGACGTTTATTTGCCTGCTTGTGGAGAAAGTTTAATTTAGTTAGGTTTAATACAGTTTTGGCATGATTTCTGATGTTTCTAAAGCAATTAAAGGCTTCATGTGTTTTTGATCTTGTGTATGCATTGTAGGCTATTGCTTTTTGTTCAGTTACTCTAGCACAATTATGGTCAAACTATTTAGGTGAATTAGATCTTTTACTGTACTTTTGATGAGTAATAAAAGTTTCCATTCCAATTTTTACAAAATCTTGTATGTGGCTCAAGGTGGAGTGTGCATCATTAGAAAAGAAAGAGGTCCAGGGAGTATCAATAAAGAAACCTTGAAGACCCTCCCAGTCTGCCCTATCGTAATGCCATTTAGTCACCAAAACAGGTTCAGAGTGGGAAGGTGTGGTAGGTGATAGACAGGTGGCCTGTATCAGACAGTGATCAGAATATCTAAGCGGGGACCTCACTGTAACATCATAATTTTCTGAATTGGTTGTTAAAAATAAGTCCAGTAGGTGGGAATTATGATTAGGATTATCTGGTACACGGGTGGGTTGGTTGACTAGTTGAGTGAGATTAAATGAGTCTGCTTATAGCTCACATTCAAGACCAGCATCATCAGTCCTGGCTGAATGAGTGAGCCATTCAACATTATGGACATTAAAATCACCCAACACAGTGATTTCAGAAGAAGCATTTAAGTTGAGGACACTGAGTTGTGAGGACAGAGAATCCAAAAGACTTTGCTCTGGAGGAGTATTTGGGGAACGGTAGATGCAACATATGTATTTAAATTTACCAGCAGTCTCTGTCCAAAAAAGGAGAGTAGGGGATTCTGCTTGAAGAAATTGGTGTACAGAATTGATGTTAGAGTGAAGTCCCCTTATATTGCTAAAGAAAAAGCTGCACCGACGAGCAGCTTTGGGACGTTGCAATGCTCTTGACACAGTCGCATGGTGACGACCGGGAGGGCCCTGTGTCAATGACCTAAGCCTGCCGGGGTGGATATCAGAGGGACCACCAGGTTTGCTCTTAACAATTGTACTGCCATATTTATTAGGTAAAGGTGTATGGTGTTACATGTATGATATGTAGTGGGAAGAGTAGTGTTTTATGGATAGAGGATAGTGATAATATTAAAGCTATTTTCATACACAGAAGTCGTCCATGAACCATCTTACAGGCATGCGAACGAGACAAGCAGCGACCCAGCCACCAAGACCACCGTGTGACATACCACCACAAACAGCTCCTCACCATAGTTCCACGTCCAGAGCTGATAATAACAACAATAGAAGGCATAATAACAACAGAGGGCGCAACAACAACACCGAGCTCACCACCTGCCAGTACAACCTACGGGCGGGTGCCCAACCCCGAAAGGAGTTGAAATAGGGGAGCTATCCCCCCGCCAAAGGCGGCTTTCTAGGGCCTTTCCTAGCTGATGCTGAGAGGATTGGGTTCTAGTCATGTGGTGATGGGCTGGTCTATCCGAGTGAGAACTGAGCTATCTCTGCCATACCCATAGCTTACTCTGACTGTTCCTTTTACTTATATATCTTCTAGATCTCAAGTGGCGGCGTCTTTTCCGTGGATTGACCTCCCTACTGTCAACCTAGAAGTTGGCAGATTGGTAGCCAAAGCGTCACATTTTTCCCTTGCCCCTCAACTTTCCCTTCATAATTGCTAAGGGGCACGGGGCCTTGGGTGGGGCTTTGGTTTCCCGGGCGTTTCCGCACCCTCCTCAGCTCCCTGCCTTGGAGTGGCTTCGGTCACCCGGGCTTTGTTAGTGGTAGGCAGGAGGGATTTTGTGGGGGCGCTCGTTTGTGGCCTTGGCCTTGCTCGAGACCTTCGGGCTGGTCGGCCAGACAGGCTGGGGAACAACAACAACAACAACCTACGTAGCCAGTCCAAGCCGAGCAACAGAGAGGAACACACCTGACCAAGGCCCTGTCTAATATTGTAATACTTGCAATTCATATTGTAAATCTTTTATCATTTTAATTCGCAATTTGTAATAGAACTTTACATTATTATTTATTGAAGATGGATAATGTACCCGAAACGTCCTAAACAAGAAATACAGTTAAATGCATTTTGGCAATTTCACACTAGCATAAGAAATACTGTTAGATGTATTGAATTTTGAATTTGAATTTATTGATAGAAATCTTGGCACCACAACAACAAGGTCATATGGCGCCAAACAAGCGAACATATTTGCAGAAAACTAAAATCGTAAAACAACATGTGTAAAATTAGATATCAAGAATAAAATCGTTGCAATCATAAAAACTGAAAGAGGCCAGCCTTTTTCAAAAATAAAAACAAATCGTCTCCAGGGGAACCAGCGTTAGATGTATTGAAAGACATTCGAAAAGGCTGATACATAATACATACGCTCAGCTCTTAAACAGTTTTTGTATTAAAGAAAATATACTGCCCAAATATATACAGTATATACACAGTATATATACATATATATATATATATATATATATATATATATATATATATATATACATATATATATATACAGGAAAACTTACATACATTTTCATTTGTTCTACTCTTGGCAACCATATATTTTATTACTTAAACATTTACTTCGTTTGATTGTTTTGTTTCTTGTATATGTTGTACTCTACTCTTGGCAACCATATTTTATTACTTAAGCATTTACTTCGTTTGATTGTTTTGTTTCTTGTATGTTGTACCTACTCTTGGCAACCATATTTTCTTACTTATACATTTACTTCGTTTGATTGTTTTGTTTCTTGTATATGTTGTACTCTACTCTTGGCAACCATATATTTTATTACTTAAGCATTTACTTCGTTTGATTGTTTTGTTTCTTGTATATGTTGTACTCTACTCTTGGCAACCATATATTTTATTACTTAAGCATTTACTTCGTTTGATTGTTTTGTTTCATGTATATGTTGTACTGACACTATATAATTGTATAATATAACATGCCAATAGCTTCTCACAGAAAATATACCATAAGGGAAACATAGGTGAAAATAAATGTTGCAGCAAAAATTGAAATTTTGGAATGTTCGCAGTGTAGGAAAGTGTGGAAGAGTATTTCCTTTTCACTCTCAAGACTTAAGGGGAGGTCTCCACTTGAGGGATTTTTTCTTGACCCCTTTCTCCCTCATGTTTAGCCCCATTGCTTTTGATATTATAAAAAGTTTGCCCCATTAGTTTAGCGATTTTAAGAACTTTCACCCCATATTAAGACCTTTCGTGCAATTCAGGTGTCTATTTTATCCTGGCGAGCGATAGCGAGCTTGTAATTTAAGAGGAACCGGCCTTTGGCCGGGAAATTTTTCTACCGAAAAATGTACAAATTTATCTTGAAAGGGGCTCGAGGGGGTGTAATTTTAAGGTTGATGGAGGTCTAGGGAACAAACTAAATACCTCCCCTTAAATTGCTTGTATCCCCTCTGACCCCTCACTCTCATAAATGGATACTAATGAAATGTAGGTCACCCCTTTTAGATCGGCTTACATAGGATTAAGCGGAGGGTCCAACAAATGAAACACACAATTTCTACGTCAGAGTTATTTAAAAAAAAACGAGTAACATTTCAAGAGAAAATATGTTTGGGTGGTAGAGAATGAATGTCGTGGAATATCATTAAAATATGAACTCGGTTGCATGATATTGATAGTTATTCATGTTGAGACAATACTATATTTTAGAATTGTCTGAGCTTGTCCGAATAATGTATATATCTTACAATACGTTTGGGGGAAGGAGTGTATGTTTTGGATATATCGCCAGTGTTAGTATGTCTATCATCCTATATAACACTGAATAGTGGAAATATACTGGTTGTGGTGTGACCCATTTCCATCCCCAAACCTCACGATAAATTCTGATGATCTCGCTCCCATCGACCATATTTCTATGTGTTTTTCTTGTTTTGTCAATGGCACTAACAAACCCTTAATAAATAATACATGTTCTTGTGTTGTGCAGCTAAAGTAGAGTATTCATATTTAGACCTCACTTGTATTTTTTATCAAGTTGTTGCAAGGTCATTGATGTTAATAATTACAAATTATAATAATCACGAACCATAAAGGAATAGCAAAATTTAGGTGCAACCGATACTATGTAACTGATTATTTTACCTATACACAAATATAGAAATGGGATGACGGCTGTATAGTATTCTTGTTAGCGCTCGACCTATAATAATGTACACTCTGGTACAATAGTCTCTAGCCCACTCATACGAATTCGTGTACTTCACCTATATCTAGTTATGGAATTATATCTCCGGAAACGAATTTATGAATATAGTTTTCTATACATCAAGTACAAAACTATATATACTATTTATTGAAAAGCAAGTTCTAACCAAAAATCAATTTGGATAGTTATATTTGCATAAAGAAATACACACGGAGTACACAACTATTTATGCGTGGGCCAGAGACTATGACATCCGAGTGTACATAAAAGAGCATAATGAAAGGTAGTAGTGGATCAGTTGAAGTAACAACATTATACAGAAATTCGATTCTGCATTTTAATAATGCTCCACTTCCTCCCTCGCCTTCCACCTCCCTACCATAAATGTATTTTCTCTCGCCTCGTCTTACTGTTTGGCTTAATACCTTGGATACATTAGAGTCCCACTGCTCGGTGGTGCAGCAATAGAGGACGTTGTATGTTTACACCCTCGGGGAAAGGCTTAGCTTTTATATGAGGACGGTGAATGGGCTCCAATACCCGGCTGCCGCTGAGAGCTAATATTGTGGGTCTGGTGTTATCAAGGGGCTTGTGTGTGTACGCTACGAGTGAGCCAGATATTCGGTGTGAGGCCAACCATCTACTATATTCGGTGTGAGGCCAACCATCTACTATATTCGGTGTGAGGCCAACCATCTACTATATTTGACCCAGGGACAGTGTTACCAATTTACTTACATTCCAGCTAGATCTACAGACAAAATAATTACATTTACGACGTGAATGCTAGCGATAATCTGGAGATGCTAGCCATTGTATAGCGATATTGTAGAGATGGTGGCATTATTCTAGCGATTATCGGCATGTATTTACTATCTAGCGGACTTGATTTGGTAACCCTGCCCACGGATGAGGAAGGGGAAGGGAGAACGAGGGACAGGGGAGGAGGGCTTGTGGCGGAGGAGGGAGAACAGGAAAATTAATTTAATATCAAAAGAAGACTAAATTACCAAAAGCGGTTGACTCTCTCTCTCTCTCTGAACACAAATTAAGGAAACATAATTATACTGTCACACCAAAACTGTGAATGCGATTGGTATCCTCCTGTATATCCACAATCGAGTCTTTATCGGAAAGGTCTAAGCATTATAATTCATTAATGTATAAGTCTACTCGATATATAGCCTAAGTAGTATTTTTTTACTTGAAGTAATTTTGTTGCCGAGTTTTATTAATTACTAATCCCAATGTTGTTTTATGCTAAAGCATCAGAACAGTGCATCAACACGTGGTCTTTATACTAAAGCATCAGAACAGTGCATCAACACGTGGTCTTTAGAAATGAAAATTCACATTGTCCTATATTTGGGCAACTGTAGTTAATTTTGTCCAATAAATAGCCCTTTTCGTTTATTTATTTTAAAGTAAACAAATAATGAATCAATATTCCAGAATTAGCTTCGTGTACCGTCTTACGTTGTTACATATGCGACTTTCCTGGTTTATACAGTAACTATAACCTGTTGTAAGTAAGTGGGCCAAACCTATTGAACATTAACTATAACCTGTTGTAAGTAAGTGGGCCAAACCTATTGAACATTAACTTCTTTAACTCACAAACCACGAGAGTAATCGAGTGAACATTTCTACCATTTGGGAAGGGTCAGGTGTGGAGATATACAGACCATTTGTTCTAACCCTTTTTTTAGTTAAAAAGGTTAAGGTTCACGATTTCTGGTCTACCTATTTGGAACAGGGTACAAATAATCTTACTTAGCCTAACTTAACTTACTTGTGTTAACATTTTGATTGGTAAAAAAGCTTGACTACGAACTGTTTAAATTTGGATATTTGTTGGTAACGCGATGGTCAGGTACCTAACAATCGAAAGAGGAACGAGGTCGTGGCTACTAACTGATTTTAGATATATAAGTATTTTGTACTGGGGATAGAATATGACTTCCTCTTCTTACCAACCAATGAATACACAAATAGAAATATTTAACTAAGAATACGACTATAGTAAATGCAATACCAACATTGCTTAGTTAAATAGATATGCATTTAAAGGAAAGTAAGTTTGATTTCCCAGGAATGGCATGAATATCTAATACACCAAATATATGTTGTAACATTAAATACGAGCAAATACTATTTACGTTAATAAAGCTTAATACCATTGACGTTAATAAAATTCAATAACAAACAAAATATTATGTAATCGCTTTCGTTTCTGCTGTTTTATTTGTCTATTATAGATAAGTAAGCATTAGTGAACCGTATACTACCATCCTTTAACTTATACTACACATGCTCGAACACAGGTGCAACATAGTGCAAAATGTACATACACTACAATATGCATATCATCATTTATAGTGTAATCTAAAAATATTTCCATAATTTTAAATACATGTATTAAGAGTATATATATATATATATAAACATATATAAGCAAGTGTCTTTGTAGTGAATTTTAATTGATTGATTCAAGTAGTATCTCATACTGGATATCACTTATGAGTGCCGACAATGAAAGATAAATACAAATATAAGCAGCATAACTACATGATCCCTTTCTGATAAAGTGGAATTACAACTAAATACATTAACCCCCTTTAGCACCATGACACCTTTTTATACCTTTGATTCTGGCTAAACTTAGATCATTGTATGCAGCTTAAGAAAGACCTATGTTACTACGAGTGTTTATTGCGATCGTATCTACCCATGTGATTCGTATAGGCAGATTACAAACTAAAGAAAATGGTCTAAGGGTAACCAGAATATGATGAATATTACATAATGGTGGTGAAGGGGTTAACACTGCAGTTCGTGTATTACTATTTTCATTCAAGGTAGCATTCACCCCTTCAGCACGATGACGTCTGTTTACCTATTACTCTGGCTAAAGCTAGACAATGTTATGCAGTTTAAGAAAGACCTATGTTATTCAAAGGGTATATTTGAGATCATAAGTACCCCTTTGAGTCCTAGAGGTACATTTTAAGCTATATAAAATCGTTTAATGGTAACCAGAATAAGATGAAAATTACGTCATCGTGCTACAAGGGGTAATCGAACAAATATTTTATGATTACTTTAAACATTGTCCCTTACAGCAGCGGGTCATCAACGTGTGAAGATAATATAGTTTGTGATGGTAGTTGGTGACAATATGTGGGGATTATTCTTAAGGGGGTAGTGCTTGGTTTTTGGCCTAATGTAATTATATTGTAATCTCAAAATATTTCCATAATTTTAAATACAAGTATTAAAAGTATAATACGGTGATCCCTTTCTGATTAAGTGGAATTACAACTAACCCCCTTTAGCAACATGACGCCTTTTTATACCTTTGATTCTGGCTAAACTTAGATGATTGTATGCGCGCATTTTGCCTCATATGAGGCAAAATGCGCGGCTAAATATCGCCGCTAAAATCATCATAACTCTGCAACCACGCGTCGTAGCAATGTCATCTCAACGGCAGTCTACAAACAATAAAACGTTCTACAATCTGCAAAAAGATTGACCGCTCTAGGTGGTCTCAATCAGTAGCTACTGAATTATGAAGCTTGACTGTACGAAAATGGCCCAGGACACAGCGATCAGGATCATATGAGGCCCCCCGTATCCGATGGGTTAAGAAAAACCTATGTTACTACGAGTGTTTATTGAGATCGTATCTGTCCATGCGATTCGTATAGGTAGAGTTTTGACAATTCGTTAAAAGTTATTGATAAAATAAATACCATGCCGAAAGTTACCTCGGTACATAGCTTCGACTTTTCAACTTTGTATACCAATTTGCCTTTAGATTTAGTATATTCAGTGCTTTGCTTTATTATGGATTTGCACTTTGACAGATTCTTTAGGAATGGTAATTATTTCATAAATGTTTATACATATTTTAATAATGCATCACTTAGCTCTACTCCCACTAGTTCTGTATATTTTGATAGAACTAAACTTAAAGATGCCCTTAAATTTACTCCCCGCTCCATTACCACCCGTATTCCTTTCCGACTCCTACCCAATTTCCTATAAATAATCAAGCCTCAGCTAACTCATCCCATCATACGCACAACGTAGCCTGTGGGAAAGAGGGATATATACAACCTTCAATGGTTATATAATAACCAAACAAACCTCATACAGCACTTATGCAACAGGCAATTACGTTGGTATCTGGTTGGTATTGAAGCACTTTTGCTTGTGACTGTACAGTCGCACTATCAAGTGATGACTCGATTCCCAGTACCCTTCATTTAGAAAAATAAGCTCGCTTTCGCTCGCTAGGCCATAATAATAAGCCCAAATGGTGGAATAAAGATATTTCAAACTGCCTGCTTGCTAAAAAATTTGCTAATGATAGATTAAAATCCTCACAAAATGACGAAGAACGGGTGAAATTTGTAGAGCTACGACGCAAAGCCAAAAAGTTAATTAAGCAAAGTAAAAAGACCTTAGAGTTACATATTGCGAATCAAAGTAAAACAAACCCGAAAGAATTCTATAGTTATATCAGAAAAAAAAAGTAGTTACTTCAACTGTTGGACCGTTAGTCGATGAAAAAGAAGAATACACCAAAGACGAAGTACAAATGAGTAATGCCCTCAATACCTTCTTTGCATCAGTTTTTACAACAGAAGACCTCAGTGATATCCCTACACCATCGCCGATTCAGATTGATAATTCAGATGTTCTAAGCAATATTACCGTTACAGAGAGAGAAGTATTGAATTGTTTAGATAAACTCAAGGTAAATAAAACGCCAGGACCTGATACAATCTCGCCTAGAGTTCTAAAGGAAGCTAAGAATGAGCTCTCCAAACCACTGACATTACTATTCAATAAATCCTTGCAGTCTGGAACTATGCCTGATCAGTGGAAGCTAGCCAACGTAACACCGATATTCAAAAAAGGCAGCAAATCCCTACCCAGTAACTATCGTCCAATTAGCTTAACCTCAGTTGTATGTAAAATGCTAGAAACGGTCATACGAGACAGACTCGTAAATCACTTAGAGGAAAATAACATACTTAAAGATACTCAACACGGCTTTCGTAAAAAACGTTCCTGTTTAACAAACCTCTTAGACTTCTTCCACGATATCCTCAACCTCTACGATGAGAGTAAAGCTGTAGATATTATATACCTTGATTTTCAAAAGGCCTTTGACAAAGTTCCCCACAAACGTTTACTGCTAAAACTAAAAGCGCATGGAATACAAGACGGTGTGTTGAAATGGATAGAAAATTGGCTCAGCAACAGAAAGCAAAGGGTAGTCATAAACGGTAAGGCATCTAAATGGACCAATGTAAGTAGCGGGGTACCCCAGGGATCGGTACTAGGACCAATTCTCTTTCTAATTTACATCAACGACATAGATGAGGGTCTCACCTGCACAATCTCAAAATTTGCTGACGATACAAAAATTGCAAATAGCGTACTCTCAAAAGAACAAGTTGACGATATGCAACACAATCTAGATAAATTGTCATGTTGGGCCCAAATTTGGCAAATGAGTTTCAATGCGGATAAATGTAAAGTACTACATATCGGATACCTAAATGAGAAAGCAAACTATTCGATGAATGGCACTCAGCTTAAGAATGTAAACAGAGAAACTGATCTGGGAGTAACAATATCGAGTAACCTAAAACCGAGTCAACAATGTTCAGAAGTTGTTAAGAAGGCAAACAAAATAATTGGCTTTAAAGGCAGGTCATTTGAGCATAAATCCAAAGAAGTTATCCTAACCCTTTACAATTCCTTAGTCCGCCCTCTTCTGGAATACTGCGTTCAATCCTGGTGCCCTTATTACCAAAAAGATATAAACAAGCTAGAACGAGTTCAACGTAGAGTTACCAAAATGATACCTAGCCTAAAGAACAAACCATACGAAGAGCATCTTAGAGAATTAAATATATTTCCTTTAACCCAGCGCAGATTAAGAGGCGACTTAATTCAAGTGTTCAAAATCATCAAAGGCATCGACAATATGAACTGTAGTAAGTACTTCACTATCGACCAATCTAATTACACGCGGGGAAACGGTTGCAAAATTATTGGTAAATCTTTTAACTCGCACGAATCTAAGAATTTCTTCTTCAATCGAGTTGTCAACTTGTGGAATGGGCTTCCCCGAGACGTTATAGACTGCAGCACCGTTGATTCATTTAAATTCCGCCTAGACAAATATCTCGCATCAAACCCGCGACTGACTGCGTTTGTAAATGAATAACTTTATCCTCCCCTCAGTTACTAACCCATATGTCCCCTACTAACTTCCTAGTCCTGCCACGTTAGTGGCAGGGCAGTAGTTCCCTTTCCAATGTTCCCTTACCCACTCTAAACCACTGTTTGGACACTTGATCCTCAGTGTTTTGGAGGACAAGCAACCTAGAAGGGTCACTAGACCTGTTGTTGCTTGATTTCCTTCCTTCCTTTGTGCTATCTTCAGGCTAGCGAGCCTATTTTTCGATAGAGAAAAGAAGTCCGGCTTCGCCGTAGACAGTTTTCTACCGAAAAATCAGCTCGCTACCGCTCGCTACCCTGAAAGGGGAAGGGGAGAATATATTAAATGGAACTTTGTCAGAAACTTTAAATAAGCGAGACATCACATATTTGGCCGATTGTACAACGAAAGTGGAAGAGAGAGAGAGAGAGAGAGAGAGAGAGAGAGAGAGAGAAGAAAGGATAGAAGAAGGGTGGGAGTGCGAGGGGGAAGGCGGGGATATGGGGTTGGAGGTAAGCAAGTAGGGAGGGAGGGGATGACGGGAGTGGGGGAAACTCCACCTGTCCAAATGCTTAATCAGCTCTTGCCAGCTTTGCCTTGAAAACCAAGAGTAAACTCCTTAATGAAATACACTTAACAATCCACTGTAGTGCCATAAATTAGGGGACGGTGTAGAACAAGCTGTGCCAAATTGATCCAACTGTTTGTTTAGAAGATATTTGCAAAAAACTATGCCTCATGGGGTCTGAAATGGATAGTAAATGGCTGTAAAGGTCTAAATATTGACACACACATGGGGCAAAAAGTTTTAACATCGCCAAATTAAAGGTCCGAACGTCTTTATTAAATGTGAAAACTAATAACATGAGGGAGAATGGGGGCCCAGAAAAATCCCCCATCCCCCTATCATGTGTCAACACTAAACTATACGAGCGATTTTATTACTTGGATCCAGTGGCGGCTACGTTATCAATCATTGGTCTGTTCCCGCTTTATTGTATATTTCCTTGATGTTTCCAAATATACGATGTGATATAGTTCACGTTTTATACAACACCTTTTAAATACTTGGGTTTTATACTAATTTACCAAAAACATCTTAGTAATAGTAAGCTAATAATAATATTAATCTAGGAAAACGTGAATGAATATATATAATGCCTTCGAGGAGTATACTTTGTTATATTGTGGTTACAGATTTATCTATATACTTGTCTTTCAATTTATATGGGTGTGAATGTGTGTATGTGTGTGTGAATTTTACATAATATAAAGAAGATATACTGTATGTAACAAAGTCAGATGCACGTTGTAAATGAGAATGAGCAAAATAATGTTGTGAGGAGAAGGCGAGGACGGCAACTAGCAAGCAAAGGAACACATACACACTATACCCTGTTCCAAATAGGTAGGCTAGATGTTGTGAACCTGCTGCGGAAAACACCACTTCAGATCTTACTTATGTGTTGTGTTATGGCTGGAAATCATTCAAGCATCATATTTTCAATCAATATGGCGAATATGAGGTTTGACCTGTTTATATATGATTATATTCTATATATTTTATTGATATTTTATATACATGTATTAATTTTTTCAACAGTAGGGACATTTACTACAGGCAACACTGACCATTTATCCTGCTATAACATGACACAAATCATGTATACAACTACTAACACTGTATTTGTAGTGTTTATGCAGGAACTATCAAACATAGTTGGTAATATTCACTTAACCTGAGCTATCTCTACCGTATTTGCTCCTGCCACTGACAATCAAGAATAATATAAGTGCAGTGGTAATGGTTAACCCGTCAAGTGCTGGGAGACTCTTATGAGTTTTACCGGTCAGCTGCGGGAAGACTCTTATGATCCTAGGCCTAAAATAAAGAAAATTTAAACCACCCCAGTAGCAATTGAATTTTTCTTTTTCTCTTTTATTAATTTGTTTGCCCCTTGGCCATGCCAAATATCACTCCTCCACATCACCCCCCCCCCCCCCCCCCTTCAATCATCACCTATTTTCCCTGTTAGGTATATTTTCTTGCTAACAATAGCGAGTTGCTAGCAGGGCGTGGTCATATGTGTTACCAAGCGTGAGAAAGAGAAAGAGATAAGGAGAGAGACGTCAGTGTCGCTCCAGGCATCGTGAGGGGTGGATGTTGGCCAGGCTGGCTCACACTTGATGAATGTAACTGTCGCTCTCATTTCGCGATTTTGACCAGCCAAACACTGTTTCCACTTGTTTTATTGTTGTAACAGATTAATATCTTCATATTAAACATAAAATAGGTGCATATGGATAAGTATTAATGATATTTATGGTAAGATAACGAGTTTAGTGAATGGAAACAGTGAAATAGGTCCACACAGGGATATGGTGTAATTCCCCCCCCCCCCCCCCTGCGCACTTCTTAGGTTAAGAGGGGACACCTGCTTTTTCTCTCTCTCTAAGTTGTATCCATTCGGCACCATTCAGCCAACTGGTTTAATAAGTTTATCCTCATCTAGGTGTCGATTTATTCCTGGCGAGTGATAACGAGTCACCATATTTTGGATAAAGTGTAAATTTGTGCATTTTTTATAGAAAAATGCCTCCGGCGAAGCCGGATTTGTAAAAATAAATGCTGGCTCTTTGTCGCTTGCCAGGAAAAAATCAACACCTGGATGGGGATAAATGTCTTAAAACAGTAGCCTGAATGGGACCGAATGGATACAACCAAGACAGATAACAAAAGCAGGTCACCCCGCTTAAGCATAGTGATGTAAACAGCGTTGGGGCTGCAGGGAGGAGAACAGCAAATTGGGTAATAGTAGTGGGATTTACGTTGCAGTAATGCTAACAGGTCGTAATGGTTGGCACAAGCTGGGGCCAAGCACGTCGTTATCTGGAGGCACAAGAGCGAAGTTTATGTTGATGCCATTCACGGGTTATTGACAACGACCGGTTCCGTGTGTGTGGGGTTGGGGTGAGGCATGATAAGGACAGCTGGAGCTCCTGTTTCACCATCTGACGTCCCTAGCTGATCCTTTCTGTGCCTCATCAATATTGAGGGCAACCCCAGTCTGCTCTCCAAAACACCTTCTCCTCCTATCAATACATTATACTACAAACACCTTACACACTAGTTCTGCCGTTTGTCTCCCTCACTCACATAGAACAAAAAATACCGTGGGGGCGAGAGAGAGGAATGGGGGGAAAATATGAGGGAAGAATGGGAGAGGTGGAACGTCTGATGTGTGGTATATGGGAGGAGTATGAGATGTGGGCAATACAATGGGAATAGAAATATGGCTGGCTGAAAGATACAGTATATGTAACAGGAATGAGGTCGGTATGATATCTGAAAGGTGGGTGACAGAGGTATGATGTTTATCCCCTTCAGCACGATGACGTCTTTTTACCTTTGATTCTGGCTAAAATTAGACGATTTTATATATAGTAAGAAGGACCTATATCAGTCAAAGGGCTTATCGAGATCGTATGTACCATTCTACGTCCTAGAGGTACATTATCAGTTTAAGAATCGCATCTTGATTAATAGAATATGCTGATAATGACGGTTTTATTTTATATGAGTATGGAGGAGACAAAAGACAGGTTCTCTGTAGCGAGTGTTTCCCCCAAAGTTAAAAGAGTGACAGAGCCAAATTCAAGGGACGTTGAAGTCAAAATGCTCGGACACTCGAAGTTCAAAGCAGTCCAAGTCATAGGATGAAGGAAAGATTGATTGAGGGAGGGAGCTCCAGAGCCTAACCTGTTGAGCAGAAGAAAGACTGAGAAAATCTGCCAATTCTTGGGTTGGAGAGCTGGACAGAACAGGGGTCGGACTGTGTTGAAAGGCGGGCGTCACGCACTCGCCGCAAGGGAGGGGGCATATACTGAGAGAGCTCAGAAGAACACTGATTGTTGTAATAGCGATAGAAGAGTGAAAGAGGTGCAACATTGCGGCGTGTAGAAACAAATTGTAGGGAACTAGTAAGAGGAGGTGAGTTGATGAGGCGAAATGCCTCGTAAAGAAGTGGTTAAATGTATGAGGATTCTAATGTGTGAGGTATTGTGATGTGGCACGACGAGGGGACGAGAGAGACATGCAACAGGATAAGTGACTGAGAAAGATATGGAAGAGGAATGAGGGAGGAGGGTTTTCTGATAAGTGGGTAAAAGGGAAGCTGTGAGATATTTAACCCCTTCACCACCATGACGTATTTTTACCTTGGATTCTTGCCGAGATTAGATTATTTAAGCAGTTTAAGAAGGACCTATGTTACTAAGAGGGTTGATTTAGATCGTATTTACTCATTTGAGTCGTATAGGTCGATTACAAACTAAAGAAAATCGTTTAATGGTAACCAGTATATGATGAACATTACGTATTCGTGGTGAAGGGGGTGATGATTCAGGAATCTAACGTGTGAAGTAATACGATGAGGCATACCATAAGGGGCAAGGGAGAGGTATGGGGCAGGATATGTGAGAGAGAGAGAGAGAGAGAGAGAGAGAGAGAGAGAGAGAGAGAGAGAGAGAGAGAGAGAGAGAGAGGTATGAAACCGAATATGGGAGGATACATTTCTGCTATATGAGTGATAGGACTGAGGTAAAAATATAATATATATATATATTATTTAGTTTTATGTGAGTAAGGGAGACAAAAGGCAGAATTGCCTGTGGCTAGGGCCTCCCCCAGAGATGAAAGAGTGACAGAGCCAAAATCAAGGGACGTTTGAGCCAAAATGACTGGACACGCAGAGTTAGAAGCAATTTAAGTCATAGGAAGAGGGAAAGAGTGATTCTGGGAGAGAGTTCCAGAGCTCAGCAGTTGAATAGAAGAAAAACTGAGACTAGCGTTTCACTCTTGGGTTTGAGAGTTACCCAGAGTAGGGGTGGGATTGTGTTGCAAGACAGGTGCTACGTGCTCTAAGAAGAGGGGGTGCTATACACTAAGAGAGCTCTGATAAACACTGATTATTGTAATAGTGGTAGAATGGCGAGAGAATGCAACATTGCGGCAAAGAGAGAGAGACTGCAGATAATTGGCGAGTGGACGAGAGTTAATGAGACGGAAGGCTTTTTTTCTACTTTGTGCTAGAAGTGCTGTATAAGAGGGCTGTATAAGTAGGTGGGTACCTAACCCCGAAAGGGGTTGAAATAGGGGAGCTATCCCCCCGCCAAAGGCGGCTTTCTAGGGCCTTTCCTAGCTGATGCTGAGAGGATTGGGTTCTAGTCATGTGGTGATGGGCTGGCTTATCAGAGTGAGAACTGAGCGATCTTTGCCATACCCATAGCTTACTCTGACTGTTCCTTTTACTTATATATTTTCTAGATCTCAAGTGACAGCGTCTCTTCCGTGGATTGACCTCCCAATCTACCAAGATTGGAAGCCAAAGCGTCACATTTTTCCTTTGCCCCTCAACTTTCTCTTCATAATTGCTGAGGGGCACAGGGCCCTGGGTGGGGCTTTGGTTTCCCGGGCGTTTCTGTACCCTCCTCAGCTCCCCACCATGGAGTGGCTTCGGTCACCCAGGCTTTATTGTGGTCGGCAGGGAGGGTTCTCTGGGGATGCTCGGTTATGGCCTTGGCCTTGCTCGGGGCCTTGGGGCTGTTCGGCCAGGCAGCACCCGTCATTTCATGTTTCGCTCTGTGCGCTGCCGCCTGCCTAACATCCAGGAAGTCTTTGTGTCTCTGGCTGGGCTGGTTGTTCTACCGACCATGCTGGTTTCGTTCCTGAAAACTGCCTTCTGGGCACGACATCCGCCGCGCCAGCCCCCTTCTCTGCGGGTTTTGGACTGGACTTTGGACCTTCTGGCGTCGCGAATATACACACAAGATGCGACGCCAGTGCTGTTGCTCGGGAGTCCTTTGTCTATCGTGGCACTGGTTTCTGGTAGTCAGGTGGCGGGACTGGCTGCCGCTGGCTTTCCGACGTGGCTGTGCTCACGTTGTGTGATGCCTGGTGTACTCCTGGCACACATATTTGGAGTCTGTGGTGCCAGCTGTGTGGGTGTCACCGAGGACTGATGGGGGGGTTGTCGAGGGTGCCGCTTGAACACCTCCTTTGTCGGGTGTTTCATGCCGGTTTACCTGCTTGTTGGGGTTCTGCGCATGTTCTTCGATCCTTTGCTACCTCCCTACGGTTCCTGCACAGTCGGTCATTGCCCGACATTACCTTGTGAGTTTGTGGTCCTTGGTCACACCCTTTGTCTCCTCCTCCCTTTCCATGTCCGTCGTCTGAACCGCCGGGCTGGTGGTCGCTCTCGGGAGTCTCGTCTCCTGGTGCCCTGGCTGGATCCTGGGCTCCCCCCTCGTCCATCTTTAATTTTTCTTATTTTCTTTGGAAAAGGGGGGGGGGGGGTATGGGTTACGGACACAGTGGTCATGAGCTTGGGGATATTTATATATTCTGTATACAGTATATGTCCCATGTGACCTACTTTTCCCATGTATGTATGTTGGTATGCTGTAAATATCTGCGCTTCAGAAGAAATGGATTTTTGTACAGTATATACTGTTGTAGATTTTTCAAGTTTTCTCCGATGCTATGAATGACTAAGTCACACTGTAAAAACTGCTCTTTTAGAACTACTCCTCAGTTTTTCACTCTTTTTATTAAACTCTCTTGTTTATTTTGTGTTCTTGGTCATTCATATTTTGTGCATTGGTATTTGGTTGTTATGGGCTTGGATGTCCGCCTCCAATTTGTTACGCAGCCTTGACGTTGGATTTGCCAAGACTACTAACAAATTGGGAGGTTTGACGTTTAACCTACCAAATAGGAAAACCTACTATTTGGTAGTAGTCTTGGAAAATCCAACGTACATAGCACCCTCCCCCACGCCGTTCCCCTGCCCATCCTCGCTCTTCTGTTTACGTGGAATTGTTGATGACGAGCGAGGGTCGCTCATACGCAGGTTCGTCAGGAGTCTGCGCCAACAGAACATGGCATGGGTCTCAACTGTAACTAAGGTATATCCCTTTTTCTTCTCTTCTATGATTTTTCCACTTTCGGTGGTAGTTTTGGTTAGTGTACAACGTCTCCTATAGCAAGTTAAGGAGTTGACTCCAGACGTTTTCCTTTTTAACCGCGGTTGGGATGACGACATAGCAGTCAAAATAGACAAGTCGTCATTGCAACTAGGTTAATAGCCTTGACGTTGGATTTTCCAAGACTACTACCAAATAGTAGATTTTCCTATTTGGTAGGTTGGGAGGTGTGTCAAACCTCCCAATTTGATTAGAGAAAATTTATGAGTTTTAGTGATTAATATCTTCTGTCTAAGTACTAGCTTTTGCATGATGCTACCCTAGCATTTGTGTGAACAACGAAACTTTGAGTTTGTTCTAAAATACTTCAAGTTGAACCACGTAATTGGTATTATAGTCTGTTCATTCTAGGTTGGGCATAAATCGTAACCTCTAACCTCTGTAACTCAAAAAGCGCTAGAACAAATGAGCTGTCAATATATACACATTTTCCCTAGCCAACTCCTTCTATTTGGTATAAATATTATCTCGATTACTCTAGTCCTCTTTGAGTTAAGAAAAGTTAGGGGTTACGATTTCTGCCCAACCTAGAATGAACGGACTATAGCTGTCAATTTTACCCCCTGACAACTAACTCTCCTAATGCTACCATTATACTTTGTGCTTTATACACCATGAATCCTGGCTATTTAGACTTTGTGATTGCTAGTGTACGCCGTGATTGCATTTCCAATATTAGGGCTGCTAATTTAAATTCCGAATGAGCCAGAGAAATGTTATCTCCGGGCGGTGGTTTTGTAAATGTAATTTAATCTGCGGTAAAATTATGTATATTTAAACATTTTATAATGATCATTTCCTGAATTCAATGTGTTGTAAAATAACATACTTTGCAACTTAGTATAGATAAATAGTGTGAGTTTAGTTTGTGTTCGAACAGTTTCCATTCTACTAACTTACATTTCTTATTTTGTTCAAATAATGGTTTTAGATACAGTTTAACATTATCATAAATTAAACATAAAAAGCTTAAATAATATTTAGCAATAGGAATTATGAATGATAATGAAATAAAAAAAATATTTTCCTACCCAATAATATATATATATATATATACTGTATATATATATATAATATATATATATATACCGGTATATATATATATATATATACTGTATATATAGGAAGCCCACTACCATTGCCTAAAACTACCAGCTGTTTGCAGGTTAAGGAAGAACACACTAAGGGGAGATGGGTTGTTTTTGTAGACCCCCTTCTCCCTAATGATTAGCCCCATTAGTTTTCCGATTTTAAGACGTTTGCCCTATTAATTTGTCGATTTTAAGACCTTTCATCCCATTTATTTGTCAACATTAAGACGTTTCTTGCTGCTTAGATGTGGATTTTTTCCTGGCGAGAATTGGCTTTCGGCCGGGCCATTTTTTACCGAAAAAATGTACACATATATCGAGAAGGGGTCTTAGGGGGTATTTTTAAAAGCTCGATGGAGGTCTAGGGAGGAAACTAAAATAATCCTAAATATATATATATATATAAATCAACCAATAAATAAACCCTCCTTCATTAACCCTTTCATTACCGAGCCGTCTTTTCCATTGTATTCTGGCTATGATTAAACAGTTATATTTAGCTTAGGAAGGACATGAAGCAATTAAAAGGCTTCAATGTATCTCGAGTCACTCATTTAACTACCACAGATCCATCCTTAGCTATATATAAGCCTCTAGATATGTTGAAATAATAGGAAACGTTATGCTCGGTAATGAAGGGGTTAGAAGATCAAAATATTATGGTGTTTGTTCTTTGTTCAGCACGAGTATGGTGCATGGCCCATTGTATGATCAACATTTCCAGGATTAATTTAAGTTTATGTATTTTATCTGTATACTATTTTCATATAATAAACCTAAATGTGCCGTGCTGGTCATGTTATTTGCATGGTCAAATCATTATAAATAATTGTCCATAAAATATAATAAATAAAGTACATAACATAATGTTGAGTGGTACTTGAAAAGTAGACAGAATGGATAAAAAACACCATCTGAGGAAGAGCACTTTATTGACAAAGTTTCGCAGATAGCTTCATCAGGTCACTAACAAATGCTGGTACATAGGAGGCCTTAAATATCCGTCCAGACAGGTGGCGGGGGAGGAGAGGGAGGTGGGGGTTGGGAGGGAGGAAGGAGGCAGGACAGGGAGGGGGCAGAAGCATGGGGGGAGGGGAGGCGGAGCCTATATATGGGTCAAATACATCAGTAAGAACTAGCAAAAACAGACATACAAACATGCGTACAGGGTAACAACTCTACTAGTACAAAGAAATAAAAATAACTATAAC
This sequence comes from Paralithodes platypus, assembly GCA_032716605.1. Lineage (NCBI taxonomy): Eukaryota > Metazoa > Arthropoda > Malacostraca > Decapoda > Lithodidae > Paralithodes > Paralithodes platypus. The sequence continues at coordinate 33,683,596 of CM064554.1, forward strand.
AATAATAATAATAATAAAAATAATAAAAATAATAATAACAATAATAATAATAAAAATAACATTAATAATAATAATACAGATGATAATATTAATCGTAACAATTATAATGAAAACAGTGAAGATAGTGCTAATATAATTTATAGTGGCACAGTACTAGCAATAAATAACATAGAGAGAGAGAGAGAGAGAGAGAGAGAGAGAGAGAGAGAGAGAGAGAGAGAGAGAGAAGCCGGGAGTAGGGAAGAGATTAGCTGAATTGTAAAGCGAAAGCTTTACCACACCATGTCTCTATTGAATCTTCTGAAATGTGTATGAATATTTATTGGTTGTGTTACAATTTGTATTAATATTTATATTTTCTTTCATATTTAAGTGTATTCAAGATATATATGTATACATGTGGCCTGTATAGCCATTAAGATTGATGAATGTGTAGTTCCTTCTCCTCTTTCCCATTAATATTATATGATCTTCTACACTTAATAGTTCCTACTACCCTCGCCGTCACACTCTTTGGACTCGAGATAGTTGTCTTCTCAGACTCTCTTTAAGCCCCAGCTCACACTTATATGCCATCCACCTTTACCCTCCCCTGTCCTTTCAGATACCGCCCCTTTATTATCCTCCCTCTCTCTCGCTCTCGCTCTCTCAACAACTAGTGTAAGTACACAGAGAAACGGAAGGCAAAGTTCAGTGTTATAAACCCACATTCTACGCTGATTTTCCCTGATAAAACAATGAGGTGTAAATAATTGTTCTTTTATCTAATTAACACTCTTTAGATAATACAGGTATGTTATAATCTGCATCATCTTGCAGTGCTGAGTTATACGAGTAGTTCTATTTGCAACATCTGCATCAGGTAATATTATTAATGATAAGAACATGTATTAATATACAGCTAAAGTTCTTACTGTTTCTATGAGATAATATTATAATATAGACAATTATTGTTACCGTATCATGATTTTAGAATCTAACTTCGATGAAATTTTGTCTACTATGGAAATATATGAGAGTATAACTAAACATTTAGTTTACCGGGTATATAATTTAAGTTCTATTTTACAGAATCACACGCACACACATAATCACACACACAGTGGTCCGTAGCATATTGGTTAGCGCACTTGGTTCACAGCCAAAAGGGCACGGGTTCCATTCCCAGGCGGGAAAGACACATTTTGGCAATTTTTCTTACACAATGCGCCTCTCTTGACCTAGCAGTATAAATAGGCCTCTGGAATAAGAGGCCACTTACGACGTCTTTCTTAGTGTTGGTGGTCTATTACTAGCTGGACGGGTACCGTACAGGTCAACCAAACACTCAAAATCCAGATATCGGCAATTGGCTGATTACAGATTACATGCATATCTACAGCCACTCCATCCATGCATTAACACTTCACGCAATATATTTTGAGGTCGAAATTTTTTCGGTAAAAACATAAATAAATAAATAAATAAATACAAAAGCGTGAAGCTGTAATTATTGGAAACTGAGGTGATCAGAAAATCCTCAATACTCTCTTGCCAAAATCACACCTAGTCATCCATTCAGCAAGGTTGTTGAACGCTGTAGTATGGTTGGGATAAGCGAGAGTGGGGTGTCTGAACGTTTACCGGTGGCAAAAAAAATAAGTGGGAAGGAGGACAAATGACAGACAGACATAGAAGTGGAGCTAAGCGGATAACTACGTCATAACAGGACCAAAAAATTAAATAGTATATGGATAACCATCCATTCTCAAACGCCAAGGAACTAAGCAACATTTGCAACTTCAAGTTTCCACATAAACTATACGCAAGATATTGAAGGAGATGGGATATAAACATAGATCACCAGTTGTCAAGCCAAAACTAACCAAGAGGCACAAACAGACCCGAGTGGTTACGGTCCCCAACTCTCCCAAACATACCTGGAGTGAGTGGGTTCGAATCCTGGTCAGGATACCTTTCTGCCAACCAAGAGTTGTTTTCTCAGACAAGAACACTTTCAGCTCAACCACGCATGGGTCGAAGACTGCGCTGTTGGAGGCGTAGGAACACATGGCATGCGAGTTAGTCCTAGTTGATATTGTGCATAAAATATATAGAATAGTCATCATACAGAGTAATACTTTCCATCATATCACTCTTGGGCTAATTTCATATCAACCGAGCATTATAAACCATCTTAATTTCTTTTCTCATCCACTAATACCCCTAACTTACTAATTAACTCCTTACTTATATTGTCCAAATACTATTAAGCTAGCATGACTTGATATAATTATTATGTTCCTTCCAACAACCAACTATACTCCTAAAATCGATTAATGAAATTTACAAACACATGTGGCAGTCCGTGGATTCGAATCCAGGATGCTCACACCGAAAATCAACACCTTATGCATCGCACCACGAAGACAGTTATGCACACAGTTATGCAGACAATATGCACATTAACCATTCCTGTCTATACCATCGGTTGTTTGCCTAAAAAAACAACCACGTTCCATTTAGTAACTCATCCTAGCCACTTCGCCCGCCACTATCTGTGCAATATAGGATAGATCTTCCATTATTAATTCCCCCTCCCACATTAGTGAATGCATATAACTTGTTTGCGAATATAATACATAATACCTTACCTAAACTATCATTGGTGAATAGAGAGACCAGTTTATCATGAGAATCAATAAATATATAATCATTAATCCCATTAAGATTGACTAATTTTGGCAGTTTAATCGGGCTTTTCATTAGAGGGTTTATACAACTTAAGGAGGTTCTGTAGGAATTATAGGGATACATACTAAGTCATATTTACCCATTGACTTTCATATTCCCTTTCTACTCTGAATAAAATAGTCTCCTTTTCTACTCTGAATATAATAGTATAATGCTAGTCTGAATAAACTGTCAAATACGCGTCCTGATTCCTCTAGGCCTACATAAACATTAACAAACAAAAATAATAAAAGAGGGATTTTTCAGAGGGCTGATTCTATGGGCTGACTGGCCCATGGTATAAAGACTAATATTAGTCTGTATACCATGAACTGGCCCTTTCACGGCGGATCCCATTAACAATCAGCACATCTCAGCCATGTGCCTATCTAATTATGTTTCTAAGCTTTCTGTCGTTATTGATCCTACTGTAGAAATCGGTAGCCTATTGCTCATATCTACCAAACTGTTGCATGCTTATCACGAAGCAGCAGTCCGTTTTCCACATCGTCTTTGTGGATCCCACTTACAACTTAAGCATCTGTATCATATCCTCTCTTACTCTACACTTCTAATATATGCAAGCCTAATGTTTTCCCAAGTCCCCTTTCTTTTGTACTGACCATATCATATATTTCATGATATTCACTACCTCAATAATCTTTTACTTCTGTTAAATGTTCTAACCCATTCTGGTTATAATTCCGTGTCATTTGGCCTTAGTCGTCAGGCGTTAGAATATTATTTATTGATGTTCTAATGTTCTATTATTCTGGATTGTTTTGACATTCTTCTTTGTACCGTAACTTCCAATCAATCTATGGACACTGGACAGCAAAATGAAAAACATAATCCATGTGAAGCCCTATTAAGGACGGGTGAAACTTTAAAATTACGTTTGTTGTTATTCACGCTTCTACTGTAGATATCTATATAAAAACTCTGATTTCAAACAATGTTGCATTGTTTTTTTGGTTTCATATCACGACTGACGATGACTTCCAAATTTTGTGTAATAATAGAGTTACTTAATTCCATGTTATTTAGCCATCTAGATACCACTGATATTGCGTCTTACCCCTGTCACCACTCTGATTGGTGAGCAAACTATATATTTATTTTCCGAGATATAGCTGGTGGTTACTGGCTACCCTGGTCTTGAGTAAGGGAGATGGGTAATGGAATCAGACATCACAAGAATGCATTGAGCTATTGAATCTTCTCATACGGGAGATATATGGTGCGTAATTATTGACGAAACAAATATTGTTAAATTTATATCCTGAAATTTCTGTAGATTTCCCGATGTTCACTAAACTGCATGTATTTATCTACATTAAATATCAACTGACAAGGTATTGCACCATTCGGGTAGTGTATCAAATTATTTTTGGAGAGCATGCATCGTTATCAGGATCACTAATTCAACCTATTTTTAGTGTCATTCGAAAAATTACCAATCTTTTTAGTTAGGCCTAAATCAAGGTCGGTAAAATTTGTCTCAACAAATTCACAAAGGAGTTGCGAAAAGCTTGTGATACAACCGGTGTTACTACCGATCAAATTCAGTTTTCGTGTGCTCAGTGCTCACGTTAGGAAATCCCCATCCTTACCACTTTCCCCAGCTCAATATTTGCCGAAGTTGAAGAATCAAACTAAATCTTCCCAATCTGGTAAAACTTCCCAACTTAGAGCTCCTCCCAGAAACCAGAAATCCCCACAGGTAGGTTAGGATAGACAGAGTTATAGCGCTCGCACATGGAATAATACTAATGCCCTTAGGAATCAGTCACCCCCGTTTCCCTGGCCAAAAGCCTCAGAGATTTTCCGCGCCCGGCGGTAGCGGACCAAGATCGCAGGTGCCGGCGATGATGAGACGGTCTAGTTCCGGTAGTGGCGCTGGTGGTCCATACAAGGATACTATGGGTTTCTATTGCGGTACCCGGGGTCACATTGTCACACGTTGCAACATCAAAGCCAAGGAATTCTATGAATATACGGCGGGAGAGCAGCCTTTCTGTCGTAGATGTAGGATAAATGAACATCAGACTGGAAATTGCCCAAAAATAAAGACGGATGTGGAGGACTGGAAGGCGTCTCACCCAAGATCGGGGGAAGCCTCAGACCAAGGTCAAGCAAATCAGACTTAATTGATAATAGTACACAAACTCCGAAACTTCCAACATTAGGAATAAGTCTGCTCATGCAATCTCCAGACTCGTTAATATTAACCCTCGTCTAGTGGGGTTTTTTGGGCTTATTTGGGCATATTCAGGCCCTCCTGAATGATAAATCAAGTATCTGCATGAAAAGAAATGTATTCAGCAAAAAACTAGGCGCTAAAAGCTTCAAAATGAGACCAGAACGAGCTACGTAGCACTTGTGGTTATCATACAGTGGTACCACCAACATGGGAGTTTAGCGTATAGCAGTATATTTTTCCCAGCTATGCTCACTACTGGCTATACTGCCGGCCTCTCGAGATCACAGGAAGGGTGAGTCAGTGGGCGGCGGTAGGCCCTGGGAGTCGGACGTGTGGCCCGCTGCACTCCCGGCCATTTGCACTCGATTTTAACCCTTTATAAGCCATAATAATGCTCCTAACTTGCTGCAAATTGGTGCCTGGCTATAGCCGGGCGCCGCTCTTTAACACCTTACGAGCGGCCTATGCGGTTTATTTATGTGTACCGCCCAGCGGGGTGTTTTTAGCCAAAATAGGGCTGTTTACGTGATCATTTTCATGCCTAAATAAGACTCAGAACGTAAAACAAGTATCTATCCCTGAAAGGGCATAAACAGAGCTTTCGAATGACACCATAACGATCCTTGTATGATGGATAGTTTTCTTGCAATAACCGTGCAACGCGAGTGCAAAAAGTAGGTAATTCGGTACTTTCGGTACATAATTGAGTATGTAGCGAGTGAGAGAGGGAGGAGGGAGCTGAGATTTGTGTCAGTAGGTTCGCCGCGGTGGTCTGGAGCAGTCATATGCTCGCTAGTCTCCTGCCACCACTTGTCTCTCTCTCTCAGCCACATTACGTGCTGAAATTGCCACTCGACCTATGTCGAGCGCCGCCACATAGTCCAGCTTTATTTAACTCGACTTAAGTGGTGAGCCGCTTTTTAAGGGTTAAGGGTTAAAGTCATATGTAAATAATGTGGGTATCAGTGTTTTAATTGATACGGGTTCGCCAGTGAACCTCATGTCTAGCTCAGCATTTAATAGATTGAATCATGATGATTCCTTAACACTTGAATTGCCGGACGTTAATTTACAGAATGTTTCAGGGGATAATATATCAATTTCGGGGGTTACGTACTTACCGATGGAATTACATGCGGACTTAGATTTAATGACAGAAGGTGTACGTTGTGAATGGGTTGAATATTTCATCAGATCTTTTTTGGAGTTTTAAAACAATGAGAGAGAGGAAATTTTTGGTTATTCCTGAAATGAACAGTGTATCTGTTAACGGTACTTTCATTGAGGCATCAACTAATTCTACAGTGGGTTTACAATTTGCTTCAAGGAGTTTACGTAGGTGTAAAAAGAGCGTTGTGGAGGGTACTGGTCGTGATAATAGTTTTTCTGGCCGCTGTTCATTCGCGAGAAGCGACGTTGGGCGGTACTGCCCCGCTCCCCGCCCTCCGCCCTGGTCTAACCGCGCGGCTTGACCCGCGGTCGACCCCGCTGTTTGCCATATTAAATTGCATGATTATTTTGAGAAATCTACGAGAGAGTCTGATATTCTCATTCACGGGAATACTATCATTGAATCGCATTCTGCGAGGGTTGTTGATGTTTATGCGAACAATCTTAGGAGTACAGTAAATTTTATAGTTTTATTGCCTGACACAGCGGCTATTAAAGGAGTTTCTTTTGCACAGGCACTTCATGAAGTAGATGACACTAATATTTTTCGGACTCTCATTCTTAATACGACCAATGGCTTACTGCAGCTGTATGCGGATACGAAATTATGTAATGCTGCTTGCGTACCTTGTAAATTTGAAGAAATTAATTCTCATTCCGTGGCTTCAGTGTGCATATAATCTTCTCCTGTTTTGGATGATAGAATGCGTAGGACTTTTGAGGATTTACAAGTGTTACGACTGAGGTTTAAATATATCAGAGTTCTTATTCATTGGACTAGTAATGGCATAAATGCTACAACGGAAAGCGCTAGATCCAACCTCTGATGTATATTCCCAGTGAACAAAGAACACAAATACTCTCTAGAGTTTTATATGCAACAATAGGTTATTACACTCAATAAATGTGAGTCTACTCTAGGCTTAATGTTATGTGAAAACAGCCTATTACTACCTATAACCGAAGGTGCTTGGTTATGGTATGCAAAGTAAGGTGGTAAGAGAAGTTACAGCTTACGATACTTTAATCAATAAATGTCAGGCACTCCTGCATGAAAGAAAGTGCACTAAAGTCCTTCAACACCAACAAGGAATCTTCTTTAAATGTTAGATGCTATCAAGATGCTCGAATCGGAAATGGAACCCAAAAAGGCAGGCAGCGGAACAATGCTCGTGCAGGCTATGCACACAAAAAGGCAGGAGATATACTGCAGTCGGAGCCAAGAATATCCTAAACGCCACAACAATAATAATAATCGCCACGACAATGCAGTATTCCTATCAACAAAAAGAGCCTAAATCGTTTGTGTCTCAATACATCAAACTAGGCTGCGAAATGCTTGTGTAATCATAAACGGGTATGCATAAAAAGAGTAATTGGTTTAATATACTTAATGTCTACTGTGACTGATAAAATCTAGCTAGTCAATGATACGAGATACTGGTGCGCATGGCATGCCGCATAGCCTAGTGCAAATCTCAAGTCTGTGCGTCAAATATTACGTTATAGGGAAGGGTAGCTCTCTTGAGAAACCTTATTACCGAAGTATTAAGCGTTCTCCTGGCGTACCTCAAAGACAAGCAACCGATCCTAGAACAGTGCAGAATGGTATAGGCCAAAAGCCCTCATTCGTGCATGCTCTACTCTCAATGGCACACAGACTAGAATTTACCCAATCAACTCCAGTTCTCAGGTATGTCGTGCAGCTTTTAACTAAAGCCAGCACCCATCGGAAATAATACCTTATAGTATCAGACTCCTAGTCTAGCATTATCTAATCCAGCAGAACACTAATAATTATAGGAAGCAGTACTGAACAATATGAATGCCAACCAATGCTTCGTGATCAACTTATCTTAACAACTAACATACATGGGTTATATCAGACCTTAACGCACAATACAACTGGCCAGCATGAAGCTGATTATGCAGAGTTAACCAGAGGGGATATAATATTAATAAAGGTGGTGAAAGATATGGAAAATGAGAGAGATAGGCAGAGGAAAAGGTTCTCAGGTGAATGCTAAAGAAAGCTAGCTAAACATGACGTCACCAAGCATGGTAAAAAACTCCTTCAACGAATCCCCACGAGGCCAGCCAGCTATGACGTCATCGAGTATAGCAAAACACTGCGTGCCTCCCAACACTCTGTTCTACTCTCTCTCTCTCAACTCCTATCATTACTACTTAATGATAAAACATATACTTTGCAATTAAATATATAAAGCCTTGACATGGGTGAAAACAAAGAGACTTTCTGGACTGCCCATGACACGAGCTTTCATATGAAATAAAGCACACAACAATACACCAACTGTAGCCACATCCACTGCCCTGGCGATCCTAGCGAGTCACTATAGGACAAGCCATGCGGTTTTAACGGAGTGGTTAACGTCACACAAGGCACAGATTTTCCTGAGGCTCGGGGACCGCTTAAGATGTTATTGAGGGAATTTAAAGAGTCCGTATATTTATAGGGGGATGCTATGGGTTTTACTGACATTTTAGAACATAATATTGTGTTGAGCGATAAGAATCAGAGTCCGGTTTACCTTCCCATGTACCGCCTTTCACATAGTCAGCGTGAGTTAACTGATAAACATGTTTCGGATTTACTTTCTCAAGATGTCATCCAACCTTCCTGTCGCTTTGGCGGTCGCCTCTTTTCTTAGTCCCGAAGAAAGCCAAGGGGGAGTTTAGGGTAGTTGTAGATTTTAGAAAATTTAATACTACCACGAAACGATCATTTTCATATGCCGGCGATACCGGAAATTCTTGCAAGTTTGGGTACTGATAATGGTGTATTTTCTACTCTCAAGCTTTTTAGCAGTTTTCATCAGATCGGTTTTCACTGGAATCGAGATAATATACAGCATTTAATTCTCCCTCTGGTACTTTTGAAAATAAAAGATTGCCAATGGGGCTTAAAAACGCACCTGCGATTTTTCAGAGATTAATTAATATTTTTTGGCGAGATTGATCGCCCATAATGTTTGTGTGTATATAGACGATATAATTTTTTTTTCTAGGACAATAGAGGAACATCTTATTGCACTGAGAAATAAACTTTCTAAATTGAATGATGGAAGTTTAAAAATTAAAATCAGTAAATGTGAATTTTTTAAGAAGAAACTATAATTTTTGGGTCATGAATTAACTCTGGACGGGGTTAATACGACCGCCCAGTTAACCGCTTCCATCACTAATTTTCCGGGGCCCACTACCGTTAAACAGTTACGGCAATTCCTGGGCTTGTCCGGATATTATCGGGCGTTTATACAGGATTATGTGGCAATTATGAAGTAAGAAAGACGCTAAGTTTGAGTGGGGAGTTGAACAAGAGGTATCTTTTACTAAGCTGAAAGCCAGCTTAACATCGCGACCAACCCTTGCTTTCCCTGATTTTAAGAAACCTTTATTTATTTATTCTGATGCGTCATATACAGGTTTTGGGGCTGTTCTTATTCAGAATGACGATAGGGATCTTTTACGGCCATTGGGATTCGCTAGTCGTTCTTTAAAGCCAGAAAAACAGAATTATTGTGTCACCGACTTAGAAGGCGGCGCAGCACTAATTTGGGCGTTAAACTTTTCGTGAGGTGATATATGGATATGAGGTAACTGTTTGGACAGTTGAGCTTATGGTCCATAAGCTCATTAAATTGTTCGATTATAAACTTCTCACGGGTAGACGTGCCAGGTGGAAGTTGACTTTAGCGTCGTACAAACCTACGTTAATATATGTTGAAGGCAAACTCAACACTGTTGCCGATGCTTTATCGAGAAATCCTGTTTGATTAATTTCTGTGAATGCGCTATTGTGTAGTAAGAGTATTGCGTTAGACCAACGTAAAGATATCTTATGGGGTAAAATTATTCTTGCTTTAGAATCATGTGATTTTAGTGATCCCGACTAAGCAGTATTTATTTCTTTTAATTTTGAATTCCATGAGGGATGTTTGTACAGGATATGTGACATAAATGACAGGGTAATTTTACAACTCGTCATTCCGGATTTACAGGTTAATTCATTATTACCTGTTTTACATGGTCATGATAAAGTTGGGCTTCGTTCGTTGAAACAAGCACAGAGGAGTTATTATTGGCGGACAATGAAAAAGGATATACTGTAGATAGATATATTGAGTGTTGTTCAACATGCGCAACTATTAAACCTAAACTGAACTCGGAAGTGAAAATTGGGAATATCTGATTCCTGCTTATTTCTTTCGATGTAGTTGCTATAGATTTATTGAAAGTTCCGTTAACTTATGCGGGTAATTAATACATTATGCTCACTATTTGTCACTTTTCACGGTATGTCGTGTTATCAGTGTTGCAGGATAAGGAAGCGAAATCGGTTACTAATGCATTTTTAACGGACGTTGTGTGTAAATTTGGTTGCCCTAATACAATAATAACTGATAATGGTACAGAGTTTTGTAATTCTAGTATGACGAAACTATGCGATGAATATGTTATTGATCACGTCACTGTTTGTCCTTATTCACCCCAGTCCAGTGGCTTGGCGGAACGCGCTAATCAGTTCCTTATCCGTGCGCTTCGCGGCTTATTGCTAGATGTGATACAAGCACTTGGGATTCCATTCTTCATTTTGCTGCATCTACACTGAATTGTTCGATAAATTCCTCGATTGCGGATTCACGATTCACCGTACTTTATTGTTTTTGGTAGAGATATGAGACTTCCTCACAGTTCGTTGGTTCAGTCTAATTCTCCTGTTTACAACTGTAATGATTACGTTTTGTATCACTTGAATAATTTGTATTCTATTTATAAGACCTTAAGCAGTTCTCTATCAAAATCAAAGGAAACATGATTCATTTGGCGAATATACGTAAGAGGGATGTTAACCCTTTGAGTACCAGCGACGTGTTATATTTTATTCTAGCTATATTTAGGCGATATTATGCAGCTTAGGAAAGATCTGTGGTACTTTAATGGGTTGGTTTAAATAGCTTGAAGCCTTAATAATGCTAGAGGTCCTTCCTAAACGGAATAAAATAGTCCAATAGCTGCCAGAATATAATGAAAATTACGTCACCTGTACGGGTTAATATCGATGTAGGTGATCTTGTTTACTTGAGAGTTTTACGCTAAAGATAAATTGCAACCTGTTTTCGAGGGCTCATATAGAGTAATTTCAGTTGACAAGAATAGTACTGTTATAATACACTTGGACAATGGCGTTGAAAATAGGGCTCATGTAAATAATTTGAAACGTGTAGTGCGCAACCTACCTGGCTACGAAGATAGATATGTCTGTGGAACACAAATCGTTGAGTCCGAGGAATGTCAGAGGACGTAAACGGGCTAAAAAACACAAGCGTTGCTCATAAATATAATTTGAGGTCGAGCAATGTTGCTTTTGTTAGAGAGGAAAGTAATTGTGTAGCTCAATGGTGGGCTGACAGTTTGGGTGTGAATTTGTATTAATTGTATATGTAATTCTTTAGTGGTTCAATTTTTGTTTAAATTTATTCATGATTCCTCCGATGGGTGTCGTAGGGAGGATTGTGGTGCTCTTCCTGGTATTATGGATATTGGGATGGGTGGTTGGACGGCTACGCGGTGTCACCGCTAGCACGGACAACCCTTCCAACCTCACTCGTTCGGGCATGATTTTGAGGCAACGAGGTATTGTTGTACATGTATCTGATGTCGTTGGATCCTACGTGGATATGTCATACTTGTCTAAAATTAAACGTGGTTGGGGTAGATTTTCAGAGAATATCATAGTTACGAGGGATATTTTGGATAATTTGCAGGTTTTGACTGCTCACTCTAATGCTGAAGCTGTGGATTTACTTCAGTTAATGCGCTGGGAAGTGTCAGTTGTGCAGTCTGAGGTTGCTCATGTTTTTCGTAATGCAAAGCCTAACTCACTCTCACGCCGGAAGAGGGGTTTGATTAATATTGGTGGTAAACTTCTAGGGGGCTTGTTTGGCCTTGCAATACACATACAGCAATACACTCTGTGACGCCTGCCAGCGTTGGCAGAATCGCCTCCCAGTAGCCACTAGCACTCGCCAGGGCAGTGAAATGGGCTACAGTCTGTCTACAATGTTGTACTTTCTTTCTTGTGAATCGTCATGTCACAGGCAGGGTAGAAGTGGTCTTTGTTTTCGCCTGTGACAATGCATTGTATATTATATCATGAGTTGAACATAAGATGCATTGTAGTGAAGGAGAGAGAGAGAGCGAGTGAGCAGGGTGGGGGAGGTGAGTTGCTTTTCCTCCTCTTCCCTCCCGGAGGAGCTGCTGACCCGCGTGGTCTTTTCTCACGGTTTTGATTGGCTGGTGGTTCCTGGCGCCTTCTGCAGCCTGGTGACGTAGCGGCCTGTGATTGGCTGACCACCATGCCTTTGTGTGTGATCCTGGAGGGGTCCCGAGGAGTTCCTTCCTCAGAGCTTTCCTGACTAGCATACCCTTCACATGTCCCTTGCCCCCCTGTCTCCCGACTTCTACCTATAGAGCACTTTCTCTCTCTCTCAACTTCTTACCTCTCATTCTTCTACTCTATTTAATATCATAACTTCCCTTTGGTTCTGCACGATTTCATATATCGGCCATCGTATTATATGCTGAAGCTCTCAGATAACACATGTTTAGTTAGGCATTTTGGAAGGTTGCCATTTTTGTCTGTAGAGGTTTGACACACTCACGGTGTCTCCCTTCCTGTATCGTGGTGGTCTGCTGGGGGATTTAATGCTAGACTGGGATAAGGCTACTGGTGTTGTGATTTCCGATGTGTACTAGGTTTTGTTGAACCTGTACAATCGCAACGGAGACGTGGGAAGCCTAGGTGGTCTTTCTGACTGTGTACCTTGTGAGTTTAGCACTGTGTTGCGAGTGAGGGCTTTTGCCTCTGCCACCCAACACTGTGCTAACTCGTTTGCTTTGACTTTGAGAGGGTCGCCAGGAGAGAACCAGATACCAGCGATCTGGATCTCTCAAGAGAGCACCCCGTCAATTAACGTAATTTGGCCGCACAGCCTTAAGGACTTCGCTAGGCTACGAGCCGCTTGCTCAGCCATTGTTTCCTAGCCTACTACATCCCAGCTAGACTGTATTCGCCTAGCAGACACCAGATTTAGATTATAAACTCTTTCTGTTATGTATGCATTATTATTCACAGCATTTATTAGTCTAGGTTGTTATTGAGTTGCACAACCCTAGTAGGCTGTTTCGTTGATGAGGAAGTACTTCTTTTGCTGTTTGAGTTCCTACTATTGCGCAGTTATTATTCCCGTGCCAGTTAACCCTATATGTCCTTACAATTGTCATATCCTGTTCCTGCTTTATACTACAGTTCAAAATCCGATACGATCATCTTAACCTAGCATCAGACTTTCTTCAGAAGATTCCTGCTCGATGCTTTGGGACTTTCGTTCACTTTCTTTAGTATAGGAGTGACAGTTCATTATTGTTTAGAGTAACTTTAAATATACTTTCTTCTAGTTTGCATTAAATCATTGGAGTGATTTAATTAAGATCTCTATCTTTTCCTAGTATACCTTATTACCGTAATTGTATGTTGTTGTGATCAGGCTGTATCAGAGATCATCAGCCTGTAGTAGTAGTGCACTTATACCGAGTTATAGGATACCCCGTTATCTCAGATTTAACTCTGGAGGGTATAGGTGTTTTTGTGCGCCGGCATTATAAGTTCAGGGGTTGGGTCTAGTGTTACCGTTGTGGCTGTGTGCTTTCCTAGTCCAATGATTAAGAACCCTTGTTTTATACGAGCCCCGGTCGTAACAAATGGCAACCTTGCTTAGGATTTTGTGAACTTAGAGAAATATTGCAGGAGTGTTGTGGTCATATGTTTTTGTTTAAAGGAATATAGTGGACACGTGGAATTTTTTGGGCAAGTAGTATAACACTTAAGAGTCTTCAAGCATTTTTTGAGTGAATAGTGCTACATAAGAGTTTAGGTACTTCTATTTTTTGTTATATAAACGTTGAGAATTTTTGGTGGACACTATGTCGAACGACGGATCAATGTACAGTGAGGACACAGTAAGGGAAGCAGACTCTGAGGTGCAGCAGCGGGCTTTGTTAGATGACATTAGAGTTATAGCTAGTGAGGAGGATGCAAGGAAGTTTCTGGAGATACCTATTACTGCTGACCGGGTGTCGGGGATTGATCGGTATGGTCTCCAGTGTTTGGCCACGGTCATGGGGCATGTGGGCACTAGCAGCATGTCGAGAGGTGACCTGGTGGCCTGTGTGCTCGGCGGGATGCGTGGGGCTTCGGGTGGAGCGGGAGCTGGGGCACCTTCGGCCCAGCCCCCATTCCACTCGACTCCTACCATGGCGCCCCCTCGGGCTCCGGAGCCGGGTACGTTCCCGCAGGCCGATAGTCACTGGCAGCGTGGTTTGTCACAGGGTGGGTCTCCAATTGTTGCATCTCCTCCTCAAGGTTTGACTCCAGATATGCTCTTCCAGCTTGAGATGGCTAAGATGCAGCTGCAGCAGAAGCGGGAATCTGAGCAGCAGCAGCGGGAGTTTGAGATGGCCAAGATTCAGGCTGAGGAGAGAAGGGCCAGATATGAGCTCGAGCAACGGCAGCGAGAGAAAGAGTCTGAGGAGAGAAAGGCTAGGTACTGTGCAGACATAGATCTTGAGAAGTCTAGGGTGGAGTCGACAGGGCAGCGTCTCGGTTCTGGGAATCGAGGTCTTGATCAGTCGTTATCGCACCTGCTCAAGTTGGTCCCTGTATTTGATGAGTCGGGTGTCACTGAATTTTTTATGCGTTTCGAGAAGAAGTGCCGGGAGCACCAATGGCCCGAGGTTAAGTGGGCAGCCCTTGTTTCCTCTAGATTGGTTGGCAAAGGACTCAAGGCATATGATGCGTTGCCCTTGGAGTCGTGCATCGATTACGAGATATTGAAGGAGGCTGTCCTGCGGGCATATGAGTTACAACCAGAGACGTACAGATTGAAGTTCCGGGGTGTAACGAAGGGTCGTTAGTGCACCTTTCTTGAGCATGCCCGGGATCTGTCCGATGCATTTAGAAACTGGCTGCGTTCTGAGAAGGCATAGACGTTTGAGGAGTTGAAACAGCTGATGCTTCTAGAACAATTTTTTAAGTGTACGGGCAGCGATCTGATGTTGAATCTTAAAGAGAAAAACCCCAAGAACTCTTCAGGAGGCAGCTGAGATGGCTGACCTTCGGATGTCACTGATTCGTGGGTGCGGGTCTGCACAACGGAACGATGCAGGTAACAAGGGGCACAACACTCCACCCCCCCCCCCCCCCCCCCCGAGTCAGTGATACACCATATAACCATTACAACAAGAGCAACGATACTAAGTCTGACCATAAACCTAATACAGTCCCGTTTAAAAAGGGTCAGGGCCCTTCCCCACCTCAAGGGAAGCCCAAGGGGGAGTTAGAGTGTTTTCATTGTCATGAGAAGGGCCATTTTGCAAGAGCCTGTCCAAGCAAGCTACCTAATGCAGTCGTGTCTTTGGCTCGCAACATTGGAGTGTCCCCGAAGTCGTCTGAGTTTGCCCGGGGTATAACGTCAGAGGCTGGGACACAGCCAGTGGAGAAGAATCCGGAAGGCTCGAACCCTGTCCGCGATGTCTTTTGTGACCATCGAGGGCATGGCTGCGTGAAGTCAGCTGGTAAGAAGCATGGAGTTGAGCTGTTGCGAGACACGGGTGCCTCTCAGACTTTAATGAAGAACTTTACTGGTAGACCAATAAACGCGGCACGGGTGGTTGTGGTGCAGAGTATCAATGCTGTCAAGTCATACCCGTTGGTCAGGATGGAACTGGAGGTGGATGGTGTGACACGAGAGTTGGATGTGGGTGTTGTGGAGAACTTGCCTGTTGGGGGCGTCTACCTCCTCGGCAACGACTTTGCGGTGCCTACTTCTGAGGTTTCACCCTTAGTCGTTGCCGAGAAGCCGGCCGACGTGAGTAGGGAGGAACAGGAGTGGGTAGAGAAATGTGAAGTACAACCTATGGCGTGCATTGTTACAAGACCTCTTGCATCCAAAGTGTCACAGCCTATTCCTCAGTCTTCTGATCAACGGAGGAACGGTTAGAAAAAGATGGCTAATGTTGGTAAAAGTTTGGAGAGTTTAGTACCAGCAGCTCTCTTCTTGGCAACTCAGTATTGGCACCATTGTTGGAGTCTGGAGAGGCCACAGAACCTGTCACAGCTAGTGAGGATACACCGAGAGAGAGACTCCGAGGCAGCAACGTTACACACCGAGAGAAAAAAGGGTTGCTCAGTTTGATATTGGGGGAGGACTTGGGTTGCTTCGGAAGCATCTAGACAAGTTGGTTCCCTCAGACATTTGTAAACTGCAGTTGGAGGATCCGGAAGTTCAGACGTGTGGTAATGGTGCTGTCGAGATCAAACACGAGGACAGGGAAACATGTCATGTGAACCTGTTGGAGGAGTTTGTGAGGCAACCACCTGAGCAGCCTACTGTCCCTGCGTTGGTCTGCAGCGGCCAAGGTGGAGAAGGAGAGGGGGGCAGTAGGCACAGGTGGAGGAGAGGAGGGATTGTCATGTCTCGGCGGAGCAGTGGGCGGGGGACACGAGTCTGGTGGCTGTGGAAGCGCTAGAGCACCTGCCTGAGCAGCAGTGTGCAGCGCTCCAGCACCAGCTCGGTTCATACCCCACTGGTCGTGCCGAGCCCCTGAGCCTCACAACTCGGGCGGTGCAAGATGTTCCGCGGCCAGGTCACGTGAATGTTGAAAGACCGTTAGCCTCGTTGTTTCGGAGGTTCAAGGTGGGCGACGAGGCTTGGAAATGGTTGTCAGGTCACCATGGCTGCCAAGGGTGGTGGTCAAAAGGAGGACTTTGAGCAGATTGGTAAGGTTGGCTGTGGCATAGAAGTGCCCGGTCGTCGCATAGCCTCCCAATGCTTCTCTAGTCGAATGCAACAGCCCTACCATACACCGACTGTATCTTGCCATGTCACTAAAAGCGGTGATGCTGCGCTGGTAAGGTTGGCTGTGGCATAGAAGTGCCCGGTCGTCGCATAGCCTCCCAATGCTTCTCTAGTCGAATGCAACAGCCCTACCATACACCGACTGTATCTTGCCATGTCACTAAAAGCGGTGATGCTGCGCAGGCAGATGTAGTCGAAAGGAATGCGGGGGTGCGCATGTATGGTATCGGTGGGGAAGCCTTAGCAATTGTGAACTATGGGAGTGACTGCACAGATGGTACTGATTGTCCCTCTCATGACCTGGCTGTTCTAGGGACGAAGGTGGAGAAGGAGGGAGACTACAGGTTAGAAGCTGCGGTCTCGGCTGGGTTGTGGAAGGGCAATAGGATTGTTATTCAGCGAGATAAGTTGTTTACTAGGCTGTGGCAGTGCATCCGCATGTTTGTTGCTTCTCCAGGCCTGATGTACGGGGTAGAATCCGACATGCAGGCTGGAGATAGTGCAAGGCTCAGTTTAATTCCCTACCGTATAAATCCTGCTCGACAGCCTGTGGTGCAAACAGAGCTGGATTACGTGTTGACGAAGGGTCTGAGGGATAAGGATTGTCGTGAGTGGTCGTTGCCTGTAACTTTGCAACCTGTGTTAAGTGGCAAGATCAGTGAGTGTGGTGATTGCGAGAGTGTGTGTGCATTATCCCTGACAGACACCTATACCTTATCGAGAGTTGACGACACCATAGACCGCCTCGGGGCTGCATCGCCTATCACGAAGGTAGAACTAGTGAAAGGTTATTGGCAGGCCCCGTTGCCGGAAAGAGCGAAGAGAAATGCCAGTCTTGTGTTGAATTGGGCAGTTTATCAGTGCCAGGTGTTGTTGTGCTGCCGAAACACAAGTTGGATGTGTGGCATGCTAAGGGCACTGATAATGTTTTGGCTGATTGTTTGTCACGGGAGGGTTTGTTTGCAGGAGAACCCTCGCCGTTCAGTCAGTGTGTGTTGAGAGTGGAGAAAAACTAGGCTTGCCCCTGTAAGTGCAGCCGCCATAAACATATTAAAAATTAAAATTCTATAAAAACTCTTTCTTTAATAGTTAAATTTTTTAAGTATGTTATAGCTAAAGTTCTGAGTCGAACCTGTGCTTCTCTCAGAAGGCTGGGCTAGTAGAAGCTCGCTCTAGGAGCATAACAGTATGAATTGAGCTATGGGAGGGGTTATAATTTGTTTTGATGAGAACTGAGCTTTGCCTTCTTTGTTGCGAAGTGGTTAGGGGTTCTGCTTGTCATATATAGAGCTCATGGTTGAGCGTCCAATATCTTGGGTGGGGTGTGACGCCTGCAGCTCAGCAGAACGCCACGTGGGCTCAGCCGCTCGCTTGGCCACTCGCTAGCACTCGCCGGGGCAAGGTATTTGGCTACAGTCTATCTATAATGTTGTTCTTTCTTTCATAGTGTTCGTATTGTTACAGACAGTCCCGTGGAGGTCTTTATTTTCGTCTGTGACAACGGGAAGCATTTTATATCATGAGTTGAACATAGGATGCATTGTATATAGTTAAGGAGAGAGAATAATACAGGCAGTGGGGTGGTAGTGTGTGCGTATGTGTGTTACCTCTCCCTAGCAGGGAGGAGTTTCCCGCTCGCGCGCTTTTCCCACGCCCTTGATTGGCTGGTGGTTCCTGGCACCTTCTGCAGGCCTGCTGCCTGGTGACGTAGCGGCCTTTGATTGGCTGACCACCATGCCTTTGTGTGTGATCCTGGAGGGGTCCCGAGCAGTTCCTTCCTCAGAGCTTGCCTGACCAGCATACCCTTCACATATCCCTTGCACCTGTCTCCCGACTTCTACCTATAGAGCACTTTCTCTCTCTCTCAACTTCTTACCTCTCATTCTTCCACTCTATTTAATATCATAACTTCCCTTTGGTTCTGCACGATTTCATATATCGGCCATCGTATTATATGCTGAAGCTCTCAGATAACCCATGTTTAGTTAGGCATTTTGGAAGGGTTGCCATTTTTGTCTGTAGAGGTTTGACACACTCACGGTGTCTCCCTTCCTGTATCGTGGTGGTCTGCTGGGGGATTTAATGCTAGACTGGGATAAGGCTACTGGTGTTGTGATTTCCGATGTGTACTAGGATTTGTTGAACCTGTACAATCGCAACGGAGACGTGGGAAGCCTAGGTGGTCTTTCTGACTGTGTACCTTGTGAGTTTAGCACTGTGTTGCGAGTGAGGGCTTTTGCCTCTGCCACCCAACACTGTGCTAACTCGTTTGCTTTGACTTTGAGAGGGTCGCCAGGAGAGAACCAGATACTAGCGATCTGGATCTCTCAAGAGAGCACCCCGTCAATTAACGTAATTTGGCCGCACAGCCTTAAGGACTTCGCTAGGCTACGAGCCGCTTGCTCAGCCATTGTTTCCTAGCCTACTACATCCCAGCTAGACTTTATTCGCCTAGCAGACACCAGATTTAGATTATAAACTCTTTCTGTTATGTATGCATTATTATTCACGGCATTTATTAGTCTAGGTTGTTGTTGAGTTGCACAACCCTAGTAGGCTGTTTCGTTGATGAGGAAGTACTTCTTTTGCTGTTTGAGTTCCTACTATTGCGCAGTTATTATTCCCGTGCCAGTTAACCCTATATGTCCTTACAATTGTCATATCCTGTTCCTGCTTTATACTACAGTTCAAAATCCGATACGATCATCTTAACCTAGCATCAGACTTTCTTCAGAAGATTCCTGTTCGATGCTTTGGGACTTTCGTTCACTTTCTTTAGTATAGGAGTGACAGTTCATTATTGTTTTAGAGTAACTTTAAATATACTTTCTTCTAGTTTGCATTAACTCATTGGAGTGATTTAATTAAGATCTCAATCTTTTCCTAGTATACCTTATTACCGTAATTGTATGTTGTTGTGATCAGGCTGTATCAGAGATCATCGGCCTGTAGTAGTAGTGCACTTATACTGAGTTATAGGATACCCCGTTATCGCAGATTTAACTCTAGAGGGTATAGGTGTTTTTGTGCGCCGGCATTATAAGTTCAGGGGTTGGATCTAGTGTTACCGTTGTGGCTGTGTGCTTTCCTAGTCCAATGATTAAGAGCCCTTGTTTTATACGAGCCCCGGTCGTAACACCATAAGCCTATTTTAATTGTTCATACCTTAATCCTAATCCGACTTGTTTTTTATCTTGCATTATCGGAATTAACCATGTTTAGTGCAATCTATACGGTTATTGTTTAACTCCACTGTAGTTGCAGCTTTCACTAGGTATGTTTTAGTCAGGGAAAAAATTTCCCAAATCTTAGAATTTTTTGTTCATCAAGTAAAACCTTACACATATTTTTGCCAATGTTTGCCAATTTTTGCCAAATGACGCATACATACAAACTCTAGAGCGGGGGAGTGAACAAGATAATTGTATATTACGTAGCAAATGTGTTATAGAGACAGCTAAGAAAATATATGTATCCGAAAAAGTTGGTGTTCTTGTAGGTGTATGGTGATCCTAGGTAGTTGGTGGATTGTCTTGTGTTTTGGGCTAGCTTGTATTTTGGAGTATGTGATCAAAATACCTTTTAGGTTGCCACACACACACTACGCTATACATTATGTCAGACTGAACATTGTATAGATAAATTTGAGTGAGTGAGCATTATTTGAAGATTTACACGAGTTTGAAATTCCACCACGATTAGCCTTACATACACATAAGAAAATGGGAGTCTGCAGAAAGCCGATTGGCCTAAGCAAGGCAGATCCCTGTAAACGGACACACACAGAAGTTATTGTCTTGGTCGGGGCCGGACGGGAGCTCAGGACGGGTATGTGTGAACCGAGCTTTAAGCGCTCACATTCTCGTATGTGTAGTTTTTGATCTGACAAACGTGTGTGCACACTTTAGTGAACTTTGCGTTTGCTGAACCTGACCTTGTATTGCCAACCCCTTACGTATGGTGAATGATAAAAGCATAGCGAGTGCAATGTATAGCTCACCTTTATATTGTGTATATTATATTGAACTAGACATGGATACATTAAAACCTGTAGAGATAAGCGAGAGCCAGAGTTCAATTAGACATGAAGTGTTCAAGCGTATTGCAAACAAGATACGTAGAGATTCGGGTCGAGTGTACTATGATTTAATTGTATAATGATCCTAGCCTATGGTGTACTGAGAGTGTAGGGACCGTATGTAGTCTACTTGACCTAATTGATGCTTTGTGAGTGAATGGCGAACGCTTTTATATTGAGCTGATTGTAATGTGAACTAATCATGCTGTAAATTGAGTGTTGAATTAAGTTTGTGAAGTTGATGGAATTCCGAATGTGATATTGTTTTAAATGGTGAAGCCCGAATTTGACGCATACTGTAAACAGACATGCCATTCATTAGGAAACGTTTGCATCAAACTAAAATAACATGTGGTAAGCATTGCATGTGGTGAACTGGGTGTGTCAAACGTGATTTCTGGTGAGAATTGCATGCACTATGTGTCTGGGAAACCATATACAAGTATATATATAATTTAAGACGATAAATTCATGTTAGGAGTGGAACGTATCTATTACACAGCATATTCTGTGGTTTGTGCCAAATCATGGTTTTTGCTAATCATGATAAATGGCTAAAATTCGCACCCCCTTCGCCCTACCTCCAGATACTTCCTCACATGCTGCACATATCTGTTTTTTAAACACTTGGCTCACCTCTTCAACTTCTTCCATTTGATGTCGCACATACCTAGTCATCTTTCTATAAATCTCTTACAATTCTCTATTTCTCTCCTCCTGTAACTTTCCCACCTTCATCATCGCTCCTCCTCCTTCATTTGTTCTGCATTTTTATATTTATTATAATAGCATGGTGATCAGACAGACTTCCTCCAACTCCAGGTCTCTACACCAATTTATAATCTTACACTAATTTCCTCATTCGATCATCTATACACACATAATCATGTGAATTTGTGTATCATTCTGTACCTGAAGAATGATACACAAATTCACATGATTATGTGTGTATAGATGATGAATGAGGGCATTAGTGTTATATTGTAAATTGATGTAGAGATATCAAACAACAATAATAATAATAATAAATAATAATTGTTACGACCGGCACTACGAAATAAACAAGGGCACTCAATATTGAACTAGATGATAGGCTATATCTGCAACAACGGTACGCTAATTCCAAACCCTCGAACTATTACGCCGGTGAACAAAACACTTAAAACCCTCCAGAGTTAATCTACTGGATAACGGGGTATCAATTAACTGGGTTTTAGTGCACTTCTACAAAGGCTTACCGATGACGGCAAAGCCTACTCACAAAAGGAGTACTTTACGTTAATAAAATGCTCTTAAGTAATAATGCTTGAATAAACTATAACAAGATTTAATAAAGGAGTATATGCTTACGTTAACTTTAGTGTGAGTCTGTACTCACCACTAAACTCTACAATGCTCTATGAAAACACTGGAAGTCTAGTCCAGTCAGATAAAGAATCTTCTGAAAACGTCTGATGCTCTAAGATGCTCGTTAATATAGAACAGAAATAATGCAGGGGCAGGACACCAAAGCGTGTATCTTAAATACACCAAAAAGTAGGATACATACATATAACTAGGGAGTGCAACAACTCTGTGACAGCACTAATAATCGCCACTCAAAACAGTACTTCCTTAGCCAACGTAACAGCCAAACTGGGTTGTGCACTATGCATCAACCTAGGCTAAAATAAGGCGTGAATAATTCGTAAAGCATACACAATGCTGTCTTTCTCACTAATAAAGTCTAGCAGTGGCATAAAAGGTACTAAGAAACTAGGCAGAGCGCAAGCATGCTCGTAGCCTACTGCCTCCCCTTGAACAGATTTCCCTTACGTTACATTAAGTGACTTGGAGGCTCTCTTGGTAAATCCAGATCT
Organism: Paralithodes platypus; assembly: GCA_032716605.1. Classification (NCBI taxonomy): domain Eukaryota; kingdom Metazoa; phylum Arthropoda; class Malacostraca; order Decapoda; family Lithodidae; genus Paralithodes; species Paralithodes platypus. The sequence continues at coordinate 33,706,558 of CM064554.1, forward strand.
CTAGTATCTGGTCTTGCCCTGGCACTCCACAAAGGTCAACAAAATGAGGTAGCAATCATACAGGTAAGAGTAGGCAAAAGCCCTTTACCGGTATACTGCTACACTCGCAAAGGAAAATATGCACAAGGGTTACAGGCTAGCTAGCTTCGTCGATGTTGTACAGTCTCTGACTTGCCACATACATAACTCAGACAACAACCAAAGATACCTTCCACTGTCTAGCATTAAATAATAAGAGAGAACAGCTCAATAATTAGAAGCACCAACACTATGGTACCACTTGACTATGACTCCAATAATCCCTAAAACTAGTGCAAACATATATGGAGAGCTGGTGCTGACAATACGACTGGCCGACTATGGAAGTCGTATGCAGAACCAGAAGGGACAAGTATTGAATAAAGAGAAGTATGAAACCAAAGAAGTTCAGAGAGAGAGATAGTAGTATAGAGGGTTATATGGGAGACAGGTTGCAAGGGACATGTAGGACCTAGCACACCAAGCCTAGCTCTGAGGAAGGTAGCTCCTCGGGACCCCTAGGATCACACACAAAGGCATGGTGGTCAGCCAATCACAGGCCACTACGTCACCAGGCAGCACGGCTGCAGAAGGCGCCAGGAACCACCAGTCAATCAAAACCGAGAGAAAGGACCACGCGGGCGGGAACCTCCGGGAGGGAGGAGGAAGAGCAACACCCTCCCCCACCCTGCTCGCTTGCTCTCTCTCTCTCCTTCACTACAATGCATCCTATATTCTAGCAATGATATAAAATACTTCCAAGTGTCACAGACAAGAATAAATATCACCACTGATCTGTCTGTGACAACATGTACTCTATGAAAGAAAGAACATCGTTCTACGATTATTGTAGCCCATATCACTGCCCTGGCGAGCACTAGGGAGTCACGAGCGCATTCTGGCAAGCTGGCCAGCGTAACACCCCGCCCAAGATGTGGGACGTTTTAGCCACAGGCGAACTCCACATCTGACCAGACAGAATGCCCATCAACCTCGCATCACCTAGCCACTCTCACTAACATAAAACACTGCATTATAAAAAAAATCTGCACAACAATTCCCCAAAATAATAGCATCATAATAATTATATCACGCTCAACGAGCAAGCTTCACCAAGCCTAGCCTACAAAGACAACAACTCAAGAGTGTCTTAGATGCTTGCTGTGATATACTGCACTTATATACTATCAAAAAGAAAATGTTTTTATGTGAGGTTTTTATATATTTTAAGTGTTTTTGGCAGCGTTGCACTACAGTGGCAAGCCAAGTTTTTCTCCACTCTCAACACACACCGACTGAACGGCGAGGGTTCTCCTGCAAACAAACCCTCCCGTGACAAACAATCAGCCAAAACATTATCAGTGCCCTTAGCATGCCACACATCCAACTTGTGTTCCGGCAGCACAACAACACCTGACACTGATAAACTGCCCAGTTCATCGCAAGACTGGCACTTCCCTTCGCTCTTTCCGGCAACGGGGCCTGCCAATAACCTTTCACTAGTTCTACCTTCGTGATAGGCGATGCAGCCCCGAGGCGGTCTATGGTGTCGTCAACTCTCGATAAGGTATAGGCGTCTGTCAGGGATAATTCACACCCACTCTTGCAATCAACACACACACTGATCTTGCCACTTAACACAGGTTGCAAAGTTACAGGCAACGACCACTCACGACATTCCTTATCCCTCAGACCCTTCGTCAACACATAATCCAGCTCTGCATGCACCACAGGCTGTTGAGCAGGATTTATACGGTAGGGAATTAAACTGAGCCTTGCACGGTCTCCAGCCTACCATGTCGGATTCTACTACCGCCAGACGTTGCAGACGCTCTGTCAACGCTCTCACGATATCGATCATAATTTGTGTATTAACTACTCATCCTCTTCATTCTTGTGCATGAAAGGTGGTTAAGAGCACGTTTAACCATCCTGTAGTTTAGTAAGTAACACTGCACGATATTTCGCTGTGCATTGACTGATAAACTTTGTGTTTATCACAAGACTCCTGCTTGGACAGGGCGCCACTAGCGCCATCTGTGGTTTTGTTTTGTTTGTAGACGAACGCTCTCTTCTTAGTTGATATAAAATCGTAGCCCCTAATTTTACCCATTACCTACTGTAGTAAGTATCAATTTAACTGCCTTGTATGTAAGTAAAGCTTTGCATATTAATTTGCTAATAAACAATATTGTGTACTAACTAACCTGCCTACAGGAACGAACGCCGACGCCATTTTGTAAACAAACTTTTTTGGGGGATTATACATATTAAATTCCAGCCAATTTTGTAGTAAATTTAAGTGCATTCATTTATCCTTTCCCCCTAGATATATTCTTGACTTTTTCTCCTCAAGAGTGATTTTACTTTAAGCTAAGGGTGGTATTTGTACAAACTAACCTAGCCTAACCCAACCTACCAAGCTTTTAACCTAATCCAAACCTAGCCTAGCCTATAGCCAGCCAATCTGTTGTTCTTATTAACTCTAGTAGATATTGTATTTAGTATCCTACTGTAGCTATATATATCTGTAATTTTAGTTGTTGCTTGCACGATCTTGTAGTAACCTTTGACTGATACATTTTGTTTTGTTTTATCTAAAGAGTAGGCTACTGCTTTACTAGGCTACAGTGACACCAGGGCCATCTGTTGATACAGTATATTAACCCCTTGTGTACGGTCACACTTTATTTTTTATATAATCTCTATTTGGTGAATTGTATATTTAGTTACATATTCTGTTATATATATATATATATATATATATATATTTGTTTAAGGTTAGGTTATCACACCTGGTAGCCTATTTCTGCGTATTTCAATTTCATTATTTTCGGTTAGGCTAGTCAACGCTGGTAGCCTATTGGTGCGTATTTAAATTTTTTAAAAACTTTTGGTTAGGCTATCGCCCCTGGAAGCCTAATTCTGCGTATCTCAAATGTTTTGTTTTCGGTTAGGCTATCACCCCTGATAACCTATTGTTGTGTATTTCAACATATTTGTTTTCGGTTGAAGTGATTGAAGTGTTTCTAAAGTGAATGAAGTGTTTTAAAGTGAGTGAAGTGATCTGACGAAACTGACTGTTACCATGCCTCGCACTTGTACGAACTGCGCCGGTAGGTTTGGTGAGTCCATGTTTGTTACTGTCGATCTTCAAGTCTGCAGTCTCTGCCAGCAACAAGAGAATTTGACAGTGAAATTAGATGAAGCCTACAACAAGATCAACGTCCTCACCATGAAGCTGGAATCACTCCAAGAGTTTGTAACACTCAACGTTGGAGTACCACAAACTTCAACTGTCACCGCAACTCCAGCAGCCACCAACGCCCCAACGTCAACTGCCAACAATTAAACGCCTGCAGTAGCCATTTCATCTGATGGTTCCGATACTCAAGAAACAAATAGGAACTCTCTTCCCCCTCAAGACAACTTCCGTGTTGTGAGGAACAACGTTTGCCCCAAGACCAGGAAACCCATACCGAGTGTCAAAACCGCTTCCAGATACTCGCAGACTCAGATAACGAAGCGGAAATAGAAGAAGTCCGGCTCGTGGGAGACTCGATGATACGTGGTCAGCTCACAGAGTTTTGCGCCAGAGCACCTAAGATCAGGAAGCGTTTTTGTATCCCTGGTGGTGGTGTGGACGACGTAGTTGCTGCAGTTGACGAAGTATCTAAGCTGGCCCCTGCTAATACAATGTACGTCATCCACGTTGGATCCAACGATGTACAGCGAACCCGGTCGGAAGATTTGCTTTTAAAGTACCAGCAGCTGATCAAGTCGTTTAAGGAGAAGTCATCAAGGATCATAGTCTCAGGAATCGTCCCCCGGCTTGGTGTAGCAAACCTCTGCAGGAAGGAAAACTTGGGATTCGTCGACACCTGGGACAATTTCTACTACGATGACTATTTGTTTTCGGACGATGGAGTTCATCTGAACCAGGTGGGAGCAGCACGTTTTGGGCGTCTTCTCAACGATGCGGTGAAGGATTTTCGGAGAAGAAATAGACTCAGCACAGGACAACCAGGAAGGAGGACCGAAGACAGCGAGGGCAGCAACCTGCGAAGGAATTAAATGCTAATCTGTCAAGAACCGCGAATTTGGATAAAGCTCCACCAACACGACCCAAATTCAAAACCGCCAGGGATAACGACCGAGGACCGATGTCAGCCATGAATGTAAATGTAGATCCGATCAGAACCAAAAATTTGATTAAAGAACGTTCTGCGAGTTCTAAAACCGCAACTTTAAAGATTTTCTATGCAAACACTCGTAGCATACGCAATAAATTTTCAGATTTAGAGGAACTAGTTTTTACTGAAAATTATGATGTGATTGGTATAACAGAATCTTGGCTCAATACAGTAGATAGACTTTTTAGCAGAGTATTCACTTCCCGGTTATGTAATGTTTGAGAAAAGCCGAATAATACAAATGGAGGTGGCGTTTTATTTTATATCAAAGAAAGTCTTAACCCGACCCTCTTGTCAAACCCTCAAATTGTGAACGTCGACACATCTTTTGTGCTAATAAAGAACAATAAAGGTACAAAAATAATACTTGCATTAATATACAGACCTCCAGCTCAATCACTGCAAACTGACCGAGAAATTTATGAACAAATTGCAGATGTAAGTAACTCGCAAGATACCGTATTTTTTGACGACTTTAATTTACCTGTGACCAAGTGGGGCGATACTCTTACTTCACACTCCGGACATGACTTGTATACGAACTTGCAAGAGAGTTCGCTTTATCAATTTGTTCGAACACCGACCCGTGGTAATAACGTTCTTGACATTGTACTTGCAACAAAAACAGAATTAATAGAGAATTTGAATGTTGGTGATGAATTCAGTAACAGCGACCATCGTACGATAACTTTCACTTTAAACTTTACTAGTAACGAACCAAATAGTAGCATCGAAAAAGTCCCTAATTTCAAGGAAGCAAACTTTCATAAACTTAGAGCTATGTTTAAAGAAACTGACTGGAGCTTTTTAATTAACAATAACGACATAAATACATCTTGGAAGTTATTCGAAACCACTTGCCTAAAAGCAGTGCAAGACTGCATACCATCGAAAATACGGCGTCCAGGCCATAATAATAAGCCCAAATGGTGGAATAAAGATATTTCAAACTGCCTGCTTGCTAAAAAATTTGCTAATGATAGATTAAAATACTCACAAAATGACGAAGAATGGGTGAAATTTTTAGAGCTACGACGCAAAGCCAAAAAGTTAATTAAGCAAAGAAAAAGACCCTAGAGTTACATATTGCGAATCAAAGTAAAACAAACCCGAAAGAATTCTATAGTTATACCAGAAAGAAAAAGTAGTTACTTCAACTGTTGGACCGTTAGTCGATGAAAATGGAGAATACACCAAAGACGAAGTACAAATGAGTAATGCCCTCAATACCTTCTTTGCATCAGTTTTTACAACAGAAGACCTCAGTGATATCCCTACACCATCGCCGATTCAGATTGATAATTCAGATGTTCTAAGCAATATCACCATTACAGAGAGAGAAGTATTGAATTGTTTAGATAAACTCAAGGTAAATAAAATGCCTGGACCCGATACAATCTCGCCTAGAGTTCTAAAGGAAGCTAAGGATGAGCTCTCCAAACCACTGACATTACTATTCAATAAATCCTTGCAGTCTGGAACTATGCCTGATCAGTGGAAGATAGCCAACGTAACACCGATATTAAAAAAAGGCAGCAAATCCCTACCCAGTAACTATCGTCCAATTAGCTTAACCTCAGTTGTATGTAAAATGCTAGAAACGGTCATAAGAGACAGACTCTTAAATCACTTAGAGGAAAATAACATACTTAACCCTTAATTAGCGGCTCACCACATAAGTCGTATTTAATAAAGCTGGACTATGTGGCGGCGCTCGACATAGGTCGAGTGGCAATTTCAGCACGTAATGTTGCTGAGAGAGAGAGACAAGTGGTGGCAGGAGACTAGCGAGCGTATGACTGCTCCAGACCACCGCGGCGAACCTACTGACACGAATCTCTGCTCCCTCCTCCCTCTCTCACTCGCTACATACTGAATTATATGGGGAAAGTACCGAATTACATGCTTTTTGCAAGAAAACTAGCCATCATAAAAGGATCGTTATGGTGTCATTCGAAAGCTCTGTTTATGCCCTTTCAGGGATAGGTACTTGTTCGGTCTTATTTAGGCATGAAAATGATCACGTAAACAGCCCTATTTTGGCTAAAACACCCCGCTGGGCGGTACATAAATAAAATATCGTAAGGTTAAAGATACTCAATACGGCTTTCGTAAAAACGTTCCTGTTTAACAAACCTCTTAGACTTCTTCCACGATATCCTCAACCTCTACGATGAGAGTAAAGCTGTAGATATTATATACCTTGATTTTCAAAAGGCCTTTGACAAAGTTCCCCACAAACGTTTACTGCTAAACTAAAAGCGCATGGAATACAAGACGGTGTGTTGAAATGGATAGAAAATTGGCTCAGCGACAGAAAGCAAAGAGTAGTCATAAACGGTAAGGCAGCTAAATGGACCAATGTAAGTAGCGGGGTACCCCAGGGATCGGTACTAGGACCAATTCTCTTTCTAATTACATCAACGACATAGATGAGGGTCTCACCTGTACAATCTCAAAATTTGCTGACGATACAAAAATTGAAAATAGCGTACTCTCAAAAGATCAAGTTGACGATATGCAACACAATCTAGATAAATTGTCACATTGGGCCCAAATTTGGCAAATGAGTTTCAATGCGGATAAATGTAAAGTACTACATATCGGATACCTAAATGAGAAAGCAAACTATTCGATGAATGGCACTCAGCTTAAGAATGTAAACAGAGAAACCGATCTGGGAGTAACAATATCGAGTAACCTAAAACCGAGTCATCAATGTTCAGAAGTTGTTAAGGCAAACAAAATAATTGGCTTTATAGGCAGATCATTTGAGCATAAATCCAAAGACGTAATCCTAACCCTTTACAATTCCTTAGTCCGCCCTCTTCTGGAATACTGCGTTCAATGCTGGTGCCCTTATTACCAAAAAGACATAAACAAGCTAGAACGAGTTCAACGTAGAGTTACCAAAATGATACCTAGCCTAAAGAACAAACCATACGAAGAGCGTCTTAGAGAATTAAATCTATTTCCTTTAACCCAGCGCAGATTAAGAGGGGACTTAATTCAAGTGTTCAAAATCATCAAAGGCATCGAAAATATGAACTGTAGTAAGTACTTCACTATCGACCAATCTAATTACACGCGGGGAAACGGTTGCAAAATTATTGGTAAATCTTTTAACTCACACGAATCTAAGAATTTCTTCTTCAATCGAGTTGTCAACTTGTGGAATGGGCTTCCCAGAGACGTTATAGACTGCAGCACCGTTGATTCATTTAAATTCCGCGTAGACAAATATCTCGCATCAAACCCGCGACGGACTGAGTTTGTAAATGAATAACTTAATTTTATCCTCCCCTCAGTTACTAACCCTTATGTCCCCTACTAACTTCCTAGTCCTGCCACGTTAGTGGCAGGGCAGTAGTTCCCTTTCCAATGTTCCCTTACCCACTCTAAACCACTGTTTGGACACTTGATCCTCAGTGTTTTGGAGGACAAGCAGCCTAGAAGAGTCACTAGATCTGTTGTTGCTTGATTTCCTTTGTACTCCTTTGTACCCCGTACATCAGGCCTGGAGAAGCAACAAACATGCGGACGTACTGCCACAGCCTAGTAAACAACTCGTCTTGTCGCTCAGGAACAAGAGGTTGCAACTTATCTCGCAGAACAACATGCCTAGTGCCCTCCCACAACCTACCCGAGACCGCAGCTTCTAAACTATAGTCTCCCTCCTTCACCTTCGTCCCTAGAACAGCCAGGTCATGAGAGGGACAATCTGTACCACCTGTGCAGTCACTCCCATAGTTCATAATTGCTAAGGCTTCCCGCCGATACCGTACATGCGCACCCCCGCATTCCTTGCAACTACATCTGGCTGCGCAGCATCACCGCCTTCAGCGACATGGCCAGATACAGTCAGTCTATGGTAGGGCTGTTGCATAACACTAGAGCAGCATTGGGAGGCTATGCGATGACCGGGCACATTCACTCCACAGTCAACCTCACCAATCTGCTCAATTTCCTGGTTCTGACCACTACCCTTAGCAGCCATGGGTCGACCCTGACCTGACAACCATGCCAAAGCCTCGTCGCCCACCTTGAACCACTGAAACAACGAGGCCAACGGTTTACTGACACTCAAGTGACCTGCCGGCGGAACCTCGTGCACCGCATGAGTTGTGAGGCCTGGGTGCTCGGCACAAACAGTGGGGTATGGACCGATCAGGGGCTGGAGCGCTGCACACTGCTGCTCAGGCAGGTGCTCTAGCGCTTCCACAGCCACCTGACTCGTATCCCCCGCCCACTGCTCCACCGAGACATGACAATCCCGACTCTCCTCCACCTGTGCCCCACTGCCCCCCTCTCCTTCTCCACCTTGGCCACTGCAGACCAACTCAGGGACAGTAGGCTGCTCAGGTGGTTGCCTCACAAACTCCTCCAACAGGTTCACCTGACATGCTTCCCCGTCCTCGAGTTCAGTAGCCCCGTTCCCACAACTCTCCTCCACCTGGGAACTACTCTGTCGTGGAGTGCCATCACGCCCTACCATGTCCCTAGGGGGGACAGGTTCTGGGGCCACTCCGGAGCTCACCTTTGGGTCAAGTACCGAGTCACCAAGGAGTGTCGCTGGGTCCAAACTCTCAACCCGACCACCAGCCTCGACTTTCTCCTTCCGACCCTTCCTCCGCTGGTCATAAACTTGGGTACTAGGCTGTGACACCTGAACGGACTGAGATCTCTCAAGCCCCTCTTGCTCCTCCCTCCTCGTGTCGGCCGCCCTCTTGGCAACGACTAAGGGTGGAACCTCGGAAGTGGGCACCGCAAAGTCATTACCAAGAAGGAGGTCGACCCCCTCAACTGGAAACTTCACCACACCCACATCCAACTCCCGTGTCACACCGTCCACCTCAAGCTCCATTCTGACCAGCGGGTAAGACCGCGTAGCATTGATGCCTTGAACCACCACAACCCGAGCCACGTTAACAGGCTTGCCAGTGAAATTCTTAACAAGTGTCTGGGAAGCGCCCATATCACGCAACAACTCAAGCCTATGATTCATACCAGCCCACCTCACAGTGCCGTGCCCCCTATGACCACAAAAAGCATCACGGACAGGTGACGAGCCCTCCTGCTGCTTCTGCACCGATTGTGACTCCGCAACCGACGCATTACCCCGGGGAAACGCGGAAGACCTCAAAGACACGCCGATGTTGCTCACTAGTGACACCACTGCTGTAGGCGGTGTGCTCGGACATGAGCGCGCAATATGCCCCCTCTCATGACACTTGAAACATTCCACCTCACTCTTGACTTCCTCTGAGGTGAGGAAGGGCCCTGGCCTTTCTTAAACTGGAAGGGTTTCGACTTGGGTTCATAATTGGCAACAGTACTCTTACATGGATAATTATATGTTGTGTCATTAATTCGGGGGGGGGGGGGGGGGTGGAGTGGTACGCCCCTTGTTACCTGCCTCAGCTTTCTGTGCAGACCCGCACCCACGAATCAATGACACCCTAAGGTCAGCCAGCTCAACCGCCTCTTGTAGAGTTTTTGGTTGCTTTTCTTTAAGGTTAAGAGTCAAGTCACTGCCAGTACATTTAAAAAATTGTTCCAGCAACACTAGTTGTTTTACTGAATCAAAAGTAGTTGCCTTCTCCGACCTTAACCAATTTTCAAATGCATCTGACAGCTCTCTAGCGTGTTCCTGGAAAGTACTCTCCTTTCTTTTTGGAACCGCCCTAAACTTCAGCCTATAGGTCTCTGGCTGTAGCTCATACGCCCTCAGGACAGCCTCTTTCAACAACTCTTAATTCACACAGGAATCTAGGGGCAAAGCATCGTACGCCTTGAGTGCTTTCCCCGTCAAACGTGAAGAAACAAGGGCTGCCCACTTCTCCTCGGGCCACTGGTGCTCCTGGCACTTTTTCTCGAACCGGAGAAAAAATTCTGTAACTCCGAACTCATCAAACACTGGAACCAACTTAAGTAGATGCGACAAGGACTGGTCATGGGCTCGACCCCCCTGGGCGACCAGGTTCCTCGTCACCTCTACACGAGTTTTCTCTAGGTCAACATCGGCACAATACCTTCCAGGCTCAAACTTGCGCTCAGACTCTCGCTCCCTGAGCTCAGCCTCATACTTTCGCTGCTCGAGCTCAGCCCTTCACTGCCCATGCTCATGCTCAGCCTGTCGCTCCTGCTGCTTAAGTTTGGCGAGCTCGAGCTGAAACAACATTTCGGCAGACAAACCTTGAGGAGGGGGTGCTACTATCGGGGACCCGCCCCGTGAATCACCTAGAGGCATACCCAACCGCCAGCGGGCATCGGCCTGCAGGAACGTACTCGGCTCCGGAACCCGATGGGGCACCATGGTAGGAGTCTAGTGGAATGGGGGCTGGGCCGATGGTGCCCCAGCTCCCTCTCCACCCGAAACCCCATGAAACCCACCCAGCACACAGGCAGCCAGCTCACTTCTCGACATACCGCTAGTACCGGAAACCCCTAAGACCATGGCCACACACTGCAGTCCGTACCGGTCTAGCCCCGACACCCAGTCCGCTGACATAGGCTTCCCCCCAAAATTCCGAGCATCCTCCTCACTGTTCACCACCCGAACGCCGCTTAACAACTCCACCTTCTCCACCTCCTCACCTGGCTCTCGCACTGTGCCCTCACTATGCTCACACCCGTCCAGTGACATGATGGAGTCAATAAAAAAATTCTCAAGTCCAGACAGAAAATAGCCAAACTCTTGCGTAGCTTTATTCACCAAAGAAGATGTTCTTGAGTGCAATACTAGGTCACCAATAACTCCAACAAGTTCATGTATCCTCAAAACAATGTCTACTGCCAACAATGCGAGAAATAAATTCAACCCCCAAATGGCAATATGATTTCTCCCAAAAAAAACTGCAATATTCAGTTCACTATATTCTGGTCTAAGGTCGCCATTTGTTACGACCGGCACTACGAAATAAACAAGGGCACTCAATATTGGACTAGATGATAGGCTATATCTGCAACAACGGTACGCTAATTCCAAACCCTCGAACTATTACGCCGGTGAACAAAACACTTAAAACCCTCCAGAGTTAATCTACTGGATAACGGGGTATCAATTAACTGGGTTTTAGTGCACTTCTACAAAGGCTTACCGATGACGGCAAAGCCTACTCACAACAGGGGTACTTTACGTTAATAAAATGCTCTTAAGTAATAACAATGCTTGAATAAACTATAACAAGATTTAATAAAAGAGTATATGCTTACGTTAACTTTAGTGTGAGTCTGTACTCACCATTAAACTCTACAATGCTCTATGAAAACACTGGAAGTCTAGTCCTACAGCAATCAGATAAAGAATATTCTGAAAACGTCTGATGCTCTAAGATGCTCGTTAATATAGAACAGAAATAATACAGGGGAAGGACACCAAAGCGTGTATATTAAATACACCAAAAAGTAGGATACATATTATATATAACAAGGGAGTACAACAACTCTGTGACAGCACTAATAATCGCCACTCAAAACAGTACTTCCTTAGCCAACGTAACAGCCAAACTGGGTTGTGCACTATGCATCAACCTAGGCTAAAATAAGGCGTGAATAATTCCTAAAGCATACACAATTAAAGTTAATAAACACAATGCTGTCTTTCTCACTAATAAAGTCTAGCAGTGGCATAAAAGGTACTAAGAAACTAGGCAGAGCGCAACAATGCTCGTAGCCTACTGACTCCCCTTGAACAGATTTCCCTTATGTTACGTTAAGTGACTTGGAGGCTCTCTTGGTAAGTCCAGATCTCTAGTATCTGGTCTTGCCCTGGCGCTCCGCAAAGGTCAACACAATGAGGTAGCAAGCATACAGATAAGTATAGGCAAAAGCCCTTCACCTGTATACTGCTACACTCGCAAAGGAAAATATGCACAAGGGTTACAGGCTAGCTAGCTTCGTCGATGTTGTACAGGCTCGGACTTGACACATACAGAACTCAGACAACGACCAAAGATATCTTCCACTGTCTAGCATTAAATAATAAGAGAGAACAGCTCAATAATTAGAAGCACCCAACACTATGGTACCACTTGACTATGACTCCAATAATCCCTAAAACTAGTGCAAACATATATGGAGAGCTGGTGCTGGCAATACGACTGGCCGACTATGGAAGTCGTATGCAGAACCAGAAGGGACAAGTAATTGAATAAAGAGAGAAGTATGAAACCGAAGAAGTTCAGAGAGAGAGAGATAGTAGTATAGAGAGTTATATGCGAGACAGGTTGCAAGGGACATGTAGGACCTAGCACACCAAGCCTAGCTCCTCGGGACCCCTAGGATCACACACAAAAGCATGGTGGTCAGCCAATCACAGGCCGCTACGTCACCAGGCAGCAGGGCTGCAGAAGGCGCCAGGAACCACCAGCCAATCAAAACCGAGAGAAAGGACCACGCGGGCGGGAACCTCCGGGAGGGAGGAGGAAGAGCAACATTCACCTCCCCCACCCTGCTCGCTCGCTCGCTCTCTCTCTCTCCCTCTCTCTCTCTCTCTCTCCTTCACTACAATGCATCCTATATTCTAGCAATGATATAAAATACTTCCAAGTGTCACAGACAAGAATAAAGATCACCACTGATCTGTCTGTGACAACATGTACTCTATGAAAGAAAGAACATCGTTCTACGATTATTGTAGCCCATATCACTGCCCTGGCGAGCGCTAGGGAGTCACGAGCGCATTCTGGCAAGCTGGCCAGCGTAACATAATACATTTATATTGTGCTTACAGAGTTCTGGACAATTGTCCATTTAAAAAATTAACTAAAGAACTTTAACCATTATATCTAGTTACAGGAAGCAGTCATTCGAATAGGAGGGCAAGGGTGATATGTTGTATATCAGTGCCTAATATTCTGTGATGCGATCAGACCGTTTACATCTCTTCCCTCTGTATTAGTCTAATTTAATAGACTAATTGTCATCATCATAATTATATATTACCAGCAGGGGGAAAATAACAGATTTATAAAAAATCAAAGATTTCAAAACATTGGGAAACTGTCACAGGCTTGCCTTATAGTTCCCTGTGTTTACCGCATTTACCACATTGTTTCTTATTGAATGGTAGCAGGGCAAGTCTGGGAGTCATTTACACCATAAAATATTGTTCTATCTTTATTATTTTGCATACAAGAGTTTTCTGCATTTGTTAACTAGAAATACTGCATCCTCTTATCTCGCAATTTTAAGTATAAGCTTCATACCTTGTTTCTCTTCCATTATTTTGCTGCATTGTTTATTGTTAATATAAGTTTGTATTCTTTATTATTGAAGTCGGTATCCACAGTAGTTTGGGGTTTGCTATGAGTAGCCTACCACAACCTACTGGAATACCAACTATTGTGTTACCTGTGTTAGGCTAGAGCTCAGACTTTCCCCATGTTTCTGCTTCATATTATTCGTAATTCCTAAGCGATTGGGCATACTGTGAAGTGTCTGGGAGTCTGGCAGTGTTATGTTTCCTCCGTTATGTGCAGTCTAGAATAGAAGTACTCTTAAATACTATACGCATTATCTACCAGACTCGAGGACAATGGATATTTTTGTTTCTCCTTGTTGCTGCTTTAATAGAGCCAAGAGAAAGATAACCATTTTTCCTAGAGAACCTGCGTGTCTTGGTGTTTGAGTCAGATATTAAGAGCGTGTCTATTGCAGGGTAGTACGGTGCTGTGGGCTAGGGTAGTACGGTGCTGTGGGCTAGGGTAGTTAAGCTTCGGGTTGCCCCGGCCCCCCTCGTAACAGTGGCGACCTCGCCTAGGATAGTGTGATAGTATGGATTTCTTGTGGTGTGAAGCAATTATACTTAGATTGTCAGTAATTTTTCTGGTAATTGAATGTCTACGGACATATAACTCTTATTTCATTAACCCGTGTCCACAACTATTGCTAAGATGTCGCATGTTGATTACATTCCTGTTCATATTGTGGGGAAGGAGGACGTTTGGCAGTTTATTGCAACCCAACCTAGTCAAAAAGAGGTTGCTGGCAGGAGTAGTGATGAATTAAGACGTGTGTTGGAGATGCATAGTTGGAGGTGCAGTGGTATGGCTAAGGCAGAGTTAGTTCGAGAGGTGTCTAAGCTAGTTGCACAGCAGAATGGTCTTCAGGAAGCTAGTACTCGTGACGTGGATGATGGCACCGGTGCCTCCAGCATGTGCCACAGCGTCCTATCAGTCAGGCTAGCTACCATTCTACTGGGGACCGGAGTTTGCTCCAGAGCAAGGTGATACTGTATGTAGGCAGTCTCCTACTATTACCACAGCACCTGCCACCACGCCTCCACCGTCGGCATTTAACCCTATCAGTACGGCCCCTTAATTTTTACAGGGCTATATTCAGGCCCCTATGGCCAGTACATTTGTTTCAAGTTATGCTAGCAATTCTCAGTATCCTCCTTCTTCCCCCCCATGTGTCGTTGGCAACACCCCAGCATTTCAATGCCACTCATACGGTGGCTGCTCAGCACAATGTTCCCCCTTTCGCCCAGTTTCCTCCTATAACCCTGATAGGGTCAAGAAGGAGTCCAGAGGTTGAGCTGCAGCTCAAGAGAATGGAGATAGAGGAGAAGAGAATACAGGCAGAGAGAGAGGAGAGACAGAGAGATGGAGAAGAGAAACAGAAAGATAGGGAGCTTGAGTGGAGATAGAGAGAGAAGAGAGACAGAGATAGGGAGGTAGATTTGGAGAAGACGAAGTTGGAAACTAGTGGGCAAAGACAAGGGAAGAAGGAGGCAGAAGAGGTGCTGTTGTCTCGACGGCTGAAACTCGTGCCGGCCTTCGATGAACTCAAGGTCACTGAGTGGTTCTTGCGTTTTGAGAAGAAGGCCCACGAGTATCAGTGGCCAAGGCAATGCTGGGCTGTGTTGGTGTCTAATGTTTTAAAAGGCAACTCTTGATGCATACGATCGCCTAGAAGTGCAGGAGTATGATGTACTTAAAGAGGCTGTGCTAAAAGCCTACGAGCTGCATCCCGAGGCTTACAGGTTGGCCTTCAGGGGGGCTCGGAAGCGGCAGGATGACTCTCACGTGGAATGTGCCAGGTACCTGCGCGATACTCTAGCTAAGTGGCTGCATTCAGAGTCAGATGGTACTTTTAAGGTGGCGTGTGAGGTTTGGCTGATGGAGCAGTTTACAAGCATAGTTGAAAAGGACATTGGGGCAAAATTAAAAGAAAAGCAGTTTAAATCAATATGGGAAGCAGCAGTTTGGGCTGATGACTTTGCACTAGCCAAGCATGGCACGTGCATGGGGAGCATTGGTGACAGGAGAGACCGACCTGTGCACCAAGAAGCCACAGTATCAGCTCACCCATCATCACCCAAAGGTACCACAAATAAGACACATTATACCAAGGCTGACAACCAGCAAACTTCTACGGAAGTGAGATGTTATTTTTGCAAGCAAGTAGGTCATATTAAACCTCGGTGTGCTAAATGGAAGGCTACCCAGGAACCCAAGGCTGTCCAGTTGGTGGCGACACTAGGGGAGGTGCCTGTGAAAAGCAAGCCAGGTACTGGTGAGTTTGGGGGGCAGTGTTGGCCAGCACGAAGCAGGGTAGTAAGCACTTTGCCGCCCCAAATGGCATCACCACCTGAGCATAACCAGACTTCCCCTGATTCGTGTCGGACATTCATACATGATGGATCAGTACGGATCGGGGAGCAGACGTACCCTGTCAAGGTGTTTAGGGATACTGGTGCGCAGCAATCCATGTGTCGCAACCTAACAGGGGGACCTATTAGCACCGGAGAGTTTGTTATTTGCAGGGGAATCAACAGTGAGCAATGATGTGATTTAGTCCCGGTGACCCTAGAGTGCCCGTTGCTGACCGCCGAGGGTAAGGTGGCCATGGTGGACACTCTGCCACTTGAGGGGGTGGATTTTTTGCTCGGGACTAACTTGGCAGGAGATGTAGTTTTCCCGCCTCCTATAGTCATCGCTGAGGCTGCTTTTCAGCTCCGTACTGGTGGTTCTTTGTAGGAAGATAACATGGACTCTATCTACCCTTTGTGTGCAGTGACCCGATCAATGGCACAAGTGGCACAACAGGAGGAGGATTTAGTGGATGTGGGGGCAGACAGCCTTGAGTGCGGGCCATCCCATGATTCACTACTAGATGACACTGGCTCGGAGGCAGCGGTGGGCGTGGCTGACCCCAGTGAGGCTACCGAGACTAGTAGAGATGACCTAGTGCCGACGACTCAACCTCCTGCTATTTCTGAGAGGTCAGAGGTAACTGCTTTGTCGGAGATACCTAGAGACGAATTGAGCAAGTTGCAGCAAGAGGACCAGAGTCTGGGCCTCCTGTTTAAGAGGGTTGGCATGACTGGTGGGAAAAACGGTCCATATAAATTTATTGTAAAAGGGACATTGTTGTATCGGCAGTGGTGCCGGATACAGGCTCAGGCATGGGGGAGGAGCAATTAGTGGTGCCTGCTCAGTTCAGGGAAGAGCTGGTTAGGCTAGCGCATGAGGAACCACTGGCGGGGCATTTAGGGGTGCGTAAGACTACTGAAAGGCTGAGTTTTCATTTTTGGTGGCCTAATATGCATGCATCGGTGGCTACTTTTTTTATGTCAGGTCATGTTTGTCAGATAGTTGGAAAACCCAACCAAGGAATACCCGTAGCACCTTTGATCCCTATACCTGCAGTTGAACCGCCATTTACTTGTGTCATAATTGACATGGTCGGTCCCTTACCACCCACCAGTGCGGGATACAAATACTTGCTTACTTTGATGGATGCCTCAACTAGATACCCGGAGACTATTCCGGTTAGCAGCATGAACGCGAAGGTTGTCCTCAAACACCTTCTGCATTTCTTCACTAGATTTGGTTTGCCCAGTCAAATCCAGTCTGACAGAGGGGTTAATTTTACATCCAATCTCTTCAAGCAAACCCTCTCAGAGTTAAGTATAAAGCATGTGCTGTCAAGAGCGTACCATCCACAATCACAGGGAGCCCTTGAGCGTTTTCACCAGACCTTGAAGAGTATGCTATACATATTCCACATTATTTTCCTACACTGCAACACAAACTACACTGAATACCATGGCTGTGAACACATAAAAATATCACAATCACTATTGCCTGACACCTTCATGTACAGAAACACATACACACACTTGTTGAGTAGCCTAGGGCCAGCCAGGATTAAATTTAAGACCAATCTGAATTTTCGAGGCCTGATGCTGCTACTTCTTGTGTGTGGTGACACTGGGGCCTTAGTCAACCCCGGCCCACGTGCCCCCAAGTTCCCATGCCAAATCTGTCGGCGGGCGGTAAAGTGGGGGCAACGGGCCATCCAGTGCGACCGCTGCTGTGAGGCTTCCGTCCACCAGGGCTGGTATCATATCAGCTGTGTCGAGGGCTTCACGGCGGCGTTCGACGGGTTGGTTGACCAAAGTCTATCATGGATCTGCTGGGATTGTGGAGTCCCGAATTACGCTTCCTCCCTCTCATTTAATCCAATACCCACTTCAAATAGATTTTCCTTTCCTGAATTTACACCTTCTCCTCCGCGACCAACAATACCACACCACCCAATCTCATCCGTAGCTAACACCAACCCTAGACTTAGGCAAGAACTTAACTATTCCTCCCACAGACTGCATGACTTGACCTCTCCGACGCATCAGCAACCCTACCATTCCACACCTAATCATTCTACCTATAAGCCCCATTTATCTATAACCCCCATAGCACCACCCAACTCCTTAATTACCCCTAGCTCCCCCTCTACCACAACCACCTCCGAAAACCCCCCGAACAGAGATCCTTCCACCCTCAGAACCCTCATTATCAACTTCCGCAGCGTTATAAACAAAAGAGCCGTTTTTCACCACACCCTTGAGACTGATGACCCTGACATCTGTTACGACCGGGGCTCGTATAAAACAAGGGCTCTTAATCATTGGACTAGGAAAGCACACAGCCACAACGGTAACACTAGATCCAACTCCTGAACTTATAATGCCGGCGCACAAAAACACCTATACCCTCCCGAGTTAAATCTGCGATAACGGGGTATCCTATAACTCAGTATAAGTGCACTACTACTACAGGCTGATGATCTCTGATACAGCCTGATCACAACAAGATACAATTACGGTAATAAGGTATACTAGGAAAAGATAGAGATCTTAATTAAATCACTCCAATGATTTAATGCAAACTAGAAGAAAGTATATTTAAAGTTACTCTAAACAATAATGAACTGTCACTCCTTTACTAAAGAAAGTGAACGAAAGTCCCAAAGCATCGAACAGGAATCTTCTGAAGAAAGTCTGATGCTAGGTTAAGATGATCGTATCGGATTTTGAACTGTAGTATAAAGCAGGAACAGGATATGACAATTGTAAGGACATATAGGGTTAACTGGCACAGGAATAATAACTGCGCAATAGTAGGAACTCAAACAGCAAAAGAAGTACTTCCTCATCAACGAAACAGCCTACTAGGGTTGTGCAACTCAACAACAACCTAGACTAATAAATGCCGTGAATAATAATGCATACATAACAGAAAGAGTTTATAATCTAAATCTGGTGTCTGCTAGGCGAATAAAGTCTAGCTGGGATGTAGTAGGCCAGGAAACAATGGCTGAGCAAGCGGCTCGTAGCCTAGCGAAGTCCTTAAAGCTGTGCGGCCAAATTACGTTAATTGACGGGGTGCTCTCTTGAGAGATCCAGATCGCTAGTATCTGGTTCTCTCCTGGCGACCCTCTCAAAGTCAAAGCAAACGATTTAGCACAGTGTTGGGTGGCAGAGGCAAAAGCCCTCACTTGCAACACAGTGCTAAACTCACAAGGTACACAGTCAGAAAGACCACCTAGGCTTCCCACGTCTCCGTTGCGATTGTACAGGTTCAACAAAACCTAGTACACATCGGAAATCACAACACCAGTAGCCTTATCCCAGTCTAGCATTAAATCCCCCAGCAGACCACCACGATACAGAAAGGGAGACACCGTGAGTGTGTCAAACCTCTACAGACATAAATGGTAACCCTTCCAAAATGCCTAACTAAACATGTGTTATCTGAGAGCTTCAGCATATAATACAATGGCCGATATATGAAATCGTGCAGAACCAAAGGGAAGTTATGATATTAAATAGAGTAGAAGAATGAGAGGTAAGAAGTTGAGAGAGAGAGAAAGTGCTCTACTGTATAGGTAGAAGTCGGGAGACAGGGGGGCAAGGGACATGTGAAGGGTATGCTAGTCAGGAAAGCTCTGAGGAGAATAGCTCCTCTGGACCCCTCCAGGATCCCACACAAAGGCACGGTAGTCAGCCAATCACAGGCCGCTACGTCACCCGGCAGCAGGCCTGCAGAAGGCGCCAGGAACCACCAGCTAATCAAAACCGAGAGAAAAGGCCACGCGGGCGAGCAACTCCTCCGGGAGGGAGGAAGAGGAAAAGCAACACTCCCCTCCCCCACCCTGCTCGCTCTCTCTCTCTCTCTCTCCTTCACTACAATGCATCTTATGTTCAACTCATGATATAAAATACAATGAATTGTCACAGGCGAAAACAAAGACCACTTCTACCCTGCATGTGACATGACGATTCACAAGAAAGAAAGTACAACATTGTAGACAGACTGTAGCCCATTTCACTGCCCTGGCGAGTGGTAGTGGCTACCGGGAGGCGATTCTGCCAACGCTGGCAGGCGTCACACCCCGCCCAAGATATAAGACGCTCAACATTAGGCGAGCACGATATCTGACAAGGCAGAATGCCGACAAGACCTGTCACACATTGCCACTCCGCCAGAAATGAAATGCAAAGCTCAATCTTACATAAAACAACAAAGAAAATCTTATAACCCCTCCCAAACATAATAGTATAATTTTAGCCTGCTATGCTCCCAGAGCGAGCTTCACAGAACCCAGCCTCCTAAGTGAAAGACAGGTTCAACTTAGGACTTTAGCTATAACATAGGCAACTTACAATTAACTATCGAAAGAAAGAGTTTTTATGTTATTTTTTTATGTTTTTAATATGTTTATGGCGGCTGCACTTACAGGGGCAAGCCTATTTTACTCCACTCTCAACACACACTAACTGAACGGCGAGGGTTCTCCTGCAAACAAACCCTCCCGTGACAAACAATCAGCCAAAACATTATCAGTGCCCTTAGCATGCCACACATCCAACTTGTGTTCCGGCAGCAAAACAACACCTGACACTGATAAACTGCCCAGTTCATCACAAGACTGGCATTTCTCTTCGCTCTTTCCGGCAACGGGGCCTGCCAATAACCTTTCACTAGTTCTACCTTCGTGATAGGCGATGCAGCCCCGAGGCGGTCTATGGTGTCAACTCTCGATAAGGTATAGGCGTCTGTAAGGAATAATGCACACACACACTCTCGCAATCAACACACTCGCTGATCTTGCCACTTAACAGGTTGCAAAGTTACAGGCAACGACCACTCACGACATTCCTTATCCCTCAGACCCTTCGTCAACACTTAATCCAGCTCTGCTTGCACCACAGGCTGTCGAGCAGGATTTATACGGTAGGGAATTAAACTGAGCCTTGCACTATCTCCAGCCTGCATGTCGGATTCTACCCCGTACATCAGGCCTGGAGAAGCAACAAACATGCGGATGCACTGCCACAGCCTAGTAAACAACTTATCTCGCTGAATAACAATCCTATTGCCCTTCCACAACCCAGCTGAGACCGCAGCTTCTAACCTGTAGTCTCCCTCCTTCTCCACCTTCGTCCCTAGAACAGCCAGGTCATGAGAGGGACAATCAGTACCATCTGTGCAGTCACTCCCATAGTTCACAATTGCTAAGGCTTCCCCACCGATACCGTACATGCGCACCCCCGCATTCCTTTCGACTACATCTGCCTGCGCAGCATCACTGCTTTTAGCGACATGGCCAGATACAGTCGGTCTATGGTAGGGCTGTTGCATTCGACTAGAGCAGCATTAGGAGGCTATGCGACGACCGGGCACTTCTATGCCACAGCCAACCTCACCAATCTGCTCAAAGTCCTCCTTTTGACCACCACCCTTGGCAGCCATGGGTCGACCTTGACCTGACAACCATGTCCAAGCCTCGTCGCCCACCTTGAATCACCGAAACAACGAGGCTAACGGTCTCCCAACATTCACGTCACCTGCCCGCTGAACATCTTGCACCGCCTGAGTTGTGAGGCTCAGGGGCTCGGCACGACCAGTGGGGTATGAACCGAGCTGGTGCTGGAGCGCTGCACACTGCTGCTCAGGCAGGTGCTCTAGCGCTTCCACAGCCACCAGACTCGTGTCCTCCGCCCACTGCTCCGCCGAGACATGATAATCCCTACTCTCCTCCACCTGTGCCCTACTGCCCCCCTCTCCTTCTTCACCTTGGCCGATGCAGACCAACGCAGGGACAGTAGGCTGCTCAGGTGGTTGCCTCACAAACTCCTCCAACAGGTTCACATGACATGTTTCCCCGTCCTCGTGTTTGATCTCGACAGCACCATTACCACACTTCTGAACTTCCGGATCCTCCAACTGCAGTTTACAAATATCTGAGGGAACCAACCTGTCTAGATGCTTCCGAAGCAACCCAAGTCCTCCCCCAATATCAAACTGAGCAACCCTTTTTTCTCTCCGTGTGTAACGTTGCTGCCTCGGAGTCTCTTCCTGCCCTACCTCCTCACTAGCTGTGACAGGTCCTGGGGCCCCTCCAGACTCCAACAATGGTGCCAATACTGAGTTGCCAAGAAGAGCCGCTGGTACTAAACTCTTCAAACTGTTACCAACATTAGCCATCTTCTTCCAACCGTTCCTCCGTTGATCAGAAGACTGAGGAATAGGCTGTGACACTTTGGATGCAAGAGGTCTTGTAACAACGCACGCCATAGGTTGTACTTGACATTTCTCTACCCACTCCTGTTCCTCCCTACTCACGTCGGCCGGCTTCTCGGCAACGACTAAGGGTGAAACCTCAGAAGTAGGCACCGCAAAGTCGTTGCCGAGAAGGAGGTCGACGTCCCCAACAGGCAAGTTCTCCACAACACCCACATCCAACTCTCGTGTCACACCATCCACCTCCAGTTCCATCCTGACTAACGGGTATGACTTGACAGCATTAATACCCTGCACCACAACCACCCATGCCGCATTTATTGGTCTACCAGTAAAGTTCTTCATTAAAGTCTGAGAGGCACCCGTGTCTCGCAATAGCTCAACTCCATGCTTCTTACCAGCCCACTTCACGGAGCCATGCCCTCGATGGTCACAAAAGACATCGCGGACAGGGTTCGAGCCTTCCGGATTCTTCTCCACTGGCTGTGTCCCAGCCTCAAACGTTATACCCCCGGGCAAACTCAGACGACTTCGGGGACACCCCAATGTTGCGAGCCAAAGACACAACTGCACTAGGTAGCTTGCTTGGACAGGCTCTTGCAAAATGCCCCTTCTCATGACAATGAAAACACTAACTCCCCCTTGGGCTTCCCTTGAGATGGGGAAGGGCCCTGACCCTTCTTAAACGGGACGGTATTAGGTTTATGGTCAGACTTAGTATCGTTGCTCTTGTTGTAATGGTTATATGGTGTATCACTGACTCGGGGGGGTGGTGGAGTGTTGCGCCCCTTGTTACCTGCATCGTTCCGTTGTGCAGACCCGCACCCACGAATCAGTGACATCAGAAGGTCAGCCATCTCAGCTGCCTCCTGAAGAGTTCTTGGGTTTTTCTCTTTAAGATTCAACGTCAGATCGCTGCCCGTACACTTAAAAAATTGTTCTAGAAGCATCAGCTGTTTCAACTCCTCAAACGTCGATGCCTTCTCAGAACGCAGCCAGTTTCTAAATGCATCGGACAGATCCCGGGCATGCTCAAGAAAGGTGCACTCACGACCCTTCGTTACACCCCGGAACTTCAATCTGTACGTCTCTGGTTGTAACTCCGATGCACGACTCCAAGGGCAACGCATCATATGCCCTGAGTCCTTTGCCAACCAACCTAGAGGAAACAAGGGCTGCCCACTTAACCTCGGGCCATTGGTGCTCCCAGCACTTCTTCTCGAAACGCATAAAAAATTCAGTGACACCTGACTCATCAAATACAGGGACCAACTTGAGCAGGTGCGATAACGACTGATCAAGACCTCGATTCCCAGAACCGAGACGCTGCCCTGTCGACTCCACCCTAGACTTCTCAAGATCTATGTCTGCACAGTACTTCGCCTTTCTCTCCTCAGCCTCAGTCTCATATCTGGCCCTTCTCTCCTCAGCCTCACTCTCTCGCTGCCGTTGCTCGAGCTCATATCTGGCCCTTCTCTCCTCAGCCTGAATCTTAGCCATCTCAAACTCCCGCTGCTGCTGCTCAGATTCCCGCTTCTGCTGCATCTTAGCCATCTCAAGCTGGAAGAGCATATCTGGAGTCAAACCTTGAGGAGGAGATGCAACAATTGGAGACCCACCCTGTGACAAACCACGCTGCCAGTGACTATCGGCCTGAGGGAACGTACCCAGCTCCGGAGCCCGAGGGGGCGCCATGGTAGGAGTCGAGTGGAATGGGGGCTGGGCCGAAGGTGCCCCAGCTCCCGCTCCACCCGAAGCCCCACGCACCCCGCCGAGCACACAGGCCACCTCTCGACATGCTGCTAATGCCCACATGCCCCACGACCGTGGCCAAACACTGGAGACCATACCGATCAATCCCCGACACCCGGTCAGCAGTAATAGGTATCTCCAGAAACTTCCTTGCATCCTCCTCACTAGCTATAACTCTAATGTCGTCTAACAAACCCCGCTGCTGAACCTCAGAGTCTGCTTCCCTTACTGTGTCCTCACTGTACATTGATCCGTCGTTCGACCTAGTGTCCACCAAAAATTCTCAACGTTTATATAAAACAAAAATAGAAGTACCTAAACTCTTATGTAGCACTATTCACTCAAAAAATGCTTGAATACTCTTAAGTGTTATACTACTTGCCAAAAAAAAAAAATCCACGTGTCCACTATATTCCTTTAAACAAAAACAAATTACCACAACACTCCTGTAATATTTCTCTAAGTTCACAAAATCCTAAGCAAGGTCGCCATTTGTTACGACCGGGGCTCGTATAAAACAAGGGCTCTTAATCATTGGACTAGGAAAGCACACAGCCACAACGGTAACACTAGATCCAACCCCTGAACTTATAATGCCGGCGCACAAAAACACCTATACCCTCCAGAGTTAAATCTGCGATAACGGGGTATCCTATAACTCAGTATAAGTGCACTACTACTACAGGCTGATGATCTCTGATACAGCCTGATCACAACAAGGATATGACAATTGTAAGGACATATAGGGTTAACTGGCACAGGAATAATAACTGCGCAATAGTAGGAACTCAAACAGCAAAAGAAGTACTTCCTCATCAACGAAACAGCCTACTAGGGTTGTGCAACTCAACAACAACCTAGACTAATAAATGCCGTGAATAATAATGCATACATATCAGAAAGAGTTTATAATCTAAATCTGGTGTCTGCTAGGCGAAGAAAGTCTAGCTGGGATGTAGTAGGCTAGGAAACAATGGCTGAGCAAGCGGCTCGTAGCCTAGCGAAGTCCTTAAAGCTGTGCAGCCAAATTACGTTAATTGATGGGGTGCTCTCTTGAGAGATCCAGATCGCTAGTATCTGGTTCTCTCCTGGCGACCCTCTCAAAGTCAAAGCAAACGAGTTGGCACAGTGTTGGGTGGCAGAGGCAAAAGCCCTCACTCGCAACACAGTGCTAAACTCACAAGGTACACAGTCAGAAAGACCACCTAGGCTTCCCACGTCTCCGTTGCGATTGTACAGGTTCAACAAATCCTAGTACACATCGGAAATCACAACACCAGTAGCCTTATCCCAGTCTAGCATTAAATCCCCCAGCAGACCACCACGATACAGAAAGGGAGACACCGTGAGTGTGTCAAACCTCTACAGACATAAATGGTAACCCTTCCAAAATGCCTAACTAAACAAGTGTTATCTGAGAGCTTCAGCATATAATACGATGGCCGATATATGAAATCGTACAGAACCAAAGGGAAGTTATGATATTAAATAGAGTAGAAGAATGAGAGGTAAGAAGTTGAGAGAGAGAGAAAGTGCTCTATAGGTAGAAGTCGGGAGACAGGGGGGCAAGGGACATGTGAAGGGTATGCTAGTCAGGAAAGCTCTGAGGAGAATAGCTCCTCTGGACCCCTCCAGGATCCCACACTAAGGCACGGTGGTCAGCCAATCACAGGCCGCTACGTCACCCGGCAGCAGGCTTGCAGAAGGCGCCAGGAACCACCAGCCAATCAAAACCGAGAGAAAAGGCCACGCGGGCGAGCAACTCCTCCGGGAGGGAGGAGGAGGAAAAGCAACACTCCCCTCCCCCACCCTGCTCGCTCGCTCTCTCTCTCTCCTTCACTACAATGCATCTTATGTTCAACTCATGATATAAAATACAATGCATTGTCACAGGCGAAAACAAAGACCACTTCTACCCTGCCTGTGACATGACGATTCACAAGAAAGAAAGTACAACATTGTAGACAGACTGTAGCCCATTTCACTGCCCTGGCGAGTGTTAGTGGCTACCGGGAGGCGATTCTACCAATGCTGGCAGGCGTCGCACATCGTTATAGAGACAGAGACTTGGCTCATTTCAGACAGTGAAGTCTTCCCGACGGACAGTTCATATACCATGACTTTATATAGAAAAGACAGACAGAACGGACACCATGGTGGGGTCATGATAGCGACGAAGCCGGGACTAGTCGTAACACCAGCCACCGTACTTAGCGCGGACGCAGAAATTTTATGGATTAAAACACAGATACAGGGCTGCAGGACACTTTATATAGGATCATTTTACCGGCCCCCTAACAGTAATGTAGATTACCTGCAGTCTCTTGACAAATCTTTATCTAAATTAGATCCCTCCAAGAACATATGGTTGGCTGGAGACTTCAACTTACCGGACATTAACTGGACAGCTTACGCGACAACAGAGAATGGTGACCATGAAGGCGACCTAATACTACCAGACTGACAGGAGATCATTACACGAAAAATTCATTGACATAATCAACACTCATTCACTCTCACAAACAGTACTCTAACCAACACGTACACAAATTAGCGTAGCTAGAAGCAACCCTAACATAAGACTCGGGGTCACATCCAACATATTAGACTTGTTCCTTACGAACAACGCCTCTTTAATTACACGAACACAGGTTTTACCAGGGCTTAGTAGTGACCACGACATGATACTTGTAGATGCAAACATAAAACCAAACATCCAGAAACAATTACCCAGGAAAATGTACCAATACAACAGAGCTGACATGGGAGCCATCTCGGTAGACTTAGCAGACTTTAGAGACACATTCCTCGACAACGACCCAATGGCCAATTCTGTTGAGCTAAATTGGACCAGACTTCGTGACTTCCTACATGACACAATGGACAAGCACATACCCAAGAAAACCGTTACACGGAACCAGTCACCACCATGGTTCAATAGACAGTTACGAAGACTACATAGAAACAAGATTAAAGCATACAAGACAGCTAAACGTTACAACGATACAGAACACTGGGATCATTACAAAAACACACAAAAAACATTACAAACAGAAATCAAACAAGCAGAAACTAATTACACATCCACTTTCCTCACAAACAACATGCAAAACCACAAACAAATCTACAGCTTCTTCAAAGCGCGCAAACAAGACTCGACTGGCATAACATTATTACATAACGATTCTCTGGTCACACTTCCACAGGACAAAGAACATGCACTTAATTCGCAGTTACAGTCAGTTTTAACACAAGAACAAGCAAACTTGCCGGAACTGTCACCATCACCACACCCACCTATACTTCCACTGACTACATACCCGGGGAATCGAGAAACTCTTATCTGAGGTAGACATCAACAAAGCGACTGGACCAGACAATATACCCTGCAGGATACTCAAGGCGAATGCTGCCATTCTTGCCCCTATCCTGCAGGTTATATTCTCACAGACCATTCACACTGGAGAACTTCCCCATGACTGGCTATTGGCAAACGTGACTCCTATTTTCAAATCCGGAGACAGCACCCTCCCTGTTAACTATAGACCTATTTCGATTACCTCAGTTCCTTGCAAAATTTTAGAACATAATACATGGCCGTCATCTGCAGGGGGGGACATATCCCCCCCCCCCACTTTTCATTCAGGGGGGGACAACATATCAATTGTCCCCCCAACTTTTTTCACAAAGTTTTATATACTAGATAGAAGTCACTGAAATGTTTAATAATATAGAATATTATATATATACTAAACACATACAAATATAATATGTTATGATGTTATTGATGTAGTAATTTGTTAGGCTCGTTGTCAGCTAAATTTCTTCCGTAAATATTGTGTGACGTATCCCACTGTTTAGTGTTTACATGAAGACGGACGTTCTGTAGTCTGTAGGTCGGCAAAAGCCAACATTAGCGGCCTTTTAAAGCTTTGGCCGGCTTTGAGGATGGTATTCTGGTTTCCTGGATGATGATCCAAGGTAATGCCTTCACTATTAGACATAGTTCTTCTACAACAATATTTGAAACTAGCAAGACTTGCACAGTAGACTGGAATGGTACGGTCCGCCGGTTTGGTTTGGTAACTTTGGTAGCTACACATTATAGTTTATGGTCAGGACATCAGTAAATTCGTCCACTACAGGACAAAGGCTTCTTTCTATCTTCACCATTAATATCCTTCATGAGTTAATTTGCTCCATTATATGATGATTAAACCCTTGTACAATTAAAGATCTCGTCTTTCAATCTGGTGAAGGCTACAGTCTTCTCAATCTTACTAGGCAGTCTAGGCTAAGCCTAAACTGCATAGTAAGATTGGGTTATAATTATGTTATGTTATATGTTATGTCGAGTTATATGTTGGGTTTTAATGTTAAATACTGATCGTAGTGTTTGCTGATTTAAGTAGTATAATGAGAATTTGAGGATGTCAGAGTAGACTGCATGTCTGCCTGCCGAGATCAGAACCTCTCCGGGTGGTCGGGGGCCGGGGGAGTGCTGGAGCGACCTTGGTGACTCTGGTCTCTGGGTCTTCTCCTGGGTGACCTGGATGTGTGTGAGTTTGTGCTTTTTATCTGTGTTTATTTGTTGTCATGTTGTTTTTGGGTTTTCGCTGTTCTTGCTCTGTCTTGAGTCGGCTACCCCCAAAATGGGGATTGGGCCTGAGCATATAGATAGATAGATAGAGTAGACTTGAAATCTATCTGTGACCTATAGGTGTTTAAACTTGCACTGGTTAATATTGATAAATAACACCTATCTTTTCCCCTTAATATAAATCATTTATTCATAATTATGTGGGCTTAAAATGCACCAAATATTGTTAAGTTTTCTTAAATTTTCAATGGGGGGCTTACAGCAGGGCCCTGCTGGGCCCTGTGCTATCTACTTTAGTTGACATTAAACAAATGTAATACACATAGTTTGTAAAGCTGAACACTCACAATTTAATAATTTACCCACTGTCTTACTTCTCCTTGGCAACATTATTATATATTTTGTGAAACAATTATAGTATCTTGATTGTTACTCGAGGTTACCTCATGTTCTTCTACACCAGATCCTTCCCTTCTTTGAACGTGAGTGTCTGGTGGCTTGACGTACCTGTATTTCGTTTCTTGAGTTTATTTGTTACTAGCAGGGGTACCCGGCGTTGCCCGGGTTTAAAATCACTACTACCACCACTACTACTACCAGAATCACCATCATCAATCACTACTACCAATATCATCACAATACTACTACTACCATAATCACCGGCCTCGACCTCCCTGTGCCTCATTAAACGGCGACCTCGATTTCGGGCGCTAAATGACCTCCGATTTTGGATCTGACCTCATCCGTACCCCCATTTTGGGGGCTGCGAACAATTTTCGATCCATACACCTTTTCGATCGGAGGCCTCCTGCCCCAAACGGCCATTTTTTTTTTTTTCCAAATTTGTTCATTTTTTTTTTCAATTTCGGCCTCGAAACGACCTCCGATCGTGGCCTCGCCCCCTCTATGATCTGACCCAGGTCAATTGACACCCACATGCAAAGTTTCAGCTCCCCAGGTCCAAAACTGCGACCGCCTAATAAAAACAGACACACACACAGACAATCGAAAATATTATATAGATACACATTTCATTATATGAGTGCAGATGGCCTTTCTTAAGCTAAATTCAATTGATTTGTGCTAAACAGATTAAATACAGTGTAACATTGTACTTACTAATATTAGTAATATTTTCTTCGCCTGACTGTTTTTCATTGCTTTCCTGTTTTATAACTCCTAGACAACTGTAAACAACTTTATATATATTAATTGTGGGAAATGTATAAAAGCATAAATCATCTGTTTGCAGGAAAACTACAAGACAAAGCACAGCAAGGTACTTCCTTCCATTTTTCTTGAGAGATGTTCTTTCGAGAAAGAAGAGGACACATATATGATGCAGCCTTCACAAAATAGCCGAGTATGTCATCATTATACCAGTCGGTCAAATGTGTCTTGTGTTTGTCAAGAAACCCGTGTCTTCTCGTTAGCTGCATCCTGTACTTCACTCTCAAAGTTAATCAAATGCCTTCTACTTATGTTCCAAACTCAGCTAGTGTTCCTCTCTGCTAACTTCTCCCTTGCCTCTCGCCCATCAAAGAAGAACTATGTTATTTACTTTGGAACTGAGAGACCGCTGGGCTGGGACTAATGAAGAATATAGCCATTTTGTCTGTCAGACGTGTTAAATATAATTTTTTAAACACAATGTGTTCACATACATACTATAAGCGTAAATCCATTGCATTATTTAATTCAGGAATATTATTAAATTTCAACTTGTAACTGTTATACCAAAACAAAAAGAAGAAAAACATATTTCATATGAACGTTGGATTTATATTATATGACAGGAAAACATTGTTGAAAATTATGGATTACAGTTCGACTGACTGGTAAATTATTTAGAATCGAGGCTGAGCGATGAAGGAGTGAATGAATTTAAGTGGGTTGCAAGTTATGACTTGCGAAATGCCGAGCTCTGAAGGAAGGTTATTTCTGATTAAATGATAATGGGAGGTGAACTGGAGAGCTGTGCTCCCTATTTTCCCTATTTTAAGAGTTCGAAAACGTGAATACATGTCAGTGTTTACAGAATAACCGTCCACAAGAAGCAACGGACCATAAACTTTGGTGATGTAGTGGGAAAGGGAGAAGGGAACTAAATATTCTTGCTAACTGCAAGGTATAAGAGATGCAGGCGACGGTGGCAACAACATCCACTTAAGAGAGAGAGGAGATACTGTGTGTGTCTGTGTGAGTGTATGTTTACGTGTGTTCTTCTAGAGCTAATACTCTGTTTAGAAAAAATATAATAAGTACATTCCAAAATAATTGTTTGAGTATTCAACTCAGCTGAAATTACATTTTCAGTATACAAATATTCTTGGTCACATTAACCTATATAATCTTGCACTTTTTAGGTAAATAGGATTTTCACTTAACCCTCCGCATTCGGCAGGTTTTAACATTCCCACCTCCCGGAATACATCTGAATATTCGCATTTCCGTAATTTTGGTGCACTTATAACTCTGCAAAAAAATTGCCTTATCTAGGTTATGTACATACAGTATATATATATATATATATATATATATATATATATATATATATATATATATATATATAATGTTAGTAAAGCCAGGCAATAAATTGTCTTTAATACATACGAGGTTGAAAGAAATGGCAATTTCTGCGTTGGAAATTTTATTATTCAAAGTTTCCAGGTCTCTGATGAGTTTTCGCTGGGTGGCAGGAAGTAGATGAAGGAGATGAGCAAAATTCATGGTGGTACATGGTTACATTAATGTACATGAAGATACAGGATATACGACACGTTTCACTGGACAACCAGCATTATCAATAAGGATAGAATGATATAAAAGGTAAACAGGAAGGGTATATATAGAGGGTGGAGGATCAGAGGAGGCGAAAATCATATATATATATATATATATATTTTTTTTTTTTTTTTTTTTTTTTTTTTTTTTTTTTTTTTAAGAGACAATGACGGAGGAAGGAAAAACACAGATAAAACAAAAAGGTCCATGTGCCTAAAGGCATCCTCCATTCATAAAATGTTTGTAACAACTGGATTTAAACATTTGTAGATTGTAAGTTTGTGGAAAGCAATTCGAGGGAAGTGAATTCCAAAGAGTAGTAGCTCTGGGGATAAATGAATTCTGATAAGCAGAAGTTCTGCATTGTGGAGGAGAAAGTGTAAATTCATGGGCGCTCTCAGCTGCCCTAGTTCTACGGGGAAAGATGTGGAGAGGCGGCAGAATTGAAGCAAGTTCCTCGGAACAATTGCTGTGAAGATATCTAGAATAATGCAAGGGATGCAACGTTTCTTCGTAATGGATAATGTAGGAAGGTCCTGTGTGATTGCAGGGTTATTGATTAATCTAATAGCTTTATTTTGAATTTTGTCCAACTGCCTCAATGCAACCACTCCACTGCCACCCCACAGAGATGAACAGTAATCCATCTGAGAACGCACATGACTTTTATATATTACGGCCAACTGCTCGTCAGTGAAGAATTCTCGAACTCTGTACAGGAGTCCCAGTTTTTTAGAGGCATTCTTAGCAATGCTTCTAACATAATGTGTCCAACTCAAGTTAGTAGTTAATGTTTACACCGAGAATGTCAATACTAGGGGAAGTGGGAATATTTACATCATTAAAAAATATATGGGAGTCAGTGAGATTCTGTCGGTTAGAAAATTGAATGTACTTTGTTTTCTGTGCATTAAAGGAAACTAGATTCTTTTGTCCCCA
The DNA here is from genome assembly GCA_032716605.1 of Paralithodes platypus. Taxonomy (NCBI): domain Eukaryota; kingdom Metazoa; phylum Arthropoda; class Malacostraca; order Decapoda; family Lithodidae; genus Paralithodes; species Paralithodes platypus. Next base: position 33,738,660 of record CM064554.1, read on the forward strand.
TCCATTAATTCTAGAAAGGTGTTACGTCCTGGGATATATAAACACTGGGCTCTTTCTATTGGACTAGGTATGCGGCAACAAGCAACAACGGAAAACGCTAGATCCAACCCTTATCTATAAACCCAGGCAACAAACCACCCTAAACCGTCAAGAGTCCTGCCTGGACAACAAGGTATCCTATGACTCGGTTACAGGGTGCACGCACTATAGACTGCTGATAGTCAAGCAGGCTATATACAAGATCACACAATTAAGTTGACTTAAAGCTTCAAGGAAAAGATAGATAACGGAATTAAATTGCAGAAACAATTTAATAACAAACTAGAAGAAAGTACATTTAACGTTACGTTAATTAATACAACTAATCACCCCTGCGTGAAAGAAGGTGAAAGCAAACAGTCCTCAAAACATCGTACAGGTAGACAAGATGCGGGTTTCTAAACTGCATGTGGCTACTGTAGGATCTGATGCTTAGCAAAGAAAGTACGTTACGGATTTAGAGAACTCTTAACTCATAAGCAGGAATAAATACTAGTGATAGGCCATACAGTGTATAATGGCATAGGTATAATTAAATAAAGGCAGCAACTCGCAACATAACCACATACAGGTGTGCTTCTCATCATAGTCAGGCAAGCCTGCTCGGACAGAGTCTCAAGCCACACCCTGACTCACAATGCTCACAAAAACGGTAAACTGTGGCACAATAACAAGCATACAGAAATAATAAACCCCTAGCTGTTAATCTGCCAGGTGGCAGAGGTCTAGCCGGAAGGATATAGGCTTCGGATACCCGGGCTGAGCCACCTGCTCTAGCCTAGGGACGTTCCCAAGTCTGTGCGCCAAATTACTCTAATTGAAAGGGTGCTCTCTTGAGAGACTCAGATCGCAAGTATCTGACTCTCTCCTGGCGACCCTAAAACAAAAGCAAGACGTGCTAGCGCAGTGCTGAGTGGACTAGGCAAGGGCCCTCACACAACACAACACTAGACACACAGGGACACAGACAAGAAAATGCCCCCAGACTCCCACGGGTATCCTAGTAGTCGTGCGGGTCCACAGGACTCGCACCAGCAGACTTTACTTAAAGGATCGCAAAAAGCTTCCCCTCCGGTCTAGCCCCTGCTAACCTGACACAAGAACACACTAGCAAGCATGAAACCACCAAATATGAGACAACAAAAAAGCTTCCTAGGTCTCATTAACAAATACGTCTCTGCATAAGGCCCAAAATCCTATCTAGTTATCTGAGAGCTCGTCGTTAATACAATAATAGATATAAGGTCTATCAAGGGGATGGGATAATTAAATAGATTGGTGAAGTAGTGGAAGGAAGGTATACAAAGTAAGAGAGAAAGTTTCTAAGTGGGGTTGAGAGGGATAGATATCAAGGGGGTCCGAAGGGTACGACAGTGAGGTGAGCTCTGAGTCTTGAATCTGTCTGGACCCCCACCCTAGGCATGCAGAATACATCCCATGCTTGGCAACACTCAATACAGTTGCCGGGTCAAAATCGTCTACCCCGTGCGTGAGTCGAAACTAAGCCTAACGTTGCAACCAAATGCATATGGCAACGATTCAGGCTCGTCCCAAGCTAGACTCTCCGCGCGAAGCAACGTCCCCCAGCCGGTCTCTCTCTCCCGCTCGTCTCCTCCCACTCTCACTAGACTTACATCTTATATATTATAATGAAACAATCAACTATCGAGAATAAAATATACTAAGATGCGTTGGTTAAGAATAAGGGCAGCTACAAGCTGTGAAACAACATAAGAATATCTCAGACATTAGTTACGTTGTCGTAGGATATATACTAAGGAAAAGCCTGCCGGCCGGCTGCCGCCAGCCGGTTTCTAAACGGCTGGGCAGCCGACGCGCACGCCCGCACGTGGCTACTATGCAGAAGCGTCACACCTCCCCCAAGATATAAGACCCTTGACTAAGTTCTTCATATCTAACAGAAAGCTTCTCATAGTACCACACACTGTTGCGACACAAGGCACTATATATAAAAAAAATAAAGACTGTTGCGCTCCACCGAGCAAGTTCAACTAACTTAGCGACAATAAGTGAAAACATTCAACTTAGATACTGCTACAACATCTTATACAAAATTCTACACGTTATAAAAATAAAGAGTTTTTATAAGGTTTTTGCTTTTTTAATTTGTTTTTTTCGGCTGAACTACAGTGACAGCCTATTTTCCTCCACACTCAACCCTCAATCCTGTGGCAGTCTAACCAACATCATCCACCCTTGATAGACAATCCGCTATCACGTTATCAGAACCGGCAATATGGCGTATGTCCAGATTATACTCCTGAAGCATGAGTGACCACCTGGTCAGCCTCATATTCCGGTTATGAAACTGATTCAAGAATTTCAGAGGGTGATGATCGGTATAAACCACTACGACTGGTCCGAAAGCAGGAACATATACATCGAAGTGCCTGAGCGCCAGCACTATCGCCAGGAGTTCTTTTTCAATTACAGAGTAATTCCTTTGTGCACTATTGAATTTTTTACTGTAAAAACTCACTGGATGTTCGATACCTTCATCATCTGTCTGTAACAAGACAGCCCCAGCCCCTACGCCACTGGCATCAGTCGCCAGCTGAAAAGGTCTGCTGAAGTCCGGGGCCCTGAGTATGGGGTGGGTACATAACAGGTGTTTCACCAAGGAAAACGCCTCTGCACACTCAGGAGACCACCGGAACTTCTTGTCCTTAGCTAATAAGTCAGTTAAAGGTGCAAGTACAGTCGAATAGCCTTTGATGAAGCGACGATAATAGCCTATCATACCTAGAAACCGCATGATTTGTTTCTTAGTCGTAGGCTGGGGAAACTGATCGATGGCTTTGATCTTTGTCTGTGGAGGGCACACCTGACCCATCCCCACCTCGAACCCCAGGTACAAAACTGTGGCTTTGACAAAATCGCACTTACCCAGGTTTACCACCAAACCTGCTTCATTCAGTTTATTAAAAAGCTGTCCGATGTGAGCACAGTGACTGTTAAAATCATCGTCGTATATTATGACATCATCTAGGTACACCGTACAGTTGGGAATGTCGGCTACAATGTCGTTCATTAATTTCTGAAACGTTGCAGGGGCATTTTTCAGCCCGTATGGCATAACATGGCAACGATATGTGGCACCGTCCACCACAAACCCACACACCTCTCGCGCTCGCTCAGACAAGGGCACTTGCCAATAACCCTTAACAAGGTCTATCTTAGTGAGGAACTTGGCTTTTCCTATCTTATCCACACTGTCGTCCACACGAGGGAGAGGGTAGGCATTTGTGGGGGTTAAACCATTCAACCTGCGGAAATCTATACAAAACCGCACCTTGCCATCTGGTTTGGGCTGCAGTGTGACGGGGGAAGTCCACCTTACTGCACCCTCAGAAATCAGCCCACGTTTCAGCATATAATCCAGCTCTTCCCTAAGTGCTGGTAATTTAATAGGGGGAACACGGTATGACACTGATTTAAAGGGCGGGTCCCCAACATCGACATCGTGCACCGCTTGAGTAGTGAGGCCAGGATGCTCCGCGAAAACAGCTGGGTTTGAATCAAACAAGTGCTGCACAGCTACACGCTGTTGCTCAGGCAGGTGCAATATCAACTCGTGAGCCACTTGTCTAGAATTCCCCGCCCACTGATCCGCGGAAACATGACAATCCCAATTATCCTCCCCCGCAGCTTGACTGTCCCTTCCTCCTTCTCCACCATGATCGCTGCAGATCAACACCGGGACAGTGAGAGGCTCGGAGGGGCGCCTCACATACTCTTTCATCAGATTTACATGGCAAAGTTGGTTCTTTTTCTTACGATCAGGAGTAGCTACTAAATAGTCGAGATCAGAAACCTTCCTTACAACCCGATACGGACCAGAATACTTGGCAGACAAGGGGTGTCCCACCAGAGGCAGTAGTATCAGTACCTCCTGATCTACTTCAAACTCCCTCAGCTTCACCTTCTGGTCGTATCTGTCCTTCATCTGAGCTTGTGAACTCTTAAGGTTCCGACCTGCTACCTCCAAGCTCTTTAGCATTCTCTCACGGCTTTCAACTACATACTTTAGAAGCGAGCATGGCTTTGTGACTCCCTCCCAGATCTCCTTGACTATGTGGAGGGGCCCCCTGACCCTGTGTCCAAAAACCAACTCGTTCGGGCTAAATCCCAAGCTCTCCCCAGGTACTTCTCTCGCAGCAAATAAAACGTATGGGAGACCTAGATCCCAGTCCTTCCCATTTTCCATGCAATAACACCGCAACATACTCTTGAGAGTCGAGTGCCACCTTTCCAAAACTCCCTGACTCTCGGGATGGTAGGCAGATGACACCACAGACACTATCCCATGTTGCTGCATGGTCTGCTTAAACAGAGCAGAAGTAAAATTGGATCCCTGATCAGACTGGATCTCCTGAGGGTAGCCATAACGAGAGAAATAGACAAGCAGGTTTTTGACAACAGTCTTAGCCATCCCGTTGCGCATGGGGTAAGCATCTGGATACCGTGTTGCTACATCCATTACAGTTAGTAAAAATTTATTGCCGGCACTAGTGGGGGGCAATGGGCCAACCATATCGATAACTACTTTGCTGAAGGGCGGCCCAATGACAGGGATGGGTTGTAACGGGGCTCTCGGGATGACCTGATTGGGTTTCCCAACAACTTGACAAGTGTGACACTGTGACACCCATGACACGACACTCGCCTTTAACCCAGGCCACCAGAAAAGCTTGCTCAGAGCTGCCTCCGTCTTACGTGCCCCCAGGTGCCCTGCCAAAGGCACATCATGAGCTAATCTCAATAAGCTCTCACGGCACACCCTCGGTACTACTAACTGGTCCACTAATCCTGACCCGCCATCCCACTTTTTCTTGGGATCCTGATGTCTCCGATACAAGATCCCCTCGGACAAGAAAAAATCACCAGGCTGCGCATCCCCATCGCTCTCCAGTTCGATAGCACCATTACCACACGCCCTGACTTCAGGATCTTCCAGCTGCAAGGAACATATATCAGCAGGTGCGAGATTATCCAAGTTCATCTTAAATAATTTATTTCCACCTCCAATGTCCCGCTGAGCCATCCTTTCCTCACGCTGCGCATAACGATGCTGTCGCAGAGTCTCTTCCTGCCCTGCACCTGCACTAGCGGTGACAGGCCCCGGGGCCTCTCCAGACTCTAACATAGGTGCCAATAATGAGTCACCAAAAAAACACTGCCGGCTCAAAACTCTCCAATTGACCAACACTTCCCGTTTTCTTGTGACCTTTCCTCCGCGGTTTGATAGACTGAGGTGGTGGCTGCAAGGCTCCGGATGTCTGAGAACGCGTCACAACACACGCCATGGTTTGTACGCTACACTTCTCAACCCACTCCTGTTCCTCCCTACTAACGTCGGCCGCCTTCTCGGCAACGACCAAGGGTGAAACCTTAGAAGCAGGCACCGCAAAGTCGTTGCCGAGGAGGAGGTCGACGCCCCCAACAGGCAAGTTCTCTACAATTCCTACATCCAGCTCCTTCGCCACACCACCCACCTCCAACTCCATCCGCACCAGCGGGTAGGACTTCGTAGTATTGATCCCCTGAACTACCACCACCCGAGCAGCGTTAATCGGCCTACCAGTAAAGTTCTTAACAAGGTCTGAGAAGCCCCCGTATCACGCAATAGCTTAACTCCTCGCCTTTCGCCAGCCCACCTCACAAAACCATGCCCTCTATGACCCCCAAAGACGTCGCGGACAGGGTTCGAGCCTTCCGGACTCTTGAACACAGGCTGTGTCCCAACCTCTGACGAACTACCCTTGGCAAACTCAGAAGATATAGGCGACACCCCTATGCTGCGGGCCAATGACACAACCTTGTTTGGTGGCTTGTTCGGACAAGCATTTGCAAAGTGACCCTCCTTGTGACATGCAAAGCACTCTTTACTCTTTGGTTTCCCTTGGGAGTGGGAGGTACCATTAGACTTCTTATACGGGACGGTATTTGGTTTATGTTCAGTTTTATTGTCAGTGCTAGATGGTTTTGTGTATTTATGTGTATCAAAATTCTTGGGAGGGGGAGGGGTACGATCCTTTGCACCCGACTCACTCCTAGCTGCTGCTCCGCACCCTCGAATTAATGACAGTCGGAGGTCAGCCATTTCTGCTGCCTCCTGGAGAGTTCTAGGATTTTTTTCCTTTATATTTAATGTTAAGTCCCCGCCTGTGCACTTAAAGAACTGCTCCAAGAGAACCAGCTCACTCAACTCCTCAAAAGTAGCTGCCCAATCAGAACGCAGCCAATGTCGTAGTGCATCAGACAAGTCCCGGGCGTGTTCTAGGAAGGTACTATCCTTGCCCTTAGTAACACCCCGAAACTTCAAGCGGTAAGTTTCTGGTTGTAACTCATAGGCCCGTAGCACAGCCTTCTTTAGCTCATCATAAACTACACAGGACTCTAAAGGTAGTGCATCATACGCTTTTAGCCCCTTTCCTAGAGTCTTGATGAAACTAATGCTGCCCACTTTTCCTGAGGCCACTGGTGTTCCTGACACTTCTTCTCAAATCGCATAAAAAACTCAGCCACACCTAATTCATCGAACACAGGAACTAGTTTAAGCAGGTGCGACAATGATTGGTCCCGATGTCTGTTACCTCCCCCAATATTTCGCCCTGTTACCTCCACTCGAGATCTCTCCAGCTCCCTGTCAGCCCGATACCTAGTAGACTCTGCCTGCAGTTCAGCCTTTCGTATAGCTGTTCTCTCTGCAGCCTCAACCTGAGCTCTAGCAACCTCAACCTGAGCTCTAGCGGCCTCAACCTTGGCCATCTCAAGCCGAAACAACAAATCTGGAGTCAACCCTTGAGGAGGGGAAGGTGCATTTAATGGAGAGGGTCCCTGTGATTGAATTCCACGCTGCCATTGACCATCAACTTGGGGGTATGTACTAAATTCAGGCACCCTGACGTTTGATATGGGGGTAGAGTGGAGGGGGGGCTGGGGACCGGGGCCCCCAGTCGCCTCTCCACTCAGGTCTCTCCCTTCTAAACCCAATATCAAAGTCCTCAGCTGATCTTTCCTCATGCCACTTAAACCCTGGTGACCCTGAAGACCTGTCACACACTTTAAGCCATACTTATTCAGCTTCAACACCCTGGCACCGGTAAGGGGCACCTCTAAAAATCTTCTAGCACCCTCCTCGCTATCGACTAGCCACTCCACAGGTCTTTCTCCCTCCGAGCCCGTATTGTGACCTGACCCATCACTGTGTTCTGATGTATTAGACATGTTTGTGTACTGCAGTAATTATCACGGTTATAGAATGTGCCTTATCTCCTATGCAAGTATGTATATACTAATGTTATTTAAAGTCTTTAATGTGTTATATTGGTTGCTCCAAAAAAAAACTCTATGTCCACTGTATTCCTTTAATCATAAGGAATCTCAAAACAAATGACCACTATATTCCTCTGTTCAGTAAATCCTATGCAAGGTCGCCATTTGTTACGTCCTGGGATATATAAACACTGGGCTCTTTCTATTGGACTAGGTATGCGGCAACAAGCAACAACGGAAAACGCTAGATCCAACCCTTATCTATAAACCCAGGCAACAAACCACCCTAAACCGTCAAGAGTCCTGCCTGGACAACAAGGTATCCTATGACTCGGTTACAGGGTGCACGCACTATAGACTGCTGATAGTCAAGCAGGCTATATAAAAGATCACACAATTAAGTTGACTTAAAGCTTCAAGGAAAAGATAGATAACGGAATTAAATTGCAGAAACAATTTAATAACAAACTAGAAGAAAGTACATTTAACGTTACGTTAATTAATACAACTAATCACCCCTGCGTGAAAGAAGGTGAAAGCAAACAGTCCTCAAAACATCGTACAGGTAGACAAGATGCGGGTTTCTAAACTGCATGTGGCTACTGTAGGATCTGATGCTTAGCAAAGAAAGTACGTTACGGATTTAGAGAACTCTTAACTCATAAGCAGGAATAAATACTAGTGATAGGCCATACAGTGTATAATGGCATAGGTATAATTAAATAAAGGTAGCAACTCGCAACATAACCACATACAGGTGTGCTTCTCACTCTTAGTCAGGCAAGCCTGCTCGGACAGAGTCTCTAAGCCACACCCTGACTCACAATGCTCACAAAAACGGTAAACTGTGGCACAATAACAAGCATACAGAAATAATAAACCCCTAGCTGTTAATCTGCCAGGTGGCAGAGGTCTAGCCGGAAGGATATAGGCTTCGGATACCCGGGCTGAGCCACCTGCTCTAGCCTAGGGACGTTCCCAAGTCTGTGCGCCAAATTACTCTAATTGAAAGGGTGCTCTCTTGAGAGACTCAGATCGCAAGTATCTGACTCTCTCCTGGCGACCCTAAAACAAAAGCAAGACGTGCTAGCGCAGTGCTGAGTGGACTAGGCAAGGGCCCTCACACAACACAACACTAGACACACAGGGACACAGACAAGAAAATGCCCCCAGAATCCCACGGGTATCCTAGTAAAGTCGTGCGGGTCCACAGGACTCGCACCAGCAGACTTTACTTAAAGGATCGCAAAAAGCCTCCCCTCCGGTCTAGCCCCTGCTAACCTGACACAAGAACACACTAGCAAGCATGAAACCACCAAATATGAGACAACAAAAAAGCTTCCTAGGTCTCATTAACAATTACGTCTCTGCATAAGGCCCAAAATCCTATCTAGTTATCTGAGAGCTCGTCATTAATACAATAATAGATATAAGGTCTATCAAGGGGATGGGATAATTAAATAGATTGGTGAAGTAGTGGAAGGAAGGTATACAAAGTAAGAGAGAAAGTTTCTAAGTGGGGTTGAGAGGGATAGATATCAAGGGGGTCCGAAGGGTACGACAGTGAGGTGAGCTCTGAGTCTTGAATCTGTCTGGACCCCCCACTAGGCATGCAGAATACATCCCAGGCTTGGCAACAGTCAACACAGTTGCCGGGTCAAAATCGTCTACCCCATGCGTGAGTCGAAACTAAGCCTAACATTGCAACCAAATGCATATGGCAACGCTTCAGGCTCGTTCCAAGCTAGACTCTCCGCGCGAAGCAACGTCCCCCAGCCGGTCTCTCTCTCCCGCTCGTCTCCTCCCACTCTCACTAGACTTACATCTTATATATTATAATGAAACAATCAACTATCGAGAATAAAATATACTAAGATGCGTTGGTTAAGAATAAGGGCAGCTACAAGCTGTGAAACAACATAAGAATATCCCAGACATTAGTTACGTTGTCGTAGGATGTATACTAAGGAAAAGCCTGCCGGCCGGCTGTCGCCAGCCGGTATCTAAACGGCTGGGCAGCCGACGCGCGCGCACGCCCGCACGTGGCTACTATGCAGAAGCGTCACAATATATATATATACTAAGAAGGCATACAGTCCGGATGGTGTTCCTCCTGTTGTACTCAAAAACTGTGCTTTCGTGCTGACTCCCTGCCAAGGCAAACTCTTTCGTCTCTGTCTCTCCTTTAACGTCTTTCCTTCTTGCTGGAAGTTTGCTCTCATTCTACATGTCCCAAAGAGAAGTGACCGCTCTCAACCCTCCAACTATCGCCCAATTGCTCTCATGTCTTGTATCTCTAAAGTATTTAGACTTATCATGCTTCCAAATTTCTTAAGCATTTCTCTACCCATAATCTACTCTCAGATTGCCAGTATGGCTCCATAAGGGTCACTCTACTGGTGAGCTTCTTTCATATCTTACTAACTCTTGGTCATCCTCCTTTCGGAACTTCGGTGAGACCTTTTCTAATGCGATAAGACATATCGAAGGCCTTCGATAGAGTATGGCACAAATCTTTAATTTCTAAACTACCCCCCTTCGGTTTCTATCCCTCCATCTGTGCCTTTGTCTTTAATTTCCTTTCCGGCCATTCCATAGCTGCGGTTGAGGACGTCCATCGCTCACTTCCTCATCCTATCAACCCCGGTGTTCCTCAGGGCTCTGTCCTACCTCCCATTCTTTTCCTAATTTTCATAAATGATCTTCCCAACTGTACCTCCAGTCCCATCCATTCATATGCAGACGACTCTACCTTACACTAATCAATACGTTTTCCAGAACGCCCCAGCCAGCAATTCCTTAAAAATAAACATAATGAAGCCATACAACCCTAAGGCTTATCTTCTGATCTAACTACTATTTCCAATTGGGGCAGAGAAAACCTTTTTGCCTTTAATGCTTCAAAAACACAATTTATCTATCTATCTACCCGTCCGGAACTCCCAGAGGACTATCCCTTATCTTTCAACAATACAAAAATCAATCCTTCATCTTCTCTCAATATTCTTGGTGTCTCTTTTTCTTCGGCTCTCACTTAGAAGGACCATAATACCAGTCTTGCTAAGGCAACCTCCCAGAAGCTGGGTGTGCTCGATCGCCTCAAGGTTTGTTTTACCCCTGCACAGCTTCTTGCTCTGTACAGGGGCACAATGCATCCTTGCATTGAGTATTGTTCACATGTGTGGGGTGGTTCCTCTCACACCGCATTTTGTATCATTAACTCCCGTCCACTCACCAACTCTCTGCAATCTCTCTCTCTTCGCCGTAATGTTGCATCTTTCTCGCTATTCTATTGCTACTACAATAATCAGTGTTCCTCAGAGCTTTCCCAGTGTATACCACCTCCTCTACGTAGGTTACGTGGCACCCGTCTTGCAACACAATCCCACCCATACTCGTTAGTTATTGTTTTATGAAAAATTAGTGTTCAGATCGTTCCGGATCATTTACATGCTACTTCCTTATAAATTAGTGTTCAGATCGTTCCGGATCATTTACATGCTACTTCCTTATAAATTAGTGTTCAGATCGTTCCGGATCATTTACATGCTACTTCCTTATAAATTAGTGTTCAGATCGTTCCGGATCATTTACATGCTACTTCCTTATAAATTAGTGTTCAGATCGTTCCGGATCATTTACATGCTACTTCCTTATAAATTCCTTCCTTTTCCAACAGGTCACCATTGTCCCAGTTCTTTGACTATAGTATATGACAAATTGCGCAAATATGTGGAAATTAGTGTTCATGTTTAATTGCTCACTTCCTCCCTCCCCCCTCCCCTCCTACCTTTCCTTCTCTATTTAGATTACCGGTACGCGCTAGTTCTTTGTTCAACCCGTCCCCCTCTTTCCCCCTCTCCCCCCTTCCCTTCTCCCTTCACCCTTCATTCCCTCGGTTATTGAACATGTGAGTGGATCGAATTTATATAGTTAGTCAGTCTGGAGTGATATCAGCTGGTGGTAGGTTACCCGCCTTACTCGGGTTTATGCATGGACACACAATAGAGTGAGTATGGTAGTTGATATTTAATATTTGACCCTTTCAATCAGACTAAGTCCACTCGTTGGCTCTTCTACATACAATAGTAGTATAGTAATTTATAATAAAGAATCGTAGTTGTAATTGTTTGCTGTTGGTGTTTCCCTATAATTATGGGAGGTTATTCATGTGTCTGTTGGGCTGGATTAGCGGGAAATATGTAGGACATGCCTGATCGTGAGACTCAAATTATGTGTGGTGTGTAGCAACATGTGATATTCTTACTTTTTGTTAACTGAAATAATTTAGTTGCTTCGTTCGTTAATGTATTGGATTATAATTGTATGAAGGTAATTGAAAGGTTCCACTAGTGGCAAGGTGCAAACTAATTTTAATTACTTACTGGAAGTCTCATACATTATTTAATTATATCTAACGAGTTTTACTTATAAGTTCATAAAGGTTTATTTCTATCAACTTATTAGACATTAAGAATTAGCCATACATATGTTTGGCGATTGGTGTGTTATTTGTGTTTTGTATCACTTATAGATTGAACAAGACTTTATTATATACATTTGTATTTCTAAATTCTTGGAAAGAACATGCACTTAGTTTGTTTGTTGTTCTCAGGATGAAACTTGATCCAGCATAAAGAAGTTCTACATCCAGTTGTTTGGCTGTCCAATCCTGAAACAGTTATGACAGCCGCAAGCCTGAATCCCTGTGCATGCATGAGTTTCGGCACTTACGGATATGCATAACTCCGAACTTAAATGGCCTAACCTAGGTTATATACATTATCAGACGGAGAACTCAGTGTTATCTTGCGAATGGTGAAGACTATAATATTGTACATCAAGTGATTCTTGTTTGAGCTGGAAAATAATATTGCTTGTGGCCTAATCTTGCCCGTTTCGCGGCGCCAGCTTGTTTACACTAGGTCAACTTGATTACTGATTAATGATTATAAATTATGAATTATTATTGATTATATCGATTATTGATAATTGATTATGGATATAGTTTACCATTGTAACTACTACTGTCCACTGCTTTCATGATCGATTCGAACTGACTTTGAAAATAAAAATTAAATGAAGAAACACTAGTAAGAGTGAGTTCGGAGATAGTTTGTAAGCAGGAGAAAGAAAATACACAAGTCAATTTGGTTGGTAGAAAATTTATATGACATAAATCTGTTAGAGAAAGAAAAGATTTGTAAAGAAATTTCAAAATATATGTAGGGAAAGGAGAACGGTTAAAGTAAAAATTAGTTGGGAGAAAATTATTAAGTCAGAAGAAGCATAGAACAAGAGTGGAACGGAAGAACGTGAGTAAGAAAGAATACACGTTAGAATAAGATTGAGCAAGGAGATATAACGTAGGAAAGAGAGAAAGAAGATCCGTTAATACTAAAATGTTTTGGCAGAACATGAATAAGAACGAAAAAGAGAAAAACTAATGTTTGAGTAAGATTGCAAATACCAAAAATCAGTAAGCAAGTAAGAAGAAGACGAATGACTCAGACAACACTAAGTAATTATTATGTTACCTCCACCAACCGACTTTACTCCTAAACTCAATTAATGAAATCAACAATAAAATCAACAGATAACACGTAAGAGTATAAGTGAATTGTGAGGAGCGAGATGTGAGTGAAATATTACCCCCAGGACTCTCTTCACCTGTTTTTCACATCTTCCACGGCGTTGCACACTTCATAGATAGACCATCATGGCCTCATTTAACACTTTCACGCATATGACGCGATTTTGAGCCTATTAGGGATAATTTAAAGCCTTTGTTACCATCAGGGGTATTTATAAACCTTTAGTTTAGTTACTTCAACCTCTGCAGTTGTCTTTGAGTTAGATGTGGGCAGAAAACTAATTTTGGAGAGGTAATTATAAGAATGAGAGAACGCTATTTATTATAGCTAATCTGGCAACCTCTGCGTCATAAAATCGTGTAAGGGTTAATTATGTTTTTGTTGACGAAGATTGTTTGAGTATTGGGTATTCAACTGTGTTACATATTCGAATACACTAAAGCTGCATCTACAACAAATATTTGTTTACAGAGACAGAGAGAGAGAGATGCCTTGGAATCTGTCATAAAATGTCATCCACTTGCTGAATTTCTGCGAAACTTGTTTTTCTTCTCGCTCGATCATGGTTCTTTGTGCCTCTGAGTGCCTGTCACTCTTTATCTGGTTTGCAGCTTTGTTGTAAAGCCGCCGATATATTTTTCATTCTCGCTTTTAACCCCTTCTGTACCGGGGACATCTGTTGTACTATAGCCTATTCTGGCTACAATTAGATGGTTTTATTCAGTTTCAAAAGGGCTTCCAGCAATTACCAGGTTCCAAACCATCTCACTTAAACCTTTTTGCTACCACAGATTCTTCTGAAACTGTACACATTCGTCTAAATATAGCTAGAATAAACTTATAAAGCCGTCGCCGGTACAGAAGGGGTTATGGTATCGATGCTTTGACTGTGTTCTTAAGTGTTCTTACTTTCTGGCATGTCTATGGGGTTTTGTGGTTTCTCACTCTGGAATGATCAGTGCTTCTTTTAGATTTTTTCCCTAAGCCTCCTCAGACGTATTTATGTTTTCTCGCTTTTTGTTTTTAATTGAGCAGTGTTTTTTTGTTTTTGTCTATTTATGTGTTTATTTATTTATTTTACGTGTCCTCGCTAGACCTCCATCAAACTTAAAACAACACCCCCTAGACCCCCTTTCAAGATATATGTATACATTTGTTGGTAGAAAATGGTCCCGCCGATGGCCAGTTTTTCTTAAAATTACAAGCTCGCTATCGCTCCCCAGTATAAAATCGACATTAATATGGCACACAAGGTCTTACAATCGCCAAACTAATGGAGCGAACGTCTTAAAATCTAATAAAAACAAATGGGGCTAAGCTTGAGAGGTGTCCAAATAATCAACTACCTGTCGCGGATGTAATAAGTGTTCTAAGATTACGAACAATTCACTTCATCTATCGTATAAATGACCGTATCTTAGGCAGTAAATGTTATGTCCATAGAAGATGCTGCCATATTTTAAAGTTGACAAGCAGCTTATAAGGCTTTGTTGTAAAAATTGATATTTTAGTAAAAGCTGCATTGCCATCTAAGCAATATTAACTATTAGATACTTCATTCAATGGCAACCTATTAATCTATCCGATATGTAGCCTATACTTTGTTATTAATTCACAGTCAATATAGCCAATATATCGTAATATAAGTGTATTGTTAATATACAATATACGACATTGTTCAGAGAATACAACATGGGTTCAGACGTTTTTTAAGCGCCTCTGGCTCACGAATATAGCACAACATTGGTGATACTTATGAGGGAAGGCAGATAAAGTGCCATTATGCGACGGTTTCATTGTAAAACACTTCTAAAATTCTTACATTGGTTTATGAACTACTATCGAAAATTTCAAAATGTTTTTTCTTTAACCCACGAATGGCGATATTCCGTTCGGAATATTTTACTGGGCGAATTCAATGTCTCTTCTGGAAGATGACACTTAAAAACAACATTAAAAAATCGCCCATTGCCAGTGAAATGGAAGCAATATGTGATTATGTGTAATGTCTCCTTACAACCACCTCCTGTATTTCCCTTACATGTGTCTCACCCCCCCTCATCCCTCACCCTTATATTATGTGTAATGTCTCCTTACCACCACCTCCTGTATTCCCCCTGTATTCCCCTTATATGTCTCACCCCCCTCACCCCTCCTATATTATAATTTTGTCCTCCCCTTTCTTCTCACTTCCTCCCTCCTGCCTCATATGTCTAAGGAGGTTGTGGAAAACTTGTTGAAATGCATAGGGTAGAGTCATGAGCATAAGAATGGATAGGACTAGAGATACAGTTAAGATCATTAATGATAATTACAAATAGGACTGGGGATAGGACAGAACCTTGAGGAATACCAGAGTTGATAGCGTGAGGAAGTGAATGATAGCATTCCACAACTGCAGGTATGGAACGGCCAAAAAGGAAATTTGAGATAAAGGCACAGATAGAGGGATAGAAACCAAAATAAGGTAGTTTGGAAATAAGTGATTTGTGCCAGACTCTAGATCATCAATAGAGTGGCCTTTAAAGAAGCCATGTTGGAGATCTGAAAGAAGCTTATGGATTGTCAGATGCTTAAGACATTTCGAATTATATAAATATAATAAAACACCTTAGTGATACTAGATATGAGGGCAATTGGACAAGATGAATGAGAGCAAACTTCCTGCAATAAGGAAAAGTATCAGACAGGCAAAAGAGTTTACCTAGACAAGGAGTCAGCACAGAAGCACAGGATTGGAGTACAATAGGATCTTATGCCATCCTAGTATTAAACCAAGAAAGGGCAATAAGTACATCTTTTTAAGAGATTAAATTGTTAGGCATACGTAAGTGAGAACGTGGTGAAGAAGGAGGAACAGCACCGGAAGTGTCTAAGGTTACATTTTTAGCAAAGGTTTAAATAAAAGTTCAGCTTCGTCAGAGGAAGATGTGACAATGGTGCCGTCTGAGCGTTAAAGAGGAGGGAAAGATGAATAAGTAAAGTTATTAGTGGCAAAGACGAGGGAGTAAAGTTATTAGAGAGGTTTTTGGCTAGGTACCAGAAGGCTCGTGAAGAAATATCTCTGAAAGTTCATTAAATTTACTATTGCTGAAAGAGTTTTTACCAAGTTGAAGAATATATTTGGCATGCTTCTGTGCAGAGACATAAAGTGTTCTAGGTTCTTGAGTTTGAAGGCATCGGTACTATTTGTATGCTTCCTCCTTTTTGTGGACGACATTAGAACAAGTATGAGTATTGTGGACAGCATTAGAACAAGTATGAGTAAACCAAGGTTTATGTACTTTAGTTTGAGAGAAAGAAAATGGAATGTATGCCTCCATGCCTGACAGGGTTACATAAATACTGCACTCGGCTCTTTCTGAGGGTACACTCGGATACCACAGATACTAGGACAGGTGGGTTTGAGCCGGAGATTTGTAGCGGGCCCTTTCTGGACGGCAGCCCACTCTAACTATCACGGAGCCACACACACACACACGAACACACATGTTTCGAACCAATAGATGCTCGACTCTCAGCGAGCCATGCATGATAATTATCTTGCTCATTTAATGTTACGCAATCATTGAAAGTATTAATGACAATGGGTATTTGTTTATTGAAGTGGGTTTCCTTCAATATTTACATTCAACAGGGACATGAATTAATATTCCCATACGTTTTAAGGAATTTAGAATCAAACGGCGCCACACACTCACACGAACACACGTTTCGAACCAATAGTAGCGACTGCCAGTGTCATGCATGATAATTATCGTGCTCTTATTTTGTAATGCAATCAAATATTGATAGTATAAATGAGGTATCTGCATTTGTTTGTTTGTATTTTAATCCTTCCAATATCTACATTAAACACGAACACGATAATATTGCCCCATAGGTTTTAAGAAACTTAGAATCAGACGAAACGCTACCAAACCATCTAATGAATACCCTGGTTTTCGGTGTGTGTGTGTGTGTGTGTGTATATTTGTTATGATTAAATACATTATTGATACACCGTTCACCCATACGTCCATTTGAGTATAGTGGTGATGCTTCTCCAGCACGCCACAAGTGGCCGTTTTTATATATTTTTATTTCTAATCATCTGAGTAAGTATATACAAATACCTATGGAACACATATTGATATATTAACATACGATTTTGATATGAATGAGTCAGTTTTCATTTGAAACTGTCAGTGTAATCCCTAAATGAACCAACATCTTCATGCGGGGGCACACGGTTGGTGTTGTGGGGATAAAAACACACGATTACACTATCAATATACTCCATGATCAGTGTTACGTTAAGAGTTAACCTTACATATATTGGTAATCAGACAAGATAAGGATACATAATGTAAGTGGAAATACACTATATGAATTTAGTATTAACTTCTATAGCATATCCTTCACACATTCATCACAATTGGACGTGAGGGTAAATTTCCACACTGAGTATCGATCTGAAGATCCAAAGCACCGACATGTTGGTGAGGTAATGAAGCAACGATGACCTACCTGATGTAGTGGGTAGAAGGCCTACTGTTACACACATAATTCTGGTGTTCGTAGGTAAGTAATATCCTGTTTCTTGCTGCCATGTGTTGACAAAATATATATGTATATTGCTATTTTCACGAACATTTCCATATAATTCAATATATATTTCCATAACACATTACAGCCTATGCACTGATATTTTTCCCAGTTTTCATTAGCTACTTTACAGAGTAATTATTACAGTAAATGCATGTTAACTCTAAAGGCATCAGCTCAACATTCTTGAACCATTCATACGTCGTAGAGCAAAGCAATTTGAACGTAGATTTGTAATTTAAGGGATCGTGTTATAGGTTGTAAATATATTTATTTAAGATGTTTAAATGTAATTTCCTCTATAGACCTTCATCAAGCTTAATACCCCTAAGACCTCCTTTCGAGATAAAGTTGTACATTTTTCGGTATAATGACCCAAACAAAGGCCGGGTTCTACTAATATACAGGCTTGGTATCGCTCACCATTAAATAAATACATATAAATGGCACAAGGGGTTTTCAAATCGCCAAACTAATGGCGGAAATGTATTAAAAGCTCAACACTAATGGGGGCTAAACAGGATAGAGGTCCACAGATCCCCACCTTAATCGTATAACATTATTTATCTTATTAGACCACGCCTTACTCTCCAGCTACTAATCCAAGAATCCAACCATTATGATGCACAAAGCCAGGCTACATGTGTTAATGAAGACAATAGGCTGTAACGTAATATGAACAATGTATATTTGACTGTGTATTAACCGCTGCCATATGTCATTCATATGATATGGCAAATATATGCCAATATATATATATATATATATATATATATATATTTTGTGTTTTAATCTTTATCGTTTGTTTGTTTTATATATACAGTTATGGAGGTTCAGCCACAACGTCACCGTCGTCGTTTAAGACCACCACGGACGAGGGCTAATCGGCCAGAGGTTATCGCCCGTCGCACCAGGATTGTTGCGTATCATGAAGCAGGGAAGGGGATACGGGAGATAGCTCGTCTCCTCGGTATCTCTAAAGATACTGTTATGCTTTGGGTGAGACGACATGAAGAGGAGGGTCATGTGCTTACCAGGCCACGACCAGGTGGACCAAGGGCCACCACTCAGGAGGAAGATGAGCTGATAACAAGGGAAGCAGAGAGAGCACCACTTTCGAATGCTGTGAGCATAACAAGGACAACCGGGTTCATTGTCACCCAGTAACTACAAGGCGACGATTACAGGAAAGTGGTGTACAATGTTTCATCCCTGCCCATAAGGAAACTTTAACAGAGGCACACAGAGAGGCACGTAACAGATTTGCTGAGGCATATGTAGATGTGAGGGATGAATTTTGGAGAACAGTAATTTTCACGGATGAAAAGTGTTTCACATCTGTTTCGACAGCCGGTCGCCAGTGTTGGCGAATACGCAATACTAGGTATGCTCGTAGACATATCCATGAGGTATCCAGAAGCGGCCGTGTGACAACCTCCATGCATGGATGGATGTGGTGGGGAGGTGTCGGTGAACTGACAGACATTGAGGGCCACATGAATGCAGAGCAGTATATAGATATACTAGAGACCTCCTTTCTACCATCGGTGCGGGCATATGCCATTCCTGACCCACAGCCTATATATATGGTGCAAGATTGCTGTTCAATTCACACATGTCGTGCCGCCAAACGTTGGTTTGAGGCTCACCCAGAGATTATTTTACTGGATTGGCCCCCTAAAGGAGCCGACTGTAATCCAATAGAGAATCTCTGGGCGCACATGGTTCAGGAGTGGGGTGTGGAGGAGAAAACGAGGGAGGCAGTGAGACGAAAGGCAAGAATGGTGTGGGAAGGAATAAGGAACATGCCGAACATTTGTAGCACTCTGGTGATTCCATGCCTAGCCGACTACATAAGGTTATAGCCGCAGATGGAGGTTGGACAGGATACCCACCAGGGCCATGAAGTGCTTCAGTGTCATGGCATTGCCTAGTCAGAATATCTGAACATTCTAGTGAGATGAGCTCTAGCTCGTGTGTAACCTCCCTGGGGTTACATTGTCTGCCATGTCTAGTACTCGGGATTTTGTCCAAGTGTATATTAATTACTTACAATATTGTAATATTTGTGTTGCAGGGTATGTAATTTCACTATACATACTAATTTATCCATTCATTAACTTTTTATTATTTTATTAATATGTAATTATTAGTTTTAAACATTAATAAATATGAACAATATGTGTATTACCTCATTTAACCATCACTCGTTCATACAATAATATGTTGATACTATGTTTGTAATCTAATAAATATTACTATTATTCAATTTACTTCCTTGTATAAGTCTGACAAAATATAACATGCATAATAGTCATATGGATATAATACACGGATGAAGGGCTATTCCTATACGAATAAAGAATGATTATTGAAACGATGCTCACAGTCATGAGTGGATGCGCTGTCAGTGACGGTAAATGGTTAATAATATTCATAAAACACAAAAATTACTGAAGATAGAGATTTATTGTATATACTGTATATCAATGAATATATTATGTATTAAACACTTTACAGTCATTATAATTTGCAATATTTACAATAACCACAGTAGATTACCGGTATTATTTAAATACGATTGTAAATCCTCTCATAAATATGCATAGTCTTCATTCACTGTAAATGGTTCAGTATAAACAATTAGATTAGCTTCTTTAGGGTAATTGCAATAAACGTATAGTTATATACGAAAAGAAAACTAATCGACTTATAGAAATACAACTAAATTGGATATATACATAATCATCCAAATAAGACCACGTTGTATAAACACAAAAGAAAGAATTAGATTATTGTTTTTTTTTTGTATATAGAAAATGAAGATATTAGAATTTAATGGATAATTGTGAATATGTAATTGGGAAAATATATGAAGTAAAGCATAACAATGATACACGTTTAAATTATCGCCCAATTGCATTATAAATTATATATTAACTGTTCTGGCCTGTTTGATTATTGAACCCAGGTTATGCACATATGTAGAATATCTAGTGCACACACACACACGGCCTAAAACCTATTCAATAACTCGATGATTCGGAAGTGTCTCGTTTGATTCTAAATTCCTTAAAGCATATGGGGATATTCATTCATGTCCCAGTTGAATGTAAATATTGAAGGAAACACACCTCAATGAACAAAATAAATATACATTGTCATTAATACTTTCAATGATTGCGTAACATTAACTGAGCAAGATAATTATCATGCATGGCTCGCTGAGAGTCAAGCATCTATTGGTTCGAAACATGTGTGTTCGTGTGTGTGTGTGTGTGTGTGGCGCCGTGATAGTTAAGAGTGGGCTGCCGTCCAGAAAGGACCCGCTACAAATCTCCGGCTCAAACCCATCTGTCCTAGTTTCTGTGGTATCCGAGTGTACCCGGTCACGGAAGCCAACATCATTCTAGGGAAAGTCAAAGAAGTACAGCTGTAGAGGCTGGAGGGCATCAGATGGCCGTAATGGAGAGATCGTACACGTAACAAAGATTAGGTTGTGATTGGAGGAGCCCAACGGAGATAGAAGTTTAACAGTATATGCAGAAGGATTAGAAGTTAGAAGTAAGTTAAGGATGTTGGGCTGATCTCTTAGGCGGTACTGAATCTGGAGAGGTTGCTGGTTTAATTGGTCTAGGTCATTTAGGATATAGATGTAAGCTTGTTCACAAGGTTAGTCACTGAATTGAGAGGAGTGCTATTGGTGGTGAACATTGACATTACCCAAGATGGAGATATCTGAAAAAGGAGAGATGGATAGGATGTGTTCTGCTTTAGAAGTTAGATAATTAAAGCTTTTGGATAGTCGGAAGAATTAGAGGAGAGATAAACAACGCAGATATATTTTTTGTTTGAGAGTGACAAGAAAGTGTTAGCCAGATATAGTTGAGGAATCAGATTATGTACAGTTTATATATACTGTACAGGGTGTTTGAAAACATTTGCTATCATTTCACAATTTAATAATTTGCCAATTCTCGTTCAAATGACCTCAAATTTGAACAGCATGTTTAGAAACAAGTACAAATTATATGTTTAATGTTTTATGTTTTTATCTATTCAGGTATAGAAATGCCAATCACCGGAAGAGAAAAGGCGTTTTGTGTGTTGGATATACTGGAACACAGTCGAACAAGACTGTGCAGCGTGCATTTGTGAGATAATTTTCTAAAAGTTCACCAACTGCAATGCAGATTTGGACATGGTACAAACCAACCCCTGGCAACCAACAGTTATTGTAGTTATCGAGTACTTGAAACCCCCCCCCCCACTTTTTGACGGATAGCAACAACAGATGGCGTTAGCGTCTAGTTGGCCTTAGGGCAAGTTCTAGGGCATTTACACTATAGAGTCTGGTTCCTGACCACTTATTGCCTCCTGGTACACGAAATACACACTTGCATTTTCGGTCCTTTGCAGACAAGAACAATCGGGTTTGCCATTGTTATAATTGACTTTCTATTGCAAAATAATTTATATTGAGGTTGGAGTAGAAATAAGGGTTATGTATTCAATGGTATACAATTATTATGTGGTATTTATTATGAGATAGTTGCTAATTTTACCAGGAATAACTGAATATGTTAAAAGCCGAACTAGTGATCAGCTTGCAAAACAACACGAAACAGCTACTGGATTTGTGAAAGACAAATCAGTGTTTTTCTGTGTTCTAAATCAATCAGTAATCTTTCATTCTTCCACTGACATGGTCTGAAAGCATTGTTGATGTGACATGCAATATTGATTGATAATTTCAAGTAAATCAGCTGGTAAATAGTCTATTTTCACTGACTGCGGACACAAATCAACTCGTTCCCTAGTCGTTTCGCTATCATAACACGATTTATTCTTTAAATAACTTTAACAAGCAAGCCATAACCAACCATATCATAGCCTACGCTATTTTATATTGGGATAGGCCTATGCTTAGCCTCTTATTCCGACAGTAATAGTAGGAAATCATGAAAGAAAGGTACGGTGATGTAATTTCCCTGAATACCGATTTTCGTTTATATTCCGCAGGGAAATTGAAGAACCTAATCAATCTAGTTGGATATGGTAGGATAGCTGTCCTCTCTGATGATGTATGGATCAATTTTATTTGTAGTCGTTGCCTTCATCCAGTGGAAGAATGAAATATATATTAATCGAAAAACAGGACGAAATAAAGTATATTGAGTATGTTGTTTTTATTTGTCCTTGATCTGTATATACAGCTAAGGCCATATGGTGAGCGTGCATTATTGCATGGAATAATTATTTTAGTTGGTGACGTGAGCTCAAACAATGGTTTTAATTATATAATATGTTCTTTTACAGTATAATAAATATATATATATAGTTCGTTCATGTCAGAGAACATTATTTATGTAGCCTACATATAGAAGTTGTAATAGGATAAATTAGAGGTTACATAATGTAGGTCTTGCCATTACGTCAAATTTATGATTACTATACAGTACATACAGTACTATAGAGTGCACTAATGAAAGAAGTGCGATCCCGTAGAGGTTTTTTACTATTAGTTGTGGATAGCAACAACAGATGGTGTTATTTTGTGGTGGCATCTGGCAACCTTTAGGAGCACGATTTTATTAGTACATTAGATAGCAGGTTTCCCATCTCCTAGTATATAATCTCTGGTACAAACAGTTCAAAGAGGAAGGCTGTCTGTGATGGGCAAAAGGATCTGGATGACCACCAGCATCAGAAGAGACGGTCGAGCGGGTTCGCGAAAAACTCTTGCGAAGCCCCAAGAAGTTCATAAGAAGAGCAAGTCTGGAAACCCAGATTCCTCCAACGACAGTTTGGCGTGCACGCTGCACAGTCTTGTTTGACTGTGTTCGAGCATATTCCAACACACAAAACACCTTTTTTCGCTTCCGGTGAATGGCATTTCTATACCTGAAAAGATAAAAAGATAAAACAATAAACATAGAATTTGTACTTGTTTCTACATGTGCTGTTCAAATTTGAGGTCAATGGAACGAGAATTGGCAAAGTTATTAAATTGCTAAATGATATCAATTTTGTTAAACACCCTATATATATATATATATATATATATATATATATATATATATATATATATATATATATATATACTGTGTATACACACACACTCCTGTTTCCCTCACTCTCCTGTAATATTGTACTGCTAGTAGCCTCCCCTTCACCCTATCTCTTCTTCACTTTCCCTCCTGTTGTTCAGTTTTGAGCTTCCCTTTCCATAGTTTTAATTACCTTTATATTTAGACACGAAAAACGTAGTGAATAATGTTATTTCGATTCTACGTTATAGTAATGGTTATTATATAAATCCGGTACAAATAATAAGACACGAACAAGTGTCCAAATACTGAAACACATTCTACTCAGTTGTAGCAAATGCCAGTCTGATAAAGATTTTCGGATACAGGTGGCCGTGCTATGCCAACTGTTCACGATCAATTGTATCACCAAATTGTATTTTAATGTTGTACCCTATAAACTGCACGATATTAGGGGAGTTTAGAAACCTTTGGTTTATTTTGTTGAACCCTACAGTTGTCTTTGAGCGAGCTTATTAGCAAAAGAAAACTGGAGAGCTAAGTATGAGATTAAGATAATTAAATATATATACTGTAGTAACTGTACTTATTAAGCGGCATCTTAGGTGCCTGAAAAAGGTTAGTTTTAGTTTTAGTTTTTTAGATACAATCTTGCATTACCTCTGACTAAAGACCGGAAGTTATGGCACTAAAAACACTAAAATTGGCAGGCAAAAGGGCATTTATAAATGATAAAAAGGCTAAAAAAAGGCATTTATTGATGAGAAAGGCTTTACAAAGGCATTTATTTTCTGTATTAATATATGGTGAAAATGCTAAAATCAAGCTATAATAGGGTAAAAATTACCAGTAACATTGACATTGATACACTTTCTAAATTTTTCCCTGATTGCATATAATTACAAGCATCTTCTTCAAATTGTCAGGCGCTAAATTGTGCCGTCTGTCGGAGAAAGGCCAACTTGGGCAAGCTTGCCATCTGGCGGCAGCAACAAAAACCAAGAGTGTACACTGAAAAACACAAACCAAGGTAAACAAGGCATTATAGTGATGAAATTACAAACAAAAAAGCACAAAAAGGCTCTGAAAAACAACAAAATACCCATAATAGGCACTAAATCGGTAACAAATGCATTATAGTGATGAAATCACCAAAACAGGCATATATGGCATTTATGGCAAAATCCGGTCATTACCTATGACTATTGAAAAATCAGAGTTACAATCATTATTGAGGTCAAAACAGTCATATGAAATGCTTAATTACAGCGCAATTTTAACTAGGATATTGTGTTTCCGAAAGTATCTGCTGCTTTGTCCTCGTGTACCTCTTGCTATAGGTGATATTGTGTGCTATATGTATCGGCAACTACACTGCAAGTCAATTATTTTGAGTAAGCGAATGAAAGCTTTATCTGCAGGCCAGGGTAGACTGAAATAAACTGAAACGATTTTTGTTTTTCTGTCAATAGCTGGGATGGAACTAAATCTTGATGATACCAGTAGACAACATTAAAGTAAACAATGAAGCAACTTGGTTGAGCCCGAGAGAACTTTCAGTCTTCTACTGTACTTCTCACTTCTCAGCTTGTTCTTCCTCTGTCCAATTACTCTTCTTTCCTATTTTACTCCAGCCATCTGGTCTGGTCTGAAAATTGGTTGAATTAGCCTAATCTGAGAATTTCCACTCAAGCAGGAAATGCAGAAAAGTAATTTTAGGTACTGTTGCTACCAGCGTAGGTAGGAATTTAACGGAGTATTATGCCGATTGCCTTAACCGTAGTACTTGTCAACTAATATTCCTACCCTATATATGTGAATCCTGTCGACATATCCGGAAACTACCAATAATAGTATTAAATATTTTCTCCAATTAAAACTCCTGTTTCGGAATTACAAACAGACCATACGTTGTTCTTCTCGTAGCAACATAAATCAAGCTTGTATGCCATTAGCTGAGAAGAATAGTGCCAGGACAAAACACATTATTAATAGCATCAACTGTCAACCACATTATATGCTAAGACAAAGGGAAAAAGCAAAAAAGGAACTGAAATTAAAATTACTCAAAAATTAAATACATCATTTGTTTTTAAAGAATTTAGGAAACTCAGCAACATACTGGGTCCTGTGCACATAATATAGAATGTCTAAAGACAATAGCATATACAAAATATGCTAAACAAAAACATAGGATATATAATAAATCATCACAAGCAAAAACATAACTCAAGTTACAACTCTCTTGAGGCCGTAGCTCGATTGGTAGAGCGTTCGCCTGCTAACCGTGAGGTTGACGGTTCGAGCCTCGGGCCAGCTAGTGAGTTATTGGCAGATGTCAGTGCTGTTGGTGAACGGCGCGGTTTTTTTTTTTTTTTTTTTTTTTATGTGATTAGAAATAGGTCTAGCAATCTAGCAATCTGTGGCAACTATTCACTAAGTCCCTGATTCATTGGGGCACCCACCCTAGCCTTGCTATTCAGCAGGGAGTGTATAGTGGTAAAAACTGCATCATCATCATCATCTTCAAGTAGGCTAAACATTTGTCAACCACACCAACATCCCCAACAGCCAAAATCTATTCCAAAGTGATGGGGACGTTGTTCACCTTACAGTACGTCAGGAGAGGGCTTCACTCCTCCACAAACCTACCACAGGACAATAGGATGTGGTTGATCAATAGAATTCCGCCACAGGTGGAACATTGAGGCGGGAATGCGCGGTTCATAATGTGACGCTTCTGCATAGTAACCACGTGCGGGCATGCGCGCGCGTCGGCTGGCCAGCCGTTTAGAAACCGGCTGGTGGTAGCCGGCCGGCAGGCTTTCCCTTAGTATATATCCTACGACAATGTAACTAATGTCTGGGATATTCTTATGTTGTTTCACAGCTTGAAGCTGCCCTTATTCTTAACCAACGCATCTTAGTATATTTTATTCTCGATAGTTGATTGTTCCATTATAATATATAAGATGTAAGTCTAGTGAGAGCGGGAAGAGATGAGCGGGAGAGAGAGACCGACTTGGGACGTTGCTTCGCACGGAGAGACCAGCTTGGGACGAGCCTGAAGCGCTGCCACATGCATTTGATTGCAACGTTAGGCTTAGTTTCGACTCACGCACGGGGTAGAGGATTTTGACCAGGCAACTGTGTTGAGTGTTGCCAAGCCTGGGATGTATTCTGCATGCCTAGGGGGGGGGGGGGGGGGGGTCCAGACAGATTCAAGACTCAGAGCTCACCTCATTGTCGTACCCTTCGGACCCCCTTGATATCTATCCCTCACAACCCCACTTAGAAACGTTCTCTCTTTTTTTTTTTTTTTTTTTTTTCTATGTGATTGAGGGAGGCAAAAGGCATAACTGCCTATAGCGAGTGCCTCCCCCATAGTTGAAAGAGTGACAGGGCCAAAATCAAGGGACGTTCGAGCCAAAATGCCTGGACACACAGAGTTTGAAGCAATTTAAGTCATAGGAAGAGGGAAAGACTGATTCTGGGAGAGAGTTCCAGAGCTCAGCTGTTGAGTAGAAGAAAGTTTAAGAGTAACGTTTCACTCTTGGGTTGGAGAGTTGCACAGAGTAGGGGTGGGATTGAGTTGCAAGACGGGTACCACGTGCCCTACGTAAAGGAGGTGGTATGCACTGGGATAGCTCTGAGGAACACTGATTATTATAGTAAATAATACTTTGTATACCTTCTTTCCACTACTTCACCAATCTATTTAATTATCCCATCCCCTTGATAGACCTTATATCTATTATTGTATTAATGACGAGCTCTCAGATAACTTGATAGGATTTTGGGCCTTATGCAGGGATGTAATTGTTAATGAGACCTAGGAAGCTTTTTTGTTGTCTTATATTTGGTGGTTTCATGCTTGCTAGTGTGTTCTTGTGTCAGGTTAGCAGGGGCTAGACCGGAGGGGAGGCTTTTTGCGATCCTTTAAGTAAAGTCTGCTGGTGCGAGTCCCGTGGACCCGCACGACTTTACTAGGATACCCGTGGGAGTTTGGGGGCATTTTCTTGTCTGTGTCCCTGTGTGTCTAGCGTTGTTTTGTGTGAGGGCCATTGCCTAGTCCACTCATCACTGCGCTAGCACGTCTTGCTTTTGTCTTAGGGTCGCCAGGAGAGAGTCAGATACTTGCAATCCGAGTCTCTCAAGAGAGCACCCTTTCAATTAGAGTAATTTGGCGCACAGACCTGGGAACGTCCCTAGGCTAGAGCAGGTGGCTCAGCCCGGGTATCTGAAGCCTATATCCTTCCAGCTAGACCTCTGCCACCTGGCAGATTAACAGCTTGTATGCTTGTTATTGTGCCACAGTTTACCATTTTTGTGAGTATTGTGAGTCAGGGGGTGGCTTAGAGACTCTGTCCGAGCAGGCTTGCCTGACTAAGAGTGAGAAGCACACCTGTATGTGGTTATGTTGCGAGTTGCTGCCTTTATTTAATTATACCTTTGCCATTATACACTGTATGTCCTATCACTAGTATTTATTCCTGCTTATGAGTTAAGAGTTCTCTAAATCCGTAACGTACTTTCTTTGCTAAGCATCAGATCCTACAGTAGCCGCATGCAGTTTAGAGACCCGCATCTTGTCTACCTGTACGATGTTTTGAGGACTGTTTGCTTTCACCTTCTTTCACGCAGGGGTGATTAGTTGTATTAACCCGTACTTAATTAACGTAACGTTCAATGTACTTTCTTCTAGTTTGTTATTAAATTGTTTCTGCAATTTAATTCCGTTATCTATCTTTTCCTTGAAGCTTTAAGTCAACTTAATTGTGTGATCTTTTATATAGCCTGCTTGACTATCAGCAGTCTATAGTGCGTGTACCCTGTAACCGAGTCATAGGATACCTCGTTGTCCAGGCAGGACTCTTGACGGTTTAGGGTGGTTTGTTGCCTGGGTTTATAGATAAGGGTTGGATCTAGCGTTTTCCGTTGTTGCTTGTTGCCGCATACCTAGTCCAATAGAAAAAGCCCAGTGTTTATATATCCCAGGACGTAACAATAATAAGGTTTCATGTGTGTTAGAAATGTGCAGTTCATCCTCACAGGCTAATATAACTTCCTTCCTCTGGGAGCGAAAATTAGATGAGGGCCAAACCCCATGGGTCGGCTTGATCGTATGAACAGCCAGGTCGGTCCACTGACTGCCACAGAAAATTAATTTATTTATTACCGAAAAGAGAGACTCGACTAGATATCGAAGGACGTCCCACGGCCCCTCAAGTTCTACCGCCGATTTAGCAAGTTCGTCATCCTGCTCATTGCCATGACCAGGCACCCAAATCGGAGAGAATGACTTACAACTTGAGTGCAACTTATTGATAATGCGGCCCTGGATTTCAGAAGAACCCGTCCTACATGAATCGATTGCCTTAAGGGTTGACTTTGTATCCGAAAAAAATTATAAGGCTATCATGAGAAGCCTCAACAAAATCTATGGCTCGGTCAATTGCAAAAAGTTCAGAAGTGAAAACAAACGTATGGATCGACAAACGATACCTGAGGCGACATTCGGTCGACCACATACTCGCACCCACACATTCATCTGACTTAGAGCCATCAGTGTATATTTGGAAAGAAGCTAGGTGTCTAATGAGGACCGATCGGAAAGGCTGGCAAATTTCCACCTCTGGCGCCTGACGCTTGAGGGAAGGGAGCCACTGAGTATCAATAGTATAAGCGGGCTGCTACAAAGGCGCTATCTTTAATGCAACCAGCTGGTCAACATTAGAGAGGTCATAACCTAGCTTTCGAGTTAGGAAGTGAAGCCACACAGCCACCGACTTGAGGGCCCCATGCAGCACATGCTCGTACTGCAGGAGGAACCCACAAGCCGGAAGGCCGAGCAAACGTTTGCAGTGTAGTGATATACCGAACGAGAGGAGCATTTGGTCACGACGAAGACGGAGGGATGGCACGTTAGCTTCCACTTCCATACGCTCCACATGAGTAGGCTACACCAAAGGGCTCCAAGACACAGCAGGACAACACTACAGGACATGAGCTATAGGTTAGATAATTGAATTATCTCAAATATGTGATAATTGTATATATTCCTACCCGTAGAATTTATAATCCCCCACATTTTTAACTTAACATTTCGATTATTAATTTAACCTAGCACGGATAATCCATATTATAACTAGACTGAACGAATATACAACCTTTTGACATTAATGTAAACCAAGAAAAGAGAGCCTAGGGTATAGGCTAGGCTTTGTTGCTTAGGTAGGGTGGATATAATTTATGGTATGCATTGTCACACCTGCTTATTGAGCCTGGTTCACGATGTAGCTATACATACACCGCAGCTATTACAGTTTGGCTTGGTTGTAATAAAATGTAACATTCCCTTTCTACATGATCTGTATGTTGATATGAGGGAGTGAGTGGCACATGTATAGTAGCTATATGACACGATCGTCTTCGGAGACTCGATTGAGCAATATTTGTTAACATTATTCCTGTTTGTTTTGTGTAATCTTCACTTATTTTGTTCCTTCCAACAACCAACTA
This sequence comes from Paralithodes platypus, assembly GCA_032716605.1. Lineage (NCBI taxonomy): Eukaryota > Metazoa > Arthropoda > Malacostraca > Decapoda > Lithodidae > Paralithodes > Paralithodes platypus. The sequence goes on from CM064554.1 coordinate 33,768,751, forward strand.
TACTCCTAAAATCGAATTTCATTAAACACATGTGGCAGTCCGTGGATTCGAATCCAGGATGCTCACACCGAAAATCAACACCTTATGCATCGCACCACGAAGACAGTTATTAAAGCATTTTGATGCTTCTGCTATAGCATTTCCAGGTTTGGCTGACGTAGGCATATAGCCAAATCGTACGATCTTGTAGTATAAGGAACCACTTTGGCGTGCCAGACACACCACCTCCTCCCCACCACGGTACTGAGCCTGGATCTCACCCTCCCGCTAACCTAAAGCCGAGTCCACACTAGGGGTACTGGCGCGCGTTCTGAGGTCGACTTATAACGCGTGTAGTGTTGCTGGAGAGGTGGTTTGTCCACACTACAGTATACACACAACCCCATAAGTCCCAACAATATGTGTGGCAGTGACTGTTGAGCTACGAAGGGAGGAGGATGGACGCCGGCACAGATGTCATTCAAGAATCTGTATTATGGAGCATTGTGGCTGCATGCTGTGCAAAAAAGAAAAACAGCAAAGGAGAGGAATAAAACAAATTTGGTGCAAGGATTGGCTTTTGCGACGAAGTGAGAGGGGAAGTTATCAGCAGATCTTCCTAGAACTAGCAACAGAAAGTGAAAGTGATTTTGAAAATTACGCTCGAATGCCCATTATTACTTTTTATGACTTACTACAAAAAGCAGAACCACACATTCGAAAGCAGGATACACATTTACGTGAGAGCATTTCAGCAGGGGCTCACCTTGAGGCTACACTACGCTTTCTCATAGCTGGGGGTACATACACATCACTTCAGTTCTCTACCAGAATATCAAAGCAGAGTCTCAGCCAAATCATACCTGAAACTTGCGAGGCCATAATTATACAATGTGCTCAGAGAGGATTATTTGAAGGTAAGGGTTGGTAAACGTTGAAGGTATTTATTAGATATGAAATTAAATACGTGTTTAAGTGCTGTTTAAATATATTTATCTCCAAATATGTGTTACATTCTATGAAATGTATTTTCATGATATGGGCGTATTATCATATTTTTATTACATAATAATACATACGATCCAAGTAAATTAATATTGTTATATTTTGATTTTTTTTTTTTTATCTATCTATCTATTGCCCGACGCCGTGATCCCCGAAGGGGTGGCCACGACCGAACCGCCCCCATGCACCTCTGTCCCCAATCAGTCGACGCCCCTCCCCCCAACCAGCATCGCCTTCGTTTATATACTTCCTCACTCCATCCTTCCACCTCTCATTCGGTCTACCTCTCCCTCTCTGTCCCTCCACCTCGCTCTTGTACACCCTCTTAGTCATTCTCTCGCTTTCCATACGTTCCATATAGCCGAACCATCTCAAGTTGTTCCTTTTCACACTTTCCAGCAAAGAAAGAAAGAAATCGCTGTTTGGTGCTTGCTAGAAGTCAGGTTTATCCAAAGTATCACCTTGAACTTATACCTTATATATAATGAGTTCCCCAAGATTAATATGCACAATTTTAGAATGTGTAGAGCACTCGCAATTCACATGAAGTCAATGTTATATTCCAGCCCCTTAATTCACTCTATTTTCCACAAATATATCGGTAAATAACAGCTAAACACATTTCCAAGTGTTCCACAGTTGATTGGCGGCAAGCTAATTTGACGTCATCATTGGATCATTCTCGAAAACATCACAACGGAAACCATAGCTAATATTGTTTCGTTGTTTTCCATTAATCCAACCACATAATTATATACCCCTGAAAAACCAATAATTCATCATAAAATCGTACTAATTTATAGCTTACCTTATGCCTCAAGGTCTTGCGCTCTTTGTCAAACACATATAATTGATATTCATTCACTATTTTTGAGAAATTAGAGACTCCTTAAAATTAATACATACGAACAAATATCGTGTATTTTGGCGGGGGGTTAACTGGGATCATTTTTCGTCAGAAAACTAACATTCAAACTTAAATTAATATTTTACATTATTCATTTCAGTGAAATTCAGTCAATATATTAAACACATGGAGTAGTTTAGTTAACACCTTACGAGCGGCCTATGCGGTTTATTTATATGTACCGCCCAGCGGGGTGTTTTTAGCCAAAATAGGGCTGTTTACGTGATCATTTTCATGCCTAAATAAGACCCAGAACGTAAAACAAGTACCTATCCCTGAAAGGGCATAAACAGAGCTTTCGAATGACACCATAACGATCCTTTTATGATGGCTAGTTTTCTTGCAATAACCGTGCAACGCGAGTGCAAAAAGCATGTAATTAGCCACTTTCCCGATACAATTCCTTATATAGCGAGTGAGAGAGGGAGGAGGGAGCTGGAATTCGTGTCAGTATGTTCGCCGCGGTGGTCTGGAGCAGTCATACGCTCGCTACTCTCCTGCCACCACTTGTCTCTCTCTCTCAGCAACATTACGTGCTGAAATTGCCACTCGACCTATGTCGAGCGCCGCCACATAGTCCAGCTTTATTTAAACACATGGAGTAGTTTAGTTAATATATACATAGATTTAGATAAATACCTATTATTATCCTATAATCTACATATTATTGAGCATTCGAGTGCCAATAAAATTACGGTAGTTGTGTTCGTCTTGAAGTTATATTGCGCCTTCGGCGCAATATAACATCGGAGTGTAGGGAGAAATCTGTTTCGAGTGTCCACACTCTGACTCAGAGTGAGAGAAGCTGTGTCCTCGACCAGCCCTATCCCCTGAAATACTCGTGGGGGAATAGGGGTACATTGGTTGTTTGTTTGTTTTAGCGGACTCTCCCATCCAGGAGTTCGTTCTATGAACGATGGCTGTTTCCTTATTGTAATTTATATTTGTTATATTGGTGCTAAAGTCAGTCACCTCATCCGAACCGAACAAGTTGTGTTTTCACGGTGTAAACAAATAGCTCACATGACTCGAGCTCTGGATTTATCCGTTTATATTTACATTAGTAGCTGCATTTGGACTTCAATACAGGTGATATATAATAGTTCTAAGATCATAGCTAATGTAGAGCAAAGCAACTATCGTTTGATGAGTTTAATGTAGAAATAGAATGGCAGGTTTAGCGGGGCTCCCGGCCGCCCCGGGACAGTCACAGGCTCACAGGCATCACAGCCAATTTCAGTATCAATATTTTTTCAGATGTTAGGTTCGGGATCACGAAGAAAATGGGTGAATTTTGGCACGCTGTGGATGAGGATGCAATTAACTTTACTCATGCCATGAAGTGGTCAGAACCCACTGCACGCACGACTTGATGGACGACAGTTAATGAATCCATGGCACCCAAATGAATAACATCATTAATGAGTTTTTTGGCCAATTTCCTTTGAAAATTACTCTTGTCCTTCAGTTCATTTCCAATAACCTTACCCAAATCCATACATGGATCCTTTTCGTGGCTACTGGGAAGAGATGAGAGTTTACTCAAGGCAACTCCCATGACTTCATCAATTGTATCGGTTTCCTTTTTTTTCTTTGTTGGTCTATTATGTAATCCTGCCACTGTACCTGAATTACCTGAACTGCATGACGGGGTGTGGGAGGAACAGAAGTGGGTGAAGGTGTTGGAGGAGCGAATGTTGTACCAGGGGTAGGACTTGTTGAGGGCATAGACCTAGGTGTATTTGTGACTGACACTGAGGGGGAGGGGCCAGCCATACCAGTGGAGGCGGGGATATAGGTTTGTTGCCAACATTATCGTGTGTCACCTCGCCTTGAGTTTGAGTTCCTTTTGTACTGTCCTGATGATAAAAGAAACATTATTACAATGACGTCATTCTCAATACAGGTATATTCTGAGTAATCTGGAAGGTGCACTTTTATATAGCATCAAAACAATCTAAGGAAATTATAACAGAAACACTGGTGTTATTGACTTGTCCATATTTACAGTCCCTTTCGAAATTCAAATACAATGATAAAATATTTGCCAGAACTAGACCTTTTAACATTATGGATATATGTATACTAAGCTATGGGCTATGTGCCTGAGTATATACATATATAATTATATTAAATATAAACATTTACATAAAAACTATAATTAATATATATATATATATATATATATATATATATATATATATATCTATACAGTATATATAAATTTCTCAATAAAATATATTAGCGTTTCAATCCATTTGTTTTTACTCCAGATGCCAACAACACCAGATAAGTGGAAGGCAGTGGCAAGAGAGTTTGAGAAGTGGAACTTCCCTCTGTGTTGGGGCTGTAGACGGAAAGCACATCACCATACAGCCTCCAAGGGACAGTTTTTTTTTTTTTTTTTTTTTTTTTTTTTTTTTTTTTTTTTCTATATTCCAACTTACTTCCTCTCGGGCATAGGCTGAGAGCCTTAACATTCACCGCTTTACAATGAACAGTGAAGCCCGTGAGGTCTTGTTCCAGTCTAGGGAGTGAGACATGTGAAGCACGTAGAGTACAACGAGCACCTGCCATCTTGCCTTCACATGAGGCACGGTGCTCACTCATGGCCCGAAACGACCCCATCTCTGAAGCCACCTCGTTCCCGTGCTTCACTGCCTCACCCCCTACACTCGGACTCTCACACTTACACACACACAACGCCACCTGTTGAGCAGATAACTCACCAGGCATTGCACCCCTATAGCATATTTTGAATATGGGAATATTCATACAGTGCTATTTAATCAGGGAACAATGAGGGTATTTTATTGACGTTTCGGTGGGCTTGTGGTAATGCACTGATACACTGTACAGCACAAATTCCATCCCAATAATATCTTCCCATTGATACATCGGGATTTGAACCCGGGACCTTTGGATTACCAGGCCAGTGGCAAGACCACTCCACCACACCTCCCCTAATAGTGGATCCTATTATTACAATTATGAGGGTTCACACAGTATAGTTCTTATGGCTGTAGTGAATGCAAACTACGAGTTCTTGTATGTTGATGTAGGGACGAATGGATGAGTTTCTGACGGAGGCGTGTGGGCCAACTCTACTCTCTACACTCGTCCTGAAGGAGGTACAGCCGGTCTTCCAGAGGATGAAATGCTGCCTGGGAGTCACAGGTTACTACCGTTTGTGTTTTGGGGGGATGATACTTTCCCATTGAAACGGTATTTCATGAAGCCATACTCATTCACGAACCAAGATGTCCAACAACGGATATTCTCCTAGCGACTCTCCCGTGCACGTTGTACCGTGGAGAATGCATTAGGTATACTGTCCAACAAGTTTCGCATATTCCGAAGTGCAATACATTTGGAACCTCCAAAAGTGGAAAAAGTTGTCCTAGCCTGCACAGCTCTACACAATTATCTGTGTAGGGATTATGCGACAGTGTACACACCAACAGGAAGTGTAGACAGAGAAAACGTCTTAGAGGGAACAATAACACCAGGTTCATGGCGTGAGAATGTGAAGCTACTACCTTTGCAAAGTATGAGACGAAATCCCACGAATGAGGCAAAACGCATAAGAGAAGAGTTCATGGCATATTTCAATGAAGAGGGAACAGTTCCGTGGCAAAAACGAATGTGCGGTATATCACAGAGCTAGTAATAACTGTTCATCCTACAAACTACTGTAAATATATTCTTGTACCTAGCCTACCTATGTTACATATAATATATTATTTATTGTAATTAACTAAACTTTTCTTTAATAAAGTCAGCACATTAAGTGTATCGTGGTATAATATTGATCACCCTTTATATCACTATGTGTAGAGATATGTATAATAAAGTACAAAATGAGATTTCCACATTCAATGAGATATGGCCTACATATTTATGCATAACAAATAATGTAAATTCAACCAAGCATAAATAGATAAGTAAATAAAACATAAAATACCTTAACTAAATTTTCACGGATACGATTATGGATTCAGAGAGAGAGAGAGAGAGATCAAATTATTCCTTTATAAGATATAGTAATCATAGCCAAATTAACGTACCTCTGTTGGATCTTGCGATTCTTCTAGGTTTGAGCTTGATTCACGAAGGATGTCTCCCTCACCAAGAAATCGTAATTCATCGTAGCACCAGAGTTTAAGTATATAGATGTCCTCGGTCCCTGCACCTGACTTCTGGGATGCCTTCACCAACCTTATCTCTCGCCGGAACATGTCCACTGGTCTGCTTTTTGGCGAACACTGCTTGGTCAGAATATAAGCAACCACACACCTATGTAGTCAAGGTTGGCATCACATACCTTATATGTAATATACATTGAATTAACACCTTACGAGCGGCCTATGCGGTTTATTTATATGTACCGCCCAGCGGGGTGTTTTTAGCCAAAATAGGGCTGTTTACGTGATCATTTTCATGCCTAAATAAGACCCAGAACGTAAAACAAGTACCTATCCCTGAAAGGGCATAAACAGAGCTTTCGAATGACACCATAACGATCCTTTTATGATGGCTAGTTTTCTTGCAATAACCGTGCAACGCGAGTGCAAAAAGCATGTAATTCGGTACTTTCCCCATATAATTCAGTATGTAGCGAGTGAGAGAGGGAGGAGGGAGCTGAGATTCGTGTCAGTAGGTTCGCCGCGGTGGTCTGGAGCAGTCATACGCTCGCTAGTCTCCTGCCACCACTTGTCTCTCTCTCTCAGCAACATTACGTGCTGAAATTGCCACTCGACCTATGTCGAGCGCCGCCACATAGTCCAGCTTTATTTAACTCGACTTATGTGGTGAGCCTCTAATTAAGGGTTAATTAAATATAGCTAACGTAATAATAATTGTAGCTTATGATCCACAGTAAGAATTCACATTCAAAATAACCTAGTACACCCAGAAGTGAAAGTCCCTGGTTAGGTAGAAACGGGGTGGTGCCTGCCTGTTTTCCCTAACTACTCTTACCCCAGGCAGCAGGGAATAGTATATGGTGTTATGTAATTTCGTGGAAATTTCATATAGATTTTTGCCAATGTGTTTTTTTTTTAATGATTATGACTCATTATCTACAAAAACGGTGTTTGGCATTTTTTTGGATGCCATCTTGGAATAATGGCGGCCATCTTGAATTTTCGGCATAAAATATGGATATTTTGCCCATCTGTGCAAATTCTAAGCCCTTTATACATTATATTTTGTTTAATTATTAACACAAATGATGACTAAGATGTTTGTATCATGAAATAAAGTCATGGCATTCAATGTTTTGAATGACAGGACATATGCAGACCTCTAAATCCAAGATGGCGGCTAATTTTACGAGAATTTGTTCATTTGCATTTTTGTTTTCTCTAATTGTTTTTTCTTTGTTCACAGAACATGGAAACCAAGCGACGCAAGATAGAAAACAACTACAGACAGTGCATCGTATGTCAAGAAAATACAAATAAAACAGTCAGTACACCAAAGCCAGACAGCTATATTCGTTTCCTGGAGTGTGTCAGAGAAAGGTCAGACTATGGAGAACAAAAATACATATCTACGTTGCAACGTCTGGTTAATCTGGAGCCGCAAGATCTTCAAACTAACAGTGCAGTGTGGCACCAGCAATGCTATGCTGAGGCCACGAACAAAACAGACATACAGCGAGCCAAGACCTGCCACAGCAAAGCCCTCAAGAAGGGTGATACCACAGTACTGATCAGACGAAAAGGTCGGCCACCGAGCAGTCGTACACCAAGTGTTCCATCTACGTCACATACAGGATCACGACGGAAAGTAACACGTTCGTCCATTCCAAAGGTGCGAAAAGAATTGTGTTTCTTCTGTCAAAGAACGACAGCCGAAAATACTCACATGTTCCAAACCGAAAACATTGGGCAGCAAATAGCAGCTGTGGTAAAAGAAAGTGACAACACAACCTGGAAAATAAACTATTCGGAACTGCTGAATGAGAAAGATGCTTTGTCGAGAGACTTACTGTATCATAAGTCATGTATGACCATTGAATGGCAGAAGCTAACAACTCGCAGAAAGCAGGAAACAACACTGGAATTTGATGCTGAAATTCCAGATATTAAAGGTGACAGAAAGTTTATTGCTGCAGAGGTACATTTTTTCAGTCAGCTGCAGGACCGGACATCTTCTGGAGAATTTATTCCAGTCAGTGAAGCGCAGAATGACTATCAACAAATCATGCATCAGCATAATCTCCCACATACAGTTTCTCGTCAGTGCCTGAAGGAAAAGATCCGACAGCATGTTGACGGTGTTGCCTTCACAAGTTCTGCCAATCCAGCCAAATCAGATTTGATCCATTCTTCCGGTGTTGCTGACGCCGCAATACGGCAAACTTCAACTTTGAATGACAAAGAAGAGATGACTACAATACTCAAATGTGTAAAAATAGTCCGCACAGCTATTGACCAATCCAAGCCATGGGAGTTTGAGGGCTCGATCAGCAACCAAGAAAATTTCATCCAAAATGAGTTGATCTGGCTGTTGAAATGGATCGTTCAGGGTGACACAGCAGTTGTTTCAGAAGTCCGAAGTCAAGAAGTACATTCTAGATGCACAAACTTGGCTCAAATGATAATTCAGAGCCACAAAACCAAGAGGCAGATCAGGCACCAACCTAAGTCTTGTGCAAGCTCATTTCGAAGCAGAAAAGAGACTCCCCTCACTTTAGGGCTATCACTGCACTTCTATCATGCCAAAAGAAGCAAGAAAACGATAGACATATTGTCAAATACTGGAGCTGGAGTATCATATCATCATGCTACAGAATGCGTTGGTCAGCTTGCAGCTGCTGTCCAGGAAAACATGGCGGACAACCAAGGTGTCTATGTACCCCCTAACCTTTTTGTTGGGCAGCCACTCAGGGCATCAATAGACAACATCGACGCACAAGTAGATACTACAGATGGAAAGAATTCGTTTCATGCGCTTTGCTTCAGCTGTCTATCAAACTCACGTTGACAATGGTGAAGCTGCCAAAATCTCAAAGCCTTTGCATCTGAAACCTCATGGCGCCTCTAGTACACTGAAAGATGTACCAAAGACTGGAGTGGCCTTGAGCCCTTGCACCATAACAGGGACTCCAAAGCCAACATTGAGCCCCCATTACGTGGAGTTTGAGCCGCTACAGCACCAGGACTGCTTGGCGGACTCATCAGTGCAGGACACTGCTTGGCTATTGGCTCGATATATCAACAGATCAAATGTACCAGAATCTACTGATCCAAGTGAAGACGCAAATACTCAGCAAGTCCCACTGTGGTCCGCGTTCAATTCACTACTGTCCGTGTCAACCAAAAAGATAGATAACATCCATGCACTTCCTCTGATAAATGCTCCACTACAGGACTGGGACACCTTGGTTACAGCATTGGTTGGACTTAACAAACTCAACCAGATGGTAGTAGGTGATAATCGTCCACAACTTTTTTTTTTTTTTCTATGTGAATGAGGGAGGCAAAAGGCATAACTGCCTATAGCGAGTGCCTCCCCCATAGTTGAAAGAGTGACAGGGCCAAAATCAAGGGACGTTCGAGCCAAAATGCCTGGACACACAGAGTTTGAAGCAATTTAAGTCATAGGAAGTGGGAAAAACTGATTCTGGGAGAGAGTTCCAGAGCTCAGCTGTTGAGTAGAAGAAAGTTTGAGAGTAACATTTCACTATTGGGTTGGAGAGTTGCACAGAGTATGGGTGGGATCGAGTTGCAAGACGGGTACCACGTGCCCTACGTAAAGGAGGTGGTATGCACTGGGATAGCTCTGAGGAACAGATTATTACAGTAGCGAGAGAGATGCAACATTGCGGCGGAGAGAGAGAGAGATTGCAGAGTTGGTGAGTGGACGGGAGTTAATTATACGAAAGGCCTTCCTTTCAACCTTGTCTAGGAGAGCGGTGTGAGAGGAACCTCCCCACACATGTGAACAATACTCAATACAAGGGCGCACTATGCCCCTGTACAGAGCAAGAAGCTGTGCAGGGGAAAAGAACCCCCTAAGGCGGTTGAGCACACCAACCTGTGTGTGTATGGCTTGATATGGATCTCTACAAACGTGCCTTTAAGCTGGCTTACCTACAGCCAGACACCTATGTTGACAAGTGGATCCTTTCTCCGGGTCAATTCTATATTGAATTATGTGCCTTGCGTTGTCTTCGGAAAACAGTCGAAGGAAGTGGCCTTGATGAGTTGTGGGTCGAAAGTGGTTTGTATGGCACAGCTGTTGTCAGTCAGATACTGAGCGGGAATCACTTCAGTCGAGCAGTTAGATGTCACCAAATTACCTTGCAGGTATTTTCAGATCTGTACTTTGAGGCATTCTTCGAGGAACATCCGGAAATCTACCCTGCAATGAAAGATGCAGCTGTGATCCTCTCAAATGCATGCAAAACGCACAGTGATATTGGCAAATGTCAACATGCCTTAGTACAAAAGATTCAGGAGCTCGAGCTACCAAAACTGATGCGTGATTTTTATTCAAAATGCCAGAAGTACCCAATGCTTAGGTGGGTCCGGATGTATATGCAGCAAGTTGAGAATCTCTTGCGGTTCCAAAGGAGCACACGAAGTGGCATGTGGGACGTCCAATTGGGATCACTGGAAAATATGTGTGTTTGATTTTTCGCATACAATAGAATGGACTATGCGATGCACATTCCTGAATATATTGCCCGTATGTACAGCCTAAAGGATACTCACCCTGACATCTGGGAAGAGTTTGTGAATGGCGGCTTTGTGGTCCAAAAGAGTGGAGTGAATTTCACAGCCATCGGAGTTGACCAGGCCCAAGAGCATGTTAACAAAACACACAAAGCAGATGGAGGAATCGACGGGATCACCACCAGTCCAGAAACCCTGCTCAAGTATTGCCTGAGTACAACTGAGCTTTCACGTTTGTCCAAGGAAACTGAAGAAATGCTTGGTTTGGCATCTGATGTTCCAACTCGGCACCATGATCTGTCACAGAGAAAACTTCAGCAGCAGGAGAAACAAGTACACTGCCTGAAGGAAGTTCTGCGCAAATCAAATCCTTTTAAGGTAGGAGAAACAAGTTATGGCACAGAACATAAGCTTGTACACCTCACTAAAAACATCATCATCAAGGAAGCTGTGCAGGAAAATATTCTTGGCACGGTGGAACGTGGTTCATCTGCATATCAGAAGTTTGTGGACGAACGAATTTGCGGTGATCAGAACCTCTTGGGAAAGATGACGAAAGTGAAACATCTAGGCTGGAACGACAACAACAAATCCACTCGCACAAAGATTGGAGGAGAACAAGTTACTTTGAAAGCTTCAAATCGTTGATGTCAAGGCTTCTGATCCTGACCCGATCATCCAGAGATGTTGACTTGAAGGAAGCTCTCAGCACATACAAGTTTTCCACAATCAATCACATGCTGATGACATCAGATGGCTTGTTGCATCCATGCAACGACAAATCACAGCTCATTCACCATCTGGAGAACCATGGCCAAGCTGATGCACCTTTACTGGATGACTTACCACTTGATAGAGCTTCTATTATCATCGATGCCACGGCAGTAGTTCATGAGATGGCCGTTTTCAAGGACAAAATATCATCATGTGGAGACCTGGCAGAGCATTTCGTCAATGCCATCAACTCCAAAAGTCGCCCTTACTCGAAGTGCTACGTGGTGTTTGACCAATACTGCCAGTCCTCATTGAAAGAGATAACAAGACAGTGTCACAGTGGAGCCAAGCTTTCCAGGGGAACAGAATACAAAGTCGACAGAAACACGCGTATTAAAGATCTCAACAAGTTCCTCAGTAGTACCAAGACGAAGGAGCTTCTGACAATATTCTTGGTCCAACAGATTGTTGTCAACTGCACAGCAGACGTAACCACTATCACTTGTCAAGGTGTCCAGTCCAACACATCTGGCAGTTGTCATGCTGCCAAGCATGACGAGGCGGATACGTTGCTGATATACTACGCCAGTGAAGCACGCAAACTTAGACTTACTGTTCACATCTACTCCCAGGACACAGATGTGCTGGTACTTGCCATACACAATTTGGCAGTCTTAGGCGAGGATGCAGCTATGATAATGGGCACTGGAACCAATCTACGTGTACTGCCTTTGTTGCCTATCCAAAATGCACTTGGTGAGGAACGTGCTCAAGCCTTGATGGGATTTCATGCCATAAGCGGGTGTGACACAACTGGAAGGATATTCGGCAAAAGCAAAACTTCATGGTGGAAGGCATTTATGGACTGTGGTGATGACATTGTTGGTGCACTTGCTCGTCTTGGACAGGAGAGTGAACCATCCGTGAAGTGCTGGGTCTTTGTGAAGCATTCATCTGCAAGTTACTCGGTCCAAAGAACGCAGGTATTAATCAAGCTGCGGCACTCAGATGGTTTCATTTTCGTGGACTCCACACCAAACAAGGAATCGAGAAGCTGTCCCCAACACAAGGATCATTGCATGAGCACATTCGACGGGCACATTACCAGTGCTTAATCTGGAGGCAGGCCTTAATTCCACAACCAACCATTCCAGCACCAACTGAATTGGGATGGTCCATCAGTGACACTTCGGGACATTTCGTTCCCAAGTTAAGCAGAATACCTCTGGCTCCAGATTCCATCTTACAGTTGGTTCGGTGTAAATGCACAAAGAGTCAATGTAGTGGGCGATGTTCCTGCCGCGAAAACCAAATGCCCTGCACAGAGTTGTGCAAGTGTGATCCAGATGGATGTAAAAACTTGGCTGATGTGGGCGAAGCTAGTGACGAATCTGACACTGAATGAGTATCAGACTTGACATGAACTTGTCTCAAGAACATAACATAGTAACTGTTCTTTTATTTAAACAATCAAAGTGTCTCATTTTTGCAACAGAGGTTAACTGTCATACTGTCATTTGATAAAAAAATACCCAAAAAATGTCTAAATCTGATGGCAAGTAAAAGTATTATATAAACGTATTTTACAATCATTTCTTCTCACAGAATTTGACTTATGATAAAATAATAAAAAATACTGCTTTACTCATTGCATTGATATGCACAAATATAGGGTACATCACACTTCACACCCCCATAGACAGTCAAACAGTTCGAAACTTGTGCAATTTGCGGCAAAAAATGTCCGTTTTTGGCGATACCACCCGATCTTCTTTAACAGGCTAAACAAATGTCAAGATGACCTCAGAAAAAATACCAAACACATTTTTCATGCTCCTAGTACTCTAGGCTAACAAAAAAAACACATTGGCAAAAATCTATATGAATTTTCCACGACAGCCAAAAATGTGACATAGCAGCATGTACTAGAAAGGGCATGTTGCTGGTCCGTCACCCTACCCTACCCCTTCCCTCTCTTGGAGAGACCAAACTACCAGGCCCCCCCACGGACACCCCACCCCAAACGCCAGACATGAGGAAACCTCCGTTTGCAAAAAATGTAGCTCCACGAACACAGAACAAAGTGTCCTTGCAATTAGGCCGAGGCGATGTCAGCTATTGGTATCTTATACATATCATATACAGACCACAACAATGGTGTTGCACCAAACTATGTGACTTTACAGAATGAAGATCATTTACACTATCTGATTCCTATCCTGGGCTTGACACACTCTCACACACAAACACACACATATTTGATGTTAACTCTTTTAAGAGGAATGTTTACATGAGAAACAAGGCCACCCTCGCATCAACTAGGGTTACGCCCTTAATACATAGTTGTGTGCATGTGTACGCACACACACCCACGCAAACGCACGCACACACACACATACACATACACTTATTCTCTCATACCTTAAAACTGTCCGATCATATTAATTATTGTGTATTCACACTTTGGCTACCGGTAGTTATTCCGTTGAATCACCTATACCACACCTGTATACCAACTATAACTATCGATACAATATTTTCAGTAATCTTTAGAACCACAGACACACACCTTTATCAATGTGATAAGTAACAATATCGTGTTTACCTTAATCCATGACCCCTCTGGCGGTTGTGACGCATTTGATAGTTTATTTTTGCTCAAATTAGACGATTATATACAGCTTAGGAAGGACAGTGACTGCAGTGCCTGTAGTTCGCCAACCCCTCCACATTACACAGTATCTACGCTCCAGCATCGCTCCTCTTGACTAGGGTATCAGCTGCAGTTCAATCTGACCACATATTGGATAACATTAATAACATTTAATTGAACTTCTCTAAGTGTGAGCTTAAGACACTCATTTCTAACCAAACATTTCATATTGATTTACACACACACACACATAGGCTCATGTCCAAACCGTTATTTTGTTCTGGTCACGTCTCACTTCCCCAGAAGCTTATGATGTCTTTCCTCTTCCCTTTCCCTTCATCATTCCTGCTACCTCTCCTGCCTGCCTTGCCTCTCAAACTTCTAGATTAAAAAGCCCGTCCTCAATCTTGGAGCAGTTTTTAGCAAGGGTGGCTTGCCAAATGACCACGTCATTTTTTTCTGGATTCTGCTGGGATGAAAGTCCATGAAGACGGGATTGTACAGAAAAATAGAGCCCTCAGATTGACTTGAAGACGACACATACAAACACATATTTCAAATACACTGACTTAATTATATCCTTGCGAGCACTAACACACAATTACATAAGCAAACACATTTTATAAATATATACAGCAGTCTCAAAAATACACATACATGCAACAGTCCCCAGTTCTACCTATGCAGTACATATTTCTCGATGATGAAGTTGGATGAACTTGCATTATGAACAAATAATAATAATAAACACATAAATATATCGACCACACTGATAACATCCACCACAAGTACTGTACACTAGGCTTCATCACATACTCAAATCTAGACGCACACACGAACAAACCCATGCACGTCCCTTGATTTTGGCCCTGTCACTCTTTCAACTATGGGGAGGCACTCGCTATAGGCAGTTCTGCCTTTTGCCTCCCTCAAGCACATAGAAAAAAAAAACAACATACATGGAGGTACACACTGTAAGAAATACAATAAATATATATTCATTAATAGACTACAGTAGATCTGGACTGGACACGAACATTGAACTTTGCAGTAAGGGACCCAAAATCGGAGAACGAACCCTCAAGTTCGAACCTCGAATCCGAGAAAATATCACATTTTCGCGGTTTCGAGGTTCGAACTTGGGGGTTCTTTCTCCAATTGTGGGCCCCTTCCTGCAAAGTTCCATTTTCGTGTCAAGTCCAAATCTACTGTAGTCTATGATTAACTATATACATAAACACGCACACATGCAATCCACTACGAACACCCAGAATTTCACCACCAGCATCCACCCCTCACCAATCAACCCATGAAATCACTCGATGTGCCTCATGTGTTATTAGTTTTTCACAGCGAAGGTATTTTGCAGTCAATTTCTTAAGGGCGAAACCCAATATTTTAAGAGTTGCTAAGGCATGGAGCCTTTGTGTAATCTCCATAATATACTCCAGTAATTTATTTTCAGCCACAAATAGGCAATTATTATCGATAAGGGGATATGATTCCTTTTTCTGGCCCCCCTTCTCCCTCCTGTTTTTCCCATTCATTTTGATATTTTAAAACGTTCGTTGCCTTAGTTTGGCGATTTTCAGACCTTTCACCTCATTCCTTTGTCAATATTTTTATCTTTTGTGCCATTTAGATGCCTTTTTTTCCTGGCAAGCTATAGCAAGAGGGAAACTAAAAGATTGTTAATAAAATAAACAAATACGCAAATATATACGCCCATCCCCCCTTAAGAGTTTGCCATAGTTCCTGCTTTTTCGAACTATTGCGTGGGATCGACGCCGAGCACAATTGTATTGCTGCTCACTTCAATCCTTTGTCTTAAATAGGCTCTGTAATATACTTACAGGGTACACACACACACACACACACACATGAGCACACACACAGACCCTGTCTCTCTGTCTCTCTCGTAAGTTTAATTCACTCGCATTAAATTAAAAGTATCCATTATATGTCACAAGGTTCATCTCTGATATATTGCTTGCAGTTCTGTTATCGCTATATTTTCATTCACCATGCTACCTTCTATGTTCATGTAATCTATCTCTCTCTCTCTCTCTATATATATATATATATATATATTGATCTAGGAGTTCTCTGAGTGCTCGCCTTCCTCTTCTTGCCTTCAAATTATTGCACTCCCTTTGTCTTTTGATGTTTATGTCTTGCATTGTTTATTCAAGTGCCTCCGTTATCTGCCGCCAAGAATAACACATTCACTAGAAAAGTCTACACGTTCCTTTCTTATATTTATTGCACTGTTGTATTGATTCACACCATGGAAGGCTTTGCTTTCTCTCAAAATACACTCATTTTATATCTTGCTCGGTTTTCATTTGTGTTATCCTATATTCTGACCTGCGTTTCCAACTCGGCTTTCAACGTATGTTCCGCATTTTCATTTGTTTTCAGTTCACCTCTCTCTATTTTGCATATTCAGCTCTCCTCTAAAAGCACTCCGTTTTCTTCTTTTCCACCAAATCAGCATTTGACTTCGCCCCAATAGGGCAACCTATTTGGAAGTACAAAAATGACTAGTCTTAGAAAGGAAGCTTTTCAATTGAAGGATACATTGAAGTTTGTGATGCTTATTGTTGTTGCACTTAGCAATAAATTAGTATATATATCAACACATTATTCTAATTTGTCATTGAAGACCTAAAAGAACTGAACATTCTGTGTTAATATTTAACATGTGTTGCTGGTCTTTATTACGTGTTTTTCCACATGTAGGAGTTATGTATGTGATTGGGGCTCACACGAACATTAGCACTAAGATAGATCGGTAAGTGAGTGAGTGAGTGAGTGATCGCGTCAGTTGGTATATGAGCGAGTGAGTGAGTAAGAGTGAAGGAAAGTGAATGAGTGAAAGTGAGTGAGTGAGTGATCGCGTCAGTAGGTATATAAGGGAGAGAGACTGAGAGGGGGAAGTGAGTGAGTGATCGCGTCAGTAGGTATATGAGAGTGAGTAAGAGTAAGGAGAAGTGAGAAAGTGATCGTGTCAGTAGGTATATGAGAGTGAGTGAGTAAGAGCAAGGAGAATTGAGTAAGTGATCGTGTCAGTAGGTATATGAGAGTGAGTAAGTAAGAGTAAGGGGAAGTGAGTAAGTGATCGTGTCAGTAGGTATATGAGAGTGAGTAAGTAAGAGTAAGGGGAAGTGAGTAAGTGATCGTGTCAGTAGGTATATGAGAGTGAGTAAGTAAGAGTAAGGGGAAGTGATCGTGTCAGTAGGTATATGAGAGTGAGTGAGTAAGGGTAAGGGGAAGTGAGTAAGTGATCGTGTCAGTAGGTATATGAGAGTGACTAAGTAAGAGTAAGGGGAAGTGAGTAAGTGATCGTGTCAGTAGGTATATGAGAGTGAGTGAGCAAGAGTAAGTGATCGTGTCAGTAGGTATATGAGAGTGAGTGAGTAAGTAAGAGTAAGGGGAAGTGAGTAAGTGATCGTGTCAGTAGGTATATGAGAGTGAGTGAGCAAGAGTAAGGGGAAGTGAGTAAGTGACTGTGTCAGTAGGTATATGAGAGTGAGTGAGCAAGAGTAAGGGGAAGTGAGTAAGTGATCGTGTCAGTAGGTATATGAGAGTGAGTGAGTGAGTAAGTAAGAGTAAGGGGAAGTGAGTAAGTGATCGTGTCAGTAGGTATATGAGAGTGAGTGAGCAAGAGTAAGGGGAAGTGAGTAAGTGATCGTGTCAGTAGGTATATGAGAGTGAGTGAGTGAGTAAGTAAGAGTAAGGGGAAGTGAGTAAGTGATCGTGTCAGTAGGTATATGAGAGTGAGTGATCGTGTCAGTAGGTATAGGAGAGTGAGTGAGTAAGAGTAAAGGGAAGTGAGTAAGTGATCGTGTCAGTAGGTATATGAGAGTGAGTGAGTAAGAGTAAGGGGAAGTGAGTAAGTGATCGTGTCAGTAGGTATAGGAGAGTGAGTGAGTAAGAGTAAAGGGAAGTGAGTAAGTGATCGTGTCAGTAGGTATATGAGAGTGAGTAAGTAAGAGTAAGGGGAAGTGAGTACGTGATTGTGTCAGTAGGTATATGAGAGTGAGTGAGTAAGAGTAAAGGGAAGTGAGTAAGTGATCGTGTCAGTAGGTATAGGAGAGTGAGTGAGTAAGAGTAAGGGGAAGTGAGTAAGTAATCGTGTCAGTAGGTATATGAGAGTGAGTGAGTAAGTAAGGGATGTGAGCAAGAATGAAGGAAAGTGAGTGAGTGAGTGATCGCATTAGTAGGCCTCCCAGAAGCTGGGTGTGCTTAACCGTCTCAAGGGGTTCTTTATCCCTGCGCAGCTTCTTGCTCTGTACGGGGTACTCTTCGCCGCAATGTTGCATCTCTCTCTCTATTCTATCGCTACTACAATAATCAGTGTTTCTCGGAGCTTTCCCAGTGTATACCACCTCTACGTAGGATATGTAGTACAAGCCTTGCAACACAATCCCACCCCTACTCTGTGCAACTCTCCAACCCAAGAGTGAAACGCTATTCTGACTTTCTTCTATTCAACTGCTGAGCTCTGGAACTCTCCCCCAGAATCAGACTTTCCCTCTTCCTATGACTTAAATTGCTTCAAACTCTGTGTGTCGAGGCATTTTAGCTCGAACGTCCCTTGATTTCGGCTCTGTCACTCTTTGAAACCTGGGGGAGGCACTCGTTGCAGGCAGTTATGCCTTTTGCCTCCCTCCTTCACATAGACAAACAAAAATATGAGAAAGTGAACAAGAGTGAGAAATGACCAAAGTGAGGGGAAGTGAGTGATCGCGTCTGTAGGTATATGAGCGAGAGTGAATGAGCAAGAGGGAAAAGTGCTTAAGAGTGAGGGAAAGTTAACGAGAGTGAGGGATAGTGAGTTAATGATTGAGCAAGCAAAGTCGGTTTCACTAAAGGTGATGGTAAATTGAATACCTTTATAACTTTTGCTCGGTAGTTAATCCCTTCAGCAACATGACACCGTTTTACCTTTGATTCTGGCTAAAATAAGATGTTTTTATGCAGTTTAAGGATACTTTATATTACTAAGAGGGCTTATTGAGATCTTACTAACCCGAATCGCCGAATGGTAACCAGACTGATGAAAATTACGTATTAATGAACAAATGTAAAACTACAATATCTCCTCATCCTAGCTTTCATAATCAACATTATATTTCACTACCAAATCTTCATAATAGGTTGATGAAAATCATGGTTTGAAATTACTTAATTCAAATGTCGTGGATTGGCAGATATTAAACCAAGTTTATCCTCACACGATTTTAAGGAGATGCATCTCGCACGTCACCTCTCCCCGTCCCCCCTTCTCGCTTTCTTCCTCCCCCCCCCTTCTCTTTCTCTCTCTCCCTCCCCCCCTCCCTTATCTCCCTCTCTCTCTTTGTAGTTATCTCAATGTTTCCTTGTTTTTCTTCTTGTTCGATCAAGGTTCTTTCTGAATGTTTCTTGTCGCACTGAGTGCCTGTCACTTTTACACAAACATTTTTGTGGTCTACAGCTTTGTTGATTTAGTCGCATAATTCCTTTCCATCATCATTTAGCAGGTGTAGATGTTGTGACTGGTGTCATTGTTTTCTTACCATATTCTTCCTTGTAAGTGGTCAGTTGGATGCGATATTTCAGGGTAGACTGTACTGTGTGAGATTGGTGCACCATCTTCTTGCTGTCCATAGTGAGTTGAAGCATGAATTTTAATGAGTCCTGTGCCTATACCCGGGAATTCTAAAATGTTGTAAACATTGCCAAACACAAGAGTAAGCCTATATTAAATGTAGGCCTATAAGTGCCACAGTGAGAGAGTTAATAGAAGGAGGAGATAAGGGATGTAAAGGAGGGAGAGAAACTGGAGCGAGAAGAAGCTAAGGCCAAGTAGACGACAATAGGGTTTTAAACACTTCAGTACGGGTGTTGCTGACGCTATTGTTCTTTTTGTTCTAGTTAGTATTATCCTATTTTATGCAGCTTAGGAAGGACATCAGGTAATCGGAAAGGTGTATTATATCCCCATTAATTCGTTGACTATAATAGGTCCTTTCTAAACAAAGTCAAATCGTCTGGTAGCCAGAGTAGAAGGAAGAATGACTTCATCAATTCATCTCAATCAATCAATTCATCAATTTCAATTCATCAGTATTGAAAGGGCTAAATATGATTTATTTTTCAAAATGTCATCATTTATTATATTATATGGTAGTCATTTGGGTGAGGGCTGGTCCTGGTGAGGCTTGCCATCCTCTACACTACCTTAACCGTTTCTGTGTGTCTCTTTTCTTGTACTACTTTTCCTAATTCGGTTGTATAGTTCACCTACTAGACGAGACAGAAAAAGAGGCAAGGAAATGCGAAAGTGGTCCCGAACCCTAAGAATTGTAACTTTAAATGTTGTTTCTGTTTGGGCTCTGTCTCGAGTCGGCCACCCACAGCTATGGTGTTTGTGCCTGCGTATATACATACATACATACTAATTTGCATGGTGTCTTTAGTCATAACTACGCTAATGAACTTTACAAATCCTATATATATAATATATATATATATATATATATCAAATACCCAATCGAAAGATTGGTCGACTTGCCTCAGCCATAAATTCCGTGGTCTTCCCCTAGGCTTGCTCCACTCACTCAGGGCCAGCTTCAGGGAGGTGAACCACATTCCCATATAGCTGTGTTTGGCATTCACGGACCATGCAACTAATATATCTTGTATCAGTTCCATGGAGTAGCTACTGGTTTGAGATGTAGTCATGCCAGTGATAGCCCATGATCCTGTGAAGACATATAGTACCAATGTAGTTGATGTGTATCTTAACCTCACTGTTAAGTGTCCATGTCTCACATCCATATAATATGACAGGGAGTATAAGTTTCTTGAAAATCCCAGCTTCGTTCTTATGCACAGGTATCGACAACGCTATATACTTTTGTTGAGTGAACCCATAGTCCCACTTGTTAAGCCGAGGCGACGATTGACATTGTAGCCCAACTCGCCAATTTTATCGATTATGCAACCAAGATATGTAAATAAATCCAAAATCTCTATATCCTTACAACATGCACAAACAGATTGCACAGCATCATCCAATAAGTCACTAATTGCTTGGACTGTGGTCTCAGTCCAAAAGACCTTTAAGCCCAGTGGTTCCAACTCCTCATGTAATGTCTCCGGGGTAAATCTTAGCCTTACTGCATCCAACCTCTCCGCTAGGATCACTGAATCATCTGCAATATCAAGATCGGTTATCTTGAAATTGCTGACGTCTGCTCCGCAACGACTCTGCCTCTCCCAGTAACCAGTCCATACAAGTGTTGAAAAGTGTAGATGGTAGAACACACCCCTGTTTCACACAATGCACAGGGAAGAAATATGATGCTCCGCCACCACACTTGACAGCACTCTCTGTTCCTGTATACATTCCAGACACCAGGTCAATAATCACAGCGGGGATTGAACGTAGCCCTAGTAGCTCCCAGAGCGTCTCTCGGTGCACTGAGTCAAATTCCTTCTTGAGATCAACATAAACTGCAAGCAGCCCTTTTTGAAACTCAATTCGGCGTTCCAGAGCGCCAGCATCTGGTCAAAATGTTAACTTGTTGGTTGTAAATCCAGATTGTTCAGGTCTCTGCTCTTTTAGGAGGTAGCCTCGGATTTGCATCAGTATAATATGGGCAAAGACCTTGCCTGGTCTCTGAACCCAGGACCCCACAATCCCCACTTCCTGGACATAGCGAAGTTCAGGAAGAATGAATGTTAATATTCCTGGTACCAGAGCCATGAGGACCGACACATATTGCGTAGCCAGCTCTAGCTGTGCCAATCACTGCATTGAAGTACCCAAAAACAATGAGTGTGTCCCGAGGGTGGGACAGTTCAACAGAGTCGAGCTTGGTGAAGAACATTCCTGAAGTACTCCTCTTGGTAGGAACATACATTGTAACAATATAAATGAAGCCCATCGAATACTTCATCTTCACCACTTGCGACCTTCCTTCTCACCATCCCCCAGCGTACAGTTGGCCACATTAGTTTAAATTCATGTCATGCTGTTATGTATGGAAGGAAACATAGTGAGATTAACTTACAATACGAATTTGCTATAAAACCGTAAATTGGTCATATTATTTAACTACTGCATACAAAATTACACTTCTAATTCAATCACGGTAATTTTCCCCTTACATACATACAAACATGATATGTATGCAAATGACTGTGGCCAGCTGTACATGTTCCCCTTCTTCCCCACCATTGGCTTTCACTTCTTTCCTGTCGCTCTATTAATCTCAATTCGTCTCGTTTTCTCCACCATCAGGATATTACATTCGGTTCTTTTTTTGCAGTTGTCTTTATTTATCATCATTAAAAAGTGTATTGCAGCTTTTAGGTTATTTTGTGATGAATGCGTTCATATCAGGAATGTATAGTAAGTTATCCCATTCATAACGATGACATTTTGTCTTTCTCGTTAGACTTCAATCAAGCTGCAAAAATACTCCCTAGACCCCCTTTCAAGATAAATGTATACAATTTTTTGGCAGAATATAGTCCCGGCCAAAGGCCTTTCCTCCAAACTTACAGGTTCGCTATCGCTCGCCAGAAAAATATGGACACCAAAATGGCACAAAGTCTTAATATTAACAAGGAAATGGGGCGAAAGAGCTCCAAATCGCCAAGCTAATGAGGCGAGCGTCTTAACATCTCAAAACTGGGCGGGTGCCCGACCCCGAAAGGGGTTGAAATAGGGGAGCTATCCCCCCGCCAAAGGCGGCTTTCTAGGGCCTTTCCTAGCTGATGCTGAGAGGATTGGGTTCTAGTCATGTGGTGATGGGCTGGTCTATCAGAGTGAGAACTGAGCGATCTCTGCCATACCTGTAGCTTGCTCTGACTGTTCCTTTAGCTTGTATATTTTCTAGATCTCGAGTGGCGGCGTCTTTTCCGTGGATTGACCTCCCAATCTACCAAGATTGGAAGCCAAAGCGTCACATTTTCCCCTTGCCCCTCGGCTTTCTCTTCATGATTGCTGAGGGGCACGGGGCCCTGGGTGGGGCTTTGGTTTCCCGGGCGTTTCCGCACCCTCCTCAGCTCCCCGCCATGGAGTGGCTTCGGTCACCCGGGCTTTATTGTGGTCGGCAGGGAGGGTTCTGTGGGGGCGCTCGGTTGTGGCCTTGGAATTGCTCGGGGCCTTGGGGCTGTTCGGCCAGGCAGCTTGGGGAACAACAACAACAACAACAACATCTCAAAACTAATGGGGCTAAACATGAGGGAGAAGGGGGGCCAGAAATAGCCCCCCTCTCCCCTTAACCCGGGAGCTGCGGGGAGACTCTTAAGAGTTCCCCCGGCGCACTGCGGGAAGACTCTTAAGAGTCAGAGAAAATAAAAATCAACTTTTGACATCGAAAAAAAAATATTTTTTTATATTTTTTTTTTTTTTATTTTTTTTATTTTTTTTGGCCCCTGGGCCATGCAAAATCTCAGTCCTCTACCTCCCCTCCTTCCCCACTTTCCTCCTCTCCTTCAGTTATCACCTATTTTCTCTGTTATTCCCTTATTCTGAGGTATATTTTCGTGCTAACATTAGAAATCCGATTGGAGGGTGTGGTCATCACTGATAGCAAGCGAGTGCAAGAGAGAGAGAGAGAGTATCGATCGACTGTGTCTCAGTGGCCTTGGGGGAAATTGGCGGGAAAGCAGATTGCCTCACCCATACATTATACAACTCGCGGGCTATATCTCCGATTTTGACCATCCAAACGCTGTTTTCACTCGTTTTATTGTTGTTTCAGGTTAATACCTTTATAATCAACCCATAATAGGCGCATATGGATAAATATTAATGCTATTAATGGCACAATGAATATTTTAGTGACGGAAACACCTCAAATACGTCAGCACAGGGGGACGTTTCCAATTACCCCCATGCGCACTTCAGAGGTTAAAGGCTACCCCCGTTTGACCTCTGTTTGCTGGCTTATGGTTTACGGTTGTTATTTAACAAAACAAAACAAATAATAAATACATTTTAGATCCTTCCTGGTTGAATTTAAAAAAAAACGTGTGTATTTATTCATTTATAGGGATGGACGACCGTCCGAAATATTGCAAAATAGAAAATGAATTGATCTAGATGGGGATCCTTCTTTTCCGACTAAACTTATTTCTAATGAAATTAAGATACCCTGGCGGACAACTGCAAAATATCATATTGAACAAGTATGGACGACAAACACTCGGGATTTACCGAGGACTGGAGAGGGAACACTTCAAAATCAACAAGATCCGTCTAGATATATCAATTATTACTACCTGTATGGCTCTCAAGGTGGTGGTGTCAACTTTAAAAGTACACAATAGGAACTTTACTAATTCGCCCATCTATCGAGGTTGGGAAAGACATTTAGTAAACAGTGAACTTAAACGACAGAACAAGAAACATGAACTATTAATGAAATGCAACAATTCAAAAAATTATTTAAAACATTTAGTGAGCTTCCTTGATTTTTGGGTATTCTATGGACAAATTATTTGGAACACTCGTAACTGGCGCATTAATGTTAGACAGCGTCATAGCAAGAAGCTGTGGGATCTTGGTGTTGGAGACTATTTAACTAAAATGCAAGAAATACTCTCAGATCATTCTAAACTTAGACGTGTTACCGTAACCTTTTCACTCATATTATCAAGCTAGAAGAGAGAGATTACATAGAATCTTGATATCAATTACAGATAACATTGGCTTACAAAATGTTAATTATCTACATACTTCGGGAACCTTACCTGGAATCATTTATAGATTGCCTAAAATACATAGACTTAATATTCCTTTTCGGCCTATAATATCAACTATAAATACTACTGCTTACTACCATTATTAACTCCATTTACCACTACTGAATATACTGTAAGAAATTCAAAGGTATTCGACTAATGTTGCTCCAAACAATTTTGTATGGCGTTATTTGACGTTAATTTTCTATTTACTAATGTCTCACTTCGCATAATAAATCGTAGGCAGTGTCCACCATTCTTTAACTGTTTTCGTGGCGCAATGCATAAGGTGTTGATATTCGGTGTGCACGTCCTGGGTTCGAATCCACGGACTGCCACATGTGTTTGTAATATTTCATTAATCAATTTTAGGAGTAGAGTTGGTTGTTGGATAGAACATAATAATTCATGAAACTATAGGAATAATTTTAGATAAAATTTATCCTAAGGACTTCTCTGGACTAACCAAGAAAATTTTAGGTGATTTGTTGAAATTTGCCAGTTCAGAATCTCTGTTTTTGTTTAACAAAATTATGTATAATCACATAGACGGAATAAGTATGGGATCAAGACTAGGACCAGTATTTGCAGAGACGTTCTTATTTCATAATGAAGTTTTATGACCATATAACTGTCCCACTGAGTTTAAACCTATTTTGTATAGGCGTTATGTAGATGACCCGTTTTTAATGTTTAAGGGAAAAGAAGACGCTAGCAAATGTCTAAATTATTTCAATGATCAACACTGTAATATGATGACCGGACAACTCAACCAGTAGACCATTTCAACCAGTAGCTCTCGACCAATACCAAATCAACCAATACGGTTAGGTTAGGTTAGGTTAAGTTAGTACTATATTTTAGCACTGGTTTGGTTGGTGTTGGGTGATTTGGCACTGGTTGAGAGCTACTGGTTGAAATGGTCTACTAGTTGAAATGTCCGGGAACCCTGTAATATTAATTTCACTAAAGAAGACGAAGACACTAATTATCTTTCATTCTTGGAAGTTAAAATTAGCAACTAGCGTGTTCAGAAAACCAACGTTCACAGGTTTGGGTCTCAATTGGCTATGCTTCTGTCCAGACGCTTTAAAAACAAAACTCAATCAAAACTCTATAGAATCGTGCCTATAACATTTGCTCAACCTACAACATCTTGCATTTATAATTTGAATACTTAAAACAAATTGTCTTAAAGAATAACTATACACTAAATATCTTCAATAAAGTTCTTAAGCAATGTTTATACAAAAAACGAAAGGACGAAGTTAAAGTCATGAGCGTACCCAAACTCATTAAATATATCAAGCTACCTTCTAATGGCGAAACGAGCTTCATTTTTCGTAAGACATTATCATAACTAAAGAACAATTTCCTGCAGTCAATCTTAGAGTATTTTTTACGAATAATTTCACTATAGGATCCTTGTTTATATAAACAGATAGCATTCCCGATCTCATGCGTTCGAATATAGTTCACACATTTGTTTATACTTGCTGTAATGCAAGGTATGTTGGATGTAGTTCCAGATATTTTAAGATCCAAATATTCGAACACATAGGACGGAGCTATCGTAATTTATTAAATATAATGTCATTTTCTGCTATAAGAAATCATTCCCATGAGCAGGATCATCCCATCTCCGGTAATGATTTTAGCATTTTAGGTAGATTTAATAGCGAACAAGATGATTTTTTTAGGGGAGAAAATCATTATAAAGTCGTTGAAACCCGAACTGAATTACATAAATGCTTTTTGTCCGTATTTCGTGATTAATTGTTTCACTCTTTATTTCTAAACATCGATTTGGGTTTGCAGTGTCAGCTTCATTGATACACACATTGAATTCGCAAAATAAATATTTAGTATAGTTGCCTTTTGTTTAAATGTTTAATTTGTTCCTACATTAATTCTGGTTTGGACTCAAATGCGAGCTTTATTTTAACAATACATTCGGGGTTTATTGGAACAATACTTTGTTGTTTGTTTTGTAATGTGTCTGTTATATGTTGGTGCCTGTGTTCACAACCTTGTACTAGTCTGACTGCTGTCATGGCGAGGTGAAGGTATTGTTGCTATAATATTTGTTCATATTTAAAAAAACAATCTGAATAGTTTTAACTTTGTTAGTTTCCTTTTATATAACCTTGAGAAGAGTGGTGGAAGAGGAAGTACAGTAGCAGGGAAAAGGTGACGTGTATATGTGCCTTTAACCTCGCCCTGAAATACAGTACGTTTACCTCTCACGCCAGGCTCCACCTCAACCTATCTCTATCTCCCTGTGTGTGTCTCTCTCTCTGTCTCTCTCGCTCTCTCTCTCTTAAAATCTAAAACATAATGGGGCTAAATATGAGGGAAAAGGGGCACCATGTACATGCTAATGTAATCCACATATTTAAAGACACACAACATATATACAGGTGCTAGCCATAATAATCTTAAACGAAGGCAATCTTGTTCGTATACATGGAGCAGTATTATGTTAATAGCCTTCATTATTTCTATACATATGGAATGATCAACACGTTTATAAGACAAATGCATAAAACATTTGAAAGTAACATTTTCCGTAAAACATTTATGCTCCGAGATAATATTCCCCTACATATGCCGTGGAATATATCCTCAACAATTTTCGTTCCAAGATTTCGATATAATAATGACAGCAAACACTACCGTCGACAATAGGAGGGAGGGTAAAAGAAGAAATTGGATACAAGGGCAGACTACCACTACAACATTTCACATGAGCTGGGGAAAGTGGAGGATGTATATATACTGTATATATTTATATATACAGTATATATATATATATATATATATATATATATATATATATATATATGCACTGTATATTTTTATCAACGTATTTTGTTTTATTAGTATTATTTATGCTTACTACAACTCCCTCCAAATAGATGTCTAGCGTCCTCGTGAATGTGTCGATTCTAGTGTACCACCTTCTCTGGCAATTTGTTCCACTCGTTGCCCACACTTTAGGAGAAGACAATGTGTTCTATCACGTTGAGATTTGCTCTCCAGGTTTTAATATAATTCCATTTCCGTGAGTTAAATAACTATTATTGATTTTTAACATATGCTCTTTAACATCTTGAAACACTCAATTAATTGCCTTCACAATCTTCTTTTCTGAAGTGAAATTATATATATACAGTATATATATATATATATATATATATATATATATATATATATATATATGTACTGTATATATAATTTTTCATAATATGAAACATAAAGTATAATATATTCATGATATAATTATGGTATCTATTTAGTGACGGTATCAACTGTGTTATTCTATGCTGTACTGACTTGAGGTTCTCAATTTCCTTGTTCTGAATGACAAGGAAACCAAAATTGCTCCTCATACTCCAGATGGGGCATCACTACTATGCTTTCAAATAACGATACTATAATGTCCTCATAATTACAAGTAAAATGTATTTTATACAAGGCAATTAAATAAGTTCATATTTTCAGACATTATATACTGGAGCTTTCTTCTAAACAGTCTCACAGTAATATAGAGTGACATATGAAAATGGATTTAATGCAATAATATTGCAGCAATCTACAGGTTAATTAAATTGTCAACAAATGTATTGCGGCCAGTCGATCTCATGCAAAGTCCTTACCAGATAATCTCAAAATTAAACCTACCAATTACTATGCCGTGTATTATTATTAGTATTATTAGTATTATTATTATTCTGTAGAACCCTCAGACACTTACATAGATCTCCAAGTGAAGTGACAGAGTTGGTGAAAGGGGGTATCAAGGACATTTGCAGAATTGCTAGCCTGCGAGTGAGCAACAAGAAGAAGCAAGGAAACAGAGACAACGAAGAACAACAAGTATACCTGAGCCACCCCTTTCTTCAGGAGTTTTTCATTCTCTATGGGACAGGGCACCACCAACGAGTCTAAAGCAGTCACCCCAAGAAAAGGGAAATTCCAGGAGCCAATCACAGCCCTGGTTTCAAACTGTACCAGCCAATCACCAGACAGCATTTCCTCAGTCCCCGGATCTAGAATATAATGAAAGTATGGTTATGCAAATAGAACATCAGCGACCAGAAGCCTACAGATATAAATGGACCTAGGCAGGAGTGCAAGTTATGACGAACCTGGAGATGTCATAACCCTAGCAGAAGAACAACTAATAGGCGAGCTACAATAAAGTTTGTCTAGGAGTTTGAATTATGGTATAATCTATATAAGTAAGATTTCTCCATTATTAAACTAAGCAACTAATATGTCATAAATATACTACCTATTATCCAGGTACCACTATAAATATTCATAATGTATGTCTACGATAAGTATTAAACCTCACAACTCGATCACAACAAATTCACAATACCCCTATTGCCTTGACCTCATGTATGTGAGAGGCAAGATTTAAGTCCAACATAACCTCAAAGAAAGAGTGAGAACGTATGCAAACATTCACTGAGGTAATGCCCCTAACTCCGCAAGGAACGGGACATCAATCAGCAGTGGAGACCTGCATAGCCCTTCCCCCTGCCCGGAGAGTGTGCTACACCTGCTACAGTACCTGCTGAAGTCCTGATCGAGAGACGCCATCCATCCTGAAGTGCTGCTTCACGGACCTACGATCTACGTCGGCCAGACTTGCTCTCTACCCTCCTATGTTACCATATGTGTCTCTGAATATCTTGTTGTGAAGGTATAGGTAAAATATGTGAATATTACAGTGCTACGATTCTATATAGATCTGTGTCCAAGATCGTTATTCATTGCATGTGTGTTAATCCTTCTGAATCTTCTATTAATGCATATGTAGATCTGTGCCTAAGATCTAGTAATCAGAAATTAATAAAATTAATGAGGCCCTTGGAGGCAGAACCAGATAAGCGCAAAATAAAAAAACTGAATTAAATGCGATTCCTAGCAACAATGGGGCCGGGGTGGCGCTTATCTAGTTCTGCCTCCCACGGGCGTGTGTGGCTCTGGGAGGCAGAACCAGATAAGCGCCACCCCGGCCCAATTTTTTCTAGGAATCGCAGTTAATTCCGTTTTTTTCTATTTGGCACTTATCTGGTTCTGCCTCCCAGGCCCTCATATTCATTTTGTTCTATAACTCTCGTAGAATGTGTTACGCATACGTTACATACTCGTGTTAATTAATTCACCTAGCCAAGTACTCACAGATTTTCCTTGTATATGTTATTCTGTTATGTATGTTACAAGTTGAGGTCTAAGTGTATTTTGTGTATTTATTCCCTTACTAATAATAACTTGTTGCCTAGAACCTACGCTCAATTTCACATTTAATTTATCTCAGTTCCCTCGTTGAGAAGATTTATTGTTAATTAATTATATATATTTGCTTCCCGAGACTCCCATCTTACGCTCGTTTACTTAAACGTTATTGTAATTAATATATACACTATTATTAATGTTCATTTGATTACTGATGTAGATAATTCTGATTCTTCTCGTCTAGGAATTCTAGCCTTGCATAGAGTCTGTTATCTAATTATTCATCATCTAGAATACACCGCTTATTAGGTGAATTCTTCATATAGTCCATGAGCCAGGCCAGATATCGGTACCACCTGGGGTGACTAAACACGAATGGTACTAAAATGTTTATAGAGTGACTGTAAGTACATTAAGATATGATAGCCTTCTCGCACTGGTAGCTTAGTCTAATTTTTTTGATGCAATAGGGGCGCTACCCAAAAATAAAGATTTTTAGCGTGACGCTCGGCGTTTTCCTCATTTTCTTTAAAATCCATTACACAATCATCGCGAAACTTTGAACACCTATGTAGAATTATATTCTCTACCAGAGTTGTTCCTAGGTATTTTTCAAATTTCCTCATATTTCGGAATATACTCTATATTTTGGGTATTTTCCTCTAAATCTAGAATAAATCCTTAAATATGGGGAACATTGAAAAATATATTCTAACAGCTCTTGTAGCTTATTTGATTCTCTACAAGAATTATTCCGATGTGTATTTCAAGTTTCTCCATATTTAGGGGTTTATTTCATATTTGGGGATTTTTTGTTATATTTTGGGGATAATTTATTATTGGAAGGAGCAAACATATGTAGAGTGGTTTCCATGTAATGTGTTTGTTTGTTCATGGTTTAATGGTGATATTTTTTGCAGGTGTGTGTCGACTGTTTGACGGCAGGATGGAACCATCTGCGAGGAAGAGAGCACGGATCGACTGTATCATCCACTGCTCTGATGATGACAGCGATGCTCTGGTGTCACCACAGGATTTGGACTCCTGGAACACATTGCTCAGGGCTGCAGAAATCAGGCAGCATGATCCAGTCCTGGAAGCAGCCAAGGGCCTTGAAGAAGGAGGAATACCACACATACATTATCACCGTAAATGTCGTAGTCTCTTTACAATGAAGAAGTCACTGGATTCTATCCTTGCCAAGGGTGTCAAGATAGAATCAGCAAGCGTCGACCCCAGGAGGAGGGCATCAAGGGATGCCCCTAGTACTAGCAGGGTGTATGCCAAAGTATGTATCTTCTGCGAGAAGTCAAGCAAGTACATAAAAACAACAAAGACAAGGGAGCCACTCATACAGTGTGTTGAGCTACGAGCAGATGAGAAGATTCGCAGAGCAGCAATAAGGAAACTCAACCAGAGAATCCTTGGTTTAGTTAGCAGAGACCTTGTTGCTGCAGAGGGTCACTACCACAAGTCGTGCTACAAACTCTTCACAAAAGATGATTTCCCAGCGGCCGCCAGGTCGGGTGCAGGTGAAAATCAGGAAGAAAGCGAGGAAGCACGCTACGAAGAGGTTGAGACAGAAGCCTTCGAGGAACTCTGCTTGTATATAAGGACCAAATTATTCCCCAACCCAGAGGTACTGCCTATGACAAACCTCACATCTAGGCTTGAGAGATCCATGATGTCCCGTGGTATTATCCAACTGAAACCAGCGACAAAGAAACATGTTCGCCGAAAGATTGAAACCGAGTTTGGAGAATCACTACGCTTTGTCCCAGATGAGAAAGGAAAGCTTCTAATCTATCCACGCAGCCTCTCAATGGACGACCTTGCCCGGCAAGCACACAAAATGGCAAAAGACCTGCAAGAAGCAAGAGCAGCTAACTCTGAAGATGTCTTAACCAAAGCAGGAATGCAGCTGAGGAATGAGATCAATAAACAAGATGTGAGTCAGCCATGGCCTCCCGATACAGATCAGAATGTCATTCCTGCAGCAGTCACTCAATTCCTGCACACCCTGCTGACAGGAGAGTGTGAGTGTGAAACTCCCTCTGAAAGAGCTCAACGTCTTGCCACTTCCTTTGGCAGTGACTTGGTCTTTGCTGTTACCAGTGGCAAGACAAAACCACCCAAGCACGTACTGCTGACCAATGCTGTAAAGTCTTTGACAGGAAACACAGAACTGATCCGAACTCTGAATCGTCTTGGTCACTGTGTGTCTTACTCAATGTTTGAGGAGATCGATACAGCCCTTTGTATCCAGAAGCTGGAATGCTCAAAGGATGACATTCCACTGCCAGCAAACATCTACCCTGGTGTGTTCACAACCCTGGCCTGGGATAACATTGACCGACTTGAAGAGACCCTAAGTGGAGCAGGTACTTCTCATAGAGTCAATGGCATTGCTGTCCAGTCCAAGGTTGCAGGCTCTGTGCCAGAGAAAGTCCTGCCAGAGATTACCAAGTCCAAGATAAGAAGCATCACTCAGACATCATCAATGCTGCCAATGTACAATGTTGGGCGGGCAGGGCCACCTAGGATTGAGACTGCGTATGTCGACACTACCAAGGAAGTCCAGGATTCAAAGACAAAGAACCATATCTGGCTTCTTACTCGAATGTCAGACCATGAGGACCAGTCCATCAGCAGTTGGACTGGGTTCAACATCAAAATGCGCAGAGACATTGCAGTGGTTCAGGACACTGTAAGCTACCTGCCCACTATCAATGCTCCCGCAACAGAAATGTCCACCGTTAATGAAATCTTGGAACAAACGCATGCTATCATGCAGTCCTTACAGCTTAACAAGATTGTGTGCGTGTTTGATCAAGCACTCTATGCCAAAGCTGCCGAAGTTATCTGGAAACAAGAGAAGTTCAAGAACATTATCATCAGGATGGGCGTCTTCCACACAATCTGTAATCTCATCTCCACCATAGGAAAGAGGTTTCAAGATGCAGGTCTTAGAGATCTGTGTGTGGAATCAGGTATCATCGCAGAAGGATCAGTGTCAGGAGTGATGAACGGCAAGAGGTACAACAGAGCAGTGAGACTACACAAGCTCGTGTATGAAGCACTGATGAGGCTTGCATGGAAAGGCTTCCTTTCATGGCTAGAAGAAAACCATTCAAGGACATACACCATCTAGATGAAACACTGAAGGACATCAACAGCTTTCACAGCAATGTGTCTCAGGGACTCTTTCAAGAGCTGATGGAGAGTGAATCATGCACACTATCATGAAGCTTTTCCAAGTTTATCTTGAGACCCTCAGAGATGAACACAACCTCTCAGCATTCTGGATGTCATACCTGGACATGGTTGAGATCATGCTGGACTTAATTCGAGCCTCCAGAGAAGGCAACTGATGCTCCACCTAGGAGCTATCCGACAGATGATACCGTGGTGTTTTGCCTATGACAAAGAGAACTATGCCCGTATCCTAACCTACTACTATGCCTTGATGTCTCGACTGCCCATTGAACACCCAGAGGTCCATGAAACTTCATGCAAGGTGGCTTTTCGGTCCAGATCGGTAGCAAGAACCCCTTTGGACGGATCCCTGTGACCAACAATCGAAGAGACGATCAACAAAGACACCCAGACACCAGGGGCACAAAGGCTTCAGCCTGAAAGGCGGAGCTGTCGCCAGGTATACCTGACATCGGAGTATCGCAGCAGGTACTTAACCCTTATTTAGCGGCGAGCAACATAAGTCGAGTTAAATAAAGCTGGACTATGTGGCGGCGCTCGCATAACTCGAGTGGCAATTTCAGCACGTAATGTGGCTGAGAGAGACAGACAAGTGGTGGCAGGAGACTAGCGAGCGTATGTAAACTCCAGACCACCGCGGCGAACCTACTGACACAAATCTCAGCTCCCTCCTCCCTCTCTCACTCGCTACATACTCAATTATGTACTG
Source organism: Paralithodes platypus (assembly GCA_032716605.1). Taxonomy (NCBI): domain Eukaryota; kingdom Metazoa; phylum Arthropoda; class Malacostraca; order Decapoda; family Lithodidae; genus Paralithodes; species Paralithodes platypus. Next base: position 33,802,617 of record CM064554.1, read on the forward strand.
AAAGTACCGAATTACCTGCTTTTTGCACTCAGAGGTTATTGCAAGAAAACAAACTATCATACAAGGATCGTTATGGTGTCATTCGAAAGCTCTGTTTATGCCCTTTCAGGGATAGGTACTTGTTTTACGTTCTGGGTCTTATTTAGGCATGAAAATGATCACGTAAACAGCCCTATTTTGGCTAAAAACACCCCGCTGTGCGGTACACATAAATAAACCGCATAGGCCGCTCGTAAGGTGTTAAGGCAGCTCAGGACTATGGTAGTAGGCCAAAAGTATACTGACCTACAGATGCCCAGGATTAGAAGAGATGAGGCCGATGTCCAATCTTTAGTTCAACTGATGGAGACCAGCTGGTTGAACCCCTTCAACGCAGAGCAAGAAGATCTTGTCAGTTTGTCAACTGCGACTATGGCACCACCAGAAGTTGTCAAAGACCTTCTAGGGGCCTACAGAATAGGAGAGGATGCATATCAAGCCTTCAAGGAAGAGCGCCTGGAGATCGATACGCCAACTATACAGTTTCATGACACGATGACGAAGACGAAACTGAGAACGTTCACTAACATCAGAATGAAGCCACGCTCACAAGACCATGCCAAGGAGGTTATCTTAAAGGCTGACAGGAACCTATTTGGCCAGATGATCCTTGTTGCCGAGAACAGAAAGCTCAAAATGAGTGATGTCTTGGCTCATCCCCTGGGGCCTTTGCCTTGGGCACTTGCCAGCGGTGATGGGTCTCTCCGCAAGACCAACAAGGCTGCCCTCGCAAAGGAGTTAGAGAGAATGTTTCTCCTGCAGAAGTGATACCCAAGCCCTCTGCTACCATAATTGATGGGATGAGCCTGGTCCACAAACTGAAGGGAAACGACAAAACTTTTTCACAGCTTGCAGGTACAGCACTGAGTCACGCTGTTCATGAAGGTGCTAAGAGCAGGCGCATTGATGTTGTGTTTGATATCTACAAGGAGTCATCCATCAAGGATGCAGAACGAGCCAAAAGAAGTGCAGGCACAGGAATTCATTTCAAGAACATTCAACCTGGGCACAACATCCAGCAGTGGAGAAAGTTACTCGGTAGTTCCTCCAACAAGGCAAGTCTTATCAAGTTCTTGGTAGAAGAATGGAAGGCACCACAGCACAGGGAGAAGCTCAAGGACAAGGAGCTGTATGTCACATGTGAGCAGCGCTGCTTCAAGATCACCAAAGAGCAGTGGGAAGAGGCTCCTGAGCTTAAGTCAACTCAAGAAGAAGCAGACACACGCCTTCTTCTCCATGCACTTCATGCAGCAGAATCTGGGAACAAGTCTGTCATCATCACTGCAGAAGATACAGACGTCATGGTGTTGTGTCTTGGCATGTGCCACAAGATCCCATCCCATCTGTTCCAGAAGTGCGGGACGAAGAACCGGACAAGATTCCTGGATATCACCACACTGAGCCGCACACTGGGAGGCAGCGTGTGTGATTCATTGATTGGTATGCATGCCTTTACAGGCTGTGATACCGTCAGTGCATTCGCTGGCCGAGGGAAGATGACGACACTCAAGCAGGTGAAGATGGACAAGACATACCAGCATGCTTTTCACGAACTTGGACGCTCATGGGAAGTGTCTCCTGAACTCTTTGAGAAGCTACAGGAAATCACCTGCCACATGTACCTACCATCTACCCGCACAACTAAGGTAAACAAGCTTCGGTATGAGCTGTTCTGTGCAAGACGTGGAGAGGTAGAGTCAAGTCAACTCCCTCCTTGTGAGGACTGCCTCTTCATGCATGCACTGCGTGCAAACTACCAGGCTGCGATCTGGAGGAGAAGTCTTCAGAGCCAGCCATTTGTTGCGAACCCAACAGACTGCGGTTGGATGACAGATGAGGACGGTAAGCTTGCCGTCAACTGGATGCGAGGCTCACCAGCACCAGATGCTGTTATGCAGCTACTGTCTTGCAAGTGTGTGCGGTCATGCGAACTCCCTAAGTGTACTTGCCTCAGCAATGGTCTAAAATGCACGGACATGTGCAGGTTACAGACATGTCAGAACAAGGCTATTGAAGAAGAGCCGGTGGCACAACAGTCAGATTCCGAGTCTGACGTAGATGATATTTAGGAGTAGTAATTTGCCATAATAGTATGTACAAGCCCATGGCATGCTTAGTGTGTATTTACAGGACTTGTATTAAATGTGACAATTACTATATGCATTTTGTTGACATTTAGGCATTCCTGTCCCCAAATTTGACATTTTAAAAAATTTCGGAATTTTTGGTAGGGTATGTCTATTCAAGAAGTGATAACGACCATTAAGCTACCAATGTGCAAGGGCTATCATATCAAAACATAAACTAGAGACATGTAGCAAGCTAAAAACACCTAAGAGAATTAGTCACCCCGGGTGGTACCGATATCCCAAAATTCGGGTCTTGGCTCATGGACTAATAAGACTGTTAACCCGTTCAGATATCTTGTTTATACCATTTTGAGTATTTATTAAGTACAACTTCGTCGTGTATGTTCATTTCAACATAATTACTGCTTTGTTAATTATTCTTTACGCTAATAACATATAAGCGTTTCTAGGACATCTGTTAACTAAGTTCGTATTGTTAATCAGACTTTGTCTTTAATTGCGATTAATAGATATTCATCTATAGTTCATTCATAATCGTATAGTAAATCTTAAATCTGAATTCCTCGCCCTGAGTTGTTATTATTATATACAATCGATTGAAGCAGATATATTTCAGATAATAATTTACATATTTTAAGTTAAGTAGATATTGAATTGTAAAAAGAATTCAACAGTTCATTGTCATTAAATTCATTGCATTAAACCAGATACTAAGTTTGTAGTTACACAAACCAGAATTATATTTTCCAACATCGCAGTAACCTGTATGACCTGACCAGCTACCTGGTCAAAATTCACACTACCCGTACCAGCCTACCTGGCTCACACGCGTGCCCTTACTCCGTGAGCGTGGCTCGAACCCACCACCCGTGTACCTGTCTTTTAACCCTCAACTCATTCATTCTCTCATACTCATAGAGTATGCTAATATTGTATTTATTGAAGAATAGTTCACGAGAGACACTCGACTCACATCATTATTATTATTAAGGGTTGATGCTATAGGTCACGTGTTTATTATTTAATTGCATATTTCCTACATTATTTATTACCGCAAATAGGTTTATACTTGATCTTATTTATTAACTATTGTTCACATGTACTCTATTCATTGCATGATATTTCTCATAATTATCAAGGTAATACTTCATCATGATTTACGTGTATACATTCGTGAATTGAACATTGAGATGATCATGCTACGATATCCTAAGCATAAATCAAACCATAGACTACAGTAGATCTGGACTGGACACGCAAATGGAACTTTGCAGTAAGGGACCCAATATCGGAAAACTAACCCCCAAGTTCGAACCTCGAAACTGCGAAAAATTTATATTTTCGCGGTTTCGAGGTTCGAACTTGGCGGTTCGTTCTTTGATTTTGGGTCCCTTACTGCAAAGTTCCATTTGCGTGTCCAGTCCAGATCTACTGTAGTCTATGATCAAACCTATAAGATCCTATTTCCCATGTTACTGAATAAACTGATGTGTATAATTTACATGCGTGTTGTTGCTGAGTTCTGTAGTACCTAGTTGAATACTGATTGTGATATTAAGAACGTGTTCAGTGTGTCCCTGTTGGGATTATTTACAGTCTATAAGTCCATATCTGGATTTTAGTAAAGACTATATCACAGGCTTATATTATAGCCCGACATAACACTGACGGCAGCGGTATCTCAATACGACATGTCAACACAAGTGTTCTTACTGTAAACAAAAAAATCTGGTATTCAATTAAAGTATTTACATTATTCATCATGGCAGCCATTAGATCTCTTGATATCCCGGCATTCAATCCTGATGATTATGATATCTACACATACATGGAAATAGTCAAACCGGTCCTGGACATTATGTTAAAAAACGAGGGCGCTTCCAAGATTCATACTGTTGTGGTAAAACTAGGGAAGTATGCAATTAAAGTGTCAGGGTATGTGCACGATAATATGCCTGGGTTAACCTGGGCGCAGTTTGACGTATACGTAAAGACCGCAATTAATCCAGTTTTGGGGCAAACCATAGCTGACAAAAAGTTTCATGAAGTTAAATATTCAGGAGACTTGGACGGTACTGTTGAGAAATTACAACAGATAGCGTTAACTGCGTTCCCAGAAGAAACCACGTCACAAAGGAAGAAGATAATATTCGGGACGTTGGTGAGGATTCTACCTGACCCGGTGGCCAACCACTTCTCGATAGTCGAGCCAACGACATATGACGCGGATCTGCCAGGTGATCAGAAGAATCATGGCTTTAAGAAAATCCAGGGAACAAGCAAAAATTGCAGTGATCAATAAAGTCACCACCCACCCCACTGCAAACACAGCCTCCAGCAGTGGTCCAGTAGCTCCTCGGGTAGCAGACAAAGCAGAGGAGTGGGCCCGAATTTGTCCAGCAGATTGGAAGCCATGTTCCGGGCCCTGCATGCTCTGGTCTTTAAAAAGATCCTTCAATGAGTTCACAAGGAAGAGGACAAGGACCCCAAATTGGTGGGTGCAGATTCCCTGGATAAAGCCGTGTCAGATTGCTACTATCATTGTAGACGGGACGGCAGTGATAGAAGAAGGAGAAGCAGAGGGGGAACTTGAACTATATCAGCCTGAAATAATCCAGCCAGATCCCCAGGACTTTTAGGTTGCCTCCCCAAACAAATAGTCGTAACCATGGCGGGGGCGCATGATAAGACATCTTCAGGTGGTCTTCCCATTTACCAGAAAATCATGCTGAATGGGGTGAAAGTTCAACTCCTTCTATATACGGGGGCTTCCCGATCTTGCCTGTTCCTTCCATTCTATCAAAAACATAAAGATGTTTTTGGACCAATGAAGTCTTCCTCCATTATCCTCGTAAGTGCAAATGACCAAGTTATTCCAAATCTTGGTCAGACTCTTCCATTATTCGTGAACACCCCTCTTCCAAATCACGGAGTGAATCATTCTTTTGTGATTTATGATCCAAGTGAGACTAAATACGATGGTTATTTAGGTCTCGATCTTCTGATATCTTTGGGTGCCTCAATAAATTGTAGACACCGAACTTTAACCTTTGATACTCAATCGCAAATCAAACAAAAACCACAAATCTCCCTTGACTTTATTAAACAGTTAAAATCAGCACCTTTGCCTATCTCTCTCCCCGTCACTGCTGCAACCCAAAGTAATGAACAAAATCTCCCCCTCCAACCTTATACCATCTCTCAAGCTATTCATTCCACTACCATCACAGTCCCTCCACATTATGAACAATGGGTGCCTTTAGTCCTCACAGTAAAAGAGATGTCCTGTTGACCCCACACCTCCAAAGCCCTTTCATTGGGGTATGCCTAACCGCTCCTAGCCTGCTACCACACCAATTAAATTGCATCGAGACGCCACACCCTATACTTGCCATTCATCATCAAGACTCATTGGATAACAGTCACCAAGATCTTCTGCAAGCTTTTCAACGACAAGACAAACCAGACTGGTATTTAAGCACAGCACAGTATTTAAGCAATTAACCAGACGAGGTGATAATTTGTTCACAATGGAAGGAAAAATTGTCATCACTCCGCAGGCTGCATTATCAACCATGCAGTCTATCCATATGGACAATGGGATCCATCTGGCTCAACGGAATCTCATCACCGCATTCCAACAGGTTTATTGGACACCGTCACCTTATGTCACGGCCAAACGCATCACTGAGTCTTGCAAAGCGTGTGCGTTGGGGAAAGATAGACATTTCGACCATTCACTAGTGCATCTCAAGAATCGTCTCCGTCAAATTCAGTATGTACAAGATCTCCAACCTGATGAAACTCCCAAATCCAGCCCACACTGTGTCGGTGATCTAGTTATGATTGCTCATTTACCTGTGCCATCCAAGCTAAAACCATGGTTCAAAGGTCCTTTTGAAATTCTGTCTGTTCCAAACTGCTACCAGGTTACCGTGAATTATTTTGGCGAGTCGCGCACATACCGTAACAGGCATGTCCGTAGATTTCAGCCTATTAATGAGAATATAGTTATTCTTGCTGACCCCATTCAGAATGACACATTGCCTGCAACTAATAATCATAATTTGGGATCCACAGAACCTGCAACACCTGACATCACTCTACCTGTGACACCCCCACGCCGACAAAGACCACCACCTGACTTACGCACTTTACCACATACACCCACCCCTCCGGTGCAGCCACGCCCACCTCCTATTGTTTACACACCCATTCCTACTTTATCTACTCGCACTGTCTCTGCCCCTCCAAAGCTACCTTCTCCAGTTCTCCCTACACAGCACTCTTTACCTGTTCCTGCTTCACCATCTATCAGTTTACCTAACTATTCAGAATCATCAGGTACTCTACCTACTACTCCTATTGTTGCCAACATTCCTAATCTCATCACTCTACCTGTCCCTACCACTCCGCAAGTTTCCTCCTCTCTGCCTACTTCTTTACCTATTCCTCATGTTCGAAGTTCCTGCCACAGACATTAGTTCCAGGGCAGTAATTCCCTTTCCAATGTTCCCTTACCCACTCTAAACCACTGTTTGGACACTTGATCCTCAGTGTTTTGGAGGACAAGCAACCTAGAAGGGTCACTAGATCTGTTGTTGCTTGATTTCCTTTGTACTCCTTTGTACTCCTTTGTACTTCCGCTCCGCATACCTATGCCTCTAAACTTAAATCTCCAGCTCCTTCCGTATCACACTCTGCCACTAAAACATCTACCCGACCTCTTCCGTTACTCACCAAAACCTTCCCTCAGACTTCATCTAGCACAAGTCCTTCTCAGTTACTTCTTCCTAGCCACAATATCAACAAAAGACTATCACAATCTTCTAGCTCAGCTTCTCCCCCCTCTCCACAATCACGTATCAATAAACCCTCTCTAATACCTACTCGATCTAATCCTACATGTACAAGATCAGGTCAACGTGTGATACCACCTCAATGATGGGCTCCTATCTTCAAGCCTAGCTACGTACGGCGGGACCTGACCAAATCAAGAAGAAGCAAGGAAAACAGAGACAATGAAGAACAACAAGTATACCTGAGCCACCCCTTCCTTCAGGAGTTTCTCATTCTCTACGGGACAGGGCACCACCAACGAGTCTAAAGCAGTCACCCCAAGAAAAGGGAAAGTCCAGGAGCCAATCACAGCCTTGGTTTCAAACCGTACCAGCCAATTACCAGACAGCATTTCCTCAGTCCCCGGATCTCCAATATAATAACAGTATGGTTATGCAAATAGAACATCAGCGACCAGAAACCTACAGGCATAAACCTAGGCAGGAGTGCCAGTTATGACGAACCTGGAGATGTCAGTTTGTCTAGGTGTTTGAATTATGGTATAATCCATATATGTAAGATTTCTCCATTATTAAACTAAGCAATTAATATATAAGTCATATACAGTATATACTACCTATTATCCAGGTACCGATATAAATATTCATAATGTATGTCTACGATAAGTATTAAACCTCACAACTCGATCACAACAAATTCACAATACCCCTATTGCCTTGAACTCATGTAAGTGAGAGGCAAGATTTAAGTCCAACATAACCTCAAATAAAGAGTGAGAATGTATGCAAATATTCACTGAGGTAATGCCCCAAACTATGCAAGGAACGGGACATCAATCAGCATTGGAGACCTGCATAGCCCTTCCCCATGCCCGGAGAGGTGTGCTACACCTGCTACAGTACCTGCTGAAGTCTGGACCCTGAAGTCCTGCTGGAGAGACGCCATCCATCCTCAAGTGCTCCTCCACGGACCTACGATCTACGTCGGCTAAACTTGCTCTCTACCCTCCTATGTTACCCTAAGAGTCTCTGAATATCTTACATTGTGATTATTGTTGTGAAGGTATAGGTAAAATATGTGAATATTACAGTGCTACGATTCTATATAGATCTGTGTCCAAGATCGTTATTCATTGCATGTGTGTTAATCCTTCTGAATCTTCTATTAATTCATATGTAGATCTGTGCCTAAGATCTAGTATTCATTTTGTTCTATAACTCTCCTAGAACGTGTTACGCATACGTTACATACTCGTGTTAATTAATTCACCTAGCCAAGTACTCACAGATTTTTCTTGTATATGTTATTCTGTTATGTATGTTACAAGTTGAGGTCTAAGTGTATTTCGTGTATTTACTCCCTTCCTAATAATAACTTGTTGCCTAGAACCTACGCTTAATTTCACAATTAATTTATCTCAGTTCCCTCGTTGAGAAGATTTATTGTTAATTAATTATATATATTTGCTTCCCGAGACTCCCATCTTACGCTTGTTTACTTAAACGTTATTGTAATTATTATATGAACTATTATAAATGTTCAATTGATTACTGATGTAGATAATTCTGATTCTTCTCGTCTAGGAATTCTAGCCTTGCATAGAGTCTGTTATCTAATTATTCATCATCTAGAATACACCGCTTATTAGGTGAATTTTTCATAAGACTCTGTTAACCCATTCAGATATCTTGTTTATACCATTTTGAGTATTTATTAAGTACAACTTCGTTGTGTACGTTCCTTTCAACATCTATCTATTAATCTATTGCCTGACGCCGTGATCACCGAAGGGGTGGCCATGAACGAACTGCCCCCATGCACCTCTGTCCCCAGTCAGTCGATGCCCCTCCTCCCAACCAACTCCGCCTTCATTCATATACTTCCTCACTCAATCCTTCCACCTCTCCTTCGGTGCACCTCTCCCTCTCTGTCCTTCCACCTCACTCACGTACACCCTCTTAGTCAATCTCTTGCGTTCCATACGTTCCATATGGCCGAACCATCTCAAGTTGTTCCTTTTCACACTTTCCAGCACATCTACCTCCACACGACACCTACTTCTTACTTCCTCATTCGTCTGTGTATCCCTCCATGTAACTCCGCACGCACTTCTCAAGTAACTCATTTCCACCGCTCTCACTCTTGGTCTGAGTCTCTTCCCGAACGTCCATGATTCGCTTCCGTAAGATAGTTTCGGGATTACCACACTGTCATGCAAGGACTTCTTCATTTCCATACTGACCACCCTGTTTCTTGTTACTGCTTTCTACGTTATCTGTTAACTAAATTCGTATTGTTAATCAGACTTTGTCTTTAATTATGATTAACCTCTGAAGTGCGCATGGGGGTAATTAGACATCTCTCCCTGTGCGCATGTATTTGAGGTGTTTCCGTCACTAAAATATTCATTGTACCATTAATAACATTAATACTTATCCATATGCACCTATTATGGGTTGATTATAAAGGTATTAACCTGAAACAACAATAAAACGAGTGAAAACAGCGTTTGGATGGTCAAAATCGGAGATATAGCCTATGGGTGAGGCAAGCTGCTTTCCCGCCAATTTCCCCCAAGGCCACTGAGACACAGTCGATCGATACTCTCTCTCTCTCTCTTGCACTCGCTTGCCATCAGTGATGACAACACCCTGCTTGCAACTCGCTAATGTTAGCACGAAAATATACCTCAGAATAAGGGAATAACAGGGAAAATAGGTGATAACTGAAGGAGAGGAGGAAAGTGGGGAAGGAGGGGAGGTAGAGGACTGAGATTTTGCATGGCCCAGGGGCCAATTTATTTTTTTTATTTTATTTTTTTTTCGATGTCAAAAGTTGATTTTTTTTTTCACTCACTCTTAAGAGTCTCCCCGCAGTCCGCCGGGGGAACTCTTAAGAGTCTCCCCTCAGTTCCCGGGTTAATAGATATTCATCTATAGTTCATTCATAATCGTATAGTAAATCTTAAATCTGAATTCTTTGCCCCGAGTTGTTATTATTACATACGATCGATTGAAGCAGTTATGAAGCAGATTGAAACAGTTCATTTCAGATCATAATTTACCTATTTTAAGTTAAGTAGATATTGAATTGTAAAAAGAATTCAACAGTTCATTGTCATTAAATTCATTGCATTAAACCAGATACTAAGTTTGTAGTTACACAAACCAGAATTATATTTTCCAACATCGCAGTAACCTGTATGACCTGACCAGCTACCTGGTCAAAATTCACACTACCTGTACCAGCCTACCTGGCTCACACGCGTGCCCTCACTCCGTGAGCATGGCTCGAACCCACCACCCGTGTACCTGTCTTTTAACCCTCAACTCATTCATTCTCTCATACTCATAGAGTATGCTAATATTGTATTTATTGAAGAATAGTTCACGAGAGACACTCGACTGACATCATTATTATTATTAAGGGTTGATGCTATAGGTCACGTGTTTATTATTTAATTGCATATTTCCTACATTATTTATTACAGCAAATAGGTTTATACTTGATCTTATTTATTAACTATTGTTCCCATGTACTCTATTCATTGCCTGATATTTCTCATAATTATCAAAGTAATACTTCATCATGATTTACGTGTATACATTCGTGAATTGAACATTGAGATGATCATGCTACGATATCCTAAGCATAAATCAAACCTATAAGATCCTATTTCCCATGTTACTGAATAAACTGATGTCTATAATTTACATGCGTGTTGTTACGGAGTTCTGTAGTACCTAGTTGAATACTGATTGTGATATTAAGAACGTGTTCGGTGTGACCCTGTTGGGATTATTTACGGTCTATAAGTCCATATCTGGATTTTAGTAAAGACTATATCACAGGCTTTAAATATTATACCCCGACATAACACCAAGCATGCATTTACATGGATGTATAACTCAACCATATTAATGGATGTTCGAAAACATTATCGTAGAATGTACACATGATTTTGTTTGTCAATCGTTTAACAAAATCCCCAATTTCCCAAGCACATTTCCAAACATCGACATACCCTACCAAGCCCACTTTCGGTCTTGCTTTCCAACCCTAAATTACGGTCATTGAGTTTATAAAACCATGCCCAGATGCACTCCTTTTATTTTGTTCTGTTAAATCATATCAGCATATATTATTATGTACCTTACATTTCTCATTCATGAACTTACATAATAGTAAGTATTTTGGAAGCTACCAATGATCACAATTTATTCAGAGCAATATGAAAAACACAAACGAATACATAAAATTGGGAACATGGGCTCCCGCATTTCTATTTTATTATATTCCACGGTTTATATTTCATAGTGAATATTAACGCGTATACCACACGCTGTAACGACTCGGACATCAACCGTGCCTCAATATTGAAGCTATATAGTCACACTTTTATTTTGTGTTGTATATGGAGAGTTGTAAATATTGTGCTCGGAAATTTTGGTTTGCCATAAAGCGGAATAGCTCATGGGACGTAATTTATTGTGGAAAGGAATAGTGTGGAATATCAAAAGCAAGGTAAATTATTGTTTCAAATATTTGTTTGTAAGTGTCATGAGCTACTAAAATAAATTATATATTTCTGTGTAGTGAGGTACTGCTTATTTTTAGAAATTGGTGTTCTTATGTTTACTTAGTATTATACAGGGTCCGCGAGTTATTAATCGATACTTCCAGAAATGAAACATTATTCCATTTTGAGTAAAACATGTTCTACATACATAAACTATGTTTATATTTTATTGGTAGATATGGCCCCATCAAGCCAACATTTTTTGCGTTATTCGTAGTTTTAACTAATGTTTCCCTCTAAAAGATGAGGTAGGGACAAACTATAAGGTGTGTATCATCAACCATGGTATCAGTATCAATTGTAAGTATTGTTAATAAGTTTCATCATGAATCACTTAGCGTTTCCGCTATTCACTTTTAGATGGAAAATGTGTTATAATTGATGAAAAAGCAGTTTTACATGATATGCCCTACATGAAATAAATAGGGCATAAACTAAATACTGTGTAGTGAAGATTGGTATATACAGTATACTTCACATAGACACCGACAATTTCATTATTCATATTCCTGTGGCAAGGCGTTGTATATGCTTCTTAGTGTTTTGTTTATAACATTCGTCTCATCGCCACAGAAATACGGAATTTGCAGAAAAGTTGGTGGTGTCTATTTGAAATAATGATACCATGCTTCATCATACACCATTATGGTCTCTGTATCCCCCTCATATAGAGAGATACACATTATTAGAAGTTGTATGAATACCGATTTTAGGGGCCATAGCTGCAAATAATGTATATCAAAGTGCTCCGTATGTTTATGATATTTACCAAGTAAGATCATTTTTTATTTCTGGAAGTATTAAAATAAAAAATAACAGAAAAAACACACACAGAAACACAATAATAATGAAAAGTCAAACATCTTTATCATTATCTTTATTATTGATTACATGAGATCACTTCTATGAAGTCCTCGTTGCAATAATTAATCATTAGTGTGATTTAGGTTGTGCGGAATATCCAGATGTACACATCAATACTTTATTAGTAGAGAATACGTATTCGCCGGATTTATGATGCTAGGAATTATGTTGAATTATTTTATTAGCTCAGCTATGTAAAGTATATACATTGCGTGTTGTTTAAATTTGCCATAGTATTCATGTATTTTTTTCTTTTCTTTTTTGGATATCAATTTGCATGAATTCCTATAGCCCCCTGGCGGTCAGGACCATTAATCGCATGTTTTGGAGGTTTTGTTCATAGTGGACAACCACAATAATTGAGTGGGTTGGCCGAAAAATGGGGGGCTTTGCCCAAATTTTACCGGGCCGGTCAAAATTCACCGAGTTTGACTTGGCAGCTAAAATTTGGCCAAAAGCAATATTTTAGGTTAACGTCAATAATTGAAAGAAGGCCAATAACTTCATTGACCTGTTGAACTTTTGATCTCTTGGTCAAAACGTGGGAATGAGGAAGGGATATTAATATTGTGAACATGAAGAATTTCTACCGGAGAATACATAGTGGATGTGAGTGGATTGTATCAAGGTATGTCTTTTATCTAGAAGCATACGATCTTGTGACTACCCAATGAAGTTTGTTGTCTATTAATGATTTACCTATTTTTTTTTCATATTATCTTCTTGGAAAACACATAACAAAATATAAGTTAAATGATATGATATCATATAATATAAAAGTATAATTTGTGTGAACACAGTTAGAATGTGTATTGGCTAAAATAAATCCGATTTACCGTTTGACCTATACCATAATAGTTTATGGTATAGGTATAGGTCAAAAGGTAAATCGGCATAATTTATATACCGGTAATAGTATATACCGGTACTGTGATGACATAGGAGTAAAGCAGTGGCTCATTTTTTTTTTTTTTAACTCTGGGCCGTTAGGTAAGAGGCCATTCACGGAAATTAGGAGGCTGAAAAATAGTTTAGCCGTATTCTCTCCAATGTGGGGAAACTTTATATAGCAGGCGGCTCTTGATCAGGCCAAGCTGTTTGTGCAACTTAAAAGGGTTCTCCGCCGCCATACAACTCTATAATTAGGTAAGAGGTATCCTCACCAGGATTCGAACCCACTCACTCCAGGTATATTTGGGAGAGTCGGGCACCGTAACCACTCGGCCATGAGCGGATTGGTTACGGTGCCCGACTCTCCCAAATATACCTGGAGTGAGTGGGTTCGAATCCTGGTGAGGATACCTCTTACCCAACCTGTCGTACTTAATCGTACATAATTGATATATATAATTAGGCTTGGCTGGTGTGTGTGTGTGTGTTAAAGTGTGTGTGTGTGTGGGGGGGGGGGGGGGGGGTAGAAACGACAGGATTTACATATTTTGGATACTCGTGGAAATTAGTCTTAATATGAAGTAGGCAAGAGAGACAGAGATACTTTCACTTAAGAATGATGAAGTATTTCTAGGACTGTAAAGTAGGACCAGGGCCTGTGGAATGTTTTAATAGACTCCTAAATAGACAATCTAGGGTCTTATTACCACACGATCTTCACAGGAATCCTCGTTAACCCTTTCAGTGTCATGTCTTTCATATTAATATATTTCTGGCATTATCTAGACAACTTAAACATAGGGTGGCGTAGATTTCGGTTACCCAATTGACTGAGCTTGGCTGACCTGTCATAAATTGGCAATGCTGCCTTTATATACACTTACAGAGCCGAACACTAGGCTGCATGGATCATCGTATCGATATTTTGTTTTAACAAACCAAATTTCAACAAAACATATATACATTGTCTTTTGCAATACTTCACTGACCGCAGAATAGGTAGTAGAAGTTACTAGGAATTTTAAAGTTGCCATACCAATATACTTATATCAATAATGATGAATATATGGCAATTTACGCACATTATAACCTTTTTGGTGGAAATTCGATTATTGCATTTTTTGTTTTTTTTGCATGAAGTAGATACACACGCCCAAAATACTATGGTGTATTATAAATTGTTATTTCTAAATGTTCCCGATATATCAAACTTATAATAAACTATAGCTTATTCTGTGACATTGGTTTATAATAATCACGTCAGGCACTAGGAGAGTACGCTATACTGTACGTTTTGTATATCGGAACAAAACAACGTGTAGCAACTTTGAGAACACCATCGGTTTCTGGACGTATTTATTGACTTCCTGCAAGTCATGGAATACTAAAAGGCTAAACAATAATAAAAACAAATTTAATTCTAAAATATGCCAAACTTAGACATAAAATAGAAACTTAGTGTTCTGAGGAGACTTACTATGTATATCATAAGGTTAATGGAATATGTAATTAAACACTTTGCATAACATTTAATTACTATCTTGCCAAGTAATTGAAAGAATCAGTTTATACCCTGTCGTTAAACCTGATAAATCTTCCAAGATATATATCTCTCCCCCCCCCCCTCTCTCTCTCTCTCTCTCTCTCTCTCTCGAACAGGTTAACATGAACAGTAAATTGTATTTTCATAAGGATTGCATAACTCATTAAGTAGTTTCGTTCTGACTTACTCACTGATAATCCCGAAGTTCAATAGTTTATATACCAAGCACTCAACTGAGTCACTGAGTCAACTGAGTCACGTGTTCAGTGACCGCACAACTCAACCAGTAGACCATTTCAACCAGTAGCTTGCATCCAGTCCCAGATTAACCAATACTGTTAGGTTAGGTTAGGTTTGGTAGAGTTTGGTTAGGGCTTCAATTTGGTGCAGCTTTAGTTATTCCTGGACGATTTGGCTCTGGTTGAGATCTACTGGTTGAAGTGATCTACTGTTGTATTATCCGGGAACCAGCGTATTCGACACACAATTGAAAAGTCCCGGGTTCAATTCATAAGCAGTGTGAGACGGATGGGTAGTTTACTTGTATAAATTGACTTCGTTCACGTATCTGTAAAAAAAAAAAAAAAAGAGTTGCTGAATATTTGTGACATCCCCTCCGGAGTAATTGGCTATGGGAGTCTGGCTAATGTGTACTATACCCTGTTTCAAATTCGTAGTTCAGAAATTGTGAACCCAACCTCTGTAGCACCAAAATAACTAGAGCAAATGGGCTGTAAATGTCGACACCTATTCCCTTGCCCACCCCCCTTCCCAAATTAACTCGATTACTCTAGTCGTGTGTGTTATAGAGGTTACTGTTGTAGAGTTTTGGTCTACTCACTGTTACGACTGGGGTTCAAATATATCAGGGCTCTTATTCATTGGACTAGTAATGGCATAAATGTTACAACGGAAAGCGCTAGCTCCAACCTCTGATGTATATCCCCAGTGAACAAAGAACACATAGAGTTCTATATGCAATAATAGGCTATCAAACTCTCAATAAATGTGCGTCTACTCTAGGCTTAATGTTATGTGAAAACAGCCTATTACTACCTATAACCGAAGGTGCTTGGTTATGGTATGCAAAGTAAGGTGGTAAGAGAAGTTACAGCTTACGTTACTTTAATCAATAAATGTCAGGCACTCCTGCATGAAAGAAAGTGCACTAAAGTCCTTCAACACTAACAAGGAATCTTCTTTAAATGTTAGAAGCTATAAAGATGCTCGTATCGGAAATGGAACCCAAAAAGGCAGGCAGCGGAACAATGCTCGTGCAGGCTATGCACACAAAAAGGCAGAATATATATAATGCCGTCGGAGCCAAGAATATCCTAAACACAACAACAATAATAATAATCGCCACGACAATGCAGTATTCCTATCAACAAAAAGAGCCTAAGTCGTTTGTGTCTCAATACATCAAACTAGGCTGCGAAATGCTTGTGTAATCATAAACGGGTATGCATAAAAAGAGTAATTAGGTTAATATACTTCATGTCTACTATGATTGATAAAGTCTAGCTCGAGTCAATGGTACGAGATACTGGTGCGCATGGCATGCCGCATAGCCTAGTGCAAATCTCAAGTCTGTGCGTCAAATATTACGTTATAGGGAAGGGTAGCTCTCTTGAGAAACCTTAATACCGAAGTATTAAGCGTTCTCCTGGCGTACCTCAAAGACAAACAATCGAGACTAGAACAGTGCAGAATGGTATAGGCAAAAAGCCCTCATTCGTGCATGCTCTACTCTCAATGGCACACAGACTAGAATTTACTCAATCAACTCCAGTTCTCAGGTATGTCGTGCAGCTTTTAACTAAAGCCAGCACTCATAGGAAACAATACCTTATAATATCAGACTCCTAGTCTAGCATTATCTAATCCAGCAGAACACTAATAATTAAAGGATGCAGTACTTAAACAATATAAATGCCAACCAATGCTTCGTGATCCACTTATCTTAACAACTAACATACATGGGTTATATCAGACCTTAACGCACAATACAACTGGCCAGCATGAAGCTGATTTTGCAGAGTTAACCAGAGGGGGTATAATATTAATAAAAGGTGGTGAAAGATATGGAAAATGAGAGAGATAGGCAGAGGAAAAGATTCTCAGGTGCGAGCGGGGTACAGGTAGCAAGGGAAAAAGATGGGTGCATTCTAGAAACCAGATCTGAGGGAGAGAGTGGCGAGGAACTGTATATATACTCGCACCAGCTCGAGCCGCGTGGGAAAAAAGCGGTTACAAGTCCTTTAGCCACTACCAAAGTAGCTAGCAAAACATTACGTCACCAAACATGGTAAAGAACTCCCTCAACCAATCCCCACGAGGCCAGCCAGCTGTGACGTCATCGAGCGGGGCAAAAACACTACGCGCCCCCTCTCACTCTGTTCTACTCTCTCTCTCTCTCTCTCTGATCTTATCATTACTAGTTAAGGATAAAGCATATACTTTACAATTAAATATATAAAGCCTTGACATGGGTGAAAACAAAAAGCCTTTCTGGACTGCCCATGACACAAGCTTTCATATGAAATAAAGCACACTCTAATACATAAACTGTAGCCCCATCCACTGCCCTGGCGATCCTAGCGGGTCACTGTAGGACAAGCCATGCGGTTCTAACGGAGTGGTTAACGTCACATCACTTGGAATAAATTGTAGGTCAATGTTAGAACTAACAATACATGTATGAATGTAATAGATTGGGAAATAAGGTAGTGACTGTTTGCTTATGACAACACTTAAATAATGTGTTAATCTGTCTTCGTGGTGCAATGCATAAGTGTGTTGATTTTCGGTGTGAGCATCCTAGGTTCGAATCCCCGGACTGCCACATGTGTTTGTTAAGTTCATTAATCGAGTTTAGGAGTAAAGTTGGTTAGTGGAGAGAACATAATAATTCATTCAGGTTCAGTAGTAGTTTATCGAGAGGCCTTCCCTAGGGTTAAGTGCCCCATTAATTACTATTTCCTTTCACCTATGCATAGCCTCCGATAGTGCAATTGGGATATTGTACATGCTAAGATTAACTGTCTTCGTGGTGCAATGCATAAGTGTGTTGATTTTCGGTGTGAGCATCCTAGGTTCGAATCCCCGGACTGTCACATGTGTTTGTTAAGTTCATTAATCGAGTTTAGGAGTAAAGTTGGTTAGTGGAGAGAACATAATAATTCATTCAGGTTCAGTAGTAGTTTATCGAGAGGCCTTCCCTAGGGTTAAGTGCCCCATTAATTACTATTTCCTTTCACCTATGCATAGCCTCCGATAGTGCAATTGGGATATTGTACATGCTAAGATTGGTATGCAGGATTCGAAACTGCATAATAAATCGTAGGCTTGTGCAGTATTCTTATTTAACAAAAGAACTGTCTTCGTGGTGCAATGCATAAGTGTGTTGATTTTCGGTGTGAGCATCCTAGGTTCGAATCCCCGGACTGCCACATGTGTTTGTTAAGTTCATTAATCGAGTTTAGGAGTAAAGTTGGTTAGTGGAGAGAACATAATAATTCATTAAATTATAGTATCTTATTTTAACCTGGCAAATGTGTACTTGATCGATTTGAGCTAGAAAACTCTATTTCTGGGTGATTTGGGGACAGTATTGTGTCAGAATAACTGTTTTAACTCATTGAGGATAATGCTGCGTTTGACGGTTCCTTCTGGCTAGCAGGAAGGATCTGTGGGAATGAAAAGGGTAAAATCTATCCCAATTTACCTTCTGATTTCCATATCCCCTTCCTAATCTGAGTATGTTGTCTAATAATAGCCCGAAAACAGAAAATCATCTCAGTATTGTGTTACGCTGGCCAGCTTGCCAGAATGCGCTTGTAACTCGCTGGCGCTCGTCAGGGCAGTGAAATGGGCTACAATAATCGTAGAACGATGTTCTTTCTTTCATAGAGTTCATGTTGTCGCAGACAGATCAGTGGTGATCTTTATTCTTGTCTGTGACACTTGGAAGTATTTTATATCAGTGATAGAATATAAGATGCATTGTGTGAAGTTAAAGAGAAAGAGCGAGGTAGGCAGCGAGGTGGTAGTGTGTGCTGCCT
Source organism: Paralithodes platypus (assembly GCA_032716605.1). Lineage (NCBI taxonomy): Eukaryota > Metazoa > Arthropoda > Malacostraca > Decapoda > Lithodidae > Paralithodes > Paralithodes platypus. The sequence goes on from CM064554.1 coordinate 33,821,487, forward strand.
CCCTCGCTCGGAGGAGTTTTTCCCATGCTCCTGATTGGCCGGCGTGCCTGGCGAGTCACGTGACTTCTGCTCCTCGTGACGTAGTCGTCTGTGATTGGGTGCCGCTGCCTTTGTTAGTGTTCGGGAAGCTCCTTCCCGCGTGTCTCCTGCAGAGCTTGGCACGGCGTGCTTGGTCCTACATGTCCTTTGCAATCTGTCCCCCAATCTAACCCCTGTACTACTTTCTCTCTCTCTGAACTTTTTCGTTTTCATACTTCTCTCTTTATTCAATTACTTATCCCTTCTGGTTCTGCATACGACTTCCATAGTCGGCCAGTCGTATTACCAGCACCAGCTCTCCATATATGTTTGCACTAGCTTTAGGGATTAGTAGAGTCATAGTCAAATGGTATCATAGTGTTGGGGTGCTTCTAATTATTGAGCTGTTCTTTCCCATTATTTAATGCTAGACAGTGGAAGGTATCTTTGGTCGTTGTCTGAGTTATGTATGTGGCAAGTCAGAGCCTGTACAACATCGACGAAGCTAGCTAGCCTGTAACCCTTGTGCATATTTTCCTTTGTGAGTGTAGCAGTATACAGGTAAAGGGCTTTTGCCTACTCTTACCTGTATGATTGCTACCTCATTTTGTTGACCTTTGTGGAGCGCCAGGGCAAGACCAGATACTAGAGATCTGGACTTACCAAGAGAGCCTCCAAGTCACTTAACGTAACATAAGGGAAATCTGTTCAAGGGGAGACAGTAGGCTACGAGCATGCTTGCGATCTGCCTAGTTTCTTAGTACCTTTTATGCCACTGCTAGACTTTATTAGTGAGAAAGACAGCATTGTGTTTATTAACTTTCATTGTGTATGCTTTAGGTATTATTCACGCCTTATTTTAGCCTAGGTTGATGCATAGTGCACAACCCAGTTTGGCTGTTACGTTGGCTAAGGAAGTACTGTTTTGAGTGGCGATTATTAGTGCTGTCACAGAGTTGTTGCACTCCCTTGTTATATATATGTATCCTACTTATTAGTGTATTTAAGATACACGCTTTGGTGTCCTGCCCCTGCATTTATTTCTGTTCTGTATTAACGAGCATCTTAGAGCATCAGACGTTTTCAGAAGATTCTATACTTGATTGCTGTAGGACTAGACTTCCAGTGCTTTCATAGAGCATTGTAGAGGTTAGTGTTGAGTCCAGACTCACACTAAACTTAACGTAAGCATATACTCCTTTATTAAATCTTATTATAGTTTATTCAAGCATTGTTATTACTTAAGAGCATTTTATTAACGTAAAGTACTACTTTTGTGAGTAGGCTTTGCCGTCATCGGTAAGCCTTTGTAGAAGTGCACTAAAACCCAGTTAATTGATACCCCGTTATCCAGTAGATTAACTCTGGAGGGTTTTAAGTGTTTTGTTCACCGGCGTAATAGTTCGAGGGTTTGGAATTAGCGTACCGTTGTTGCAGATATAGCCTATCATCTAGTCCATTCTTGAGTGTCCTTGTTTATTTCGTAGTGCCGGTCGTAACAAATGGCGACCTTAGACCAGAATATAGTGAACTGAATATTGCATTTTTTTTTTGGAGGAATCTTATTGCCATTTGGGGTTGAATTTATTTCTCACATTGTTGGCAGTAGACATTGTTTTTGAGGATACATAGAACTTGCTGGATTATTGGTGACCTAGTATTGCACTCAAGAACATCTTCAAATATTTTTTGGTGAATAAACCTACGCAAGAGTTTGGCTATTTTTGTTTTGACTTGAATTTTTTTTTTTGTTGGCTCCCATCATGTCACTGGACGGATCTGAGCATAGTGAGGGCACAGTGCGAGAGACAGGCGAGGAGGTGGAGTTGGTTAACGGCGTTCGGTTGGTGAACAATGAGGAGGATGCTCGGATTTTGGGGGGGAAGCCTATGTCGGCGGACCGGGTGTCGGGGCTAGACCGGTACAGACTGCAGTGTGTAGCCATGGTCTTAGGGTTTTCCGGTACTAGCGGTATGTCGAGAAGTGAGCTGGTTGCCTGTGTGCTGGGTGGGATGCATGGGGGTTCGGGTGGAGCGGGAGCTGGGGCACCTTCGTACCAGCCCCCATTCCACTCGACTCCTATCATAGCGCCCCCTCGGGTTCCGGAGCCGGGTACGTTCCCGCAGGCCGATGCCCACTGGCGGTTGGGTATGCCTCTAAGTGACTCACTGGGTGGGTCCCCGGTAGTAGCACCCCCTCCTCAGGGTTTGACTCCCGAGATGTTGTTTCAGCTCGAGCTCGCCAAACTTAAGCAGCAGGAGAGACAGGCTGAGCATAAGCAACGAAAGCATGAGGCTGAAATCGAGCAGCGAAAGCATTAGGCTGAGCTCGAGCAGCGTGAGCGAGAGTCTGAGCGCAAGTATAAGTATGAGAAGGAGCTCAAGCAGAGAGAGGCTGAGCTCAAGTTTGAGTCTGAAAGGTATTGTGCCGATGTTGACCTAGAGAAAACTTGTGTAGAGGTGATGAGGAACCGGGTCGCCCAGGGGGGTCGAGCCCATGATCAGTCCCTGTCGCATCTACTTAAGTTGGTTCCAGTGTTTGATGAGTTAGGAGTTACAGAATTTTTTCTCCGGTTCGAGAAAAAGTGCCAGGAGCACCAGTGGCCCAAGGAGAAGTGGGCAGCCCTTGTTTCTTCACGTTTGACGGGGAAAGCACTCAAGGCGTACGATGCTTTGCCCCTAGATTCCTGTGTGGATTACGAGTTGTTGAAAGAGGCTGTCCTGAGGGCGTATGAGCTACAGCCAGAGACCTATAGGCTGAAGTATAGGGTGGTTCCAAAAAGAAAGGAGAGTACTTTCCAGGAACACGCTAGAGAGCTGTCAGATGCATTTGAAAATTGGTTAAGGTCGGAGAAGGCAACTACTTTTGGTTTAGTAAAACAACTAGTGTTGCTCAAACAATTTTTTAAATGTACTGGCAGTGACTTGACTCTTAACCTTAAAGAAAAGCAACCAAAAACTCTGCAGAAGGCGGCTGAGCTGGCTGACCTTAGGGTGTCATTGATTCGTGGATGCGGGTCTGCACAGAGAAATGAGGCAGGTAACAAGGGGCGTACCACTCCACCCCCCCCCCCCCGAATTAATGACACAAATAATTATCCATTCAAGAGTACTGTTGCCAATTATGAACCCAAGTCGAAACCCTTCCCGTTTAAGAAAGGCCAGGGCCCTTCCTCACCTCAGAGGAAGTCCAAGAGTGAGGTGGAATGTTTCAAGTGTCATGAGAAGGGGCATATTGCGCGCTCATATCCGAGCACACCGCCTACAGCAGTGGTGTCACTAGTGAGCAACATTGGCGTTTCTTTGAGGTCTTCCGCGTTTGCCCGGGGTAAACAGTCGGTTGCGAAGTCATCGTCGGTGCAGAAGCAGCAGGAGGGCTCGTCAACCAACCGTGATGCTTTTTGTGGTCATAGGGGGCACGGCACTGTGAGGTGGGTTGGTGTGAGGCATAGGCTTGAGTTGTTGCGTGATACGGGCACTTCCCAGACACTTGTGAAGAATTTCACTGGCAAGCCTGTTAACGTTGCTCGGGTTGTGGTGGTTCAAGGCATCAATGCTGCGCGGTCTTACCCGCTGGTTAGAATGGAGCTTGAGGTATACGGTGTGACATGGGAGTTGGATGTGGGTGTGGTGGAGAAATTGCCAGTTGAGGGGGTCGACCTCCTTCTCGGCAACGACTTTGCGGTGCCCACTTCCGAGGTTCCACCCTTAGTCGTTGCCGAGAGGGCGGCCGCCACGAGTAGGGAGGGGCAAGAGTGGCTGGAGAGGTGTCAGATGCCGCAGATGGCTTGTGCTGTCACCAGGTCTCAGTCCGCTCAGGTGTCACAGCCTAGTACCCAAGTTCTAGACCAGCGGAGGAAGGGTCGGAAGGAGAAAGTCGAGGCTGGTGGTCGGGTTGAGAGTTTGGACCCAGCGACACTCCTTGGTGACTCGGTACTTGACCCAATTATGAGCTCCGGAGTGGCCCCAGAACCTGTCCCCCATAGTGATATGGTAGGGCGTGATGGCACTCCGCGACAGAGTAGTTCCCAGAGACAACTAGAAGATCTTAGTCTTGCGAGTTGTGGGAACGGGGCTATTGAACTCGAGGACGGGGAAGCACGTCAGGTGAACCTGTTAGAGGAGTTTGTGAGGCAACCACCTGAGCAGCCTACTGTCCCTGCGTTGGTCTGCAGCGGCCAAGGTGGAGAAGGAGAGGGGGGCAGTGGGGCACAGGTGGAGGAGAGTTGGGTTTGTCATGTCTCGGTGGAGCAGTGGGCGGGGGACACGAGTCAGGTGGCTGTGGAAGCGCTAGAGCACCTGCCTGAGCAGCAGTGTGCAGCGCTCCAGCACCTGCTCGGTTCATACCCCACTGTTTGTGCCGAGCACCCAGGCCCCACAACTCATGCGGGGCACGATGTTCCGCTGGCAGGTCACTTGAGTGTGAGTAGACCGTTGGCCTCGTTGTTTCGGTGGTTCAAGGTGGGCGACGAGGCTTTGGCATGGTTGTCAGGTCAGGGTCGACCCATGGCTGCTAAGGGTGGTGCTCAGAATCAGGACATTGAGCAGATTGGTGAGGTTGGCTGTGGAGTGGATGCGCCCGGCTGTTGCATAGCCTCCCAATACTGCCCTAGTAAAATGCAACAGCCCTACCATAGACCGACTGTATCTGGCCGTGTCGCTGAAGGCGATGATGCTGCGCAGGCAGATGTAGTCACAAGGAATGAGGGGGTGCGCATGTACGGTATTGGCGGGGAAGCCTTAGCAATTATGAACTATGGGAGTGACTGCACAGGTGGTACAGATTGTCCCTTTCATGACCTGGCTGTTCTAGGAACAAAGGTGGAGAAGGAGGGAGACTATAGTGTAGAAACTACGGTCTCGGCTGGGTTGTGGGAGGGCACTAGGCATGTTGTTCTTTGAGATAAGTTGCAACCTCTTGTTCCTGAGCGACAAGAGGAGTTGTTTACTAGGCTGTGGCAGTACGTCCGTATGTTTGTTGCTTCTCCAGGCCTGATGTACGGGGTAGAATCCGACATGGAGGCTGGAGACAGTGCAAGGCTCAGAGTGGTTCCCTACCGTATAAATCCTGCTCAACAGTCTGTCGTGAAAGCAGAGCTAGACGACATGTGGAATAAGGGTCTGAGGGATAAAGGATATCGTGAGTGGTTGTTGCCAGTAACCTTGCAACCTGAATTAAGTGGCAAGATCCGTGTGTGTATTGATTGTAAGAGTGTGGAAGCATTATCCCTGACAGACGCCTATCCAGTACCTAGAGTTGACGACCCCATAGACCGCATCGGGGCTGCCTCGTTTATCACTAAGGTGGAAATAGTGAAGGGTTATTGGCAGGCCCCGTTGCCGGAGAGAGCGAAGAGAAGTGCCAGTCTTGTGATGAACTGGGCAGTTTATCAGTGCCAGGTGTTGTTTTGCTGCCGGAACACAAATTGGATGTGTGGCATGTTAAGGGCACTGATAATGTTCTGGCTGATTGTTTGTCACGGGAGGATGTGTCTTGGGGAGCATCCTCGCCGTTCAGTCAGTGGTTGTTTGAGAGTAGACAAAAATTAGGCTTGCCCCTTGTAGTGCAACGCCGCCAAAAACACTATTAAAAATATAAAAACCTCACATAAAAACTCTTTCTTTTTGATAGTATATAAGTGCAGTATATCACAGCAAGAATCTAAGACACTCTGAGTTGTTGTCTTAGTAGGCTAGGCTTGGTGAAGCTTGCTCGTTGAGCGTGATATAATTTTTATGATGGTATTATTTTGGGGAAGTGTTGTGCAGATTTGTTTTTATAATGCAGTGTTTTATGTTTGTGATCGTGCCTTGTTTTCACAACTTGGGAGAGTAGCTAGGTGATGCGGGGTTGATGGGCATTCTGTCTGGTCAGATGTGAATTTCACCTGTGGCTGAAACGTCCCACATCTTGGGCGGGGTGTTACGCTGGCCAGCTTGCCAGAATGCGCTCGTAACTCGCTGGCGCTCGCCAGGGCAGTGAAATGGGCTACAATAATCGTAGAACGATGTTCTTTCTTTCATAAAGTTCATGTTGTCGCAGACAGATCAGTGGTGATCTTTATTCTTGTCTGTGACACTTGGAAGTATTTTATATCAGTGATAGAATATAAGATGCAGTGTGTGAAGTTAAAGAGAAAGAGCGAGGTAGGCAGCGAGGTGGTAGTATGTGTTGCCTCCCTCGCTCGGAGGAGTTTTTCCCACGCTCCTGATTGGCCGGCGTGCCTGGCGAGTCACGTGACTTCTGCTCCTCGTGACGTAGTCGTCTGTGATTGGGTGCCGCTGCCTTTGTTAGTGCTGGGGAGGCTCCTTTCCGCGTGTCTCCTGCAGAGCTTGGCACGGCGTGCTTGGTCCTACATGTCCTTTGCAATCTGTTCCCCAATCTAACCCCTGTACTACTTTCTCTCTCTCTGAACTTCTTCGTTTTCATACTTCTCTCTTTATTCAATTACTTATCCCTTCTGGTTCTGCATACGACTTCCATAGTCGGCCAGTCGTATTACCAGCACCAGCTCTCCATATATGTTTGCACTAGTTTTAGGGATTAGTAGAGTCATAGTCAAATGGTATCATAGTGTTGGGGTGCTTCTAATTATTGAGCTGTTCTTTCCCATTATTTAATGCTAGACAGTGGAAGGTATCTTTGGTCGTTGTCTGAGTTATGTATGTGGCAAGTCAGAGCCTGTACAACATCGACGAAGCTAGCTAGCCTGTAACCCTTGTGCATATTTTCCTTTGTGAGTGTAGCAGTATACAGGTAAAGGGCTTTTGCCTACTCTTACCTGTATGATTGCCACCTCATTTTGTTGACCTTTGTGGAGCGCCAGGGCAAGACCAGATACTAGAGATCTGGACTTACCAAGAGAGCCTCCAAGTCACTTAACGTAACATAAGGGAAATCTGTTCAAGGGGAGACAGTAGGCTACGAGCATGCTTGCGCTCTGCCTAGTTTCTTAGTACCTTTTATGCCACTGCTAGACTTTATTAGTGAGAAAGACTTCATTGTGTATGCTTTAGGTATTATTCACGCCTTATTTTAGCATAGGTTGATGCATAGTGGACAACCCAGTTTGGCTGTTACGTTGGCTAAGGAAGTACTGTTTTGAGTGGCGATTATTAGTGCTGTCACAGAGATGTTGCACTCCCTTGTTATATATATGTATCCTACTTATTGGTGTATTTAAGATACACGCTTTGGTGTCCTGCCCCTGCATTTATTTCTGTTCTGTATTAACGAGCATCTTAGAGCATCAGATGTTTTCAGAAGATTCTATACCTGATTGCTGTAGGACTAGACTTCCAGTGCTTTCATAGAGCATTGTAGAGGTTAGTGTTGAGTCCAGACTCACACTAAAGTTAACGTAAGCATATACTCCTTTATTAAATCTTATTATAGTTTATTCAAGCATTGTTATTACTTAAGAGCATTTTATTAACGTAAAGTACTACTTTTGTGAGTAGGCTTTGCCGTCATCGGTAAGCCTTTGTAGGAGTGCACTAAAACCCAGTTAATTGATACCCCGTTATCCAGTAGATTAACTCTGGAGGGTTTTAAGTGTTTTGTTCACCGGCGTATTAGTTCGAGGGTTTGGAATTAGCGTACCGTTGTTGCATATAATTATAGCCTATCATCTAGTCCATTCTTGAGTGCCCTTGTTTATTTCGTAGTGCCGGTCGTAACAATTGGATCTTGAAAGGGTTAACTTGCAAGTACAAACCCTAGGAATATACTACACAGTATAACAGCCAATCACCTCGAAATACAATATTTATTTCTCTATTGTGGCCTTATTCGCCAAAATTAACTATACTAGACTACAGCGACATGATCTTGGTTTTCATATTGAGACTGCGCTTTCCACGCAGAAAGTTTATTTCCAATGTACACCCAGAAGTGAAAGTCCCTGCTCAGGGGTTACCCCCTACTCCTACTACCCCAGAAGGTAGGAACAGGGTGGTGCCTGTACGCCCATTGTCATGTAGCAGTTCTGAAAGGTGATTTACTTAAAGGGTATAATTAAAGAAAACACTTGACAGTGTGTTCTAATTAGTTTATTTACCAACAAAATAGTTCTTTGAAGCACTTAAGATTCTTAAGCTAATACTGTAAGGAGTATTGTCTCTTTAGAAGCAATGTAGGGAGTAGTATCTCTCCTGAACGGGTGTGAGTGTCCTGTGATACTAAGTGTGACATTAAAAGTTGCTGGCAATCCCTTGGGTGAATCGGCAATCGTCTGTGAGGCACAATGCAAGAGCCGTGGGAACCATGTTTTGTTGCATGTTCATTACAAGGTAGTTCAAAGGTGAATGATGAGGTGTTGACCCTCTATAGGTTGGTTTACACCAACTATATGTACAGTTCTATACTGATATAAATATGTGACTATATTGAGTTGCTACTTACTGTAATAAATTATATAATATAGTTTTTTTTTAAGTGTACGGCCTACTATATATGGGCTGTTATATATATATATATATATATTATATATGTATTGCAAATACATTTTTGTCATGCACGTATTAATGGCATTCTGATCTGCATCCAATGTTTGGGTCTTCCTAATATTTGGAAACTATTACATAAGAATTTGCTTGTATTCATAGTTACTCATATACTGAAATACATGTGATAATTATATTAGTTATGCTATTACAATCATAAATGACTATGATGCAATGCACATATGATATGACAAAGTATCTGGTAAATTATCCACGTGTATTCCTTCCCACCATAACATATTTTTTTTTTTTTAAAGAGACAATGAACGGAGGAAGGAAAACACAGATAAAACAAAAAGGTCCATGTGCCTAAAGGCATCCTCCATTCATAAAATGTTTGTAACAACTGGATTTAAACATTTGTAGATTGTAAGTTTGTGGAAAGCAATTCGAGGGAAATGAATTCCAAAGAGTAGTAGCTCTGGGGATAAATTAATTCTGATAAGCAGAAGTTTGCATTGTGGAGGAGAAAGTGTAAATTCATGGTCACTCTCAGCTGCCCTAGTTCTACGGGGAAAGATGTGGAGAGGCGGCACAATTGAAGCAAGTTCCTCGGAACAATTGCTGTGAAAATATCTGTAGAATAATGCAAGGGATGCAACCTTTCTTCGTATGGATAATGTAGGAAGGTCCTGTGTGATTGCAGGGTTATTGATTAATCTATTAGCTTTATTTTGAATTTTGTCCAACTGCCTCAATGCAACCACTCCACTTCCACCCCACAGAGGTGAACAGTAATCCATCTGAGAACGCACATGACTTTTATATTACGGCCAACTGCTCGTCAGTGAAGAATTCTCGAACTCTGTACAGGAGTCCCAGTTTTTTAGAGGCATTCTTAGCAATGCTTCTAACATAATGTGTCCAGCTCAAGTTAGTAGTTAATGTTACACCGAGAATGTCAATACTAGGGGAAGTGGGAATATTTACATCATTAAACAATATATGGGAATCAGTGAGATTCTGTCGGTTAGAAAATTGAATGTACTTGGTTTTCTGTGCATTAAAGGAAACTAGATTCTTTTGTCCCCATTCATTCATTCTAGAAAGGTCCTGGTTCAGAGAAATTGCAGTGTTTATTTTTGAATTTATAAGATCGGGTTGGGTGAAAGAATTGGTAAATGTGAAGGAACTGTGGAGTGTTGAGTCATCTGCGTAGGAATGTATTGGATTATGAGTGGTAGATATGAGATCATTGATATGAATGAGGAACAGAGTTGGGGCAAAAACTGATCCCTGGGGAACACCAGCATTTATTGAGTGAAATTGAGAATAAAGGCCATCTACCATTACATATTTTTCTGTTATGAAGATAAGAAGAAATTAGTGGAACTAATGATGCAAGGCCGTAGTGTGACATCTTCGACAATAAGGATTGATGCCAGACTCTATCAAATGCCTTTGATATATCCAGTGCTATTGTATGTGTTTCACCATGTTGGTCTGTAGCTTGGTTGATTTGATGTGTAAGAAGGCAAAGAATGTCTGCAGTTGATCGACATCGTCTAAAACCATAATATTATTGCCTATCACTGATTAATTTATTATTCTCAAGATGCTTAATTATGTGATTATTTAATATAATTTCAAAGACTTTACCAAGAGTGGAAGTTATAGCTATTGGTCTGTAGTTTGATGGATCTGAAGAGGCACATTTTTTAGGAGCTGGATGGCTGTTTGCTTCTTTCCAGGGTACTGGGAAGCATGAGGTATGAGTACACAGACGGAAAAAATTTGCCAATACAGGAGCGAGCACCAAGGAGCAATTCTTAAGTACTATTGGAGGAATTTCATCTGGACCAGGAGCCTTATCTACTGAGAGATTCTGCAAAATAGTTTTGACATGTCTGGTGTGGATCTTAAGTGAGGGAATTTCAGGCGAATTAAAATTAAGTACAGGGACATCTTGATTTATTTCATCTAAGGTTGAGTTGGTGGAGAAAATATCTGCAAGAAGGTTAGCTTTACCTCGTGGGTCACTTACAAGATTGCCAGTCGGAGATTTTAATGGTGGAATGGATGAAGCAGTAGTGAAGTTGGATTTGAATGAGTTAAGAGTAGACCAAAATATTTTGTTATCATTTGGATTATTTAGAAGTTTATTTGCCTGCTTGTGGAGAAAGTTTGATTTATTTAGGTTTAATACAGTTTTGGCATGATTTCTGATGTTTCTAAAGTAATTAAAAGCTTCATGTGTTTTTTATCTTGTGTATGCATTGTAGGCTATTGCTTTTTGTTCAGTTACTCTAGCACAATTATGGTCAAACCATTTAGGTGAATTAGATCTTTTACTGTACTTTTGATGAGGAATAAAAGTTTCCATTCCAATTTTTACAAAATCTTGTATGTGGCTCAAGGTGGAGTGTGCATCATTAGAAAAGAAAGAGGTCCAGGGAATATCAATAAGAAACCTTGAAGACCCTCCCAGTCTGCCCTATCGTAATGCCATTTAGTCACCAAAACAGGTTCAGAGTGGGAAGGTGTGGTAGGTGATAGACAGGTGGCCTGTATCAGACAGTGATCAGAAGATCCAAGCGGGGACTTCACTGTAACATCATAATTTTCTGAATTGGTTGTTAAAAATAAGTCCAGTAGGTGGGAATTATGATTAGGATTATCTGGTACACGGGTGGGTTGGTTGACTAGTTAAGTGAGATTAAATGAGTCTGCAAATAGCTCACATTCAAGACCAGCATCATCAGTCCTGGCTGAATGAGTGAGCCATTCAACATTATGGACATTAAAATTACCCAACACAGTGATTTCAGAAGAAGCATTTAAGTTGAGGACACTGAGTTGTGAGGACAGAGAATCAAAAAGACTTTGCTCTGGAGGAGTATTTGGGGAACGGTAGATGCAACATATGTATTTAAATTTACCAGCAGAAATTAATTTGTATATAGAATAATGAAAATAGGGACAATTGAAACTAGTAACCTCCTCCAGGGCAATTTCAGATTTTGCGAAGCAACATACACCTCCTTTAGGTCTGAAATTTTGGAGCAGTTGATAACCTGGAAAATTAAATCTAGACGTGTCAGATGTGGATGTTACTTGAGTCTCTGTCAAAAAAAGGAAGTACGGGATTGTGCTTGAAGAAATTGGTGTACAGAATTGATGTTAGAGTGAAGTCCCCTTATATTACTAAAGAAAGAGCTGCACCGACGAGCAGCTTTGGGACGTTGCAATGCTCTTGACACAGTCGCATGATGACGACCGGGAGGGCCCTGTGTCAATGACCCAACCCTGCCGGGGGTGGATATCCGAGGGACCACCAGGTTTGCTCTTAACAATTGTACTGCCATATTTATCAGGTAAGTGTATGGTGTTACATGTATGATATGTAGTGGGAAGAGTAGTGTTTTATGAATAGAGAATAGCGATGTAGGGCAATGTCGTGAAGTTGGATGTGTATATTATATAAAGAGGGTTTTCCTGATACCCCTGATGTGTGAGGCAGAAAGATATGTATGTATAATATGTATAATAAGAAATACTGTAAATGTTACAGGCATTCTTAAATTTCCCTTCATTTACCAGATAATGCCAGAACCAAATAATTATTCTCGTTTCCCAGATGTATTATATTTCCCCGAGTAATATACCTGGTGCCCGTCCTGTGTGTGATAATATAGTAACAGGGAATGTGTAACCTTAAATATTATCCTGGGAATCACAGGAAGCGGAACCAAATATCTCGGGATGATTAATGACCAACAAGATCCAGATATTTGTTTTTCCCCTGGTAGGTAAGCTAGTATTATCTTGACAGTTATTATTGTAATTTAGTGTTTCACATTTGTCGAACCCCATATCATGCATAGATTAATATATTTTTGCTGTAGATACATATTAATCAGCAATTTTCTCTTGGAAATATGTTACGAAACAACCTTTCGATATTCAATGACTACCAGTATACTTCGTTCGGCCCAAGCATATTAGCTGTTATTATGGATACAAATTTCCCTTGTACCTTGGGGGCTGGTAGGGGGCATACAATGAACGAGTAGAGAGAGAGTCAGTGGATGAATGTGTGTGGTGGGAGAAAATTTAAGGAAGGGGTCGATGGTGAAGTAATGCCACATACTAGGACCATTGGTGAGTGGGATCGGGGGAAGGTGAGGACTAGAGGTGGGAGGGGGCCGATGGTGGGGTCGGTGGAGGAGTGAACAATTACACATTAAGTTGATAAAATGGCGAACTTTTCCTACTCTTGAACATCTTAAAGCCAACCAAAGCAAGGACATTATAAACACAGAATATGTGTTTACAAAAATAACCCAAGAGTCATTGCGCTGTACTTTATAACTATCTCTCTTGTGTTTTTGTTTACATCATGACATATCGGTATAAATATATATTGTATATTCAGATAAGTATCTTTCCATTGCAGTATTCCCCAGCCCTCCTATCTTGAGTTCAGCTAACACACTCCTACCTCTGGTATCGTTGGGTAAATTAACTTTGATTTGTCTTGTTTGTTGTAAGAATAATGCTATGTTCCCCTTATATAATTATTAGATCTAATCCATACACCTATTATTATTATTTGTGTTTCTTATTAGATACTTCTCAGTTGTCTTACGCTTGAAATGAAGGGTTTGAAGCTGAGGAGGAAATGTAAGAGTAGGTCATCTATAAGTGGTTTAATAGGTAACACGTTCAGCTCACGATTGTGCCCTGGATCGAATACCGGGCAAGGATAGACGGATGGACATTTTGTTTTTAGAGCCTGTGGCTTTCTTTACAAGACAGTTAAAAGAACCAAGAGTAAGATGACATCACATGTAATGAATTACACTATGGTAACCGTGACAATATGCAGTAGACTTATTGTACTGTACATGGTTACTCACCATGGGACCAACTACACTCCCCATAACCGACTTGTTCATTATCAAAGCATCACTCAGAAGTCATAGATAAACACAAAATACATATACATACATGCACAATACTTACTTTCTCTCCCTACTTTACCATACTTACATTATCTCCCGACATTTCCATATATACCCAATACTTACTTTCTCTCCCTACATTACCATACTGTTACGCTGGCCAGCTTGCCAGAATGCACTCGTAACTCGCTAGCGCTCGCCAGGGCAGTGAAACGGGCTACAATAATCGTACAACGATGTTCTTTCTTTCCTAGTGTTCATGTTGTCACAGACAGATCAGTGGTGATCTTTATTCATGTCTGTGTCACTTGGAAGTATTTTATATCATTGATAGAATATAAGATATGTTGTGTGAAGTTTTAAGGAGAAAGAGAGCGAGCAGTGAGGTGGTATTATGTGCGTCTGTATGTACGTGCGCCTCCCTCGCTCGGAGGAGTTTCCCACGCTCGTGATTGGCTGGCGGGCCTGGCGCGTCACATGACGCCTGCTCCTCATGACGTAGTCGTCTGTGATTGGGTGCTGCTGCCTTTGTCAGTGCTGGGGGGCTCCTGCCTGCGTTTCTCCTGCAGAGCTTGGCATAGCGTGCTTGGTCCTACATGTCCTTTGCAATCTGTCCCCAATATAACCCCCTATACTACTGTTTCTCTTTCTGAACTTCTTCTTTTCCAATACTTCCTCTCTTTATTCAATTACTTATCCCTTCTGGTTCTGCATACGACTTCCATAGTCGGCCAGTCGTATTACCAGCACCAGCTCTCACATTTATGTTTTGCACTAGCTTTAGGGATTAGTAGAGTCATAGTCATATGGTAGCCTAGTGTTGGGGTGCTTCTAATTATTGAGCTGTTCTTTCCTATTATTTAATGCTAGACAGTGGAAGGTATCTTTGGGCGTTGTCTGAGTTATGTATGTGGCAAATCAGAGCCTGTACAACATCGACGAAGCTAGGTAGTCTGTAACCCTTGCGCATATTTTCCTTTACGAGTGTAGCAGTATACAGGTAAAGGACTTTTGCCTACACTTACCTGTATGCTTGCTACCTCATTTTGTTGACCTTTGTGGAGCGCCAGGGTAAGACCAGATACTTGAGATCTGGACTTACCAAGAGAGCCTCCAAGTCACTTAACGTAACATAAGGGAAATCTGTTCAAGGGGAGACAGTAGGCTACGAGCATACTTGAGCTCTGCCTAGTTTCCTAGTACCTTTTATGCCACTGCTAGACTTTATTAGTGAGAAAGACAGCATTGTGTTTATTAACTTTAGTTGTGTATGCTTTAGGAATTATTCACGCCTTACTTTAGCCTAGGTTGATGCATAGTGCACAACCCAGTTTGGCTGTTACGTTGGCTAAGGAAGTACTGTTTTGAGTGGCGATTATTTGTGCTGTCACAGAGTTGTTGCACTCCCTTGTTTCATATTATATGTATCCTACTTTTTGGTGTATTTAAGATACACGCTTTGGTGTCCTGCCCCTGCATTATTTCTGTTTTATATTAACGAGCATCTTAGAGCATCAGACGTTTTCAGAAGATTCTTTATCTGATTGCTGTAGGACTAGACTTCCAGTGTTTTCATAGAGCATTGTGGAGTTTAGTGTTGAGTACAGACTCACACTAAAGTTAACGTAAGCATATATTTCTTTATTAAATCTTGTTATAGTTTATTCAAGCATTGTTATTACTTAATGAAATGCTCTTAACGTAAAGTACTCCGGTTGTGAGTAGGCTTTGCCTTCATCGGTAAGCCTTTGTAGAAGTGCACTAAAACCCAGTTAATTGATACCCCGTTATCCAGTAGATTAACTCTGGAGGGTTTTAAGTGTTTTGTTCACCGGCGTAATAGTTCGAGGGTTTGGAATTAGCGTACGTACCGTTGTTGCAGATAATAGCCTATCATCTAGTCCATTCTTAAGTGCCCTTGTTTATTTCGTAGTGCCGGTCATAACAAATGGCGACCTTAGACCAGTATATAGTGAACTGAATATTGCAGTTTTTTTTTGAGAAATCTTATTGCCATTTGGGGTTGAATTTATTTCTCGCAGTGTTGGCAGTGGACATTGTTTTGCGGATATATAGAACTTGTTGGAGATTATTGGTGACCTAGTATTGCACTCAAGAACATCTTCGAATATTTTTTGGTGAATAAAGCTACGCGAATGTTTGGCTACTTTTGTCTTGACTGAGAATTTTTTTGTTGACTCCATCATGTCACTGGACCGTCTGGACGGGTCTGAGCATAGTGAGGGCACAGCACGGGAGGCAGGCGAGGAGGTGGAGAAGGTGGAGTTGTTTAACGGCGTTCGGGTGGTGAACAATGAGGAGGATGCTCGAAGATTTTTGGAGGAGCCTGTGTCGGCGGACCGGGTGTCGGGGCTGGACCGGTACGGATTGCAGTGTGTAGCCACGGTCATAGGGTTTCCCGGTACCAGTGGTTTGTTGAGAGGTGAGCTGGTTACCTGTGTGCTCGGTGAGGTGCATGGGGCTTCGGGTGGAGCGGGAGCTGGGGCACCTTCGGCCCAGCCCCCATTCCACTCGACTCCTATCATGGCGCCCCCTCGGGTTCCGGAGCCAGATACGTTCCCGCAGGCCGATGCCCGCTGGCGGTTGGGTATGCCTCTAGGTGATTCACGGGGTGGGTCCCCAATAGTAGCACCCCCTCCTCAGGGTTTGTCTTCCGAGATGTTGTTCAGCTCGAGCTCGCCAAACTTAAGCAGCAGGAGCGACAGGCTGAGCTAGAGCAGCGTGAGCGAGAGTCTGAGCGCAAGTATAGGTATGACCCTGAGTTCAAGCAGCGAGAGGCTGAGCTCAAGTTTGAGTCTGCAAGATATTGTGCCGATATTGACCTAGAGAAAACTTGTGTAGAGGTGACGAGGAACCGGGTCGTCCAGGGGGGTCGAGCCCATGACCCAGTCCCTGTCGCATCTACTAAAGTTGGTTCCAGTGTTTGATGAGTTATGTTACGACCAGGGCTCGTATAAAACAAGGGCTCTTAATCATTGGACTAGAAAGGCACACAGCCACAACGGTAACACTAGATCCAACCCTCGAACTTATAATGCCGGCGCACAAAAAACACCTATACCCTCCAGAGTTAAATCTGCGATAACGGGGTATCCTATAACTCGGTATAAGTGCACTACTACTACAGGCTGATGATCTCTGATACAGCCTGATCACAACAACATACAATTACGTTAATAAGGTATACAAGGAAAAGATAGAGATCTTAATTAAATCACTGCAAGTTACTCTAAACAATAATGAACTGTCACTCCTATACTAAAGAAAGTGAACGAAAGTCCCAAAGCATCGAGCAGGAATCTTCTGAAGAAAGTCTGATGCTGGGGTAAGATGATCGTATCGGATTTTGAACTGTTATATAAAGCAGGGACAATATAGGACAAGTGTAGAGGCAGACAGTGTTAACTGACACGGGAATAACGATAAATGCACACTAGTATTATCTCCAACAACAAAAGAAGTACTTAGTCAGGCAACTCAAAAAGCCTGCTTAGGTTGTGCAACTCAACAACAACCAATGCTTACAGTCAACGTGAATAAGAATGCTGCATACATAACATAAGAGTTTATAATTATAAACGGGTGTCTGCTAGGCTAATAAAGTCTAGCTGGGATGTCGTAGGCTAGGAAACAATGGCTGAGCAAGCGGCTCGTAGCCTAGCGAGGTCCTTAAGACTGTGCGGCCAAATTACGTTAATTGACGGGGTGCTCTCTTGAGAGATCCAGATCGCTAGTATCTGGTTCTCTCCTGGCGACCCTCTCAAAGTCAAAACAAAACGAGTTAGCACAGTGCTGGGTGGCAGAGGCAAAAGTCCTCACTCGCAGCACAGTGCT
This sequence comes from Paralithodes platypus, assembly GCA_032716605.1. Lineage (NCBI taxonomy): Eukaryota > Metazoa > Arthropoda > Malacostraca > Decapoda > Lithodidae > Paralithodes > Paralithodes platypus. Next base: position 33,838,768 of record CM064554.1, read on the forward strand.
AAACTCACAAGGTACACAGTCAGAAAGACCACCTAGGCTTCCCACGTCTCCGTTGCGATTGTACAGGTTCAACAAAACCTGTTACACATCGCAAATCACAACACAAGTAGCCTTACCCCAGTCTAGCATTAAATAGCCCAGCAGACAGCCAAGGAATAGATAGGGAGACACCGTGAGTGTGTCGAACCTCTACAGACAAAATGGTAACCCCTCCAAAATGCCTAACTAAACATATAATATCTGAGAGCTTCAGCATATAATACGATGGCCGATATATGAAATCGTGCAGAACCAAAGGGGAGTTATGATATTAAATAGAGAGGAAGAATGAGAGGTAAGAAGTTGAGAGAGAGAGAAAGTGTTCTATAGGTAGAAGTCGGGGACAGGTAGCAAGGGGAGATGTGAAGGGTATGCTGGTCAAGCAAGCTCTGAAGAGAGTAGCTCCTCGGGACCCCTCCAGGATCACACACAAAGGCATGGTGGTCAGCCAATCACAGGCCGCTACGTCACCAGACAGCAGGCCTGCAGAAGGCGCCAGGAACCACCAGCCAATCAAAACCGAGAGAAAGCCACGCGGGCGAGGGACTCCTCCGGGAGGGAGGAAGGAGGAGGGAAAACAACACTCTCCTCCCACGCTGCTCGCTCGCTCTCTCTCCTTCACTATAATGCATCTTATGTTCAACTCATGATATAAAATATAATGCATTGTCACAGGCGAAAATAAAGACCGCTTCTATACTGCCTGTGACATGACGATTCACAAGAAAGAAAGTACAACATTGTAAATAGACTGTAGCCCATTTCACTGCCCTGGCGAGCACTAGTGGCTACCGGGAGGCGATTCTACCAACGCTGGCAGGCGTCACACCCCGCCCAAGATATAGGACGCTCAACATTAGGCGAGCATGATATCTGATAAGGCAGAATGCCGACAAGACCCGTCACACATAGCCACTCCGCCAGAAATGAAATGCAAAGCTCAATCTTACATAAAACAACATATCAACATAAAGAAAATCTTATAACCCCTCCCAAACATAATAGTATAATTTTAGCCTGATATGCTCCCAGAGCGAGCTTCACAGAGCCCAGCCTCCTAAGTGAAAGACAGGTTCAACTTAGGACTTTAACTATATCATAGGCAACTTACAATTAACTATCAAAAGAAAGAGTTTTTATGTGATTTTTTTTATTTAATTTTAATGTTGTTTTTGACGGCTGCCCTACAGGGGCAAGCCTGATTTTTCTCCACTCTCAACACACACTGACTGAACGGCGAGGGTTTTCCTGCAAACAAACCCTCCCGTGACAAACAATCAGCCAAAACATTATCAGTTCCCTTTGCATGCCACACATCCAACTTGTGTTCCGGCAGCACAACAACACCTGGCACTGATAAACTGCCCAGTTCATCACAAGACTGGCATTTCTCTTCGCTCTTTCCGGCAACGGGGCCTGCCAAAAGCCTTTCACTAGTTCTACCTTCGTGATAGGCGATGCAGCCTCGAAGCGGTCTATGGTGTCGTCAACTCTCGATAAGGTATAGGCGTCTGTCAGGGATAATGCACACACTCTCTTGCAATCAACACACACACTGATCTTGCCACTTAACACAGGTTGCAAAGTTACAGGCAACGACCACTCACGACATTCCTTATCCCTCAGACCCTTGGGCAATGGATAGGTGTCTGTCAGGGATAATGCACACACACAGATCTTGCCAATCAACTCAGGTTGCAAACTCACTGGCAACGACCACTCACGATATCCTTTATCCCTCAGACCCTTTTTCCACATGTCGTCTAGCTCTGTTTTCACGACAGGCTGTTGAGCAGGATTTATACGGTAGGGAATTAAACTGAGCCTAGCACTGTCTCCAGCTTCCATGTCGGATTCTACCCCGTACATCAGGCCTGGAGAAGCAACAAACATGCGGATGCACTGCCACAGCCTAGTAAACAACTTATCTCGCAGAACAATATGCCTAGTGCCCTTCCACAACCCAGCCGAGACCGCAGCTTCTAACCTGTAGTCTCCCTCCTTCTCCACCTTCGTCCCTAGAACAGCCAGGTCATGAGAGGGACAATCAGTACCACCTGTGCAGTCACTCCCATAGTTCATTATTGCTAAGGCTTCCCCGCCGATACCGTACATGCGCACCCCCGCATTCCTTACGACTACATCTGCCTGCGCAGCATCACCGCTTTTAGCGACATATGCCAGATACAGTCGGTCTATGGTAGGGCTGTTGCATTCGACTAGAGCAGCATTGGGAGGCTATACGACGACCGGGCACATCCACTCCACAGCCAAACTCACCAATCTGCTCAACGTCCTCCCTCTGACCACCACCCTTGGCAGCCATGGGTCGACCTTGACCTGACAACCATGTCCAAGCCTCGTCGCCCACCTTGAACCACCGAAACAATGAGGCTAACGGTCTTTTAACATTCATGTGACCTGCCCGCGGAACATCTTGCACCGCCCGAGTTGTGAGGCTCAGGGGCTCGGCACGACCAGTTGGGTATGAACCGAGCTGGTGCTGGAGCGCTGCACACTGCTGCTCAGGCAGGTGCTCTAGCGCTTCCACAGCCACCAGACTCGTGTACCCCGCCCACTGCTCCGCCGAGACATGACAATCCCTACTCCCCTCCACCTGTGCCCTACTGCCCCCCTCTCCTTCTCCACCTTGGCCGCTGCTCAGGTGGTTGCCTCACAAACTCCTCCAACAGGTTCACATGACATGTTTCCCCGTCCTCGTGTTTGATCTCGACAGCACCATTACCACACTTCTGAACTTAAGGATCCTCCAACTGCAGTTTACAAATATCTGAGGGAACCAACCTGTCTAGATGCTTCCGAAGCAACCCAAGTCCTCCCCCAATATCAAACTGAGCAACCCTTTTTTCTCTCTGTGTGTAACGATGCTGCCTCGGAGTCTCTTCCTGCCCTACCTCCTCACTAGCTGTGACAGATCCTGGGGCTTCTCCAGACTCCAACAATGGTGCCAATACTGAGTTGCCAAGAAGAGCTGCTGGTACTAAACTCTCCAAACTTTTACCAACATCAGCCGTCTTCTTCCAACCGTTCCTCCGCTGATCAGAAGACTGAGGAATAGGCTGTGACACTTTCGATGCAAGAGGTCTTGTAACAACGCACGCCATAGGTTGTTCTTGACACTTCTCTACCCACTCCTGTTCCTCCCTACTCACGTCGGCCGGCTTCTCGGCAACGACTAAGGGGGAAACCTCAGAAGTAGGCACCGCTAAGTCGTTGCCGAGAAGGAGGTCGACGCCCCCAACAGGCAAGTTCTCCACAATTCCCACATCCAACTCTTGTGTCACACCATCTACCTCCAGTTCCATCCTGACCAACGGGTATGACCTGATAGCATTGATACCTTGCACCACAACCACCCGTGCCGCGTTTATTGGTCTACCAGTAAAGTTCTTCATTAAAGTCTGAGAGGCACCCGTGTCTCGCAACAGCTCAACTCCATGCTTCTTACCAGCCCACTTCATGCAGCCACGACCTCGATGGTCGCAAAAGACATCGCGGACAGGGTTCGAGCCTTCCAGATTCTTCTCCACTGGCTGTGTCCCAGCCTCTGACGTTATACCCCGGGCAAACTCAGACGACTTCGGGGACACCCCAATGTTGCGAGCCAAAGACACAACTGCATTAGGTAGCTTGCTTGGACAGGCTCTTGCAAAATGCCCCTTCTCATGACAATAAAAACACTCTAACTCCCCCTTGGGCTTCCCATGAGGTGGGGAAGGGCACTGACCCTTCTTAAACGGAACGGTACTAGGTTTATGGTCAGTTTTGGTGTCGTTGCTCTTGTAGTTATTGTTATATGGTGTATCACTGACTCGGGGGGGTGGAGTGTTGCGCCCCTTGTTACCTGCATCGTTCCGTTGTGCAGATCCGCACCCACGAATCAGCGATAGCCTACGGTCAGCCATCTCAGCTGCCTCCTGAAGAGTTTTTGGGTTCTTTTCTTTAATATTGAACGTCAAATCGCCGCCCGTACACTTGAAAAAAAATTCTAGAAGCATCAGCTGTTTCAACTCCTCAAACGTCGATGCCTTCTCAGAACGCAGCCAGTTTCCAAATGCATCGGACAGATCCCGGGCATGTTCAAGAAAGGTGCACTCACAACCCTTCGTTGCACCCCGGAACTTCAATCTGTACGTCTCTGGTTGTAACTCATATGCCCGCAGGACAGCCTCCTTCAATACCTCATAATCGATGCAAGACTCCAAGGGCAACGCATCATATGCCTCGAGTCCTTTGCCAACCAACCTAGAGGAAACAAGGGCTGCCCACTTAACCTCGGGCCATTGGTGCTCCCGGCACTTCTTCGCAAAACGCATACAAATTTCAGTAACACCCGACTCATCAAATACAGGGACCAACTTGAGCAGGTGCGATAAAGACTGATCAAGACCTCGATTCCCAGAACCGAGACGCTGCCCTGTCGACTCCACCCGCGACTTCTCAAGATCTATGTCTGCACAGTACCTAGTCTTTCTCTCCTCAGACTGAAGCTCAGCCTCACGTATGGTCCTTCTCTCCTCAGTCTCATATCTGGCCCTTCTCTCCTTAGGCTGAATCTCAGCCATCTCAAACTGCCGCTGCTGGTTAGCCATCTCAAGCTGGAAGAGCATCTCTTGAGTCAAACCTTGAGGAGGAGGAGATGCAACAATTAGAGACCCACCCATGTACAAACCACGCTGCCAGTGACTATCGGCGTGCGGGAACGTACCCGGCTCCGGAGCCCGAGGGGGCGCCATGGTAGGAGTCGAGTGGAATGGGGGCTGGGCCGAAGGTGCCCCAGCTCCCACTCCACCCGAAGCCCCACTCACCCCGCCGAGCACACAGGCCACCAGGTCACCTCTCGACATGCTGCTAGTGCCCACATGCCCCATGACCATGGCCAAACACTGGAGACCATACCGATCCATCCCCGACACCCGGTCAACAGTAATAGGTATCTCCAGAAACTTCCTTGCATCCTCCTCACTAGTTATAACTCTAATGCCTTCTGACAAACCCCGCAGCTGCACCTCAGAGTCTGTTTCCCGTACTGTACACTGATTCGTCGTCCAACATATTGTCTACCAAAAATTCTCAACGTTTATAAAAAAAAAAGAGAAGTACCTAAACTCTTATGTAGCACTATTCACTCAAAAAATATAAAATGCTTGAAGACTCTTAAGTGTTATACTACTTGCCAAAAAAAATCCACGTGTCCACTATATTCCTTTAAACAAAACAAATGACCACAACACTCCTGCAATATTTCTCTAAGTTCACAAAATCCTAAGCAAGGTCGCCATTTGTTACGACCGGGGCTCGTATAAAACAAGGGCTCTTAATCATTGGACTAGAAAGGCACACAGCCACAACGGTAACACTAGATCCAACCCTCGAACTTATAATGCCGGCGCATAAAAAACACCTATACCCTCCAGAGTTAAATCTGCGATAACGGGGTATCCTATAACTCGGTATAAGTGCACTACTACTACAGGCTGATGATCTCTGATACAGCCTGATCACAACAACATACAATTACGTTAATAAGGTATACAAGGAAAAGATAGAGATCTTAATTAAATCACTGCAATGATTTAATGCAAACTAGAAGAAGGTATATTTAAAGTTACTCTAAACAATAATGAACTGTCACTCCTATACTAAAGAAAGAATCTTCTGAAGAAAGTCTGATGCTGGGGTAAGATGATCGTATCGGATTTTGAACGGTTATATAAAGCAGGGACAATATAGGACAAGTGTAGAGGCAGACAGTGTTAACTGACACGGGAATAACGATAAATGCACACTAGTATTATCTCCAACAACAAAAGAAGTACTTAGTCAGGCAACTCAAAAAGCCTGCTCAGGTTGTGCAACTCAACAACAACCAAGGCTTACAGTCAACATGAATAAGAATGCTGCATACATAACATAAGAGTTTATAATTCTAAACGGGTGTCTGCTAGGCTAATAAAGTCTAGCTGGGATGTCGTAGGCTAGGAAACAATGGCTGAGCAAGCGGCTCGTAGCCTAGCGTGGTCCTTTAAGACTGTGCAGCCAAATTACGTTAATAGACGGGGTACTCTCTTGAGAGATCCAGATCGCTAGTATCTGGTTCTCTCCTGGCGACCCTCTCAAAGTCAAAACAAAACGAGTTAGCACAGTGCTGGGTGGCAGAGGCAAAAGCCCTGACTCGCAGCACAGTGCTAAACTCACAAGGTACACAGTCAGAAAGACCACCTAGGCTTCCCACGTCTCCGTTGCGATTGTACAGGTTCAACAAAACCTGTTACACATCGGAAATCACAACACAAGTAGCCTTACCCCAGTCTAGCATTAAATAGCCCAGCAGACAGCCAAGGAATAGATAGGGAGACACCGTGAGTGTGTCGAACCTCTACAGACAAAACGGTAACCCCTCCAAAATGCTTAACTAAACATATAATATCTGAGAGCTTCAGCATATAATACGATGGCCGATATATGAAATCGTGCAGAACCAAAGGGGAGTTATGATATTAAATAGAGAGGAAGAATGAGAGGTAAGAAGTTGAGAGAGAGAGAAAGTGTTCTATAGGTAGAAGTCGGGGACAGGTAGCAAGGGGAGATGTGAAGGGTATGCTGGTCAAGCAAGCTCTGAAGAGAGTAGCTCCTCGGGACCCCTCCAGGATCACACACAAAGGCATGGTGGTCAGCCAATCACAGGCCGCTACGTCACCAGACAGCAGGCCTGCAGAAGGCGCCAGGAACCACCAGCCAATCAAAACCGAGAGAAAGCCACGCGGGCGAGGGACTCCTCCGGGAGGGAGGAAGGAGGAGGGAAAACAACACACTCCTCCCACGCTGCTCGCTCGCTCTCTCTCCTTCACTACAATGCATCTTATGTTCAACTCATGATATAAAATATAATGCATTGTCACAGGCGAAAATAACCACTTCTATACTGCCTGTGACATGGCGATTCACAAGAAAGAAAGTACAACATTGTAGATAGACTGTAGCCTATTTGACTGCCCTGGGGAGCGCTAGTGGCTACCGGGAGGAGATTCTGCCAACGCTGGCAGGCATCACAGTTAGGAGTTACAGAATTCTTTCTCCGTTTTGAGAAAAAGTGCCGGGAGCACCAATGGCCCGAGGAGAAGTGGGCAGCCCTTGTTTCTTCACGATTGACGGGGAAAGCACTCAAGGCGTACGATGCTTTGCCCCTAGATTCCTGTGTGAATTATGAGTTGTTGAAAGAGGCTGTCCTGAGGGCGTATGAGCTACAGCCAGAGACCTATAGGCTGAAGTTTAAGGCGGTTCCAAAAAGAAAGGAGAGTACTTTCCAGGAACACGCTAGAGAGCTGTCAGATGCATTTGAAAATTGTTTGAGGTCGGAGAAGGCAACTACTTTTGATGCAGTAAAGCAATTAGTGTTGTTAGAACAATTTTTTAAATGTACTGGCAGTGACTTGATTCTTAATCTGAAAGAAAAGCAACCAAAAACTCTGCAGAAGGCGGCTGAGCTGGCTGACCTTAGGGTGTCATTGATTCGTGGGTGTGGGTCTGCACAGAGAGCTGAGGCAGGTAACCAGGGGCATACCACTCCACCCCCCCCCGAATTAATGACACAACTAAGTATCCATTTAAGAGTACTGTTGCCAATTATGAACCCAAGTCGAAACCCTTCCCGTTAAAGAAAGGCCAGGGCCCTTCCTCACCTCAGAGGAAGTCCAAGAGCGAAGTGGAGTGTTTCAAGTGTCATGAGAAGGGGCATATTGCGCGCTCATGTCCGAGCGCACCACCTACAGCAGTGGTGTCACTAGTGAGCAACATCGGCGTGTCTTTGAGGTCTTCCGCGTTTGCCCGGGGTAAACAGTCGGCTGCGAAGTCATCGCCAGTGCAGAAGCAGCAGGAGGGCTCATCACCCGTCCGTGATGTTATTTGTGGTCATAGGGGGCACGGCACTGTGAGGTGGGCTGGTGTGGAGCATAGGCTTGAGTTGCTGCGTGATACGGGCGCTTCCCAGACACTTATTCAGAATTTCACTGGCAAGCCTATTAACGCGGCTCGGGTTGTGGTGGTTCAAGGTATCAATGCTGCGCGGTCGTACCCGCTGGTCAGAGTAGAGCTTGAGGTGGACGGTGTGACACGGGAGTTGGATGTGGGTGTGGTGGAGAAATTGCCAGTTGAGGGGGTCGACCTCCTTCTCGGCAATGACTTTGCGGTGCCCACTTCCGAGGTTCCACCCTTAGTCGTTGCCGAGAGGGCGGCCGACACGAGTAGGGAGGGGCAAGAGTGGCTCGAGAGGTGTCAGATGCCGCAGATGGCGTGTGCTGTCACCAGGTCTCAGTCCGCTTAGGTGTCACAGCCTAGTACCCAAGTTTTAGACCAGCGGAGGAAGGGTCGGAAGGAGAAAGTCAAGGCTGGTCGGGTTGAGAGTTTGGACCCAGCGACACTCCTTGGTGACTCGGTACTTGCACCCATTATGAGCTCCGGAGTGGCCCCAGAACCTGTCCCCCCTAGTGACATGGTAGGGCGTGATGGCACTCCGTGACAGAGTAGTTCCCAGGGGCAACTAGAAGATCTTAGTCTTGAGAGTTGTGGGAACGGGGCTATTGAAGAGTGGATGCGCCCGGCCGTCGCATAGCCTCCCAATGCTGCCCTAGTAAAATGCAACAGCCCTACCATAGACCGACTGTATCTGGCCGTGTCGCTGAAGGCGGTGGTGCTGCGCCGGCAGGTGTAGTCGCAAGGAATGCGGGGGTGCGCATGTACGGTATCGGCGGGGAAGCCTTAGCAATTATGAACTATGGGAGTGACTGCACAGGTGGTACAGATTGTCCCTCTCATTACCTGGCGGTTCTAGGGACAAAGGTGGAGAAGGAGGGAGACTATAGTGTACAAACTATGGTCCCGGCTGGGTTGTGGGAGGGCATTAGGCATGTTGTTCTTCGAGATAAGTTGCAACCTCTTGTTCCTGAGCGCCAAGAGAAGTTGTTTACTAGGCTGTGGCAGTACGTCCGCATGTTTGTTGATTCTCCAGGCCTGATGTATGGGGTAGAATCCGAGACGGAGGCTGGAGGCAGTGCAAGGCTCAAGTTAACTCCCTACCGTATAAATCCTGCTCGACAGCCTGTCGTGAAAGCAGAGCTAGACTACATGTTGGAAAAGGGTCTGAGGGATAAGGGATATCGTGAGTGGTCGTTGCCAGTCACTTTGCAACCTGAGTTAAGTGGCAAGATCCGTGTTTGTGTTGTGTGACGCCTCCCGGCGTTGGCAGAATGGTTGCGTGGGGCATTGCAGCTCGCTAGCGCTCGCCAGGATGGGGGGATGGGCTACAGTTGTCCTAGAATGATCTGCTTTATGTCATTAGTGTCGTGTTGCCACAGACAGTCTAGAAATGGTCTTTGTTTTGGTCTGTGACCGCGCCTTATATTTTATATTCGCTATAATATAAATGTTGCTTGTGTGGGAGGCGAGCGAGAGAGGGTGAGGGAGTACACCTGGCAGCGGGGTGAGCTGTGGCCCGGCTCGCTTGGACGCTGACGGCGTTGGCGGCCGGGTGGTCAACTAGTCCCTGCCAATCGCGGCCGCGTGTTCTTTACCAGCTCAGAGCTTGCCTGACACGCGTAGCACCTACATCCTTTGCAATTCTGTCCCCCATACTCGCCACTTTGCATACTATTTCTCTCTCTCGACTTCTCCTTTCTCATTCTCTAATCTTTATTAAACTCAACATCCCTTCTGGTTTCAGCATAGACGTTCACCGTCGACCAGTCGTATTGTACGCAAAGCTCTCGGATATTTCCCTGTATTAGGTTAAGGAGGTATTATGCTTTATTGAGGTTGGAGAGACGGACTTTTCCGTGTGTGTCCTCTCTCGGGAAGGTTGTAGACCGGTATATGTCTCCCTGGCAAGGTGTTGAGTGATTCTGCTTGGTTATCTAAAGCTAGACTAGGGGTAAGGTTACTGTGTCGTTGTCTCCGATGTGTGCAGTGTTAGCTAAGCCCTGCACGACATCGACAGGTACTGTGGGAGCCTAAGTTGTCTTCGGGTGGGTTTACTTTGCGAGCACAGCGCTGTGGTGTGAGAGGGCCATAGCCTATCCCTCACAACATAGTGCTGCCTCTTTGTGTTGACTTCTGAGGGATCGCCAGGATAGAACTAGGTACTAGAGACCTAGATTTATCAAGAGAGCATCCCCGTCATATAACGTAATCTTCATTATACCACCTTCGGACAACGTTAGGCTACGAGCCGCATGCTCGCCCATTGTTGCCCGGCCTTGATACCCCAGCTAGACTTTATTAACTGAGCAGACACTGGTTAGAGATAAGCCCCCATTATTATATGTATGCAACATTATTATTCACTGCACTTTTGAGCCGAGGTTGTTGTTGAGTTGCACAACCCGAGTAGGCTGTTGCGTTGTGTCACGAAGCATTTCTTTACTACCTTTGCGCAGTCTTTATTATTCGCCTGCCTATTATTACTATATGTCCTAGCATTTATTGTGACCCGTATTCTGCATTATAATTGTTCAAGATTCTTTACGAACATCTTCCCAGCATCAGACTTGTTTCAGAAGTTTCCAGTTGATGTTGCAGGACTAGCATTGCACTTTCTTTAATACAGGAGTGCCAGTTATTTGAGTATCTACCGTAACGTTAATTAATCACGTTAACTATCTTTTCTTTGTGTAACCTAATCGAGTAATCTTTTACTGTTTGAGAATAGGCTGTTTCATCGAGCGTCAGCCTAGTGTGTGTGCACCAGTTACCGAGTCATAGGATACCTCTTTGTCCGGGCACGACTCAGGGCGGTAATGGTGTTTTGTTTTCCAGTGTTTAAGGCAGGGGTTGGATCTAGTGTTACCGTTGTTGCATTTTGCCATTATCTAGTCCAATGTTGAAGAGCCCTGTGTCTTTGAGAACCTGGATCGTAACAGTTGATTGCAAGAGTGTGGAAGCATTATCCCTGACAGATGCCTATGCATTACCCAGAGTTGACGACCCCATAGACTGCATCGGGGCTGCCTCGTTTATTACTAAGGTGGAAATAGTGAAAGGTTATTGGCAGGCCCCGTTGCCGGAGAGAGCGAAGAGAAGTACCAGTCTTGTGATGAACTGGGTGGTTTATCAGTGTCAGGTGTTGTTTTGCTGCCGGAACACAAGTTGGATGTGTGGCATGTTAAGGGCACTGATAATGTTCTGGCTGATTGTTTGTCACGGAAGGGTATGTTTGAAGGAGAACCCTCGCCATTCAGTCAGTGTTTGTTTAAGAGTGGAGAAAAATTAGGTTTGCCCCTGTAGTGCAACGCCGCCAAAAACACTATTACAAAATATAAACACCTCACATACAAACTCTTTTCTTTTTGATAGTATATAAGTGCAGTATATTACAGCAAGAATCTAAGACACTCTGAGTTGTTGTCTTAGTAGGCTAGGCTTGGTGAAGCTTGCTCATTGAGCGTGATATAATTATTATTATGCTATTATTTCGGGGAAGTGTTGTGTAGAGTGTTTTATGTTTGTGATTGTGCCTTGTTATCACAACTTGGGAGAGTAGCTGGGTGATGCGGGGTTGGTGGGCATTCTGTCTGGTCAGATGTGAAGTTCACCTAAGGCTGAAACGTCCCACATCTTGGGCGGGGTGTTACGCTGGCCAGCTTGCCATAATGCACTCGTAACTCGCTAGCGCTCGCCAGGGCAGTGAAACGGGCTACAATAATCGTAGAACGATGTTCTTTCTTTCATAGTGTTCATGTTGTCACAGACTGATCAGTGGTGATCTTTATTCTTGTCTGTGACACTTGGAAGTATTTTATATCATTGATAGAATATAATATATGTTGTGTGAAGTTTTAAGGAGAAAGAGAGCAAGCAGTGAGGTGGTATTATCTGCTTCTGTATGTACGTGCACCTCCCTCGCTCGGATGAGTTTCCCACGCTCGTGATTGGCTGGCGGGCCTGGCGCGTCATATGATGCCTGCTCCTCATGACGTAGTCGTCTGTGATTGGGTGCTACTGCCTTTGTCAGTGCTGGGGGGCTCCTGCCCGCGTTTCTCCTGCAGAGCTTGGCATAGCGTGCTTGGTCCTACATGTTCTTTGCAATCTGTCCCCAATATAACCCCCTATACTACTGTTTCTCTCTCTGAACTTCTTCTTTACCAATACTTCCTCTCTTTATTCAGTTACTTATCCCTTCTGGTTCTGCATACGACTTCCATAGTCGGCCAGTCGTATTACCAGCACCAGCTCTCACATTTATGTTTTGCACTTGTTACGTCCTGGGATATATAAACACTGGGCTCTTTCTATTGGACTAGGTATGCGGCAACAAGCAACAACGGAAAACGCTAGATCCAACCCTTATCTATAAACCCAGGCAACAAACCACCCTAAACCGTCAAGAGTCCTGCCTGGACAACGAGGTATCCTATGACTCGGTTACAGGGTGCACGCACTATAGACTGCTGATAGTCAAGCAGGCTATATAAAAGATCACACAATTAAGTTGACTTAAAGCTTCAAGGAAAAGATAGATAACGGAATTAAATTGCAGAAACAATTTAATAACAAACTAGAAGAAAGTACATTTAACGTTACGTTAATTAATACAACCAATCACCCCTGCGTGAAAGAAGGTGAAAGCAAACAGTCCTCAAAACATCGTACCGGTAGACAAGATGCGGGTTTCTAAACTGCATGCGGCTACTGTAGGATCTGATGCTTAGCAAAGAAAGTACGTTACGGATTTAGAGAACTCTTAACTCATAAGCAGGAATAAATACTAGTGATAGGCCATACAGTGTATAATGGCATAGGTATAATTAAATAAAGGCAGCAACTCGCAACATAACCACATACAGGTGTGCTTCTCACTCTTAGTCAGGCAAGCCTGCTCGGACAGAGTCTCTAAGCCACACCCTGACTCACAATGCTCACAAAAACGGTAAACTGTGGCACAATAACAAGCATACAGAGATAATAAACCCCTAGCTGTTAATCTGCCAGGTGGCAGAGGTCTAGCCGGAAGGATATAGGCTTCGGATACCCGGGCTAAGCTACCTGCTCTAGCCTAGGGACGTTCCCAAGTCTGTGCGCCAAATTACTCTAATTGAAAGGGTGCTCTCTTGAGAGACTCAGATCGCAAGTATCTGACTCTCTCCTGGCGACCCTAAAACAAAAGCAAGACGTGCTAGCGCAGTGCTGAGTGGACTAGGCAAGGGCCCTCACACAACACAACACTAGACACACAGGGACACAGACAAGAAAATGCCCCCCAGACTCCCACGGGTATCCTAGTAAAGTCGTGCGGGTCCACAGGACTCGCACCAGCAGACTTTACTTAAAGGATCGCAAAAAGCCTCCCCTCCGGTCTAGCCCCTGCTAACCTGACACAAGAACACACTAGCAAGCATGAAACCACCAAATATGAGACAACAAAAAAGCTTCCTAGGTCTCATTAACAATTAAATCTCTGCATAAGGCCCAAAATCCTATCTAGTTATCTGAGAGCTCGTCGTTAATACAATAATAGATATAAGGTCTATCAAGGGGATGGGATAATTAAATAGATTGGTGAAGTAGTGGAAAGAAGGTATACAAAGTAAGAGAGAAAGTTTCTAAGTGGGGTTGAGAGGGATGGATATCAAGGGGGTCCGAAGGGTACGACAGTGAGGTGAGCTCTGAGTCTTGAATCTGTCTGGACCCCGCCCTAGGCATGCAGAATACATCCCAGGCTTGGCAACACTCAACACAGTTGCCGGGTCAAAATCGTTTACCCAGTGCGTGAGTCGAAACTAAGCCTAACGTTGGCATCAAATGCATGTGGCACATCAGGCTCGTCCCAAGCTAGACTCTCCGCGCGAAGCAACGTCCCCCAGCCGGTCTCTCTCTCCCGCTCGTCTCCTCCCACTCTCACTAGACTTACATCTTATATATTGTAATGAAACAATCAACTATCGAGAATAAAATATACTAAGATGCGTTGGTTAAGAATAAGGGCAACTACAAGCTGTGAAACAACATAAGAATATCCCAGACATTAGTTACATTGTCGTAGGATATATACTAAGGAAAAGCCGGCCGGCCGGCTGCCGCCAGCCGGTTTCTAAACGGCTGGGCAGCCGACGCACGCGCATGCCCGCACGTGGCTACTATGCAGAAGCGTCACACCTCCCCCAAGATATAAGACCCTTGACTAAGTTCTTCATATCTAACAGAAAGCTTCGCATAGTACCACACACTGTTGTGACACAAGGCACTATATATACAAAAAATAAAGACTGTTGCACTCCACCGAGCAAGTTCAACTAACTTAGCTACAATAAGCGAAAACATTCAACTTAGATACTGCTACAACATTTTATACAAAATTCTACACGTTATAAAAAATAAAGAGTTTTTATAAGGTTTTTGCTTTTTTAATTTGTTTTTTTCGGCTGAACTACAGTGACAGCCTATTTTCCTCCACACTCAACCCTCAATCCTGTGGCAGTCTAACCAACATCATCCACCCTTGATAGACAATCCGCTATCACGTTATCAGAACCGGCAATATGGCGTATGTCCAGATTATACTCCTGAAGCATGAGTGACCACCTGGTCAGCCTCATATTCCGGTTATGAAACTGATTCAAGAATTTCAGAGGGTGATGACCACTACGACTGGTCCGAAAGCAGGAACATATACATCGAAGTGCCTGAGCACCAGCACTATCGCCAGGAGTTCTTTTTCAATTACAGAGTAATTCCTTTGTGCACTATTGAATTTTTTACTGTAAAAACTCACTGGATGTTCGATACCTTCATCATCTGTATGTAACAAGACAGCCCCAGCCCCTACGCCACTGGCATCAGTCGCCAGCTGAAAAGGTCTGCTGAAGTCCGGGGCCCTGAGTATTGGGGGGGTACATAACAGGTGTTTCACCAAGGAAAACGCCTCTGCACACTCAGGAGACCACCGGAACTTCTTGTCCTTAGATAATAAGTCAGTTAAAGGTGCAAGTACAGTCGAATAGCCTTTGATGAAGCGACGATAATAGCCTATCATACCTAGAAACCGCATGATTTGTTTCTTAGTCGTAGGCTGGGGAAACTGATCGATGGCTTTGATCTTTGTCTGTGGAGGGCACACCTGACCCATCCCCACCTCAAACCCCAGGTACAAAACTGTGGCTTTGACAAAATCGCACTTACCCAGGTTTACCACCAAACCTGCTTCATTCAGTTTATTAAAAAGCTGTCCGATGTGAGCACAGTGACTGTTAAAATCATCGTCGTATATTATGACATCATCTAGGTACACCGTACAGTAGGGAATGTCGGCTACAATGTCGTTCATTAATTTCTGAAACGTTGCAGGGGCATTTTTCAGCCCGTATGGCATAACATGGCAACGATATATGGCACCGTCCACCACAAACCCACACACCTCTCGCGCTCGCTCAGACAAGGGCACTTGCCAATAACCCTTAACAAGGTCTATCTTAGTGAGGAACTTGGCTTTTCCTATCTTATCCACACTGTCGTCCATGCGAGGGAGAGGGTAGGCATTTGTGGGGGTTAAACCATTCAACCTGCGGAAATCTATACAAAACCGCACCTTGCCATCTGGTTTGGGCTGCAGTGTGACTGGGGAAGTCCACCTTACTGCACCCTCAGAAATCAGCCCACGTTTCAGCATATAATCCAGCTCTTCCCTAAGTGCTGGTAATTTAATAGGGGGAACACGGTATGGCACTGATTTAAAGGGCGGGTGGTCCCCAACATCGACATCGTGCACCGCTTGAGTAGTGAGGCCAGGATGCTCCGCGAAAACAGCTGGGTTTGAATCAAACAAGTGCTGCACAGCTACACGCTGTTGCTCAGGCAGGTGCAATATCAACTCGTGAGCCACTTGTCTAGAATTCCCCGCCCACTGATCCGCGGAAACATGACAATCCCAATTATCCTCCCCCGCAGCTTGACTGTCCCTTCCTCCTTCTCCACCACGATCGCTGTAGATCAACACCAGGACAGTGAGAGGCTCGGAGGGGTGCCTCACATACTCTTTCATCAGATTTACATGGCAAAGTTGGTTCTTTTTCTTACGATCAGGAGTAGCTACTAAATAGTCGAGATCAGAAACCTTCCTCACAACCCGATACGGACCAGAATACTTGGCAGACAAGGGGTGTCCCACCAGAGGCAGTAGTATCAGTACCTCCTGATCTACTTCAAACTCCCTCAGCTTCACCTTCTGGTCGTATCTGTCCTTCATCTGAGCTTGTGAACTCTTAAGGTTCCGACCTGCTACCTCCAAGCTCTTTAGCATTCTCTCACGGCTTTCAACTACATACTTTAGAAGCGAGCATGGCTTTGTGACTCCCTCCCAGATCTCCTTGACTATGTGGAGGGGCCCCCTGACCCTGTGTCCAAAAACCAACTCGTTCGGGCTAAATCCCAAGCTCTCCCCAGGTACTTCTCTCGCAGCAAATAAAACGTATGGGAGACCTAGATCCCAGTCCTTCCCATTTTCCATGCAATAACACCGCAACATACTCTTGAGAGTCGAGTGCCACCTTTCCAAAACTCCCTGACTCTCGGGATGGTAGGCAGATGACACCACAGACACTATCCCATGTTGCTGCATGGTCTGCTTAAACAGAGCAGAAGTAAAATTGGATCCCTGATCAGACTGGATCTCCTGAGGGTAGCCATAACGAGAGAAATAGACAAGTAGGTTTTTGACAACAGTCTTAGCCATCCCGTTGCGCATGGGGTAAGCATCTGGATACCGTGTTGCTACATCCATTACAGTTAGTAAAAATTTATTGCCGGCACTAGTGGGGGGCAATGGGCCAACCATATCGATAACTACTTTGCTGAAGGGCGGCCCAATGACAGGGATGGGTTGTAACGGGGTTCTCGGGATGACCTGATTGGGTTTCCCAACCACTTAACAAGTGTGACACTGTGACACCCATGACACGACACTCGCCTTTAACCCAGGCCACCAGAAAAGCTTGCTCAGAGCTGCCTCCGTCTTACGTGCGCCCAGGTGCCCTGCCAAAGGCACATCATGAGCTAATCTCAATAAGCTCTCACGGCACACCCTCGGTACTACTAACTGGTCCACTAATCCTGATCCGCCATCCCACTTTTTCTTGGGATCCTGATGTCTCCGATACAAGATCCCCTCGGATAAGAAAAAATCACCAGGCTGCGCATCCCCATCGCTCTCCAGTTCGATAGCACCATTACCACACGCCCTGACTTCAGGATCTTCCAGCTGCAAGGAACATATATCAGCAGGTGCGAGATTATCCAAGTTCATCTTAAATAATTTATTTCCACCTCTAATGTCCCGCTGAGCCATCCTTTCCTCACGCTGCGCATAGCGATGCTGTCGCAGAGTCTCTTCCTGCCCTGCACCTGCACTAGCGGTGACAGGCCCCGGGGCCTCTCCAGACTCTAACATAGGTGCCAATAATGAGTCACCAAGAAACACTGCCGGCTCAAAAACTCTCCAATTGACCAACACTTCCCGTTTTCTTGTGACCTTTCCTCCGCGGTTTGATAGACTGAGGTGGTGGCTGCAAGGCTCCGGATGTCTGAGAACGCGTCACAACACACGCCATGGTTTGTACGCTACACTTCTCAACCCACTCCTGTTCCTCCCTACTAACGTCGGCCGCCTTCTCGGCAACGACCAAGGGTGAAACCTTAGAAGCAGGCACCGCAAAGTCGTTGCCGAGGAGGAGGTCGACGCCCCCAACAGGCAAGTTCTCTACAATTCCTACATCCAGCTCCTTCGCCACACCACCCACCTCCAGCTCCATCCGCACCAGCGGGTAGGACTTCGTAGCATTGATCCCCTGAACTACCACCACCCGAGCAGCATTAATCGGCCTACCAGTAAAGTTCTTTAACAAGGTCTGAGAAACCCCCGTATCACGCAATAGCTTAACTCCTCGCCTTTCGCCAGCCCACCTCACAAAACCATGCCCTCTATGACCCCCAAAGACGTCGCGGACAGGGTTCGAGCCTTCCAGACTCTTGAACACAGGCTGTGTCCCAACCTCTGACGAATTACCCTTGGCAAACTCAGAAGATATAGGCGACACCCCTATGCTGCGGGCCAATGACACAACCTTGTTTGGTGGCTTGTTCGGACAAGCATTTGCAAAGTGACCCTCCTTGTGACATGCAAAGCACTCTTTACTCTTTGGTTTCCCTTGGGAGTGGGACGTACCATTAGACTTCTTATACGGGACGGTATTTGGTTTATGTTCAGTTTTATTGTTAGTGCTACATGGTTTTGTGTATTTATGTGTATCAAAATTCTTGGGAGGGGGGGGGGTACGATCCTTTGCACCCGACTCACTCCTAGCTGCTGCTTCGCACCCTCGAATTAATGACAGTCGGCGGTCAGCCATTTCTGCTGCCTCCTGGAGAGTTCTAGGATTTTTTTCCTTTATATTTAATGTGAAGTCCCCGCCTGTGCACTTAAAGAACTGCTCCAAGAGAACCAGCTCACTCAACTCCTCAAAAGTAGCTGCCCTCTCAGAACGCAGCCAATGTCGTAGTGCATCAGACAAGTCCCGGGCGTGTTCTAGGAAGGTACTATCCTTGCCCTTAGTAACACCCCGAAACTTCAAGCGGTAAGTTTCTGGTTGTAACTCATAGGCCCGTAGCACAGCCTTCTTTAGCTCATCATAAACTACACAGGACTCTAAAGGTAGTGCATCATACGCTTTTAGCCCCTTTCCTAGGAGTCTTGATGAAACTAATGCTGCCCACTCTTCCTGAGGCCACTGGTGTTCCTGCAACTTCTTCTCAAATCGCATAAAAAACTCAGCCACACCTAATTCATCGAACACAGGAACTAGTTTAAGCAGGTGCGACGATGATTGGTTCCGATGTCTGTTACCTCCCCCAATATTTCGCCCTGTTACCTCCACTCGAGATCTCTCCAGCTCCCTGTCAGCCCAATACCTAGTAGACTCTGCCTGTAGTTCAGCCTCTCGTATAGCTGTTCTCTCTGCAGCCTCAGCCTGAGCTCTAGCAGCCTCAGCCTGCACACTAGCCTGTCTCTCGGCAGCCGCAACCTGAGCTCTAGCCTGTCTTTCGGTAGCCTCAACCTGAGCTCTAGCCTGTCTTTCGGTAGCCTCAACCTGAGCTCTAGCAACCTCAACCTTGGCCATCTCAAGCCGAAACAACAAATCTGGAGTCAACCCTTGAGGAGGGGAAGGTGCATTTAATGGAGAGGGTCCCTGTGATTGAATTCCACGCTGCCATTGACCATTAACTTGGGGGTATGTACTAAATTCAGGCACCCTGACGTTTGATACGGGGGTAGAGTGGAGGGGGGGCTGGGGACCGGGGCCCCCAGTCGCCTCTCCACCCAGGTCTCTCCCTTCTAAACCCAATATCAAAGTCCTCAGCTGATCTTTCCTCATGCCACTTAAACCCTGGTGACCCTGAAGACCTGCCACACACTTTAAGCCATACTTATTCAGCTTCAACACCCTGGCAGCGGTAAGGGGCACCTCTAAAAATCTTCTAGCACCCTCCTCGCTATCGACTAGCCACTCCACAGGTCTTTCTCCCTCCGAGCCTGTATCATGACCTGACCCATCACTGTGTTCTGATGTATTAGACATGTTTGTATACTGCAGTAATTATCACGGTTATAGAATGTGCCTTATCTCCTATGCAAGTATGTATATACTAATGTTATTTAAAGTCTTTAATGTGTTATATTGGTTGCTCCAAAAAAAAAACCAATGTCCACTGTATTCCTCTAATCATAAGGAATCTCAAAACAAATGACCACTATATTCCTCTGTTCAGTAAATCCTGGCAAGGTCGCCATTTGTTACGTCCTGGGATATATAAACCGTGGGCTCTTTCTATTGGACTAAGTATGCGGCAACAAGCAACAACGGAAAACGCTAGATCCAACCCTTATCTATAAACCCAGGCAACAAACCACCCTAAACCGTCAAGAGTCCTGCTTGGACAACGAGGTATCCTATGACTCGGTTACAGGGTGCAAGCACTATAGACTGCTGATAGTCAAGCAGGCTATATAAAAGATCACACAATTAAGTTGACTTAAAGCTTCAAGGAAAAGATAGATAACGGAATTAAATTGCAGAAACAATTTAATAACAAACTAGAAGAAAGTACATTTAACGTTACGTTAATTAATACAACCAATCACCCCTGCGTGAAAGAAGGTGAAAGCAAACAGTCCTCAAAACATCGTACCGGTAGACAAGATGCGGGTTTCTAAACTGCGTGCGGCTACTGTAGGATCTGATGCTTAGCAAAGAAAGTACGTTACGGATTTAGAGAACTCTTAACTCATAAGCAGGAATAAATACTAGTGATAGGCCATACAGTGTATAATGGCATAGGTATAATTAAATAAAGGCAGCTACTCGCAACATAACCACATACAGGTGTGCTTCTCACTCTTAGTCAGGCAAGCCTACTCGGACAGAGTCTCTAAGCCACACCCTGACTCACAATGCTCACAAAAACGGTAAACTGTGGCACAATAACAAGCATACAGAGATAATAAACCCCTAGCTGTTAATCTGCCAGGTGGCAGAGGTCTAGCCGGAAGGATATAGGCTTCGGATACCCGGGCTGAGCCACCTGCTCTAGCCTAGGGACGTTCCCAAGTCTGTGCGCCAAATTACTCTAATTGAAAGGGTGCTCTCTTGAGAGACTCAGATCGCAAGTATCTGACTCTCTCCTGGCGACCCTAAAACAAAAGCAAGACGTGCTAGCGCAGTGCTGAGTGGACTAGGCAAGGGCCCTCACACAACACAACACTAGACACACAGGGACACAGACAAGAAAATGCCCCCCAGACTCCCACGGGTATCCTAGTAAAGTCGTGCGGGTCCACCGGACTCGCACCAGCAGACTTTACTTAAAGGATCGCAAAAAGCCTCCCCTCCGGTCTAGCCCCTGCTAACCTGACACAAGAACACACTAGCAAGCATGAAACCACCAAATATGAGACAACAAAAAAGCTTCCTAGGTCTCATTAACAATTAAATCTCTGCATAAGACCCAAAATCCTATCTAGTTATCTGAGAGCTCGTCGTTAATACAATAATAGATATAAGGTCTATCAAGCGGATGGGATAATTAAATAGATTGGTGAAGTAGTGGAAAGAAGGTATACAAAGTAAGAGAGAAAGTTTCTAAGTGGGGTTGAGAGGGATAGATATCAAGGGGGTCCGAAGGGTACGACAGTGAGGTGAGCTCCGAGTCTTGAATCTGTCTGGACCCCGCCCTAGGCATGGCAACAATCAACACAGTTGCCGGGTCAAAATCGTCTACCCCGTGCGTGAGTCGAAACTAAGCCTAACGTTGGCATCAAATGCATGTGGCACATCAGGCTCGTCCCAAGCTAGACTCTCTGCGCGAAGCAACGTCCCCCAGCCGGTCTCTCTCTCCCGCTCGTCTCCTCCCACTCTCACTAGACTTACATTTTATATATTGTAATGAAACAATCAACTATCGAGAATAAAATATACTAAGATGCGTTGGTTAAGAATAAGGGCAGCTACAAGCTGTGAAACAACATAAGAATATCCCAGACATTAGTTACATTGTCGTAGGATATATACTAAGGAAAAGCCGGCCGGCCGGCTGCCGCCAGCCGGTTTCTAAACAGCTGGGCAGCTGACGCGCGCGCATACCCGCACGTGGCTACTATGCAGAAGCGTCACACACTAGCTTTAGGGATTAGTAGAGTCATAGTCATATAGTAGCCTAGTGTTGGGGTGCTTCTAATTATTGAGCTGTTCTTTCCTATTATTTAATGCTAGACAGTGGAAGGTATCTTTGGTCGTTGTCTGAGTTATGTATGTGGCAAGTCAGAGCCTGCACAACATCGACGAAGCTAGGTAGTCTGTAACCCTTGCGCATATCTTCCTTTGCGAGTGTAGCAGTATACAGGTGAACGACTTTTGCCTACACTTACCTGTTACCTCATTTTGTTGACCTTTGTGGAGTGCCAGGGTAAGACCAGATACTTGAGATCTGGACTTACCAAGAGAGCCTCCAAGTCACTTAATGTAACATAAGGGAAATCTGTTCAAGGGGAGACAGTAGGCTACGAGCATGCTTGCGCTCTGCCTAGTTTCTTAGTACCTTTTATGCCACTGCTAGACTTTATTAGTGAGAAAGACAGCATTGTGTTTATTAACTTTAGTTGTGTATGCTTTAGGAATTATTCACGCCTTATTTTAGCCTAGGTTGATGCATAGTGCACAACCCAGTTTGGCTGTTACGTTGGCTAAGGAAGTACTGTTTCGAGTGGCGATTATTAGTGCTGTCACAGAGTTGTTGCACTCCCTTGTTTCATATATATGTATCCTACTTTTTGGAGTATTTAAGATACACGCTTTGGTGTCCTGCCCCTGCATTATTTCTGTTCTATATTAACGAGCATCTTAGAGCATCAGACATTTTCAGAAGATTCTTTATCTGATTGCTGTAGGACTAGACTTCCAGTGTTTTCATAGAGCATTGTAGAGTTTAGTGTTGAGTACAGACTCACACTAAAGTTAACGTAAGCATATATTTCTTTATTAAATCTTGTTATAGTTTATTCAAGCATTGTTATTACTTAAGAGCATTTTATTAACGTAAAGTACTCCTTTTGTGAGTAGGCTTTGCCGTCATCGGTAAGCCTTTGTAGAAGTGCACTAAAACCCAGTTAATTAAGAACATAAGAACATAAGAACATAAGAAAATGGGAGTCTGCAGAAAGCCGATTGGCCTAAGCAAGGCAGATCCCTGTCCCACACAACCCCAATTATAAAGCCCAATTATAGGCTCAACACTCTAATACCCTGAGGATCATCTTACCAAAACGGTTAGAGATTAACGCAGGATTACGGGGGTCTGCAGAGCGCTGATTGGCCCAACCCTGCTGATCCCCCTTCACACCCAACCCTTCTCGTCCATATGCTTATCCAATTTTATCTTAAAGCTCCCTATCGTTTTTAATCCCACTATAGCACTTGGTAGTCCATTCCACCCATCTACAACTCTGTTACCTGATACCCCGTTATCCAGTAGATTAACTCTGGATGGTTTTAAGTGTTTTGTTCACCGGCGTAATAGTTTGAGGGTTTGGAATTACCGTACCGTTGTTGCAGATATAGCCTATCATCTAGTCCATTCTTGAGTGCCCTTGTTTATTTCGTAGTGCCGGTCGTAACAATACATACACAATACTTACTTTCTCTCCCTACATTACCATACATACATCATACTTACAATATCTCCCTACATTTCCATATATACCCAATACTTACTTTCTCTCCCTACATTGCCATACATACAACATACTTACTTTCTCTCCCTACATTACCATACATACAACATACTTACTTTCTCTCCCTACATTACCATCCATACAATATACTTACTTTCTCTCCCTACATTACCATACATACAACATACTTACTTTCTCTCCCTACATTACCATCCATACCACATACTTACTTTCTCTCCCTACATTTCCATACATACCCAATACTTACTTTCTCTCCCTACATTACCATACATACAACATACTTACTTTCTCTCCCTACATTACCATACATACTCAATACTTACTTTCTCTCCCTACATTACCATACCTACAAAATGCTTACTTGCTCTCCCTACATGTTCATACATTCCCAATACTTACTTTCTCTCCCTACATTACCATACATACACAATACTTACTTTCTCTCCCTACATTTCCATACATACCCAATACTTACTTTCCCTCCCTACATTTCCCCTTTGGCCATCATTAGTCATATGCCAAGCTAAAATACATAATAGGTTGGATGGAACACGTCAGTAGCGGGGGAATACAATATATCCACGTATTGTTGGTATACTGTAGGTGAGGGTCTGAACACTTACCTACCGAGATTATCCTGAACCATTATTGAGTGTAGTTGTAAATAGTCTTGTGTTCTCTCGCTCCGTTTGATGGCATTAGAGACAGAGACGGCGTGATCAAGTGCCTATGGGTGATTTATTTAGTAAAAGTGTGTGTGTGTGTGTGTGTACGCTCTCAGTATTTATTTTAATCTGGATCACAAGCATGCACAAAAGCGATACAATGCATAATTACATTTAACAAGTACTCACAATGTGAATTAAGGATTAACAGTGTTTTAGACCTGTATAATTATTTAAATAACATGCCAAAGTACTATTCTGTATAATGTAGAAAATTTAACAAAAAGGCACTCAAATAATTATATCTTTCACTACAAAAGTTTCTGGCCTAAATCTAGTAATATGTACCTAGAAACTTCCTTGCAGTTAGGGAGACGAAACATGCTGATTAATCGGAAAAGAGAAGAGTATATGTTCTGAAAGGAGAGCTGAATATGCAAAGCAGAGTGGGATCAATAGAGAAAAAAAACACATTTATATAATCAAGCTGAAAATACATTGAATTTGGAGTTGCAGGCCAGAATTTATAATTAAAACAAATGAGAGCCTAGGCATGAAATAAATGACTGTATTCTGGGAGAGCAAAGCCTTTATTGTTGTGAGTCAGTACCAGATAATATATGTAAAGGATCATGTAATGTATTGGGGTGAATGTGGACGTCTTGGATATTGCAGTCTTAACCCCTTCTGTAATAGCGACATTTTATTCTAGCTATATTTAAACAATATTGTGAAGCTTAAGAAGGATTTGTGGCAGTAAAAAGAAATAAGTGAGACAGTTCGAGGACTGCTAATTGTTGGAGGCCCTTTTTTAAATGAATACAGTAATTCAATAGCAGCCAGACTAAAGTTAAAAGAACAAGGTCGGTACAGAAGAGGTTAAAGACGAGGCGAGTGCAATAATTAAAAGGCAAGAGGAGGAGGAGGATGAACGAAGTAAAGCCCAAAGTCATTAGAGAGAGAGAGAGAGAGAAAGTGTGTGAAAGTGAGAGAGAGAAAGGGACGTGATGTGATTAAAAGGTGGTGGATAAACCTAATAAAGGTGGTTCAGGTAAGCTACCTGTAATGGAGCCTGTCAACCACTGCCTCACTCACTCCATTATTATCAATTACCTACACCTTTTACAAATTGATATTAAGCGTTTGTGGTATCCTTCCAACGACTTTAATACATTAACACTCACTCTATCATTAACGTATAATATAGTCTGCTTTTATCCAGCTGATAGTAACTTGCTATATCGCCATCCTGATTACTCGGCTATTACCAAGATTTTGTAGCGAAATATGTTGTTAATTATAAAAACTTGGTAATAATATGATACAGATACATACAGTAATAGTATCATATTTTTATATTAACAATCGAACTATTAGATGCTAAGGGTTTCCCTCTGCCTGGCCATTAATAATAATGATTGCACTTTTCATTATTCGTATTTATATATATATTTGATAATGTCAACATTGTCCTATCATTTCTCTCCAGCAACTTCCCTCACCTATCATCCCTACATACATTCTGAAATGTTAGCATATTCTCTTTCCTTCCCGACCTACTATATGCTAAGCTTCCTCAAAGACTCTCCTCGCTCAGTGTTGATCCCCTCCTGCCCTTCCCTACCTCACCTTCAATAGTACTCCATCTTGATCTAATACTTAGTGCCAGCTCTGTGGGACTTCCTTTAGGGAACTCGGTGATCTGGGTTAAGGGAGGATGGGTGTATATATTTGCATAATTATTCACATTTGTATTATGTTTTAGTTTCTTCCCTAGATCTCCATCAAGCTTTAAAAATAGAAACGAAGTGCGTCATCGATTCTCAGGCGGTTAAAACAATACATGTTTTCTGTCCCTTCCCATTTGTCGCCGTTTTCTTCAATCTCTTTCTGTATTTTTTGGTTCGATGTTTTCTTGTTTTTGTTTTTGGTGTTTTAAAAGAAACATTCTAATTTTCTATATATTTTTGCACTAAAGTCGATTTCATTTGAACTGACGGTAAATCGCATCCCTTAGCAACTTGTTTTTATCTTGATACTTAACGAAAACATGAAATTACTGTCTCCGGATCATCTTCTTTCCAAGTTTTCATAATTAACATCATATTTTGCTACAAAATCTTATCAATAGCGGAGTAAACAAGATGAGGACATGATAATTTACTGTCAATTGAATTAAACCAACTATAGCCTCTCTCTCTGCTTATAGCATCTGTTCTCTGCTAAATGTGAATACAATATCCTTCGAGATTCTTTAATATTCACATGGAAATCATTTGTTTTCTGAACCTTATTATCCCCTTCAGCACCACAACTCCTTTTTACCTTTGATTCTTGTTATGCCAGGTGTTTACTGGGGTTTGATTGGTTTTATTAAGTGGGTTCTTCCTAACTGAGAAGTTATGCTGCTTTACCACAGACACCGAAAGAAGATAGAGGATAATTATCACAAGACGTATCCTCCTTCTCTTTATTGGCACAAGAATATCGCATCCGTGAAGCTAGAATAAATGGTCACGAACAACACACAAGACGCACGAACGAGGCTCCACAACGTCTGACTACGTCTATTAGGCCTACTTCTACGGTAATCTAGGTGATTATTAGGGACTGCCTTCAAATCGAATTCTTCCCTAGAATGTCTTACGTCCATTGATCACAAAAATTCACTGATAGAGGTCCTTCTCACAGGTGTCGCTCCTGTGTATTGATAGCAGTATAATATTTTCACTTTATATTTGTAGAATAGGTAATCCAGTCTTTGGTAGATGCGTTGGCCGTGGGGTTGTCCTGACGTGGCTGGGTTTGCTGCGTGATTGATCCTAACGTAACTGGGTTAGCACAGTTTTTCTCGAGCTCTTGAATTGGGACCTTGAATACTATCTACCTAGCCATTGCAAAGGAAAAATAGAATCGAGTTAATGCAGGAGTGAACTCACTAACTACTCTGGTCTTTAAAAGAACTTTGATGCAGAACTGAGGTTTGATGAGTTTACTGTCCTTCCCTCCATTGATCACAAGGAAAACAGTTTTACAAACAAGTTAAGCAGGGGACTTCAGTATTGGAATTGTTTTTCCGCCCATTGATCACAAGAACAATTCTTCCTACAGAGCCCTCAATCTTCAAACTGTCCTTCCGTCCATTGATCACAAGAAACAGCTTTCCCATTGAGTATCGATCTTTGAATTTCCTGCTGAGGTCACCTCTTTTCTCAGCGTCTTGGCGGTGGTGTGGCTGCGCACCAGAAAGGCGCCTAGGGGTAGGGTGTTGTAGGGCGGTTGTGTCCGTGTGGCTTGGAGGTGGGGTGATATCTGGTAACTGTATATCTCGGCTTCCCTGGTCATGGCGGCGATGCGGCTGCGCTCTAGAGTGGCGTGGGGATGTCCGCATGATTATGGTGCCATTTCTTGTGTTGTAATTTCTTTCTCTTTTCCTCATTTCTCGGTACTTCAGGATTGTCCATGTTGGTGGATAACTTCTTTCCTGTGGTTGGAGAATGTGTTATTTCGATGCTAATGATTTCTTGTAGTTCTTGATAGATCGGCAGTTGTTCCCTTTTTGTTTTGGTGTGGTGGGCAGAGAAAGAACACAGATAATGGCTGGCCTTGCTTGTTGGGGAAGTTGCTTTTCTGTTGTCTTGGCCATGCATGGTTTGTATGGACTTGGTGAATGAAGGTGTGCATTGTTGTAAGACGTGCACTTGTTAGATTTATATATCCTCCGAAATTATGCGAAGTTGGGGCTTTGATAATGTATATTTGGCCTTCTGGTTTGCTCTGGGGGCTGCTTATGGGGTTTGCAGGCTGAAGGTAGATGGAGTGGACAGTGGTTGCAGGGGAAGTGTAATCGGCGAGAAACTGATTACATGTTTCTCTCTCTTGCAGGGATATATAATTGTCTGCCTTTGAGTCGTTTTCTTTGATGCGGGGGAGGTAGTCGTTTTCTTTGATGTGGTGGAGGTAGAGGTGGAGATCTCGGTATGTTGGCTGTGGCAGTAGTATTGTGGAGATCTCGGTATGTTGGCTGTGGCGGTGGTGAGAAGCTTTTTCTGTTATTTCACTTCCTTCTTACCCATCAAAGCCACGACCATGTGGTATGGCTCCGACTGTATAAGTTTTCGGCTGGTTGGCCAATAACTTGCGCACTGTACTGATGTGTTTTACATACCCCACGGGATCGTGGAGGGCGAAGTGTGCCGTAACACTTGAGACAAGGATCCTTAAGAGCACACAGAACACCTGTTGCTGTTGTTGCTCATAAGTGTACAGAGGGTAAGCAGGTTTTACCTGTCGGTTCACTATTCCCAAGGTACTGTTTAGGTTCCCTCCGTACTCGATTTCGTTGTTTTTGGCTGCAATAGTGTTTGTTCCCATGTCAATTCTGGGATTACTTGTCCGGCTACCAGGGACACGGACTTTCCCAGGTGCATTAATAAGACATCGATCTTCATTTGATCGGTCTGGTATGCCAGGCTGATTAGCGGGCTGACCATCTCTAGGTACGTGGGAATATCATAGTTTTCTTCCTCATACTTGGGTATGGGAATGTGCGAACTTGAAGTCATGATGACTCATGTGCGCTCTATCTCTTTCCTGATAACTGTGTAAAAGAACTTCCTTCCCGAATCAAGAACCACCGTCTGCCGCCAATGTTATGCCAGGTTTTTACTGGGGTTTGATTGGTTTGATTAAGTGAGTTCTTCCTAACTGGAGAAGTTAATGTTGCTTTACCACAGACACCGAAAGAAGATAGAGGATAATTATCACAAGACGTACCCTCCTTCTATTTATTGGCACAAGAATATTGCATACGTGAAGCTAGAATAAATGGTCACGAACAACACACAAGACGCACGAACGAGGCTCCACAACGTCTGACTACGTCTGTTAGGCCTACTTCTACGGTAATCTAGGTGATTATTAGGGACTGCCTTCAAATCAAATTCTTCCCTAGAATGTCTTACGTCCATTGATCACAAGAATTCACTGGTAGAGGTCCTTCTCACAGGTGTCGCTCCTGTGTATTGATAGCAGTATAATGTTTTCACTTTATATTTGTAGAATAGGCAATCCAGTCTTTGGTAGATGCGTTGGCCGTGGGGTTGTCCTGACGTGGCTGGGTTTGCTGCAGGGTTGATCCTAACGTAACTGGGTTAGCACAGTTTTTCTCGAGCTCTTGAATTGGGACTTTGAATACTATCTACCTAGCCATTGCAAAGGAAAAATAGAATCGAGTTAATGCAGTAGTGAACTCACTGACTACTCTGGTCTTTAAAAGACCTTTGATGCAGAACTGAGGTTTGATGAGTTTACTGTCCTTCCATTCATTGCTCACAAGGGAAACAGTTTTACAAACAAGTTAAGCAGGTTTACTGTCCTTCCGTCCATTGATCACAAGGAAACAGTTTTACAAATAAGTTAAGCAGGGGACTTCAGTATTGGAATTGTTTTTCTGCCCATTGATCACAAGAACAATTCTTCCTACAGAGCCCTCAATCTTCAAACTGTCCTTCCGTCCATTGATCACAAGAAACAGCTTTCCCATTGAGTATCGATCTTAGAATTTCCTGCTGAGGTCACCTCTTTTCTCAGCGTCTTGGCGGTGGTGTGGCTGCGCATCAGAAAGGCGCCTAGGGGTAGGGTGTTGTAGGGCGGTTGTGTCCGTGTGGCTTGGAGGTGGGGTGATATCTGGTAATTGTATATCTCGGCTTCCCTGGTCATGGCGGCGATGCGGCTGCGCTCTAGAGTGGCGTAATAATAATAATAATAATAATAAACGGTTTATTAAAGAATGGCAGCCTCATGAGCTGAAAATGCACATTTTACAATTTAGTGGATGAACATGAGATATACAGATATGAAGATGGTAAGCTCAGTTTACAAAAAAATAAATAAATACAATAATGATGCAGGTGCAACATACAAATTGTCATAAATTAACCATGAGAGTAAGTGATATACAGAACATATACACATTTATTTTGCTTACTCATATACAGAACATACATATATACACGTACGTACACACATACATACACATACATAGACATACATATATAAGAACAGAAGAACATGCAGTAAGTGTGCACATGCCCGTATACACAAACGCTCACGTATGCACACAAACATACATACATACAAAAACTGTTTTGGTAGGGTCAGGAGAGGAGTTGAAAAGGGTAAAGAGGGAGCGGCCTACAAGTCCGTACAGGTAGGGTCAGGTAAAGCCTACTACAATGGGAGGTTAAAAAACAAAAAATATAAAAACAGTAGAGACAGCTTGGGGGAATTATAGTATATAGGACATTCTTTAGTGTAGGTGTGTGTGTGTGTGTATGTTCGTGTGTGTGTGTGTGTGTGTGTGTGTGTGATAGAAGGCGAAATGTGGAAAAGC
Organism: Paralithodes platypus; assembly: GCA_032716605.1. Classification (NCBI taxonomy): domain Eukaryota; kingdom Metazoa; phylum Arthropoda; class Malacostraca; order Decapoda; family Lithodidae; genus Paralithodes; species Paralithodes platypus. Next base: position 33,869,171 of record CM064554.1, read on the forward strand.
TAAGTATTAGGCCTAGCCCAGCTGCCCATCCCACAATCATGAGGTCTGTTGGCTGCCAATCGCTTTGGAATCAACAGAGACCGAACCCCATGACCGTAATTAGGCAACTAGGCTATAAAATGTAATTAAATGAGTCACATGAGAACCCTCCCCACCGGCAAAATTAAGAAAAAGAGTCTCATAATGACAAAACACGATGAACACCACAGGCCTACCACCAAAGCGAAATGAACAGCTACCACAGACACCTGCAGGCCTAGCCTAGCCTACAAGCGCGAAATGGTACCCGACGAAATTACCCCTACCCCAAGCACCAGCCCAGCTAACCCACCAAAAAACGCCAAGGAACACACGCCCCCAAAAACCTGGAACTAGCCCAAAAAAGATAGGGACGTCGCCTAACTGGAAAAAAACCACGAGGGAATAAGCCGGGTCTACACTAGGGAAAGGGCAGTCGGCCCAACAATGCGCGAGGCGGCAGCCATTTGTAAGCCCACAAGCATCAAGGAAGGAAACAAAACGGTACTACGGTAAGGAAGGGCACGAAGGACCATTATTTATCGGGAATTTAGATAGAGGTTAAATTGCATATCACTGGTACATGAAATATCCCAACAAATAGTTATAATATAATTACCAACGACGACGTAGTGTAGTCGATGGGTGTAATCCAGTCCCCCACACACGGTTAATTAAATTGCATGACATATAGGAATGTTCACATAATACAATATCGATACAATGAACTTAGCTTAGAGGACTGGTGATGTAAGACTGTTGTTATAGATTAGTATTCAATTGTAGCACATGGTGAACTGTGGGTTGACTCAGAGGCAGGGGGGGGGCAGATGTTGGCTGTATGGTGTTGATTGAGAGACTAAAGGGCCGGCGTCCGATCGCTTCGCGAAATTACATATGGCTGCCGGCTCATAATAATTATAACCCATAACTTGGTTTCATGATACATCTAGAGCTGATGTAGATATTTATACATTACAGTTAATATTTAACCTATACTTAAGAAGTAACTACAATACACAAAGAACCAGGCGAAATCGTACATGCGATACGATACCGCCAAATTCAAATGTCCTATTGGACCTAAAACTGTCGGGATCATTACCCTATTCCCGTCACATAGAGCCTGGAGTATTAGTTAGTTAGTAAAAATAGTGCTTCAGAGGCTATCAATCCTTCTGGATTATTAAGTCAGCACACTGTAAGTGAAGAATAGCGTCAGGACTGTAGCCCCTTTTCGAGAACACCATGCCCTTGTAAATTTAACATTATCTGTACCGGCGACGTCTGTTATATATTATTTTAGCTATCTTTGGATGATTGTATGCAGCTTAGGAAGGATCTGTGGTTGTTCAAAGAGTTGATTGCGATAGATAGAAACAATATAATTGACAAATAACCCTTTTAAGTTGAATAAAAGCGTCTAATAGTTGCCAGAATATAATGAAAAAGACGTCACCGGTACAGAAACGGTTAACCATTCTTATTCCCTTTCTTGTAGTATTTGGCTGCATTCATAGTATTCCAGACCAGACCAGATGGCTGGAATAAAATAGGAAAGAAGAGTAATTGGACAGAGGAAGAACAAGCTGAGAAGTGAGAAGACTGAAAGTTCTCGGGCTCAACCAAGTTGCTTCGCTCCTGTACACATGTGTGTTATAGTATTTGGCTGCACTTATAGTGATCGCTCCTATACACATGTTTCTTTCTTGTAGTATTTGGCTGCATTTATAGCATTCGCTCCTATACACATGTGTATTATAGTATTTGGCTGCACTTATAGTGATCGCTCCTATACAAATGTTTCTTTCTTGTAGTATTTGGCTGCATTTATAGCATTCGCTCCTATACACATGTGTATTATAGTATTTGGCTGCACTTATAGTGATCGCTCCTATACACATGTTTCTTTCTTGTAGTATTTGGCTGCATTTATAGCATTCGCTCCTATACACGTGTGTATTATAGTATTTGACTGCACTTATAGTGATCGCTCCTATACACAAGTTTCTTTCTTGTAGTATTTGGCTGCATTTATAGCATTCGCTCCTATACACATGTGTGTTATAGTATTTGGCCGCACTTATAGTGATCGCTCCTATACACATGTTTCTTTCTTGTAGTATTTGGCTGCATTTATAGTATTCGCTACTATACACGTGTGTCTTATAGTATTTGGCTGCACTTATAGTGATCGCTCCTATACACATGTTTCTTTCTTGTAGTATTTGGCTGCATTTATAGTATTCGCTACTATACACGTGTGTCTTATAGTATTTGGCTGCACTTATAGTGATCGCTCCTATACACATGTTTCTTTCTTGTAGTATTTGGCTGCACTCATAGTATTCGCTACTATACACGTGCGTTCAGCACCATGACGTCTTTTTACCTTTAATTCTGGCTAAAAGTGGAGGAAATTATGCAGTTTTAAGAAGGAGCTATATTACTAAGAGGGTTTACTGAGATCATATTGACACATTTGAGTGGTAGACTACAATGTAAATATACTGTTCACTTTATTTTCCTCGTGTCCATGTTATACTGTGTAAGGTAAGATACTACACAACAACTCCAGGACCTGACACATTAGCTGCAGGGTCAGACAGGCAAGTTAGTGGGAACAAACAAAATAACGCATTGAAAATTTAGCAAAGCAATACTGTGAACTAAAATCAAACACAAAACCACCACATCGAATGTACAGTTGACCACATATTCCCCTCCATTATCTTATACATGAATATCCTGTCCCGGCCAAAGGTCGATTCCTTCTAGAATTACAGACTCGCTATCGCTCGCCACGAAACAATCGACAAGTAAATGGCACGAAAGGACTATACTGACACATAAATGGATAGAAAAGTTTTTAAGATTGCCAAACTAGTGGAACGAACGTCTTACAATATCAGAGCTAATGATACTAAACATAAGGGAGAAAAAACAACTATCTCCCCCTTAAAACAGAAACAAATATTTACTCTTAAGGAAGGCTTTATATGAGTGAGGAAAAGGACAAAGAGCCACAGGCTGGAGGAAGGAGAGATAATCGAGGGAACACTAGTATTTTGGTCTATGGGAGGAAATCAAAATAAGGTATATAGGGATGATGACAGATAAAGCAAGGAAGGTTGGAAGAGTGGGAGGAAGTCGATAATTATGTAATGACATAATTATGGAGGACAAGGTGTAGGAGAGGAAGTATTGATCCCACTCACCCGGTAGGTATAATTAAAGAGAAGAGGAAGGAAGGTGTCAAAGCGGAATAGTTGGATTGTGGAGAATGAGGTCAGAGGAGGAGTTAAAGGAGGCCTCAGGAGAGGCGAAGGAGGAGGAGCAAGATGAGAAGGAGGAAGAGGAGTGACTACATTTCACTAGAGCATGAAGCATAGGATGGACAATGTGATGGTGATGACAGAGTTTATTGCGATATGAAGGTAAGTGAACGGCAAAGTAAGGTTGAGTGGAAGTATGTTGAGATACGAAAGAGGATTTCAGAAGATGTATTTCAAAATGAAACAAATTGGAAAATACATAAAGTTGATCAACAAATGAGAGGCATGAAGATGAAAAGAAGGAGGCAAAAGATGAGAGAACATAATTTTGATATATGACATCAAGAAAGAATGTTAAGGAGAGAGGGAAAGGGAGAAGACACGAGCAAGGATAAAGACGATGAGAGCAAGAAACCTGAACAATAAAGGAGAGGCAGGGAGAAGGTGAAGGAAACGAAAGGGGTCGCATATCAGGAGAGCAGCGGGGAAGGAGGAATGTGGTATATAATACACTTAGAACTAGACTTGGGGAGAGCAGGAGATATCAGAGGAGAAAAGGCAAAGGAGGCCTTGTATAACAATATTAAACATAACATGTGTGAGGCTGTGACAAGTAATACTCGTCTACAATACAGGTATAAATGAATGCATGTAGAATACAAGACGGAGTATATAGTGAACTATAAGAGTAGATGTGGCAACGTGTGGTAGTGAGACACCTTGGTAATGAAACCGACTGGTGTAGAAAAGGTCCAGTGGTGATATGACTTGGTATAGAAGTTATTCGTCTTGTTGGGGTGGTGAAAGCGCCCTGTGTTGAAGTGTCTTGATACCATACTGTATATTTATTATATTTTTAGCTTCCTCCTTATACTTCCATCAAGCTTAAAAAGAACATTTCCAAGATCGCCCTTCTAGGATAATGTGTAATTTTTTCGGTCGAAAAATGCCCCGGTTGAACCCGGTTCTTCTTAAATTGCAGATTTGCTATCGATCGCCTGGAAAAAAAATCGACGCCAAAATGGCATGACAGGTTTTAAAATATACAACGAAATGGGGCAAAAGGTAATCAAATCGTCAAACTAATGGGCCGAACGTCTTAAAATCGCAAAACTAATGGGGTATAAACAAAGGGAGAAGGAGGTCCAGACAAAAACAACCCTCCCCCCTTAACCCGTAAACGGCGGCAAAGCTCTGAAGAGGTTTTACTGGGTGACGGCGGCAAAGCTCTTAAGAGGGAGGCCTAAAAATACCATTGAAACAGCACTAAACATTTTTTTTTTTTTTTTTTTTTTTTTTTACTTATTTTTTTTCTCCCTAGCCTATACCTCATATCACTCCTCCACATCCCCTCCTTCCTCCCTTTCCCCTCCCCCTTCAATTATCACCTATTTTCCCTGTTATCCCCTAATTTGTTGGTTTATTTTTGTGCTAACATTAGCAAACTGTGTGGGGGATGTGCTCACGTGCCTAGCAGGTGTGTTACACAAGCGAGTGTGTGTATGAGTAGGCTCAGTGTGGCTTGAGGCCTCGTGGAGGGAGGGGTTGCCTCAATTTTCTCCAAAATTCATGAATGGGCTGGTTTATCTATATTCGCGATTTTGACCAGAAAAATTATATTTTCACTGGTTTGATTGTTGTTACAGGTTACTATCTTCATAGTGAAGGTAAAATAGGCTCATATGAATAGGTAATAACGATATTTATCGTAAAATGACGATTATAGGCCTGAATGGAGCCCATATGCTCGCCCATGGGGAGCTAGTTCATTACCCCCCCCTCGCCGTTCCCGGGTTAAAGCCGAAAAGACAAGGAACACGGCAAGATTGCGACACGACTGCGAGAAAGACAGAGTTTCAGGGGACATGGGCCGGTTGTCTGGACCACATTCACCCTCATGTTTAGCCCCATTCGTTTTCAGATGCTAATTTGTTTGCCCCATTAGTAAGTCGATTTTAAGACCTTTTGCCCCATTTCTACATCAATATTTAGACCTTTCGTGCTATTTAGGTGTCGATTTTTTCCCTGGCGAACGATAGTGAGCCTGTAATGTTGAAAGAACCGGCCTTTGGCCGGGAAAATTTTCTACCGAAAAATGTACAAATTAATCTAGAAGGGGGAGCTAATGTATGTTTTTTTTTTTTTTATTTGATGGAGGTCTAGGGAGAAAATTAGAAAAATAATGAATACATGCAAAACTCGACCAAAAAGTGAACCATCCACCCTTAAAGGAGTTTGTGCAGTTTAAGAAGGATCTGTGGTAGTAAACTGGGGTACGTTGGATAGTTCGAAGCCTGTTAATTGCTGGAAGGCTATTTTATACTACACACCATCATCTAATATACCCATAATATAATATAGAACACGTCGGTGATACAGAAAGGGTTAAGATAAAGACAATAGGGGTGGTAGAGTGGTCGCTGGGTCCTCAAGGGGTTAAGGGGCTAGTGGTTATTTGTTGGTCTATGTATTTATTTATCAATTAGTGACTGATGGGATGAATTGGTAAGAAAGAATAAAACACAAAATGATTAACCCTCTGACTTCCTAATCTGAATAACATTGTCTAATAGCCAAAATACAAAATCATTTGCGTCATCGTTTTTTAGAGGGTTAAAATAATAGGATTGTAGCAAAAACTGGTAACTAAAAGGAAGTGAAAATAATTACGAAGGTGTGGATTTGTACTGTATAATTACGAAGGTGTGGATTTGTACTGTATAATTACGAAGGTGTGGATTTGTACTGTATATTACGAAGGTGTGGATTTGTACTGTTATAATTACGAAGGTGTGGATTTGTACTGTATAATTACGAAGGTGTGGATTTGTACTGTATAATTACGAAGGTGTGGATTTGTACTGTATAATTACGAAGGTGTGGATTTGTACTGTATAATTACGACGGTGTGGATTTGTACTGTTAATTACGAAGGTGTGGATTTGTACTGTATAATTACGAAGGTGTGGATTTGTACTGTATAATTACGAAGGTGTGGATTTGTACTGTATAATTACGAAGGGTGTGGATTTGTACTGTATAATTACGAAGGTGTGGATTTGTACTGTATAATTACGAAGGTGTGGATTTGTACGTATAATTACGAAGGTGTGGATTTGTACTGTATAATTACGAAGGTGTGGATTTGTACTGTATAATTAGGAAGGTGTGGATTTGTACTGTATAATTACGAAGGTGTGGATTTGTACTGTATAATACGAAGGTGTGGATTTGTACTGTATAATTACGAAGGTGTGGATTTGTACTGTATAATTACGAAGGTGTGGATTTGTACTGTATAATTACGAAGGTGTGGATTTGTACTGTATAATTACGAAGGTGTGGATTTGTACTGTATAATTACGAAGGTGTGGATTTGTACTGTATAATTACGAAGGTGTGGATTTGTACTGTATAATTACGAAGGTGTGGATTTGTAACTGTATAATTACGAAGGTGTGGATTTGTACTGTATAATTACGAAGGTGTGGATTTGTACTGTATAATTACGAAGGTGTGGATTTGGTACTGTATAATTACGAAGGTGTGGATTGTACTGTAACTTACGAAGGTGTGGATTTGTACTGTATAATTACGAAGGTGTGGATTTGTACTGTATAATACGAAGGTGTGGATTTGTACTGTATAATTACGAAGGTGTGGATTTGTTATGTATAATTACGAAGGTGTGGATTTGTACTGTATAATTACGAAGGTGTGGATTTGTACTGTATAATTTACGAAGGTGTGGATTTGTACTGTATAATTACGAAGGTGTGGATTTTGTACTGTATAATTACGAAGGTGTGGATTTGTACTGTATAATTACGAAGTGTGGATTTGTACTGTATAATTACGAAGGTGTGGATTTGTACTGTATAATTACGAAGGTGTGGATTTGTACTGTATAATTACGAAGGTGTGGATTTGTACTGTATAATTACGAAGGTGTGGATTTGTACTGTATAATTACGAAGGTGTGGATTTGTACTGTATAATTACGAAGGTGTGGATTTGTTACTGTATAATTACGAAGTGTGGATTTGTTGGATGTGGATTTGTACTGTATAATTACGAAGGTGTGGATTTGTACTGTATAATTACGAAGGTGTGGATTTGTACTGTATATACTTGAATATTAAGGGGAAGTTACATTATTTATGTGTTTGTTGTTCTTAGTATTACCGGTACATATATTTATTTTCGTTTGCTCACAAAGTAACGAAGAACGGGTGACATTAGTAGAACTACGACGCAAAGCCAAAAGGTTACTTAAGCAAAGTAAAACAACACTGGAGTTCCATTTTGCCAATCAAAGTAAAACAAACCCGAAATAATTCTATAGTTATATCAGAAAGAAGAAAGTAGTTACTTCAACTGTTGGACCGTTAGTCAATGAAAATGGAGAATACACCAAAGACGAAGTACAAATGAGTAATGCCCTCAATACTTTCTTTGCATCAGTTTTTACTCATTGATATCCCTACAGCATCGCCGATTCAGATTGATAACTCTGATGTTCTAAGCAATATCACCATTACAGAGAGAGAAGTATTGATATGTTTAGATAAACTTAAGGTAAATAAATCGCCCGGACCTGATACAATCTTACCTAGAGTTCTAAAGGAAGCTAAGGATAAGCTCTCCAAACCACTGACATTGCTATTCAATAAATCCTTGCAATCTGGAACTATGCCTAATCAGTGGAAGCTAGCCAACATAACACCGATAATAAAAAAAGGCAGCAAATCCATACCCAGTAACTATCGTCCAATTAGCTTAACCTCAGTTGTATGTAAAATGCTGGAAACACTCATAAGAGACAGACTCGTAAATCACTTAGAGGAAAACAATATACTTACAGATACTCAACACAGCTTATGTAACAAACGTTCCTGCTTAACAAATCTCTTAGACGTCTTCCACAATATCCTCAACCTCTATGATGAGAGTAAAGCTGTTGATATTATATACCTTGATTTTCAAAAGGCCTCAGACAAAGTTCCTCACAAACGTTTACTGCTAAAACTACAAGACGGTGTGTTGAAATGGATAGACAATTGGCTCAGCGACAGAAAGCAAAGAGTAGTCATAAACGGTAAGGCATCGAAATGGACATATGTAAGTAGCGGGGTACCCCAGGGATCGGTACTAGTACCAAATATCTTTCTAATTTACATCAACGACATAGATGAGGGTCTCACCTGTACAATCTCAAAGTTTTCTGACAATACAAAACTTGAAAATTGCGTACTCTCAAAAGAACAAGTTGACGATATGCAACACAATCTAGATAAGTTGTCATGTTGGGCCCAAATTTGGCAAATAAGTTTCAATGCGGATAAATGTAAAGTACTACATATTGGATACCGAAATGAGAAAGCAAACTATTCGATGAATGGCACTCAGCCTAAGAGTGTAGACAGAAAAACCGATCTGGGAGTAACAATATCGAGTAAATTAAAACCGAGTCAACAATGTTCAGCAGTTGTTAAGAAGGCAACCAAAATCATTGGCTTTATAGGCAGGTCATTTGAGCATAAATCCAAAGAAGTTATCCTAACTCTTTACAATTCCTTAGTCCGCCCTCTTCTGGAATACTGCGTTCAATCCTGGTTCAATCCTATATCTTAATACCAATAAGATATAGACAAGCTAAAACGAGTTCAACGTAGAGTTACCAAAATTATACTTAACCTAAAGAATAAACCATACGAGGAGCGTCTTAGAGATTAGCGTGTCGCCCATCGGTAATTTGTTTAGGGTTTATTTCCTTCTCGCATTACACGTATTGATATTTCAAAGCTTATTGTACTAAGCATGAGGAAGACAAAAAAAACTCCCCCTAAAGGTTTGAGGAGAGGCGTATATACAGGAAGTGAATGACAATGCAAAACACGAACAATTACTGCAAAATAGTAAAAACAAATATGTAATCGATGTAGGGGACACTCTGTTATATATATTGTTGTTTGCCAAGAAGCCAAGCATTAGTAAAGTAAACGAGTGGGTAGAGGAAGATGGGATATCAATTACTGGGAGAGGTCTCAGATGGAAGGTAATCTGAAATAGGAGGTAGGACAATATATCACGTAATGATTTATGTCGAGTGGAGAACAGGATGATTGATATATAGATATACAGAATATAACATTATTAATAAGAGGGTCATATGTTGTAGATTCAGTTGAATATTATGGTTCAACTATGATTCAAAATAAGTTATGAATACAAGGAATACATTACCAAATTAAACCGTTTCTGAACAAAAACAATATTTTCAAGACAATGTATCCCCACTCTACTCAATTGATCTATTGTCTGTTGTTTAGCCTTATTGACACTTTAGGAAGAGCTGAAGCTAAGAGTATGATTCATGTAAATGCCCTTATCCAGTTGTTACAAATTTCCCATTTTGCTGCATTACACCAACAATGATTCAGTAGAGGGAACCTACATTTTTACATAAACAAAAACACAATTAATTTAATTTACGCGATGAAGCACTGACCCAATAATGCAATGTTATTCAAAAGGTTAAACATACAGTAAACAAAGCGAATTCAATGTTATCCTTATATACTTAACCCTTTAAAGATTATGACGCACTTTGACAGATTATTCTGGTTATCATTAGACGATTGCATACAGTTTAGGAAGGATCTGTGGGAATTATAAGGGTAAATAATATCTCAATTAACCCTCTGACTTCCATTTACCATTCCTAATATTAATACAATCGTCTAATTATAGCCAGAAAACAGTAAATAAATGCATCTTGGATCTTGAAAGGGTTAATATATCATGAAAATCGGAAGTCTGTGTTCTTCAAGGACTTTTAAAATTATTTAATATCCAAGTTACTTTATAAATCAACGGCGTTACTAAGAATAACTGCATAAAATAATTAGCCTCTACATGATTACATGTCATTCACTTTAGGTGTATCGTTTACGATGAATAATTTCAATGATACTCATATGTGTTTTCTTCTAACTGTTGTTTATTGTACTATCGTTAATATGTTCCGTTCTGTTTGTCATGTTATAATTAAGTATGCAATCTACCTTTTTAATGCATAACGGTAGAATTCGAAGCTTCTACTTGCAGTAGCTGTTGAAACTAATCTAACTCAGTTACAGTAAGCTTCATTTTATAATTTCGCCTGTTTTTCAATGTATTCCAGCAATATTTAGATAAACTGCTTTAGTTTGAGAAAGACCCGTGAGAGTACGAGTACTAGTTAATACCTACAAGTACTTCCTCTGTTTTATAAAATGTCTAATGTTAGCTTTAATTAAATGGAAGAAGTGCACTGTCATTGAGGGTAGTGTAAAGGATAAAGTGCGATACATATTGTATTTTGTAGATGTGAGATGTTTGGCTTCTCCCTGACCATCAATTAACCCCCTGAAGACGCACTTCTTTTCTGTTTCCTGGCTAGTATTAGACGATTTTATTAAGATTAGGAGGGGTATTTGGAAGTCAGGGGGTTGATTAAGATAGTATTTACCTTTTTAATTCCCACAGATCTTTCCTAAGCTGTATCAAATCATCTAATGATAGCCAAAACATAAATAATTAAATACATAAATAAATAAAAGTAATGCTTAAACGCCTCATATCCTCAAGGGGTTAACACCTTCGTTAATTCTTAGTGTATATTTGCTGCACATGTAGGGTACGACGGCAGTAAATACAGTATATGGGCGCTCTGAAAATGAACCGAAAACAACCATAGAGGTAGCATATATAAAATATATAACGAACTATACACAATTAACAAGCAACATCAAATATATGTATCAAATTAATAGCCCAAAACAGAAAATTATCCCCCTCAACATAACCGGAGTAACAAATAAATACAAATGAATGCCAGACAATGGATGGAAAACACCTCCAAAATGACCAAACACTAATAATGGATTATATTAAATAAACCATCAACAAAGAGCCAGAAAGTCCCTGGCAATGTACAAGCAGAAACAATAGGATCGACAAATTAATTTACCATAATCCAGATGGATACACAAAATAGGAACAATCAGAAACAATTGGTTCGCTAAAATGAATTGCCTTCCATTACGCTATGAGCCGTGCGAATCAATATTCAATATTCGCGTGTATGGAGCGGAAACAATACTCACAAACAATAATTTATAATCTCAAATGCACCATCCCCCCCACCCCTTTCCGTGCCCTCACCAGCCATTTAGTGTAATAGATTCCACTACAATGTTTACACTTATGGAACATTTAAGGGCAGATGGGTCGTTTTACTAGACCCTCTCCTCCCTCATGTTTAGCTTTATTAGTTTTCAGATGTTAAGATGTTTGCCCCATTAGTTTGTCGATTTTAAGTACTTTTGCTCCATTTTTGTTGTCAATATTAAAACCATTCGTGCTATTTAGGTGTCAATTTGTTTCCTGGCGAACGATACTGAAGCTGTAATTTTCGAAGAACCAGCCTTAGGCCGCGACATTTTTCTGCCGAAAAATGTACACATTAATTTAGAAGGGAGATCTAATGATTTTATTTTTAAGTTTGATGGTGGTGTAGGGAGGAAAATAAACAAAAATAAGTGTATGAAAGAATCGACCAAAAAATAGACCATTCCTCTTAACTCCCGGGACATTCAGCCATACAAGGGACTGTGGTTCTCGAAAAGAGGCTCCAGTCCTGACGTTATTCTTGACTTACAGTGTGCTGGCTTAATAATCCAAAAGGGTTGATAGCCTCTGAAGTCCTATTTTAACTAACTGTATTCAATAATTATATCGTTCAGTTGGATATGCTATGGGTCATGCAAACCAGGTATCATGCTTTGTATTCAAGACTGGGAACTTTCCCTCATGACATATTATACTTAAGGGGAATTAGTTCGGTTTTCTGACCCCCCTTCTCATGTTTATCCCTACTAGTTATTAGACTTCAAGTGGTTCACCCCATTAGTTTGGCGATTTCAAGACCTTTCGCCCCATTTGTTTGTCAATATTAAGGATATTTGTACAATTTAGGTGTCAATTAATTTCCTGGCGAGTGATAGCGAGCCTGTATTATTGTAGTAACCCGCCTCCGGCCGGGACATTTATATATCGAAAAATGTACACATTTATCTTGAAGGGGGAGGTTGGGGTGTTTTTTCTCAGCTTGTTGGAGGTCTACGGAGGAAACTAAAAACATTAAAATACAAATATATACGCAAATAAATACGCCCATCGCCCCTTAATATACTTTTACTGTAGATCGAGCAACTAACGGAGCAATATTATAGCGGAAAATTCGTATCTCATGATTTTCAACTTTTAATTAACTGAATATGGGTAAATTTCGGTCTACTCACGGTACATTAAAAAAGCGGAACGTTTAAAAAGAGCTACTGCAGTAATTTTGTAAACATTTAACCACTTCTGTACCGGCGACGTCATTTTTATTTTATTCTAGCCATATTTAAACAATGCTGTGCAATTTGGAAAGGATCTGTGGTAGTAAAAAGGGTTAAGTAAAGAATGTTGATGCCTGTTATCTGCTGGAGGCCCTTTAAAACTGAAGACAATCATCTAATACTTTCCAAGAATAACAATTATAGAGACGTCGCCGGTACAGAAGGGGGTAATAATTTGAAAAGCTAACTAATGTAATATACAAACCACGGAGCACGTAACGCGCCGAATATTCAATTGACGGAAAAAAGTAACCAATTTAGCCAATTGAGCGTTGAACCCGCGGAACATTCAGCCAACAGTAAACATAAAGTAAGTTCAACCAACGGAGCTTGTAACTGATGGAACATTAACATCAGATAACAATCAAATTACGGAACATTCAGCTCACGGAACATTCAACTTTTGTGTAGTAAACTAAAGGATAATTAAACCCACAATATATTAAGCCTATGGAACAAGTACCCACATAATGTTAATCCCGATTAACATGTTAACCTTTTTACAAGCAAACCTACATTAACACAACCAGATAATTGAAAACTTGTGGTATCTGAATTCGACATATTCCAATTAAATTATAACTTCCTAAATAGACTAGACTGACGTAATTGTATTCATATATTATTATTTTCACACCGACTAATTGATTATGTTATTTAACTATTGAAATATATATATATATATATATATATATATATATATATCGATTTCTAGAACAGATATTCCTTACAACTGACTTTTTTTATATTAGTCAGTATAATAAATGTTACCCCTTTTGTACCGGCGACGTCATTTAAATAATATTGTAGATATAATTATTTAGACGCTTGTTTGCAGTTCAAGAAGGATCTGTGGTACTAGAAAGGGTTAAGTGAGATAGTTTTATTACTATTAATTGCTGAAGGCCCTTTTCAAACTGATGTAAATAGTTTAGTAATAGCCAGAATTTAGTTAAAAGGACGGCACCGGTATTGAATGGGTTAACAATATATAACTAATTGATCCGGCAACAGCATTATGACCAGAAATAATCATACAATATTGACCCCCTGGAGGATATGACGCGTTTTAGCAGTTTATATTGGCTATCAATTGACGATTTGACACAGCTTAGGGACGATATGTGGGAATTAAATGGGTAAAGACATCTTAATTAACCCTTTGATTTCCATATACCATTCCTAATCTGAATCAAATCGTCTAATACTATCCATAAAACAGAAGAGAAGTGCATCAGCGATCCTCAGAGGGTACATATTGTTCCCAGCAAAACAATTTAAAATAGTATGCATTATAATAACTATTGTAGCTTGACTGCCAAGAGCTCATGTGCCACTCCGATGACATAGTCCTCCATGGTCTCCTTCTTACCAGTGCAGTGTCGATGGAGGACGTGGGCATTGTAGATGACCATGTCCATGAAGTGGAAGAACATCTTGTACCACCATATCGTTTTGCGGGCACAGTCAACGGAGGAGATTACGGAGTCATGCTAGTCGTTGACCACATTTGGCTTATCAACGACTTCCCTCGTCTTCGGCGACCTGATGGTTCAAAACCATCTGGGTGTACCATTGTCAGGAAGTTTACGTCGCGTTTGTCCATCCAGGAGACCAGCAAGATGTGGTGTGATTTCTTGTGTATGATACTGTCGGCCTCCTGACGATCTGGCAATTTTGGCATACCTAGCCTGTTCCGCCGGACTGTACCACATGCACCTGTCTCGTGGTCCCACAGCTACTTTAGCAAGCCCGTGGTCGTGTTCCAGATGTCGATGTACAGCATGAGGCCCAGGTTGAGGTAGGGCTCCATCATGGTCGCTACGATCGACCCAGAGAACCCAAGATCTGTGTGATGCGTGACCTCCATCTACTTCCCCATGTAAAGAATGATGTCGACGATGAAGCCAGTCTTGTAGTCGCACATGACGAACAACTTTAGGCCATAGTGGTGTCGTTTTAAGGGCATGTACTGGCGGAATCTGATGTTTCCCCGCCACAAGATTAGGCTCTCGTCAATATTAATTTTCCGGTACGGGTTCATGTTGTTCCGGAAGATATCACAGCATGCCCTGAAGATGGGCTGTACCCGATACATGGGGTCCTTCAGTTCTCCTGCAACAATCCTTAGATGTTCGTCTAGGGAGCTGGAGAAGTGCAAGTTGCCCATAATCGCCTGGAAACGATTGTGGGTCATTAGCTTGCTGAAGATTGGGGTCGCTATCAGTGGATCCAATGACCAGTACTTTTGGATGCTGGACTTTATCACAACACCCATCAGTAGCACCATTGTTATGAATATGTAGAATTCCGCGACGGTGAGAGGTTCCCAGGTAAGGCGTACAGAGTTAGGAGATGACAGACGGGTCGCCAACCGGTAATTATTATGGGCATTGGTATCCTCAACGATCATATCAATGCTTGCAGGCGTCATGAAATACGTAAAAAACTCCCTACGAGTTGAGTTCTCTTTGAAGGGTCCAGTTGGTCCAACATGCTCCTCGGCCGGCATCCTATTAATGCCATTTTTGGAGGTCTTCACCAGTGGTGGGCGATGGAAGAGAGGGATCTAAACTAAGGCCCCCATCATCACCAAACTCCCCGGAGACAGAGGAGTCCACCAAACCATGGTCATCGATCTCCCCCTCATATTGACTGGGCCGGGCTGAATGGGGTGCCTCCCCTGCACCCCGACGGGTTCTGCCGCGTTTGGCTCAGCCATGGGTGGCTCTGCCAGGGTCAGATCTGCCGCGTGCCGTGGCATGAACACAGGCTCTTGGTTGTCCTCAAATAGCCCGTGCTGAAGGGCGTGGAATAGAAGAAGTAGGAGAGGTAAGAGGTAGGAAGGGATCAAGAAAGGGAGGAGATAGAAAGGGATCTGAAGATGGAAGAGGTAGGAAAGAATCAAGAGAGGAAGGTTGGGTAGGTGAGGCAGGAGGGGAAGTTTTGATTCTCTGTCCTCACAACTCAGTGTCCTCAACTTAAATGCTTCTTCTGAAATCACTGTGTTGGGTGATTTTAATGTCCATAATGTTGAATGGCTCACTCATTCAGCCAGGACTGATGACGCTGGTCTTGAATGTGAGCTATTTGCAGACTCATTTAATCTCACTCAACTAGTCAACCAACCCACCCATGTACCAGATAGTCCTAATCATAATTCCCACCTACTGGACTTATTTTTAACAACCAATTCAGAAAATTATGATGTTACAGTGAGGTCCCCGCTTGGATCTTCTGATCACTGTCTGATACAGGCCACCTGTCTATCACCTACCACACCTTCCCACTCTGAACCTGTTTTGGTGACTAAATGGCATTACGATAGGGCAGACTGGGAGGGTCTTCAAGGTTTCTTTATTGATATTCCCTGGACCTCTCTCTTTTCTAATGATGCACACTCCACCTTGAGCCACATACAAGATTTTGTAAAAATTAGAATGGAAACTTTTATTCCTCATCAAAAGTACAGTAAAAGATCTAATTCACCTAAATGGTTTGACCATAATTGTGCTAGAGTAACTGAACAAAAAGCAATAGCCTACAATGCATACACAAGATCAAAAACACATGAAGCCTTTTAATTACTTTAGAAACATCAGAAATCAGGCCAAAACTGTATTAAACCTAACTAAATCAAACTTTCTCCACAAGCAGGCAAATAAACTTCTAAATAATCCAAATGATAACAAAATATTTTGGTCTACTCTTAACTCATTCAAATCCAACTTCACTACTGCTTCATCCATTCCACCATTAAAATCTCTGACTGGCAATCTTGTAAGTGACCCACGAGGTAAATCTAACCTTCTTGCGGATATTTTCTCCACCAACTCAACCTTAGATGAAATAAATCAAGATGTCCCTGTACTTAATTTTAATTCGCCTGAAATTCCCTCACTTAAGATCCACACCAGACATGTCAAAACTATTTTGCAGAATCTCTCAGTAGATAAGGCTCCTGGTCCAGATGAAATTCCTCCAATAGTACTTAAGAATTGCTCCTTGGTGCTCGCTCCTGTATTGGCAAACATTTTCCGTCTGTGTACTCATACCTCATGCTTCCCAGTACCCTGGAAAGAAGCAAACATCCATCCAGTTCCTAAAAAAGGTGCCTCTTCAGATCCATCAAACTACAGACCAATAGCTATAACTTCCACTCTTGGTAAAGTCTTTGAAATTATATTAAATAATCACATAATTAAGCATCTTGAGAATAATAAATTAATCAGTGATAGGCAATATGGTTTTAGACGATGTCGATCAACTGCAGACATTCTTTGCCTTCTTACGCATCAAATCAACCAAGCTACAGACCAACTTGGTGAAACACATACAATAGCACTGGATATATCAAAGGCATTTGATAGAGGCTGGCATCAATCCTTATTGTCGAAGATGTCACACTACGGCCTTGCATCATTAGTTCCACTAATTTCTTCTTATCTTCATAACAGAAAAATATGTGTAATGGTAGATGGCCTTTATTCTCAATTTCACTCAATAAATGCTGGTGTTCCCCAGGGATCAGTTTTGGCCCCAACTCTGTTCCTCATTCATATCAATGATCTCATATCTACCACTCATAATCCAATACATTCCTACGCAGATGACTCAACACTCCACAGTTCCTTCACATTTACCAATTCTTTCACCCAACCCGATCTTATAAATTCAAAAATAAACACTGCAATTTCTCTGAACCAGGACCTTTCTAGAATTAATGAATGGGGACAAAAAAATCTAGTTTCCTTTAATGCACAGAAAACCAAGTACATTCAATTTTCTAACCGACAGAATCTCACTGACTCACATATATTTATTAACCCTTAATTAGCGGCGAGCAACATAAGTCGAGTTAAATAAAGCTGGACTATGTGGCGGCGCTCGACATAACTCGAGTGGCAATTTCAGCACGTAATGTGGCTGAGAGAGAGAGACAAGTGGTGGCAGGAGACTAGCGAGCGTATGACTGCTCCAGACCACCGCGGCGAACCTACTGACACAAATCTCAGCTCCCTCCTCCCTCTCTCACTCGCTACATACTCAATTATGTACTGAAAGTACCGAATTACCTGCTTTTTGCACTCGCGTTGCACGGTTATTGCAAGAAAACTATCCATCATACAAGGATCGTTATGGTGTCATTCGAAAGCTCTGTTTATGCCCTTTCAGGGATAGGTACTTGTTTTACGTTCTGGGTCTTATTTAGGCATGAAAATGATCACGTAAACAGCCCTTTTTTGGCTAAAAACACCCCGCTGTGCGGTACACATAAATAAACCGCATAGGCCGCTCGTAAGGTGTTAATGATGTAGTATTGACATTCTCGGTGTAACATTAACTACTAACTTGAGCTGGACACATTATGTTAGAGGCATTGCTAAGAATGCCTAAAAAAAAATACTGGGACTCCTGTACAGAGTTCGAGAATTCTTCACTGACGAGCAGTTGGCCGTAATATATAAAAGTCATGTGCGTTCTCAGATGGATTACTGTTCACCTCTGTGGGGTGGAAGTGGAGTGGTTGCATTGAGGCAGTTGGACAAAATTCAAAATAAAGCTATTAGATTAATCAATAACCCTGCAATCACACAGGACCTTCCTACATTATCCATACGAAGAAACGTTGCATCCCTTGCATTATTCTACAGATATTTTCACAGCAATTGTTCCGAGGAACTTGCTTCAATTGTGCCGCCTCTCCACATCTTTCCCCGTAGAACTAGGGCAGCTGAGAGCGCCCATGAATTTACACTTTCTCCTCCACAATGCAGAACTTCTGCTTATCAGAATTCATTTATCCCCAGAGCTACTACTCTTTGGAATTCACTTCCCTCGAATTGCTTTCCACAAACTTACAATCTACAAATGTTTAAATCCAGTTGTTACAAACATTTTATGAATGGAGGATGCCTTTAGGCACATGGATCTTTTTGTTTTATCTGTGTTTTTCCTTCCTCCGTTCATTGTCTCTTTTTAAAAAAAAAAAAAAAAAGAAAAAAAAAGTGAGACAGACATGGTAGATGAGGCAGGGGGGGTAGGTAAGGCATGGTGGGTAGGTGAGGCAGGCAGGGGAAGTGAGGCATACAGGGTAAATGGGGCAGGGTGGGTAGGTAAGACAGGCAGGGGAAATAAGGCAGCCAGGGTAGATGAGGCAGGGTGGGTAGATATGGAAGGGTGAGTAGGCAAGGCAGACAGGGGAAGTGAGGCAGGATTGGTAGGTGAGGCAGACATTGTAGGTGAGGCAGGTTGGCTGGGTGGGGAAGGCTGGATAGGAACGGCAAGGGGACTTGAGTAAGGTTCATACTTACGAGCAGCAGCAGGGGAGGCAGGGTGGGCTGTAAAGGTTGAGTCAGGGGCAGAGATGGGACCAGATAAGGGTGACCCGGGCCTACCAAGCCTCAGGTGGCATTGTGGTGGCAGTGGCGTTTCATCATCATCATTAGCTTCGTCATCACCATCACCATGATACACCTCTTCAACTTTTCAACATAGAAGGTAGATGGCGTGGTCGAGCCGGCGCAAAGAGTAGGTGGTGGTGGTGGCGGGGAAGCTTGGTTGGTGGTAGGCCGATCCCGCGTGCAAGGCTGGGTCACGTGACTGACCGCCGCTTCTACCCTTCCTTCCCTCTCCCTTTGTCTGTGAACCAGATGCCCCACTCTCACTGCCTGTGCTTGGGCAGTGTGGCCAACACTTCACGCTAGGTTTATGCTAACAATTAGCCACGTTTCACTCGTTATTGGTAGCGCTACACCGCTAGACATAATGTGACGGCCCGCAGCCATCGCTGGGACTGGGGAGTGACTTATTTACTGATGGCTCTCTGCCGTCGCTGGGATTGTACGGGTTAAGTTTAATTCATTGAGTGACCCACAGAGGGCTATTCTCGGTCATGTTTAAGTGCGGGCCTCTGTGAAAGCAGTATTAATTAGGATAGGAACAGTCAATAAAGTTCGAGTTGGTATGCCAAACAGTCTGTAGCTAATGGAATATTATCAAAAATAAGTTAATACCGTACCTGATATTTCCACACATTATTATTCTTTTCCCCACTGACAATCAACACCAAGTTTCATCTACACTAACAAATAATTCAAAATCATCATCGAACAACACAGCCTCAGGCATTAACCCCTTGACTACCATTACGTAATTGTCATCATATTTTGGTTACCATTAGACAATTTTCTTTACCTAACCTTAGCCGTTCCTGTTTGTCTCTTTTTCTGTACTACTTTTCTGTCTAGGTGCTGACAAGATCGCCTGATTGGGTGGCACAGCAAGGAGGGCTGCGGACGGTGGGGTCATTGACCCGGGGTACAACCTCGAGGGCTAATGATCTCCCTCGCTGCCTTCTCAGTGACAGATCTCATCTCACCCTGCCCCCTACGGAGGCCCGAGTATCGGGTTTAAGTCTACTGGACTCCGGACTGATCGTCTAGGGAACGACAATCATATCATCAATCCTTAAACACAATTTATTGTTGTTGACAATCCCACTTGCCAGCACTGTCTCACCTTCACGATCATAATCACCACCACGTGAGCCTCGACATCAGAACACTCAACCATTCCATTCAACACCACCATCACACACGTCAACAACACCATTACAACCTTCAACAACATCGCACTCATCAACGCCATAATTTAACATCACAACTCACCACCATAACACCAGCATACCTCCCAACAACACAGCACCACACCATCAGCCAACTGCACTTCCACACTGACCCATTACTTAAATTAATACCTGTTGCCCCAGTTTAGTTACGTCCCCGGGAACAACGCGTCATAAATGTACAATAAAGCAGCCCTGTTGTGCAAGAATAATCCCGCATTTCTTTTAACCCCGTTACAAATTAGTCAGCTCTCGACCCCATGTATCACTGACCTTTTGCGCTGGAAAATAAACTGTTGTATTTATGTTTTCCCTTTGTTTTCCTTTATTTTTTCGTACACAGGAAAAAATAGCAATTCTTCTTTTTGTGTTGTAGTCTCCCGTGACTGAACGATGCAAATGGACACCCCGCACAAAGATACGTTTGTTAGAGGAAATTAAAAAGCGGTAATGGTTTCGATGATTACGGTTAAAACTGGCGGGGTTGTTGTGGAAATTATTGAGTTGCTTGAAATTGCTCTGGAGGCTGGCTATTTGCGTGCATATGGACCAACAGTGAAGGGATGGCTAAATTTGTGTTTGTTTGTTACCAGATTGACTATTTCAAATATAGCCATTTAAGGGGAGATGGGCTGGATTTTTGGTAGATTTTGTCATTGATTGATTTATTGTTTTAACATTACAGGCTTGCTATCGCTTCTCCAAAAATAAGTGACACCTAAATGGCACAACAGGTCTTAATATTCACAAATAAATGGGGCGAAAAGTCTTAACATCGACAACTAATGGGCTGAACGTCATAAAATCTAAATCCAATGGGGCTAAACACGAGGGAGAAAGAATGCCAGCAAAACCAACCCATCTCCCTTTAATTGACTTTCGAAATTAAAAGAAAATTATTGTGGAAGTCTTTCAGATATTAACAAATGCTTAGGTTGCTATATCTAATATCTTGCCATCATTGCACATACGGTATATTCGTATGAATAATAGTAACGACCACGATCAAAATAACCCCTTCTGTATCGGCGACGTATTTTTCATTATATTATAGCTAAATGTAAACGATTTCTGCAGCTTAAGAAGAAACTATGGTAGTTTGAAGGGTTAATTGAGATAGTTCGAATCCTGTTAGTTGCTGGAGGCCCTTCTTAAGCTGATTATAATCGTCTAATTGTTGCTAGAATATCATGAGAACGATGTCACCGGTACTGAATGGGTAAAAATTAGACGGGCAAAAAATGGGATCTAGAAATTGCCAGTTTTATGGTTACATAAATTTGATAATTACTTTATTGACTAAAGAGTTATAGATTATGTTTAAACAATTCCTACAATCGGTTATTTTTGTGGCCATCTGACTACTTTCATCCGAATGAAGTTGTATATAATTGGAAAGCATACAGATCAAGATAAAATACACACAACAAATATTTGTTCGTTAATATGCTCTATTGCTAGTGCCATAATGGGCAACACAGTTTTATTGTTAACCCCTTGAGAATCATGGCGGATTTTGACAGTTTAATCTGGCTTTCATTAGAGGATCTTATGCAGATTAGGGAGTGTATAAAGAAGTCAAAAAGTTGATCGGGACAATTTTTACCCTTTTAACTCCCTCGGATCCATCCTAAGCTGTATAAAATCGTCTAATGAAAGCCAGAACAAATGCCAAAACGTGTCATGATCCTCAATGGGATAACAATATATAAGTACCTGTATGTCATGTTAGTACAGCTACTTTAAACATCTTCGAGCAATTATTAATGGATATGAATGCCTACTGAGGGAAGGTGTGGTCGAGCGGTCTTGCTACGGGACTGGGAATCTGAAGGTCCTGAGTTCAAATCACGATGTGTCAATGGGAAGATATTGTTGGGATGGTACTCGCGCTGTAGTTGGCTTTAGTGCATCACCAACTAGCCCATCGACACGCCACACAAATACTCTTACTGTTTCCAATAAATTAGCAATGTATGAAATGTCCATATTCAAAATATACCATGGAGGTAGTGCCTAGTCAGTAAGCATCTCAACAGGCAGCGTATGAGAGAGAGAGGTGTCCGATATTGTCAGATGAGACAGAATTGCTACGAATTGTTACAAAGTGCCAACGGCAGACCTAAAGCACAGACACGAAATGGTACGAAGTACTGGGAATTGCTACGATTACTGTGTAATTCAAATTTTAGCAGGCTATGATGACGTTTGATGTACTAATATTACCTACAGTGCACCTAAGAATACCTAAGAACTAGTATGAAACCCTAAGAACAGCTAGGAAGACTCAAGATGTGCTACAAAATTATACTCTGCAACACTATAACAAAATTGTCAGGAACATTTCTCCACCCAGTCCTACTTCTGCCTGTGACCATACAACATCTACCTGCATTCCTCTATGGTGTACGCAACCGACCTGCCATATTGTTCCCTGAATTGCAATTGTGGAGGTTGGAATGCGACTTGCAAAGGGAGATTATAGAGTGGGAATTGGCCCTATGCCTTGAGTTAACAAAGGAGAAAAAGAAAAAAATGCCAAAGAAGAAGAGTATATTGGATTAAGCCTAGGCTACTCCGACGACCTTCCTTTTAAATATTGAGAACCTTAAGAAGGAACTTGCCAAGGAAGAAAGAACAAGTTTCCATGTTTATGTGAGGATGGACCCTGACATGTACAAGGAGCTACTGCGAAGGGTGAATTGAGAAGGAAAACACGTTCTTCTGGAAGGTCTTAGAGCCTGGGTTTAGGCTAACAATTGCACTATAGTACTCGGCAGCAGGAAACAGTTATAAGAGTCTCCAGTATAGTTTCTGAGTGGCGCACAACACCATCTCCAAGATAATTCCTGAAACTTGCAAAGCAGTAACAGAGGAGTACTTTGGGGGATTCTCTCATGCCCCAAAACACCAAAACAATTGACAAAACTGGCGTCCCGGTACTCCACGAGATGGAATTTCCACCATGATTTAGACCCTCTGTACGGCAAATATGTGGCAATCAGGTGCCCTATACATTGTGGCTCGCTACACTACAACTACAATGGCTTCCACACTATAGTCCTAATGGCCTTGGTGGATGCTGACTATAAAATCCTGTACGCAGATGTTGGTGCCCCTGGTTGTTCATCGGATGGAGGAGTGTTTTATGCAACTGCACTCAGGGAGGCTTGGAGGAGAAATGTGTTGGCCTACCTGAACCAGAACCTCTTCCTAATGGCGACCAACCTATCCATGCTTCTTGATTGAGGATGATGCCTTCCCACTGAGCCCCTGGATAATGAAACCACACCTGCACTGCTACGTGAGCAGAGAATAGCGTATATTCAACTACAACTATCAAGATCACAGAGCATAGTTGAGAATGTATTTTTAATATTGTGGTAGCGCATTATAGCCCGCCTTAGGTGGTTTGTAGCGCATCTTAACACAAGAGGTTAGTGGTTAAGAATGGTGTCCTACCTATAATGAAAGCAATATAGTGGTGAATGTATTTATATAGGTGTTTCATAAAAAGAGTAACGCCATCATAGTACTAAACCCCTCATGATCAAAATGTGTTTTGACACTTTATCATGGCTATTACTAGAAGATTTTATACAGTTTAGGAAGGATCCGAGGGAATTATGTGGGTACAGACTATCTCAACTAATCCTCTGACTTCCATAAACTCTTCCTTATCTAAATGGTTTAACACCATTGGTTTTGGGATTTTAAAACGGTCGCCCCTTTAGTTTGGCGATTTTAAGACACTTTGTGCCATTTAGGTGTCGACTTTTTCATGGCGATCAATAGCGACCTTGTAATTTAGGAGGAACCGCAAAACAAATGTCTACCAAAAAAAAAGAAGAGAAAAATACAAATTTATCTCGAAGGGGGGTTGGGTGGTTATTTTGTTGAAGTTGATGGAGGTCTAGAGAGCAAAGTAAAAACCTTTGCTTAAAGTTATCTAAAACACCTTTATCCACATGTTATAGCAGATATTCCAAATGAAAGAAAAGAAGAGCAATATACAAAGCTGACACCAAAAGTAGCATGTTATAATTGCCTTAACCTCGAGAAGCATTATTTGTCGTGTTAAGTATCGGAAAACATTTCCGCCCACACCATGTGTGTGTGTGTGTGTGTGTGTGTGTGTGTCCGCATTTTTCACTTTACACTGTCTATGCAATGTATGTTATTAACAAATATTCTGCAGAACTTCTATACCTCACTCCCTAAGGACAGTTGGCACCACATTCATTGCTATACATGTATCATTCCTATATATCCTATTTTGTTCAGATTTCTAGCTCAAGTAGGAAACATTTTATATCAGCCATTTAAACTGCCAGAATATTTAAGCGGAAGTTTGTTTTCATTATGTTAGCCCCATTACTTTTCAAAATGTAAGACTTTCGCCCTTATCTTTGTCAATATATAATATATATTGCGTCATTCAGGTGTCGATTTATTTTCCTGGCGAGTGATATCAAGCCTGTAATTTAGGAGGAACAGAACAAAGGGTCGCTCTACTGGTGATCTTTCATATCTTACTAACTCTTGCTCATCCTCCTTTCGGGACTTCGGTGAGGCATTTTATATTGCACTAAACATATCGAAAGTCTTCGGTAGAGTTTGGCACAATTCTTTAATTTCTGAACTACCCTCCTTCGGTTTGTATTCCTCCATCTGTGCCTTTGTCATTAATTTATTTTCCAGCCATTCCATGGCTGCGGTTGTGGACGGCCATCGCTCACCTCCTCATCCTATCAACTCCGATGTTCCTCAGGGCTCGGTCGAACTCCCATTTTATTTCTAATTTTCATAAACGATATTTTCAATTGTACCTCCAGTCCCATCCATTCATACGCAGACGACTCTACCTTACACTACCCAATTAGTTTTCCTGAACGCCCCAACCAGCAATCCCTCGAAAACAAATGTAATGAAGCCATGCAACACTTATCTTCTGATCTAACTACTATTTCCAATTGAGGCAGAGAAAACCTTGTTGTCTTTTAATGCTTCCAAAACCCAATGTCTTCATCTTACTACTTGTCGGATACTACTTGTCGGGAACTCCCAGATGACTTTCAAACTCTGTGTGCCCAGGCATTTTGGCTCAAATGTCCCTTGATTTTGACCCTGTCACTCTTTCAACTCTGGGGAAGGCAGCCGCTACACTCAGTTCTGCCTTTTGTCTCTCTCACTCACATAGAAAAACAAATATAATACAGTTTTGTTTTGTTATTGGTTCCCGAGGTAAGGACTCCCATGCTTAAGTCACACATTAATCTTTCCACATTCACCGCTTTTTTTAACCACGCATACTTTGATAATTACCTTTATTTGCTGTAGAGGTATAGTCAAAAAGTCAACTCGCCAAAATTAAGATATTGATGCCTCACTCATGCAATTTACCGTACTTGCAATCTATATATTGATGCCACTCATGTTTAACCTCTTCACCATCATTACGTAATTTTCATCATATTCTGGTTCCCATTAGATGATTTTCTGTAACTTATAATCTACCTCTAGGACTCAACATAGTTAATGTGAGCTCAATAAACCCTCTGAATAACATAGTGTTTTTTTAGCTGTAGAAAATCGTCTAATTTAGCCGAATAAAAGAGAAAACATGCATCGTAGTACTGAAGGGGTTAAATTACTTTCCGATGAGTATAAATTACCTCCTGTGTCTTGAACACGTAGGTTAAAACAATTAGCGGAAGGACCCGGAGAGACATAATAATCAGTGGTTAACCCCTTCTGTATCGGCAACGTCTGTTCAATGTTATTGTAGCTGCTAATAGAAGAGTTTATTTAGTTTAAAAAGGTCCACCATCAATCAACAGGCTTCTAACTATATAACTTAACCCTCTTTGCTACCACACATCCTTCTTAAACTACTTTCCTCTGAGGATTAACTGCCTCTTACGACTTGAACACGTAGGTTAGCGAAAGGACCCGAACAGACATAATAATTAGCGTTTATCGGGTGAATCTCGGTACACCAATACAGTGCACCATTACCATTCCGGAATGACCACCCAGGGTACCGCAGATGGTTATAGCCATGAGCTAATTATCAGTTTATAACACAGGAGGATAACATTCACTTGCCATAAACTAAGTCTATTGTTTTCCGGCTGGCGGTAGATTGCCATGTTCCCATCCTGGTTATTCACTTATTACGAAGATTACTGGTGAGGGCTGGTCCTGTCCAGAGTGAGGTTTGGTATCCTCTACCCAACCTTAGCCATCTCTGTCTGTCTCTTTTCCTGTACTACTTTTCCTAGTTCGGGGGCGGGTGGCTAGGAATCCTCCTCCAAGTGTAAAATTCACCTACTAGACGAGACAGAGAAAGAGGCGGGGGAACGTGAAAGTAGTCTCGAACCCTAAGAATTGGAACTTTAAATGGTGTTTCTATTCGGGCTCTCTCTTCAGTCGGCCACCCCCAGCTATGGGGTATGTGACTGAGCATACTGTATACATACATATATACATACATACATACATGCATACAAACAATAAGAACATTGTACAGCGAACTATGATGTTAATGATTGCAAACTTGGCCTTAATACGACGCAGATATATAGGAAATTCATATTTTTCATTAAGTATCGATAAATCAGCTGCGTAGGGATTCAATTTACCGTCAGATGAAATAAAACCGACTATAATTAGCAGGTTCAACAAAGCGATTGTATAACCACTTCAGCACCATGACACCTTTTAACCTCTGATTCTGGCTAAAATGAGATGATTATATGCGGTTTAAGAAGGACCTATGTTATTAAGACGGTTTATTGAGATCGTATTTACCCATTTCAATCGTATAGGTATATTATAAACTAAAGACAATTATCTAATGGTAACCAGAACATTATGAACATTAAGTAATGGCAGTGAAGGGGTTAAAGGCTAAGCTAAATAGACATCCCCTTTCCATAATCTGATATACTTGTTTGGAAAAAGATCTCCTCTGTTGCCAGTGAAAACTAATATCACATCCTTCGCTACATAATGTTCACTAACAAGGAAACTGGACTCACTCTCGAACCAAACACTTGTAAAAGCACCCCAACACAGAAGAGGAACAAACTAAGATCATTCAAGTGAGGTGATTCGAGCAAAGAAGTTTGCAAGAACACTTCACAATAAACCAAAACATCATGACAACAACAAAAACACAACACACATTTATTCCCTCACTAAAATCTCAACGAAGATACAAAACAATTTATTCCGTAACCCATTCTGTACCGGAGACGTCTTCTTAATTTTATTCTAACTATATTTAGACGATTTTATTCAGCTTAGGAAAGACGTCTACCAATTAATAGTTAAAAAGTGTCTCAAACAATCCTTTTAGCTACCATATATATTTCCTAAGTTTAATAAAATCGTCTAAATGTAGCATAAACCAAATAAAGAAGACGTCGCCGGTACAGAAGGGGTTAACTCAAATATCACGATATCATCAACAGCACAGACAATTGAATCAATCTGACAAACAAAACTCAAAGTCAAAGTGCAGTCATCAACTCCACACCAATTGAATATCCATAACCTGGCAAAGCACAAAACTTGAATACCTTTATCTGCGATACATAGACATAATGAAACACGCTCCCTAACAATAAAAACATTACAAACATTACAGGAACACAAATTTATTTATCTCCAACAACACACAAAATATAATGGCATCTACTAAAAATACATAATATTGTGGGTTATTTTAAAACCTCTGACCTCATTTATTTGTCAATATTAAAACCTTTCGTGCCACTTAGGTGTCGATATTTTTCTGGCAAGCGATAGCGACCCCGTAATGTAGGAGGAACCGGCTGGCACATTTTTCGGTAGAAACATTTATCTAGGATGGGGATCTTGGGGATGTTTTCTTAAGCCACCACAAACACCATTATCATCACCACAAATACTATGCAACTTAGAATCACTACCACCAATACATTACAAAAATCGTTGTCTTTAACACTACACAATCAGATTAAGCATCTTTGCCAAAATTGCTACCAAACACCATGAACACACTAACACTCCAGAAAATATATGGTAACACACAATACCAAAGACCCACAACCACCAGCAGCATACAGCACAAAATAACCACCATCACCTAACAAACACATTAACCCCTTCTGTACCGGCGACGTCTTCTTATTCTTATTCTAGCTATATCTAGACGATTTTGTGCCATTTAGGAAGGATCTATGGTACTAAAAAGAGTAAAGTGAGATAGCTCGAAGCCTGCAAGATATTGATGGAGGGCCTTTTGAAACTGAATAAAATATTGTATTAAAATCCAATATAAAGTTAAAAGGACGGCACCGGTACTGGAATGGTTAAGGGGAAGTATCGTTTGTTTTTCTGAACCCCCTTCTCCGTTATGTTTAGCCCCATTAATGTTCAAATTGTAAGAGTTTCGCCCGTTTTTGTATTAATATTATGACCTTTCGTGCCATTTAAGTGTCGATTTTTTTCCTGGCGAGCGATAGCGAGCTTGTAATATAAGAGGAACCTTTGGCCTGGACATTGTTCTACCGAAAAATGTACACATATATCTGGGATAGGGTCTTGGGATAGAGGTCTAGAGAGCAAACTAATACAAATCATTATATAGGCCTATACCGGTAATAATAAAACATACTCATAACTACACAATAAATAAGATAACTTCCCCTTAAGCAGTAACAGTGCCACCAACAACAAAACATCGCCGGGAATATATTACAAACCAGAATCACAACCATCAACAACACAAACATCTAATCGATCTAAGTACAGTCGTCAGGATTAATTCGTTGCATTTCCCCTGGACTAGGCGTTAGTAGCATTGCACGGTGGAGGGGTATCCCCTCTACCTCCTTTCCTTGTTGGTTCCATACCCCCACCTAAACCCTCCATGTTCTCTCCGACCCCAGAACTACACCCATCCTCCCTTCTCTCGCTCTCACCCAGCTACTTCTGAACCTCACCAATTGCATGTATTCTGAATAACTAATGAAGGAATGCAATGTATCATAGGTAGAGTTAAGTATGAGCTTTATTAAATTTGAAAGCAAGAGAGAGAGAGAGGGGGGGGGGGGGGAGGGAATGTTCGACGAAAACCTTACATATGATTCGAGTGATTCATACTGATACATTTAGGCCTACCATTGAAACCTGAAAGCTTCATACCGATTCACTGATGGTTTAATACTGTTGAACTATCATACTCTAATAAAGCTGCCAAACTAACCCACGCGAAGTTGTATTTCCTTTTCATCGTTGTATAATGGCTCAGGCTCGGCTACATATCAAGCTTGCGACAACGAGGACCGTCTGTGTCAATTCCTCGATGAGTCTCTCCCATCAATAAACACACAAAGTAAACCATTCAATTATTTTGAATTATTTCTTTGTATATAATTATTTAATACTAATATAACTACTTATTAGCACCGTATACAAGAACTAAACATTTGTTTAATGATTCTCTCCACAAATCTCACTGCTTCCAGACAATTCAGGATGACTCATTAAGTGTAAACAGCCAATTTGCCAATACATGCTATGAACTATTGCCGAGAATGTGCCCCGTGAGTCGGCCATGTGACTGCATTACGTTAATTCAACACTCTTAACATATCTATCTACCCAATCATTAGGCCATATTGCTTTCCAATTGGCCATCATGTAAAATTACTCTATATAAACGGGACACGAACTACCCTCGGTAAAATATTACTTGACTTAAACAGGCTAAATAATCCAGAAGGGTTGATAACCAATATACATTATATGCCATATTTTCACTAACTACCCCTCGGGCACTCTTACGCTCATCTATCTATTAGGGTGGGTCTTCTTTAAAGTTCCCATGCCCTCAACACTTACGTTCACCCATACATTTGGGAAGGACTTATTCATTTTGTTACCTGACCCCTAAAACCTTGC
The DNA here is from genome assembly GCA_032716605.1 of Paralithodes platypus. NCBI lineage: Eukaryota > Metazoa > Arthropoda > Malacostraca > Decapoda > Lithodidae > Paralithodes > Paralithodes platypus. The sequence goes on from CM064554.1 coordinate 33,899,494, forward strand.
CATAAGGTTCCTCTGTTTTATCAGGTATCTTGTGTGGTAACCAAGTTAAGGGGGGCGTCCGCTATGGCTATGTAGCAATATGGGTTGAAACATAGCAAATTGTGTTAAATACTCCCTGAGTAACGGCAAGACGTAGAGTATCTACTCCACATAATACTATTGAAAGCTTCACGCCTATTCAAGCTTATTCTCTTGAGATAACTTTAAAGATAATTTGAATTCACACCTGTTAAGAATAATTACTTAATAACTATATAACGCCCATTTATTATATTCCAGACAAACTACAAGTTATAATATTGAACTGACCCATAATAATTCTACTACAATACCACTCTGTATAACAGTTTCGTATATAACCAAATAATCTCATTATACCTTTATTATATAATTATATGTGTGTATTTCTACCCCTCATACCTGGTATATCCATATCAGTATACAGTAACGTTAACCCTACTAGTAACGGTAGTAATTAGCAGCTTCAGGTTAGGTTTCGTTTATTTCATATTTTTAATGTGCAAAAGATGGTGGTCAAGAGACGTGTGTGAAATACTTCATTCCTTCATCAGGTGTTCAGAATAAATTTAATCGGTGAGGTGCCAGAAGTAGCTCCTAGCTGGGTAAGAGCGAGAGAAGGGAGGGTGGGTGTAGTTCTGGGGTCGGAGAGCAAATGAGTGGGTTTAGGTGGGGGTATGGAACCAACAAGGAAAGGGGGTAGAGGGGATACCTCTCTACCGTGCAGTGCTACTAACAGGGAAAATGAAACTAATTAATCCTGACGACTGTACCTAACTATCTATATATTTATCTGTATGTGTGTCTGTCTATTTCTAAACGCCTCAATCCCCCGGGGTGGTGGTCACGAATTAATCGCGTACATGCTCCTCTGTCAACCATCAACCGGCGCCCCTCCTTCCCTTCCACATTATCTTCAAATCCGCCCATATCATTCTCAGTCGACATCTTCTTCTATGTCCTTCCACTTCACTTGCATGTACACATTAACCCTTGTCTAGCGGGGCCGAACTTAAGTCGGTCTAGAGAAGAAGGACAATGTGGCGGGAACCGATTTAAGGCGGTGTGTAATTTTGAGCAATATTTGGCTCTGAGAGAGAGACGAGCAGTGGGAGGAGCGTAGGTCGGCTCTGACCGTTCGGCACGGCTCCCGCACGACAACTGACGTCGCCTCCACACACATCCACACTCACTGCCTCGCTACACAGGGAATTATGTAAGGAAATTACCGTATTTTAGCGATTTTGCCCTTCGGTTGCACGATCGTTGCAAGAGAACGCGTGGTCATAGAAGGATGGTTCTGGTGTCATTGGAAAGCTCAATTATCGCCCTTTCAGGGATACATAATTGTATTACGCTCTGGCTCTTGTTTATGCATGAAAAAGAGCACGGAAACAAGGTCGTTTAGGGTAAAACCAGCCGCTTGGCGGGTAGTAGAAGTTACTGACGGGCCCGCTCGTAAGGCGTAGGCTTTATTTATTCATTGATTTATTTTTTGTATATGTTTTGTGTTTCCTACCTTCATCAACTTAAGTAAGCATTCCCAAGTTCCTCCTCCTAGATAAATTTGTACTTTTTTTGTTAGAAAAACGTCCCGGCCGAAGGCCAGTTCCTCATATATTACAGACTCGATTTCGCTCGCCATGAAAAACTTAATTATACGAAAGGTATTAATATTAACAAAGAAATGTGGCGAAAAGTCTTAAAATCACCAAACTAATGGACCAAACGTTATAAAACATGAAAAGTAATGGAGCTAAACCTGAGGGAGAAGGGGGCCACAGAAAACAACTCCCTTAAAATATTCTCACACTCTCCATACGCTCCACTCGACCAACAATGGTGTTACTCTTCACACTCTCCAGCACATCTACATCCACACAATGCACAAATCCAACCTTTCATCTTCTCTCAGTATTCTTTGGAACTCTTAAGCTGCTACAAACTCTGTGTGTCCAGAAATCTTTACACTAACGTACCTTGATTTTGGCTTTCTGTAAGTGTTTCAGCTTTGGGAGTTTGTCTTTTGTCCTTTTTTCTCCTTCATTCACGTAGGAAAAAAGAAAACCCTAAATCGTTCTTGTATATCCTCATATGTTTGCCTATCTCTCCATGTGACACAAACACACATCAAGTTACTACTTTTAACCCTTTTCACTCTTGATTTATGTTATTCCAAGAACGTCCATACTTCACTCCTGTACATCAATGTCGCGATCACCAAATTATCATGCTGTGACTTCTTTAATTCCATGCTCACCTCCCTATTCCTTGTCATTGCTTTCAGCATACATTATTATTTAAAACAAACGATAGTAATAATAATAATAATAATAATAAAATAATGATAATTATAATGAATAATGTATTGTCATGTAAAAGTACATAAAACTTGCTTCACAGACAATAGGAAAAAGAAGCCATTCATACATTATGTTCAACATACAACCTAATCCCACACAAGTAAAGCAAAATCTCAAGTGCAACAGTTACACATATGTGCTGCTTGCAAATGTTCTTAATGTCCATTCAATATTTGTATACTAATAGGTACGAAGGATCTTGAATACCTTGATGTTTCACATATAATGACCTCAGCAGCCTTCCAGAGGAAAACCTTTGATAATTATCATTACAATGATGTAGGTCATGTTGAATTACCTCACATCTCTGGATAGTTGTTTTATCATAAATTTAAAAAAAGTGGGATGATGTTCTAAAGTACGAGTTTCCTACAATCCTTCATTATTTTACATACAATCCTCCTCCCCCAGAGAGAGAGAAAGAGAGAGAGTATGTGTGTGTGTGTGTGAAGAGAAAAGGAGAACATTACTGATGTTGAGTGGTACTTGAAAAGTAGACATAATGGATAAAAAACACCATCTGAGGAAGAGCACTTTATTGACAACTTTTCGCAGATAGCTTCATCAGTGACCTGATGAAGCTATCTGCGAAAAGTTGTCAATAAAGTGCTCTTCCTCAGATGGTGTTTTTTATCGAACATTACTGATATATGGAAAAGTACCTTTTGAAGGTCATCACCAGTTAAATTAGACTATCTTACCAGTTACCTCTTATAGATCCAGGACTATTATAAGCTTTTACGGGAGGATGGTTGTATTGTTTTGAAGGTCATCACCAGTTAAATTAGACTATCTTACCAGTTACCTCTTATAGATCCAGGACTATTATAAGCTTTTACGGGAGGATGGTTGCATTGTTTTTATTTTATTTTATTTTGTCTGACCCCCTGTTTCCATCATGTTTAGCCCCGATAGTTTTCAAATTTTAAGACGTCCGGGCCATTAGTTTGCCGATTTTAAAATCTTTCACCCCATTTAGTTGTCAATATTAAGACCTTTCGTGCCAATTAGGTGTGGATTTTGTCCTGGTTAATAATAGCAAATCTGTAATTTAGGAGGAACCGGCCTTTGGCCGGGATATATTTCTACCGAAAAGTGTACACATTTATCTAGAAAGGGGAATTTGGGGATGTTTTTCTAAGGTTGGTGGAGGTCTAGGTAGGAACTTCAAAAAATAATACATACACAAATCGAACAATAAATGAACCCTTCCCCCTTAATGATATTCAGTCTGTTGGTGGATCCATTAAGATCAGCTCTAAGTCTCCTTGACTGTTAAGCTCTGTTCGGATGTGGAGTGGCAGGTTCATATCAGTCTGTTGATGGATCCATTAAGATCAGCTCTAAGTCTCCTTGACTGTTAAGCTCTGTTCGGATGTGAAGTGGCAGGTTCATATCAGTCAACTGGACTATCTGATAGTGATAGTGTTGATGATGATGGTCTAGATAGTCGTGATGATGGTAGTGGTGATTGTGAGGATTATAATGGACTATCTGACGGGTGTACTGTTGGTGATGATGGTCAAGATAGTCGTGATGATGGTAGTGGTGATTGTGAGGATTATAATTGACTAAATGATAGGTATATTGTTGATGATGATGGTCAAGATAGTCATGATGATGTTAATGGTATTTGTGAGGATTATACTGGACTATCTGACGGGTATACTGTTGGTGATGATGGTCAAGATAGTCGTGATGATGGTAGTGGTGATTGTGAGGATTATAATTGACTAAATGATGGGTATATTGTTGATGATGATGGTCAAGATAGTCATGATGATGTTAATGGTATTTGTGAGGATTATACTGGACTATCTGACGGGTATACTGTTGGTGATGATGGTCAAGATAGTCGTGATGATGGTAGTGGTGATTGTGAGGATTATAATTGACTAAATGATGGGTATATTGTTGATGATGATGGTCAAGATAGTCATGATGATGTTAATGGTAATTGTGAGGATTATAATGGACTATCTGACGGGTATACTGTTGGTGATGATGGTCAAGATAGTCGTGATGATGGTAGTGGTGATTGTGAGGATTATAATGGACTATCTGACGGGTATACTGTTGGTGATGATGGTCAAGATAGTCGTGATGATGGTAGTGGTGATTGTGAGGATTATAATGGACTATCTGATAGGTATACTGTTGGTGAAGATGGTCAAGATAGTCATGATGATGGTAGTGGTGAGTGTGAGGATTATAATGGACTATCTGATGGGTATACTGTTGATGATAATGGTCAAGATAGTCGTGATGATGGTAGAGTCTGTTTAATTTCAGCTGAGCGTAAATTGCCATGTCCTTATCTTCATTACCCATCAAACTTAAGAAAACATCCTCAGTATCCCTCTTTCAGATGTATTTGTACATATTTTGGTAGAAAAATATTCCGGCCGATGGCGGGTCCCTCCTTGGTTACAGTTCGCTATCGCTCGGCAGTAAAAAAATTTACACCTACATGAAAAATCTTAATATTGACAAAGAAGTGAGGCGAAAGATCTTCTATCTATCTATTGCCAGATGCCTTACTCCCCTTATTAGGGGTGGCCATAGACAAAATGCCCCCAAGCAAACCTATCCCCTGTAAGAGGGACAACCCCTGCCAGTTTACTGATGGACTTAAAGGATTGACCACTCAATTTAGGGTCCGTCTGACTCTGAGGCCTTTTATGTATTTTTTAGCACTATTTTTCTACAGTGGTGTGCGGCTAATCCATCTACTAACCTGCTTCACCCTAAGATAGCAGTACTGATTTGTATAAGGTTTACTCCCTTAGACAGGTTGCCGACCAAGGCTGACGAGTCCCATCCACCCGGATTTTTATAAGATCTTAAAATCACCAAATTATTGGGCGAACGTCTTATAATCTCAAAACTAATGGGGCTAAACGTAAGGGAGAAGGGGGCCAAAACCCCAACCCTCCCCTCTTATATGTAATATAGATCCTGTTACATGTTTAACTCTGATAACCGAGACAATTTTTCTAGTAGTTTGAAGTTCAGTGTATTGCCAGTATCACACGAGCGCTTTTTCCCTCAACATTCATCCTAAACACTGGTCTGGCAGCTTATGAGGTCAACTATCTATGTCTGTCACCTACCTTAATCTACCTTCAGTATAGGTTACGATACCAGTACAAAAGATCCCGGGAATGTTGCCAGAAAAAAGTTGATCATCGAATGTTGACTAAAAAAGCTCTCGTGTGATACTGGCGATACACTGAACTTCAAATAGTTTCTTTGCTTCAAATCAGATCATTGCTCTGCTAAAGTCAAATGTCCTAAATCTTAAAGTTTGTTTTTTATTAAGCCGAACTTTACGCCATCCCAACCGCAATTAATGCAGAGGAGTCAATATTTACCCATTTGATTGTTCAACCATAATTCATTTAATTGTGAATGAAAACAAACATATTTATATCGTTTGTAGAAAGTCTAAATGGTTTCCATTATTCCCTAATGAACAAATTCAGTTATTTGTAACTTAAATACATTAGGGGAGGTGTGGTGGAGTGGTCATGCCACTGGATTGGTAATCCAATGGACCCGGGTTCAAATCCCGATATGTCAATGGGAAGATATTATTGGGATTGAATTTGTGCTGTACCTAGCATCAGTGCATTACCACAAAGTCCACCGAAATGCCAAAAAAATACCGTCATTGTTCCCTGATTATACAACACTGTATGCATATTCCCATATTCAAAATATGTTACAGGGGGACAATGCCTAGTGAGTTCACTGCTCAATAGGTGGCGTTCTGAGAGTGAGGGTCTGAGTCTGGAGGGTGAGACGGTGAAGCACTTGAACGAAGCAACCAGCCGCTTCAGAGATGGAGCTGCTTCGAGCCATGATGGATGCTTCACATGTCTCACTCCCCAGACTGGAACAAGACCTCACGGGCTTCACCGTGTTGATCGGTGGAATGTACAGGCTCTTAGCCTATGCCCGAGAGGGAGTAGTTGGAATATAGAAACAAATAAAAAATAAAATAAAAATGAGATAAATAATTATGCATATATGCATTTTACCATACATTATATACATACTATACTCATACTATGAACTGTGTTCTCCATCCTATTTACTCAACATAACATTCCCCATCCAATACATTCTATATTACGTTCCCCATCCTATTCACTCTGCATTATGTTTCGCATCAAATGCATTATACAAAATGTTCGTAACTAACTCTCACTATTCCCACTCTTATAAAGGGTGTCTCGAAATAGACATGCCAAACTTCAGGATATTTATATACAGATTATTCTAAGCACAAAATATTTTGTAACAAAATTCTAAATCTCAACCGTTTAACAGGTATTGAAGTTTGTATATAGTGTCCTTCCCGACATCGCTGTAATGGACTCTTCCATATCACAAAGTTTCCAGCAAGCCCAAAGTAAGCTAATATGTATATAACATTTGTTAAACTTACATGATTATAATATACTGATAATATTATGGTAAACTAATATTGGTTAGATGGGGGTGTTGTAAGCTCTAGGACAGCTAAGGCTGCCTTATGGGGAAATACTTAAGAACATGCCATTTTTAACAGACTATAATCTCCATAACAGGTATAATTTGGAATTTTGCTTATATAATATTTTATGCAGAGAATACTTTTCCTAACCTATTCCTGAAATTTGACATGTCTATCTCTGGACACCCTGTATACTCTGGACCAAATAGCTCATTTAAATCTACATTATTTTAGTAATCTAAACTTGTACCCTATTTTTATTCATTTATACCCATTTAACTCTCCACTATTAAATTCCTTTATATAAGCACCCAATGCGCCATCTAATTCAGCATATTGTTTCACATGCCATAAACTCTGCCACTCGAGGTAAAGCTACTGCCAAATGTTTGTGAGCTCTTGCAAACTTCTTTATGCAAATAAATCCATTGATAATGATGTTCAGGTCAAATCAGCTATATAATAATTAATACATAATTACATATTATATATTTATTAATTAATAAATAGTGATTTTATTCTGAACATCAATCAAAATGGATATATATCCGCTCTACATGCGCCTCTTCCTCTACATGACTGAAGCTCGTTAGCCCGGTCATCATCTGACGCTCCGATACAATCAAAACATTTATATAATTCCTTTAATACTTCTTTTCTTTAAAGCACGTGTAGAAGCATATAATCCATTACCTTTTCTCTCGTAGCCTAACTTCTTCATTACATGAGGTCCACCTTTTAGTCAGTTAATATGACAGCTGTCTTGTGTGTGATTATATTATTTGTGGAACCTTTTCAATCCTTAGACTTCATTCCTCAACCCTAAGATGAATAATTCATTGTTCGGTGGTAGGCAAAGTAATGAAAGAATACGTTCCCGGGTTGGTTTATTAGGGTTACTTTTTGTGATTCCTAAAGACCAACACACTTCCCCCACCTCCACCAACCCTCCCTTCCACCCTGCGTCACCTTTACAGGGTTAAGCACCAGAACCCATGCAGGACCCATAACTTACATATACTGTATATCTATTTAATATGTGTATACTTTCCTCCCTAAACCTCCATGAAACTTAATAACACAAGCCCCAGACCCCCCTTCAAAATAAATGTATATATTTTTCGGTAGAAATATATTCCGGCCGATCCCTCCTTACAGGCTCGCTTTAGCTCGCCAAAAAAAATGAACTTAGATGGCACGAAAAGTCTTAGTATTGAAAAAAATGGGGTGAAAGGTCTTAAAATCGCCAAAATAAAGGGCGTTCGAACGTCTTAAATTCAGAAAACTAAAGGGCTAAACGTGAGGAAGAGTGGGAACAGAAACAAACAAAACTATCTCTCCTTTTAAGGAGACCGTCCGCCATGTTTTTCAAAATGGTCTAATCATTTTCACATTTATACAGGCGATAGATACCACTTCTTGGAACAACATATCCACAAATTAATCAAATCGGACCAATTTTTGTTTCGCTATCTCTGATTTTTTAATTCTTGCAAATTTGCTAACCGCTATAAGAAGTTTATTTTTGGTCCAATTTTAATAAGTAGGAGATCATTGGAAAGAGGAGGAAAAATGCAATAACAATTTGTGACAGATTGTTGATACACCCTACAGTTTTGCCGCTAATCATTTGTTTTGTTTTTGAAAGTTTTGAAAGGTTGCAAGCCTCCTGTCAAAATTTGTATTGGCGTATCAAAAATAATTCACAAATGTTATTGAATTTGTTCTCCTCTTTCCAATGATATCTTACTTATTAAAATTATACCAAAAATAAACTGTTTATAGGGAACAATGCTAAACTAACTATAGTTTTGAGAAAAAGGCGAAAAACTAAATGTTTCCATTACCCAACGATTCCTCTCTCAAATGACGATCTATTGTAATTGTTTGCTCTTGATGGATTTGATACATGCTCTGGCACTAACATCCAGTGTAATTTACTAAGTCTAAGTCAATCTTTTTGTGGGTAGATTGTAGGCACCAATCGAACATGGCTATACCCAAGAGAGGCTGTAGGCATTTGATAAGGAATCTCTGGAACTCCGGTTTCATTTGTTTGGCCTCTCTTGCTGATTCCCTTTGTGCCTCACTTACACAGAGTAGTCCAGCATGCTCTCACAAACACCTCCTCCTATCTACTTCACTACACTTAACCCTCTCCGACATATGACGCAATTTTGAGCCTATTAGGGATACTTTAAAGCCTTTATTACCATCAGGGTTTTTTACAAACCTTTATTTTAGTTACTTCAACCTCTGCAGTTGTCTTTGAGTTAGATGTGGGCAGAAAACTAATTTTGGAGAGGTAATTATAAGAGTGAGAGAACTCTATTTCTTATTGCTAATCTGGCAACCTCTGCGTCATATATGTCTGAAGGGGTTAACATGCACACCACACGTCCTCCATCAAAATTATTTAAAAAAATTATGAACACAGGCCCAGCCTCGGAGTCCCTAGAGGGGGGGGGGGGGGGGGGGGCATAAATACCCCCACTCATGCCCGACCTTCCCCTGACGACCCCTCTAAATGCTCTGGACCATGGCCTGTCACTCTTACTATCAACTTTTGCAATATTTGCGTCCTTTCCTTTAATTTTCACTCTTTCGAACACCATCTCTCCTCCTCCAAACCTGATCTTATTTTCCTCACCGAAACCCAGGTATCTGAGACAACTTCCAGCAGCCCCTTCTCTGTATCCTCCTACTTTCTCTACTTTCCTAGTTTCAAAGCCAAAGGCGGATGTTGAGCATACGTGCACAACTAACTCACTTGCTCTCGTGTTCCCGATTTCGACTCCTCTGAATTCTCAACTTTATGGCTCAAACTATCCTGTCATTCTCTTACTAAATATTTCTGTGCTGTCTCTCTTTCCCCTAACTCTACCGACTTTCCCAAATTCTTCGACTATCTAAACTCTAAAGTGGAACACATTCTATACATCTCTCCCGTCTCTGAAATCTCCATCTTAGGAGATTTCAACGTTCAGCACCGCCAATGGCTCTCCTCTCACACTGCTGACCAACCTGGTGAACAAGCCTACGACTTTTCTATCATAAATGACTTAGAGCAGCTGGTCCAGCAACCCACCCGTATCCCGGATCGCTTCGGAGATCAGCCCAACATTCTTGACTTATTTCTGACTTCTAACCCTTCTTCTTATACTGTCAATCTTTTCTCTCCTTTGGGTTCCTCTGACCATAAACTTATCTCCGTCACCTGTCCTATCTCTTCAGTACGGCCATCCAATCCTCCCAGCCGGCGGCGCTTGTGGCACTTTGGCGCTGCCGACTGGGAGGCTCTCCGGCAGTACTTCTTTGATTTCCCATGGAATGACTTCTGCTTCCGTAGCCAGGAACCCTCAGAGAGTGCTGAACGCATTACTGAGGTAATCCTCTCTGGCATGGAAGCGTACATTCCACTTTCTTTCTCTCAGGCTAATGCAAACAAATCTTGGGTTACTCACGTTTGTCCTGCTGTCCACAACAAAGAGGATGCATTCAAACGGTACCGATGCCTTAAAACTCAAGAATCTCATTCTTCCCAAGTTTCTGCCCGGAATCAAGCCAAATCTGTTCTTCGAATTGCCAAGCACTCTTTCATCAACAATAAATGCACTGAACTATCCAACTCTAGCTCTTCTCAAGCTTTCTGGTATCTAGCCAAAAACCTCTCCAACAACTTTTCTTCCTCGTATTTTCCTCCCCTTTTCCACTCTGATGGCACTACCATCACTTTTTCCTCTGACAAAGCTGAACTCTTTGCTCAAAATTTTTGCTACAAACTCTACCTTGGATGATTCCGGTCTTATTCCTCACTCTCCACCCCCCTCTCTCCTACTTATGCCTAATATCCTAATCTCTTCTAAGGATGTACTTTCTACCATCTCTGGGCTTAACCCTCGTGGCCCGGGCTACCTTTCCTAAGGACGTTGTTGAGATCCGGGCGATCTGGCCGAAAAACGTCTAGGCCTAGGCTACTGTATCTTTGTTATTTTAACTGCTAGAAATTTCCCACGCATCTATAAACGTAGTGCGGTTTCCAATCTGTAGACTGGTGTTGAGTAGAGCTCTGTAAGTCAACTGGTTCAGTTGTGATGATGATTTCAGTGGAGCGAATTTTTCCGCGATGTTGACAATATCGGAGCTTTTCAGACACTAATTTCGTCTGATGTCACAACAATAACATTGATCCGGCGTCTCCTTATTGTTTTCGGATGTGCGGTGATGCAACGATCGCCTTTGTTTACATGGGTCGGACGCACGGCGTTCAGACCAAGCTGAATAGGCTTTCAAGCTTACAGATTTTAACAGGACACCCGGGTTCCTGCCCATCTGCCGTAGTGTCATTTTAACATGCTGCCCGGGCCAGGAGGGTTAATACAAAGAAAGCGTACGGTCTGGACGGTGTTCCTCCTGTTGTACTAAAAAACTGTGCTTCCGTGCTGACCCCCTGCCTAGGCAAGCTCTTTCGTCTCCGTCTCTCCTCTAACGTCTTTCCTTCTTGCTGGAAGTTTGCTCTCATTCAACCTGTCCCAAAGAAGGTTGACCGCTCTCAACCCTCCAATTATTGTCCAATTGCTCTCATCTCTTGTATCGCTAAATTTTTGAAGCTATTCTTGCTTTCAAATTTCTTAAGCATTTTTCTTCTCATAATCTGCTCTCAGATCGCCAGTATGGTTTCCTTAAGGGTCGCTCTACTGGTGATCTTCTTTCATATTTACTAACTCTTGGTCATCCAACTTTCAGGACGTCGGTGAGACTTTTCTGTTGCTCTAGACATATCGAAAGCCTTCGATAGAGTCTGGCACAAATCTTTAATTTGCAAACTGCCCTCCTTCGGTTTCTGTCCCTCCATCTGTGCCCTTGTCTCTAATTTCCTTTCCGGCCGTTCCATAGCTGCAATTGTGGACGACCATTGCTCATTTCTTCATCCTATCAACTCCGGTGTTCCTCAGGGTTCTGTTCTATATCCTATTCTCTTTCTAATTTTCATAAATTACCTTCTCAACTGTAAATCCAGTCCCATCCATTTTTAAGCAGACGACTCTACCTTACATCACTCAATTAGTTTTCCAGAACGTCCCAGCCAGCAGTCCCTCAAATACAAACGTAATGAACCCATAAAATACTTATCTTCTGATCTAGTTACTATTCCCAATTGGGGTAGTGAAAACCTTGCTGCATTTAATGCTTCCAAAACTCAATTATTCGATCTTACTACCCGTCTGGAACCTCCTGAGGACTATCCCTTATTCTTCAACAATACAAAAATCAACCCTTCATCTTCTCTCAACGTTCTCAGTTTCTCCTTTTCTTCTGCTCTCACATGGAAGGACCATATTACCAGTCTCGCTAAGGCAGCCTCCCAGAAGCTGGGTGTGCTCAACCGCCTCAAGGGGTTCTTTACCACTGCGCAGCTTCTTGCTCTGTACAGGGGCACAGTGCATCCTTGTATTGAGTATTGTTCACATATGTGAGGGGGATCCTCTCACACCGCACTCCTAGACAAAATAGAAAGGAAAGCCTTGCGTATCATTAACTCCCGTCCACTCACCAACTCTCTGCAATCTCTCTTTCTTCGCCGCAATGTTGCATCTCTCGCTATTCTATCGCTACTATAATAATCAGTGTTCCTCGGAGCTTTCCCAGTGTATACCACCTCCTCTACGTAGGGTACGTAGTACCCGTCTTGCAACCCAATCCCACCCCTACTCTATGCAACTCTCCAACCCAAGAGTGAAACGCTATTCTCAGACTTTCTTCTATTCAACTGCTGAGCTCTGGAACTCTCTCCCAGAATCAGTCTTTCCCTCTTCCTATGACTTAAATTGCTTCAAACTCTGTGTGTCCAGGCATTTTAGCTCGAACGTCCCCTGATTTTGGCCCTGTCACTCTTTCAAATCTCGGGGAGGCACTCGCTGCAGGCAGTTATGCCTGTTGTCTCCCTCATCACATAGAAAAAAAAAAAAAAAAAAAACATTTCGCCCACAAAAAGCAAACACACAGCTTTCAAAATCACGTAACAGCCCATGAATTCAATGGCTTCACCTATTTATGTAATTATACTATAACTACCTCGATTGATTTCTGGATGAACTTGCTTTTCAATATATAGTACATACATAGATTTGTAGTTGATGTTTAAAAAAATATAGGCATAAATTAGTTTCCCGAGATATACTTCTATAATTAGAAATAAGAGGAGTCTACAAATTCGTATGGGTGACTGTACAACCGTCTGCAATGAAAAGTGGTGCAAATTCGATTAACATATTTCAGGCACATGTGTGTGTATGTGCGCGTTGTGTATTAATTGGTACAAAAGAGAATTAAACAAGTTTTTGAGGACGTTCTTCTTTTTGTTTTACATGTAAGTGAAACTATCCACAACAATCTTAACCTAGCCATACCTAGCTAACGTAATCTATCTTACTTAACCTAACCTACCATATTGTTAAAGAGTTGTTATATATTGTTTGTACAATGATTACACTTGATCTGTCGGCTCAATCTATTTTTCACATAAAGCTACACATATGACATTTAACATTTGTACCCATCGACCCACCAATATTTACACACAAACTCAAACATTGTAAGGTCAGCCTACATTTGTCATATTAATTGAAATGTACATCATTCTTTTATCATGTTCATCCACTAGATTTTAAAGTGTGAAATGGCAGCTCATCGGGCTGCCATTCTTTAAATAATTAATGTATTATTATTATTATTATTATTATTATTATTATTACTACACACACACACACACGCGCATACCAACACACACACACACACTCACACACGCACACCAACATACGTAACCAGGTAATTGTAAGGAATCTCCGCCGTTGATAACTTCTTGTGGAAACTCCTGCCACAACTTCCAGAATGGCTTGACAACAACATGATCTCTCTCTCTCTCTCGTTTTCGCTTATGGGTTTGTGTGGTGTATGAGTTTGCGTGGATTATGTGTTTGTGGAGTGTTTCGCTTGTGGGTTTGTGTGGTGTATGAGTTTGCGTGGATTATGTGTTTGTGGAGTGTTTCGCTTGTGGGTTTGTGTGGTGTATGAGTTTGCGTGGATTATGTGTTTGTAGAGTGTTTCGCTTGTGGGTTTGTGTGGTGTATGAGTTTGCGTGGATTATGTGTTTGTGGAGTGTTTCCTCTGGCAGCAAGGCTTCAGAATGATGTATGCATGCATGTAACATATCACCAACAATATAAATATTATTGCATATTACACAGTCGCTTGTAACATATATAACCCCTTCAGCACCATTACCTATGATTCTGGCGTAGATTAGATTATTGTATGCAGCTTAAGAAGGACCTATGTTATTACGAGGGTTTATTGATATATCAATTTTTTAGTCGTTTAGGTAGATTATAAACTAAAGAAAATCGTCTAAAGGTACCCAGACTATGATGACAATTGCGTATGGGTGATATACGATTAGAAGATATAATGGAACAACACACCAACACGTTTATAACGTAGTTTTGTTTATTTGAAAGGTTGCATTTCCAAACTACTGTTATTGCCACCTGTACCCCCCCCCCCCCTACCATTCAGCTATTCCTGCAATTTTAAAGACCCTTGCAACAACATTCCAGTGCAGTTGCCATAAAAACTTCCGTTGTACATTGCAAGGTAGGGAGTTGTTGCAATTGGTTATCATAATGTTTCGTTCGGGTCATGGCTATCATAATTGGCGTGTGTGAGTGTGTGTGTATTTACAGCTATGCAGGCTGTTTACTATTATTATTAATATTATTTTGTTAGTATTATTATTAGTCGCGGGTTTGGTTCAAGATATTTGTCTAGTTGAAGTTTAAAAGACTCAACGGTGCTGCAGTCTATAACGTCTCGAGGGAGCCCATTCCACAAGTTAGCAACTCGATTGAAGAAAACAACCTTAGATTCGTGTGAGTTAAAAAAAAATCCAATAATGTTGCAACCGTTTCCCCGCATGTAATTAGATTGTTCGATAGTGAAGTACTTACTACAGTTCATATTGTCGATGCCTTTGATAATTTTGAACACTTGAATTAAGTTGCCTCTTAATCTGCATTGGGTTAAAGGAAATATATTTAATTATCTAAGACGCTTCTCATATGGTTTGTTCTTTAGGCTAGGTATCATTTTGGTAACTCTATGTTGAACTCGTTCTAGCTTGTCTATATATTTTTGGTAATAAGGGCACCAGGATTGAACGCAGTATTCCAGAAGAGGGCGGACTAAGGAATTGTGAAGAGTTATGATAACTTCTTTGGCTTTATGCTCAAATGACCTGCCTATAAAGCCAATTATTTTGTTTGCCTTCTTCTGAACATTGTTGACTCAATTTTAGGTTACTCGATATTGTTACTCCCAGATCGGTTTCTTTGTCTATAGTCTTAACCTGAGTGCCATTCATCGAATAGTTTGCTTTCTCATTTCGGTATCCGATATGTATTACTTTACATTTATCCACATTGAAACTCATTTGCCAAATTTGGGCCAAACATGACAGCTTATCTAGATTGTGTTTCATATCGTCAACTTGCTCTTTCGAGAGTACGCTATTTGCAATTTTGTTAACGTCAGCAAACTTTGAGATTGTACACTGTACAGGTGAGACCCTCATCTATGTCGTTGATGTAAATTAGAAAGAGATATGGTGCTAGTACAGATTCCTAGGGTATCCTACTACTTACATTGGTCCATTTAGATGCCTTACCGTTTATGACCACTCTTTGCTTTCTGTCGCTGAGCCAATTTTCTATCTATTTAAATACACTGTATTGTATTCCATGCGCTTTTAGTTTTGCAGTAAACGTTTGTGGGGAACATTGTCAAAGGCCTTTTGAAAATCAAGGTATATAATATCTACAGATTTATTCTCATCATAGAGGTTGAGGATATCATGGAAGAAGTCTAAGAGATTTGTTAAGTAGGAACATTTGTTACAAAAGCTGTGCTGAATATCTTTAAGTATGTTATTTTCCTCTAAGTGATTTACGAGCCTGTCTCTTATGACTGTTTATAGCGTTTTACATACAACTGAGGTTAACCTTTAAACAGTGAAGCTATGATATTTGAAATGTCCTGCCAGGCGAAGGTATTTTGGTTCATTCCTGATGAATATTGTAATTTTACCATAAATATAATTATTACATATTTATATGCACCTATTTTACGTTTAATATGAAGATATTAACATGCAACAGCAATAAAACAAGCGGGAATAGTATTGGGGGATGAAAAAGACTTATTATTTGCCGACCGATCGTATCAGGAGGGGAGAGCCGGTGCAACGTATATCCTCTCTCTCTCACTTCCCGATCAATACTGACGTCTTGAAGATTAAGTCTCTCTGTTGCTAGTATCTCTAACTGCCTCCCTTGTTACCCTGGGACCGTGGTCTGAAAACTTGTGCCAAAAATTACCCGATAAATGGGGGAATAAGAGGAAAAATAGGTGATAATTGATGGGGGGGGGGAAACGGAGGGGAAGGGGTGGGGGGGGACACATGTGGAGGAGTGATAGAAGGTATGGAGAGGAATTATCTCATTTAATCACATATTGCTTTGTTTTCAGTGCCAGTGGGGTGTTTTGAAAGGCATTTTTTATAAAAAAATAACTAACTCTCACTCTTTCTCTCACACCTTGACCAATAAACGAACGATGAGAATTAATCCTTTCAGTTCCGGGGACGTATTATATATTTTAATTCAGCAGTATTTATATAATTTTATTAAGCTTAGCAAGGATATATGGTCGCTAAAAGAATACATTGGATAGTTTGTAGCCTTTAAAGGGGTAGATGTCCTTCTTAACCCGTTGAGACCCAGCGTCGCACGTGTTGCGTCGGCAGTCTTTGATCACCAACTCCCAGCAACGCATCACGTGCGTCCGACATATAAAAAACACTTACGTGGCTCGTAAGGTAGGAAATGGCGGGAGAATAGGAGGGGGCGGTACCGTAGTGTGTGGGGGAGCCGGGCCAGTAGGTGTGAGCGGGCCGAGACAGCCGCGCGGCTGGTGGTGGTGGGCTTAGTGGGGATAGTTTACACCCCTAGTTTACCGCCACTTTGAACCTTCATTACTCCGGTCGTATGGGAGCTAGAGGCTTGAGATTTATGTGAGATACTCCTTAGGATGTATGCCGTACAATGCCATACTCAGTTTTTACCCTAGTGCTCCCGGGCGGGTGGTCATGCGGGGGAGACGAACTATTGAAACCCCCCCCCCGCCCCCCAAATGACCGAAATGAGTTTTTTTTTATTTGTGTGTTCATTTCTCACCATTCTCTTTCATTTTGGCTCAACACATTTTTTTGAAGCTCCCCCCCCCCCAACCCCCCCCAAAAAAAAATGTCAGAGGTGATTTTTTGTTTTCATTTCTCATCCTTGTCTTCCATTTTAGCAAACAAAAAAAATAAGTGAAAATGGCTTGGGACTGGGGTGAACAAAATATTATAACTAGCCGGGGCTCAACGGGTTAAGCTAGAATAATATCGCCTAATCATTGCCAGAATAAAATAAAAGGATGACACCGGTACTGAGTAATGAGTTAAAATAAAAGGATGACACCGGTACTGAGTAATGAGTTAAAATTAATATTACCTCTTCCCTCACCACCTCCCAATAACAAAGACAATGACCTGTTATTGACTTAACCAGCTATTACAAATAGGGGGGTAGCGATATATGTTTCTAATTGTGAATACTTGGCAATACTATGAAGTAAAGATATAATTGGCTCATAGATTTCCTTGCTAGACATCCGCCAAGCTTTAAAAAAAAAAAATAATAATTGTTGGTAGAAAATGTCTCGGCCGAAAACCTATTCCTTCTAAAATAACAGGCTCGCTATCGCTCGTCAGGAAAAAACGACACTCAAATGACAGGAGAGGTTCTAATGTCTTAAAATGTCAAAACTAATCGGGCTAATCATTAGGGTGAAGTGAATTCAGATGAAGCAGATACCTCCCCCTTAACCCCTTCATCACCATTACGCAATTTTCATTATAATCTGGTTACCATTAGACGATTTACTTTAGCATATAGTATACCTCTGTCTCACATGGGTAAATGCGATCTCTATTAACCCTCTCAATAACATAGGTCTTTCTTAAACTGCAAAATATCGTCTAATTTTAGCCAGAATCAAAGGTATAAAAACGTCACCGGTAGAGAAGGGGTTAAGGGAAAACACTCTCCGCCAAGCAGAACAGAAAATCGTGAGTGCAATTGATTCGGGAAGGTATTGATTATGGCGAGTTGATATGGTTATTGATTATGGCGAGTTGATATGGTTATTGATTATGGCGAGTTGATATGGTTATTGATTATGGCGAGTTGATATGGGTATTGATTATGGCGAGTTGATATGGTTATTGATTATGGCGAGTTGATATGGTTATTGATTATGGCGAGTTGATATGGTTATTGATTATGGCGAGTTGATATGGTTATTGATTATGGCGAGTTGATATGGTTATTGATTATGGCGAGTTGATATGGTTATTGATTATGGCGAGTTGATATGGTTTGATTATGGCGAGTTGATATGGTTATTGATTATGGCGAGTTGATATGGTTATTGATTATGGCGAGTTGATATGGGTATTGATTATGGCGAGTTGATATGGTTATTGATTATGGCGAGTTGATATGGTTATTGATTATGGCGAGTTGATATGGGTATTGATTATGGCGAGTTGATATGGTTATTGTTTATGGCGAGTTGATATGGTTATTGATTATGGCGAGTTGATATGGGTATTGATTATGGCGAGTTGATATGGTTATTGATTATGGCGAGTTGATATGGTTATTGATTATGGCGTTGATATGGTTATTGATAATGGCGAGTTGATATGGTTATTGATTATGGCGAGTTGATATGGTTATTGATTATGGCGAGTTGATATGGTTATTGATTATGGCGAGTTGATATGGTTATTGATTATGGCGAGTTGATATGGTTATTGATTATGGCGAGTTGATATGGTTATTGATTATGGCGAGTTGATATGGTTATTGATTATGGCGAGTTGATATGGTTATTGATTATGGCGAGTTGATATGGTTATTGATTATGGCGAGTTGATATGGTTATTGATTATGGCGAGTTGATATGGTTATTGATTATGGCGAGTTCATATGGTTATTGATTATGGCGAGTTGATATGGTTATTGATTATGGCGAGTTGATATGGTTATTGATTATGGCGAGTTGATATGGTTATTGATTATGGCGAGTTCATATGGTTATTGATTATGGCGAGTTGATATGGTTATTGATTATGGCGAGTTGATATGGTTATTGATTATGGCGAGTTCATATGGTTATTGATTATGGCGAGTTGATATGGTTATTGATTATGGCGAGTTGATATGGTTATTGATTATGGCGAGTTCATATGGTTATTTAGGAATTGTTTATCAGTACAGTACCAGTGTTATCCTTTTAATGTTATGCTGGCTACTGTTAGACGATTTTGTTCAGTTTAAGAAGGGCCTCTCCCAATTAAAAGGCTTCGACCTAGTTGAATTAATCCTTTTTACGACCATAGATCCTTCTTAAGCTGCACAAAATCGTCTAAATATAGCTAGAATAAAATTAAATACGTCGCCGGTTCAGAAAGGGTAAATAATTATACGTTACAATTATATTCAAATAATATCTAAAGCTAATGCAGAACTCCATTAATGGCGTCAATCCGATTGCATTATTAATCTTATATTAGAATCGCCCTTAGGTTATCATTAGGATAGGTTCAACCAACCCATTTTAAAGGGGTTGGTTGAGATAGTTTGAAACATTATTATAGCAATATGTCCTTCTCTAAGCCGAATTAAATCGTCTAATAGTTTCCAGAATATGATGAAAAGGACGTCCCTGGTACTGAATGGGTTAAGCACATACTATTATACATGAGTCTTACAAACTTATCATAACCTTCTAAACTTATTTAACTACCACAGATCCTTCCTATGCTGCATAATATAGTCCAAATATGGCTAGAATAAAATGTAACACGTCGCTGGTACTCAAAGGGTTAATGATAATGTCGGACACCACCACACCATGTCAGAATTGTTCGCCCGTTTCTTGACTCGTCGGTCAGGGAAATTGGACAATGGATTACAACGTGTGATTGGAGAGACGTAATGATGAGTGTTGATGCAGATGAAGCAGCGGAACGACTGGAGCGACTACAGATGCAACAATACGAGACCTGCTTTCCTGAAAGAACACAGTGTATACGGCAGGACAACAAGCCTTGGATTACAACTAGAATTTTGAAATTAATGGAAGACAGGCGTCGAGTGTACAGTATAACAGAGGAAGGATGGATGAGTGGAGGCATTTACACCAACGAACGAAACAAGAAATCAAGCGTGCGAAGAAACAAACTGCAACAAAGATAGAACAACACAACATTAATTCAAGTAATTTTTCTAAAGGGCTTAAATTCGTGATAGGTAGTAAGAGGAAGGGTGTTAGAATACCATTTCTAGACCACCTGAGTGATGACAGTGCGAGCGAAGAAATTAGAAATAATTTTACAAATATATGTACACATTATCCTCCCGTTAATCCCGTACAGTTGCCAAGTTATTTACCGATAAATGAGGTACCAATATTAGACAGAGTACTGTAAATGTTTACAAAGCTATTTTAAAAATTAATACCAATATGGCGGATTTAAGGAAGATAAGTTTACTCTAGGCTATCTAAGACATATAAAATATAAATTAATAATAATACCGGGAGTGTAACTCACTATTAAAATCACCATAGAATATTGCAGTTAGGCAAGGTGGTGCTGATGGATGGTAGGCAAATGCCTACCAATCGAACACCATTGGATGTTTACCTCAAGGTGACCACATGGGTGCACCTGAACAAATAATGAATAAATAAGGTTGAAGAAAGTTAAATCATGATAATAAGGCTTAGCTGTCAGTCGGTCTGTCTGTAGGATGAAGTTAAGTTTAAGTTAATGATGAAAGCTGGATGAAACCGGAACCAGGATCGCGGCGAACTAAGAAGTGTTGATGTTGCCTCGATGATAGACAAAAGCGCTCTGCCGCGGTGCGCCACAATCCGAGACGTCATCGTCTTACGCTACGAATCAAGCGGCTACTGCTAAGTTTGTAGCGGATGTCTAGCGGTAAATATCGCACCGCTTTTATAATATTACGGCATGGTTTATATGATAAATCATATATGCATTCCTAGACACTTAAATACTATACTTTCGTATAATAAGCCTTATTTAACTTATTAAGCTTACATACTGTACAAACTGTATTTAGGGTATGATACATAGACAATGTAGGTTATACCACTGACTATCGTGAATCCACGATAACCAATAAGGCTTCACCACCAAACTCACTACCTAAAAGACTGTTAAAATAGTTTTCCTATGAAATCAGTATCCCATTAACTTTTGTATTCAACCTGTGTTTGGAAACTGGATTATTTCCCCTGTTAAAAACGTGCAACGATTACAGCCCTGCAGATGGTCAAAGTAGTTACACAGTTAGGAGAGTTACGACCTTTATCACTCACACCTGATCTAGGAAAAAATCCTTGAGGGCTTTGTAGCGGAAATGGTTTTAGAAGATATCAGACCCAATATCGACTCTGCCAATATGGAGATCTGAAAGGAAGCTCGACCACACATTACATGATCCATTTATTAGACACATTATTGAAAGGGATAGATAAACCTAAACAAATTGCACAAATTGTTCTGGTTGATTATAAAAAAAACTTTGAGTATATAGACCACACAGTAGCAATTCGTGACCTCTTTCTCTTGGGTTGCCGTCCATTACTTTTATCATTCATATCAAGCTTCCTATCAGATCGCCAGCACAGGGTACGCTATCGGGACACGATATCCCTGTACGATTACATCACATGTGGGGTACCACAAGGGACCCGGCTGGGACCTATAATATTGTTAGAGCCTGTAATGCAAATATTCGTATGAAGTATGTAGACGATCGCACATTAGCCGAAATTGTTGATACAAAAGATACAATCAAATTCGAGATGCAAACCAAGTTAGATGAACTTACACATGAATGCATTGCAGTTAAAATTACGCCTAATCCCCTTAAATGTGCGGTTATGATTGTATCGCCCCCAAAAAGGCCCATTGTGTACCCCCAGCTGCAGTTGAATGAAAGTAATATACCCATTGTGCACAGTTGTAAATTGTTAGGATTATGCATAAACTCAGACCTAACTTGGACAGACCATGTCAATTATATGGCATCAAAAGTAAACAAATGTATGTTCATCTTATATAGGGCACGTCAGTTTGGATTCAATGTAAACACAAGTTTAGCATTGTATAATTGGTTTATTAGAACTTCGTTAGAATATGCTGCACCGGTTTGGCATCCTGGATTAACCCAGGCACAACACAAACAAAAAGAGAAAATATAGAACAGGTGTTTTAGGGTCATTCTTGGCAACCAATATGTAAGTTACGACACAGCATTAATAACTTTAAAAACACAATCCTTGTATCTCAGGAGAGAAGAACCAACTGTTAGATTTGGACAAAACTTATTAAAATCAGACAAGCACAGACATTTCTTGCCACAGAATATGTACAATATACATCGTAGGGACACTAGAAGGGGTAGGCAATTGTTACAGGACTGAAAGGTACAAGCACTCTAGTATACCATATATACAGTAGTATCCAAACTAAAGTTGTTGCCAAATGAATGATGAAATGACGTTAAGAATGATATTGACAATGATTTGTAATCAAATATATTTTATAATAATATTAAATTTCTTTGACATTAGCCTATATCATAGTATATGGGGCATAATTTATTTAGAAATAAAATAATACTTTTAAAGTCTGATTTGTAAGCCAAGACACAATGTTATAATGTATGTATCATATGTACTATATGACTTTCTTGGACAACAAACCATTAATTATTATTATTATTATATTATTATTATAGTACGAACCTCAATCACTCAGGTGTGTTTGTGAAGGATGAACACCGTATCCACTCGACCATGAGCTCAAGGATACGGTGCCCAACTCTTACAAACATACATACCTAAGTGAGTGGGTTTCGAATCCTGGTCAGGATACTTATTACGTGTGTGTTGTGTGTACTCTCCTAATTGTACTCTCCTAATAATTGTAGTATACAGGATTTGAGCCCAAGCTCGTGTTGTCCGGTCTCTCTCTCTCTCTACATTTATCCAATTTTATTTTAATAGTTTGGATATTGGTTGCTCCCACCACCTCCATCTCCAACTTATTCCAACAAGCAATACTTCTATACGGGAAGCTGTCCTTTCTTACATTAGCCTTGCTTACAACTTTCCTCAACTTACATTCATGACCCCTGGTGTGTGTGCATGCGTGTGTTACGTTACGAGCGGGGTTCGGACCCATAACATAAAGAAACATTCCACTAAACACCACAAAACGAGGACTTATTATTTAGCCTCCCAAAATGCGGAAAATATGACTATCAGTTTCAGTCAAGAATAAGTGGTATGTTAAACTTCCACAAAACTAGCAACTCTCTTTGTAGTCACTAAAACCTTGGTAGGTGAAAAGATGTGGCAAGTTCATAAAATATCAGTTGATATCAAATGGCTGTTTTAGCCTAAAAACCCCAAAGTTATTCCTTTCTTATCACTCGTTCAGAATTAGTTATCTTTAGTTACTTTGACTTAGATTTATCCCAACAATCAAAATAATAATATATTAGCATATAAAGGTAAAATGTAAAGAGTATGTAAAATATAATTATAATTTATTTAAATTATCAATTATACACAAAAGTTACTTCTAGTGAAAATATCAAATTTGAGAAACATTGATGAGAAATAATAAAGAAACTCTTAAGAAAAATAATACATAGTTATATCAATAATAGTTATATAAATACCCTCCAAGAGAGTAAGTGAAAGCAATCAATAAACATAGAAAAATCCTAGGCGATACTTTAAAATGTAAAACTTGCAAACTAAACAAACCAAAATTGGGACAAGGACAATATAAAGTCAAATTAAATTATCAAAATCGCTATGTGGAAACAACGCTTACTAAAATGAAAATTATTAAATAAAAGAACACAATCCACCACATAGGGTGTACATTACTACATGAGCAAGTTAATCTGTTTCCCAAGCAAACTAATCGCACATATAACAACGCACTATCGTCACGTTAAAGGAAGTAGTCAAGTTTGGGACGTCCGGGACGTTCTGGCAAATTTTACTAAACTCTGCATGAATAAAGAAACTAAATGTTAAATGTCAAAATATTATTTAAAATCAAATTTGCAACATGACAAGACATTAACAATAGTACAAAATACAAATATTGATAAGATAACTATAAGATTACAAAATAATATATAAAATACAGTACAGCACTCACTAACGATAGTGCTATCGGGTAGGTACCTGTAAGCATAGCATGCTTCAAGTGACCCCTAACAATTACTACCCTACTAATAACCTACATTTATTGTACAAATAAACTAAGGAAATCGCAAAAGCAAGCAATTGATACTATCGACAATGAATAGATACAATTATAATGTAAAACTTGCAAAATAAACAAACTAAAACTGGGACGACACAAGATAAATGCAAAAGAACTGATCAAAATCGCTATGTGGAAACAACGCTTAATAAAATAAAATTTTGAAATAAAAGAACACAATCCACCACATAGGGTGTACACAATTACATGAGCAAGTCAATTTGTTTCCCAAGTAAACTGATCGCACATATAACAATGCACCTCGTCATGTTCAAGGAACTAGTCAATTTGGGTAGTATAATAATAAATAAAAATATTTGAAAATATGAAGAAGGCACAATAGATTTAAACAAATGAGTACTGTACTCTTTTAACAAGAACAATTAATTGTAAAAAAATAATAGTAACAATAGAAAAAATAAACATTTAATACATACAAAACTCATGGGGATTCTTTTACAAACGAACTCAGGGCAGGTCAGCTTAAGATGGTGGTGGATAATACACTACTTTGCCGTTACGGTACTTTCGACTTTTATACCCTTAGCGCACCTGGCTCTGATACAAACTTCTCTAACTGTATTAATCTCAACTCCTTATATACTTGCTGAATTAAAGTATTACTTTTACCAAGAACTCTATGATATATCTTTTAAACATTACTTATGATTAGAAAAGCCAAATACATTATTACCTAGTTATAATCAATATCATTCGTACGTCAGGCAACGAAGAAGAGCAAGGGGGTTGGAAGAAAGGGGGGGGAATGAATAGGGTTAAGAGTGTAGGACGATAGGGGGTAGAATGGAATGTGAACAAAAGGGGGGGTAGTCTGCACGAAGCCTCCCGAGACCACCTCACTAGTTATTGTACACTCTTGAACAAAAGTATCTTCCTATATGAAACTAAGCTGTCTACAGGTCTAATTAATTATACCGGGCTCATAACATTGCATACGATGTTCAATCATCAATAATTAAAGATCGTACCCACCATAACAAGCACAATACCTCAATTACAACCAGTGACACTTGAATGAAATAAAAATCCCTAACACCTCCCTCACAAAGAGATTTATAAGAGAAGCGAAACTAAATCTAAATCCTAATGCAATAATTTTAAACCTAATACCATACACCAAACCATAAACCAATACCAAAATCACATTAACAAACATAAAAATTATTGCTGGCAAAATAGCTCTAACAACTAAAATTGTTCTCATTCAGTTCCGGGACAACATGTCCGCGATAATATTGTTCTTTCCCTTTATGTGGTGAATTTCAAGGTTATATGGTTGCAATGCCAAGCACCATCTCATTAACCGCTGATTCGAGTTTTTCATTTTATACAAGAATTTCAGGGGGTTGTGATCAGTAAACACTTTCACGGGAAAATGTGAACCACTAAGATACACATTAAACTTATCCACTGCAAAGAGCAAGGCAAAACACTCTTTTTCAATAGTGCTGTAGTGTTTCTGATAAGGTTTGAGTTTACCGGATGCATAGCAAACTGGATGCAAAATCTCAGCATCACTGTACTGTAACAAAACTGCTCCTACACCAACATCACTAGCATCCACCTGAATTATGAACGGTTTATGAAACTGAGGAGACTTCAGAATAGGTGCATTGACTAATAGGCAACGAATCTTTGTGAATGAAGTTTGGCATTCTGTGGTCCACACAAATTTTCTCTTGGGACTAATCAAGTCTGTTAGGGGGGCAGAGAGGTCAGCGAAGTTGGGTACAAATCTCCGATAGTACCCAGCCATACCAAAGAAGCGCATTACTGCCTTGCGGTCCTGGGGAATAGGCAGTGTTGAAATGGCTTCGACTTTGGCAGAAATAGGGCTGACTTCCCCTTCTCCTACCACGTGACTCAGAAAGATTAGTTTGGCATGGCCGAACTCACTCTTGGCAAGGTTTACAGTGAGTCCCGCCCTGGCCAAGTTGGAGAAGAGACTGTAGCTGGTGAAGATGATCCTGCCAGGATTTCGTCGAGGTAGGATTGCACGCCCGAGAGGCCATCTGTCACCCGGTGGATTAGTCGCTGGAAGGTGGTGGGCGCATTCACCATACCAAAAGGCATGACGGTGTATTGGAATAGCCCGTCCGGGGTGACAAATGCAGACACTCTCTTGGCCCTCTCCGATAGTTTTATCTGGTAGTAACCCTTCAGCAGGTCAATCTTGGAGATGTACTTAGTTCCTCCCAAACGGTCCAACAGGTCGTCAATCCGTGGTAGAGGGTAGCAGTCCTGGCGAGTGAGTTGGTTTACCCGGCGATAATCCGTACACATCCTAAATGTGCCATCAGGTTTGCCCACGAGTAGGCATGGAGAGGCCCACTCGCTGTCGCTCCGTTCCACCAATCCATGGGCGAGTAGGAAGTCCACTTCCTGTGGAAGTGCCGCACGCTTCTCTGGATTGGCGCGGTAGGGATGTTGTTTGATGGGAGTGGCCCCCTCCGTCAGGACCACATCATGTTCCACCAGGGGACACTGCTGGGGAACGTCACCAAACAGCTGTGGAAACTCGGAAAGCAGGTACTCCAAGTCTTCACCTTGGTCAGACAACAAGTGCTGGAATTTTAAATGGGGGTTAGTCAAGAAGTCAGAGTTTTGCAATTTGTTATCAAGATGCAACTGGATGTCATTATGCTCCTTGATCTTTAGATCCTCTAGTTCACCTTCAAACTGTGCTACTGATTCAAAGTTTAATACCTTATCTGGATCTCTGCAGTGATAGGCTTTCAGCAGGTTAACATGTACTAGTCTTTCGGACTTCCTACGATCAGGAGTTTTTAAAACATAATTCACATTACTTGTTTTCTTAAGCACAACATATGGACCATGGTACTTGCTTTGTAGCGGCTTTTTAGGTATAGGCAGAAAGGCAAGCACTAGATCTCCTGGCTGAAATTCTCTGACAACTGTAGTCTTATCATACTGCACTTTCATTTTATCTTGAGATTTCTCTAAATTGTTCATAGCTAGTTCTACTGCAGATCTCAGTCTAGATTTAAATTGATGCACATAAGTGAGAAGATGTTTATTAGAGTTAGCATTGATCCAAGTATCTTTTAACACTTTCAAGGGACCTCTGACCTCATGACCAAATACTAGGGAAAATGGTGAAAATCCTAGAGAATCTTGTACCCTGCTTCTTACAGCATACAACACAAAATGGATACCCTCATCCCAGTCCGCATTGTTCTCTTCACAATATTTAGTGAGCATTGATTTGAGGGTCTGATGGAACCTTTCTAATGCCCCCTGGGACTGTGGGTGACTGGCAGTGGAATGGTACTGGTGTACTCCCAACTCTTCCATGGTTTGCTTGAAGAGCTGAGAGGTAAAGTTACTTCCTAAATCAGACTGTACCACATGGGGTATTCCATACTGGGTGAAAAATTTACTAAGTGCCTTTACTACATTCTTTGATGTTATACGCCTCAAGGGGAACACTTCTGGATACCTAGTGGTGGAACACATGACAGTCAACAAGTACTCATTTCCACTACAGGTTCTTGGCAAAGGTCCTACACATTCAATTATGATTTTACTGAACGGTTCATCCGTTACAGGGATGGGATTTAAGGGTGCAGGCTTGATGGGCTGGTTGAGTTTCCCAGCAAGTTGACACACATGACAAGTTTTACAGTAAGACTTCACAGATTGTTTCATCCTCGGCCAAAAGAAATCATTGAGAATTTTGTCATAAGTCTTGTTGACACCCAAATGTCCACCACTAAGGTCATGAGCAATGGAAATGATGTCTACTCTATACTTATGTGGCACAACTACTTGATGCACCTCCTGCCAGGGCTCATCAGCTGGCACATCGGGAGGTCTATTCTTGCGCATCAGGGTACCATTACTTATATAGAAGCATTGAGGATAGTTTCCTATATCTGACTCTTCCACAGCCCTATCAAAATATATTGCCAGTTCAGGGTCCTGCTTCTGAGCCTCTTTGAGAGTTTCAGAATCAATGGGAATCTTGCGAATATCCTCTGACTCTACATCAGGAAATAGGGAGGAAGTGTCTAGGTCAACACTATCAGGATCAACTTTGTCCTTCTTACTGTGGTGACCAGCCCCACTCCTAGTCACTACACATGAGGGAAACAAATTGGGATACTGACTTTCTAATTGCTTAGTGTTGTTATCAGAGGAGGGAGTATAGGTAACTATGGGGTCTGGTATCACTTTTCCACCGGCGATATCGTTGCCCATCAAAAAGTTCACTCCTTCTACAGGTAGGGAATCTTGAATCCCAACAGTAAAGTAACCACTAGCTAAATCAGTTTTTAGATACACCCTAGCCAAAGGAACAACAAGACACCCACTGACTCCCTGAATGAGTATACTCTGGCCCAGCAAACAGTCCTCAATACTGGGCACCAATCCTCTTACCAAGAGGCTATGAGAGGCTCCTGGGTCTCTCAAAACATGAATGGGATAGTCAGTGGAAGCGTCAGTAGAGGAAACTGATCCTGTGGAAAGAAAAGGTTGGAACTGGTTAGAACAGCTAGGTGGTATACTAGGGAAAACCTGGTTGTCAGAGCCATCAGAGTCAGAACATGCACTCAACACAGGTGGAGTAGGAGGGGATACTGCTACTCTATTTGGATGAAGTAAAAGGGAAGAGGCTAGAACAGCACTACTCCCTGGTTTATGAGTTTTCTTTTAACTTTAATTTGGGACACTCTCTGATAAAATGTCCAGGTTGTTTACAGTAAGCACAAACTAAGGGTCCAGGAGGTTTAATGGAAGAAAGAGAAGTTTTGTTAAATTCCTTTTTATCAGATCCATTGCCCCCAGAAGCTACCCTTGAAACTGGTTGGGAGACACCACCATAACCAGACCTACCACCAGTAAATTGGAAACTACCACCATCACGAGGACCAGCACCAGAATGTGGCCGGTTGTCAGGCCCTCACTGTCCTGTCCTGAAATAAGAATCGCCATGAGTTAATCGGTAATTTTCAGCCAAAATAGCCGCCCTGTCTACAGATTGCACCTCTCTCTTGGAGGTAAAGTTTTAAGGGGTAGGGGACTTTGCGGAGAAATTCTTCAAGCATAACTAGCTGGCACAACTGCTCAAAGGTTGTTACTTTACTGGCTCTCAACCAACTCAGAAACTTTCGCTCTTTTTCCTTTACAAATTCTAGATAGGTTTGTTTTTCACCTTTCTTCATATCCCTGAAACACTGACGATGAGTTTCAGGAACCTGATCATACACTGCTAAGACTGAAGTTTTAAGAGTTTCATAGGTCAAGGAGTCAATGGGGAGATTGGTGTAAACCTGCTTGGCTTTACCTATGAAAGCAGTCTGGGCTAGAAATGCCCACTGATCATTTGGCCACTTGAGTTGGTTGGCTGCCTTCTCAAAAAGGATGAAGAAATTCTCCGGGTCAGTCTCATCAAAACTAGGGACAAATTTCAAACTATGACCCTAATCAGAAAATGGTTTATTTGCAACCGAATCCCTTTGATTCCGGTTTTCTTCAGCTTTTAACTTTAACATGCGCTCATCGTGTTCTCTCTCACGTTGTTTCTCCTCACGCTCATGTTCAATATCACGCTGTTTTTGTTCAAACTCGTGCTGTTTTTGTTCAAACTCATACTGTCTTTGTTCACGCTCATGTTCAATTTCACGCTGTTTTTGTTCACACTAATGTTCAATTTCACGCTGTTTTTGTTCACGCTCATGTTCAATTTCACGCTGTTTTTGTTCACGCTCATGTTCAATTTCAAGCCTTCTCTGGTCTCTGTCAGATTTTGCATTCTCCAGCTCTAATAGTTTCACTTTCATCCATGCATCACTACCTCCTTCCTCTGCACACAACTGATATGCTGCCTCAGACAAAACACCAGTAGTTACCAGTTTCTCAATCACACTCCTAATCTCACCTTTGGTATTACTAGTTCTGTAAGGTACATCATACGATGTGGCTAAGGCAATCCAGTCTACTTTTCTGAGCTTCGACACAGACAAGGTGCTCAAGGAGGGGTCACTGACAAATTCACTAATTTTAAATTCCATGATTGAATGCTATGAACAATGGATGAACGAGAAAATGTTTGACTAATTAGGATGAGTGTGAAACACGAATAATTGGCATTAAAGAACGTAGAGGCTGACACAGCTCTCTCAACTCATAAACAGAACGAAACGAGATGGATGAGATGAGTATGCGATGTCCTAGCGAGGGACTTAATGTTTCACTAATGTTCTCAATTACTACCAAACGAGGGAAAGAAAGGAATACTGGTCACACGGCACCATGTTACGTTACGAGCGGGGTTCGAACCCATAACATAAAGAAACATTCCACTAAACACCACAAAACGAGGACTTATTATTTAGCCTCACAAAATGCGGAAAATATGACTATCAGTTTCAGTCAAGAATAAGTGGTATGTTAAACTTCCACAAAAACTAGCAACTCTCTTTGTAGTAACTAAAACCTTGGTAGGTGAAAAGATGTGGCAAGTTCATAAAATATCAGTTGATATCAAATGGCTGTTTTAGCCTAAAAAACCCCAAAGTTATTCCTTTCTTATCACTCGTTCAGAATTAGTTATCTTTAGTTACTTTGACTTAGATTTATCCCAACAATCAAAAGAATAATATATTAGCATATAAAGGTAAAATGTAAAGAGTATGTAAAATATAATTATAATTTATTTAAATGATTAATTATACACAAAAGTTACTTCTAGTGAAAATATCAAATTTGAGAAACATTGATGAGAAATAATAAAGAAACTCTTAAGAAAAATAATACATAGTTATATCAATAATAGTTATATAAATACCCTCCAAGAGAGTAAGTGAAAGCAATCAATAAACATAGACAAATCCTAGGCGATACTTATTCAACTCATGGTGATTCTTTTACAAACTAATTCAGGGCAGGTCAGCTTAAGATGGTGGTGGATAATACACTACTTTGCCGTTCAATCAGGGTTAGGGGGAAGTGGGGATAGGACAAGAAATAGTTGGATGAAGTGAATTGTAGCAGGAGAAAAAGGTTTCCAGGCTTGACTGGAACTGCCTGAGGGTTTTTCTGATTTTAGCTGCTGAAGAGACTGGTCAGGGCAAGGTCGACAGGGGCACATTCGGGGAGGCTCCTCGCTGGCACGGGTATCATCTGCCATGTCTGGTCGGGGGCGTGTGAGGCTGGGGTGATGGTGGTGAAGGTGATGGGTGGTGGTGGTGGTGGTGGTGAGTTTTTATGTCCTTGGGGAAGCCGCGTTTTAGAGGAGGAGTTTTTGGATTTTTTGCTGATTGTGGTGTTGGTGGCTGGGGCTTGGAAGTTGCAGCTGGTAAGGTCTCCTTTGCTACTGCTGGTGTTTTCTTCTTCTTCATTCTTTTGGCTTTGGGGCTCGCCATCTCAATGGTGGGCATGGAGGCTGCTTCTGCATGTTGTGCTAACTCAGGTGGTGGTGTAGTGGTTGCAGTCAAAGCCGTGATTTCTGAAGGTGGTGGGGGTGGTGGGGGGGCTCTCGACCTCCATAGGTGGTGCTGGAGTCTTGTCCTCTTCAGGGTTGCATTCTCCAGTGAAAAGGTCGATGAAGGGAGTCAGAGTCAGGACCTTCGGCTTGGTGGGTGCTGGTGGTGATGGTGCAGGCCCCTCTGAAGGTGGTGGTGGGCAGTTTTTCCTATTCAGAGGGCGAGGCAGGAGAAGTTTTGGAGCCGGTGTGTTCCTCTGCCTCGGTGTTCTCTGGTGGCTCCCTGGAAGGTTGGCTGGGATGAATATTATAGGGAGGTTGTTCTCCTTCAGGAGGGCGGGCAGAATCTGCTGCAGGAGGGAGGTGTCGTCTCCAGCCAGAGCCATAGCCGTCCTAATAACCACATCTATGATGGAAAAAGATGTGGTATTGGATTTTGGGCTCGGCCTGGTGGGTCTCCTGCTGGTTGACTCCTTCTGCCCCTCCTTCAGGAGGTCCCTGGCGTGAGTGGAGCCCTTGACAGCGGCGCCCTTTGGTCCCGTCACCTGTCTGGCTTCAGGACCTCTGGGAGCAGCCACTGCCACAAATTCCACCCTTTCTCCATCACCAAGGGAGGGCACAGCCTTAAGGGGGTTGTTTTTCTTGATGGCGCCCTTGTGGGTGAAGATGTCCTTGGTGCCGTCGTCAGGGGTGATGAAGCCGTACCCCTTCTTCACATTGAACCATTTTACAAGTCCAGCAAGGATGGGAGTTGCTGAACTCATGGTGAATGGTTGGTTGTGAGAGAGAGAGGTGAGGTAGGTGTGCTCAGGATGGGAGCTCAGAGCTGACTGTGTCTTTGCCGTTACGGTACTTTCGACTTTTATAACCTTAGCGCACCTGGCTCTGATACCAACTTCTCTAACTGTATTAATCTCAACTCCTTATATACTTGCTGAATTAAAGTATTACTTTTACCAAGAACTCTATGATATATCTTTTAAACATTACTTATGATTAGAAAAGCCAAATACATTATTACCTAGTTATAATCAATATCATTCGTACGTCAGGCAACGAAGAAGAGCAAGGGGGTTGGAAGAAAGGGGGGAGAATGAATAGGGTTACGAGTGTAGGACGATAGGGGGTAGAATGGAATGTGAACAAAAGGGGGGATAGTCTGCACGAAGCCTCCCGAGACCACCTCACTAGTTATTGTACACTCTTGAACAAAAGTATCTTCCTATATGAAACTAAGCTGTCTACAGGTCTAATTAATTATACCGGGCTCATAACATTGCATACGATGTTCAATCATCAATAATTAAAGATCGTACCCACCATAACAAGCACAATACCTCAATTACAACCAGTGACACTTGAATGAAATAGAAATCCCTAACATGTGTGTGTTTGTGTGTTTGTGTGTAGCGCAATTCATATTTCCATTTAGATTCTTGGAATGTATTTTTATTCGTGGAATTTTTAAACGTTAAATTAGCTAGTGGCCCAATACCTGTTTCGTAACATATTACCATGAAGAGAACATTTCTAATTGAATACTTATCTACATAGCATATGTTAATCTATGCACGATATGAGGTTTTGACACCCTATTAAAATGCTACTATCAAATCCGTGTTTACGCTTAGAAGAACAATAATAATTAAACTTGGAATAGGCATAACAATTAAAAAGTCTACAAACCGTCCCATCATTACTGTGTTCGTACACATTATTAATACAATATACAATTGCCACATGAGTTATGTTCCTCTCCGAGATCTTACATATATAAAATAATTGCGTATGATTAAATTAGGAGTGTAGTTTCTTATGCTGTGGTTAACTTATCTTAATAGCTAACTGATAATTAAGATAAGCCTTACTCGCAATATATTCATAGTATATTACTTTCATGCATAAGATCATGACGAGGAACATAACTCATGTGGTCAACTATATATTGCATTAATATTTGTACGAACAAAGTAATGATGAGTTGGTTTATAGTCTATGTAATCTCTGCCTTCATCCAAGTGTAATAAGTATTTATCTTCTCAGCGGAAACACACATTTGTATCTTAACATTTTACTGGGGTTTCAATTATATTAGTGTTATGCCGGGTTCCGATAATTAGTTCCCTTGATACAGTCTGTAAAACAATCCAATTCTGGTTTGATGGACTTAAATATACTTGACAGGAACGTACCGAGCAGGTTCTATATATAGTAAAAATAGTATTCAATAGTTCAATGTAGTACTCAATAACAACACAAGGAAGGACATATATAAAGGTTTTACTTAGTATGTATGGGAGAAGGATAATAATGAGGATCAGAATGAAGATCCTAGATAGCAACAGGATAAATATATTGTTCTTACTTCAGAACAAGTTACTGGCACTAGGGAAACTCAATAGTGAGAGTCTAGTGTTAAATCAAATCAAATGAGAAAGTATACATAAGGGTATGGTATTATACACATACATAAATATTAACCTTCAATGCAATAATGAATAAGAGTCTAATATCTTCCGTAACCACGAGAGACTTCAATGCGCTAGGCGGCTAGGTAATTATCCTAGCGCTACACCTGAGAGTTGAGGTTTTAAATATTGCCCCAAGGTTTGGGGGAGTCACACGTACGGCTCAGATGGAGTCTTAACGGTGACCATGTGAACTTGCCTTTAGGTCAGGTCACTGGGAAGGTCACTAGTTGGACTGTTCTATAGTCATCCTCCTATGAAATTAGCTACAAGGTGGAGTCCCTCGCCCTGTGTGGTGTTGTCAAATATTCAAAGCTTTAACAACAAATGTTAGTTTTTCAGGCTATTAACAAATTAATTTTAGCTTTTATGACTATATATATTATATTACAATGTTTAAAGGTTATGTGGTGTTAAGAAACATATCATTTTAAGGATATATAGAAGGAATTTATACAACATATGGCACGCTATTTAGAACATGTTGCCATTTTTCTGGGGACAGCTATAAATAGATCGAAGGAGTGGTATGATATGCGACGTTGCCAAGTAATGTCAATGCAGTTCTGTTGGCTACGCACGCACTCACACACACCCCTACAGATACACACACAAACACACACATACATACACAATCTCCAAAATGCAATATAGCACAATGTAATCCCATCAAAAGAGAGAGAGAGAGAGAGAGAGCTGGATACGAGTAATGGCAACGCTTTAAATGGCCTCAAACTACGACAACAACATCATCCAGGTCAGACGGTCACTAACCCTCATTCATAGCGCGACCACCATGGAAGGAAAAACTCGGAAAAGTTACTCTCATCTTCATAGCCAGGCAAGGTAGATGCTGTACAATGTAAATAGGTATATACAAATATAGCCTACCTATTATTTCGTTTCTGTAACTTTTATACAAGAATACCAATAACCCTTCCAGACATTAAAACGTCTTTTACATTTATTTCAAGTCTCCCTTCTAAATGTGGTGTTCCTTGGTTTCCCATTTTCTAAAATGTTTGTTTTGGTAGAAAAGTGGCAACACCGCACAGGGCGACCTTGACCTCCTTGGAGCTCATTTCAGTTGAGTTTGACTTTAGTGATAAATAGTTTTTCTAGTTAGTGCAACTATATTCTTAGGCGGAATGCGATGTTAATTAAAATTACAGGAAAGGTCTGAGATTATTATTTATAATTAATGAGAAGTATCAAAATAGCTCAAAAGGGCATTTATAACTTATCACGGAATTATATTACTTGAACATATGCTACGATAACAAACCAAGCTTAAGAATTTGTGTTTCTATATTTTTATTAGGTAAAGCAAAGTAATAACGTGAATTTAGTAAGAGTGAAAATGTGGTTTAATATGTATACTGGTTGGTATTGATTACTTCAACATGTAATCTTCAATCTTCGCAACTAAGACAACACACGAAGATAAACAAAATAACTAACTGAATTCCAATAGACTCAGACTTGAATGGACACTATAAATTAATCTTAAAAAGTTAGATCTGAACTGGTTAAACAGATATCGATCGATAGATCGCACTTAGTAATTAAATCGGCGCTAATGACGAAGTTTAGCTCATTGATATTTAAAGCAATATCAGACTCGCTTCTGAACGGGTTAACAGGGCGAGGGGAATAAAATGTACAGGTACAATTAGTACATGGACGTAGGCGACGAAGTCCTACTCATTGATACTTAAAAACAGGCAGTATCAGACTCAGGTCTGAACGGGTTAACAGATGTGAGGTGAATAAAATACACAGGCACAATTAGTGTATGGTGGATGAAAGTGAGACGAAACACAGAGGAAAGAATTCCTAAACACGGTATTCGAAATATCACAACATCAAGATTTACAAGCACATAAAAGCACGTCTATAAGATATATTTCATATGCGATTAATTAGCAAAAGATTAAATAAATTACACTATGCACTCGTTGCAAAATTGGGCGTAGGTTCTAGGTAAAGAGTGATTATAATACATTATTAAGCTAAATACAACTCGCCAGTAAATCTGAGAACGTGGGGCTGAAATATAATAGATTAGTACCATGGGGGCCTTACATTAGTAATGTATGTAAATAACTGATATGTAACATAACAAGGTTATGATTAATAATTAGTCTAACAACAGGTTCAGGTTATAAGGATGAAGTTAACAAAATGAAGGAACACAGGTTCAGAAGGTACTTATTATCAGTACGCACATTCAGGGCACAGCACGTCATTTATAATCAATACCTCACAACAATAACCAACAAAGAGAGACACAGAAACACTTAAGTATTTGGGAGGGCAGGGGGACGAGAGTGCTGGTCTGGCCGGCGTAGAGGGTAGTAGCCAATCTTGCACAGCTGGTTACCTCCTCGAGCAGGGGTCCTGGGTTTAGGCCTGATTACGTAATTCGAACAGTGGTTTTAGGTGCAGGCCTGTTTACGTAATTCGAGCAGAGGTCCTAGGTTCAGGCCTATGTACGTAGCTCGTGCAGGGGTCCTCGATTCAGGGCGCTAGGCAGCAGACGGGTAGCCCTTCAGTAATCCGGTAGGTGCTACGTCAGGAGGCACTCTCGAGGAGCAGGGGGTGGAGGCTGGGGCAGACCTAAACACTTCCCAAAAAGCCTGATCCTGAAGGGGGTTAGACTGGTCAGTAGGTGATGGTTTGCATACTTTCTTCAGGATTTTTTGAGGTCCTATGCTAATTTATTCTTGATTCAGGTGTCAATGAACTCGGGGGGGGGAAAGGGGTATTGAGGAAAGAGGAAAAGTGGTTGTTGTGAGGTACATATACATTCTAGCCTTGGAGCTCAGGTATTATAACATGGGCCTGGTTCCAAGGTATTATTACAATGTTCATTGGGGTAACTGGAAGGTCCAGGGTTGCTGTGAAAAATGGAAAACACTTAAGGCTAAATATGCAACAACTGTCTTGCAGGTCTTCTAAATATCCTAGGAGATATATATAGAGGATTGTGTTTGTATCCTCGGGAGCATGGATTGGTCAGGCACGGTCAGGTCCATTGGCCCCTGTAATACTCGGGGGGGGGGGGGGGGGGCCCGCTGGTGAGTAGATTGCATAAGGGAGTATTCATCATACTCCAAGTCTGGCGGAACAATACAGGGAGTGTCACTTCTGTTGGAGGCTACGTAAAAGGAGGGTTCTAATTGGTGGTCCCTGGGCGGTTGTGGTTGGCTGAGGAACACTGGATGGTGACTGGCAAAGATTCTAGGAAGGACGTCCTTTCCGAGAGAGAGAGAGAGAGAGAGAGAGAGAGAGAGAGAGAGAGAAAGAGAGAGAAGTAGCAAAACGATTTCCATTGCGAAGTGAAGCATTGCTTCATTCAGATCAGGTCCCTACCCCCTCCCACAATCCACAGTGACCACCCACTTTCGTGAAGTCGATGGTTCAGTGCCAGTGTTACCACAACTAAATAGCATGAGGCTTCAGATCTCTCGATCAGGGGGGTACCTTTCTTTTATGAATGGGTATACATAATGTCATATATTGAGATGAGTCTCCTACCATTGCAGTATTCCCTGTATTGTGTTCATTCAACACACTCCTACTTCTGGTATCGTATGGCAAACTAGCTTTTACTACCTAAGGCTCCAACGGGCAAACTACCGTAGATGAACTTTACAGAATACCACAACTTAGCGTTCACCACCAACTATACCTTTTACTCACCGTGGGACCAGTCTCACTGCTGATAACTGACTATGTCCATATAGCTTGAATAAAATTAAAGCACGTCTCTGGTACAGAAGGGGTTAAGGAGTAAATGTGTATGAGGACTTTTTAATGATCTAAATAACATGCCAAGCACTATTCTGTATAAATAAACAAAATTAACAAAACTGCGATTAAAAATATCCTTCACTATAACATTTACATTCTGAGTCTAGTCATCTCTACCTCGAACTTCGTTGCACTAATAAGGAGATAAAAAATGCAGATTAACCCAGGAAGCGCAGAGCTATAGTATTTGAAACGTCCCGCCAGGCGAAGATATTTTGGTTAATTTCTGACGAAAATAGTCATATTTACCATAAATATAAATATTACTTATCTATATATATTTGTTTTTAAATTTTATGTTTAATATGAAGATGTTAACATTTAACCCGCTGAGTACCAGCTAAATATTTATAAATGTACCACCCAGGACCGGCTGATTCTGATTTTTTTTGTTATTCCAGAAACAATAGCAAATGGGTTAGGAATGAAGGAAAAACAAAAACAAAATTGATCAAAAAGTGCAAAAAATGGTCCTACAGAGCCCCCGAAAACGGATTTTACAAGAGTAAAAAATTGAAGGCAATTTCCCCCCAAAACAAAAA
Organism: Paralithodes platypus; assembly: GCA_032716605.1. Classification (NCBI taxonomy): domain Eukaryota; kingdom Metazoa; phylum Arthropoda; class Malacostraca; order Decapoda; family Lithodidae; genus Paralithodes; species Paralithodes platypus. The sequence goes on from CM064554.1 coordinate 33,938,221, forward strand.
AATTGCGCGCTCACGCGCACGCGATTGGACTTTGGGAGTTTTCAACCATCGGCATGGGTGCATGGGATACTTACACAGTTCCCATAAAAATCTGAGCCCTCTAGGTGCCATAGGACCGGAGTAATAGGGACCGGAGTGATACTGACGCAAACGAGGCATCGCTGGGGTTTAGCGTTACATACATTACCGACACACTGTTTGCGTCACTGGGGGTCAGTGGGTTAATAACAATAAAATAAGTGAAAATAGCATTTGGGGGTGAAAAAGACGTATTATTGCCGCCCAGTCGTATCATGAGGCGAGAGCCAGGGCGGCACTGATGCCTTGCAATACAAGTTTCTGTTGTTTATTTACCCGATAAAAGGGGGGGATAAGAGAAAAAGTAACTGATAATTGAGGAGGGGGATAAAGGTGGAGGAGGCACACTTATGTAAGAGTGGTAGCAAGTAATGGAAGGGAATTATCTCACTTTATCATATATTGCTTTAGTTTGAGTGCCAATGGGGTTTTTTTAATTTTTTTTTTTTTTGTATATGCCCTGGCTCTTAAGAGGACCTTTGCCTTTGCCCACGAAACCACTTATGAGGACCTTCGCCTCTTCTGGGTTAATAATAAAAAACAAAAAAACTTTTTGATATGAGAGCTGATTTTTTGTTTTTTTTTTGTTTTTTTCTATGTGATTGAGGGAGGCAAAAGGCATAACTGCCTATAGCGAGTGCCTCCCCCATAGTTGAAAGAGTGACAGGGCCAAAATCAAGGGACGTTCGAGCCAAAATGCCTGGACACACGGAGTTTGAAGCAATTTAAGACATAGGAAGAGGGAAAGACTGATTCTGGGAGAGAGTTCCAGAGCTCAGCTGTTGAGTAGAAGAAAGTTTGAGAGTAACGTTTCACTCTTGGGTTGGAGAGTTGCACAGAGTAGGGGTGGGATTGAGTTGCAAGACGGGTACCACGTGCCCTACGTAAAGGAGGTGGTATGCACTGGGATAGCTCTGAGGAACACTGATTATTATAGTAGCGATAGAATAGCGAGAGAGATGCAACATTGCGGCGGAGAGAGAGAGATTGCAGAGAGTTGGTGAGTGGACGGGAGTTAATGATACGAAAGGCCTTCCTTTCAACTTTGTCCAGGAGAGCGGTGTGAGAGGAACCTCCCCACACATGTGAACAATACTCAATACATGGGTGCACTATGCCCCTGTACAGAGCAAGAAGCTGTGCAGGGGAAAAGACCCCCTAAGGCGGTTGAGCACACCCAGCTTCTGGGAGGCTGCCTTAGCAAGACTGGTAATATGGTCCTTCCAAATGAGAGCAGAAGAAAAAGAGACACCAAGAATATTGAGAGAAGATGAAGGGTTGATTTTTGTATTGTTGAAGAATAAGGGATAGTCCGCTGGGAGATCCTGACGGGTAGATAGATGGAGAAATTGGGTTTTGGAAGCATTAAAGTTAACAAGGTTTTCTCTGCCCCAATTGGAAATAGTATTTAGATCAGAATTTAGGAGTACTATTACGTTTGTCGTTGAGGGATTGCTGGCTGGGGCGTTCTGAAAAACTAATGGAGTAGTGCAAGGTTGAGTCGTCTGTGTATGAATGGATAGGAATTAAGGTACAGTTAAGGAGATCAATTATAAAAATTAGAAAGAGAATAGGAGATAGGACAGAGCCCTGAGGAACACCGGAGTTTATAGAGTGAGGAAGTGAACAATGGCCGTCCACAACCGCGGCTATGGAACGGCCGGAAAGGAAATTGGAGACAAAGGCACATATGGAGGGATAGAAACCGAAGGAGGGTAGTTTAGAAATTAAAGATTTATGCCAGACTCTATCGAAGGCTTTCGATATGTCTAGTGCAATAGAAAAAGTCTCACCGAAGTCCCGAAAGGAGGATGACCAAGAGTTAGTAAGATATGAAAGAAGATCACCAGTAGAGCGACCCTTAAGGAAGCCATACTGGCGATCTGAGAGCAGATTATGAGAAGAGAAATGCTTAAGAAATTTGGAAGCAAGAATAGTTTCAAAAACTTTAGAAAGACAAGAGATGAGAGCAATTGGACGATAGTTGGAGGGTTGAGAGCGGTCACCCTTCTTTGGGACAGGTTGAATGTGAGCAAACTTCCAGCATGAAGGGAAGACGTTAGAGGATAGACAGAGACGAAAGAGTTTGCCTAGGCAGGAAGTTAGCACGGAAGCACAGATTTTGAGAACAACAGGAGGAACACCGTCCCGACCGTACGCCTTATTAGTGTTAAGCCCAGAGAGGGTAGAAAGTATATCTTTAGAGTATGCAATGCAAGGAAGGATAAATAGAGAAAATTATAATTTAAAGAATACTGAATTCTCATTGAATTCGTAACTGGAGTCACAGGCCAGACAATAAAAATGTAACAAAAATGAGAGCCGAGCAAGGAATGAAATGAGTGTATTTTAAGAGAGAGAATAACCTTTGTTGTTGTGAGTCAATACTAAAAGATATATGAAAGGATCATGTAGACTTTAGTTGTGAATTTGGGCGTCTTGGAGGCAGATGACGGAGCTAGTTGAAAGAGCTTTGCTTTATCTGAAGACGAAGTGAGTGCAATATATTGGAGAGGAAGATGACAAAGAGCTAAGAGAAATCAGAGAAATCAAAGGACATTATATATAGAGAGAGATTTACATAGATACACAGACAGCACAGACCTTGCGGTCACTACTAGGCAGTCAGGACTTAATGCTAACATAGAACTTGCTACAAAGTGGAAGGTAAGGATAACGCAGCAGAACGCTCTGTCACCACCCACACTCCCTCCGACATTGTGTGGGCATGAAATTTAGTTGGGGAAACAAGGACCCCAGCAGAATATGACCTTTTCTACTGGGATATTCATAGCAAAGAAGGAAGTTCAGAAATATTGTGTATTGCTGATACTTATTTGTTTTTGTGTTTTTTTTTATTAAAATTATCATTATTTGTATTATTATTATTATTATTATTATTATTATTATTTGTATGTTTAACTATAATCCTGCAGAAAGAGAGTGTGAGAGAGAGAGAGAGGGGGGGGGAGATAAATATATATTTATTTATATTTATATAGATACACTGACCACACATACCTTACGATCAATGCGAGGTGGTCAGGACATAATTATTCCAATAATTCTAATAGAGAGAGAGAGAGAGATTGCACAAAAATGTTAATGAGCAAGAAGTATATATATTATAGCGATAACAGTCAGTTCTTAACCTTATTACATCTGGTGGGAAAATTAAGTTCAATGCAAAAGCGAATTGAAACGAGAGAGAGAGAGAGAGAGAGAGAGAGAGAGAGAGAGAGAGAGAGAGAGAGAGAGAGAGAGAGAGAGAGAGAGAGAGAGAGAGAGATCTGAAAGACTATAACGAACACAACGATACATGAGAACGACGCTTATCTACGAAAAAGAACAATAAGTAGTGGCCCTGGAAGTTTATTACAGAGCCTGATGGAGACGAATGGATGACGTGAACAACATTAAAATTGAGCTCGTCTTTGATCCCATGGATTTAGTTGATAAGAACGGAAATTTTTAATATCTTTTGATCACTAATTACCTTTTGTTTGAGGGTTACGATTCAGTATACTTCCTCGTGTTATAAATGTAATTTTATTACGTGATGTCATATTAAGGATATGCGGCCTGTTTTGTTTGTGAAGTGAAACTTAATTGGGAAGAACTAGAGTTGGAAAGTTAATTTAATTTGTTATAGATGAAAGAGTTCTTGGTATGTCGAAGCACTGAATAGACACACATTGACTTTAGATTCGTGAGTTTGAAGGCACTGGTACCACTTGTATCCTTCCTCCTCATTGTGGACACCAGTAGAACAAGCGCGAGTAAACAAAGACGTTTTGGCTCGTGAAAAACAAATATATTTGCAAAGGAAATCAAATAGTTACTGCCAATCAGCCTCCTAATCATAGGGCAAAAGTGACAAAAGCACCCGGCAGGATCAGATGAATGCATTGGAGAGATAAGATGGGTAACAGGGGTACGGTTTTGATCGGAAGAGCCCAACCGATAGATCGACAGTGTCAGCAGAATGATTAGATAGTTTAAATATACTATAAGGGAAGGGAGTGTAAGGGATACTCTAGATGGCTTTATATCATAAGAAGGTGCGACATAAATGAACACAAAAAAAAGTAAGCAGGTGAGGCATATGGAGAAGTAAAGTCGTTTCACGACCAGCTCAGGTCACCCACTAGTTGTTCTCCCACAATTTTTGAGTTACTTATCCCACACAATTAATTAAATACAGTTTGGCAAACATATTCCATATTAATATAAGTCCGTTTGTGGGTGGGCTAATTGACTATAAGAATATATTACCACATTTGTTTTTTTATAATATTTTTGTTTCTACAAACAAATATTAGTCTTGCGTATGTTATTATTGTATTAAGTCGAAACGTAATACACAATTAATATAAGCTTTATGTATATTATTTTGGACTTTTATGAATATTCAAGGCAACTCAAACTACGAAAATTAATACTTGTAGGTAAGAGGTGAAAGGAAATATACAGTATGTGGTCGTTAATAAACAAAATTATAAAATAAAGTTTTACTTCACAAAACACAGCCGGTATATCCTAATTTATGACGTCAGGTAAAAGATAAACAATAAACTCACGAGGAAATATACTGAATTTTAAGCCTCAAACAAAAGGTAATTAAGACTCAAAAGATTTGCTAAATATCCTTTCTTACTGACCAAATGCAAGGGATCTACGATGACCTCAATCCTCTTGCTACTTACCTTCATTTGTCTCCATCATGCTCTGTAATAAACTTCCAGGGCCACTAATTATTGTTCTTTTCCGTAGACACAGGCTGTTCTTCATTATCGTTGTGTTCGTTATAGGTTCTCTATATTAATCTCTCTCTCTCTCTCTGTAATTCGCTATTGCATTGAACTTAATTTGTGCACCAGATGTCATTCGGTACAGCATTGACTGTTATCGCTATATTTGTTATTTTCCCTGTCCACCATTATTTGCATGCAATCAATACCTCTCTCTCTTTCTAATGGCGTTGAAATGATCTTATATCTTTCTCCTCTTCCTCTTGCCTCCAAATTACTGCCTACGTCATCTGCCTCCAATACGCTCACACACATTCAACACAAAAGTTTACATGATCCCCTCTCATATTTGTTGCCATTGATTCAAAGCAAAACATTGTTTTTTTCTCTCTCAACATACGCTATTTTTTCCCTGGCTCAGCTCTTAATTTTGTTTTATTGTTGTTGTCTGGCATGCGATTCCAGGTCCGAGTTTAATGTATATCCAGTAATTTTTCAGTTCTATTTTGTCTCTATTCATCCCGTTCGGTGTTGCATATTCATCTCTCCTATCAAAAATGTCCTCCTCTTTTTTCCTACTAATCAGCATTTTTTGTGTCCCTAATAGTGCAACGAAGTTGGAAACATTTATAGTAAGGGATGTAACTAAGTGTCATAATGCTAAATTTACTACATTATACATAATAATGCTTGGCTAAATTTGCTACATTTTACAGAATAGTGCTCTGCTATGTTGTAAATAATTGAACACTGTTTTTCCTTAATAGACTTTACAAGTATTCATTAACCTCTCCGCTGCACAGCCCCTATAGTATACACCATACCGCTGTGCGTAGGTATTTTCATTCTTTCCTCACTAAAATCATTAATGTATCATAAATATAATTAAACTTATCCATATGCGCTTTTTTTCCGTTTAATATGAAGATAGTAACATGTTACAACAATAAAACAAGTGGGAATATCATTTGTATGGTCACAATTGCGAATTGAAAGAGAGCGTTTCATTCATCAAGTGTGAGCCAGCCGGCTTCACATCATAAGAACATAAGAAAATGGGAGTTTGCAGAAAGCCAATTGGCCTAAGCAAGGCAGATCCCTGTCCCACACAACCCCAATTCAATTACAAAGCCCAATTATAGGCTCAACACTCTAATACACATCCTCCCCTCTCGAGGCCTGGAGAGAGACTGAGGCCTCTATCTCTATCTCTCGCTCTTTCCCACGCATAGACACACAGATGACCACACCCTGCAAGCGGCTCCCTAATGTTAGCACAAAAATATACCAAAGAATAAGGGAATAACAGGGAAAATAGGTGATAGTTGAAAGGGGGGGAAAGGGGGGAAGGAGGGGATGTGGAGGAGTGATATGAGGCATGGCCGAGGGAAAAAAAAAGAAAAAAAGTTTCAAGTGCTACTGGGGCCTTTTAAAAGTTTTTGTTTAGGCCTACGATCTTAAGAGTCTCCCCGCAGTCGCCCAGTAAAACCTCTTAAGAGTCTCCCAACAGCTGCAGGGTTAAGTGTATTTACACATTTAATTGTGTGCATGCATGTGGTCCTGACGATAATTTTTAATAAGAGCGAGACAAAAAACACACACTGTTAGATACTAATATTCCATTCTGAACTTTTTCTCCAAACTCCAGCTCAACACATGTCACTAATAATACTATACTCTTTTCCAAAAAAGTAGGTCAGACACCGTGAACCCTAACCTCTGCAACTCAGAAAAGGCTAGAGCCAATGGGCTGTAAATTGCCAAACCTAATCCCTGGGTGACTCCTTCACAAATGGAAGAAATATTAGCGTGCTTACTCTAGTCGTGTCTGAGTTATAAAGGTAAGGTTTTACTGGGCGAATGCAACGCCCCTATGGTTAATTTAGATAAGTGGACTGTATATTATTGATATTAAAGAAACATTAACCATATAGAATATTTACCCTTAGATGAACTCAGCTGGTGATTGGAGGATGGCAGAAAATAGGCTAGATGACTTGAAGCGGTTAGTAAGGTAAACAGCGTATGAAAAGAGGCTACAATAGGCTAGGATAGGCTAGATATTTATGTTAAGTTTGTGCTAATTAACAAAGATGATGATGTAGTGACTATATGATATGAGATGAAAGTGAAGCGAAAACACCTGGTTATGAAACTATAGGAAGAAGGCTTAGCGTGTGTAGCTGGGACGGAGGTTGGTTGGAGAGTGAGCGAGCACGTTATGTTTGTCTCTGTCGTGACATACCGCGCACGCGCATAACATATGGAAAATGTATCCCATCTTCTTTACAATGAGATACTTGTAAACAATCTTAAATAATACAAATATATATATATATATGGGAATTATAATCCTACAATACTTTCCCATATACAACTATAGAATAATATATTCTACCCAATCATGGAACGTTCGACCAAGGTTATGGAAGCGTTCAACTTAAGACTACGGAATGATACGTAATGCTACATCAACCCAGATTACGGAACATCGAGACTGTTCATACTAGTTTGAGTACACTAAGTATGGACAGCCCCTTCCAGTAGATAGGCCATTACAAAAAAAAAAAAACACACATAAAATGCCACAGAGTCAGTGAAATGGAAGCAATATGCAATTATGTGGTATGTTTCCCCTCTTCCACCTCCTGCCTTCCCCTTACTTGTATCCCCCCTTCCCTCTCCTCCCCCCACTTCCCCTCTACTAATTTCTTCTATTTTTTCCCTCCAGTTTCCTCTTTCTTTGCTTTATCCTGCCTGAAATGTTGAGTCACCACTCTCCCTACCTCCCTCCACCCTCCAACATGCACAAGAGACGAAAGACAGCTGCTAATATCTTGCGAAACGTCAGAGAGGGTAGATGTATGTAGCGCTCCTTACCACCTCCCTCCAACCTCTCCTGTCACAAATATAAATTTTTGTTCATTGTATATTTGCTTTTTACGCCTATTTTATGTTTCGTCAATCTTCCAATGTTCATTATATTAGAAAATTATGTGCATATGGAGCAGTAACATTGCCTTATATGGTAAATATACCACATTTTGTCCAAATTGAACTTTAAAGGCGTCACACTGACGACACTTTAACACCTTACGAGCGGGTGGAGGAGTATATTTGATGTGCCGCCCAGAGCCAGAGCGTAATACAAGTATGCATCCCTGAAAGGGCGTTAATTCAGCTTTCCAATGACACCAGAACCATCCTTCTACGATCACTGGTTGTCTTGCAACGATCGTGCAACCGAAGGGCAAAATCGCTAAAATATGGTCATTTTCTTACATTATTACGTGTGAAACGAGTGAGAGAGGGTGGAGTACAAAGGAGTACATCTCAGTAGCTCCACGGCCACTGTGGTGAGCGGTCATGAGGTAACCTACGCTCCTCCCACTGCTCCGCTCTCTCTCAGAGCACATTACGTGCTCAAAATTGCACTCGACAATAGCCGTGACCCGCCACATAGGCCACATTTATTTAACTCGACAATAGCCGTGTGCCACCAGTTAAGGGTTAAAAAACATAGCTTTAGCGCTTCCTAGGTTAAATAATAGAATTCCATGTAGCATACACATACATTTCCAATATGAGGTAAGCTAATTATATGAGTCCTGCTAGTATCTGTAAGGTATAATATTATGACACAAGATAACAGGAACGGGCAGAGTATATATATATATATATATATATATATATATATATATATATATATATATATATATATATATATATATATATATATATATATACCTAAATAATCGATGCCTTGATAAACGAGAGATAGCGAAAGAGGGAGAGGCTAAGCAAGGACAAGCAGAGCAAAATTGTAAAAGTTTTGAGAAAAATAAAAGAATATTAATACACTGAATAGAGGGGACGTGTAAATACAGTACCAACGCGATGAACAATGAAAGTCCAGCACACTCCTGTAGCACTACAGAACACACTAGACTCTCAGCTCTCCACAACCATTGACTCCACGCTGTAACAAATAGAATCCGTCTGGATGCACACAAAGCAAATACACTTCCGATGCAAATTCATACAAGTCCTTCCCTGACAGTGATACATTTATTTCGCCCACTAAAATATAAACAGTACAGTTACAGATGAATAAATATAAAGTTATTCTTTGTTGGGTACGCGAATACAATACTGTAGCTATTATCAAGTCGTTATGAATAAATAATTTTTGATAATCTTGAAGCACAATTATGAAACGAAAAGAAAAATAATAGGTAGAGGAAATGTCTATACCTATATACCTGTTAAGGTATTGCGGTCTCAAATTACAGTTCCAATAAACTGAAGTACAAAATAGCAGATATATAATTTGCAACTTTCAACCAAATATTTACAAACATTGGTAAGTATGAGAATTATATACATACCTTTCTAACACGAACAAGAGCGCAAACCAAGTAGACCTATATTTAATCTAAGCACGTTCATCAATGACATCCATGAACTCTTGTTAATGGGATATATCTGGCTCTTTACTTATGCATTTACTCTTTAATTTTGAAGGGCCGCTTGTTTCAAGCAGCTTTGAATTTTATCGCCTTACACATAGAAAACTGTAATAGAGAAAGAGGAGTTCTGGGTGAATGTGGAGGCGGGGAAGAGGGTTGTAGGAACGCTTAAAGCAGTAACAAGAATTAGGGTGGTCAGCATGGAAGTAAAGAAGTCCTTGCATGACAGTATGGTAATCCTGACACTGACTTACGGAAGAGAAGCAAGTATTTTTGGTGTGGTGTGACTTACCTTCCCTCCTCCCTCATGCAGCAAGCAACGTCTTCAGGGGTTCAAGAGTATTCCATTCTTCCATTATATTATATATAGTCCGGTTTTTACGCAATAACTCCGAAACCACTTGTCGGATTGGGACCTAACTTTGACACAAGGTGCCTTTTTCTATTGGGCAACTTTTGATATGATATCCAAAATGGTGGCCAGACACGCCCGTGGCAGCCTTTCACACATTAAACTCTATTGTTCTTGATCCCACTATAGCACTCGGTAGCCTATTCAAAATATATACAACTCTGTTACTAAACGAATAGAGGCAGATCCCTTCCACATGCAACTAAGATGAACATGGGAATCTGCAGAGAGACAAGTGGCCCACAGAAGGCAGATCCCTTTCACATCCAACCCATTTCGTCCATATGACTATCTGATTTTATCTTGAAATTCTCTATTGTTCTTGATCCCACCATAGCACTAGGTAGCCTATTTCACATATCTACGACTCTTTATGAGAGAGGCAGATCCCTTACACATCCAGTCTCTCTCTCTCTCTTTTATTTGCACACTGGTACAAATGAGGCAGATCCCTTACACATGCTACCAAGATGAAAATGGGAGCTTGCAGAGAACCAAGTGGCCCCAACAAGGCAATATGAACCCTTTCACACCCAACCCATCTCATTAACGTGATGTGTTACACACTTACTATACACAAATGTTATCATATACACTCAACCATCCATTTAATAGACTAAAAGGGGGGATGACCAGTCCGTCTGGTGCTAGAAAAGTATTACATTATGTGACAATTCCTCTCGTTGCTTTTGGTTCACACATTGGTTTGGTTGTTTTATTATCCTCTGTTTCTTATATATCTCCCTATTAAAGTACAAACATGTTAGTTGTTTGGTATGTATTTAATCTGTGATTAATTTCTAATGTGATGGAATAGATATAATGTTTAGATTTATTGAAAGTGATAAAAAAAAAAAAAAAAAAAAAAAAAAAAAAAAAAATGTAAAATGAATGGTATAATCCTCCTATAAATTCATGCCCATAAATGGCATTCTCCCTTTCTTTCGGTTCACACATTGGCTTGGTTGTTTTATAATATTTTGTTTCATTGATATCTTCCTATTCATGTACAGAAATAATAGTTGTTTGGTATGAACTCAATTCAATGTAGCATCTGTCGATGTTGGGTACACCATGGGAGTAAGCGCTGTAGTAGAATAAAGGGGCCCCTGCCGAAGGATAAGTCAGAAATAGAGAAATTTGAGTGCGTAGTGTGCAAAGGCGAGCTTGTGTTAAGTGATGATCCTGTGGCTGTGAATTTTGGAAATGAGTCTTTGGAGCTGGTGAACAAGTTTTGTTACCTAGGAGATACCATCTCTGCCGGTGGTGGGGCCGAGGCTGCCACTGTTGCTAGAATTAGGTGTGGCTGGGGGAAGTTCAGAGAATTGATGCCAATCCTGACCATGAAAAGAATGCCTCTCCCCCTGAAGGGAAAGGTGTATGCCTCATGTGTTAGAAGTGCAATGACGTATGCCTCAGAAACATGGGCCGTTAAAGTAGAGGATGTCAACAGAATGGAGCGTAATGAGATGAGAATGGTGAGATGGATGTGTGGGGCCAGGCTACAGGATAGAATAACAAATGTTGAGCTGAGGAGACGTTTAGGTATAAAGAGTATTAGCGAGGTGATGCGTACAAGTAGACTGGGATGGTATGGACATGTGGAGAGAATGGATGAACAAAATTGGGTGACAAAATGCAGGTCTGTGATTGTGGAGGGAGCTGCACCAAGGGGTGGACCGAGGAAGACCTGGGATCGGACTATACGCGCCGATCTCAAATCCAAGACTTAACAGGGTTGCCTGGAACGCCGCCATTAGGACAAGAGACTGAAACTGCACTTATGTGTGGAACACTCAGTCTTAAAATGTTATGTATGTATGTATGTATGTATTAAATCTGCGATTAACTTCTAATGTGATGGAATTGAAAACATGAACATCCCACCAACTCATTAGAAATAAAATTATTCAAGAGCCAAATAATAAGATTTCCCCCATCTTATCCCTCTGGCAGGAGCTCATTGACTGGTAACATGTTGCCATACAAAGGGTATTATTTTTCCCATTTATTAATTTCCTCATTTGGGACAAATGAGAAAAGTTGGGGGAAGATTTTTAAATATTTGTGTAATAACTTGTGTCTATTTTTGTTGTTAACAGTTGTTGGAATATATATATTTTTAATTCCATCACATCAAAAATGAAACCCAGATTAAATAGAGACCATACATCAATTATTTCTGTCTATTGGTAAGAGAGATAGAAATAAATAGAAATATAAAAAGGGAAATCAATTTATATACATGTAAATATAGAGACCAGGACCAGCAGGTCCTGTCCGTTAAAGGCGATATCTATTAAAGGGAGGTCCGGTGAATGGAGGCTCGAGAGTACCTGCAACCAAGATATAATTGTAAGAAATAGGAAATAAGAAAATGGGTGTCTGCAGAGAGCCAATTGGCCCACACAAAACAAATCCCTTTCACACCCAACCCATCTCATAAACTCTCTCTCTCTCTCTCTCAAACACACACAAAAATTAGAACATATGAAAACGGTAGTCTGCAGAGAGCCGATTGGCCCACACACCGCAGATCCCTTTCACACCCAACCCATCTCGTCTTATCAAACTTTATGACATTGTTGAAGCTCTATTGTTATTGATCCCACTATAACACTCGGTAGCCTATTCCACATATCTACAACTCTTGTACCAAGCAAATAGAGGCAGATCCCTTACACAGCCAATCTCTTTCTCTCTCGCTCTTGTTTGTTTGCATACCGGTACAAATGAGGCACATCCCTTACACATGCAACCAAGATGAAAATGGGAGTCTGCAGAGAGCCAAGTGGCCCACACAAGGCAGATCCCTTTCACACCCAACCCATCTCATAAACGTTACCTGGTATTAACACTACTTACTCTACACCATGTTATCAGATACCTGCAACCAAAACACAATTGTAAGAAATAGGAACATAAGAAAATGGGAGTCTGCAGAGAGCCAATTGACCATCACAAGACAGATCCTTTTCACACCCAACCCATATCATAAAAACTCTGTCTCTCTCTCTCTCATTTATCTCTGTCTTCCTTACATTTATGACATCCTAGTCTCTCTCTCTCTCTCACAAATGAGAACATAAGAAAACCAGAGTCTGCACAGAGCCGATTGGCCCACACATGTCAGGTCCTTTTCACACCCAACCCATCCCGCGCTCTCTCTCTCTCTCTCTCATATTTATCGCTATCTTCCTTACGTTTACGACATCCTATTCTCTCTTGTCATACTCTCTCTCTCTCACAAATGAGAACATAAAAAAATCAGAAAACGGGAGTCTGCAGAGCCGATTGACCTACGCATGGCAGATGCCTTTCACACCCAACCCATCTCGTTTTATCTAATTTCAAGTTGAAGATCTATTGTTCTTGATCCCATTATAGCACTCGGTATCCTATTCCACATATCTACAACTCTGTTACTAAACGAATAGTTAGATCCCTTACACAGCCAATATCTCCCTCTCTCGCTCTTGTTTGTTTGCACAACCTATTCCTTCTGTAGTTTCTCCATGCCCGATAATCTAAATAATCTTTTGATATCTGTGACACAGCTTCTATATCCAACATAATACCCTGCTTGCAAAACCGCGCGAACCCCGGACAACGTTGCTTGCAACTTTAATTATTATTATAATTATTATTATTTATTTCTTCACCAGAGGGAGATCATGTATTGAACTATCAGTTGTATTTCTTCAGCTTGAATCAACGTTAGTCATGAGTAGATAATATACGTATTAAATTGATGTTGTACCGCCCCGCTAAAAGTCGTGTGCTGCCTCATTATATTCATCTAAGATCATCTCCCACACAAAACAGAAAACATGGTATGATACAACAAACAATAATTTGTTGATTTTAAGGAGGGATGGACGTATTTATTTCCCTATTTATTTATGTTTTTATCATTTTGTTTTAGTTTCCTTCCTAGACCTCCATCAAGCTTTAAAAAGTACCTACCAAAACCCTCCTTCAAGACAAATTTGTACATTTTTCGATATCAAAATGTCCCAGCCGAAGGCGGGTTTTACTTAAATTACAGGCTCGCTATAGCTCACCAGGAAAACAAATCGACACCTAGTTGACACGAAAAGTCTTAATAGTATTGACAAGAAATGAGGCGAAAGGCCTTAAAGTCGCCAAACTGATGAGCCGAAAGTCATAAAATCTGAATATTAATGGGGCTAAACATGAGGAAGAAGGGTGACAGAAAAACGACCCATCTCCCTTTAAGCACAAAAAGAAGAAAATTACAAGACAGGAGTATGAGATTAACACTTTAAATATATTCAGCCCTCTTAACCATGGCTGGAAGTTATAATGGAAAAGGTTTAGCACTATTTTAGTATTTGTGGAAACTACCTGGAACAAACTTTCCCCAGAAGTTTTAAATAGTTCTTCAGTAGAACAGTTCACCCAATTATGTTTTCAGTAGGTAACTGTTGGCTCTCATTCCCGTGTTTCACTCTCTCCTTCTCTCTTCCTCGCCTGGCCAAATGTAGCTGTCCTCACTCTTTTACCCACTTGGGTTTGTGTCTCTGTTTGTTTTTTTGAGGGTCGAGCGAGATTTTGTTTTCCATTTTTGTCTTGTTTGTATTATTTGGTACCAGGCATTTAAGACAATGTATCAAGCCAAGTCAATCTTGTAATTAATAGAGACAGGGAAGGGAGTGTGAATCAGAGAGAGATTGGATTGAATCTTCCTTCACAGCAGCCAGGGCTAAAATGAGTTCTCCTTCAATCTCAGAGAGTGTCCATGAAAAGTGTGGAATCTGCAAAATGAATCTGGGACTGTTATAAGATTTCTCACATACTGTTGTGTCTAAAGGGAAGATGTTTACAGAGAATATTTATGAATTGTAATTATATAAAATTAAAATAAACATATCAGTGTAATCAGACTAACATAACGGTTATGAAAGTGAAGTTAAATATGTGATTATATATTATATATATATATGTTTCTAGTCTCTCAGTGGGGATCGAACCATCGACCATCAGGATGATAGCCGACGCTTTAATCAATTACACCACGGCAGTCTAAAAGACTGTTACAGTACAGTATTCTAGCCGATGTAGCACCAGGGATTTGAAGTGTTATCATAGGCAATTCACCGCGATTTTAAATTTTAAATGTATACTGTATATACTGTATATATATATATATATATATATATATATATGTATATATATATATAGATAAATAGATAGATAGATAGATAGATATAGATATTTAGATGTAAAATGCTGTTGGAACTATGAGTGACAATGAGTGAAAACTAGGGTGGGCTTAATTATAAAGTGGGATATAATAGATGTAACTGTACATGTTACAATATAACTATATTATATGAAAGTAACTGCTTCAAAACGGAAATAAATGTAATTTAAATTGCATAAACAATAACTGATCACAACTTCAAGAGCTAAAACATTAACTGTTAATGAATGCAAACAAACATTATTTGTCGGCCCCTTTTGAAACAATAAAAGCATGATCCCATTGTACACAAGTCTAACATAATAATTATATCGATATTGTTTTCAAACTAACTGGATGAACAACAAATATTTCAGTTTTTAAAGGGATACGGTCGGAGTGTAAATGATAATTATTATATCTCTCATTACAAATATTCATTACAAGCGTTCTTTCTTGCTAAGGTCGTTTAGGTCATCCATACTCTATAATGAATTTACCCCATGATAATCCAAGACAAATTTTTACAATTGCATTTTGGCTATTACTATCCTATTTTTAACAGTTTAGGAAAGATTTCTAGGTACAGTATTTAGCCCTCAAACTCCAACAACACAATGTTGTCTAAAGTAAAGTAAATCCTCCCCAAAATGAAAAATGCCCTCGTATAGACTAGGAGCCAAATTTCAAAAGAGGCCTAGAAATGAGTTTGGACATTTGGTTAGTCACTTCAAACTGCTTAGGGAGAGGTCTCTGGTACATTTATAAGCATAATGTACAGTTAAATTGTGGAATAAAAAACAAATTACAACCTATTTTCCACTAAAAGGTTTGGCGTCCAAGGCGTAAACAATAATATATATATTTTGTAAGCATGATTTATTGTATGAACCAATTTGTAATTATGTTCCAATGTGTTGCTATATCAAATGATCAATAGTTACAATTGTCTGTTCATTACAATGAAAAGGCATAATGCCAAAACATTTATTGTATGAACCAATTTGTAATTATGTTCCAATGTGTTGCTACATCAAATGTGTGACGCTCACCGCTTCCCCCAGAACCGCATGGCTTCCTCGCTAGGACTCGCCAGGGCAGATAATGTAGCTACAGTCTACCTATCATTGTGTACTTTCCTTCTCGAGAAAGCTTGTGTTGCAGACAGTTCAGAACTGTTCTTTATTTTCGTCTGTCACAATCCTTTCTATTTTATTTAGTCAATTGAAAATATTGTGTTAAGTGGTTGAATGATGGGAAGGCGAGCGGGAGAGAGAGAGAGAGTGAGACCAGGTGGTGTGACTTGGTGGTGAGTGTGGCGCGTGGCTGGCCCCCTTACATAGGCCTCGCGGGATTCGTTGCCTCCTGCCTAACACTGCCTACTAGGCGGCTGCTTACTGGGCGACTGTCACGCGCCCTCGTGCCATTCCTGCGAACTGGGACTCCAGCGAGGCGGTCCCTGGGAATATCCTTGTCAGATCCTTCCCAGACAGCATACTCTAAGAATCTCCCATGAACTGTTCCACACTCTTGTCTTAGAATCTTTCTCTCCTACTGCCTCTATCATTTCCACTACTTCCTCACCTTTTATTAATATCAATCCCCCTCTGGTTCCCTGCATCCACACCTTGAATTGGTAGCCAGACTTTATTATATGCTGGATCTCACATTTCTTATGTACTAGGCTAAGGTTGAAGAGAGTCGTTGTCTTTTTGGGAGATTGTATTGCTCGGACTGTCTCCATCAATCACTAATGTTTCTACAGGGTTAAATAATGCTAGACTAGGGATCAGGTACCTTGCTGTTGGTGTTTTCACTGTGTGTAGGCTACTTTTGAGCTGCACGACACTACGGATTCTGTGGGTTACCTGGGTGGATCTTTTGTCTGTGTACCTTGGAGTTTAGACTGTGTAGTGCGTGAGGGCTGCTTGCCTAATCCACCCAACACTGTTCTAACTCTATTTGCTTTTACTTTTGAGGGTCGCCAGGAGGATACTCGATACTTGTGATCGAGAATCCTCAAGAGATCACCCCTTCATATTAACGTAATCAGGCCGCACAGACCCAAGGTCCACACTAGGCTAGGAGCTGCCTTGCTCCACCAGAATTCTGTACCTTTGTGCATCCCAGCTAGACTTTATTAACCCGGGTAGACATTAGCTGGATTAGATCATATACTCTTTTATGCATACCCATTATTTCTACACAAGCATTTTGAGGTCTAGGTTGCTGTAGAGAGACACAACCAGCATAGACCGGTTTTGTTAATAGGAGTACTACTTTTTCGTGGCGAGCATTATTACTGTTGCACCGCTTATAATATTCTTGTGTCCAATAACATTATAGGTCCAGCCTTTTTGTGTATTTAGCCTACACGTGCATTGTCCTGCCTCCTGCTATTTTGTGGTTCCATTTACGATACGTTCTTCTTAGTAGCATCCGACATTATTCAGAAGATTCCTTTTTCGGTGCTTGAGGACTTTACAACACTTTCTTTCATAAAGGAGTGACAGATATTATTGATTAAAGTAACGTTAAGTAAACCTTCTTCTTGTTTGCATTAGATCACTCTTGTGATTTAATTAAGTTAACTATCTTTTCCTTGTGTACCATAACTAAGCAACCATATGTTATAGGTAATAGGCTCTTTCAGAGAACATCAGCCTATAGTAGAAGCACATAGATACTGAGAGTTAAGATACCCCGCTATCGCAGATATAACTCTGGAGTGTATATGTGTTCTTTGTTCGACGGGATTATATATCAGGGGTTGGATCTAGCGTTTCCGTTGTTGCATTTATGCCAGTCTAGTCCAATGTGTAAGAGCCACTGATTTATACGAGACCCGATCGTAACAAATGGCGATCTAGCTCAGGATTTGGTGAACTAACATATAATTGCAGGTTATTGTGCAGATTTTTCTCACAGTTTAGGCAGTGAACATTTGTTGATTTTGTGGAATATTTTTTGAGGACATGCAAGAATTATTTTTTTAGCAAAGTAATATAGCACTTAAGCGGTCTCCGAGAATTTTTTATTGTGAATATTGTGGTATAAGAGGTTGGGGTACTTCTTTTTTGTGTATCAAAGTGAAAAATCTTCAGTGAGCATCATGTCTTATAGCGGATCAGTGCAGGATGAGGACACAGTACGTGATGTAGAAGCTGAGGAGCAGCAGCATGGGCAGGTTGTTAAGTTGGTGAACAGTGAGGAGGATGCAAGGAATTTTTTACAATGGCCTGTTACTTCCGACAGGTTGGTGGGTGTGAATCGATATGGTCTCCAGTGCTTAGCCGCAGCTATCGGTCATGTATGTACTAGTGGCATGACCAAGGATGACCTGATGACGTGTGTGCTGGGTGGGGTGACTGGCGTACGAGGTAGGGTGAGTGCTCAGAGCCCTTTGGCCGAGCCTCCCCTTCACTCGACTCCCAATCCTCCTATTGGAGTACCGACCCTGAGCACGCTTCCGCAGGTCGGTAGTGACTGGCAGGGTGGTTTGCCCCTGGGGGGATCACCGGGTATTTCTAACATCATTGCATCTCCTCCTCCTCCTCAAGGTTTGACCCCGGAGATGCTCTTTCAGCTCGAGCTAGCTAAGAGAGAAAAGAGCTAGCTAAGATAGAAGAGAGAAAAGAGCTGGCTAGGATGCAGCAACAGATGAGGGAAGCTGAGCTTAGGACTGAACTAGAATCTACAAGGGAGAGTTTGGGGTTTAGCCCTAATGAGCTTGTGTTTGGACACCGCGTCAGAGGGCCTCTCCACATGGTAAAGGAGATATGGGAAGGCACCGCTAAACCATGTTCTATGCTTAAGTATGTCCTTGAGAGTAGAGAACGAATGTTGCGTAGTCTGGAGTTGGCTGGCCGCAATCTGGTAGGCTCTCAGGCCCTCATGAAGGACAGGTACGACCACAAGGTGAAACTCAGGGAGTTTCACGTGGGTCAGGAGGTGTTGATACTACTCCCTCTTGTAGGTCACCCCTTATCCACAAAGTACGCTGGTCCTTATAGGGTAGCAGAGAAGCTCTCGGACTTAGATTACCTGGTGGCCACTCCAGACAGGCGTAAGAGGAATCAGTTATGTCATGTCAACCTGCTGAAGGAGTATGTGAGGCGCCCACCTGAGCCTCTCACTGTCCCCGTGATGACTTTCAGCAGTCAAGGTGGAGAAGGAGAACGGGACAGTCATGCGCAGGTGGATGACAACTGGGATTATCATGTTTCTGCAGATCAGTGGGCGGGAAACACGAGACAGGCGGCTCATGAGGCTTTGCAAGACCTACCTGAGCAACAGCGTGTGGCTGTCGAGCGCCTATTCTGTTTATACCCTACTGTATTTGCGGAACACCCAGGCCTCACTACTCATGAGGTGCACGACGTTGACGTCGGAGATCACCCACCCTTCAAATCAGTGCCCTATAGGGTGCCCCCTGTTAAACTTCCGGCCCTCCGGGCGGAGTTGGAGTATATGTTGCAACAGGGACTGATCGAGAAGGGGCGGTAAAGTGGACATCTCCCGTAACGCTGCAACCTAAGCCGGATGGCAAGGTGCGCTTCTGCGTTGATTACCGCAGGCTAAACGGCTTGACTCCCACCAACCCATATCCTCTTCCCCGGGTCGATGGCTGTGTAGACAAGATTGGCAGGGCCAAGTTCTTGACCAAGGTGGACCTGGTAAAAGGTTACTGGCAGGTGCCTTTGTCTGAACGGGCGAAAGAGGTGTGTGGTTTTGTGGTGGATGGTGCTACATATCATTGTAATGTCATGCCGTATGGTCTAAAGAACGCACCAGCGACCTTCCAAAGCTTGATGAACGAGTTAGTGGCTGACATTCCGAACTGTACTGTGTACCTGGACGACGTCATTATCTACGATGACGATTTCAAGAGCCACTGTGAACATGTAGAATCCCTATTTAAGAAATTAAGCGAGGCAAACTTGGTGGTCAACCTGGGAAAGTGTGATTTTGTGCGGGCTACCGTGCAGTATCTGGGGTTCATGGTGGGTTTGGGCCAGGTGTGCCCCCCACAGAACAAGATATTGGCTATTAACCACTTCCCCAGGCCGTCCACCAAGAAGCAGATCATGAGGTTTTTGGGCATGATTGGTTACTACCGCCGCTTTATAAAGGGCTATTCTACTGTGCTGGCTCCTCTGACGGACCTATTGGCCAAAGATAGAAAGTTTAAGTGGGCGCCTGAGTGTGAGAGGGCTTTTTTGCTAGTAAAACACCTGTTGTGTACTCACCCAATCCTCAGGGCCCCGGACTTTAGCCGACCATTCCAGCTGGCAACTGATGCCAGTGGTGTGGGGGCTGGTGCCATTCTGATGCAATCAGACGAAGATGGGCTGGAGCACCCAGTCAGTTTCTTCTCAAAAAAGTTCAACTCGGCGCAGAAGAACTATTCAGTAGTTGAGAAGGAACTGCTGGCGATTGTGCTAGCGCTCAGGCACTTTGAGGTGTATGTTCCAGCCTATGGACCAGTTGTGGTGATCTACGCCGACCATCACCCCCTCAAGTTCCTGAATCAATTCCATAACCGGAATATGAGGCTGACCAGGTGGTCATTAATGTTGCAGGAATACAACCTAGACATACGCCATATTGCCGGTTCTGAGAATGTGATTGCAGATTGCTTATCGAGGGTGAAAGACCCGGGGTAGATCATCACAAGGGTAGCCTCCTACTTTGGTTTGATTAGTATGTTTATGTCTGGTGCTTGTTGGCTCGCGTGTGTAGCCCAGCGTATTGGGTCGTAAAGTAGGAGTTGCTGTGTTGGTATAGAAGAAAAAACTAGGCTTGCCCCTGTAGTGCAGCCGCCATAAACATACTAAAAATATAAAAATCCTATAAAAACTCTTTCTTTGATACTTAATTTTTTTTTAAGTATGTTATAGCAGAAATTCTGAGTTGTACTCCTCTCAGAAGGCTGGGCTAGTGAAGCTCGCTCTTATGAGCATAACTATGTAATTTAATCTATTGTGTTGGGAAGGGTTGTTCATTTTTATAATGTTTTATTTTGAAGAGAACTGTGCTTTACATTTCATTGTCGCTGGGTGGCTAGGAGTGGCGAATTTTGTATGGGTTCTGCGTGTCAGATTTAGAGCTCATAGTTGGAGCCTCTTAAAAATCTTGGGTGGGGTGTGACGCTCACCACTTCCCCCAGAACCGCATGGCTTACTCGCTACGACTCGCCAGGGCAGAGAATGTAGCTACAGTCTACCTATCATTGTGTACTTTCCTTCTCGAGAAAGCTTGTGTTGCAGACAGTTCAGAACTGTTCTTTATTTTCGTCTGTCACAATCCTTTCTATTTTATTTAGTCAATTGAAAGTATTGTGTTAAGTGGTTGAATGATGGGAAGGCGAGCGGGAGAGAGAGAGAGAGAGACCAGGTGGTGTGACTTGGTGGTGAGTGTGGCGCGTGGCTGGCCCCCTTACATAGGCCTCGCGGGATTCGTTGCCTCCTGCCTAACACTGCCTACTAGGCGACTGCTTACTGGGCGACTGTCGCGCGCCCTCGTGCCATTCCTGCGAACTGGGACTCCAGCGAGGCGGTCCCTGGGAATATCCTTGTCAGATCCTTCCCAGACAGCATACTCTAAGCATCTCCCATGAACTGTTCCACACTCTTGTCTTAGAATCTTTCTCTCCTACTGCCTCTATCATTTCCACTACTTCCTCACCTTTTATTAATATCAATCCCCCTCTGGTTCCCTGCATCCACACCTTGAATTGGTAGCCAGACTGTATTATATGCTGGATCTCACATTTCTTATGTACTAGGCTAAGGTTGAAGAGAGTCGTTGTCTTTTTGGGAGATTGTATTGCTCGGACTGTCTCCATCAATCACTAATGTTTCTACAGGGTTAAATAATGCTAGACTAGGGATCAGGTACCTTGCTGTTGGTGTTTTCACTGTGTGTAGGCTACTTTTGAGCTGCACGGCACTACGGATTCTGTGGGTTACCTGAGTGGATCTTTTGTCTGTGTACCTTGGAGTTTAGACTGTGTAGTGCATGAGGGCTGCTTGCCTAATCCACCCAACACTGTTCTAACTCTATTTGCTTTTACTTTTGAGGGTCGCCAGGAGGATACTCGATACTTGTGATCGAGAATCCTCAAGAGAGCACCCCTTCATATTAACGTAATCAGGCCGCACAGACCCAAGGTCCACACTAGGCTAGGAGCTGCCTTGCTCCACCAGAATTCTGTACCTTTGCGCATCCCAGCTAGACTTTATTAACCCGGGTAGACATTAGCTGGATTAGATCATATACTCTTTTATGCATACCCATTATTTCTACACAAGCATTTTGAGGTCTAGGTTGCTGTAGAGAGACACAACCAGCATAGACCGGTTTTGTTAATAGGAGTACTACTTTTTCGTGGCGAGCATTATTACTGTTACACCGCTTATAATATTCTTGTGTCCAATAACATTATAGGTCCAGCCTTTTTGTGTATTTAGCCTACACGTGCATTGTCCTGCCTCCTGCTATTTTGTGGTTCCATTTACGATACGTTCTTCTTAGTAGCATCCGACATTATTCAGAAGATTCCTTGTTCGGTGCTTGAGGACTTTACAACACTTTCTTTCATAAAGGAGTGACATATTATTGATTAAAGTAACGTTAAGTAAACCTTCTTCTTGTTTGCATTAGATCACTCTTGTGATTTAATTAAGTTAACTATCTTTTCCTTGTGTACCATAACTAAGCAACCATATGTTATATGTAATAGGCTGTTTCAGAGAACATCAGCCTATAGTAGAAGCACATAGATACTGAGAGTTAAGATACCCCGCTATCGCAGATATAACTCTGGAGGGTATATGTGTTCTTTGTTCGACGGGATTATATATCAGGGGTTGGATCTAGCGTTTCCGTTGTTGCATTTATGCCAGTCTAGTCCAATGTATAAGAGCCACTGATTTATACGAGACCCGATCATAACAAATGATCAATAGTTACAATTGTCTGTTCATTACAATGAAAAGGCATAATGCCAAAACATCTATAATTTTCAAACATGTTTGATTGTATGATCCATAATTGTTAGTATGTTCCAATGTGTTATCTCAAATGATTAAATTGTGCAATTCACAATGATACAAATATTTCCTCATCCTCATCATCAGTTGAGTCAGTGGACGAAACCTAGCTTGGATTTTTGCAGTGTTCACCTCCCATGTAGTTACAGGCTTCTGTGCATGGCGTATCGTTATGTTTGCAAGAGCAAACGTGGTTTTCTTGGCATGCTGACTTCCGACACTTACGATTGCATTTGACAAAATCCAAAAGTCCTACAGGAGCCGGAAATTTGACATGAGCCATGGCTGACCTTCATCATCTGTTGACTGCCAGCCATGCAAATCTGGCTCTGGCAGTGCTTGCTGTGCATGCAGTGACCTCTTCCACATGCATGACTGATAATTTGTTCGTTGCATGTGCAGATGGAAGCTGTCTGATGTAGGTGGCAAGCATTCACTTTTCTGCCGCTTCTGGCAGAACATCCAGTAACGAACTTCATCTACTGTGTCGCCTGCATACTCTAATGTGGTGTACAGAGAACACAAGTACTTCTCGCATGCGCGGACAGAACTCTCAGTGGGTGGAATGGCATCTCCGAGCTGGGGTATGTTTCTTAAGTGGTTCTCGGACTTCTGCAGTTTCCTCAAAACCGTTGTCTTCCCGATGCCACTCAGTGCACTTGTAGAGTCACATCCAGTTGGTGCATGCAGTGCTGGTAGTGCCTTGTACACTTCTGGACCTATGGCTAACACGATATCATGGATGTGAATATAACGCCGTTTGTTCTTCACCCCAGTACGAAACCATAGTTTTCCAGACCGTCATTGCACTAAACATGTGTACACAGATGATTGCAACATCCATGTCTGGTGACTGCACATTGATCTGCGGGTGGTCAGATGAAGCATGGTGGGCATGTAGAAGAAGCCTCGTGTTAGCCTCTTCGTGGTCAGACTCTAGTGAATGCAGTTAGTCCACATGTCCTCTTGTGATCAGCTTACAGTCTTTTCCATTCCTGAAGACCCCGCCAAGGATTAACTGTTGGCCTGGTGCAAGTTTCTCTAGGGCTGTGCTGCTCCACCATTCACAAAGAAAAACACAAAGGTTGGTTTTGCTGTGTGGATTGGCAATGTACGTGTCCTACTGTTAGGGAAGAGCCGTAATAGGTCCAGAGATATTGATTTCCAGTTCTCTAGATGAGGGTCGTCACCTGCATTCTCCAGCTTTTATAGACTTGGGATAGACATATCGATCAAAGACGACATCTACCCTGTTGCAGCCATGGGTCCAAGTGGTGCCGACATGATATTGTAGTACTTGTCTGCCAGGTCTCCAAATGTCCTTTCACCTCCAGATTTAACCATCTGGATCATGGCCATTTCATCTATTATTTGGGAGTTTTTTTTCATTTAGGGGAAGTGTCGGCAATGACTCAGCCTTTGTCTCTAACTCTGATAACAGCTCACTTTTCACATTCTTGCGCAGAGTGCCATCAGAATGTGCCAAAGCATAAGGCACAGAAGACAGACAGCACATACCCCAGTCAAATTTTCAGGTTCACATTTCTGGGCTTGGCGACAATGTGGAGCCTACCAAAAGATATCTCGATCACCATTGACACTAGCTGGCTTGTCCTTGGCTGATTTTTTAGTCCTCTCCTTTGCCACTGATGCAATTGTCTTGATGTATAAATGTGGCAATGTGTCCCAGAAACTCATGGCATTGGAGTCAGGACGTTTAGAACAAAGGCCTTCAGTTGTTCCTCTCTAATCTTCTTTGATGCTACCAGACGTTCTGTAACAGGTTGAGGTAAAACCACACCTGAGATGATGTTCACAAGTGGCTGGCAGTCTCCTTCTTCCAAGGCATTAATGTCGAAGGGGTTTGTTGCAAGTCCTGATTTAAATGTTTCCATTAACCTCTGGACGTTGCCTTCATCCCACTGCAGTTTTGCTTCACCCATTTCCTTATGTGTGCTAACTTTTTCATTGTCTTGGATAGCACACATCTCCTTTGTGGCAGATGTTATTGCAGCTGGTTCATGATTTGCCAGGAATCATCTGTCCAAAGCCTCTGCCCTTTGGGTAATGCCCACACTCCCACCCCTCTTCTTGGAGTCCAGGTTCATTGATTGCTCCAGAGCCATGTCTGTCCAGACACAATTATAGAGCTGGTTTGAACTACCAACAGCATGGTTCCCATTTATGAACTCTTTGAAGACTTCAGGAAACTTCTGTGGCAGCTGATACATGTCGATGAGGTACACTGAGTGCCATTTTGAGTAGTTGGACCGGTCCATGGCGTAAAAGTATGGAACCAACTGTGAGGAGCTGCAAGATGCAACTACCAGCACTCGTCTCTCTCAGCATGAATGAACTGCAAAAGCAGCTGGACCATCTTAATGTAGGTATCCCAGAAGGAGAAGATATGCCACAAAGGATATGTGAATATATTTCCTTTAACCCAACGCAGATTAAGAGGCGACTTTATTCAAGTGTTCAAAATTATCAAAGGCATCGACAATATGAACTGTAGTAAGTACTTCACTATCGACCAATCTAATTACATGCGGGGAAACGGTTGCACAATATTGGTAAATCTTTTAACTCGCATGAATCTAAGAATGTATTTTTCAATCGAGTTGTCAACTTGTGGAATGGGATTCCACGAGACGTTATAGACTGCAGCACCGTTGATTATTTTAAACTTCGCTTAGACAAACATCTTGCCTCAAACCCTCGACTAGATGCGTTTGTAATTGAAAAACTTTATTCCCCCCCCCCCCTCAGATCCATCAAGGATTATAGCGTTTATAAATTACTAAGATATTACTCTCTTGTTCCCAGATACACGATAATAACTGCGTTATGTTACTGAATCAACTGTCCTCTACTAACATCTAATCCTGCCACAGACATTAGTTCCAGGGCAGTAGTTCCTTTTCCAATTTTCCCTTTCCCACTTGTAAACCACTGTTTGGACACTTGATCCTCATTGTTTTGGAGGGCAAGCAGCCTAGATGGGTCGCTATTTCTGTTGTTCTTTGATTTCCTTTGTACTCCTTTGTATTTTGTACTCTTCTGCATCACCCAACCTTTCTTTGTTCATTTATTATTTTATAATTTTTTGTTCACATGATTCAAGTATCCGTGTCTTAAAACTTCCTTTCTTCCAACTTCCTCTCCGTTGCACCTCAACTCATTCACAGTTGTAAGTCTCTTCCATATCTTCGCACCACCAGTTCTTCCACTTCTATGTTTTGCTTCTTTGGACATCCTTTCTCCTTAGCCGGTATCACACGAGAGCGTTTATAGTCAATATAGTCAATGATTTTTGGACACCGTGTCAGGGGCCCCCTTAACATGCTGAAAGAAATTTGGGAGGGGACTGTGCAGCCTTGTCCATTATTAAAGTATGTGCTTGAAAGCCGTGAGCGCATGCTTAAGAGTCTGGAGATGGCAGGTAGAAATTTGACAGAATCACAAGCTTTGATGAAGGACAGGTATGATCGCAAAGTGAGGCTCCGGAAGTTCACTGTAGGACAAGAGGTATTAATTTTGTTGCCTTTGGTTGGTAACCCCCTCTCTGCGAAGTACACTGGACCTTATAAAATTGTAGAAAAAATTTCAGACTTAGATTACCTTGTTGCCACTCCAGACAGGAGGAAAAAGAACCAGTTATGTCACGTGAACCTTATTAAAGAGTATGTGAGGCGCCCCTCTGAGCCTCTCACTGTCCCTGTGTTGGCTTGTTGCGGCCGTGGTGGAGAAGGAGAGGGGGACAGTCAAGCTTCAGAGGAGGATAGCTGGGATCAACATGTTTCAGCGGATCAGTGGGCGGGGAACTCGAGCCTTAGGGCTGACGAGGCTATAGCTCATTTGCCTGAGCCGCAGTTTGATGCTATCCGTCAGTTGTTCGGTTCATACCCCACTGTATTTGCTGAACACCCAGGCCTCACTACTCAGGCTATGCATGATGTTGACGTGGGGGACCATATACCCTTTAAGTCAATCCCGTACCGTGTGCCCCCCATAAAACTACCAGCTCTGAGGGATGAGTTGGAGTATATGCTCGGTAGAGGGTTGATAGAGAAAGGCACAGTTAAGTGGACTTCCCCCGTAACACTGCAGCCTAAGCCAGATGACAAGGTACACTTTTGTATTGATTTCCGTAGGTTAAACGGTTTGACTCCAACTAACCCATATCCTCTTCCTCGGGTTGATGATAGTGTTGACAAAATTGGTAATGCTCGTTTTTTGTCTAAAGTAGATTTAGTAAAAGGTTACTGGCAAGTACCTTTGTCCGAGCGTGCTAAAGAGGCATGTGGTTTTGTTGTGGACGGGAGTACCTACCGGTGCAATGTTATGCCTTACGGACTTAAGAATGCACCAGCAACGTTTCAGAACCTGATGAATGAAATTGTAAAGGACATTCCGAATTGCACCGTATATTTGGACGATGTAATCATTTATGATGACGACTTTGAGAGCCATTGTGAGCACCTTGAGACCTTGTTCCGGAAACTTAGTGAAGCAGGTCTGGTAGTAAATTTGGCAAAGTGTGACTTCGTAAAAGCCACTGTGCAGTACCTTGGGTTTGTAGTGGGAAGGGGACAGGTGTGCCCTCCTCAGAACAAGGTACAGGCTATCAATAAATTTCCGCACCCAACAACCAAGAAGCAGATTATGAGATTCTTGGGTATGATAGGCTACTACAGACGCTTCATAAAAGGTTACTCAACGGTGTTGGCACCTCTCACAGATTGTTATCTAAAGACAAAAAGTTTTTGTGGGCACCTGAGTGTGAAAAGGCTTTCACTTTGGTGAAACATTTGCTATGTACTCACCCGATACTCAGGGCCCCAGACTTTAACAGGCCTTTTCAGCTGGCAACAGATGCTAGTGGTGTAGGGGCTGGTGCCGTCTTGCTACAGACAGACAATGAAGGTGTGGAACACCCAGTAAGTTTCTTTTCTAAGAAGTTCAATGCTGCACAAAAGAACTATTCTACAATAGAAAAGGAATTACTGGCGATTGTGCTGTCGCTCAGGCACTTCGAGGTGTATGTTCCAGCCTATGGCCCAGTCGTGGTTATCTACACTGATCATCACCCTTTGAGATTCCTGAATCAATTTCACAATCGCAATATGAGACTCACCAGGTGGTCTTTGATGTTGCAGGAGTATAACCTGGACATCCGTCATATTGCTGGATGTGACAATGTGATCGCGGATTGTTTATCAAGGGTGGATGATCAGTCGTAGGCTATCACAGGTGTGTGGGTTTGAGTGGAGGAAAATAGGCTGCCCTTATAGTGCAGCCGGGAAAAACATATTAAAATATAAAAATCATATAAAAACTCTTTCTTTTGATATAGATAATCGTATAAGTTTGTCATAGCCTATAGAGTTTGAGTAGTCCACGAACTATCAAACGGCTGAGCTGCTGTAAGCTCACTCTGGGAGCATGATATTGTGTCTTTTTGCTATTGTTGGGAGGAGTTATAAAATGTGATTTTTTTTTTAATAATAAGATGTGTTTTGGTGATAAACTCAGCTTTGTTTTAGTGCCATGCGGTCGCTGGGTGTGAGGGGCTTGATGGGGTTCTGTGTTTGTCAGATTTTAGCTCAGGGTTGAGCAAGTAAAATCTTGGGGGAGGTGTGACGCATGTCCAGTGTGAGCATGCTGTACAGAACGCCTAGTCGTGCCCCACTCTCGCTAGGATCGTCAGGGCAGGAACTTTGGCTGTAGTCTATGTAGAGTTTCCTAACTTAGTTCATGTGAGCCGTTGTACTATAAGTAATATGAATATATATTTTGTTTTCATCTGAGTCAACGAGTTCTATTTTATATCATTAGTTTAAGTATTGTGTGTAAAACTTATTTGTAATGATGGGAGAGGCAGCCACAGTTGGGGGTCAGTGGGTGCGCCATGCGGGAGGTGGGCCTAACTCACTAGCACTCCCCCCCTCCCCTCAGTGCTAGGAAAGCCTTTGTCTATCCCAGAGGAGAGAGAGAAATTACGTAATGGTTGTCAGTGGGCGGTCCTTAGTAGTTCACGTTGGGCTCACTAGAGGGCCGGGTATAAAAAGGGAAGTCTAGCCATTTTTTCTTCAGAACTCATTAGGCAGAGCGACTTCTCATTTCCCTTGCTAACTATATATATTCTTCTGACTGATGTGAACTTTCTCTACTACCTTACATTCTTATCTCCTCTTTTCCCTACAACTTCCATGGTCCCGTTGGTGCAGAGCTAGTCAGCCAACGTATTATCGCTTGAGTTCTCACAAGATACTTGCCTATTAGATAGCCTATTTTGGAAGGGTTAACTTAGAATAGGATTGATTTATGTTTGTTGCACTTGTATATGCATTTCCCTGTGTGTTATTATTATTATTCCTGTTTTCTGCTAGTCTAGGTAATGCTAGACTGGGGTAAGGCTTTTCTGTGTTACGAGTTGTTGTTTGATGCAGTGGTTAAGCGATAAACCTGCATACTCGTTTCGGTTCAGTGAAGCCTAGGTTGTCTTCGCGGCTGACTGTGTTGAGTTAATAATGTACAGTGCGTGAGGGCAAGAGCCTAACCACCCTGTATTTTATTAACAGTTTGTTTTTACTTTGTCAAGGAGCCGGGAGAAAACCAGATACAAGGGATCTGGATTTCTCAAAGTGCACTTGTTAGTTTTAACGTAATACTTTAAACAGTTGTGAGGACTTCGCTAGGCTACGAGCCGTTTTTGCTCAGTCACTGCTACCTTTTGCCCACAGTACCCCAGCTAGACTTTACTCGATTAGTAGATACAGAATAGTATTGCAGCTTTCCTTATGTATGATATTGTTTATGCACTATTGATTTCATGTGTTGCACGCTTGGCTACTTTAGTGATTAGTGGCCCACGAGCACAATCCGAGTAGGCTATTGCCGTTGCATTTGCGGAGTACTTCTTTTTAATGTTTGCCATTTACTATTGCATCTTCTTTTAATTATTCTTATGCCAATTTAAACCTTTAATAGTATTTAATTGCCTGTGTTTTGCTTATTGAATTACTGTTCAAAATCCGATACGTACTTCTTACGAGCATCCGAGAAGCATCTAACTTTTTTCAGAAGATTCCTTGCTCGATGCTTAAGGACTATTAATTAACGTAACGTAATAGTGCCGATCCGAAGTAGAGGGTGGAGGACTTCTTAAGTTCTTAGTCAAGGGTGGATTACTTCGGCTTCGGCCAACACTATTCTTTGGTGTTGTTGTACACTAGTACCGAGTTCTTGTATACCCCGTTATAGCAGATTGAACTCTGGAGGGTATTGGTGTTTTTTGTTCGGCTGGCAGTACTCGGGGGTTGGGATCGTGTGTTTCCGTTGTGGCAGCGAGCCGTATTCGAGTCCTGATTGAGAGCCCTTGTGTACCCGAGTGCCAGGTCATAACAGAAGGCAAACAAAATAATTGGCTTTATAGGCAGGTCATTTGAGCATAAATCCAAAGACGTTATCCTAACCCTTTACAATTCCTTAGTCCGCCCTCTTCTGGAATACTGCGTTCAATCCTGGTGCTCTTATTACCAAAAATATATAGACAAGCTAGAACGAGTTCAACGTAGAGTTACCAAAATGATACCTAGCCTAAAGAACAAACCATACGAGGAGCGTCTTAGAGAATTAAATCTATTTCCTTTAACCCAGTGCAGATTAAGAGGCGACTTAATTCAAGTGTTCAAAATCATCAAAGGCATCGACAATATGAACTGTAGTAAGTACTTCACTATCGACCAATCTAATTACACGAGGGGAAACGGGTGCAAAATTATTGGTAAATCTTGTAACTCACACGAAGCTAAAAATTTCTTCTTCAATCGAGTTGTCAACTTATGGAATGGGCTTCCCCGAGATCCAGCTGCAGGTGACTGCAGCACCGTTGATTCATTTAAACTTCGTCTAGACAAATATCTCGCATCAAACCCGCGACTGACTCCGTTTGTAAATGAATAACTTTATTTTATCCTCCCCTCAGTTACTAACCCATCTGTCCCCTACTAACTTCCTAATCCTGCCACGGACATTCGTTCCAGGGCAGTAGTTCCCTTTCCAATGTTCCCTTACCCACTCTAAACCACTGTTTGGACACGATCCTCAGTGTTTTGGAGGACAAGCAGCCGAGAAGGGTCACTAGACCTGTTGTTGCTTGATTTCCTTTGTACTCCTTTGTACTCCTTTATAGTCCTGTCACCCGTTCTCCCGCGCTACGATTGGCTGGTGGGCTCGCTCGGCTGCAAGTTCGCACTAACTTTTTGCTTCCTTCACCTCCTCTCTCTTCCCTTCATAGTAAGTTCCAGGAAGTTGATTATAACCTTCTTTTGGCGGCTTACGGGAGTACAGGGCTGGCACCAAGGTATTACTTAAGGGATAATCAGGAGGAGCTCTTCGGGCAGAGAAAGAGAGTGACTTTTGAGGTGAAGTAAGAAGTCCAGCTTCGCGCTCCGATAATGGAGACCGCTGATTGGCTGGTGGGCGGGGCGTGGCACGTTGTACCCGGAGCTGTCAACATCAGCTGGCTGTGCAAGTAAGTAAAAGGGAGCGCCATGATTGGTGGAGGATTTATCTACTTTATCACCCCCTACTAACTTTAGGCGAGCTCCTGATCGCCGCAACACTGTTCCCTTAAAGTTTATGCCCTCAGGCTGCCACTCCACCAGTCCACTATGCTCGCAGAGGCATTTATGTAACTGGAGTGCAGGAGTCTGATTTCCCACGATAGTTTTGGCTATTAAAACTTCCCCGGGCTGGCTAAGAAACTGTTTGAGAGCTCGAGTGGCATTAATTCTTTGCCCCTGCCCGTCGACTATGGCTACCAGTCGACGGAGTCGGTACTGAGGGTCAGAGCGGAGAGGCATGGTGCCTTGCAACTGACACTCACGTGCCCCGGGGGTTCTATTTATAGCCTCGTCCGGGTACCTGATTGGTGGGCGGCTAATCCTACCACTACGAGTGAGAGTTTCGGTGGGACCCGTAAACTTGGTTGCTCTCGCGGGAGTCTTCTCCGGAACGTTAAGCAAAGGAGTTCCTTTGGATTCTTTCACTTTAGCTGTGGGAGAACCGTTTATCCGGTTGCCGTCAAAATATACGCCTCGCGGTTCTATCTCGTCTCGAGGACACTCTTCCTCACTACTTAAAGTCCTGTTTAAATCTCTCGGGGAAACTGAAACTTCGCTGTCTGGGACCGTATACTTTTCCTCCTCGGTAAGCTCATAAAAATCGTCTTTATCACTAGATATGATCTCTTCACTTCCTAGGTCTCCTTCTGACTCAACCTCAGGAAGACCCTCTCGATTTTTTTGACTAAGTGACCACCAAAGTGGAGAATCTTCTAGGTAGTCCCGAGTCGGAGTAGGACCTCTAACGTTGGGTCGAGCTGAGGAAGTATCAGTGTCGTCGACCCTGGATTCCGTTTCCTCTTCGCT
The DNA here is from genome assembly GCA_032716605.1 of Paralithodes platypus. Taxonomy (NCBI): domain Eukaryota; kingdom Metazoa; phylum Arthropoda; class Malacostraca; order Decapoda; family Lithodidae; genus Paralithodes; species Paralithodes platypus. The sequence continues at coordinate 33,970,628 of CM064554.1, forward strand.
CCCTTCCTCGCTACTCCTCTCGCTCGTTTCTGGGGGAAGATTACCCTCATATCGTTTGGTATGACGAATATGAGTAACTGACACGACATCTCCATAATGTAAGTATAACACTTGATGGGGCCAGTTTGTCTCGACAACCCTGAAAGGACCCTCGTATTTCTCTTCCAGTTTACCAGCTCGGGTGGGGTCATGGTTCTTGACCAAAATATACTCCCCCCCCGGAAATAAGGATTATTTAGAGAAACTTTCTTAGGTTGTTGCTGAACAATATGATCATGCACTCGCTGTCGTCACTCCCCCTGTTCCTTCCAGTATTTTCTGGGTTGGGAATACTGCGTGTAGGAACGGGGGTATGGCAATAATCGTTCTTGAGGGTATGTTGCCAAAGATAATCTCATAGGGAGAATACCCCGTAGTCCTACAGACCGTGGTATTCATTCCCCAGACAATTTCAGGCGAAAACTCCGGCCAACCCCGGACGATTTTCTCCCCCTGTGAGCTCAGACTCGCCCGGATGCAGTTGGCTAACACCCTATGATTCCTTTCACAGACAGCATTTCCCTGAGGGTAATACGGGGAGGTGTGCTGTATCTGGTACCCCAAGGTTTCTCCCAAGTGTTGTCAGATCTCATTATTAAATTCCTTTCCCCTGTCACTCAGAATACCTCCAGGGGTGCCATACACAAAAATTATCTTTTCCAGGATAACCTTGGCCACCGTTTCAGCTTTCTTGTCCGGGATAGCGCAAGCAACCGTGTATTTAGAGAAAATGTCGACATAGGTCAAGATGTATCTTTTGTTTGTCTGTCTGGGCAGAGGTCCCATAATATCAACCGATAATTTGGCCCAGGGTGTACCAGCGGTAATATGTCCGGGTAACTGTCTAGGTCCCCTTCCATCTTTGCCACTCTGGCATCCCAAACAATTTTGAACGACTTCTTTAACAATATGGTCGGCCCTCTTGGTCCAGTACCTTTCATTGAATTGTTGGAGAACCCTAGACTGTTCCAAATGAGCCCCTCTTCCCTTTTTTCCGTGGAGGATTTGGATTATGTGTTTTGCCTCTGAATAATCAAGTACGACCTGATCTTGAGAATTCCTCCAGGCTCCCTCCGAAAACTTCACTTTATTACTAGGTCGAGGGTCATATTTTTCCCCGTGGGGTTCAGTGGGTTGAACGGGTGCTACCGGTAGTCGAGACAACTCATCGGCATTAGTGTATAATTTACCGGGTCTATGTCTAACTTCAAACGAGTACTCTTCAAAAATCCCCTTCCACCTGACAAATAGTCCATCTTCCGTTTTCATTTTTCGGAGCCATTGTAAGCTATGGTGGTCCGTAATAACTTCAAAGTGGACCCCGGCTAGGTGCGGACGGAAATATTGTACAGCCCACACTAGAGCTAGACATTCCTTTTTCGTAACGCTATAATTCTTTTCGCCCTTATTCAGTGTCCGGCTAGCACAGGCCACTATGCTTTCCTTTCCGTCCACTTTCTGGGCCAGAACGGCTCCGAGCCCTTCATCAGAAGCATCGGTGTATAGTTGAAACGGCTTGGTGAAATCCGGATGACAAACTACGGGGTTGGAAATAAATTTTTGCTTCAAATGATCAAAAGCTACTTGACAACTCTGATCCTAGTCGAACCTCCTCCCTTTTTCTAATCTCTGAGTCATGGGGCGAGCAATCTTAGAAAAGTTAGGTATAAACCTTCGATAGTAGGAGGCAATTCCCAGAAACGGTCGAATCTCTTTGACAGAGGACGGAGGTGAGATTTCGGCAATAGATCTCACTTTATATGGGTCCGGTTGAATACCTTTACTGGAAACTACGTGCCCTAGATATGCTACCTCACGGGCCCCTAATTGGCATTTTGAAGGTTTCAGTTTAAGTCCTGCCCCCCTGATTCTTTCTAACACTTCTTGGAGTCGGTGAATATGTTCTTCCCAACTAGCGGAAAAGATTATGATATCATCTAAGTACGCCAAACAAGTTTTCCAGGTTAATCCCCTCAATACTTCGTCCATGACTCTAGTAAAACTGGTGGGGCCATTGCAAACTCCAAACGGCAAGACAGTAAACTGGTAGAGTTTGCCTTCGCTCATGGCAAATGTGGTTTTCTCTTGATCCTCGGACCTAACTGGTACTTGCCAGTATCCACTCTGGAGATCTAGGGTAGAGAACCAGGTCGACCCATTGAGGGATTCTAACGAGTCGTCAATACGAGGTAGGGGCTGCGCGTCTTTGATGGTGACATAGTTTAATTTTCGATAATCTACACAGAACCGAGTAGACCCATCTTTTTTTCTAACTAGGACTACCGGAGATGACCACGGACTGTATGATTCCACTACTATCCCCTGTTTAATCATGTCTTCAACTTGTTCCTTTTCTTTTTGTCTCATAATAGGGTTTTGTCGTAGGCAGGGTTGTCTAATAGGAGGCCCTTGTGTGTGTATCTCATGGGTGTGTCGGGTTCGAGCCGATCCGTGGTCCCCTTCGTTTTGAGCAAACGCATCCCGGTACGTCCAGAGCAATTCATGTAAGGTACTGGCTTGATTTGAGGTTAATTTTTTCGGGATCTCAGGTAAGTTCACGGGTCCGTCAGTTCCAACAGTAGTGGGTTGAGCGAGTGTGACTTGTCCTAACAGTTTCCCTTTTTGATAAATAATCGTGTCATCACCAAAATTAGCTAAAACTAGTTTCCTCTGGTCGGCAGTAATGAGGTGGGAGATATTCTCACCCCATTGTCGAGTGCCATTTTCAGCACGTAATGTTGCTCTGAGAGAGAGCTGAGCGGTGGGACGAGCGTAGTAATCTTATGACCACTCCCCACCACCGCGGTGGGTGTACTGAGCTGTATTCTACCCTCCTCCTCCCTCTCTCACTCGCTACACAGGGAATTATGTACGGAAATTACCTTATTTTAGGTTTTTTGCACTTGTGTTGCACGATCGTTGCAAGAGAACCAGTGGTCGTACAAGGATGGTTCGGGTGTCATTGGAAAGCTCTGTTTACGCCCTTTCAGGGATAGATACTTGTTTTACGCTCTGGGTCTTGTTTATGCATGAAAATTAGCACGGAAACAACCCTATTTAGGGTAAAAAAAAACGCTGGGCGGCACAGTGTAAAATACCCTACCACCCGCTCTTTGTGTGTTAAGACATGTAATTGCCAAGTGCCTTTGTGTTTTTAGATGATTGGGATATCAAAGAGAGAGATAGGTAGTAGTGTGAGGACATACATAATCCTATAATTTAACAGGCTCTGTCTCGAGTCGGCCACCCCAGCTGTGGGGTATGTGCCTGAGTATATACATACATACAATACATATATAATTTGTCAGCTGGAAGGTGCTAATGTAATGACTCCATGGCTGATTAACCTATCCACGGCGAGACTCCGATTCGTTAAACGTCGTGAGAGGCGAAGCTATTGCATTAATTTCTGACAAAAATCGTCATTATCTGATAAATATCGTTATTACTTATTCATATGCACCTATTTTATGTTTACTATGAATATAGTTACATGTTACAACAATAAAACAAGTGGGAATAGTATTTGGGGGGTGACAAACACGAAATATTACCGAGCGGTTCATTCATGGAGTTGACAGAGAGCAAAACTGCACCCTTCCTTTACGAGCTCTTGTGCGAGACTGGAGGTAGTGCGAGCTAGTCTCTCTCTTTCTCCTCCCCCCATACGCTTCCTTTTCTACCTTGAAACTGGGTAGGGAGTTTTGGCGCCATAAATAAACCGATAATCACAGGAATAAGAGAAAAATAGGTGATAATTGAGGGCCCCCCCCTCCTGGGGGAAAGGGGTGAAGGGGGAAATTTGGACACATGTGGAGGAGTGATATGATGTATGGAGAGGAATTATCTCACATATTTACACATTCGTTTGCTTTGAGTGACAGTAGGATGCTTGGAAAGGCTCATATGAGGATGCTCGCCCTCCTAGGGTTCAGACTCAAATGAGGACGCTCGCCGTTTATGGGTTAAAAACACTAAAAAAAAATGCAGAGAGGGTTAGAGAAATACACATTGGTAAAAGGAAAATGCTTATTCTACCTAAACTACGAGGTCTCATTGACCTTTGGCGATCAATAAAGGGAAGTGGAGTGATCTTGCTACTAGACTGTTAACCTAAGCGTCCGGGGCTCGAAACCCTATGTGGCAATGTCCGTGTTGGAGTCCATCAGGGTTCAGTGTTAAGCCCCCTCCTCTTTATTATGGTCTTGGAGGCACTGTCTAGAGTTTTTAGAGGCGGACTCCCGTTAGAACTGTTTTATGCAGACAATTTAGTCCTAATAGCTGACAGTATGCAAGATACTGAGGCCAAATTCAGAGAATGGAGAGAGGGCATGGCGAGCAAGGGTTTAAGAGTCAATATTAACAAAACCAAGGTTATGCATTGGAGATTGAGACGAGGCAATGTGGAAAAGAGCGGTGCATACCCATGTGCAGTGTGTGGAAAGGGTGTGGGTGTTAATTTAATTCAATGTACCATCTGTCGAGGTGGGGTACACCATGGAAGTAAGCGCTGTAGTAGAATAAAGGGACCCCTGCCGAAGGATAAGTCAGAAATAGAGAAATTTGAGTGCACAGTGTTACTCAGTTACTTGTTCATCAAGGGGAATCCACGCAATGCGAGCTAAGCTCATTATTATCGCGCCTCCTTAACTGGGAATGTATTGCGTGAAATGCATGTTAAGTGTTTTATGTATTGTTGGAATGGCTGTGGATGTGTGTGTAGTCTGTATTTTAGCCAATTGGCGACATCGGAAACGAAGGCTTAAGGTGGATCTGTATGGTACCATTCTCACTATAGACGGTACCGTCTCACCCGAAGGCTTAGGTAGCCATCAGCTTAGGTGAACCATATGATACCCATCTCGCCTTGTACCATTTTTGCCAACCCCAGATGGGACGTCACAACGTCGTCCACTTATTCCAGGTACCTATTTACAGCTAGGTGAACTGAGGCTAACACATGAAAGGAGACAAGCCCAATTTGTCTCCGCCCGGCCGGGGATTGAACCCCCGGCCCCTCGTGTGTGAGACGAGAGCTCTACCACTAGGCTACGGGCTGTGTGCAAAGGCAAGCTTGTGTTAAGTGATGATCCTGTGGCCGTGAATTTTGGAAATGAGTCATTGGAGCTGGTGAACAAGTTTTGTTACATAGGAGATACCATCTCTGCCGGTGGTGGGGCAGAGGCTGCCACTGTTGCTAGAATTAGATGTGGCTGGGGGAAGTTCAGAGAACTGCTGCCAATCCTGACCATGAAAAGAATGCCTCTCCCCTTGAAGGGAAAGGTGTATGCCTCATGTGTTAGAAGTGCAATGATGTATGCCTCAGAAACATGGGCTCTTAAAGTAGAGGATGTCAGCAGAATGGAATATAATGAGATGAGAATGGTGAGATGGATGTGTGGAGCCAGGTTACAGGATAGAATAACAAATGTTGAGCTGAGGAGATGTTTAGGTATAAAGATTATTAGCGAGGTGATGCGTACAAGTAGACTGGGATGGTATGGACATGGGGAGAGAATGGATGAACAAAATTGGGTGAAAAAATACAGGTCTGTGATTGTGGAGGGAGCTGCACCAAGGGGTGGACTGAGGAAGACCTGGGATCGGACTATTCATGCCGATCTCAAATCCAAGAACTTGACAAGATTAGCAGCCCTCAACAGGGTTGCCTGGAACGCCGCCATTAGGACAAGAGATTGAAACTGCACGTATGTGTCACCATAATGTGTGGAACACTCAGTCTTAACATTTTATGTATGTAGCCTATATATGTAATGGGAAGATAGCTTTTGGATAAAATTTGTGCGTTTTTTGTTTCAGTACATCATTATAAAGCCCAGCGTCTCGAAGAAGAAAATACCCTCGCTGTTTCCAATAAATGACTATTGTATGAATATTCCCATATTCAAAATAAGCTATGGCAGTGCCTAGTCTTATTGAGTACATAGATCTATAGGTGGTGTTTGAGGGAGAGAGAGGGTCCAAGGCTGTGAGATGGGATGGTGATATAGTGGCGATGCAGTTTCGAGGAGTCGGAGCTTGCATCGGCCCACAGGGAGGCAACCGGGGGAGTCGTGGATCTGCGAAAGTAAGATCACGAACGAGCCGGTTGCATTACTCAAAGTGTCTCTGTGTCTGGAATATAACCTCCTGGATTCACTGTGTTGAGCAGTTCATCTACAGGCTTCAATACCTATGTCGGGAGATAGAAGTTGGAATATAGGAAAATAATAAAGAATAAAATAAATGGTGTTTGAGTTCCGTCCATAGTAGGCTACATTCACAGGTGGAAGGACATGTAGCTAAACAAAAGCTGATAGTTGAACAGCCTGGTTGTGGAGGCACCACGATACAATCCTCTCCATCGGGATAGCCAAAATATACTGGCTGGATCGAGAGAGGCTGGCAATCTTGATATGTGTGTGTGTGGGTGTATGCTGATGATTACATATAAAGAGAGAGGTAGTTGCTTTTTCTAGACCCCCTTCTCCCTCATGTTTAGCCCCATTTGTGTGTCGATTCCTTCATGGCGAGCGATAGCGAGCCTATAATTTAGGACCAACCGACCTTCAGTCGGGGCATTTTTTTACCAACAAATGTACAAATTTACCCATGAAAGGGGGTCTAGGTTTTTTTCTAAAGTTTGATAGCGGTATAGCGAGGTTATTAAAACATAAACAAATAAAAATATAAATAAATATACAAACAAATAGCCACTACCCCCAGAAGTGATAGTGAGATATACAAATAGTGTACTTTAACTGCAGGTGGAAACTGTAGTAGAAACTTATCAGTAAACAGGAAACGAATAGATAATTATACAATGAAGAACTTGGTAACGCGTCAAGATATATAATATTATTTTCAGCAGTCGATGGATCATTAAATTAAAACAAATATTGTTTTCCAAACATATAATAAGCTGTTACGAAAAATGTAAGTAGTGTTTCGTGATTCGTGAATGAACAATTGTAGTGTGATTTGATATAGAATTTAGAGGAAAGAAACATTTGATAAAGTACACAAGCAGAGTTTGAGAACAAAAATCATATTGCCTAGTTGACAGAAATAGGTGTATAACAGCAACAAAACATAAATGAAACATTCATTTGTAGGAACTGAAAGGACAATAATTACATATATGGAATAATAAAGACAAATTAAATAAGAATGATGGAAGCATAATAAAACAATATAAACAACGTAAAGACCGTAGCCAGATATGTCAGTATATCTATGAACATGTGGTTGGTCAATGAGCATAGTTGATCAAAGGTAAAGCCAGTGTCACACAAGCTATTTTTCTGGCAATTTTCGAAGAGCAATTGTTTTTTTCGTATTACTTGGAGGATCTATCGCCTTAGAATCGGAAACTAGACTGAAGGTATATTGTGTTAGGTGGCTGAATTTTAATATTACCTAAATTTGAGAGTTGCCAGACCACAAATGCCCGTAAACATTGATGGAAAAAGCGCTCGTGTGGCACCGCCATAAGGAGAGAAGATTGAAGGACACAAGTATATACAATATGCGCCGTTTTGTTGTTATGTGGTTTTATGCATAACATTCATTGGTAAATCCCAGTCTAATAGGAAGAGTATTTTGTGCATACTGGCACATGTATATACATTTAATCAAGAACATTGTATACTCAAGATTTGGACAACATTCAATTGTAACCTTGTGTAAAAACTGATCTGTTCGTGTGACGTGATTTCGACTAACATAAAAAGTAAAATATCAACCAGTTACTAAGTTTGTAAACAACCAGCAACAACATGGATAGTTTACACTGTATATATTTCTTCACAATATAAACGAGAGTTCTGGCCAGACGAATAAAATATTAGAGTGTGGAAGGATTTAATGGTTCGGAAGGATGCGGGAGAGAAAAAGAAAATGCTGGAGCGAAACAGCAAAGAGGATTAAATTATGAATGGAGCGGCAAGGGGAGAAATGAAAGGACGGTTGGCAGCACAGTGGAGGGTGTAGGAAGTGGCCGAGAAGGGAGAAGGAATAATACTTACTTTACAGAGGATGTGCCCCTCAGAACTCGTATTCATATGTGGTACATGCATGACAGGGCTCCAGCTCACTTCACACGTGTTACGAGGGAATACCTTAATCCGAGAGTGGCGCGCCATTGGTAGTTCAAACCCTCCCACTAAGCGAGGATATTTTGGTTCATTCTCGCCTTAAATCGTTATTTTGCCATAAATATCGTTATTTCTTATTCATATGCGCATATTTTACGTTTAATATGAAGATATTAACATATAACAGCAATAAAAGAAGTGGGAATAGTATTTGGGGGTGAAAAAAGAAAAATTATTGCCGACCCTCCAGTCATAAGGTGAGATGCGAATGAGATGTATATCCTCCTTCTTCGAGGCCTGAAGGCACACTGATGTCTCTCACTCGGTTTCTTTCTCTTTCCACACTCTATATGCGCACTAGACGACCTTGGAACCGGGTTGGAGATATTGGCGCGATAAATAAACCAGTACACAAGGGAATATGAGGAAAAATATATGATAATTGAAGGGGGGGTAGGAGGGGGTTTTGACACATGTGGAGGAGTGATAGAAAGGTATGGAGGGGAATTATCTCCCTAAATCACATATTCCTTTGTTTTGAGTGCTACTGGGGTCTTTTAAAAGTGTTCTTTTTCGGCCTTGGATCTTAACCCCCCCAAGTCTGGTATGACGCAATCGTATATATAAGTACTTTGGACCAAACACCAATTTTTATGCGATTGCGTATATAATACCGAGCGAAACATGGTGAAACTTATTTAAACCTAGCAAAGTTATTATATACGTGATTGCATATATCTTTTCACCATTGTGTCACTGAAAATCTCAGGATTTATGGGAGGTAACTTACAACACTGTAAGGTAAAAATATCCCTAAACGAGTAAAGTCTAAATATATAAAGTCCTTAGTTTGACTCAGCCAGTCACGCTGGGAGGTCGCGTGGCTGCGATATTTAAAAATGGCCGCCCGATGGATATATCGTCAAAGAGGGGCTTTATGTGATATATGTGATAATGTATAGCATTTAAAATTACTGAAATGTGGTTGGATAGCATCAATACATAATGGGTTAACATAATATGTACACGGTCGACGAATAAGGTAAGTTCCGGTAAAAAATTTCGATGTAAGGTATCCGCATATGAAAATATTCATATAAAATAGTTTTTGTCGTACAGAGCTGGTTCAAAGAAAATAATAATCTGTATGCATTGCCGATATACAAAATTAATATATAAAAACTGTATCGATCATTAAATTATATTTAAATAGAGCATCAAATGAAGCGAAAATCTTGACCAACCGGCGATTGTGGCGCACGGACAAAACAAAATCTGGAAAAATAGAAGTTTTTGTTGTACATTGATGATATACATACCATTGGAAAGCTAATGAAAAACCATAATTAGTGCGATTTAAAAAAGATCCATTGTCCCACATTCGATCGGTGAAAATAGGGGGGGAGTGAGGAGGAAAAAATCTTGGCGGACGGAACATTTTGATCGACATCTGGAGCCATTATGAAAATATTCATATAAAATAGTTTTTTGTCGTACAGAGCTGGTTCAAAGAAAATAATAATCTGTATGCATTGCCGATATACGATATTAATAGCTCAAAATTGTATCGATCCTTAAATGATATGTAAATAGAGCGTGAAGTGAAGCGAAAAAAAAATCCAGTCGGCGAGGGCTGAACACTGTCTAAAAATATGCAGCACATGGACGAAAATATTCTGGAAAAATAGACATTTAGATCGTACATTGACGATATAGATACCATTCTAAAGCTAATGAAACATACTAAATATTCCTTGCTTAACAAATATCCATTTTCCCACAATGTATCGGTGAAAATGGGGAGGGAAAGTATGGGCGGACTGAACAGCTACCTTCACCTACGGTGAAATTCCACATACTGTATTATTATTATTTTTTTTTTTTATAAAATCTTATAGAATAACCTTTCCTCTTCCCGTTCATAAAAAATAAAAAAATAAAAAATTATGGGTGAAAACCGACTGAGAGTGAATATTTTGTTGCGGCATGGATTCTACACAAACGAAAAACTATCGTTATAGATTTATTTCTATAAAATCCAATATTGATGATAGAATATTCTAAACACCGCCATCATGTTCAGCGGAAGAAATAGCTGTGATTTAGTATGAAAATAAAAATAAGTTATTTACGCAAGTTTCGGATATATCTTGAAGTAAAGTGAAAAAAATCACAATTTGCAGCAGAAATATTTACGGATATTGATTTTACAGGATAACCATTATAGATACACTATTTTTTGTTGCAAAAAATATTGTTGTATAGACTTCCCTCTATCTCGTGAAGTGTATTTAAATGTAGTTGGGGTGATATTTATATTATGTTGGCCGCTCCTAGAAGCTTTTTGGGCGGTGAAATGACGAGGTTGGTGAAAGGAACGACAGAAGATAGTTGCAGAATTGCTAGTCTGCAAATGAAAGAACCAAAGAAACCAGGAGTACGTAAACAATGAAGAAGCACAGAAATACAGGAGCCACCCCTTTCTTCCGGAGCTCCTCATACTCTATGGAAACAGACAAGAGCAGCAAGTATGGGAAATGTCAACAGCCAATCACCGCCCTGGTTTCAAACCGTGCCAGCCAACCACAAGACAGCATTTCCTCAATTCCCGGACCTGCAGTATGACGAACATATGTTTATGCAAGTTGAGCATCAACGACCAGAAACATATATGCATAAATGGACTTGAGCAGGAACACCAATTACGATGAACCGGCAGATGTAAGAACCCCAGGACAAGAACCAATACTAGGCGAACAATAACCAAGTTCGCATAGGAGCCTAGATGATGGCGTAATCCCTGCAAGTAGGATTTCTCTCTTCATAAGCTAAACAACTAACATATAAGTCTTAATTGTAATACCTATGAGATAAGTAACAGTATAAATATTACCCATCTATGTCTAGGATAAGTATTAAACCTCACAATTCCATCACAACAAATTCACAATACCCCTATTGCCTCGAGCCTATGTAAAAGAGTGTCAAGAAATAAGTCAGATATCACCTCAAAGAATTAGTGGAAAAGTATGCAAACCTCAACTGCGGTACTGTACTAAAACCTGAAAAGGAACAGCACAGATAATCACAGTGGTAGTTTGTACCAACATGCCCCTGCCCGGAGCGTGTGCTATACCTGTAGTACCCCCTTAAGTCTGGAACCTGAAGTCCTGCTCGAGTGACGCCCTACACCTCTGAAGTGCTGCCCAACGGACCTACGATCTACGTCAGCCAGACTTGCTCTCTCTCTACCCTCCAACATTACCCTAAGTGTCCCTGTGTATCTTATGTTGTGTTTATTGTTGTCGAGGTATAGGTAAAATATGTGAATTTTGTAGTGAATACTTCTAATTAGATCTATGCCGAAGATCCTTAATTTGCATATGTGTTAATCCTTCTGAATCTTACATTAACTCTTACCTAGATCTGTGTCAAAGATCTAACATTCATCTTAATTAATATCTTCTAGAACGTCCTACGCATACGTTATATAATCGTGTTAATTAATTCACCTCGCCACACACTCACAGATTTCCCTAATATATGTATTATGTTATGTATGTTACAAGTTGAGGTCGAAGTGTATTTCATGTTTTAATTCCCCTTCCTAATTCATAACTTATTACCTAGAACCTACACTCATTTTCATAATAAATTTATCTCAGTCTCCTCGTTGAGAAGTGTTATTATTGAATAAACATATTTACTTCCCGAGTCCCCCACCTTACGTTCGATTACTTAATCGCTATTGTAATTATTATATGAACTAGTATTAACGTTCATTTGATTACTGATGTAGATAATTCTGATTCTTCCTGTCTAGGAATTCTAGCATTGCATAGATTCTGTTATCTAATTATTCATCATATTAACACCTTACGAGCGGCCTATGCGGTTTATTTATATGTACCGCACAGCGGGGTGTTTTTAGCCAAAATAGGGCTGTTTACGTGATCATTTTCATGCCTAAATAAGACCCAGAACGTAAAACAAGTACCTATCCCTGAAAGGGCATAAACAGAGCTTTCGAATGACACCATAACGATCCTTGTATGATGGATAGTTTTCTTGCAATAACCGTGCAACGCGAGTGCAAAAAGCAGGTAATTCGGTACTTTCGGTACATAATTGAGTATGTAGCGAGTGAGAGAGGGAGGAGGGAGCTGAGATTTGTGTCAGTAGGTTCGCCGCGGTGGTCTGGAGCAGTCATACGCTCGCTAGTCTCCTGCCACCACTTGTCTCTCTCTCTCAGCCACATTACGTGCTGAAATTGCCACTCGACCTATGTCGAGTGCCGCCACATAGTCCAGCTTTTTTTAACTCGACTTATGTTGCTCGCCGCTAATTAAGGGTTAAATACACCGCTTATTAGGTGCATTCTTATTAAGGCTCTGTTAACCTCTTCAGATAGCTTGAGTATTTCCTCAGTACAACTTCGTCTTTTACGTTACTTTCATTTATAATTAATATTGTATTAATGATTATCATACACTATTAACATATAAGCGTTTCTAGGACATCTGTAAATTACGCTCACTTGGTTAACTAGACTTCATCCTTAAATACAATTAATAGATAGTCCTCTATAGTTGATTCATAATTGTATATTAAATATTACATCTGAATTCTTCGACCGAGTTCGTTATTATTATATACGATCGTTTGAAGTCAAATATAGGTTTAAAGTCATAATTTACATAAATTAAGTTACGTATATAAGAATTTGTGAAAAGAATTAAATAATACATTTCCACCAGTTTCATTGTAATATCCCTGAAATTAAGTTCATATTTACACAAACTAGAATTGTATTATCCAACCCCGCAGTACAAATATAATGACCTGACACGCTAGCTGATTAAAAGGTCGCACTACCTGTAAATGCGTCTACCTGGCAAGCGCGCGCGTCACCTCCCGTGTGACTCACTCACACTGCCTGTATACTTATTTTAACTCTCAATTCTCCCATTCTCTCTTGCATCGAGATTTTAATCTATTATCTTTATTGTTGATTTATTCACGGAAGACACTCGACTCACATAATTATTATTATTAACACCTAAAGAGCGGCCTAGGCGGTAAATAATATGTAGCCACCAGCGGGGTGTTTTTACCCAAAATAGGGCTGTTTACGTGATCATTTTCATGCCTAAATAAGACCCAGAGCGTAAAACAAGTATCTATCCCTGAAAGGGCATAAACAGAGCTTTCCAATGACACCACAACGATCCTTGTATGACCGCTAGTTTTCTTGCAACAACCGCGCAACACGAGTGCAAAAACCATGTAATTCGGTACTTTCCCCATACATTTCACTATGTAGCGAGTGTGAGAGGGTGGAGGAGGGTGGGATTCATGTCAGTTGGTCCGCCGCGGTGGTCTGGAGCAGTCATACGCTCGCTACTCTCCTGCCACCACTTGTCTCTCTCTCTCAGCAACATTACGTGCTGAAATTGCCACACGACCTATGTCGCGCGCCGCCACATAGTCCAAATTTATTTCACTAGACTTATGTTGCACGCCGCCAGTTAAGGATTAAGGGTTGATACTATAGATCACGTGTTATAATTTAATTGCATATGTCCTTCTTTGTTTATAACCACAATTGAGGTATTATTGATCTCACTTTATTATCTACTATTCATATGTATTCTATTCATTGCCTTATATTTCTCATAATTATCAAGGTAATACTTCACCCTGAATTGCAGATATATATTCGTGAATTGGGTATTGAAATGATTATGCTACGGTAGCCGTCCGGCTAGCTCAGTTGATAGCATGCCTGATTCCCATCTTGAAGGTCTCGCGTTCAATCCCCGCTCAGATTGAAAAGTTTTTCTGGGATACAGCCGGCGGTTACCATCTTTCCATGAGCAAGGGGGATGGGTAATGGTCTCTGGTAGACTAAAGAAAGCCAAGCGCTTGTGAATCCTCGAAGGAGGAGATACGGGCGCTATATAAGTAACCAGAAGATTATTATTATTATTATTATTATCCTAAAACTCAATCTAAGAACTGAGATATATTCCTATGCCCTTGAATAAATTTGTGTGTATAATATACATGTGTGTTGTTACTGAGTTCTGTAGTACCTAGTTGAATACCTATTTGGGAGATTAAGAACGTGTTCGGTGTGACCCTGTTGGGAATATTTAGTGTCTATAAGTCCATATCTGGATTTCAGTAAAGACTATATCACGAGCTTGAAATATTATAGCCCGACATAACACTGGTGGGCAGCGGTGTCTCAATACGGCATATCAACACGAGTGTTCTTATTGTAAAAAAAAAAAAAAACGGTATTCAATTGGTGTATTTACATTATTCATCATGGCAGCCATTAGGTCGGGTTCCAAGATCCATATAATTGTTGTTAAATTAGGGAAGTATGCAACTAAAATGCCGGAGTATGTGCATGACAATATGCCTGGGTTAATCTGGGTGCAGTTTGAGGTATATGTAAGAACTGCGATTAATCCAGTTTTGGGACAAACCATAGCTGACAAAAAGTTTTATGAAGTAAAGTGTTCAGGAGACTTTGATGGGACTGTTGACAAATTGCAACAGATTGCGTTGACTGCATTCCCTGACGAAACTACTGCACAGAGGAAGAAAATCATCTTCAAGACATTGGTGAGGATCCTGCCTGATCCAGTGGCCGATCACTTTTCAATAGTCGAGCCGACAACATATGACGCGGATCTGCCTGTGATCAGAAGAATCATGGCATTAAGGAAGTCCAGGGAACAAGCCACCAAAATCGCCGTGATCAGCAAAGTCACCACACACCCCACTACCAGCACAGCATCCAGCAGTAGTCCAGTAGCTCCTCGGGCAGCAGACAAAGCTGAGGACTGGGCCCGAATTCGTCCAGCAGACTGGAAATCCTGTCCCGAGCCCTGCATGCTTTGGTCTCTCAAGAGGTCTTTTAATGAGCTCACAAGGAAGAGGACAAGGACTCCAAGTTGGTGGGCGCAGGTTCCCTGGATCAAGCCGCGTCAGATCGCAGCTATTATCGATGACGGGACGGCCATAATCGAAGAAGGAGAACTTGACACATATCAGCCTGAAATCATCCAGCCAGATCCACAGGATTTTTAGGCTGACCCCCCAAACAAATAGTTGTAACCATGGCGGGGGCTCATGACGGGACATCGGATGACGGACTTCCGGTGTACCACAAAATTACGCTGAATGGGGTGAAAGTTCGACTCCTCATTGATACGGGAGCTTCCCGATCTTGCTTATTCCTTCCATTTTTCCGAAAACATAAGCATATTTTTGGACAAATGCAGTCTTCCTCTATCATCCTCATTAGTGCCAATGATCAGGTTATTCCAAACCTTGGTCAGACACTTCCTTTATATGTTAATACCCCTCATCCCAATCACGGAGTTAATCACGCTTTCGTAATCTACAACCCCAGTGAGTCTAAATATGATGGATATTTAGGTCTCGATCTGTTGATATCTTTGAGTGTCTCAATAAATTGTAACCACAGGACATTATCTTACGATGCACCTTCCAACCCTGTAAAAAAAAAAAAAAATCTATTGATTACTTGAAGCAACTAAATCCACAACTTTGCCTGTATTTCTCCCTGTCACTGCTGCACCCCAATGTAATAAATATAATATTCCTCTTCAAACACATGTAATCTCTCAAGCCATAGTTTCCACCTCCATTACAGTCCCCCCTCATGACGAGAAATGGATACCATTAGTCCCTACCATTCAAGGAAATGTCCTTGTGACCCCACACCTCCAAAGCCCTTTCAATGGGGTATGACTAACCGCTCCTTGCCTGCTACCACACCAGTTAAATTGTATAAAAGTTGCTAACATTTCAGACAAACCTGTCACCTTGCCAAAAGGCCTTGCCATTGGTGAGTTAGAAATGTATTCAGAGGAATTTTCTGTTCCCTCTGACTCTTCACCTCCATATAAAAAAAAACTTCCTGATATACCTTCTACTCAACAAACTGACCTCAGATTCCTCCTAATTTCCTACCAAGATATTTTCGCTACCTCTAGCTGATATATGGGGAAACGGACATGTTGCATCACCCCATTCACACCGTGGGCCACCCCATCAAGCAACCAATTAGGAGGAAAAACCCTATTCAACGACAAGAGGAGGAAAAACAAGTCCAAGATATGCTCGCCACAGGGGTTGTCAAATCCTCTAGCAGCCCTTGGTCTTCTCCGGTGGTACTGGTCCGCAAAAAAGACGGATCCACCCGGTTTTGCATAGACTTCACTTCCCTCGAATTGCTTTCCACAAACTTACAATCTACAAATGTTTAAATCCAGTTGTTACAAACATTTTATGAATGGAGGATGCCTTTAGGCACATGGACCTTTTTGTTTTATCTGTGTTTTTCCTTCCTCCGTTCATTGTTTCTTAAAAAAAAAAAAAAAAAAAAAAAAAAAAGACTACCGGCAGCTCAATGACATCAAAATTAAGGACGCCACACCTCTTCCTCGGATTGACGACTCTCCCGACTCATTGCTTGGTGCAAAATGGTTCACCACTCTGGACCTGCAAGCTGGCTACTGGCAAGTCAGTTGCCCTCTGACCCCTGACCAGTGCGGACGTCCCCAGTGACCGCTAGTGAACCTGTTTACCCTTAGTGAGGTCCTAGTGAACTTTCTTAGTGATGGCTGTTGTTGATGAGTCTGCTGTCTCCTCCCATACTCCCCAGCTTTGTCTTGCTTTGCAAGAAAGACTGGAGAGTGTGGAGCAGGAGATTCAGTGTCTCAAAGATGAAAATTTGGCCTTGAGACTAGCTATGGCGGAGAAGAAGTGTGAGGCTACCGGAAGTGTTCTCAGGGATCGTGAAGCCCCTTGGAAAGTGGTGTCAACCAGAGCAACGGCCTGCAAGCTGAAAAGGCAGCCACTCAAGACCCACAACAACTTCAGCACCTTGGCTCATGAGAGTGATGGCGAGGAAGTGGCGATCATCGAGGCAGTGAGAGGGGAGGGGGGGAAGTCTGCTGCTGTTGCTGCTACAACTCCTGCTACACGCCGACAACGGAAAAAAGCTAAGTTCATTGTCGGTGATTCAATGGTTAGGTACCTTGACGGGGCTACTAACACTCATGTTAGTAAAGTTGTCTGCCTACCTGGAGCCGGAGTCGGGAGGGTGGCAGAGAAGATGGATGGTGTCCTAGAAGTGGGTGGGGAGGACCCCATCATCTTCATCAACGCGGGATCCAATGACATATGGAGATGCAGGACTGAGGAGTTGCTGACCAAGTACCAGGAAATGCTGGAGAGGATCAAGGAGAAGGGTGGATTTCCTGTGGTACACAGTATCCTGCCAAGAAGAGGGGTACGGAAGGAATGGTCCTCCAGGGCTATTGGTGTAAATAGCCGGCTGGAGAAGTATTGCAAGGCAAAGTCAATACCATTCCTAGATAACTGGACCCACTTCTATGGTAAGGATGAACTGTATGCCCAGGATGGAGTACATCTTTCTCGACTAGGAGTTTCGACCTTGGCCAGCTCACTGGACAAGATTGTTGCGGGGTTTCGTTAAAAAAACCTGGGTGTGTAAGTAAAATACTGTCTCCATATGGAGCAGGTACGTCATGTGACAAACCAGTGAGTAAAATAGAAATAATCTGTCAAGATAGTGCGAATATAGTGATGTGTAATAGTATTATCGATAACACTACACATGTAACTGATAGTAAAGATGAGATTACTGATAGAGCAGAATTTCCGTCTAGAGCTAGTAGTTCAACAGGAAATAATAAGTTAGCTAAAAACAATAGAAAATTAGTTGCAAATAAAAGTAATGGGTTGAGGGTATATTATACAAATTGTAGGAGTTTATGTAACAAAATGAACGAACTTAGAGCACTCGTTAGCACAGAAAATATAGACATAATAGCGCTAACTGAAACGTGGATTAATACAGAATCTAGGCATTTTTTAGCAGAATTTGATATTCCAGGATATAGTTTGTTTAAATATGACCGAACAAGTAGGAGGGGCGGGGGTATAGCAGTGTTTGTCAGGAGTACATTAAAAAGCTGTATTAAATCAGGTATTAGACTAAATAATGATAATGAAAGTGTTTGGGTAGAGGTTAACGAAGGTAGTGAGACCATAGTTATTGGAGTTATATATAGACCGCCTAATATGAGTAGAAATGGCGGAACATCGTTATGGGAGGAAATTAAAATAGCATCAAGGTTTAGCAATGTGTGCATTATGGGGGATTTTAATTTTCCGAACATTGATTGGCAGCACCAAATAGGCGACTCCGATTCAGTAGAGTTTATTGAGGTTGTACAAGATAGTTTTTTATTTCAATTCATAGATACGCCAACTAGAGGTATTAATATTCTTGATTTAGTTTTCAGTAACAATGAACATATGATAAATGATGTAGAGATTGGTGACCACCTAGGAAATAGCGATCATAAATCTATTTATTTTAATATACAATGGACAGGGAATGCTAAAGAGAATACGACACTTATCCCAGATTTCAGAAAAGCCGATTATGGTGGGCTAAGAAGAGACTTAAGGGTGGACCCTATTGTTAAGCAATTAAGTCAGGATATGCCAGAGTTAAACTTGCCACCTACATATAACCAGTTTATTGCTTCACTCCACAATGCTCATAATAAATATATCCCTAAAAGAAAATTTAGATCGCCGCAGAACCAACCAAAATGGATGACTAATAAGCTAATAGATCTTATAGGAAAAAAGAAAGAAATATATAGAAAAATAAAGAAAGGCGAAAATCATCTACATATATACTATCAAACTCTATCAAGACAGGTTAAAAAGGAAATCAGGAAAGCAAAAAGAAATTATGAAATAAGGATAGCCAGTGACTCAAAAAATAACCCTAAAGCTTTTTACCAACTATATAAATCTAAAGTTAGAGATGTAATAGGCCCACTAAAAACTTCAATAGGAGAAATAACAGAAAATGATTTAGAAATGTGCAGCACATTAAATAGTCAGTTTCTTTCCGTTTCCACTAATGAAAATTTGGCACAGATTCCAGAAGTCAATATGGTATATAGTGATAGTATAGAAAAGATGTTAAGTACAGTTAGTATAAGTAGAAATGATGTGCTTAAGGAAATTGACAGACTGAAACCTCAAAAATCGCCTGGTCCTGACGAGGTATATGCTAGAGTATTAAAAGAATGCAGAGATGAGTTAAGTAGCCCATTAGCATTGTTATTTAACAAGTCTTTAGAAACAGGTTTAGTTCCAGAAGCTTGGAAGCTTGCAAATGTAGTTCCGATCTTCAAAAAAGGTGATAAATCGATAGCATCCAATTACCGTCCCATTAGTCTCACATCAATCATAGGAAAGTTGCTAGAGTCTATTATTGCTAGGAAAATTAGAAGCCACTTAGTAAAATTTAACTTAATAAATTCTTCTCAGCATGGATTCACTCAGGGACGTTCTTGCCTTACTAATTTGCTTAGCTTTTTCTCAGAGGTATATGAAGCAGTAGATAGTGACAAGTCATATGATATTATTTATTTAGATTTCAGTAAAGCTTTCGACAGAGTCCCTCATGAGAGATTGATGAGAAAGGTTGAGGCACATGGAATAGGAGGATCGTTGTTGGGATGGATTAGGTCATGGCTAATTGGTAGGAAACAGAGAGTCAGCATAAATGGTACCAAGTCAGAGTGGGGAGCAGTCAAAAGTGGTGTCCCCCCAGGGATCGATATTAGGTCCCCTGTTGTTTCTTATACACATAAATGACCTAGATTTAGGTATAACTAGTAGGATAAGTAAATTCGCAGACGATACTAAAATGGGGATTTCAATTGATTCAGATAGCGATATAGAGTGCCTCCAAAGGGATCTAGATACCTTACATGAATGGCCAGTAAATTGGAAGATGAAGTTTAACATTGACAAATGCAAGGTATTAAAGATAGGGAAGATGCATACAAATGTTAAATATAAACTAGCTAATTTAGAATTAGAAAATTCAGACTGTGAGAAAAATCTAGGTGTGTTTGTTAGCAATGATTTGAAGCCTAGAAAACAGTGTATAAGCGTTCGTAATAAGGCAAACAGGATTCTCGGGTTCATCTCTAGGAGTGTGAGTAACAGAACTGCTGATGTTATCTTAAAACTTTTCTTGTCATTAGTGAGACCCCATATGGATTATGCTGCCCAATTGTGGTGTCCTTATTACAGAATGGACATAGATTCATTGGAGAGAGTACAGCGTAGAATGACAAAAATGATCCATAATATTAGAAATCTTTCGTATGAAGAAAGGTTGAAGAAATTAGGTTTACATTCGTTAGAGAGACGCAGAGTTAGAGGGGATATGATAGAGGTGTTCAAGTGGGTTAGTGGGATTAACAAAGGGGACATGACAAATGTACTAAAACTCAGTGATAGCGAAAGAACTCGTACCAATGGTTTCAAATTAGATAAATTTCGTTTCAGAAAAGATATAGGCAAATATTGGTTTGGTAACAGAGTTGTAGATGGGTGGAATGGACTACCAAGTGCTATAGTGGGGTCTAAAACGGTAGGGAGCTTTAAGATAAAATTGGATAAGCATATGGACGAGAAGGGTTGGGTGTGAAGGGGGATCAGCCGGGTTGGGCCAATCAGCACTCTGCATACCCCCATAATCCTGCGTTAATCTCTAACCGTTTTGGTAAGATGATCCTCAGGGTATTAGAGTGTTGAGCCTATAATTGGGCTTTGTAATTGAACTGGGGTTGTGTGGGACAGGGATCTGCCTTGCTTTTTTTTTTTTTTTTTTTTTTTTTTTTTTCTATATTCCAACTTACTTCCTCTCGGGCATAGGCTGAGAGCCTTAACATCCACCGCTTTACAATGAACAGTGAATCCCGTGAGGTCTTGTTCCAGTCTAGGGAGTGAGACATGTGAAGCACGTAGAGTACAACGAGCACCTGCCATCTTGCCTTCACATGAGGCACGGTGCTCACTCATGGCCCGAAACGACCCCATCTCTGAAGCCACCTCGTTCCTGTGCTTCACTGTCTCACCCACTACACTCGGACTCTCACACTTACACACACACAACGCCACCTGTTGAGCAGATAACTCACCAGGCATTGCACCCCTATAGCATATTTTGAATATGGGAATATTCATACAGTGCTATTTAATCAGGGAACAATGAGGGTATTTTTATTGACGTTTCGGTGGGCTTGTGGTAATGCACTGATACTAGGTACAGCACAAATTCCATCCCAATAATATCTTCCCATTGATACATCGGGATTTGAACCCGGGACCTTTGGATTACCAGGCCAGTGGCAAGACCACTCCACCACACCTCCCCTAAAGGCCAATCGGCTTAGGCCAATCGGCTTTCTGCAGACTCTCATTTTCTTATGTTCTTATGTTAAGTACCCGTCTTGCCTGAGCATCAACAAAAGACTGCATTTTCCACCAGCCAAGGACGCCTGTACGAATTCATGGCACTACCCTTTGGATTATGCAATGGCCCAGCTACATTCTCCAGGTTGATGGAATCGGTATTGCAAGGTTTAACATGGGAGACCTGTCTTGCCTACCTTGACGATATTATTGTGTTTGGCAAAACCTGGGCAGAACATCTGCAATGACTACAAGTGTTTCAATGTATACGAGATGCTAGCCTCAAGCTAAAACCTTCAAAGTACACTCTAGCTAAAAACAAAGTTAACTTTCTTGGTCACATTGTTTCTGAAGAAGGAATAACATCCGACCCCAGTGAACTTGAAGCTATAAGTAAAATCACTCCTCCTATTAACGTAAAAGGTGTACGTGCTCTCCTTGGCCTAGCTTCATATTACAGAAGGTTTGTGAAGAACTTTGCCACCATTGCCAAACCACTCCATGACCTCACAAAGAAAGAAGAACCCTTCCTGTTCACTGACATACATCTCCACGTCTTCAATGATCTCAAAAGCAAGTTAGTTGCATCTCTGGTGGTCTCATTTCTGGACTACACCAAGCCTTTCCGGTTGTACACTGATGTGTCACAAATTGGTATTGGGGCCAGTTTAGGTCAGACCAGAGACGGCAAAGAACACATCATTGCATGTGCCAGCCGCACCCTCAACCCGGCTGAAGTTAATTACCCAGTAACGAAACGAGAATGTCTCAGCATGATTTGGGCTTTACAATATTGTAAAACTTACCTGGCGGGAGTCAAGGTCATCGTCATCACAGATCACCACGCCCTTCAATGGCTTCGAAAATCAGACACCAAAAATGCTCTGACAGTCAGGTGGAGGGAATCTCTAGAGGATTTCGATATGGATATCGTTTACCGACCAGGCAAGTTGCACGCGAATGCTGATGCACTCTCTCGCCTACCCATGCCACCCTCCAAATCTGCACCTCATCACGACGAACCACCACACACTATTCTTGTATTCACCATCAAGGCTTGTTAAACAACAGTCAGCAAGATCTTTTGCAAGCATATCAATCGGGGGAGGTGTGGTGGAGTGGTCTTGCCACTGGCCTGGTAATCCAAAGGTCCCGGGTTCAAATCCCGATGTATCAATGGGAAGATATTATTGGGATGGAATTTGTGCTTTACCTAGTATCAGTGCATTACCACAAGCCCACCGAAACGTCAAATAAAATACCCTCATTGTTCCCTGATTAAATAGCACTGTATGAATATTCCCATATTCAAAATATGCTATAGGGGTGCAATGCCTGGTGAGTTATCTGCTCAACAGGTGGCGTTGTGTGTGTGTAAGTGTGAGAGTCCGAGTGTAGGGGGTGAGACAGTGAAGCACGGGAACGAGGTGGCTTCAGAGATGGGGTCATTTCGGGCCATGAGTGAGCACCGTGCTTCATGTGAAGGCAAGATGGCAGGTGCTCGTTGTACTCTACGTGCTTCACATGTCTCACTCCCTAGACTGGAACAAGACCTCACGGGCTTCACTGTTAATTGTAAAGTGGTGAATGTTAAGGCTCTCAGCCTATGCCCGAGAGGAAGTAAGTTGGAACATAGAACAAAAAAAAAAAAAAAAAAAAAAACGACAAGAAAAACCTGACTGGATGCCAAGGAAGATATTCAATCAATGGACCAGACGGGGTGACAATCTTTTCACCTTGGAAGGAAAAATTGTAATAACTCCACAAGCTGCATTATCCACCATGCAGTCCATCCATATGGATAATGGAATCCATCTGGCACAACGGAAACTCATCTCCACCTTTCAGCAAGTGTATTGGACACCATCATCATACGTCACCGCCAAATGCATCACAGAATCATGTAAAGCATGTGCGATGGGAAAGGATAGAACCCGCACAGCTGGTCCATCTGGGAAGTTAGTTGCCTCCAAACCTTGGCAATTGCTTGTAGTAGACATAATGGGGCCAATGGACAATAGTCATGGGTTCAAATACATCATCACTTTTCTGGACACATACTCCAAGTATGTCATTGCATGTCCTGCAAAAGAACATTCACCCATTGCAGTAGCTGAGGCACTCATTCAGAATGTCTTTCCTTATTTTGGCCTCCCGGAAGCAATTCATTCAGACAATGCCCCTGAATTCACCAGTCACATAAGGTCTCAGTTATCTCTGATGCGTGGGTTTAAAATAAGCCATTCGTCCCCATACTGGCCTCAAGGAAATTCCATATGCGAGAGAAGTCACAGAACCATTGCAAATCAAATCAGAACCCGGTTGCAACAAATGGACTCCAAAGATTAGTCCAGTCAAGTTAAAATTGTGCAAAGGGGGACCAACACTTGCCCTCGAGAGGACGGAATATCACCACATGAACGAGTATTTGGGGTCGCACCATTACTCCTACCCCTCCGTCATCTAGCTGCCTCGTATGAGCCCTCCTCCAATTTCGACCAGTCCTTAGTGCACCTCAAGAATCGACTACGACAAATTCAATATGTCCAAGGCCTACAACCTGATGAAACTCCCAAATCCAGCCCACACTGTGTTGGTGATCTAGTTATGATTGCCCACTTACCAGTTCCATCCAAGCTCAAACCCAGATTTAGAGGTCCATTTGAAATTTTATCGGTTCCAAACTGCTACCAGGTTAGTGTGAATTATTTTGGTGAGTCGCGCACATATCGTAACAGGCATGCCCGTAGATTTCAGCCTATTAATGAGAATATAGTTATGCTTGCTGACCCCATTCAGAATGACATATTGCCTGCAACTAATAACCAGAATTTAGGATCCACAGAACCTGCCACACCTGATCTCACTCTACCTGTGACACCCCCACGCTGACAAAGCCCCACTTGACTGAAACATTCTACCTCACACGCCCACCTCCTTGTTACAGCCACGCCCACCCCCTATTGTTTACACACCCATTCCTGCTCTACCTACACGCACTGCCTCTGCTCCACCAACCCTCCCCTCTCAAGTTTGTCATCCACCACACTCTCTACCTATTCAGGCCTCACCATCTATCAGTTTACCTAATTATTCAGAATCCTCAGGTACTTTGCCTACTACTCCTATCACTACTAACATTCCTAATCTCATCACTCCACCTGTCACTTCCGCTCCTCGACCGACCTCTTCCGCTTTTGTTACCTGTACCTCTTGTTTCAAGTCTTTCCGGTCCACAATCTTATGCCTCTAAACTACAATCTCCAGCTCCTTATGTCTCTCATTCCACGACTAAACCTGTTACACGACCTATTCCGTTACTTACCAGGACCATTCCCCAGCATTCTTCTAGCACACGTTCGTCTCCATTAATTCGCCCCAATCATAACATCACAAATAGACCGTCACTATCTTCTAGCTCCGCCTCCTCCCCCTCCCCACAATCACGTGTCATCAAACCTCTAATCCATACTCGGTCAAATCCTACATGCACAAGATCTGGTCGACGTGTGATGCCCCGTCAACGATGGGGCAACAACCTACATCCGGCGTGACCAGCCCAAACCTACCTTGCCAGCTCCACTCCTGACCACTCCAACTAGTGTGAGGTCACCTCTACCTGGTTCACCCACTCCTGCCTCCATGCACAGATCACCAGTCGCCCCAGTCTTCATCACTACTCCTCCTCCTCCAGCAGTGATCAGACCAGCTCCACGGACCCCTCCTCCTACAGTGACTCCTTCAACAACTGCCCCAGCTATGAAGATTAATAGTGTCTCCATCTTCAAGGACACCAAACCAACTCCAATAAAAACCCCAAGCCACCTTGTACAACTAGCCGCTCATGCTGAAGAACCTTTCCTAATCTTCATCACTATGGACATCGAAAAGCATGTGGACGTGCCTACCACATTATGGCTCCTGACCCTCCAAAATCTGACACCTGTCATCAACTCACCCACCACCCGGTCGTACATTCTTCAATCGCGAGGTCGCAACTTTTTTTTCGCCGATAGTGGTCAAATGACGGGGTTGGTGAAAGAGACGACAGAAGATAGTTGCAGAATTGCAAATGAAAGAACTAAAGAGACGAAGAGTATGTAAGCAACGAAGAAGCACAGCAATACAGGAGCCACCCCTTTCTTCCGGAGCTCCTCATACTCTATGGAAACAGACAACAGCAGCAAGTATGGGAAATGTCAACGGCCAATCACCGCCCTGGTTTCAAACTGTGCCAGCCAACCACAAGACAGCATTTCCTCAATTCCCGGACCTGCAGTATGACGAACATATGTTTATGCAAGTTGAGCATCAACGACCAGAAACATATATGCATAAATGGACTTGAGCAGGAACACCAATTACGAAGAACCGGCAGATGTAAGAACCCCAGGACAAGAACCAATACTAGGCGAACAATAACCAAGTTCGCATAGGAGCTTAGATGATGGCGTAATCCCTACAAGTAGGATTTCTCTCTTCATAAGCTAAACAACTAACTTATAAGTCTTAATTGTAATACCTATGAGATAAGTAACAGTATAAATATTACCCATCTATGTCTAGGATAAGTATTAAACCTCACAACTCCATCACAACAAATTCCCAATACCTCTATTGCCTCGAGCCCATGTAAAAGAGAGTCAAGAAATAAATCAGATATCACCTCAAAGAATTAGTGGAGAAGTATGCTAACCTCAACTGCGGTACTGTACTAAAACCTGAAAAGGAACAGGACAGCTAATCACAGTAGTGGTTTGTACCAACCTGCCCCTGCCCGGAGAGTGTGCTGTACCTGTAGTACCCTATGAAGTCTGGAACGTGAAGTCCTGCTCGAGTGACGCCCTTGTTACGATCCACGTTCTCAAAGACACAGGGCTCTTCAACATTGGACTAGATAATGGCAAAATGCAACAACGGTAACACTAGATCCAACCCCTGCCTTAAACACTGGAAAACAAAACACCATTACCGCCCTGAGTCGTGCCTGGACAACGAGGTATCCTATGACTCGGTAACTGGTGCACACACACTAGGCTGACGCTCGATGAAACAGCCTATTCTCAAACAGTAAAAGATTACTCGATTAGGTTACACAAAGAAAAGATAGTTAACGTGATTAATTAACGTTACGGTAGATACTCAAATAACTGGCACTCCTGTATTAAAGAAAGTGCAATGCTAGTCCTGCAACATCAACTGGAAACTTCTGAAATAAGTCTGATGCTGGGAAGATGTTCGTAAAGAATCTTGAACAATTATAATGCAGAATACGGGTCACAATAAATACTAGGACATATAGTAATAATAGGCAGGCGAATAATAAAGACTGCGCAAAGGTAGTAATGCTCGACAACTAAAGAAATGCTTTGTGACACAACGCAACAGCCTACTAGGGTTGTGCAACTCAACAACAACCTCGGCTCAAAAGTGCAGTGAATAATAATGTTGCATACATATAATAATGGGGGCTTATCTCTAACCAGTGTCTGCTCAGTTAATAAAGTCTAGCTGGGGTATCAAGGCAGGGCAACAATGAGCATGCGGCTCGTAGCCTAACGTTGTCCGAAGGTGGTATAATGAAGATTACGTTATATGACGGGGATGCTCTCTTGATAAATCTAGGTCTCTAGTACCTAGTTCTATCCTGGCGATCCCTCAGAAGTCAACACAAAGAGGCAGCACTATGTTGTGAGGGATAGGCTATGGCCCTCTCACACCACAGCGCTGTGCTCGCAAAGTAAACCCACCCGAAGACAACTTAGGCTCCCACAGTACCTGTCGATGTCGTGCAGGGCTTAGCTAACACTGCACACATCGGAGACAACGACACAGTAACCCTACCCCTAGTCTAGCTTTAGATAACCAAGCAGAATCACTCAACACCTTGCCAGGGAGACATATACCGGTCTACAACCTTCCCGAGAGAGGACACATACGGAAAAGTCCGTCTCTCTAACCTCAATAAAGCATAATACCTCCTTAACCTAATACATGGAAATATCTGAGAGCTTCGCGTACAATACGACTGGTCGACGGTGAACGTCTATGCTGAAACCAGAAGGGATGTTGAGTTTAATAAAGATTAGAGAATAAGAAAGGAGAAGTCGAGAGAGAGAAATAGTATGCAAAGTGGCAAGTATGGGGGACAGAATTGCAAAGGGTGTAGGCGATACGCGTGTCAGGCAAGCTCTGAGCTGGTAAAGAACACGAGGCCGCGATGGGAAGGGACTAGTTGACCACCCGGCCGCCAACGCCGTCAGCGCCCAAGCGAGCCGCGTCATAGCTCACCCCGCTGCCAGGTGTACTCCCTCACCCTCTCTCGCTCGCCTCCCACACAAGCAACATTTATATTATAGCGAATATAAAATACAAGGCGCGGTCACATACCAAAACAAAGACCATTTCTAGACTGTCTGTGGCAACACGACACTAATTAAATAAAGCAGATCATTCTAGGACAACTGTAGCCCATCCCCCCATCCTGGCGAGCGCTAGCGAGCTGCAATGCCCCACGCAACCATTCTGCTAACGCCGGGAGGCGTCACACCCTATACACCTGAAGTGCTGCTCAACGGACCTACGATCTACGTCGGCCAGACTTGCTCTCTCTCTACCCTCCAACATTACCCTAAGTGTCCCTGTGTATCTTATGTTGTGTTTATTGTTGTCGAGGTATAGGTAAAATATGTGAATTGTGTAGTAAATACTTCTAATTAGATCTGTGCCCAAGATCCTTAATTTGCGTATGTGTTAATCCTTCTGAATCTTACATTAACTCTTACCTAGATCAGTGTCAAAGATCTAACATGCATCTTAATTAATATCCTCTAGAACGTCCTACGCATACGTTATATAATCGTGTTAATTGATTCACCTCACCACGCACTCACAGATTTTCCTAATATATGTATTCTGTTATGTATGTTACAAGTTGAGGTCGAAGTGTATTTCGTGTTTTAATTCCCCTTCCTAATTCATAACTTATTACCTAGAACCTACGCTCATTTTCATAATAAATTTATCTCAGTCTCCTCGTTGAGAAGTGTTATTATTGAATAAACATATTTACTTCCCGAGTCCCCCATCTTACGTTCGATTACTTAATCGCTATTGTAATTATTATATGAACTAGTATTAACGTTCATTTGATTACTGATGTAGATAATTCTGATTCTTCCTGTCTAGGAATTCTAGCAATGCATAGATTCTGTTATCTAATTATTTATCATATTAAATACACCGCTTATTAGGTGCATTCTTGTTAAGACTCTGTTAACCTGTTCAGATATCTTGGTTATACTAGCTTGAATATTTCCTCAGTACAACTTCGTCTTGTACGTTACTTTCATTTATAATTAATATTGTATTAATGACTATCATACGTTATTAACCCCCTCAGACAGGAATAGTACTGACGAGGAGGCGGACCGCCCGGTATTATCCCCACAATAGTCAATATTACACTGAGGGACCATTAGGAGTCGGAGAAATTTGGGGTTGCCAGCAATCGACAGATTCTGATCTAACTTACCTACTGTAACTTGGTGAGGCCAAAATCACGCTAGAGCGTCATATAACTCATTATTGAGTTATTACAGTAAATTCATATGACGCACTAGCGTCATTTGATAGTTTTGGGCGGAACCGTCATATAACGCTCTAGCGTCATATGGGTCGGAGGGGGTTAACATATAAGCGTTTCTAGGACATCTGTTAATTACGCTCACTTGGTTAACTAGACTTTGTCCTTAAATAAAATTAATCGATATTCCTCTATAGTTGATTCATAAATGTATATTAAATATTACATCTGAATTCCTCGACCGAGTTCGTTATTATTACATATGATCGTTTGAAGTGAAATATAGGTTTCAAGTCATAATTTACATAAATTAAGTTACGTATATAAGAATTTTTGAAAAGAATTAAATAATACATTGCCACCAGTTTCATCGTAATATCCCTGAAATCAAGTTCATATTTACACAAACTAGAATTGTATTTTCCAACCCCGCAGTACAAATATATGACCTGACACGCTAGCTGATTAAAAGGTCGCACTACCTGTAAACGCGTCTACCTGGCAAGCGTGCGCGTCACCTCCCGTGTGACTCACTCACACTGCCTGTATACTTATTTTAACTCTCAATTCTCCCATTCTCTCTTGCATCGAGATTTTAATCTAATATCTTTATTGTTGATTTATTCACGGAAGACACTCGACTCACATCATTATTATTATTAAGGGTTGATACTATAGATCACGTGTTATAATTTAATTGCATATGTCCTACTTTGTTTATAACCACAATTGAGGTATTATTGATCTCACTTTATTATCTACTATTCATATGTATTCTATTCATTGCCTTATATTTCTCATAATTATCAAGGTAATACTTCACCCTGAATTGCAGATATATATTCGTGAATTGGGTATTGAAATGATTATGCTACGGTATCCTAAAACTCAATCTTAGAAGTGAGATACTATTTCTATGCCCTTGAATAAACTTGTGTGTATAATTCAAATGTGGGTTGTTACTAAGTTCTGTAGTACCTAGTTGAATACCTATTTGGGAGATTAAGAACGTGTTCGGTGTGACCCTGTTGGGCTTATTTACGGTCTATAAGTCCATATCTGGATTTGAGTAAAGACTATATCACGAGCTTGAAATATTATAGCCAGACATAACAGGTGGGAAGATTCGAATTTCAGTGATGTCTGTCCACAGCTCAATAAGTAATAATGATCAGACTGAAGGGGTTAAGAGTCCCGTCGCCTTTCACCATCAAAACCTCTTAGAGCATCCTGGATTCGAATCCACGGACTGCCACATGTGTTTGTAAAATTTCATTAATCGATTTTAGGAGTATAGTTGGTTGTTGGAAGGAACATAATAATTGATATTGGTTCAGGGGTAATTTATCGAGAGGACTTCCCTAGTGGTTAAGGCCCCATTAATTGCTCTTTCCATTCACATATGCATAGCCTACGTGAGTTGCAGTTGGGATGTGTGTACATGCTTAGATTGATATGCAGGATTCGAAGTTGCATAATAAATCGTAGGCAGTGTCCACCATTCTTTAACTGTCTTCGTGGTGCGATGCATAAGGTGTTGATTTTCGGTGTGAGCATCCTGGATTCGAATCCACGGACTGCCACATGTGTTTGTAAAATTTCATTAATCGATTTTAGGAGTATAGTTGGTTGTTGGAAGGAACATAATAATTGATATTGGTTCAGGGGTAATTTATCGAGAGGACTTCCCTAGTGGTTAAGGCCCCATTAATTGCTCTTTCCATTCACATATGCATAGCCTACGTGAGTTGCAGTTGGGATGTGTGTACATGCTTAGATTGATATGCAGGATTCGAAGTTGCATAATAAATCGTAGGCAGTGTCCACCATTCTTTTAACTGTCTTCGTGGTGCGATGCATAAGGTGTTGATTTTCGGTGTGAGCATCCTGGATTCGAATCCACGGACTGCCACATGTGTTTGTAAAATTTCATTAATCGATTTTAGGAGTATAGTTGGTTGTTGGAAGGAACATAATAAGAGTCTCCTCCCCGTTCCCTGGTTAATGTTCGGTACCCTGACAAGTGGATAGGTGGTCCCGTCGCATGGCCACCTAGAGCACGTAACCTAACTCAACTAGATGTTTATCTTTAAGGTCCCTTGAGGGGTAGGGTGTAGGCAACACAAATTCTGACCCGTGAGAAACTGTAGCTTCCAGTACATGATGATTCCAGGGAAGTAAGATATACACCAGGGATATTTCAATGTGTATGATATTTTAACGTGTATGCTAGTCTCTGGTGCGTAGCGCTGAAGTCTGTATTAACGAGGGTGGGTTAAATTTAAAACACCTGTTGTAAATACCAGATGCCAGACAGTAAATGACAACATAAAATAATTAAGGTGATCGTAATTTATATCGTTGTATATTGAGAATTATTTATTGCTAAAGCATAGTAACCCCCTCCGTCACATATGACGCGATCGCGTCATATGACGCTTTGGCCCAAATACTCATATGACGCGATCGCGTGATATGAACTTATCTTAATATCTCTCTAATAAGTTATATGATGCTCTAGCGTCATATTGAGCTCAGTAAGTTAGGTAAGTTAGATCAAAATCTGTCGAATGGTGGCAACCCCAAGTTCCTCCGACTTGTAACGGTCTCTCAGTCAGATTTTGACAGTTGTGGGGAAAATACCGTGTCGTTCGCCTCCTAGTTAGTAAGTTAACTTTTCCAGTCTGAGGGGGTTAATAAGTTGAGTATTTCTAAATCAGTAGTATGTATTCGTGACTTAGTGTCGACAATAAGGGAAGCCTTTCGCTCTAAATATTTATATTACCATGTTGCACGCTCAATCAACGTCCTGCTCGTATTACAGTTCCATATTTATATATAAATGCTAACTTTACGAACAATGTCAAACTGCTTCTTCCTCTCATTGCTCTGTGTTAACAAAATACATCATGTTTATTGCGAGATTGGACGCCTGTAAACATCTATGGAAATAATGAAATCGGTAAAAGGGAGAGACAGAAACGGATAAGGTTTGGTAGAGGACGCATATCACAC
The DNA here is from genome assembly GCA_032716605.1 of Paralithodes platypus. Taxonomy (NCBI): domain Eukaryota; kingdom Metazoa; phylum Arthropoda; class Malacostraca; order Decapoda; family Lithodidae; genus Paralithodes; species Paralithodes platypus. The sequence goes on from CM064554.1 coordinate 34,002,728, forward strand.
TCTGGATAGGATCAGTTCTCACTCTTTAGTAAGTAATATACACTTATTATAGCATACAAGAGACCCAACTGGTGTTTACTGGTGTTCACTCGGATTTCAATCAGAATCATAGAGAAAGATATGCTTGGTTTTTACAGTACTCGTATTTTTCAATTTATATGTCTAGGGTATCTTGTATGCTATGATAAGTGTATATTACTACAGAGTGAGGACTGGTCTCATCCAGAGTGTGGTTTGGGTCCTCTACCCAACCTTATCCGTTTCTGTCTCTCCCTTTTACTGTCCTACTTTTCCTTGTGGGGGCAAGGGGCAACGAGTCCGCCTCCCATGTCAAATTCACCTACTAGACGAGACAGATTAAGAGTGGAGGGAACACGAAAGTGGGGACGTCCTGGGATCTAAGAAATGGAACTTTAAATGTTGTTTCTGCACGGGCTCTGTCTCGAGTCGGCCAACCCCAGCTACGGAATATGTGCCGGAGTATAAACATACACACTTCAAAATAGTTTATGCAGTCGTCATTGGTAGAGTAAAATAATACTGGAAGATTTATTTCATTGAAGGACTGCTTATGTCTAACAAAACACTTTTCTATTAATTAGTTTCTTAAGTTGAATTTAATTGCATAAATGTAAAATAAATGTGAATATACGACAGAGCCACAATATATACTGTAGGTATCTATCACATGCAACTCGTGTTGATTCACATTGAAAGAATGCCCACGCATAATTATATATAATACAATGCATATTATTGTCTTGCTGTCAATGTCGAAAATACTACGATTGTAAATGCATATAATTATGTACTGGTAAGTTACTGCGATATACTATATAACAGTGTCGAACACTAAACACGATTGGAAAAAGCGAATGTTACGTGGACTTTCAACACTGATCATTACAACGCCAAACTTATAATCGACATTTCATATATAAAACACTGGATTCAGAGCGGGAGAAGTTAAAATAAGAACAGAAAAGAAGAAGGAAATGTTGTGGGAGCTCAATAGACATAATATAATGGACATAACAGTTCGACAAGGGTCGGAGAAAAACAAAGTTTTGTCAACAGAAGAAAGTCCTGTACAAAAAACTAGAGTAAACACGGGCCATTCGAGCGAGGGAAAGAACAAAGGTTCCGGGGAAATGGGAGAGAGTAAGAACAATAAACAACAACGTCAAAACATCTACACCTGGAAAATGAGGATGAACAGGAAATCGGGCGGCTATGCAACAAAACTGTAGACCAGATGAATATCTGTGCAAGAGTCAAAGCCACTCAGAGCGAAAACAAATAATAACAACAAAACTGTGATCGAGCGACGAGAAATGTAAGGGCCAATATGTATAACCAGAGAGAGAGAGAGAGAGAGAGAGAGAAAGATAGAGAGAGAGAGAGAGAGAGAGAGAGAGAGAGAGAGAGAGAGAGAGAGAGAGAGAGAGAGAGAGAGAGAGAGAGAGAGAAAAGGGGAAGATGACGTGTCTGATACAGCCCCCTGAAATCCTGAATGGATAAAATAGTGCAGAACCATTATTTACCTGACAAATCTGCATTACTTTTTCTGATACAAACACTAATTTCGTTCATAAATGTTCACATTGACGTGTATATATAAGCAAACATATTATACTTTATCTCCATTACTGAGCCAATTTACAATAGCGAAACACGAATGATACTGAACATTACATTATCAATCCCTTAGCATGAAAACATAATATTGTTTTCGCAGAAACAAAATTAACATATATGAAACTCGATATGGCTTACATTTCGAATAATCCCCTCCCCCCCTCTCTTTCTGTAGAATAGAAACGGCCTTCAGTGTACTCAAATGTGTAATAAATATAATTAAATACAAATAACAAATAAGCCAGGGTTGGTGATCTAGGAAGTGTGCCATGCCGTGGATGAATTAAAAAGCATGTGAAGAGAGGCCTGGGGGTAATATGAACTCCAGGTCCGCTTCCCAAGCCACAGACTCTTGTTCCATTCTTCAGTTTCTCCATCTCATGTTTACTCTAACGTTTCTTCTCTTCATGTGCATACCCGCAATTCACAGACTCACTACGCATAGACTGAGGAATCATAAATTACTATCCTCCATTGCTAGTCATTCCCATAATTCCATCAAATTCCCCGTCAACTTGTAAACTGTGTAGTTCTAATTATATAATAGATGAATATAATTATATTCTAGTCTGCCCTGCATTAACTACAGAAAGGTAACTATCGATCAGGTCATAGTATAATTCCTGGCCAAACACACATTAATTCAGCTAGTTAAAAGTAATGTAAACTGTAAAATCTGACATAAAGAATCTACAAACAATTAATGAAATATATATATACTTTTTAGTAAGTTTTATGACTACCAACAATTTTTGTTAATGTTTTGAGAGTTTTACTGTAATTATAAACTGAACAAATGGACGTGGGATTACTATAAGTTTTATCTCCTTCAATTTGTTCATTCGCTGTGTTTTGAAGTTTGCAAAATATATTGCATTCGGATTACTGTGTGCCATGAAACTACAGTAATTGTATAACTAGGCAACAATAGTGTACTTGTTTAATGGTGGGGGGGGGGAGTTTATTTATATATATTTTTTATAATATTTGTTGGTTTCTTCCGTAGACCTCCATCAAACTTAAAAGAAACCCCCAAGATCCTCGCTTATGATAAATGTGGCCGAAGGCAGGTTCCCCTTAAATGGCAGGCTTGCTATCGCTCGCTAGGAAGAAATTGACATTTTAATAGCACAAATAGCTTTAATATTGACAAAAAAATGGGATGAAAGATCTTAAAATCGCCAAACTATTATGCCAAACATCTTAAAATCTGAAAACTAATGGGGCTAAACTTAAAGAAGAAAAGGAGCAGACAAACCAACCATCCCCCCTTAATTAATTCTCTCCGCCATATTTAGTTGCGTAAGTTAAGAGTTGGCAGAGCGCCCGGTATTTCCCCAACAACACTCTTTCTCACACTGAAGGACCGTTAGAAATCGGAGGAATTTGGGGTTGGCACCAACCGACAGATTATTATCTAACTTACCTAACTTACCGAGCTCAATATTGCGACATAAACTTATTATTGAGCTATTTCACTAAGTTCATATGACGCGATCGCGTCATATGATACTTTTGGGCCAAACCGCCATATGACATGATCGCATCTTATGCGGAGGAGAGAGTTAAGTGTACCTCCCGAAGGATCGTCTTTGTTGGATCATGGACTCAATGGTCGTGGAGAACCAAGAGTCTGGTTTGTAGTACTTCGGGAGTGTTTGGGAGTTACATTGTTCATTATGCCGCTGTTTACGCAAGCCACCCTCTCTCCTGCTTCTCCGTTTTCTATTCCTCAACACTAGTACATGCCTTTTTACACTCCCCCTCTCTGGCTTTCTCTTGTATTCCGCGGCAAAGAATGCACACCTTTATGTTTATCTGCCTCGGTTGTCTCGTGCCTCTACTCTAACAATCGCTGTTCTAAAAAATGTAGGTCATATTTTTAGGCCATATGATATACAGGGGGGAGGGAGGGAGAGGTATGAGCGACATAAGCATGAAGTAGAATGTTGTATTCTGACCACGGAATATAATTATAATATGAATATATTTTATTACGCAGGTGTTGCCTGATTTGTAGTTCTATTACCTTGAACATTGGTAAACACGTTGACAATAATATAAATATTATGTTAATTTATTCCAAACAGCGAGGGCACTTCTTCATGGCGTGTAGGTGAGCTTTGTGGTGATGTACTGGAACACAGTACACAACATATTCCATTCCAATAATGGCCTCCCAGTAGTAATCAACATCACATTATTTTAGGCGAATGTTCCTGTTTATTAAATTGAGTAGAAGTATAACAGCAGTACAATGTGAAAAATTAAATTAGATTTGTTCACATCTCGAGGATGGAGTACCCTTCCTGCTCTCTCTCTCTCTCTCTCTCTCTCTCTCTCTCTCTCTCTATATATATATATATATATATATATATATATATATATATATATATATATAGATAGATAGATATATAGATAGATCAAGTATATTTCACAAATGCATGTGAGCTAGTAAATGTTTAAATACTCCCAGCCGAGATCAAACTTCCGACATTTAGAATGAATGTCCATGCTTTTAATCCACTTCACCATGGCATGATAAAGGAATTTTAACCTTTTCCTTTTTATATTTAGGAGATGGGAAATCCTACTTGGAGAATGTATTTCAATTCGAGCACAAGTCGCAGGATCCATATTCCAGAATACCATACAGACATTTTTACAAGATTCCCCACACAACTCGGTTTATAGAGATTTAAGTTTAACTCTCGCCGAGCCAAACCTGAGAGTCATTAATATCAAGTATATCTCACAATTACATGTGAGCTAATAAATGTTTACATACTCCCAGTCAGGATCGGTTCCTCCGACATTCAGAACGAGTGTCCAAGCTTTTAATCCACTACACCACGGCTGACTATTAAGCCCAGAGAGGGTAGAACATACATCTTTAGACGAGAATATAAGGCATAAGTAGGAGAGAGGTGGGTGGAGAGGGAGGAACAGCACCGGAATCATCCAAGGTGGAGTTTCTAGCGAAAGCTTAAGCGAAGAGTTCAGTTTTATCAGAGGAAGAGGTGATGGTTGTGCCATCAGAGTGGAAAAGGGGAGGGAAAGGTGAGGAAAAACAATTGTTGGAGAGGTTTTTGGCTAGATGCAAGAAAGCCTGGGAGGAGCTAGAGTTTGGATATATATATATATATACTGTATATATATATATATATATATATATATATATATATATATATATATATATGTCAAGCTTTATGCATGTATTCATTAGTGTTCATATATACAGTATGTATATTAGAAATGCATAGGTGTTACTTGTTTTAATGTTAACAAAGGAGACCAAGTGCATTGCTGCCTGTAACAAGTGTCCCCCAACGTTGAAAGAGAGGATAGAAACACAATAGAGAAAGAAGATAAGTGAGGAGGAAGGATTCATAGAGGGAGAGAAACAGATAACGACGGACATAGAAATAGATGAGACAGCAGAGAGAGTGAGCTCTACCTCCCAGAAAGTGAGACCAAAAAACATGTGGGCATACTCCAATGGCCGCATGGGGGTGTAATGAATGTCTGTAAACATAATAATGTCAGCTTCGGTTGGTTCTGCTGTGTATTGAGTCTTCTATAAAAGTGTGTGCATATTTCTAGGAGATCGCATTGACAAGTGGATCTGTGCCAGTTATTTTTAATATGTTCACACTCCTGTATTTATACACCTTTATACACCGTCTCATAAGAAGGACGTCCTCCCTGGGTACACGAACCTCGCTTAAAACTCCGCCAAGATTGAGGATGTTTGAGGCGCACGGCATGTGGGGAGGAGAGGGTGTGTGGAAGGGGGAGGGGGAGGGGGGTATTAAAAAAGAAGGATGAAGGGACAGGAGAGAGTGAAAATACAAACATATTTTGGGAAAAAGTAAGATGCAACCAGAGAGAAGAATCTGTTTGGACATGAGCCTGCGATGAGTGTTTTTGATGTGTGGGTGTGTGTATGTGTTTATGTGTGTGTGTAAGTTTTCTTCTGTGTGTGTGTAAATTTGCTTGATATAATTGTTTTTTAATGCATATATATGAAATGTTTGGTTTGAAATGGATATCATGAACTCATTCTGAGATGGTTCAATTATGTATTAATCATTGAATAGATAAATATGTGGTATAGTAGAGCTGCCTCAAGGCAAGAGGAACAATGTGGACTTGGAACGTAGGTGCTGTAGACTGTAATGGTGGGGTCACACATTCACGTATATTGCTCCCGTCAGCTGCCGTCCGGCGTATCGCCAATTTATGTAAAGACGCGAGTAGTTCCTGCCGTTGAACGCCCGTTCTTCCACGTCTATTGCACTTCCCGACAGACGTAGCGTAACGGGGCCAGTGTTACGTCAGACGTAATGGAGTCGTATTGAACTACGTACGTGTTTGCGACGTGCGTAAGCATAGCTCTGTTCGACCTCATGGGCTGCCCGATTTGCGGGAACACAGGCCACGCCCATGCCACGCCCCCACAAGACCGGCATAGCTGAGGCCGCACGTCTTGGGAATTGTTAGGTCGTACCTGGACCGGTTCCGGCCAATCGTAGGCACAACCCGTCTGACCAAACAGACAAAGACAGTCTTTGTCAACCACGTAGGTCTGGGTTGGAATCTGGGAACTACGAAAGGGCAGGAATGGCCACACCATTCCCATTCCCAGTCCTTCATCGGCACCATGAACAACATCGCGGAATTCATCCTGGAGGAGTTCAATTTTGTGAACTCCCTAAGAGGAGAGACCATTCATCCTTGTAACCTTTACCCGCTGAGTGCCAGCCAATTTTGACGGTGTGCTTCTGCCAGTGCCAGAGTTTTTTTTTTTGGGGGGGGGGGGGGGCTAAATCTATCAAGTTGGGAGAGAAAGAAAGGATAATGGTAAAAAAAACACTCCCCTAGCCAGAAATCAGGATGGTCCCGAAAGTAGCTGAAAAGACACTATAGACTACAGAGACTTTTATGGTATCGGAATGTATGGGTGGGAGGGATGGTGGGAGGGTGGTTTTGGGGTTGGTTGGGAGAAGGTAGAAGGATAATTGACTTGTGTTACACATATGAAGCCGATTGGTGAGGTAGTTTCGCCACCACGGATTTTCCTTTTTTTCCTTTTCTTCGTACGGATACGCTAGAAGTGGGGGGTGGGAGGCGGTTGGGGGTGTGGTGGGGGGAAGGCAGAAGGGTAAGAGACTTGTCACACAAATATGGAACCGATTGGTGCAGTCGTTTCGCCGCCACAGATTTTCCATTTTTTTCCTTCTGATGGGACCGACAGTCAGCGAGTGGGTGGGAGAAGGGATTTGGGATTTTTGTGGTGGGTAGCCTAAAGGGTAAGGTACATGTGGTAAAAATATGAAAGCTATAGGTGCAGTCGTTTCGCTGCTACGATTTGTTTTCGGCAGGGTGCAGAGGGTGGCAGGGTTGGCTTGTTGGTTGCTGCTCCAGTGTAGTGAGAGGTGTGACTGGAGTCACGGAGTGTCCCCCGCTGGTCCCCCACTGGTCCCGTTGTCCCCCCGTACAACGGTGCCGCGTCTTCCCGCCAACCCGCAGTGCGGAGGTTCTGCCAGATGCGGCCGGACTAACGTAAACTTTCCCGTTTGATGGGAATATTTTACGATTGACGGGAGCAGCTTACGTTTGACCGGGCGAGCTGCTACGTCTTACGGGGCTGCTCCGTCAGACGGCCGTGGTGGCCCGGTCGGTCGTAAGCTTTCCCGTCTTTTGACAGACGTGAGGGCGAGCCACGTATTTGATTCCACTAGAATCAACAACCGCGCGGCCTCGGCCGCACCCACAACATTCCCGACCCACGTGGGCTACTCGTTTCTACTCTCTCCATGCGGAAGTACCCCCCCCGACTGGCCGCAATTTCATTTACGTTTTGCGTATTATGCCCTTACGTTTTACGTAATCGGTTGCCAACTACCAATATACCTTCGTTTACAAAAGACGGGAGCTGACGGGAGCAATATACGTGAATGTGTGACCCCAGCATAAAGGTGTTGGCGAACTAGGGCCACTGTAATCTCTGGTGTTGGTAATTGGTGTTGTGAAGCTAAGGTGGCAGCGAAGAGACAAAAATATATATTGGAGATATTGTTCCATGTTGCAAACTAATAGTTGCACGTAGCAAGCTAAGTTCTCCAGGTGGAAGAGTTTTGGTTACAGTTTAAAAATGGTAACTGTAAATGATGATCAAGTTTCGGAAGGTGGTAAAATATGAATGCAAATAACAACTGATTCTTCACAGCTGGCAGACAGGTGGTAGAGTAGAACACTTGGGAGAAGACCAAATTACTTTGTATATGTCCAACTCATCCTTACCACTGGTACTGGCAGTTATTGTTGAGGGTTTCTGCAGTCTGTATCCCGGTGCTAGAGGGGCATGTGTCTAGGTTGTTCTGAATACGCGGTATGGATATTCAGGTACCAGCAGACTTAGGTCATTATGCAACTATTGGCATCTTGTTGCCATTCTCTATAACTCCGAAGGTAGACTTACGTATCTTGTTGTTTTTCTCTTTGGCTCTGAGAGTAGACAGGTTTCTAGAATAGATCATGGTATGCTAAACTATAATCTGACAAATATATAGAAATATTTTCACTAAGATATGTAGATTGTTTATATATAAACATACAAAAATGGCATCATAATACTATTTTTGTTTAAGTAGACTACAACTATTGGGATACACTGGAAAGTCTGTGAGTCAGTCAATCTCAGTACAAAAGTGCAAAGGAGTTATAATTTTTAACCACGGACTGTCAGAGCGAGATTTCTTGTATTAACTTACTATACCAAGGCTTGATAAATTATAGCTAACCATTTCCAATTTATATTAAGGAGATGCAGAAATCCTACTTGGAGGAAATATTCCAATCCATACCAAGCCATCGGACCGATAGTCCAGAGTACCATACAAGGGCGTTATACAACTATTCCCGCACAACTCAGGTTAAATTGATTTTATTTTATTTTCTTATAGACAAGCACGAAGGTTATAATAATAAGGAATATATCTCACAAATACACGTGTATTTCATGAATAAAATATTTTACCTTCGAGGGCGAAGGACCCATATTCCACAATCCCTTGTATCATATTCTGAAGTATGGGTCCTACGACTTGATATGGAATACAATATTTCCTCCATCTACTGAACTTTACTTCTGTTTCTCGTGCACTATTTGCGATAAGAACTAGGTCATCTGCATATAGTAACTACCATGGGAGTCCTGTTCTGAAGTCCCTTGATTGTGCCACCAGGACTAAGACAACCAGTAGTGGGTACAGCACTGAACCTTGTTGAAATCCGACTTTTAGTGGGAACTCTTCGCTCAGGTCCCCATTCACTCTAGCTGATGCCCATGACACCCTCATTTATTCTCATTATCACACCCACCAATCATTCCTCTACACTAAGTTTTCTCATAGCCTCATGAATAACTTCCCTTGGCACCCAGTCAATGGACTTGTTCAGGTATACAAACACTAGGTATAAGTATCAGTTTTTCTATAAGTACCTCTCTTCCAGTTGCCTAAGTATGAAGATAGCATCGGTATTGCCACGTCCAGGCATAGATCCAAACTGCGTGATGGTAGTAGCAACACTTTTCCTGATGAGGTATTCAAAGACTATCTCACAGATATTCATGACTTGGTCGGCATATTGCCGGAGGATGAGGAAAGTGGGGAAAGAGCCTTCATCTTTGCTATCCTTTCCTTCCACTTCTTCTTACTCTTAGGGTTGCTATTTCTACTAGAAGGTACTGGCCACCTCGCAGGGATCGTAAGATCTGTGTGGCCATTGTATCTACTGTATGTACAGTCTGCCGAAGATCCAGCTGACCCACCCTCGCTCTGGGACTCGCAGTTTTATCTGGCAATACTTGGTGTAGTAAGGAGGATTTTTTGTACAGGGATTGTGATTGGTCAATCTGATTTCGCCTATATCAGTGTCAGAAGACAAATTAAACAAAGCAAAGGAAACAAATAGCTTAATGCAAATGTATACATCGCAATACATGATCATGAAATGTCACCAAAAGTTCGTAGAAATGCTATAACAATTAAGCACATTATATTGATTGGTTGGCAATGCATATAAAACCCGTTGGCTGCCACAACTTACTTGAGTTTCAAGAATATATATTCGTGTTTTAATGTTGGCTGCATAATGAAGGAGGTATTTTTCTTCACAATGTAAACATTGCATAATATAATTTGCCATAACATCTTGATCTTGTGGGGTTGGTAGGGCGCTCGGGTGGTAGACACTCATTTGACCATGTAAGACGAGTCGTCAGTGGCCAGGAGATATGTGCATAAACACCTTGATAGTTCAAGCTTCCTGACCTCATCAATATCCGTACCACCCAGGAGCAATCTCAATCCATCCCCTCCGGTATCCAGCCTCCGAAGCCATCGTTCACGCAGTGTCACCCGATAGCTGTAGAACCTGGGGCACTCATCCACAAGATGTTCTGGGGTCTCAGGGAGGTTACACCAGCGGCAGGATAAGCTGGCAACCATATGCAGGCAATGGAGGTGATGAGACAATGCCGAGTGGATGATGCGCAGCCTCGTTAGAGCCACGTCCAGTCTGCGGAGGGGGTGGCGACTCCAAGACTGCAGGCACGAGTTGTCAGGTATCTGCCACAGTGTAGTGAATTGCAGCAGGGGACATGCCCTCCTGACGATGGTGTCATGGGTATGTTGATCTCACTCCAGACGCTCCAGGGGTACCGGAGAGTGTGCCATCGCCGCCGCCCTGTCAACCACTTCATTGCCTCGGATACAGGTATGTGATGGAACCCATTGGAGCACAATAATCCAAGGGGGGGCCTGGCATTGTAGCAGAAGACCCAAAATTTCATAGACCAACATAATATTGGACGACGGGGCGTAGAGCTCCACCGTTATGACCGGGTGACCAATGAGTCGCCATGTCTGACAGAGGGATAAGTCCTCATAGTAGACTGCTGCTGTGGCCGAAGATGGGGGTAATACTGATCCGTTCATGAAGATACTGAATGATCTCTGATAACGGGTAGCCATCAGCTCCGCAAAGTAAACCCTGTCTTGCCCCGCATCCGTCGACTTCTTGAAACCCCTGTGGAATGTGGTCCTGACCATAGAGGAGATATCCTTCCAGGGCGGTACGGGCGACACTGACGGGACAGGCGAGGGAGACGGTGGTGCAACTCCCAGACTGCGATATTGAAGGAGGCCTCTCATGAGGAAGGGTCGACGGCTCTTCAAGGGCCACGACGGTGCCACCACCGATACCCCAGAGGATGCATGTGATGCCGCCAGCGGATGAGTACTGGGGAAGGCTGTTACCCGTCATGCCCACTTACAGTCTGCCATTACCCTGACCCAGGACAGCGGCAACAGCCCAGTTTCTGCCATGAGGGATGTTGTTGGCGAAGAGCAGAAAGCACCCAGGGCGATTTGTATAGCCGCGTTGTGGATGGGGTCCAGTTTCCACAGGACAGAGGCCGATGCAGACCCATACACTGCACTACCATACGCCAACTTTCCCTGTATGAAAACCATATAGAACCGAAGGGTGTCGTCCCTCGCTATCCCCCACTTGGAACCGGCTATACACTTCATGAGGCCAAGACGCTTCACACACGCTGACCTCAGATAGAATGATATGGGCCCTCCACGTCAGGATAGGCCCATCCAAGCGTAGGCCCAAGAAGGTATGGCGGTTCCGATATGGATGTGATTCGCCCCCCGTCACCACATGTGGTATTCCCGGGAGCTTGGTTTTCACAATGAAACACCTCAAAGCACTCTTCTGGGTATTCAGCCGCAGTCCCCACGTGGATGCCCATTCATAAAATTCCTCAACTGCCGCCTGTAGGGATTCTTACGCCTCCTGTAGGGAATCGGCGGAGCACACTATCGTAATATCATCTGCGTAGGCCAGCGTGCTAGCAGACCGTGAGCGGGGCATATCAGACAGCAGTGCATTAAACAAGGGAGGGCTGAGGCTTGAACCCTGGATGACCCCCCGGTGGACACGGAAGGGTTTCTACTCCGATGTTCCGATTGACATGCTGATAGACCTGTCCTGGAGAAAGCTGCGGAACCATGACAGGACTGTACCACCTATCCCCATCTTTCCCAGCTAATAGAGAATACCGGTATGGGATGCCGAATCAAAAGCGCCAGCGATGTCAATGAAGGCGGCCAGCAGGACCCGCTTGCCTCGATAAGCATCCTGTATCAGGTACTCCAACCTCAGCAGCACATCTATCGTACCCCGGCCGGGACGGAATCCGCACATGTCCGCAGGTAGTAGAGCCCTCGATTCCAGCCACCACACGAGTTGGGAGGACACCATCCTCTCCATGACTTTACCCACCACTGAGAGTAGGCAGATTTCTCTCCGAGAAGTCGGGAGGGTGGGGTCTTTCCCTGGCTTCGGGAACGGCAACAATAGAGCATGCTTCCATTTAGCAGGTTAGACTCCGACACACCAGGCGCTGTTGTAGATGGCCAATAGTGAATCCAGGGTTGACTGCGGCAAATGGACCATCATCTCAAACGCAACGTCATCGTGTCCCATTGCCTTGCTTCTGGGAAGGGAGCGTATCGTACTGTGTAGTTCATGGGAGGTCAGTGGGCTGGCCAGACCTTCCGGGGCAGAGGATTTCAACCGAGACAAGATATCCGATTCCCATATGTCGGCATCTGGTAGGGGGGCTGGTTCCCCGAACACTCCCTGGAAATGGTCGGCCAAATGTTCAACCTGCTCCTGGGGATCACTGAGCAAGGAGCCTGCAATACTGAGAGGGAACGAGGGGTCCCGCTGACCATTTATCCTCCTGACAAATGTCCAAGCCCTCTTGCAGGACTTGTCGAAGCGTAGCGTGGGACAGAAGGCGGTCCACGACTTCCTCTTGGCCGACAAGATGATCCAGGCACATCGCGCTTCAATGAGACGCGCCTCCTTCTTCGCATCAGGACAGGGATGCCGTCGCCAATGGTTCCAGGAATGATGACGGACCCGGACCGTCTCTGTACATTCACTGTTCCACCAAGGGACTGCCGGCCTTGAAGTAGGGGGACTTCCTAACCTCCGGAAAACCCCTTTGGCTGCCGCCACTAGAGCCACTGATATGTCAGTTGCCCCCACTCTCCGAGAATCCACAGCCGGGGTAAGGAGAGATCGAACTACCGTTTGATACTGAGCCCAGCCCTCCTCATGGAGGTACGCTCGGTGAGCGTGCAGAGTCGCTGGGGATGGAAAGTTTGGCACCTCTGGAGGTGTAGCAGTTTACTGGGCACCGACTCTCGCACTGCTAACGCCAGTCCACCACCCCGGGTATCCCTATCCCTCTGGTGAACCATGAATCCGGGAATCCGGAGCATCACGTCTCACAGACCCCCACCCCCAATCAGGGAATCCCTTTCAACTAATTGTTTGAGATCCTGCATCTTCCTGTGTAGTTAACGGGCATTCCATAATACCAATTTTACTGGTGATCGTGGTGGTACTATTGACCCATCATTACGGCAAGCAGTCTGGGCATCAGGGCAATGCATATCTCTCTCATTGTCAGATCCTTCATGAAACACTCCCAGAAATCCGCAAACAATTGTCCATATGTGTCCCCACTTCCTGATGACCCGGGACCAGATCCAAATGAGGGGTGTTGCCGGGAGTCTGTAACTACTGCCGCATGGTGGGCAGGAACTGGGGGGTGCACTAGACGAAAACTAGGGAAAGATGTATGCACCAAAACCGGGTCTGGATGGCATGCAGCGGGAGGCGGTGCATCCTGTGAGGGAACGTTGCGTCGGAGTCGCTCCTAATGACGACACGGCCGCGGTGACCTGGGGGTCGCCAGGTGATGGATAACCACTCCTGCACTGGAAGTGGGCTGGTTCGAAACACTCTCCACCCGCTGAACAATATCCCCCGAATCCACCTCTTCCTCCGCAGATTCGACATCCCGGTCAACCATCATATCCCCAAGTGCCGCATACCTGTTGGTGGCCGCTACCGTTGAGTATGAAGTGGTACCACTGGCAGACCGAGAAGCCCGGCGAGGAGGACCAATCGTAGATTTGGTGGACAGTGGAGTAACCTGAGCTGACGGGGCAAGTCGTCGTCAGGTAGGATTGAGGCCTCTGAGGAGTCCGTTTAGGTCAGTCACGCTCATCTCCCCGGCCTTATGATGGGCTATCGCACGTGTAAACAACGGGCACGAGCGGGACGTCACCCTGTGTGATCCCCCACAAAAATGGCAGCTGAGTGAGTTGTTGCAGGCCTGACTTCCCCTTTGCATGTCATGAAAGCCACTGCAATTACTGCACCATACCTTATTCCTGCAGGACACTGTACCATAGCCAAAAAAGTGGCAGTTGTAGCACCTCAGCATGCGGAATGAGTACCTCGCCACCTGGTAACAGACACGCCCTAAGGCCACCCTGGCAAGTAATGGTCCCCTGAACCGCAGCCTGACTACCCGGGCATCGACCTGGGACTGGGCCGCATCCCCAACCCCATTGGCTGCGGGTCCACGCTTTGACAGGCGCGTGATCTCCTCCAGGACTGTAGTGCCCCCAGCACCCGACATTACTTTTAACGACTCCAAGATGACATTGTCCGATATGTCCAGGTGCACAGGGCCAATCTTGCCCCATGAGTACCTGTCGTCTTCTGGGGAGATAGATGCCCTGCATGTTACTGTCCACTCCCCAAACTTGGTAATGGTATCAAGTGGAACCACTGAGTCCCCAATTAGGTCTCTGGCCAGATGGACACTTAACGCCTCACCTTTACCTAACACACTAATATCCTCAGGTTTTTCAAAATCCCTGAATGGAGACCCATTCACTGCCTCTGTGACCTTCGCTGAGTTATCAAACACCCGGGATCTTGCACAGTGGTGATGATATAAGTGATCTTTCCTGACATTGGGGTAGGGCTAGGCCTAGCTGACCCATTCTCCTTAACTCCACTACTGGCACCACCATCAACCACCGTTTCTGGGACCACACTCACATCACTCACTACTTCATGCTGCGATTGTTTCTGCACATACCCGGCACATCCCTTGTCATTATCGGTATCACTCTCAGTCCCGAGCTCGAGGCTTCGTTTCTGGGCCAAAGAGGGACTGTCTTCCATGGCGGCATTCAACTGTTCCTCCATATTGTCGGTTATCGGCCCTAGCCCGACTCCCCCTGTGGCCTTAATTCCGATTAGTTCTATCCCACAGTATGCCAATGTACAGATTGCACAGCCCGAGTGCCGTCAAAGGGATGATCAACAACACCAGAAGCATAGACTAAACACGTCTTTATTGTACGGCGCCGCGATTGGAAGTTGCCATAATATACGGGACAGACGCAGGTGACCCAGTAATGGCTAGTGGTATCCCTGCATAGCAGCGAACGGGTGTGTGCATTTAAATTATTTTCCTTCATGAACGAAAATTGTAGAAACAAAGTGTTACCTCCAAAATCTGTCTGATATGAAGTTATCTTTCACATAATAACACTCAGTCTCACTTTGTCATCATTCATTAAGCAGTAGACAAAACGTAGGTATGACTAGAAAGACGGTCCTATTTGTTGTTCTACTTATTGTCAATGACGTTATTAGTACAGTATTTACATGAACAAAACAAAGTCCATAAACGGTGCAACATAATTATACTTTAGTGAGATACACTTGTATAAATTATGAAGAGCCCTACGCTGGTTAGGGCCCTATGCTATGTAATATGTTGATTTGGTTAACGATATTTATCTTCCATCTAATCGTTGGTAATTATGATTCACACCACGCCATTTGCAACCATATTGAAATTTGATAGTCTGAATACAAATAGCATAATACTCTCTCTCTCGTCTCTCTCTCTCTCTCTCTCTACTGATGCGAACATTACGCCGATATACATAATCTTCTTGGACTTTCAAAAAGCTTTCGACAAGGTGCCTCACCGAAAACTAACGAAGATGATAGAAGCGTTGCAATCTGATTTAAACAAGATATCAGAGTGGTCGAAAAAATGGCAGATGCCCTTCAATGTCGATAAATGTCAGGTGCTGCAGGTTGGTAGCAGAAATATGAAATACAAATACGAAATGAATGGCAAACAAATAAAAACCGCAACGGTAGTAAAAGACCTAGGGGTACTAATATCTGAAAACCTAAAAACTTCCGACCAATGTATAGCAGCTGCAAATAAGGCAAACATAGCATTGGGCTTTATTAAACGAAAATTTACATATAAACATGAAAACGTAATAGTGCCACTGTTCAAAAGTATGGTGAGGCCCCACCTTGAATATGGTGTGGAGTTCTGGTCACCTTATCTGGTCAAGGACATTGTAAGACTCTAGTCAGTACAGCGTAGAGCGACGAAGATGATACCCTCATTAAGAAATAAACCATATAAAGAAAGACTTAAACGATTGAACCTGTTCTCATTAAAAAAGAGGAGGTTGAGGGGTCAGCTTATTGAGTGCTTTAAGATACTAAAAGGTTTCGACAAAGTCGATGTAAATGCACTATTCACATTAAACAATACTAATCAAACTCGCGGAAATGGAATGAAATTAAAAACCAAAAAGGCAAACCTAGATGTCACAAAGAGTTTCTTCACCTAGAGTGTGGCGACAGAGTGGAATAAACTACCAGCGAGAGTGGTGGAGAGCGACACAATAAACGCTTTCAAGGGAAGGCTTGACCTTTATCTGCAGAGGGCTGGGGTGATATGAAAAAAAAAAAAAAATGTATATGTATGTGTGTAAATAGTTTGTAAGGCCAGACTGCCTAGTAAGGACCTTGAGGTCTGTGTGGTCTGTGTATCTATGTAGCTCTATGTAGCTCTCTCTCTCTCTCTCTCTCTCTCTCCGAAGAACTGGACAGGGTTCTCCAATCATACCAACACATTTCTACTATATGTTTGTAATTATTGTGTCTATTGTCTTCCAAGTTAACAAATACGTATTATTAATGTTCATATTTAGTTAAAGTTAATCAGAAAGAACCAGATTAGTACTAAAGCTGAATAGTTTAGGTCATACGATTTTACCCTGAGACATGTTGGTAGGTCTTACGAGTAAGCAATGTGAAATTTAACAGTAGGAGTGTTGTTGGTGGAGGGATCTGTATAACGAATCATGTTAATCTCAACCTAGTGTCAAAGAGCAACAGAGGCTAATATATTTTGAAATATACAATGGGGGAGGGGGGGGGGGGGGAGGAAAGTGGGTAGTTTGACAGGAGCCACACAGGAAAATTAACTTTATATCATCATGAATAGAGAAGAATTTGATATCTAAAGTTCAAACACGGTTGCCAGCTGGTCTAATTATACCGGTGATCATGAGGGAAACGTTTGATCAACAAATATGCCTCGATGAAAATCAATTGTTTAATATATATTCAGAAGTGTCATAACTATCATTTGGCTAAATACAGTAAAATATGACATCACCTCCAATGTTTCTTTCTGGCTACTGGTAATTTAGAATCATAATGAACCTATGACTGTTTTACCTACAGTATACATGCAATTTATTTTACAAAACATCGTGAATAATGATAACTTTAATCAATATTTAACAAGCTCAGTATCAGCTGTGACTCTCAACACATTTTCCCAACACAAAGATAATTTATCTAAATCATGAGATTGCATATCTTGTGTTAATCTAAGTGATGTAATAATATTATTTACCATAAGTATAAAACATTATAAAACTGTTTACGTAATAATAATCTAAACTGTAATATAAAATATAAAATATATGTATTAATCAACATACTGTATAATGGTACTGTTGTTAATTATTTGTATATTTACATATACAATGGAATGCAGTTATTATGCAATGGTGTATTTTAGTTTCACAAATTGTGACTGTTCAATACCATTGTCATTTGTGACCATGTCTATTGAGGTATTATATGACCTTAAGTGTAGGTTAATACACATATTTTTCAGTCTGAATTAACGTTGTCTCAGATATTTTCGTCAAAGCGATGGTTATATTCAGCAATTGTCATATGAATTCGCCATGCATTAGGTGATGTGCGTAGGTAATGAAGAGCTTAAACGTACAACAACAATAACTGATATTTGGCGAATATATATTTCAATTCATACTGGAGGATGCGTATGGCGCTCTCTCTCTCTCTCTCTCTCTCTCCTTTATGTCGGTCGTTATGCCTCCAGACCAGATGGCTGGAGTAAACTAGGAAAGAATAGAAGAGCAATTGGACAGGAAGAACAAGCGGAGAAGTAAGAAGTACAGTAGAAGACTGAAAGTTCTCGGGCTCAACCAAGTTGCTTCATTGTATATCACATTGTCTCTCCCTGTCTTATAGTAAGGTGTTATTACTAACTTTGTAATACTATAGGCAGTTAGTAGAACAACAAACACCCACGTTAGTGTTTTACCTCTCCCACAACCCTCTCCTCTCCCCTTCCCCTTCTCTCTCTCTCTCTCTCTCCCTCTCCCACACAAAAACACACGCAAAATCGTTCGCCGCTATTCAAAGATACCACTTGCCATTATTGTGTCAATTTATAGAGCATCTACGAACATTTGGAGAAATTTCATTATATTATATAGCAATGTATGCATTTGTATTACATATATGTTTCATTTGTCTTGTTAAATATGTGTTATGATACTGATATAGCCTACATTAGATCAACCAATCACAATCTCTGTAAAACACGCCTCCTTACTACACTAAGTATTGCCAGATAATACTGCGAGCCGCAGAGCGAGGGTGGGTCAGCTTGATCTTTGACCCGTGAATATTGTTGCCGCTGCCGCCTGCATCTTTAATACTTCACAGTTGACTAGAACATAACGTTCCTTTCTTCCTTTCCCACTACATCTCTAGACTTTATGGTGCATTACATCTTGCGGACGGTTGTTCCCCAAATTCCGAAATGTATTATCGTTTTCAAATTCTTTTCACGCGGGAAGGAGGGGGACATGAAAGAAGGGTTTATGGGGGTCCGGAAGGGGGGCGCCACTCTCCTGTTCACCTCCCAATTATTATGCCATTAATGCTTCAGCAGAAATTCGTTTCCCTCCTCCAGAATTCAGCCGTCCACAAGTCATGAATGGCAGCTAATTTATATTCGCTCAATCCTTCATCCCTCAGACTCGATGCTCAATAATTTACCAGCCAGACGTAGAGTTATCATTATTTTTCTTTGTGATGTTTCTTTATCATTTATCATAAACCCTAGCTGGAAGGGAAACGCTCATGTGTTTGTTGTTTAGCAGCAGTCAAAGCATTTAGATGTTTATTCAGGAAGCATCGTGCAGGGATATGTTATGTTATTCACGGACAAAATAATGATTTCGATAGTTATGTATATACTCAGGCATATACTCCATAGCTAGGGGTGGCTGAATCGAGACAGAGCCCGAACAGAAACACCAAATATAGTTCAAATTCTTAGGGTACGGGACCACTTTCGTGTTCCCTCGCCCCTTACTCTTGTATAGTAGGTTAATTTTACAAGAGGAGGAGGATTCCTATTTCCCTGCCCCCAGAAGGAAAGGGTGGACAGTAAAAGAGACAGACAATAACGGCTAAGATTGAGTAGAGGATGCCACACCTCACTCTTAATAGGACCAGCCCTCATCATATAATATCGTGATTAATGTATTCCAACAACTATGTTTAACACATCTGACAGTCAAAATGGCCATATTCCTCATTTGTCCCAGCCTTGCGCTATTGCAATTCTTAACTAAATAACAGTGTTCTTTTTATCCCAGGACAAAGGTCGAGGCAGAAGCTGGTAGAAAGTAGCAGTGATTGAGTGTCTCGCATAAGTTGAAGGCAATTGATTAACCTTTACAGTATCGGTGCCGTCCCTTTAGCATTCAGTTTTAGAAGGGCCTCCAGCAATGAAAAGGCTTCGAACTATCTCATTTAACCCTTTTATACTACCCCAGATTCATCTTAAACTACACAAACTCGTCTAAATATAGCTAGAATAAAATTAGGAAGACGTCACCGGTACAGAAGGAGTTAACTGAGAGAGTGAAGTGCAGGACAGAGCTAACAGGATAACAGAAGCTTGATGATAAAACAGGCCACATCTGAACCATTGGTATTTGATGACAGACTCCACCACTTGGTTAAGGGGTTAGGGTTTATTTTGTTGTAGAATTATTGATCGATTTATTGGTTTCCTCGCTAGACCTCGTTTAGACTTAAAATTACACCTCATAGACCCCCCTTCAATATTAATTTGTAAATTTTTTGGTGGAAATATTTCAAGGCTAATGGCCTTGAATTACAGGCTCGCTATCTCTTGCCAAGAAATAATCGGCATCTTAATGGCACGAAAGGTCCTAATTATGACAAAGAAATGGGGTGAAGAAATCTAAAAATCACCAAACTAATGGTCAAACGTCATAAAATCTGAAAACCAATGGAGATAAACATAAGGGAGAATTAGGGCCAGAAAAATCAACCATCTCCCCTTTAATTTGTATTATGTTTTTCTCGAAGGAGCATATATCAAGGGAAACTAAGCGGAGTATATTGATGTTTTGCCTTTTTGTCGTTTATATTATGCTATATTATAATAATTTATTTTGTATTTATATTTCATCATTTTAATTGATCAAAAGCTCAAAGTTTCTCATGTGGAGAATAACAAATACAAGAAGAAAATAATAATAATAATTTGAAGATTAAAACTACATCCTTGTAAGTCTTATACTATATAAATAAATCTTGCTGCGGCCATGCAATTCCAATCTTACTTACAAGACAAACGTTGATCGTAAGACAATAAATCTTGCTGCGGCCATGCAATTCCAATCTTACTTACAAGACAAACGTTGATCGTAAGACAATAAATCTTGCTGCGGCCATGCAATTCCAATCTTACTTACAAGACAAACGTTGATCGTAAGACAATACATTTTGCTGCGGCCATGCAATTCCAATCTTACTTACAAGACAAACGTTGATCGTAAGACAATAAATCTTGCTGCGGCCATACAATTCCAATCTTACTTACAAGACAAACGTTGATCATAAGACAATATCAGGAACAATCGAAAAGCAATATACATTGAAAGTTAACCACTTCTGTGCCGGCGACATCTTTTTAGGCTCATTCTAGCTATAGTTAGACGATTCTCTGCAGTTTAAGTCGGATCTGTGGTAGTAAAAAGCGTTAAGTGAGATAGCTCGTAGCCATATAGTTGCTGGAGGACCATTTTAAACAGAATATAATAGTCTAGTAGTTGCTCGAATATGATCTAGACGCTATAATTATAGAATGATAGTTATTGACCTCAAGCCACCAGACCCTACAGCTGAAGGAGGGGTGGGATCTGAGGTGTATGACCTTGGTTTTAGGGGAGATGAGTTTTTTTCTGATCCTCCAGACTTTAGTGATCTCTGTCTGAATATTAGTATTAATATGTTTTTATTAATTTATGTTGTAAAGTCACTTAACAATGGTTTGAAGTGACGGATATATATTAATACTGAATGCTACAAAGTATAATGGGCTAACATTTTCACTATGAAACTCATTCGCTGTAAATTAGTTGGATCATCAGCGATCGCAAGCCTCGGCTATTTGAATGTTTTTGACAATAGTCGGTATATTTCCAGCTGATGGCAAATTGAATCCTTTAGCAGCTGATTTATCGATACTTAATGATAAAATATGAAACTACTATATCTCTGCATCATCGCATTGCCAAGTTTTCACAATAAGAAATATATTTCGCTACAAAGTGTTCGCAATAGGCATGTAATTAAGATGCATATGTGGCAATTTACCATCAGCTGGAAAAAAAATAAGTTTCAATTCCCGATCACACACACACACACACACAGGTGAAGGTATTGAGGGATAAACCTTTACAACGGCACCTTGTATATACTTTCTTAAGTGTGTTGAGTGGGAAAAAAGGGTGTTGGAGACAAAACAAAACTATTGGAGTGGCTTTGTTGTGTGTGTTAGCAAGCAGTGATCGACAAAGGTATGTCCCGATTTGAGGAAACCTTGGTGCAATAAACATAGCGCATGACTACAGCAAATATGTGGTGCTTTACTTTTGATGTTGAGAGTTACAGTCCGGAGGCTGGCGGAGCATTTTATAGGTAACCTATCACTTACTGTTAACCCATTCAGTACCAGAGACATCCTTTTCATCAAATTCTGGCAACTATTAGGCGGTTTTATTCAGCTTAGGAAGGATCTGCGGTGGCTAAAAGGATTAATTGATAGTATGTGGCCTTTTAATTGTCAGAGGTCCTTCCTTAGTTGAATACAATCATCTAATAGTTGCCAGAATACAACAAAAACAACGTCACTGGTACTGAATGGGTTAACCTGAAGTAATGTGAGGTGTATTGTAGACGAAATGTGACTTAGTATCAAGGTGTATACGTTTCCAGCTTTCCAATGATTGGATAATTGATCCGCTCGTAGCATATATCAAATACATCAGTTACTTTCTTATTAAATAATTTGTTCTCCCCAAGTTCAACTTGTCAACCATATCTCATTATTACATCTCCTGTTCGTTATCTCACGTGTTGGTATATTTTAGGACTATTAGCCTCGGTCAAGTCTTGATGTTCCGACCTCCAATCTCTAATTATCCTTTTTTCTTCCCTCCCTCTCCACCGCGTGCCACTTCTTTAATATTCAGCCTCTTCTCGGCCCGCTCTGAGAGAGCTCCATAAAATCGCCCAATATATTTAACCCTCCTGGCCCGGGCAGGCTCTCCTAATGACGGAGCTCGTATCCAGGCGATCTGGTCGAATATCAACAAAAGTAAACTAAGGCTAATCTCGTTTCATATATTACCTACATTAATCAAACATATATAGAAATGAGCGCCTTACCTTCCTGCGTAGAATGGCGTTGAGTAGAGCTCTCTAGCTCAACTGGTTCCGGAGTGATGGTGATGGAAGTGGAGGTAACTTTTGCCGCGTATTTACCTCGGCGCGTCCGAACACTCAACCGCGGCCCCGGCTACGACGCCCAGTTGCACTCGTCGCTCCACCCGCAATTATGCCGGGAAGCGATTTGATAGTGTTTTATTGGTTATTCTGTCATTTATTATAGTTATTATGTTATTTTCACTCAATAAAGTTATTTATATGAACTTATTTGTGTCTCTGTCACTTATTACTTCGTTTTATTATTATTATTATGATTATTAGTGTCACTTTCACTGGACTTTGATAATTGGTAGTGTCATTTCCCCTTTTATGTATTGTTAGGTAAGCTAATAATATATATAGTGTCACTGTCACTTATTCATATTGTTATGAAGGCACTTATTATTACTTGTGTGTGTGAGCGATCTCTGCCATACCCATAGCTTACTCTGACTGTTCCTTTTACTTATATATTTTCTAAATCTCAAGTGACGGCGTCTCTTCCGTGGATTGACCTCCCAATCTACCAAGATTGGAAGCTAAAGCGTCACATTATTCCTTTGCCCCTCAACTTTCTCTTCATAATTGCTGAGGGGCACAGGGCCCTGGGTGGGGCTTTGGTTTCCCGGGCGTTTACGCACCCTCTCAGCTCCCCGCAATGGAGTGGCTTCGGTCACCCTGGCTTTATTGTGGTCGGCAGGGAGGGTTCTGTGGGGGCGCTCGTTTATGGCCTTGGCCTTGCTCGGGGCCTTGGGGCTGTTCGGCCAGGCAGCTTGGGGAACAACAACAACTTGTGTGTGTCTCTTTCACTTATACTTAGTTTTATTATTATTATACTGTCACTTTGACTGGCCTAGGCTTATTGAGTGTCATTTTCACTTATTTATTGTTAGAAATATATATTTTAGTGTCACTTTCACTTGTTCATATTGTTATTGAAGGCACTTATTATTACTTATGTGTCCTTTTCACTTATACTTAGTTATATTATTATTCTTAGCCTACATTTGAGTGTCACTTTCACTGTTGTCACTTCCACTTCAAAAGTTTGTTAGAGTGTGGAAGTCGTTGAAGCAGGTGCCAGCACACAGTCCAACTTGACACTCGAGGCATTCCCAAGTGGTTTTTGTGGGTTTGCGGGGTCTGCGAGTTGTGTGGCTGCACACATGGCACCTCTTCTGACTCCTAGCGTTACTACCTGGTGCTTTGAAAGGAAGGGCGCTGAGCTGGTGCTTCCTAAAGAATTCAGCACACCCCGTTCTGTCAAGCTGGCCTGGTCCTTGTATTGGCCTGCCTGGTGTACCCGCATGTTTAGCCAGGAGCTCAAGTAGCACCTGCTTGTGGAACTTCCGCAGGGACTTGTACTTCTTGGCTCCTGGAGTCCTCAGACGGTAGATGTTGTAGGCATTGAGGATCGACATATCTACCGTATGCAGGATAAACTTCTTGTACCACCTGCAAGATGTTCGCAGGCAGTCGATGAAGCCCATCTGCATGTCGGACTTGTCAACGAGGCGCATGTTGATGTTATAATCCAGGACAGCAGCTGGTTTTTGGACGGGGTTCTTGGTTGTTCGGTCCACCTTCCCTGTGGCGACCATCTGGGCCTTGTGGCATGTGGTGAGGAGGTTGACCTTGCGCTGGTCATGCCAGTGGATGGAGAGGATGGGGCCACTCTTCTTGTGGAAGATGTCCGCCTTCTTCGTCTTGGTTGGGTAGCCTGGCATGCCCTTCCTTTTGCCCTTGACTGTGCCGACAGTTCAGATCTTGCGGTCATGGAGGTACTTGGTCAGGAGAGGCGACGTGTAATAATTATCTGTGTAGAGGATGTGGTTATTATTGAAGTGCCTCTCCATCATCTTCTTCACTACAGCGCCACCAAAACCAATGAGAGGGTCAGTCACAACTTCTCCAGCCTTGCCACTGTAGACTATAAAGTCCAGCACATACCCCGTCAAGCAGTCGCAGAGGACGAAGAGCTTGATGCCGAAGCGGTGTCTCTTGGACGGGATATACTGTCGGAAGTGCAGCCTACCACGGAACAGGACCAGAGACTCGTCGAGGCACATCTTCTGGAAAGGAATCAGGTATGTGGTGAACCGATGACGTATCATGTCATACAGCTTCCTGATCTTCCATAATGAGTCGGGAAGGTGGACTGCCATGTTGTTTGTCAGGTGGAGATAGGAGAGGATGTCGAAGTACCTGTCCCTGGACATGTATTTGCCAAATGATGGAGTCGTTATGATGTCGCCAGTGATCCAGTAGTCAGCCAGAACGTGCTTCCTTATATGAGTCATCAGCATTGTGAGTGCCAAGAACACATATAGTTCTGCCACAGTGAGAGCTATCCATGCCACCATCTTGGCACTGGTCTTCCTCCCAAGAAAGTTGGCACAGATAGCATGGTGGTGATTTGTCTCTTTGACGAGGTATTCCATGACTTCATTGTCATAGAAGCCACAGAAAAGTTCACTGGGGGTAGCATCTGGGCCACAGGGATATGCTGGTGACACCCCAGAACCCATCTGTACCTCATCAAAGGCAGGACAATCTGGCTCAAAATCAGCTCCATCTGTCCACACAAACAGGTCGGATGCTGATACTCGAGGTCGTGCTGCAGCAGGCACACGCCCTGGACGCCCTGGCAAACGCCCTTGGCCACGCGGACGCCCAGGCGGACGCCCTGCATGCCCACGCCCAGGCCCAGGCCCAGGGGCAGCAGCGTCGGCAGGCTGACCACGTCCACGACCTCGCCCTCTCGCTCGATTTGTCGGCACATCCTCTTCCTCTTCCTGTTCCTGTTCCTCTTCCTCTTCCTCCTCAGGCAACGTCAGGTCATCTGGGGCAATGTTGGGGTCGTCAGCATCCTCTTCAGGAGACAATTCTGGTGAAGAAGTGACCGGGCGTCGGCGGTGTGGGGCGCGGGAGGCTGCGGGAGCTTCAAAAATGGGAGCCGAGGCCTCGGGAGTTGGGCTCCTTTTGCGGCGAGCCGAGGGCTTTTCAGCAGCAAATAATACTCTGCGGTGTGTTGAGGCCTGTGGCACATCACCAATACCACTTGAAGAGGCCCTTTGGTCATCCTGAACGAGAGATGAAGGCGAGGGCTGTGGGTGACCCACGCGGCGTCCCGTGTCAAGGCGTCGGGACAATGGAATGCGGGTGGTTGCTAGGCCAGGGTCGGCGTCATTATCGCTATCTTCAGCTTCCCTATGCTTTTCTGCGGCTGCCCTGCGTGCTTATTGTTTGTAGAAATATTTGCCCACTTTCAAGGGTGTACGGGCAGGGAAAGGGGAAGGTCCTGGGGTAGGGCTAGGGCTAGGCCTAGGCTGACCTAGCAAAGATGGCGAAGGGGTAGGCCTAGGTTCTAGCACACTGGGAAGCTCAATGACACCTTCCTGAAACACTTCCACATCAGGATCATCACTACTGTCTCCCCCCTCAAATAAATCGACATTATCGTCGTCTCCAAAGCCCACGAAATCGTCTTCACTTTCACTTATAAATTGTACCTTGTCCACCAAGCTTTCGCCACTGCTCTCTTCATCACTTTCAAAAAGTTGTCGCTATATAGCGCTATCACTCAACAAACGCTTAACTTTCTTTTGTTGAGCTCTCTTCTCGGTTGCAACAGGCATTGAAGTTGCGAGTGGGGTAGCACTGGGGCCCGCGGGAGGTTGCAACGAATCGGACACGTCGGAAAACATTTTTTCAGTATTACTCGCTATGGCGGCCACGTACGTACTTTTAACACTAGTAGTTGAGGCTTGGTGGCGCTGCAGTCGCTCCTACCATGCCAAAATTGGCCGCGCAAATTTTGAAGCACGCTTTCAAGCACAAGGATTTTAAAATGACACCCGGGTTCCGGCCCTTTTGTTTTGGTGTCATTTTAAAATGACACCCGGGCTGGAAGGGTTAATGATCCAATGAATATTAAAAAATGGTACCGTGTCTTCAGCTTCTCAGAACATTTAGTTTAATTGAGGGCGCCTGCGAGATGGGCGATCCAGTAAGAACACGTGTACAGTACAGTCAAGAGCCATAACACCCATTTGAATCTGTATCGACTCCAACCGAGACAATCCAATGTTCTGCTATATCCCAGAGGCTTCACAACTTGACGACAACCCCTTCTGTACCGGCGACGTCTTTTCAATGTTATTCCAGCTATAATTATACGATTGTGTGCAGTTTAAGAAGGATTTGGGGAAGTAAAAGGGTTAAGTGAGATAGTTCGAAGCCTGCTAATTGCTGAAGGCAATTTTTATACTGAATACAATCGTCTAACGGTAGCCAGAATAAAGTTAAAAGGATGGCACCGGTAGAGAAGGGGCTACAGTTGCTAAGATCCAAATGGGTGTGCAGGTTTTATGGGTCGTGAGTATACATGTGGTGAAAACGATGTTAGGTATCGGGCAGAATGGTTCGGTAGGGATTCGTAGAGGCAATGGCTGAAAGATGAGGTAAGCCCGCGTCACACCCAGTACGCTAGCCAACGACCACAGCTGATATTTTCAAAAAAATTTAATTTTTCCAGGATATTCTGACATCGTCTGTGATTGTGTAAAAAGATAGCCTCGAATCCTGGTAGGCGAGGGGTGGTCGAGTGGCGCGGAAATGGTCGGCGGTGATCGGCCAAAAAATAGGGGCTGCACTAATTTCTGGCCGATAATCGGCAGAAAAAACCGTTAAATTTTATCGTGTGACGCCAGTGTATAGTGTATATGTTGTGCAACGAGTGTATGTCAACCCTGTGGATATCTTCATTGTCATCCTCTGATCGATGGTTGTTTGTGTATGATTTTAGTCTATATATTATATGTGTGTGAGTAGTTTGTGTGTGTGCATGTGTGTATGTGCGTGTGTGTTTGTGTGTGTGCGTGTGCTTTTGCGTGTTTGGTTGTGTAATATTTAGTTTATATGTATTGTGTGTGTGTATGTGTGTGTGTGTGTTTGCGTGTTTGGTTGTGTATTATTTAGTTTATATATATTGCGTGTGTGTGTGCATTTGCGTGTTTGGTTGTGTATTATTCAGTTTATATATATTGTGTGTGTGTGTGTGTGTGTGCGTTTGCGTGTTTGGTTGTGTATTATTTAGTTTATATATATTGTGTGTGTATGTGTGTGTTGGCGGTCGAGGGGAGCGGACGTACCCTGTCCCGCTCCGTGACTTAAGGCCGCGTCCCATACAGTACGTCAAGACACGACAACGGCCGATGTTAGCCGATTTAACAACTTTTTGCCGAATCGACACGTTTGACACGAGGCTCGCCAGACAAGGACAGCCGCACGTCACTCACACGTCAGTCACACGTCACTCACGACACATTTACGTCTGCCACACGTTAACTCGTGACCCTATTAAGATGTCAGTACGACACACACGTCCGCGCAACACGTTCACAGTACGCTAAGTTGGATGTTGATAGGATGTTAGTCGTCTGCCAGACGAGCAGCGTATGTGCTGCGCAAGTGTGTCGCACGATACATACGTGTGTCATCCGACAGGGTCGACTCCTACGACAGAAGCACGACCAAGTACCCAACCCTATATAAAGGTCGGGGGCCGTAGACCCCCACACAGTCTACCCATAGGTGGGCACTAACGCGATAAAGTAACACGATAATGTAACTCGTTAATGATTTCGGGTTAACGTTTATCGGATAATTTTTTTTCCAGCTTTAACGAATTAACGGTAACGCGATAATCATTAATTAACCCGCTGAGTGCCAGCGACGCATATATACGTCCTCGCCGAAAAAAAATCGTAGCAGCGAAACGACTGCACCTATGGCTTTCATATTTTTACCACATGTACATTTCCCTTTAGGCTACCCACCACAAAAATCCCAAATCCCTCCTCCCACCCACTCGCTGACTGTCGGTCCCGTCAGAAGGAAAAAAATGGAAAATCTGTGGCGGCGAAACGACTGCACCAATCGGTTCCATATTTGTGTGACAAGTCCCTTACCCTTCTGCCTTCCCCCCACCACACCCCCAACCGCCTCCCACCACCCACTTCTAGCGTATCCGTACGAAGAAAAGGAAAATCCGTGGTGGCGAAACTACCTCACCAATCGGCTTCATATGTGTAACACAAGTCAATTACCCTTCTACCTTCCCCCCCACCAACCCCAAAACCACCCTCCCACCCATACATTCCGATACCATAAAAGTCTCTGTAGTCTATAGTGTCTTTTCAGCTACTTTTGGGACCATCGGGGACCTGATTTCTGGCGAGGGGAGTGTTTTTTTTTACCATTATCCTTCCTTTCTCTCCCAACTTGATAGATTTAGCCAAAAAAAAAAAAAAAAAAAAAAACTCTGGCACTGGCAGAAGCACACCATCAAAATTGGCTGGCACTCAGCGGGTTAATTGCCAAACAGGCAGAAATCCGCAGAATAGTCAATAAATAGGTAAACTAAAAGCCGAACCGAACCCTCGTAATGGCATTTTTTTTTCTAATAAAATAATGATAGCATTGCTCCATTTAAGATTTTTTATTTAAAATATGATAAATATCCATATCTTCGATAAATAACGATACTAACGAAGTAATGATATCGTTATCGAAAGGATCGGATTGGTTGTCTGTTTTTAGTCGGACGTTTGTCATGTCATGGTCGTGTCGAGCTTACTATAGTCTGGTTCGAACATTTTGCCCGATTAATTCCCGATTATTGTACGTCAAAAACGATTGCTGCACGTCCGAAAACCGATCGCCATACGTCAGCAGCACGTCCAAAATTTAACGTTTTTTTTTCCCAGACCATCAAAAACAGTCGGCTGAAAAATAGTGCATACACTAATTATTGGCCGACTTCACGGACCTATTGGCGGGCACCCCGTCCAGTTCCAGATCAACTCGAGTAGAGCCGATTTATTTACACGATGTTACTCGATCATGCACGATTTTTCAAAAATTCAAATATTTTGAAAAGATCGGCTCTTGTCGGGTCTTGACGTACTGTATGGGACGCGGCCTTTACAGTGAACTAATAACTTTGAATTCGTGAATCATTGCTTTACCGTGATTATCGAAGGTGGTATTTGAATTACAGTGCATAATGGAAAACCTACCACCTTCGGATACTTACTGTGCAATATGCAACAAACAATGTTTACTGGAGTGTTTGAAGTGCCAGAAATGTAAAAGTGCTATCCATGCTGACTGCTCAAACCTCCCTGCTTACGCCATAGTGAACTTCTTTAATACAAGGTCTCAGTACACTTGTGAAGAATGTGCAAGAAAACAGCTGGGCGAAGATTGTGACCGGTTGTTTGCGCAGGTATACACCATATTAGAGAAGGAGAGGGAGGTAAGACAACAACAACGATTGGAGCAGGATGGTGCTGTAAATGACGTTGATGAAACAAACGAACTTGACAACGAAAATAAACTTAGTGAGGAAAATGATGAAAGTATTGGGCCAAACGAACCGTCCTCACAAAATCAAAATACAAAACACTACTGGCAAACAAGGCAACACCCAAACTACCACAGGAAATGGAAACCAGGCTAGCGACCAACGGAAAGAGAAGGTATGCTACTATTACAAAAACAACAAGTGTAAATATTATGGACTAAGGGGCCGCGATTGTCCGTATGCTCACCCCAGACTGTGCACTAGGTATATGGTAAATGGCTGTGACCCAGTAAGAGGGTGTAAAAAAGGTAAGGACTGCGTCTTTCTACATCCATCAATATGCTATGGGTCAGAAAGAAAGCGGGAGTGTTTGAATATGGAATGTAAAAGACTACCTTTGAAGGGCACTCACCATCAATCTACCGAACAACAAACAAGGCAACAGGCAGCCCCCGCCAAACAACTACCCGCTCGGTCAACCATACCACCACCAACCCCTAAACCACACAATGCATGGGAAAGTGGACCCCCACACCAGACTGAAAAACAACAAAATGCTACTACACAGTCTTCTTTATTGCAGCAAATGCAACAAGTACAGCAACATGAACTGCAAGTGCTGAAAGCAGTGCCGTGGCAGTGGGGCCCCACGCACCCGCTATAAGGATACCTGCAACAACAGGTGGCAGCAATGCCGACAGCCTTTATAAAATAATCACTACATATTGCTGGCCTCTTACCATACAAATTTAGAGGCAAAATAAAATTACTCACAGAAGTGGCACAAACTGAAACTGCCTGTATAATGTCTCTAACAGAAACATACCTAACAGAGGAAATCAGAGAAGCTGAAATAAAAATACCAAACTTTGTACCATATAGAATGGACAGACCAAAAGAAAAGAAAAAAGGCGGTGTCATCACCTACGTGGATGGCCACTTTGCAGCTAGGACACAAGTTCTCCACTCAGAATCAAACTTGTACACAGAATCCCTGTCTATACATTAAAGACCTTGCTTGGGTATATATAAATATATACAGGCCACCAGCGTGCCCAACAAATAAATTTAATGACCAACTAACAAAGATTAGAGAAGTAATTAACTCACTACCACCACCCATGCCTACCATTATGCTCACTGGTGAATTAAACTTCCCGCTCATAGACTGGGAGTTGGATAACGTGTATATGGAGGAGCAGGGGACATGCGGACTCAGGCAGAAGCTGTCCTGAACTTTACGGAGGATTTCTGTTTACATCAAGCCATCAACACTCCCACAAGAGGTGGCAACATACTGGATATTGTGATGACAAACAATGATGACCTTTTACATAAAATTATTGTAAACAAAACTAATCTCTCAGACCATAACATCGTAACCCTGACAACCAGCTTATCTACAAATATGCAAACTAGAATTCCTAGTGCAGCACAACAAGCACCAAATTTCAGCCGAATGAACTTTCACAGCGAGTCAGTCTGCTGGGAAAGTTTAAAGAGAGACCTCGGTGAAGTAAACTGGGATTCACTCATGAAAGACTACGATTTGCTGACGACGAAATGCTTGGAAATATCAGAGAAATATGTACCGTTGAGGAGATCGTCTAATAGGACCTCTCCTTATAAGGGTAACATACCAATGGACCGAAAAGTTCTGATGCGAAAGAGAACAAAACTAAGAAAAAAACTCAAGAACACCAACAACAGTGAAATACTGACGTAAACCGAAAACAAAATTACCATTATAGAAGAAAAACTTAAAAGGTCAGTTACATTAGAAGATGACCGGAAAGAAATACAAGCCGTAGCATGCATTAAAACCAATTGTTACGAACTGGCATTCGGGTACACAAGGGCTCTCAATCAGGACTCGAATACGGCTCGCTGCCACAACGGAAACACACGATCCCAACCCCTGAGTACTGCCAGCTGAACAAAAAACACCAATACCCTCCAGAGTTCAATCTGCTATAACGGGGTATACAAGAACTCGGTACTAGTGTTCAACAACAGACTAATAAAGAGACAGGAATTATCTAGTCTGGTCAACAATCAAACAATGAAGTAAGAAACAACAACACCAAAGAATAGTGTTGGCCGAAGCCGAAGTAATCCACCCTTGACTATGAACTTAAGAAGTCCTCCACCCTCTACTTCGGATCGGCACTATTACGTTACGTTAATTAATAGTCCTTAAGCATCGAGCAAGGAATCTTCTGAAAAAAGTTAGATGCTTCTCGGATGCTCGTAAGAAGTACGTATCGGATTTTGAACAGTAATTCAATAAGCAAAAACACTGGCAATTAAATACTATTAAAGGTTTAAATTGGCATAAGAATAATTAAAAGAATATGCAATAGTAAATGGCAAACATTAAAAAGAAGTACTCCGCAAATGCAACGGCAATAGCCTACTCGGATTGTGCTCGTGGGCCACTAATCACTAAAGTAGCCAAGCTTGCAACACATGAAATCAATAGTGCATAAACAATATCATACATAAGGAAAGCTTCAATACTATTCTGTATCTACTAATCGAGTAAAGTCTAGCTGGGGTACTGTGGGCAAAAGGTAGCAGTGACTGAGCAAAAACGGCTCGTAGCCTAGCGAAGTCCTCACAACTGTTTAAAGTATTACGTTAAAACTAACAAGTGCACTTTGAGAAATCCAGATCCCTTGTATCTGGTTTTCTCCCGGCTCCTTGACAAAGTAAAAACAAACTGTTAATAAAATACAGGGTGGTTAGGCTCTTGCCCTCACGCACTGTAAATTATTAACTCAACACAGTCAGCCGCGAAGACAACCTAGGCTTCACTGAACCGAAACGAGTATGCAGGTTTATCGCTTAACCACTGCATCAAACAACAACTCGTAACACAGAAAAGCCTTACCCCAGTCTAGCATTACCTAGACCAGCAGAAAACAGGAATAATAATAATAACACACAGGGAAATGCATATACAAGTGCAACAAACATAAATCAATCCTATTCTAAGTTAACCCTTCCAAAATAGGCTATCTAATAGGCAAGTATCTCGTGAGAACTCAAGCGATAATACGTTGGCTGACTAGCTCTGCACCAACGGGACCATGGAAGTTAAACAGGCAGGGAAAAGAGGAGATAAGAATGTAAGGTAGTAGAGAAAGTTCCCATCAGTCAGAAGAATATATAGTTAGCAAGGGAAATGAGAAGTCGCTCTGCCTAATGAGTTCTGATGAAAAAATGGCTAGACTTCCCTTTTATACCCGGCCCTCTAGTGAGCCCAACGTGAACTACTAAGGACCGCCCACTGACAACCATTACGTAATTTCTCTCTCTCCTCTGGGATACACAAAGGCTCCCCTAGCACTGAGGGAGGGAGGAATGGGAGTGAGTTAAGCCCACCTCCCGCCTGGCGCACCCACTGACCCCCAACTGTGGTTGTTTCTCTTCCCATCATTACAAATAAGTTTTACACACAATACTTATAACTAATGATATAAAATAGAACTCGTTGACTCAGATGAAAACAAAATACATATTCATAATACTTATAGTACAATGGCTCACATGAACTAAGTTAGGAAACTCTACATAGACTACAGCCAAAGTTCCTGCCCTGACGATCCTAGCGAGAGTGGGGCATGACTAGGCGTTCTGTACAGCATGCTCACACGTGGACATGCGTCACACAATCTTAAATACTTTTACAAGTATGCCGCAAACAAGTCAGTAGTGAGAGCGAGTGTTGGCCCACTGACTGACTCAGACGGCCGAACCTCAGGAGATTGTTGAAGAACTACTGCTCCAGTACAAAAGTGTCTTCAGCAATCCCGTAAAAGACAAATAATCAACTCACCTATGGACTTTTCTCGTCAAGATACTGACTGCACATCAAAACTGACGGACATAACTTTAAGCAGAGACATCATAGAAGGAGCAATTAAAGAGATGGCTACTAACTCAGCAGCTGGTCCCGACCACTTCCCTGCTGTGCTCCTTAAACGTTGTGCTAAAGAGCTGACCGTTCCTTTGCTCTTTCTTTATAGAACTTCATTAGAATCTGGTATAATACCAAAGCAATTAAAAAGTGCCAACATCACACCAATCCACAAGGGAGGGTTGAAGACAGAGGCAAACAATTATCGACCAGTTGCCTTAACCTCCCACATTATTAAAGTCTTGGAGAGAATAATGGTTAAGAATATGGCTCAATATCTCGAACAAAACAACAAAATGAACCAACATCAACATGATTTGTGCACTGGGCATTTATGCCTCTCCCAACTGCTCGCCCTCTATGAAACAATTTTAGAAAAGCTGGAATATAACACAAATGTTGATGTGGTCTATCTTGATTTTCTTTGCCAAGGTAGACCACAGAATTTTGCTCCACAAGATAAGACAGTGGGCATTACTGGAAAGCTCGGGATGTGGCTGCACTTGTTTCTTACTGACAGGGAGCAGTGTGTAGCGGCTGGCGGTGCAGTGTTTCGGCCGTCGGTGGTCAACAGTGGGATGCCACAGGGATCGGTCCTTGGACCTCTGCTATATCCAAATCTCCGACATCAACAGACACGTCTTACACTCGTCTGTAGCTTCTTTTGCCGATGACACCAGGGTACTGAAGGAAGTTTCTGCAGTATCTGATGCCAAACAATTACAAACTGATCTGGCATCACTTTACTCGTGGGCAGAGCATAATAACATGTCCTTCAACGACAACAAATTTGAGCATATACATTACAGTTCAGGGGGAATCAACTACAATGCACACACGTTTGCAGCACCGGAACACACGTTTGCAGCACCGGACGGTTCACATATAGACACCAAGGAGTATATAAGAGACCTAGGAATTACCCTCAGTTGTGATGGAAACTTTACTCAACATATACAAAATGTGGTAAAGAAGGCACGAAGCCAGGCTGGCTGGATCCTTCGCACTTTCCGGACATGTGAAAGGCTTCCTATGCTGACGTTATATAAGTCACTCGTGATACCATTGCTAGAGTATTGTTGTCAGATGTGGAGTCCATGGCGAATAGGAGAAAAGCAGTCACTTGAAACAGTACAACGATCTTTCACCGATAGAATATCTGACATCCGACATTTAGACTACTGGGCAAGGTTACGTGAACTCAATCTTTACTCACTAGAAAGGCGTAGAGAAAGGTACGCTATATTATACATCTACAAAATATTGACCGAAAAATCTGTAAATAATTTGAATATACGGCTTAGCATCCACCAACAACGGGGTCGGCTCTGCCATATTGAAAGGATATACCCCAGAGCAAGTACAAGAGTCAAGACGCTCAAAGAAAACGTTTTCGCAATAAGAGGGCCACTCCTCTTCAATGCACTGCCCAGACACCTGCGTGACTCAACGGAACATAACCTTGAACGTTTCAAGAACCAACTAGAAAAATTCCTACGGACAATACCTGATCAACCCAAGCTGCCACATTACCACCTCTGCGCTGCCAGCAACAGCATCATAGACCAGATGGCGAAGAGACGAGCAGACGGGTTATACTAGTGGCGGCGCATCAGTGTGGCCACGGTCAGCAACTATTGCCTGAAACTACTCACCATAGGAACCACAGGTGTGTGTTTGTATGTGTGTGTGTGTGTGTGTGTGTGTGTGTGTGTGTGTGTGTGTGTGTGTGCGCGTTTGCGTGTTTGGTTGTGTATTATTTAGTTTATATATATTTTGTGTGTTACTCAGTTACTTGTTCGTCAAGGGGAATCCACGCAATGCGAGCTAAGCTCATTATTATCGCGCCTCCTTAACTGGGAATGTATTGCGTGAAATGCATGTGAAGTGTTTTTTTATGTACTGTTGGAATGGCTGTGGATGTGTGTGTAGTCTGTATTTTAGCCAATTGGCGACATTGGAAACGAAGGCTTAGGGTGGATCTGTATGGTACCATTCTCACTATAGACGGTACCGTCTCACCCGAAGGCTTAGGTAGCCATCAGCTTAGGTGAACCATATGATACCCATCTCGCCTTGTACCATTTTTGCCAACCCCAGATGGGACGTCACAACGTCGTCCACTTATTACAGGTACCTATTTAGCTAGGTGAACTGAGGCTAACACATGAAATGAGACAAGCCCAATTTGTCTCCGCCCGGCCGGGGATTGAACCCCCGACCCCTCGTGTGTAAGACGAGAGGTCTACCTACTAGGCTACGGGCTGT
Source organism: Paralithodes platypus (assembly GCA_032716605.1). Lineage (NCBI taxonomy): Eukaryota > Metazoa > Arthropoda > Malacostraca > Decapoda > Lithodidae > Paralithodes > Paralithodes platypus. The sequence goes on from CM064554.1 coordinate 34,038,844, forward strand.
GTGTGTGCGTTTGCGTGGTTGGTTGTGTATTATTTAGTTTATGTATAATGTGTGTGTGTGTGCGTTTGCGTGTTTTGTTGTGTATTTTTTAGTTTATATATATTGTGTGTGTGTGCGTTTGCGTGGTTGGTTGTGTATTATTTAGTTTATATATATTGTGTGTGTGTATTATTTTAGTCTATATACTGTATTGTATGTCTGCAAGTAGTTCTCTCTCACTCATACTCGCTCTCTCTCGCTCTCTCTCTGCGTGCGTGTGTGTGTGTGTAGCCTATAGTTAACATAAACATCTACAAGTTTACCAAAATACATCCACTTGTAAACTAATGATATACTGCATCAAAGTCAGTGTATACCAGATCGTGTAATGATATAGGTATACATTCACCTATCGACTACTTAACTACAGCGTATTATTATTATTATAGTTTTATTCAAGTATATTGGGGTTTGTAGTTGATGATTAATGTTAAAAACGGGGTGTTATTTATATATATATATATATATATATATATATATATATATAGGGCGGTTCTTTTGCCGTGTTAATATCGTGTGCTGCGTACAACGGTCGTATTTATCGTTCAACGTACGTGCGTCTGTTGTGCAGTAAACGTATGGTTGTCGACCAAAAGCGGCATTATCGTGCTCTTAACATGCTTTAAACGTATGACGAACGTGTGATAGCCGAGTGAGTAGCGTCGCCGGTCAGCGATATATTCTACAACGGTCGTGTTGCCGGCGTGTTTGACGTGTGTGTGTCGAGTGACTGTCGAGGGCTTGTACGGCAATCGTGTGCCGGCGAGGATCGTGCAGTGATCCAGTGATTCGATTAGAATCGGCGAAAAAGTGCAAGTCATCCTCTGTCGGCGGCTGTCAAGCGGTGGCCGTACTGTGTGTGACGCGGGCTGTAGGCCTTCAGTTAGACCCTTGGTCAAAGATGAAATAGGGAAATCGTTAGGTATTGCTCGAAATGATAGTGTGGAATTTCGGTTTGGTATTTGATGAAAGGATCAGGAGGGAATCGGTGGCGAAATGCTCCGAAGAATATTGTGGACATTGGCAAAGGCACTGGGCGAAAATAGCTGTGTGGATATTTAGAGTCCTGCTAAAGAAAACAAAACATGAAGTTAAGATCCAGTCATTCATTGAGTGAAAACAATAAATACACCCTTGCCCCTTAACATCTAGCAAATGTTGGAGGCGACTTTGGAATTACTGTTGAGTCACTGTTCCCTGTGTTACGACTGGGGTTCAAATATATCAGGGCTCTTATTCATTGGACTAGTAATGGCATAAATGTTACAACGGAAAGCGCTAGCTCCAACCTCGTATATTCCCAGTGAACAAAGAACACAAATACTCTACAGAGTTCTATATGCAATAATAGGCTATCAAACTCTCAATAAATGTGCGTCTACTCTAGGCTTAATGTTATGTGAAAACAGCCTATTACTACCTATAACCGAAGGTGCTTGGTTATGGTATGCAAAGTAAAGTGGTAAGAGAAGTTACAGCTTACGTTACTTTAATCAATAAATGTCAGGCACTCCTGCATGAAAGAAAGTGCACTAAAGTCCTTCAACACTAACAAGGAATCTTCTTTAAATGTTAGATGCTATAAAGATGCTCGTATCGGAAATGGAACCCAAAAAGGCAGGCAGCGGAACAATGCTCGTGCAGGCTATGCACACAAAAAGGCAGAATATATATAATGCCGTCGGAGCCAAGAATATCCTAAACACAACAACAATAATAATAATCGCCACGACAATGCAGTATTCCTATCAACAAAAAGAGCCTAAGTCGTTTGTGTCTCAATACATCAAACTAGGCTGCGAAATGCTTGTGTAATCATAAATGGGTATGCATAAAAAGAGTAATTAGGTTAATATACTTAATGTCTACTATGATTGATAAAGTCTAGCTAGAGTCAATGATACGAGATACTGGTGCGCATGGCATGCCGCATAGCCTAGTGCAAATCTCAAGTCTGTGCGTCAAATATTACGTTATAGGGAAGGGTAGCTCTCTTGAGAAACCTTAATACCGAAGTATTAAGCGTTCTCCTGGCGTACCTCAAAGACAAACAATCGAGACTAGAACAGTGCAGAATGGTATAGGCAAAAAACCCTCATTCGTGCATCCTCTACTCTCAATGGCACACAGACTAGAATTTACTCAATCAACTCCAGTTCTCAGGTATGTCGTGCCGCTTTTTAACTGAAGCCAGCACTCATAGGAAACAATACCTAATAATATCAGACTCCTAGTCTAGCATTATCTAATCCAGCAGAACACTAATAATTAAAGGAAGCGGTACTATGAAAGCCAACCAATGCTTCGTGATCCACTTATCTTAACAACTAACATACATAGGTTATATCAGACCTTAACGCACAATACAACTGGCCAGCATGAAGCTGATTTTGCAGAGTTAACCAGAGGGGATATAATGTTAATAAAAAGGTGGTGAAAGATATGGAAAATGAGAGAGATAGGCAGAGGAAAAGATTCTCAGGTGCGAAGCGGGAACAGATAGCAAGGGAAAAAAGATGAATGCGTTCTAGAAACCAGATCTGAGGAAGAGAGTGGCGAGGAACTGTATATATACTCGCACTAGCTCGAGCCGCGTGGGAAAACAGCGGTTACAAGTCATCTAACCACTAGCAAAGCTTACAGCATGGTAAGGGCCTCTCTCCACCAACCCCCGCGAGGCAGCCAGCCTTGACGTCATCGAGCGGGACAAAAAACACTGCGCGCCCCCTCTCACTCTGTTCTACTCCCTCTCTCTCTCCCAGATCCTATCATTACTAGTTAATGATAAAATATATACTTTACAATTAAATATATAAAGCCTTGACATGGGCGAAAACAAAGAGCCTTTCTGGACTGCCCATGACACGAGCTTTCATATGAAATAAAGCACACTCTAATACACAAAATGTAGCCCCATCCACTGCCCTGGCGATCCTAGCGAGTCACTGTAGGACAAGCCATGCGGTTCTAATGGAGTGGTTAACGTCACACCTGGCAGTCTGTTCTTATACTACCATAAACAGCTTATTTGAGTTATTTTGATCTGATGTAGCGGTATATCCCTTCACGATGACGCCTTTTTACCTTTGATTCTGGCTAACATTAAACGAGTTTAAGCAGTTTAAGAAGAACCTATGTTATTCGGAGGGTTTATTGAGATCGTTTTTAACCCTTTGAGTCCTAAAGGTAGATTATATACGAAAACCAAGAGTCTGATGGTAACCAGAACATGATGGAAATTACGTCATGTTGCTGAAAGGGTTAATTAGACCTGATGTAGCGTTATTTCTATATTTAATCGTTTATATGCAAACTAGTGCCTATAAATAAGAAATACAAAAATGAAGATAAATACTGTTCAACTTGATTATGCAGATTTAATATCAGTATTATCCAAGATGATTCATAGTTATACATGTAAAATACATTGTTTTTATGTTGTGGCTATGTTTTACAAGTTCACTATTTTGGTCAGTAAGAAAATATATAACTTAAGATTCGTTTTTTGGAGCTTATGCTGAACATCTACTACCAATACATAGTACCCATTTATAAAATGTTGGCATCTTGCTCATGCACCACAACCTGTTAGATTTCAGCTGATGTAGAATTGTCATATCCTCATCTAGATTACTTGGCAATCACGGAGAGTTTGTATTGTAATATTTTGTTAATTTTGAACACTGCATTAAGGTGGGATGGTTCATTTTCTGGTCGATTTTTGTCATTGATTTATATATTTAATGTTGTTGTTCATGTAATTTCCTCCCTAGACCTTCATCAAGCTTAAATAAACACTCCCTAGACTCTCCTTCAAGATAAATTTGTTCATTTTTCGAAAGAAATAATTCCTGGCCAAGGGCCGGTTTCTCTTAAAACTACAGGCTTGCTATAGCTTGCCAGGAAAACAATTTGACACGTAAATGGCACGAACGGTCTTGATATGGATATACAAATGGGACGAAAGGATTTAAAATCGACATCGTAATGCAGCGAACGTCTTAAAATCTGAAAATTAATGGGGCTAAACATGAGGAAGAAGGGGGAGCAGAAAAACGACCCATCTCCCCTAAGTATGGTGCCGAGCTATAGTAGTCATGGTTTCTCATTAATTCCTTCAGCACCATGACGTAATTTTCAACTTATTCTAGTTACTATTAAACGTTTTTCTTTTGCTTAGAATCAACTCGAAGGTTTAAATACGATATCAACAAGTCCTCTGAACAACATAGGTCCTTTTTAAACTTAACCCTCTCGCTATCCTGTGGACTACGAGGTTGCCGTTTAGCATTCAGAAATAAGAGTTCTCTCAATCTCATAATTACCTCTCCAAAATTAGTTTTCTACTCACAACTCACTCAAAGACAACTGCAGAGGTTAAAGTAACTAAGCCAAAAGTATATAAACACCAGTGATGGTCACAAATGCTAATATGTATCCCAGAAAGGGCACAAATCGCGTCCTGTGCGTGAAAGGGTTAATCAAATTGTCTAACTTTAGCCAGAATCAAAGGTAAGAAGGCGTCATGATGCTGAAAGGGTTAAGTATGCTACCAATGGATTATACTTTTTCAGGAATAGGTAGAGTTTGCGAAAGATTGGAGGACGTTATTGTCGACTTTGGATATAAACCCATTGTGATGCTTAGTGCAGGTAGCAATGACGTGGGTAAGCTTACCGGTGTTGAACTGCATAAGTTGTATAGGGTAGCCTTAGATAAGATTAGGATGAAGGGTGGGACTATGATTGCTTGCTCTATTTTGCCAAGACGAGGTGTTAGACGTGAATGGTTGTCCAGATCAATTGGTTTCAATTGCTGGCTGGCAAAGCTGTGCAAAGAGTTGTCATTACCATTCATAGATAACGAGCCTCTACTACGGTAACGATAACATGTACTGTACATGGAATAGGTGGGTCGTTGTTGGGATGGATTAGATCATGGCTAATTGGTAGGAAGAAGAAGTCAGCATAAATGGTATTAAGTCTGAATGGGATGCAGTTCAAAATGGTGTCCCCCAAGGATCTGTATTAGGCCCTCTGTTGTTTGATATATACACAAATGACCTTGATTTAGGTATAATTAGTTGGATAAGTAAATTCGCAGGCGATACCAAAATGGGGAGAACAATATATTAAGATAGCGACATAGAATGCCCCCAAAGGGATCTAGATACCTTACACGAATGGTCAGTAATTTGGCAGATGAATTTTAACATTAACAAACGGAAGGTATTAATAATAGGGAAGATGATAACAAATGCAAAATATAAACTAGCAAATACGGAAGTATAAAAAACTCAGACTGTGAGAAAGATTTGGGTGTGTTTGTTAGCAATTATTTGAAGCCTAGAAAACAGTGTATAAACGTTAGTAACAAGGCAAACAGGATGCTCAGGTTCATATCACGGAGTGTGAGTAACAGAACTGTTGATGTTATTTTGAAAATGTACACCCATTCATAAAAGAAAGGTACCCCCCTGATCGAGAGATCTGAAGCCTCATGCTATTTAGTTGTGGTAACACTGGCCCTGAAACATCGACGTCACGAAAGTGGGTGGTGACTGTGAGAGGGAGTAGGGAGCTGATCTAAACGAAGCAATGCTTCACTTCGCATTGAAAATCGTTTTGCTACTGCTCTCTCTCTCTCTCTCTCTCGGAAAGGACGTCCTTCCTAGGGTCTTTGAAGCATTTTATAAATATATCTGACATGAGACGTCCATCTGAAATTGGCATACTCCAAGGATATCACTATTCGGAAAAATTGCCAAATTGTTATTTTTGAAAATTATGTAGGGTCAGATGGGATAGGTCTTAGAAAACCGAATGTAATTAGTTTATAAAAAGATAGACAGACATATAGATAGATGTAGATATATAAATATACTGTATATGTGGATATGAGAGAGAGAGAGAGAGAGAGAGAGAGAGAGATAATTGGCAAAACGATTTTCAATGCGAAGTGAAGCATTACTTCGTTCAGATCAGCTCCCTTTTCCCTCCCACAATCCACCGTCACCACCCACTTACGTGCCGTCGATGGTTCAGTGCCAATGTTCTATCTATCTATCTATTGCCTGACGCCGTGATCCCCGAAGGGGAGGCCACGAACGAACCGCCCCCATGCACCTCTGTCCCCAGTTAGTCGACGCCCCTCCCCCCCAACCAGCACCGCCTTCGTTCATATACTTCCTCACTCCATCCTTCCACCTCTCTTTCGGTCTACCTCTCCCTCTCTGTCCCTCCACCTCGCTCTCGTACACCCTCTTAGTCATTCTCTCGCTTTCCATACGTTCCATATGGCCGAACCATCTCAAGTTGTTCCTTTTCACACTTTCCAGCACATATACCTCCACACCACACCACAGATTTCTCGGTCAGGGGGGTACCTTTCTTTTATGAATGGTTGTACTTGTCATTAGTGAAACCCCATATGGATTATGCTGTTCAATTTTGGTGTCCATATTACAGAATGGACATTTATTACTTGGAGAGAGTACAACGTAGAATGACAAAAATTATCCGTAATATTAAAAATCTTCCATATGAAGAAAGGTTGAAGAAATTAGGCTTACAGAGTTAGAGGGGATATGATAGAGGTGTCCAAGTAGGTTAGTGGGATTAATAAAGAGGAAATGCACGATGTACTAAAGCTCAGTGATAGCGAAAGAACTCGAACAAAAATAGTTTCAAATTAGAAAAATTTCGTTTAAAACAAGATATAGGCAAATATTGGTTTGGTAACAGTGTTGTAGATAGGTGGAATAGGCTACCAACTTGCCTACCAAGTGCTATAGTGGGATAAAAAACGATAGAGAGCTTTAAGATAAAATTTGATAGGCATATGAACGAGATGGGTTGGGTGTGAGGGTGATCTGCCGGGTGTGGGCCAATCGGCGCTCTGCAGACCCCCGTAATCTTGTGTTGACCTCTGACCGTTTTGGTGGGGTCGGTCCTTATGGTGTTAGTGAGCTGGGCCCATAATTAGGCCTTATAATTGGGGTTGGGTGTCTGAGGGATCTGCCTTGTGTGGGCCAATCGGCTTTCTGCAGACTCCCATTTTCTTATGTTCTTCTTATTTGAAATAAAACAAGTATGCTAAATGGAAACCTATGTTTTCGAAATACCAAAACTTCTCCACCATAAGTCTAGGCTGTGTGATACGGCTTTCACCCACTCGTCTCTGGGCACCATAACCAACACTGATTGAAGAGAACCACTTATATAATCTGGATGTCACTTCCGCCTGCCTCTCTCCACTCCACTCTTTTCATAGGGCCTCTCTTCCCTTCCCTACCCTTGCCTCTTTCTGAGCCACCATCTCACACTATTATTTACTTATTCATGAAATCACTGGGTTGAGATACGCGGTTCCTGCTCTGTGTATACCTTCACCAGCGATTCTCTCTTACGACTGACCTGAGCCCGAACAATACGTAGTCCTCACTCTGGTCATTTTGCTATTTCCGCTACTGGATTAAGCCTTTCAAGATACAATACGCGTTTGTTCTGGTTTGTGGCTATTATTAGACGATTTAATTCAGATTAGGTAGGGTATAGTGAAGTCCGAGGTATAATTGAGATAGTATTTACCCTTTTAAATCCCACATATCCTTCATAAGCTGTATACAATCATCTAATGATAGTCAGAATAAACTGTCAAAATGCGTCAGGATCCTCAAAGGGCTAAGGTGTTTTGAGAACTCAGATACGTGTGCATAAACCTTTAACCGTCCTGCTGGTGTAATGGTTAAGGTGGCAAAAATCTGTGTGTGATAACCCGGGTTCGAATCCCGGCGGATCATATATTCTTTAATTAATTTCATTGGGGGTGTTTGGTGTTGTGGTGAAATTAATAAAATATAGAATTCCTAAGATAATCTACTTTCAATCTAGTTACCGATGTGATACACAAGATTCCGACAAAGTAGCCAGAAAATACATGTGGTTGATAGAACGTTGCTGGAGATGAGCTTGACTCCACCTGTTCTCTCATATAAGGGGTAATATTGGCCGACCTTCCCCGTATTGCTCGGTGGTGGTTTTACCCTAATGAAAATGTGTAGAAGTTCTGGGAGAGAATTGTAGCCGCATGCCATTATACTTGGGATTTCCCGAGGTAATGGCATGGTAATTTGCTTATAATTATAAACATAGGGGCCGGCATCTGTGTAGTGTGTATGGTGGTGGTGGCAGTAGGGGGGAGTGGGGATAATATTCATGCATCTATCCATCTATCTATTGTCTGACGCCGTGATCCCCGAAGGGGTGGCTACGAACGAACCGCCCCCATGCACCTCTGTCCCTAGTCAGTCGACGCCCTTCCTCCCAACCAGCACCGCCTTCATCCAAATACTTCCTCACTCCATCCTTCCACCTCTCGTTCGGTCTACCTCTCCTTCTCTGTCCTTTCACCTCGCTCTCGTACACCTTCTTAGTCATTCTCTCGCTACCCATACGTTCCATATGGCCGAACCATCTCAAGGTGTTCCTTTTCACACTTTCCAGCACATCTACCTCCACACCACACCTCCTTCTTACATCCTCATTCGTCTGTCTATCCCTCCATGTGACTATGCACGCACTTCTCAAATAACTAATTTCCACCCCTCTCACTCTTGGTCTGAGTCTCTTCTCAAACGTTCATGCTTCGCTTCTGTAAGTCAGTGTCGGGATTACCACACTGTCATACATGGACTTCTTCACTTCCATACTGGCCATCCTATTTCTTGTTGCTGCTTTCAGTGTTCCTATAACCTTCTTCCCCTGTTGTACCCACCCGCACTTCTTCATCCATAGTCCCATCTTTACTCAACACACTGCCCAGATACTTAAAAGAGCTGACGATCTCCATAGCCTGACTGTTCAACTTCACCTAACACTCTGTGACTTCACCCCTTTCGAAGACCATAACCTTGCTCTTCCCCGCATTTACCTTCAAATTCCGTTTTTCGCACACTGTTCCAAACCCATTTACCAGACCCTGCTACTTCCATTTATTATCGCTCATCAGAAATGTATCATCCGCAAACAGCAGTATAGGCAGCTTCCACTCATTTCCCTCCCTTTTCAGCAATACACCAACATCCACTGCTCTTCCTAGTATTTCTTTCATGACTCCATCCATATATACAGTAAACAACCACGGGGACATCGCACACCCCTGTTTCAACCCAACATTCTGGTCAAAGAACTCGCTCTGCTCATTCTCCACACGTACTGCCGCCTTTGCACACTCATACATGCTCTTCACTGCTTTCAGCAACTTGCCATCTACTCCATATATTTTAAGTACTGTCCACATACCTTCTGTATCCACTCTGTCATAGGCCTTCTCCAAGTCCATAAGAGCAACATACACCATATGTTGCTTCTCCAGATATTTCTCCACAACACAAATCAGGGTAAAAATCTGATCTACACATCCTTTTGTATGGTGTGTATGGTGGTGGTGGTAGTAGGGGGGGGGGGGGGATAATATTCATGCATACATTACGGTAATTCCCTAGGTGCGGGTACGATAATACTCTTTATCTCAAGGTCACTACAGTGGTGCCGGAAGGTAGTAAGGTAGGTTAACGCCTTCATGCACAGATACGCCTTTTTACTTTTGATTATGGGTAGGGTTAGACAATTTTATGCAGCTTAAGAAGGACCTATGTCATTCAGAAGGATCATTGGGCTCGTATTTAACCCGTTTTAGTCCTAGAGGTAGATTATAATCTAAAGAAAAGGGCCTCATGGTAGCCCAAATAATATGACGTAATGGTGCTGAAGCGGTTAATACTGACTGGAATATAAGTAGAACGCCTAATACAACTAAATGTATCAGTTTTCCAGAAGGAAGTTTATGTAATATGCAATAATGTCTATGCGAGTAAATATTTAAAAACAATATACAGTGATGTACTGTATCTTTCCAAAACTGAATGCGAGATATCTTCCTAATGAGTGAGGAAAGTATGAAGTGGAAGTTCTAATCGGTGGGGACAAATATGTGAAGGATTGAATATGTGCTCATTGTTCTATTTATTGACGCATGGGTGTGTTCTGGGAGTTTTGAAAGTTGAATGTGGGTTGTGGTACCGCAGGGAAGTTAACAAGAATTACCAATATCACCTCTCACACAGCACATGAATGAGGGGCACCGTTGGGTCGTTGGGTGCATGAATTGTGTTTGCATTAAATTTGTGTCTCCTTCCTTCATTCCCTAATATAAAAACACTCCCAAGACATTCTGATACACCTAAAATAGATTCAATCTGTTAAAACATTCGTAATATGTTGAAATCTGGAATGGTATTAAATTATGCCGTTCAAACCATTTCCTGAGTCATAAACAGGTATTTTAGGAGTTATGTATACTTTGTGGCAAATCTCTGGATATATTGTATACACCAACCGAGCAGGGCAATACCCAGGGGAGGCCTAATAAGCATGTGATAAGGAGTTCCCGGAACCCCTGTTTCATTTGTCTGGCCTCTCTAACTGTTTCTGTTTGTGTCTAACAGAGAGTAATCCAGCTAGCTCTCAGAAACACCCGTTCTGCCTATTCATTTCACTACACTAAACAAGAACACCACACACCAACAAACATTTTTATGTTTTAAATGATCACCAGCTACCCTTAGTTTGCTTGTCACTCTTTCACATTTGGGGGAGACACTCGTTGCAGCAAGCTTTGCCTTTTTTCTCGTTCATACACATATAAATATATATCAAAACATCAGTATATACAGCCCTTTAAAGCTCTTTTTTTAATTTAGAAGAATATGAATAGCATACTTTAGTGTCAGCCACAATTTGCTACTGCATACAGAACTATTTTATAGTTACACTGGGATTGAATTTCAACTGCTTAAAATACCCAGTTAAACAAGACTGTGCATTACTTTCCAAATGTTAACATATTAATAATTACGGTAATAAATGGATAAAGATACACCATTTTATAAAGTTTCAATGTCATAAAACGTAAACAATCCAAGAGAAAAACTGTGCGTACTAATTATGAAAGATTCCCATGGATTACACCTCAAATTTACCGCCTCAATCCATGTTGCGAATCAGTATAGTCGTGGATTACCAGGTAGTCAACTAACTTGTCTACTAGTGTTGCTTCTAAAAGTTTTACTATGATAGAAGTTATCGTGACTTATGAGTGTCCACGATAGACCTTTCTATTTCCAGTTGGGATTGGTTAAAAATGGGATTTATAATTCTGTATATACACAAAGTATCATGTAAAGTTAATTGGGTTTGTATATCAGATAAATAATATATAAGGGGTAATTAAGGTATAGGCTATGGTGTACATTTATTCTATGAAGAGTTAATTTGAGAATATAGTATTCCATAAGTATTAAGTACTATTTAATATAGTAATTAAAGTAATATGAGGAACGTTAGCAGCATCGAGAATGATTGCGCATGTCTAGCTTCACTTGTTACCAAACTGACGTTCTAAGATATCCCCCTATAAAGGGTGCCACTTAATAACAACAACCCTTACCAGCAACACCGGTGATCGGCCACATCTATCGTCCCATATAATTATTAAACATCCCAGCACCTACTATCCATCAACATGCTCCACTAACCAGCTAAGTCTACATATATTATAATGGCCACCGTGGACACTCATAAGTCACAATATATTCCCGGCCACCAAATATTTACAAATTTTACAATTTGGACTTAAACTAATGTGGAAAATTATAAGGCTCCACCACCTATCAATGATTGCCAGAGTCGCGTGGAACCCAAAGCAGCCTGCCGCTGAGGACGAAGATTACTGTCATCCCGACTAGCAGCAGACTGCGCTGGTGTGTCCGCACCGGCAATACTATCTGCAATAATCTCGCCCACATCTTCACATTCCTGTTCAATAGGATACAATTTAGCAATCGGACGAGTGGTAATACCGGTAGAGGTTTTGATCTGCGCGACTCTAACAAGCTGATCTAGGCCTGGAAATAATTTTAGGACTAGACCTAATCTCCAAAACAAACGAGGACCCTCATTGTGTATCAGGACAACGTCACCTACTTTGGGCCAAGATTTACCCTTGTTTCTTATTAAATTAGTATGACTTTCCCTTAGAGACAGCAGGTAGTCAGTCATCCAGTGCTTCCACAAATCATTTGATAATTTACAGACATAATTATATCGCGCGGAGACGTTGTCTACAACGTACAATGAGGGATCCGTGATTTCATCGTCGTTCATCGGTTCAGGAAACAGTCTAAGTCTACGTCCGCTGGCCAACTGTTAAGAGGTACAGGATCCTCTAAATCTCCTGACACATCCTAATGGTCTGTCATTCACAGCCTCCTCCAGTTCTGTTAGTATCGTAGTCAACTCTGTAAGTGTGACTGAGGCACGACCCAGTACCTTTTTCAGTCCTGCCTTAACTGGGCCGATTGTTCTCTCCCAGATCGCTCCAAACCATGGAGCTCTGGCTGGGATAAACCTCCAATCACATTTAAACTTACTCAGATGTTGTTTGAGTTGAGGATCATCTAGTCTTGATTTTAATAATTTGGCAGAACCGACAAATGTGGTGGCATTATCGCTGAGCATTAATTGGGGATAACCTTTACGACTACAGAACCTTCGGAAAATGTGCATGAAGGTTTCGCAAGATAAATCAGGAGCAACTTCTAAATTAATAGCACGCGTTACAGCACAAGTGAACAATATTATATAAACCTTTTCAATAGTACCACTCCCACTCCTCACAGCCAGTGAGCCGGAGTAGTCCACGCCTGTGACCTGAAATGGTTCCACCCTGTTAACGCGGAAATCAGGTAGTGGAGGAGATGGCTGCAACCCATAGCTTTTGCCCTGAAAGCGCTTGCACACGACACACTTCCCAGTTACTGACTTCACTGTTTGCCGCATTCTCGGAATCCACCATCTCGTTCTCAGATACGAAACCACATATGCCACCCCATAATGCAAGCACAATTTATGAGCATTGTCTATTAACAGTGAGGTTAACCTGTGTTTGTTTGGAAGAAGGATTGGAAACTTAGTATTATAATCTATCTTAGCCCTTTGTAGTCTCCCTTTACATTTAATGATCCCTTGATCCAAAAGTAACCCCAACTGTTTAATAATGCTACTCTTAACCTTATTGTCAGTGGTGCTAGTGTCAAGTTCCTGTCGCTCCCTATGGTAAACTTCCCTCTGTGCTACATCTATTAAAGTGACCTCAGCTGCTCTTAGTTCCGGTACTGTAAGTATGCCATGATTCTGATCCGACCCCTTCGATTTGGCTTTCAGATTACCCACGTAGCGCTTCACCTATGCCATGATGCGTACTAGTCCCTCATACGAACTATAGCGAGGCCATTATATTACATGGGTCTCGTTTGAGAGAGTGTCCGTAGAGGTCGCAAACATTTGTTGAACCACAGGACCTTGTTCCTCCCCATCTGGCCATTGTTCAGGATGGGATAGCCAAGATGGCCCTTCCCACCAAAGCCGAGAACTGTGTAGGGAGGAATGAGTAATTCTCCTTGTGAGAAAATCACCTGGATTAACGTCGGTAGGGACATACCTAAACTTAGTGTTCGTACATGACGCTAAGATTTCGTCAACTCTATTACTAACAAACACCGGTAACACTTTCTTACTTGCAAGCCAACATAAACTTGTTTGACTATCACACCAGATGACTGTTTCTTTGATTGACAGCTCAGATGCGTAGGCCTCTTTAATGAACGTGGCTAACCTAGATGCAAGTACGCAAGCTGTCAGTTCAAGTTTAGGGATAGTTAAACATTTAATCGGGGCCACCCTAGCCTTAGCCATAATCAAGCGGCACGTATCCCTGTCATCACAGAAATACGCAGCAGCTCCATAAGCAACTGTACTAGCATCACTGAAAATGTGTAAGGTCACATATCTTGAAAAGGTAACCTGTCTAGGTATTTCTAAGTCCATGCAACCCCAGAGATCAGAACCAATGTCACACCAGCATTCCCTAAGCGTGTCCAAAAGAGATTCATCCCACCTGCAATTTACACGCCAAAGCTCCTGTACAAAAATGCGAGCCCTAATGGTGACAGGTAACAAAACCCCCAGCGGATCAAAAATGCTAGCAGTGACACTGAGCGCTTCTCTTTCTGTGCTAGCTTGTAAAAAATGCTCCCTCTTCTGGAATGTAAACATATCAGTATCAGTTACCCAAGTCATCCTGAGTGTCTTCACCCTATCCTGTACTGTACTTGCGACATTATGTGAGAATAACGTATCGCGGAGATGCGGATTATTTGTGACCCATTCCCTGAGAAAGAGATGCGCTCCCGAGAATATGTCCTGGGCGCTGGTTGTATATGGCCAAAAGGTCCTGCTCACTGTCATGGGTCGCCTGTAAATTATCTATGTAAAGCCCACGTCTCAGACCGTGAACATGTTGAGTATGTTTATCTACTAGTGACATATGTTTCAAGACTGTGAGCAGGTCATGCCAAAAAGAACCACGTGAAACCTATAGACCGATACTGGACTGTCGATATCCAGCGGATCATCGGGCCACAGAAACCAAGTGCAATCCATGTCATCCTCGTGCAACTTGAGCATAAGAAAGGCCTTCTCAATGTCGCTGACCCAAGCATATTGGTTCAATCTGAACCTTAACAAGACCTGGGTTAGGTCAGTGACAAGAGAAGGTCCTGTAAACAGAAAATATTCAAGCTCAGCTTATTTGTGCTTGTCTTTGCTGAACAGTCTAAGACTACCCTCACGGGTGTGGTCCGACTGTCCTTTTCAACACCATGATGAGCCAGATAGTGAGTCTGGTTAGTGCTGTCAAGGTTATCGACTGACACTCTCTCAATGAAACCTCTTGCTATCTGATCCCGAATGACACTTCCATATTGCTCGCAGTATTCCGGGGCCCGTATGAACTTACGCTGAAGACCTCTAAATCGTCCCAAGGCTAGCCCATAGTTGCTCGGAAGTAAGTGCTTGTTGTCTCTCCAGGGCAACTGAACAGTGTACTGATTATTAACACGAGAGTACTGTATTGACTCATTGAATTTTGACATGACCAATTTAGCCTCCAAGTCTGCTTCCTTAGAAGCAATGCCAATATGGTCCAGTTCCCATAGTGCACCAATATCTTTGTGTTCCCAGTGGCCCCCACTGTCCTGTAAGTAGGTATCCACCGGGCTGGTAGCAACTTTCAGAACTGTGACCACTTCGGCAGTGATTTCTGAACCTTGGGCGTGGAACGATCCACTCAAAGCAAACCCGTAAATTGTGGGCAGGAGAACTATCCCATTAACCATTTTAAAGGCTGGGTGTACAAACTTATAATAATTCTCCGCTCCTATCAGCATATCGAGTTTGTTTGAATGAAAGTCAGTGTCGGCTAATTTCAACTTTTGCGCAGTGAGTTTGTCAGTGATACAAGTAAGTCCCTTGTGAGCACAGTAACTAGGAAGCTGATCGACAACAATGGCTTTCATTTGGCGCCATCGCCCTTTGTGGCGATAGTTTAGCGCAACAACATCATAAGTTGCATCCACATTTGGGTTGGTGCAACCATTTCGACCATGGTCTCCATCCAAACAGCCAACACACACCTTTAATACCGTCGCCCTCTTTATTTTGGTTTGTGCATTAGGATATTTGAAACATTTAAACCAGCAGTGCCCTGACTTGCCACACAGCTTACAGCCCTTATCAGAGCCATTGCTTCCCGCCTTGTAATGTGCTACCTTGTTTTGTTGAATAGTAAAAGCAGCAGTAGGTTTATATTTTTCTTGTGTAGGCAGGCCAGCCCCCTCCATGTTACAAATCTCCTCGTATAGGGTCCGAGTGACCGCACCAACCTGTAACCAGTCATCCTTTAGTTCTCGCCGAATAGTCTCACGCAAAGGAGACGGAATCTTATTATACAACATTACGGCACAAAAGTCCTCCAACGTCACATTGCAAGATTTAAGCGACTTTAGTGTGCATTCAGCAGCCGCATGGAAATGTCTAAGGTCTTGCGCATCATATCGAGGACCAGGAATCTCACAAAAGGCGGCAACATGGGCAGACTTGATGCGGTCAATCTGTCCGTAGGTCTCGAGGAGAAGTGTTACGGCAGGAGTATAACTTGTGGTCTCTAAGCTAAATCCGGCTATGAGCTGCGAGGCCTCTCACTCTAGCTGACCCCTCAAATATGTGAATTTCTGAATATCTGTTAGGTCCTGACACCCATGAACCGAACATGGGAATAAATCCCAAAATCCGGTCCACCAGGCAGGATCACCACCAAACTTCGGGAGGGTTAAGGCTGGTAATTTTACTACCGACTTTATAGCCTCTCTGCGAGAGACCTCTGTACGACCGGTACGGTCTACTATCCAAAGGGGCTAATAAGTTTTGTACCTGTTCCTCATAAATCATATCATTAGCCACTTCTTCATTTAAATCTTCCTCAGACTCTAACCATAGATATATTTTCTCATTGAAAGAATTGATGTTGTGTAAAGCCTTGTTGATACTGACTTTTTTAGCAACTATTTCATCGTTTGTGGCTTCATTGAGGAAAGTGGTGAAATCCTTAGTTAATTTAGTAATGCCTCCTTTGGCCGCAGCCCTCAACCTCTTCAGCTTGGTGAACCTGCTACCAGTCAATTCACAAATTTATAGGGGATAGCCGAGTCACGATGAACGACGACAAAGTAAACTATTAGACTAATTAACTGAAATAAATATAGGCTAGCCTATTCCTCGTCAAAATATCGCGCCGCCCTACTGAAGATTAGGTTATAGAGCTTGTGCGTCCCCCAAGGGCCTAAATGGACGCCATCATATGCCAAGTCCTCCTTACCCATCTCCATAGGGTTGAACCTTGACTTGGAGAATGGGAATTTCTGACGTAAATGTCTGTTGACGGCATTTTTTATTCTGTTATATTGCTCTGCACTGAGGCCCCTGGGGGAGGTACGGACTCTATTCCCACGATTTTACATTGCCCCCCTGTTCTATCCTCAATATTATGTTTAGCCAAATCATTTATTTTACTGGCTAACTCATTAACTACCATATCGCCAAAAATATCGTTACCTCCGACTATCAAGAATGTGAGATCCGGACGAAACTTTACAAGACTATCGAAGGCTGGCGAATTACGGATTGAATCAACTATAGCCCCACTTTGTGCCAGAAAGTTCAGCTGGAAGCCTTCACGGAGTATAGGAGATGGTGGCGGTTCAAATCTATTGACATACGAGTGTCCAATCACCGCAACTTTAGGTAACGGGTGTTTATTGTGCGATGATGACGGCTCAAAATTCTCACCAATACCGCGCCAACTCCACGCTGCCTCCCCAGACCCTCGAATCATTGGCTAGTGTGTAAACTATAGCCTAGCACTAGAAAGTAGAAAGCAGGGATGGTAAAAGCAGGCCCAAGAAGACGCCCAGCCACAATTAGGCCTAGGTTAAACACAAAAATGGGGTACAGAATATTAATTAATAAGGCATATAGGCTATACTTAAATCCTGGTTTACGGCACCATATTTTACTGTCAAGACTTAGGATCGTATAGTGGAGTTAGGAATTAGTTACAAGACAAGTAAAGGGATTGGATTATCAGCCTAAGGGGGAAGCATTGAGATCGTCTCACCTTTGTTGTTAATTCACATGCTGTATATTGTCTACATATATTAGAAGTCAAGCTAATTGGCCGATAATTCTTGGGACACTCATGATTCCCTTTCTTAACAATTGTGGTCACATTGGGCAGATTCCAGTCTTCAACGACCTCTCCATTCTCTAGTCATTTATTAAAGATTTTTCCCAAGAAAGGCGCAATTTCATCTCGCACTTCTTGTACAACTCGAGGAAGAAAGCCATCTAGGTCAGTTAACTTGAACTTATTTAACTTGCCTATTATTTATGCTACCTCCTCTGGGGTACATCTAATTCTGCTAAGAATTTCACCCACGTGCACTAATTCTGGACTTTGCATTGTCTCTAGCATTTTGCCTTGTAAATACCGAGGCAAAATAGTTGTTTAGATATGTAGCTGTTTTAGTGTCAGAGGTTTGTAGTTGGCCTGTTGGATCCTTTATGCCCCTTTCCCACTGGTGAGACAAGTAACGCGTCGCCGATGCCTTCGTTTTGTCAAATTCGCAAGAATACGTGCGACCTTCACGATTTCGACCATTACAAATAGATGACAAATTATACTGGGCGAAGATGTCGCCGAAGTCGGCGACGCAATCGCCGACATCGGCGATGTTATCGGGGAAGTGAGCGATGTTTCGCCGCTGTACCTCTGCGAGGCATTTTTTTAAGGCACAAATTCTTGCGATTCATCGTCGACCATCGGCGTTGGCATCGGACATATGTCGGCGAGATCGGCAAGGTGTGCGCAGCTGAGCGAAAGTAACGTGAATGTGCTAATTGCAGAGTAGAATTAGCATATCACGCCAAACTAATGGGCCGAACGTCATAAAATATGAAAACTAATGGGGTTAACCATGAGGAAGAAAGGGGACCACAAAAACGACCCATCTCCCCTTAATTCGGAGGTTGGCAATGCTTCGCCGGAGACATTTTTCTATCAAATAATATACAAATTTAGCTTGCTCTCAAAACAAAAAATATATATGTTGGCTCGCTACCGCTCACCAGGAAAATATTGAAACCTGGATGGGGGTAAGTCTTAAAACAGTAGGCTGAACGGGGCTGAACGGATACAAGGCAAAGAGAGAGGGAGAGAAATAGAAATAAAACAAAAAACGAGGAGAGAGAGAGAGAAAGAGTAAACTAAAAAAAGCGAGGTGGGCTCAATTGTTAAGCCGTAACGCAAACATTGAGCCCACCTGCTGTTTGTTGTTTTCTCTTTCTCTCCCTCTCCTCGTTTTTTGTTTTTTTGTCTATTTCTCTCCCTCTCTCTTTGCCTTGTATCCGTTCGGTCCCGTTCAGCCTACTGTTTTAAGACGTTTATCCCCATCCAGGTGTCGATTTCTTCCTGGCGAGCGATAGGGAGCCAGCATTGTATGGAGAAATCCGGCTTCGCCGGAGACACTTTTCTGTCGAAAAATATACAAATTTAGCTTACTCTCAAACCAAAAATATATACAGTATATATGTCCGCTGAACATGATGGCGGTGTTTAGATTATTCTATCATCATTATTGGATTTTATAGAAATAAATCTATAACGATAGTTTTTCACTCTTATAGAATCCATTCCGCAGCAAAATATTAACTGTCTGTTTTCACCAATAATAACTGCTTTTTATATGTTTTTGTTTTATGAACGGCAAGAGGAAAGGTTATTCTATAAGATTTCATCAACAACAACAACAAAAATAACAATATGTGGAATTTCACCGTAGGTGAAGGCATATCATCAGTCCGCCCGTATTTGCCCTAACTCTCAGTCGGTTTTCACCCATAATAATTGTTTTTTATATTGTTTTTTTTTTTCATGAACGGCAAGAGGAAATGTTATTCTATAAGATTTCATCAACAACAACAACAAAAATAACAATATGTGGAATTTCACCGTAGGTGAAAGATATCTCACTAGCCTAATCATTTTTTTTTACCCACCTGCCGAAGGTGCTCTTTGGCATCGTCCATGTTCCCGGAACATCTGAGAGCATCGGCCGGCCGAAGGTGCTCTTTGGCATCGTCGATGTTCCGGGAACAACTGAGAGCATCGGCGACGGTGAGTATGGGTGAGTATCCATGAAGCGTTGCAAAAGTTTTTTTGTGCGAAACCATCCGCGATGTCTCGCCGATGTCGCAGATGATCGCAGAAACCCTTCGGCGATGCTCGACGATGCTTGCGAGGGTAACCGATCATCGTGAGTCCTCGTCCAAAATTTTGAACTGCGAACATTGTGCACGACCCGCGAGGGCCCTTGCGAGGCCTGAGAGGCCTTGAGAGTCAAACGATTTTTTATGAGAGGTGTTGAGACATGTCACGAATGTGCCAATTTATTGATTTCGGCGACGAAAATCGTGACTTGTCTCACCAGTGGGAAAGGGGCATTAGACTTTTAGAGGTCCAATGCTACTTCTGAATGGCTTCCTGCTGTTCACGTAGCTGAAGAACACTCTAGGACTTTCTTGGCAGAGAGCTGCAACCCTGAATTTGTATTCCACTTTGCTTTCATTATACAAGATTTCACTCTCCTACACATAATTTTGAAGGAATCTAGATCTCTTTGGCTCTGACTCCTTTTGGTCTGTCTATATGCAACCTTTCTCTTAGTAATTGCTGAAGCTATGTCACTGTGAACCATTTGGTTGAGGTGAGCCTGATTTGATAAGTTTAGTGGGAATGAATGCAGTTGTCGATTCATAATCTGCTCTTTGAATTATCACCTAATGGCATTAACATCCTCACCATCAAGTCTGATCTGCGATAAGCTTCCCCGAAGACCTTCAACATTTGCGTGACGGAAATCTAGTTTTGTATTCTGAAGACTGGTAGTTCTGTTGCAAAAGGTCACACTTTCTTTTTCAATGGTGAACAGAAGATCTAGTATATTGTTGCATTTAGTTGGCTCGTTCACCCACTGGGTCATAAAGATATATTATCAAAGTCCACAAGACGCCTACCTCCAGCATCGGAAGTTCTTACTTCCCAGTTTACCAAGCAATTAAAGAATTAAAGTCACCCAAGAGCACACCTTTTTTACGTCAATTAGTCCATTCAGTCTTGTCAACAGAAGTTCATCCTTTTCAACATTTTGATGTGGAAGCCTGTACACCAGAACAACCCTGTAGGTAAAGTTACCTAGATTGAGGTCTACTCATAACAGTTTGTGGTCTGACCAAAAGCACATTGTGTGTGTGTGTGTGTGTGTGTGAGAGAGAGAGAGAGAGAGAGAGAGAGTACAAAGTACATAAGAAATCAAGCAACAACAGGTCTAGTGACCCCTCTAGGCTGCTTGTCCTCCAAAACACTGAGGATTAAGTATAGGAACAGTGGTTTACAGTGGGTAAGGGAAAATTGGAAAGGGAACTACTGCCCTGTAACTAAAGTCCTTGGCAGGATTAGGAAGTTAGTAGGGGACAGATGGGTTAGTAAAATAACACAGTAATAAGTGATATTTCGTATATCTGGGAAAAAGAGAGTAACGTCTTAGTAATATGTATACGCAATAATCCTTGATGAATCTGAGGAGGGGAATAAAATAAAGTTATTAATTTACAATCGCGGTCAGTCGCTGGGTTTAGGCAAGATATTTGTCTAGGCGAAGTTTAAAAGAGTCAACAGTGCTGCAATCTAGAACATCTCGGGGAAGCCCATTCCACAAGTTGACAACTCTATTGAAGAAGAAATTCTTAGATTCGTGTGAGTTAAAAGTTTTACCAATAATTTTGCAACGGTTTCCCCCCGCGTGTAATTATATTGGTCGATAGTGAAATACTTACTACAGTTCATATTGACGATGCCTTTAATGATTTTGAACACTTGAATTAAGTCGCCTCATAATCTGCGCTAGGTTAAAGGAAATAAATTTAACTCCTTAACCCGCACAGCCCCAGCGACGCGTCTGACGCGTCGGCGATGGGTTCTTTAAGACGCTCCTCGTATGGTTTGTTCTTTAGGCTAGGTATCATTTTGGTAACTCTATGTTGAACTCATTCTAGCTTGTCTATATCTTTTTGGTAATAAGGGCTCCAGGATTGAACGCAGTATTCCAGCAGAGGGCGGACTAAGGAATTGTAAAGAGTTAGGATAACTTCTTTGTATTTATGCTCAAATGACCTGCCTATAAAGCCAATTATTTTGTATGACTTCTTAACGACTTCTAAACATTGTTGACTCGGTTTTAGGTTACTTGATATTGTTACTCCCAGATCGGTTTCTCTGTCTACACTCTTAAGCTGGGTGCAATGCATCGGATAGTTTGCTTTCTCATTTCGGTATCCGATATGTAGTACTTTACATTTATCCGCATTGAAACTCATTTGCCAAGTTTGGGCCCAACATGACAACTTATCTAGATTGTGTTACATATTGTCAACTTGTTCTTTTGAGAGTACGCTATTTGCAATTTTTGTATCGTCAGCAAACTTTGAGATTGTACAGGTGAGACCCTCGTCTATGTCGTTGATGTAAATTAGAAAGAGAATTGATCCCAGTACCGAGCCCTGGGGTACCCTGCTAACCTAACATTGGTCCATTTATATGCTTTACTGTTTATGACTACTCTTTGCTTTCTGTCACTGAGCCAATTTCCTATCCATTTAAACACACCATTGTATTCCATGCGTTTTTAGTTTTAGCAGTAAAGTTTGTGGGTTAACTTTGTCAAAGGCCTTTTGAAAATCAAGGTATATAATATCTACAACTTTACTCTAATCGTAGAGGTTCAGGATATCGTGGAAGAAGTCTAAGAGGTTTGTTAAGCAGGAATGTTTGTTACGAAAGCCGTGTTGAGTATCTTTAAGTATGTTATTTTCCTCTAAGTGATTTACGAGTGTGTCTCTTAAGAGTGTTTCTAGCATTTTACATACAACTGAGGTCAAGCTAATTGGACGATAGTTACTGGGTAGGGATTTGCTGCCTTTTTTTGAATATCTGTGTTATGTTATCAAGCTTCCACTGATCAGGCATAGTTCCAGACTGCAAGGATGTATTGAATAGCAATGCCAGTGGTTTGGAGAGCTCATCCTTAGCTTTCTTTAGATTGTATCAGGTCCGGGCGATTTATTTACCTTGAGTTTATCTAAACATTTCAATACTGCTCTCTCTGTAATGGTGATATAGCTTAAAACATCAGAGAGAAAGAGAGTGAGATTGTTACACAGACACTCAGACCACACAGACATTGCGACCCTAACTAGGTTGTCCGGCATTAATTAATACTTCTAGACAGGGACAGTTTGTAGTGAAAGAATAGGACAGTAAATTAGAAGGCTCTCTGCCCACCCTCTGCTCCCTCCGGCTAAAAAGCCGTACCGGAAAACAAGATGAATTGTAACCTTATAGGTCAGGAAATTCCCACAAGGAAAGTTTTTACAGAGTATAGAAAGAAATTAGTTTGAAAGGAAGGAGAGACAAAGAGCGAGAGCGAGAGAGATAAATGACCAGGAGCGGAATATATACGAGCACGTCTGACCACCATCTGCTTCCTCTCCTCTGCCGATGGCCTTGGTTTGTTTCCGAGTTTTTTTTTTCCAACGTTTGCCAAGGTCTTTTTATGGACGATAACGAAAACTTATTCAAGTCTACCTCTACCTAAGCTATCACAAGTTCATCTAAATATACCTTAAGTATTTGATCGTAGCTTCACCCTAGCTAACTTATTCAAAATTAATTTAAGAACATAAGAACATAAGACAATGGGAGTCTGCAGAAAGCCGATTGGCCTAAGCAAGGCAGATCCCTGTCCCACACAACCCCAATTACAGGCTCAACACTCTAATACCCTGAGGATCATCTTACCAAAACGGTTAGAGATTAACGCAGGATTACGGGGTCTGCAGAGCGCTGATTGGCCCAACCCTGCTGATCCCCCTTCACACCCAACCCTTCTCGTCCATATGCTTATCAAATTTTATTTTAAAGCTCCCTATCGTTTTTAATCCCACTATAGCACTTGGTAGTCCATTCCACCCATCTACAACTCTGTTACCAAACCAATATTTGCCTATATCTTTTCTGAAACGAAATTTATCTAATTTGAAACCATTGGTACGAGTTCTTTCGCTATCACTGAGCTTTAGTACATTTGTCATGTCCCCTTTGTTAATCCCACTATCCCACTTGAACACCTCTATCATATCCCCTCTAACTCTGCGTCTCTCTAACGAATGTAAGCCTAATTTCTTCAACCTTTCTTTATACGGAAGATTTTTAATATTATGGATCATTTTTGTCATTCTACGTTGTACTCTTTCCAATGAATCTATGTCCATTCTCCAATGAATCTATGTCTATTTGTATGCAATGTAAGTTAACACAAATTGCTTTAGGCTAAACATACAAATCCTTACCTCTTATAAGCTTATTTATCCAAATCTAAAAGCTAGATTAAGGTGTCTTCGCCAGACTTACATTAGATAACCTATCCTAAGTCTTTCCTAATTATACCGAATCCTCACCTGATTTACTCTATGCTAAATATTTATGCTTGATAAATACTATTAAGGCCAGGTTATATTGGACAGGACAATATAAAGTGAGATTGGATCCACACATTCTCCAGACCCAGAGAAACTCCCGACTGTATTATTAGTGTGAGGTTCTGTGTGTGGTGTACAAATGGTGTCCGGGATGTGGGATGGATGCTCACTTGATTGTCGTGCCCCAGAAACACAAGGGAAATAGTGTTGGGGGCTGATATTACCCTGTTTGCAATGATTTATTTGAGTTTGTTTGTATTATTATAATATTTTTATTTCATACTCAACGTTTTATGTCATGATCCATATTTGTTTTATTTTCGATACTCCCTTTTCACCTGTCATTCACTTCAATGTTCTAATTTGTATTGGTATAATTTGATCTCCTCACCTTTAAACCTCACCACGCATCTTTCTACACTCTCACTGTCACATATTGCATCTATATTCCTGTCTCTCTTCCTTTCATTTTCGTTTCCGGCTGTCTTACCCACTTACTATTGTCGATTTCTCTCACCTCTTTCTGTCTCCTTCCAGTATTTTATTTGTTCTTACCGTCAGCTTTATTTTAATGCTTAAATTCTTCTTTCATAATCAATATTGTTTTAAATTCACCACAGCACATTATTCTACTGCAACTGCATATGCTCATGTTTCTTCCTTCTTTCTACTCTGAAGTTATATGACTGTATCTCATCGCTTCATCTGAAGTTATATGACTGTATCTCATCTCTTCATCTCACTTGTTCCCATAATTTGCTCGAAGCTTAGGCCTACTCCATCGCTATTTCTTTCCCTACATTCAAACCGTATAATTATGTTCTATCTCTCTTCTTATTTTCCCTCATTTATTCTCTCCCTCCTATGCCTTCTTTCTCTCGTATTCTATCTTCTTCTTTCCCCTCTTCCTCCTATGCCTTCTTTCTATCCTCTGCATATTATCTCCCTCCTCCCTCTCTGTCCCTGTCCCATATGGTCACAGGTGGAACTGACGAGATAGACGACAGTGATAAATATAACGACTAGTGTCTTTACTACAAAACGTGAACATTTCACGCTCAGCCCGGCAGCTGTGTCCGTTATTATTTTGTTTTATTGTTGTGCACGCGCCCGTTAGCAAGCGTGCGTTGGGGCGGAAAGGTGGGTTGGTATTACTAAGGTTGGCATTAAATGTGTAACTATCTAAACTATGTTCCCACCTGTCATCATTACAGTACGAAAGAAAGGGTGATGGAGGAGAGGGGGGGGGGGGGGGGGGGGATTCATGCTGCTCTATGTGTCTGAGAGGTCCATGGAGGCGATTCATTCACGGCCATTTTGGGGGTAATTAAGGCAGCTAGCAATAGTAGATAGAACTATATACTAAATAGTGTTTCTCCAGGATAATGTAATTTATATTTGTACTTAGTGAAAACAAAAATAAAATATTACGTCACTACATCATATTTGGACAAGTTTTCATAAATAACAACACACTCCACTTCCCTACAAGATCTTCATCCCCCATTTTGCCTAGCTCCTTGACGTGGTGTGGAGGCTTATGAGTTGGCAGTTGGGGCGGTCTGGGGTTATTCGACCACTCCACCTGCCACCTGCAACTAATTTTGCTAGGCCCTTTCTTTCTCTTAAGCAAGGTTCACACATTGGCGAGTCGGAGCGCAACTCCAACGCGAGTGATGACATTTTTGCACTCGCCAATGATTATCCCAAATTCGCCGACACTCGCCGACACTCGCACAGACTGGCGTGGACTTGTGCTGCACCGCGTACACTCGCGAACGCGGCCAAAAATTTCAAAAAGACATGAAATTTGGAGAGTCAAGTGGGAGTAGGACGCCAACTCGCATAGAGTCGCGTAGACTCGCGTAAACTCCTGTAGACTCGTGTGACACTCATGTAGACTCGCGTGACACTCGCGTTGTACTATTTAGAAATTTAATGATCGCGAGTCTACACGAGTTCACGCGGGTCTACACGAGTACAACAGGAGTCAACACTATATGTAAACAACCAATATTGCCAAAGGCGAGTTTAACAGGAGTCAACACGACCCTAACGCGAGTTAACACGGGGTAACGCGAGTGTAACACGCGTAAACGAGAGTACCCACGTGGTGGTCTGGATTTCACAATATGTGTGGTGAGTCTATGCGAAACAAACACGAGTTTACGCGATATTAACGCAAGTCTATGCGAAACCAACGTGAGTGTACGCGAGTAACGGTGAAACCAACGTGAGTCTACGCGAGTGGTGTGCGACTGCTGGCAACACCGCGCGAGTAGGTGGCACCACCGCGTCAACACCCCCTATAAAAAGGGACCGCCCGCGGTACCTCCTCCACTCTCCACTGTGACCCCAGCAAGGACCCATTGACCCGTGCCGCACATCGACCCACGCTGCCCTACCTGCCTGCCCTGCACCATGCCTTTGCCCAAGGAGAAGGTGGCGGCCACCAAGTCTCGGAAGGGTGGTGATGGTGTTGTGAAGAAAGGCAAGGCTACACCTCCCGAACAACCCCGCATCGCACCCCCTGCCAGGAGGCCTGTTGCGTCGCAAGAGTTGGACGACTCTGATGAAATTGTGCCGGACAGCCAGCCCAGTGGACATGAGGACATGGACGTGTTTGATGGAGATATTGAAGATGACGACAGCCAGGTTACTCGGCCCAGCCAGGATACTCAGACCAGTCAGGATACTCAGACCAGTCAGGACACCCAAGGTAGCCTCAGTGACAGTGATGATGATACCGATGACCTCCCTGGCAGCGCGGGCCCTGTTCGTTATGGCGCCATTAAGAAAAATAAGTTGACAAGGGTGATCTTGAGCGACGAGACTGAGGACATGCTGGCCGAGTGGGTGAAGGACACCCCCATGTTATTATATGAAGCGTAGCAAGGCCTACAAAGATACGCGCAGGAAACTCCGCGCCTACGACGAGAAGGCTGCTACCCTGGGTGTTAATGTCACAGGTAAGTACCCACAACCAAACATGCACCATGATTTATTAATTGTAATAAGTGATTGAATACCTTGCTGTTGTGTTCTTGGTTTGATTCCATGTGTTTTATATGTGAAATACATAAATACTATTATGTTAAAGTTTGCTAAATTGGCATATATGTATGTGTGTTGCCAGTATCATATACATTCCTCTACGTTTGTATTTAACAGCATTAACTAATAATGTATTATCAACCCATGTTTGGCCTGTTAAATTACGGATATAAATCATATATATAGAGGGGCCTTGCTTAATAAATATTACTCTTTACACAGGCGGTAATCTGGCCCATTGGGTCCGGAACATGCGGTCCAGGTACTCAAAGCTGAGCGATATGAAGAGTGGATCGGGAACACCTGGGACATTCGAGGGCAAGCCACTATCAGAGAGGGACACCTGGATCATGCAGAAGTTTGCCTTCCTCAAAGGGCACATCTCCCGCGTAAAGACCAAGGTCACAGCTAAGGTTAGAACTAATATAAACATACCTAATATGTGTGAAAACAATATATACTTAAAGAACTGTTCAATATCACATTTGGAAAATATTATTTAACCATGTATACCTAGGCTATTAATGTCTGTTAATAATATGCTTATCTTGTGCATATAATTATATATGATTTTATACATATATTAATTCATGGCTGTTAATATCATGCTTATCTTGTGCATATATACTTGAATTCATACATTTATAATGGAAGGCTTCATGTAAACATAAAATGTATTTTCTTATATTTATTTACATTGTCAAGGTACATAATTATATTTAAGTATACTAAAATAGGTTAAAGGTCTTATTTATATAGGATATATTAATGTTTTTGTGTTTCAGTTTCCAAACCCGACCGTGGACGTCTCGCCGGATGGGAATGTGGAGGTGATTGGTGATGAGGAGAGTGATGGAGAGGACACTGCCATGCCCCCTCCAACCAACACAACTCCCACTGCCAGGTCCAGCAGCCAGAACAAGCGGCGGAAGTCTGTAGAGGCAGTCTCACCTGTGGAGGTAAATATGAAAACATTTAACATATGTCATTACGAAAGTATATTAGTCATTACGAGAGTATTATATAAATCCTATGTTCGTATACGCTGCAAACCGCAAATAATTCCTGTAGAGGAAGACATAATTATGCATCCGGGGGAGAAAAACATAAAAAGGTTATTATCATAACTTACCATGACATGTATGTATTATTTTATAAGTACAAAAGGTATTTAACATGCATACTCTTGTTTCTACAGCTGAGTGCGATGCGGGAGGCGATGTGGGAGGACATGTCACGCCCGGTGACATCCCTGGCTGGGAAGGAGACCAAGTATGGACAGTTCGTGGGGTACTTGGAGCAGCAGCTCGAGAGGCTCTGTTACGAACTGGCACTCGGGTACACAAGGGCTCTCAATCAGGACTCGAATACGGCTCGCTGCCACAACGGAAACACACGATCCCAACCCCTGAGTACTGCCAGCCGAACAAAAAACACCAATACCCTCCAGAGTTCAATCTGCTATAACGGGGTATACAAGAACTCGGTACTAGTGTTCAACAACAGACTAATAAAGAGACAGAAATTATCTAGTCTGGTCAACAATCAAACAATGAAGTAAGAAACAACAACACCAAAGAATAGTGTTGGCCGAAGCCGAAGTAATCCACCCTTGACTATGAACTTAAGAAGTCCTCCACCCTCTACTTCGGATCGGCACTATTACGTTACGTTAATTAATAGTCCTTAAGCATCGAGCAAGGAATCTTCTGAAAAAAGTTAGATGCTTCTCGGATGCTCGTAAGAAGTACGTATCGGATTTTGAACAGTAATTCAATAAGCAAAAACACTGGCAATTAAATACTATTAAAGGCTTAAATTGGCATAAGAATAATTAAAATAATATGCAATAGTAAATGGCAAACATTAAAAGGAAGTACTCCGCAAATGCCTACTCGGATTGTGCTCGTGGGCCACTAATCACTAAAGTAGCCAAGCTTGCAACACATGAAATCAATAGTGCATAAACAATATCATACATAAGGAAAGCTTCAATACTATTCTGTATCTACTAATCGAGTAAAGTCTAGCTGGGGTACTGTGGGCAAAAGGTAGCAGTGACTGAGCAAAAACGGCTTGTAGCCTAGCGAAGTCCTCACAACTGTTTAAAGTATTACATTAAAACTAACAAGTGCACTTTGAGAAATCCAGATCCCTTGTATCTGGTTTTCTCCCGGCTCCTTGACAAAGTAAAAACAAACTGTTAATAAAATGCAGGGTGGTTAGGCTCTTGCCCTCACGCACTGTAAATTATTAACTCAACACAGTCAGCCGCGAAGACAACCTAGGCTTCACTGAACCGAAACGAGTATGCAGGTTTATCGCTTAACCACTGCATCAAACAACAACTCGTAACACAGAAAAGCCTTACCCCTGTCTAGCATTACCTAGACTAGCAGAAAACAGGAATAATAATAATAACACACAGGGAAATGCATTTACAAGTGCAACATACATAAATCAATCCTATTCTAAGTTAACCCTTCCAAAATAGGCTATCTAATAGGCAAGCATCTCGTGAGAACTCAAGCGATAATACGTTGGCTGACTAGCTCTGCACCAACGGGACCATGGAAGTTAAACAGGGTAGGGAAAAGAGGAGATAAGAATGTAAGGTAGTAGAGAAAGTTCCCATCAGTCAGAAGAATATATATAGTTAGCAAGGGAAATGAGAAGTCGCTCTGCCTAATGAGTTCTGATGAAAAAATGGCTAGACTTCCCTTTTATACCCGGCCCTCTAGTGAGCCCAACGTGAACTACTAAGGACCGCCCACTGACAACCATTACGTAATTTCTCTCTCTCCTCTGGGATACACAAAGGCTCCCCCTAGCACTAAGGGAGGGAGGAGTGCTAGTGAGTTAGGCCCACCTCCCGCCTGGCGTACCCACTGACCCCTAACTGTGGCTGTTTCTCTTCCCATCATTACAAATAAGTTTTACACACAATACTTATAACTAATGATATAAAATAGAACTCGTTGACTCAGATGAAAACAAAATACATATTCATAATACTTATAGTACAACGGCTCACATGAACTAAGTTAGGAAACTCTACATAGACTACAGCCAAAGTTCCTGCCCTGACGATCCTAGAGAGAGTGGGGCATTACTAGGCGTTCTGTACAGCATGCTCACACGTGGACATGCGTCACAGCTCCCTGACGCTGTAAGGGAGGTATTGTCACGGAGGATAATGCAGCAAGTCCTTCAGGCCAGGGATGAGGTCACCCTCTCCACGTCACCCCCGATGGCGATACCAGCAAACCCCCCGCAGTTGCACACCACACCACCAGGCCCCCAGCAGTTGCACACCACACCACCAGGCCTCCCGCAGTTGCACACCACACCACCACAGATGCAACCCCAGCCAGGACTGTCACACATGCCAGCAGCCTTCACAAGCCCCACATTCTCAGAGCTGATGGCGGGTACGCCATTCAGGTCTCCTGCACATATACATGAATGGTGGGCGGGGTCGCTTACCCCTACACATGGCGCCAACATTGCAACACCGGTTCCCTCAAGCCCAGCTACTAGTAGGCCGCCAACACCAGGGAACTTCCTATAAACAAGGTTGAACACCCAAGTCAACACCCCCAGGCCTGGGGATGACGAAAATGTGTGAAACCTTTGTGTATAATAATAAAGTAATAAACCCCCCAGTGATGGGAATGACGAATATATGTAATACTATGTCTACACATAAAATGAATATCTCATTATTTCTATACTTTCTGCTATATATTTACATACTATATTACTTTCGGCTATATATTAACATGCTATATATCTATGTTTCTGAAGAAAATAAACTATGAACAATGGTGCCAGTGGGTGCCTCTTTATATACGTATCCTGACACTCGCCAACACTCATGTTAGACTCCCATACACTCCTGTTAACTTGCTGTAGACTCGCGTTCATCTCGTGTAAACTCATCTTAACTCGTGTAAACTCCTGTGACACTCGTGTAGACTCGTGTAGACTCGCACTATTCGTACCCTGGAATTGGACCGTTATTTTTCAAATTTTGGCGGTGCGTGTTGGGGTCGTGTTACACTCGCCGACACTCGCGTAAACTCCTGTGAACTTGTGTAAACTCATGTAAACTCGTGTTATAATCGTGTTATATGCATGTTTACTCGCATCAGCTGCTACTCGCGTTGGGTTCGGGCTCCATCAACGGCGATATGCGGCGAGTGTGACTCGCGTTGGCCTCGCGCTTCGACTCGCCTATGTGTGAACCTACCTTTACTGTATGTTTTTCATTTCTCACTTCTTCTGCTATCCTCTGGGGATGCCAACTAGGGGGTTGATTTCCTCCCCTGCTACTTAAGGAGACTCAACTCTCCCATCTCTTCTGGTTGCTTGCCCTGTTCCCTTCCTCCCTTTCTCGTTTACTGCGCTCAGGAGGTACTAGTTTTCCCCGGAGTTTTGCTGCAGCGTTTATGACCTCTGCTAAGTTGGTGGAGTTCCACTTGGTGACAGGTGCCGCCGGCGAGGGCCCGAAGAGCTCGCTGTTTAGGGCTGGGCGTGGTGGGGTTGCCTCAGGATTGCTGACTCCTTTCTTTCTTCAGTGTATGTGAGGGGTAACGACGCCGGCTCCATCCTTTATGAGACAAAACAGATCGAGGACAAATATGCGTTTATTCACGTATGTCGGGTTGACAATGTTCCCAGCACGAAGCTGGGGCCTTTCTCATGCAAATGGCCATATTCTGGTTTTCCTAGCCCTGCGGAGGTCTCAACCTTTCATTGCTAGGCAGCACCTAGCAACCGCAGTATCTTCTTCCCATGCTATTCTTGTTTTATGTCTTATGGTTATCTCTTTCTGTAATTTCGAATGCACTCATGGCTGACGATACTGACCATACTGACACAGCAATCGTTTTGAACTTACCGGTAACCGACTCTGGTGATCCCCCGGCTTCTTCTAATGACCTTCCCTCTCAAAGTTCTACAATAGTTACAATGGCACCTTATGCAGTGCCTATTCAGCAAAATTCGGTAACCGACTCTGGCAATCCCCCGGCTTCTTCTGATGACCTTCCCTCTCAAAGTTCTACAGTAGTTACACTGGCACCTTATGCAGTGCCTATTGAGCAAAATTATTCTAAAAGAGGCAAAGGGGACACTATCTTCCTGCAAAATGTGCTCCCCGAAATATCCTACAACTCCCTGCATAAAATGTTTAAATCCTTTGGTGTAGTAACCCGTATCAGAATTTGTTTTGTAGACGAATGTGGGTATGTCAACAGATGCTACATCTCCTTTTTGGAGGAGGAGTCTGCTGCTGCTGCCTACGATGCTGCTCCGAATCTACTACCCGCTGGCTGCTGCGGTTCAAAATCATTGCAGCGTTCTGTTAATACTGAGGATAGTGACTCCGATTATGTGCCAAATGTAATTGATGGGTTTGATAAAATTCCAGACCTACAGCGCCCTACTCCTCTATCTACATGGTATGTAGCCTATTACAACGATGGAGAAAGTAATTATATTAAGGCACATCAGTATTTGCAGAGGCAAGTCGGTGTCATCCCAAAGGAACATCTTAAAAAGTATGGGAAAGGTGAATTAGTCTACGCTAACAACCCTGTACAGGCTAGGATGCTATCTCATCTGCCTTGTTCTTCTAATGGTATGTTTAAGTCAATCCAGGCCCACAAGTCCTTTAACTTTACAAAAGGGATTGTGTTTAGTGAGGACCTGCATGCCTTTACTGAAGAAACCATCTTATCCATGTGTCCCGAATCAGTGTCCTCTGCCCGGAAGGTGAAGGGCAAGACTGTATTACTTGTATTTTTTGGGTCTTACTTACCCGATTCTGTTGATATTGGGCCACTCACCCTGCGAGTTAAGATATTTCATGATCGACCTATGCAGTGCTACAAATGTTTTGAGTATGGGCACCTTAAGAAATACTTCACAAATGAAATCCGTTGCGGTTGTTGTTCAGCATTGAGCAATCATGAGGCTTCTGAATGTGAATCAAAATTCGTACTTCTACCACTGTCAGGATGGCCACTCTCTGTTTTCCTGGCATTGTGATGTATATAAACTAGAGGTAGACATAGTCGTTCTGGCAAATACACAGCATATTACTTTTGGTGCTGCTAGACGGGAGTTGCTGTTCCGGAGTAAGCCTGGTACGCGTTCATACGCTTCAACAGTTGCATCATCTGCACCAGTTACCCTCTCTAAAGTGACAGGCCAAGACAAAGCCACTAGTGTCCCTATCATCTCACAGCAGCAGCGACAGGTGAAGAGTTTGTGGAGTGAGGCTATTCCTCCTCAAGCCTCTGTTCGTCGCAAACAACATTCCCATTCAAGTACTGAAAAGCATCCTTCCCTTCCAAAGAAAGACAGGACACATCATCGCGATGGTCGTACGCTTCCCGGCTCTTCGCCAAAGGGGAGGAAGGGCCCTTCATCTTCGGATGTGAGGGGTGCCACAGGTTCATCTGGAGGTAGCGTTAATTCCTCCCCCAGGTCTTCATCCTTCTCTGGGAAGAGTAATTCGGAAACTAGAGTAGAAGCGCCAACAACAAAGATGGATAAGAACACGGTCGTCCATTTATTTTTATTTTTTTCTGTGATTGAGGGAGGCAAAAGGACTGGACACACAGAGTTTGAAGTAATTTAAGTCATAGGAAGAGGGAAAGACTGATTCTGGGAGAGAGTTTCAGAGCTCAGCTGTTGAGTAGAAGAAAGTTTGAGAGTAATGTTTCACTCTTGGGTTGGAGAGTTGCACAGAGTAGGGGTGGGATTGAATTGCAAGTCGGGTACCACGTGCCCTACGTAAAGGAGGTGGTATACACTGGGAAAGCTCTGAGGAACACTGATTATTATAGTAGCGAGAGAGATGCAACATTGTGGCGGAGAGAGAGAGATTGCAGAGAGTTGGTGAGTGGACGGGAGTTAATGATATGAAAGGCCTTCCTTTCAACTTTGTCTAGGAGAGCGGTGTGAGAGGAACCTTCCCACACATGTGAACAATACTCAATACAAGGACGCACTATGCCCCTGTACAGGGCAAGAAGCTGTGCAGGGGTAAAGAACCCCCTAAGGCGGTTGAGCACACCCAGCTCCTGGGAGGCTGCCTTAGCAAGACTGGTAATATGGTCTTTCCAAATGATAGCAGAAGAAAAAGAGACACCAAGAACATTGAGAGAAGATGAAGGATTGATTTTTGTATTGATGAAGAATAAGGGATAGTCCGCTAGGAGTTCCGGACGGGTAGATAGATGGAGAAATTGGGTTTTGGAAGCATTAAAGGTAACAAGGTTTTCTCTGCACCAATTGGAGATAGTATTTAGATCAGAATTTAAGAGTTCTATGGCTTCATTACGTTTGTCGTTGAGGGATTGCTGGCTGGGGCGTTCTGAAAAACTAATGGAGTAGTGTAAGGTTGAGTCTTCTGCGTATGAATGGATGGGAATTGAGGTACAGTTGAGAAGATCATTTATAAAAATTAGAAAGAGAATAGGAGAAAAGACCGAGCCCTGACGAACACCGGAGTTTATAGGGTGAGGAAGAGAACGATGGCCGTCCACAACCGTGGCTATGGAACGGCCGGAAAGGAAATTAGAGACAAAGGCACAGATGGAGGGATAGAAATCGAAGGAGGGTAGTTTAGAAATTAAAGATTTGTACCAGACTCTATCGAAGGCTTTCGATATGTCTAGTGCAATAGAAAAAGTCTCACCGAAGTCCCGAAAGGAGGATGACCAAGAGTTAGTGTTATGTCGGGCTATAATATTTATAGTCCGTGATATAGTCTTTACTAAAATCCAGATATGGACTTATAGACCGTAAATACTCCCAACACACCGAACACGTTCTTAATATCACAATCAGTATTCAACTAGGTACTACAGAACTCAGTAACAACACACATGTAAATTATACACATAAGATTATTCAATAACACGGGAAATAGTATCTTATAGATTTGATCTACGCTTAGGATATGCTCCGGATTTTTCAGCGTGTTGCATAATCAATTCAATGTTCAACTCACGAATGTATACACATAAGTCAGGATGGAGAATCACCTTGATAATTATAAGAAATATCAGGCAATGTATGGAATACATGTGATCAATACTTAACAAATAAGATCAAGTCTAAACGTATTGTGGTAATAATTAGTATAGGAAATATGCAATTAAATAATAAACACGCGACCTATAGCATCAACCCTTAATAATAATCATGATGTGAGTCGAGTGTCTCTCGTGAAGTATTCTTAAATAAGTATAATATTATTTTTATTAATCTCACCACCACACCCCCAATGAAATTAATTAAAGTATATATGATCCACCGGGATTCGAACCCGGGTTATCACACACATATTTTTGCCACCTTAACCATTACACCACCAGGACGGTTAAAGGTTTATGCATATTAGAATACTCTCTTATTGTGAGGGAATTGAAGAGTTGAGAATTAAAAGACAATTACACGGATGGCGGTTCGAGTAATGCTCACGGAGTGAGGGCGCGCGCGTGAGCCAGGTAGAATCTCACGGGTAGAGCGACTTTTGACCAGGTAGCTTGTCAGGTCATACAAGTTACTGCGATGTTGGAAAATGTAATTCTGGTTTCTGTAACTACAAACTTAGTATCCGAGGTAATGCAATGAATTCAATGGCAGTGAACTGTTGAATTCTTTTTACAATTCAATATCTACTTAGCTTAAATTATGTAAATTATGATCTGAAACATATCATCTTCAATCAATTGTATGCAATAATAACAACTCGGGGCGAGGAATTCAGATTTAATAATTACTATACGATCATGAATTAACTATAGAGGAATATCTATTAATCGCAATTAAAGACAAAGTCTGTTTAACAAAACTAACCTAGTTAACAGATGCCTTAGAAACGCACATATATTATTAGCGTAAAGAATAATTAAACACAATATTAATTATATTAAAAGGAACGTACACAACGAAGTTGTACTTAGTAAATACTCAAAATAGTATACACAAGATATCTGAATGAGTTAACAGAGTCTTGTGAAGAATTCACCTAATAAGTGGTGTATTCAAATGATGAATAATTAGATAACAGACTCTATGCAAGGCTAGAATTCCTAGACGAGAAGAATGAGAATGATTTACATCAGTAATCAAATGAACATCAATAATAGTTCATATAATAATTACAATAACGTTTATGTAAACGAACGTAAGATTTGGATCTCGGGAAGTAAATATATATAAATAATTAATAACAGAACTTCTTAACGCGAGGGGAATTATATAAATAAAATGTGAAATTGAGCGTAGGTTCTAGGCAACAGGTTAATATTAAAAAGGGAATAAATATACGAAATACACTTCGACATCAACTTGTAACATACATAATTAGAATAACACATACAAGGAAAATCTGTGAGTACTGGGCTAGGTGAATTAATTAACACGAGTATGTAACGTATGCGCAGAACGTTCTAGAAGAGTTATGATGCAAAATGAACACTAGATCTTAAGCACAGATCTATACATGAATTAATAAAAGATTCAGAAGGATTAACACATACGCAATGAATAAGGATCTTGGACACAGATCTATATAAAATCGTAGCACTGTAATATTCACATATTTTACCTATACCTTCACAACAATAATCACAACGTAAGATATTCAGAGACACTTAGGGTAACATAGGAGGGTAGAGAGCAAATCTGGCCGACGTAGATCGTAGGTCCGTGGAGCAGCACTTCAGGATGAACGGTGTCTCTCGATCAGGACTTCAGGGTCCAGACTTCAGCAGGTTCTGTAGCAGGTGTAGCACACTCTCCGGGCAGGGGAAAGGGCTATGCAGGTCTCTACTGCTGATTGATGTCCCGTTCCTTGCGGAGTTAGGGCCATTACCTCAGTGAAAGTTTGGATACATTCTCACTCTTTCTTTGAGGTTATGTTGGACTTAATTCTTGCCTCTCACTTACATGAGTTCAATGCAATTGGTATGTTGTGATCGAGTTGTGAGGTTTAATATTTATATTGGTACATGGATCATAGGTAGTTTATTTATGACTTAGATATAAGTTACTTAGCTTAATAATTAAGCAATCTTACTTATATGGATTATTCCATAATCCAAACTCCTAGACAAACTTTATTGTAGCTCGCCTATTAGTTGTTCTTCTGCGAGGGTTGTCATATCTCCAGGTTCGTCATAACTCGTACTCTTGCCTAGGTCCATTTATTCCTGTAGACTTCGGGCCGTTGATGTTCTACTTGCATAAACATGGTTTCATTATACTGTAGATCCGGGGACTGAGGAAATGCTGTCTGGTGATTGGCGGGCACGGTTTGAAACCAGGGCTGTGATTGG
The DNA here is from genome assembly GCA_032716605.1 of Paralithodes platypus. Taxonomy (NCBI): domain Eukaryota; kingdom Metazoa; phylum Arthropoda; class Malacostraca; order Decapoda; family Lithodidae; genus Paralithodes; species Paralithodes platypus. The sequence goes on from CM064554.1 coordinate 34,076,405, forward strand.
CTTCTCGAATTTCCCTTTTCTTGGGGTGACTGCTTTATACTCTTTGTTGGTGCCCTGTCCCATAGAGAATGAGAAACTCCTGAAGGAAGGGGTTGCTCAGGTATATTCGTTGTTCTTCGTCGTCCCTGCTTTCCTTGCTTCTTCTTGTTGCTCACATGCAGACTAGCAATTCTGCAACTGTCCTTGATACCCTTTTTCACCAACCCCGTCACTTTAGTTAGTAAGATATGAAAGAAGATCACCAGTAGAGCAACCCTTAACCCTCTCACGTATCTATGATGCAGAGGTTGCCAGATTAGCAATAATAAATAGAGTTCTCTCACTCTTATAATTACCTCTCCAAAATAAGTTTTCTACCACAGCTAACTCAAAGACAACTGCAGAGGTTGAAGTAACTAAACTAAAGGTTTCAAAATACCCCTGATGGTAACAAAGGCTTTAAAGTATCCCTAATAGGCTCAAAATCGCGTCAAGAACATGAGAGTGTTAAGGAAGCCATACTGGTGATCTTAGAGCAGATTATGAGAAGAGAAATCCTTAAGAAATTTATAATCAAGAATAGTTTCAAAACTTTAGAAAGACAAGAGATGAGAGCAATTGGACGATAGTTGGAGGGTTGAGAGCAGTCACCCTTCTTTGGGACAGGTTGAATGTGAGCAAATTTCCAGCAAGAAGGGAAGACGTTAGAGGATAGACAGAGACGAAAGAGTTTGCCTAGGCAGGGAGTCAGCACGGAAGCACAGTTTTTGAGAACAACAGGACGAACACCGTCCGGACCGAACGCCTTCTTAGTATTAAGCCCAGAGAGGGTAGAAAGTATATCTTTAGAAGAGATTAGGATATTAGGCATAAGTAAGAGAGAGGAGGGTTGGAGAGGGAGGAATAGCACCAGAATCATCCAAAGTGGAGTTTCTAGCAAAATTTTGAGCGAAGAGTTTAGCTTTGTCAGAGGAAGAAGTGATGGTTGTGCCATCATAGTGGGAAAGGGGAGGGAAAGACGAGGAAGAGAAATTGTTGGAGAGGTTTTTGGCTAGATGCCAGAAAGCTTGGAAAGAGCTAGAGTTGGATAGTTCAGTGCATTTATTATTGATGAAAGAGTGTTTGGCAAGTCGAAGAACAGATTTGGCTTGATTCCGGGCAGAAACATAGGAAGAATGAGAGTCTTGAGTTTTAAGGCGTCGGTACCGTTCGAATGCTTCCTCCTTATTGCGGACAGCAGTAGAACAGGCGTGAGTAAACCAAGATTTTTTTAGCATTAGTCTGAGAGAAAGAGAATGGAATGTATGTTTCCATGCCCGATAGGATTACTCGGTAATGCGTTCAGCACTCTCCGAGGGTCCCAGGCCACGGAAGGAGAAATCATTCCATGGGAAATCAAAGAAGTTTTGCCGGAGAGCCTCCCAGTCGGCAGCGCCAAGGTGCCACAAGCGCCGCCGGCTAGGAGGATCAGGTGGCCGTACTGGAGAGATAGAACAGGTGACAGAGATAAGCTTATGGTCGGAGGAGCCCAAAGGAGAGAAAAGATCGACAGTATAAGAAGAAGGGTTAGAAGTTAGAAACAAGTCAAGAATGTTGGGCCGATCTCCGAGGCGATCCGGGATACGGGTGGGTTGCTGAACTAACTGCTCTAGGTCATTTCGGATAGAAGAGGCATAGGCTTGTTCACCAGGTTGGTCAGTAGTATGAGAGGAGAGCCATTGGCGGTGGTGAACGTTGAAATCTCCTAAGATGGAGATTTCTGAGAAAGGAGAAATGGATAGAATGTGTTCCACTGTAGAGTTTAGATAGTCAAAGAATTTGGGAAAGTTGGTAGAGTTAGGGGAAAGATAGACAGCACAGAAATATTTAGTAAGAGAATGACAGGAAAGTTTGAGCCATAAAGTTGAGAATTCAGTGGAGTCGAAATCGGGAACACGAGAGCAAGTGAGAGCAAAAGTAAAAAATTAATACCAGCTGCTCCAATCTCCACCAAAGGCATTCTTCACAGGAATGCTCTAAGAAGCGGCCCAACTCTGAAGATAGCTCTTTGGTAGTTACAAGGGTTCCCACTCTCAAGGGTGGAACATCTCCAGCTCTGGTTAAGACTTACCCGAAGAGGCAGCGTGCCGACTCACTTGGCAGGCTTTCTCGAAGACATTTTGAAAGGAGTCTCTACTGCAAACCTCTGATGTTAATGCCCCCCCTCCTAAAGGGGATGATAAATTAGCCGACGACAATAAACCAAAAATTCTACAATGGAATTGTAGGGGTATCCGTGCAAATAGTGATGAAGTTTCGGTTTTAAAGGATCTTTATGACTGGGATGTCCTCTGTTTGCAGGAAACCAAATTGGGTTCTTCTCATTTCAACCCCGTTCAAAATGATGTATTTTACGGTTCTCCTCCCCCTCTGGGCCTTCGCCCCAAAGATGGGACTTCGATTATTGTGAAAAGGAGTGTTCATCATTTCCCAGTCCCCCTACAAACTGATTTGCAGGCATGTGCAATAAGTCTTATTCGACAAAATGTATACCATTTGTTCTCTCTACCTCCCTCCTGGGGAGGCCATTAACTTGCGAGCCCTACAGTCCCTTGTGGACCTGCTTGATCCCCCTATTTTGCTGTTGGGTGACTTTAACGCCCATAACCAATTATGGGGTTGTTCCATATGCAATGAGCGTGGGTCTCAAATTGAAGATGTACTTCTGCAAAATAACTTATCATTGCTTAATGATGAGTCTCCTACTCACCACACTTTACATCTTCACAGTTATTCTGCCATTAATCTTAGTATATGCACCTCTGATATGTTACTCTCCTTCCAGTGGTTGGTTTCTCAGTCATTGCATGGAAGTGACCACTTTCCTATCATCATAGACACTCTTAATGGTCTTCCTCCAACTGTTCCTCCTAGGTGGCGCGTTGAGTGTACAGACTGGAATGTATTCTCTGAATTATTCTCGGGGACTCCAGATCTTAGTTCATTTGACACACACATAGTAGCATACGAGTACCTTGTAGATTTAATTCAGAACAGTGCTCTGATTTCTATCCCGCGGTCGACTGGAACTCCTTCGAGGCCTGTGGTTCCGTGGTGGGATAATACATGCACTGCTTTGAGACGTGTCACACGCTCTTGCTACAGGAGATACAAGAACAATGCGACTCAGGTAAACTATGTTATATACCGGAGAGCTCAGGCTAAGAAACGAAGGTATTTTAGGAGAGCTAAACGGATTTCATGGCAGAAGTATACCGGATATGTGATATGTAAGACTCCTATCAATAAAGTATGGGCTAAGATCAGGAAGCTTTATGGGAAATTTGTTCCTAGTCCCCCTCCTTGCCTTCGAGTGGGTGATACTGTATCATCAGATCCTGTCATTGTCTCTAATATTCTTGATCGCCACTTTGCTGAAGTCTCAGGTTCTTTTGGGAGTGCTCAGGGCCCTCCCATCAGTGCGACTGACCAAGATTCGGAGGTTTATAATTCACCTTTCACCATGCAGGAGCTCATTCATGCTCTGAGTAATGCCGGCTCCTCTGCCACGGGAGAGGATGGAGTGCATTATGACATGATCAGACATCTCCCAGAAGCTTTTCTATTTTTATTGTTGTATATTTTCAATGAAATCTGGAGTACGTCACTATTGTCGGAGAGTTGGACAGTGTCTTTAATCCTTGTCATCCTAAAGCCTGGGAAAGATGCGAAATTGGCTTCCAGCTATAGACCCATAGCTCTAACCAGTTGTTTATGTAAATTGTTTGAGAAAATGCTAAACCACAGTTTGGTATGGTGGTTGGAGACTGGTAATCACATTTCCCCGGTTCAGTTCGGCTTCCGTAAAAACAGATCTACTCTTGATCCTCTTTTGCGTATCACAACCGATATCCAGAATGCATTTATTTCTAATAAACATACACTTGGTGTTTTCTCTGACTTGCAAAAGGCGTATGACACAACATGGATATTTGGTATAGTGCAAGAAATGCTTAAGCTAGGCCTGACCGGGAAAATGCTGTTGTTTATCCAGAGTTTCCTAGGCACTCGCTATATCAGTGTTAGAGTCGGGAATTGTCTTTCTGATAAACTTATGCAGCGTGAGGGGGTTCCTCAGGGGAGTGAGCTAAGTGTTTTTTGTTTCATAATGACTAAACAGTGTTGTGGCGAGGGTTTCTAGGGAACCATTGGTGCAAAGTTTGTTGTTTATAGATGACTGTGTGATACATTGTTCAGCGGCTGATCCCGGTATGCAGAAAGCCATCGATTTGGCAGTCCAGTGGGCGAATGAGTGGGGTTTCACTTTTTCCCCTCAGAAGACTGTGGCAATAAAGTTTTCTAGGAAAAAAACTTCAGTTGTAGTGTACCTTCTTCTTAATGGTAATATTTTACCTTATGAAAGTTCAGTAATATTCCTAGGGCTCACCTTGGATAGCGGTCTTACTTGGAAGGAACATATTCTTGATCTTAAGATGCGTGTTATGCGGTCGATGGTCATCCTGAAAGTTCTTAGTAATAAGTCCTGGGGTGCAGACTGTTCATCCCTCCTCAGGATTTATGATGCTGAGTGCCGATCTAAATTGGAATATGGCTGTCGGATATATTCTTCGGCAAGCAAGTCTATCTTAAAGTTGTTGGACCCGGTATACAATTCAGCTATGAGGATATGCACAGGTGCTTTCCGTACATCGCCTGCAGAAAGCATGTATGTGGTGGCAAGGGAATTGCCTCTGGATCTCCGTAGGGAAGAGCTTGGATTACGTTTAATGTTTAGAGTTTGCAGTTCCCCTGATAACTCTGCTTATCGCTCGGTCACCGCTAGCCGTTTCCTTTCACGGTATGAGGCACGTAAAAGCTTTCCCAAGCCTCTCCAGATACGCATGAGGGAAGTGTTGAACGACTCTCATTTGAACTCCGTTTAAATAAGAGAGGTAAAGTTCCCCTCGTTTGCCCCGTAGGTTCTCCCCTCTCCGTCAGTATGCATTCTTCCCATTTATAAGGCGAAATTATCTCCAGCTGCAGCAAAGGCCATGTTTCTGGATCACTCCCAAGTCCATAAATCTACTTCAGGATTGTACACTGATGGATCGAAAATGGCATCAGGTGTGGGTTGTGCGGTGGTTTTTAAGGACACCACTCGCCTTGCTCGATTGCCTGGGGTTGCCTCGGTCTTTACTGCGGAGGCGTATGCTATTATCCAAACTTTGAAAGTTGCACGCGACTCCACTGGAACGGATTTAACTATTTATACTGATTCTGCCATTCAAGTTTACTCTCCTGTTCACCCATTGGTTCAGGACCTCCAAGCATGGCTTTATCGCTTAGCATCTCGTCACAAAATGATTAATTTCTGTTGGGTCCCAGCTCATGTGGGGAACCAGGGCAATGAGGAGGCTGACACAGCAGCAAAAGAAGCTGTACTAGTGTGTGAGGGCCGGTTCTCAATCCCCTCTGAGGATTTGAAATGCAGTATCCGGTCGCTGATTCGGAAGAGGTGGCAGTTGAGGTGGTCTTCCCTGACTACCACTAACCAAAAACTTAAAGCCATTTATCCTTCTGTAAAGCTTTGGGACTTATCACCCGTTCACTTAGGTAGACTTACGGAAGTAGTGCTCACAAGGTTGCGTATTGGTCACACATATATGACGCACAAATACATATTACATAATGATCGCCCACCTCTGTGTGCTGTGTGTGACGATGTGCTGTCTGTAAACCACATTCTAACCTCTTGTTGTAATTACTCATTTCCCAGATGTTCTGTAGGTTTTACTTTCCTTTCCCTGTCTGACATTCTTGGCCAAGATGCAGATGATTTTAAGCTCCGATCGTATTTATTGGATTGCGGTATTTTTCATATTTAACTATCCAGTGGTTTTTACATTTGATATTCCTCTATTGATATTTTATCCGTTTAATGTACCGCTACTTGATATCTTAATGCGTTTTAAATTTTGAAGTTCCTGTGATAATCTTTTCATTTTTAGATGTAGCGCTGAATGATATCTACAGGTGCCCGTGCTTGGCCTTTGTGCCTAAATCATATCAATTCAATACAAGATCTTCATAGTGTGTGAGTATTCAAGATGGGGAGACGGCAATTCATCGTTGGCTGATAGCAAAAACAAACTACAGTATAGATATAACGATAGATATAATTGCTTCTTGACAAAATCAAATGAAGATCATTGTTCATATGTTTTTAGGATAATGTAGTTGTTCTAGAGATATAACAATCGAAGTTATGGGTTTAGGACACAGCCTATGGTCATGACTGTAGGCCTACAGGGTGTAAAGTCGTGCTGGGACTAATGATATTGGTTAGTGTGTGAGAGAGAGAGATAGTGAGTGTATTTGTGTTTATGTAGTTTATGTAACTATACCCCGTTTAAGCTAACCTGGCAAAAATCCTGACCCCTTAACATCTCATAGCTTAAAAATAATGAAGGCAATCGAACTGGTATTTATATTATTTTGTAAGGGTAGACCAGTAAATACATGTGTGAAATTTCAGCCTGTTTGCTATAGCAGTTTCTGAGATATAAAGAAGCTATGGATCAGAATGATTGCCAAGTTAGCTGACACCGGGTATAGTAAATTATTAACAACAATAAGGTTCATGTGCGGTGTGGTTATATACGGGTTTTTGTGTATGAATTTAATGTGCCTGTTGTAAATGTTCTTAATTCTATGTATTTTTCTGTATTTGTCTTTTACTATTCAGTACGTACAGTATATATTTGTGACCAATAAGAATATGTTTAGGGGAGGTGTGGTGGAGTGGTCATGCCACTGGATTGGTAATCCAATGGACCCGGGTTCAAATCCCGATATGTCAAAGGGAAGATATTATTGGGATTGAATTTGTGCTGTACCTAGTATCAGTGCATTACCACAAAGCCCACCGAAATGCCAAAAAAATACTCTCATTGTTCCCTGATTAAATAACACTGTATGAATATTCCCATATTCAAAATATGTTACAATATGTCAAAATATGCCTAGTGAATTCACTGCTCAATAGGTGGCGTTCTGAGAGTGAGGGTCTGAGTCTGGAGGGTGAGACGGTGAAGCACTTGAGCGAAGCAACCAGCCGCTTCAGAGATGGAGCTGCTTCGAGCCACGATGGATGCTTCACATGTCTCACTCCCCAGACTGAAACAAGACCTCACGGGCTTAACCGTGTTGAGCGGTGGAATGTACAGGCTCTGAGCCTATGCCCGAGAGGGAGTAGTTGGAATATAGATTTTTTTTTTTTTTTTTAATTACTTGCATTAGTATTCTGGGTGTCTTCTATACGGTGTGCTTGTACTTTACATACATATTTTTACTTTAATACATGGGAATCAATGTGTATATACATAGCCTACCAACTAAGAAATCATCTGAATATGGGGCTTAAGTGGTACGAGACAAAGTGCTATTCTGGCTGTGTAAATGCAGCAACAATTATGTTCAATATCAGCATCAGCATCTCACCTTCACCAGTTACCTCTCTCTCTTCCCCCCCCCCCCCCACCCAACACAACCTCCTCCCGCTTGCCAATTGGTGGTGATGGCAGCAAATGATCCTGTAATCAGGCAGTTGTATAATTACAGAAACCCTGGTTAATTAGTGATGTCGTCCCTCACATGTTCCTATTGGTTATAATGCTGAGGGTTGCCGATAGCCGATAAAGAATCGATATTGCTTCACTCCTCACTCTCCTTGCTGGGATAGCACACTGTGTTTTGATGTCTTAATTTGAAGTACGTCCGATATGCAACTTACTAATGAAGCATGTGGGAAATATAAGATGTTGATTTTTGAAAGAGACTTGCATATCACACACTTTCAGTCAAATATTCGCAATAATTATTAAATGATAACTCTGTAACTACTGTATTGCCCAAGCACAAATGTCGACCCAGGTGGCGGGGGGGTTGGAGGTGCTACCATGTTAATTGTGACTTTCCGCCACCCCCCAGGACCCCTAAATGACCTAGGTGAGCGTGTTTGTTTTGTTTTTCCTTCATTGCTAACCCATCCCATGTGTTTTCAGAAAACAAAAATGACAATTGGCTGGTCCTGGAATGTACACTTATATTAAATCGCTTGGGGTCCACAGGGTTAAAGGACCGGCAGGGACAGGAGCGAGGAAGGCAACGGATCTGATAGTAGCTTCATCAGGGCAGAGCACATTAAGTACCCTCACACCAGGGATGGTTACTTGTAGAGATGGAGATACATAGCCAAATTTATCCCCTTCAGCACCATGACGTAATTTTCCTCATATTCTGGTTACCATTAGACGATTATCGTTACCTTATAATCTACGTCTTATACTCAAAAGGATAAATACGATCTCATTAATCCCTCTGAATGACATAAGTTCTTCTTAAAGGTGGGGGCTAATGGGTTGAGATAAACATGGAATGATAATCGCCAAGCTGTACATAATTATCTTGCAAAATGCAATGGCACTGAAATAATTATTAACAATGGTATAAAAGATTTTGTGGATCGTTTATACCGGGCCTGTGACGTCACAAGAGTGTAAGTCCACCATCCAGTCTAGGATAAGGATATTGGTGTGACGTCACTCTGACGTCACAGGCCCGGTATAGACGATCCACAAAATCCTTTATACCATTGTTAATAATTATTTCAGTGCCATTGCATTTTGCAAGATAATTATGTACAGCTTGGCGATTATCATTCCATGTTTATCTCAACCCATGAGCCCCCACCTTTAAACTACGTACAATCGTCTATTGTTAGCCATAAAATCATTCTGGTATCAATTTGAGATTTCAGTCACCACAACAACGACTGTGCCATTTACATTGAGTCAGACAGTAAGTTAAAATGGAACAATAACTATGTTTGTTGATTAGGTAGGTGGAGTGCTTGTCTGTTCTATTTATAATAATCGTTGTACAATAGGATATGGCATTTAGTTTCTTGTCTCGATCTCTTATAAGCATTTTTGTCTAAATTCAAGAACATAGCATCCTTCGAAACGCTTATTTTAATGTATTTAAATATAGAAGAATGATCATATTCCTTCTAAAAAAAAATCACGTTTACATCCCTGTTATTTATCATCACATTGAGCTTCATATATATATATATATATATAGATATATACAGTATATATATATATATATATATATATATATATATATATATATATATATATATATATAGGTGAAATGACGGGTCTGGTGAGAACTACAGAAGGCAGTTGCAGAATAGCCAGTCTGCAACTGAAGGGCCCTAAGAGGATAAGGGAACACAAGGAAAGGAACCACAACAAAATGCAGGAGCCACCCCTGGTCCCCGTGCTCTATGAAACCAGCCAACTGCAACAAGCATGGGAAATCACCACAGCCAATCACCTCCCTGCTTCCAAACCGTACCAGCCAACCACAGGACAGCATTTCCTCTATGTCCAGACCTGCAGTATGATGATCATATGTTTATGCAAATTGCACACCAAAGCCCCGAAACCTACTTGCATAAATGGATGTGAGCAGGAACACCAAATAAAACAGCTCCAAAGATGCAAGAACCTCAAGACAACTATCAGTACTAAGCGAGCAATAAGCAAGTTCGCCTAAGAGCTTGAATAATGGTCTCCTCATTATAAGGGAGATTTCTCTATGACTAAGCTATATAATTACTATGTAAGTGTTAATTATAATGCATATGAGGTAAACAATCATGTAAGTATTACCTATCGATGCCTAGACTAAGTATTTAACCTCACACCTTCATCACAACAAATTCTCAATACCCCTATTACTTTGAGCCCCTGTAAACGAGTCAAGAAACAAGCCGCATATTACCTCAAAGAAATTGTAGAGAAGTATGCAAACCTCAACTGTGGTACTGTCCTAATCCTGAACAAGGAGCAGCACAGCTAATCACAGTGGTTGTTTTGTACCAACGTGCCCCAGCCTCTGCCCTGCCCGGAGAGTGTACTAGCCCTGAAGTACCCCCTGAAGTCTGGAACCTGAAGTCCTGCTCGAGTGACGCCCTACACCCCTGAAGTCCGGAACCTGAAGTCCTGCTCGATTGACACCCTACACCCCTGAAGTGCTGCTCCATGGACCTACGATCTACGCCGGCCAGACTCGTACTCTCTCTATCCTCCAACCTTACCCTAAGTGTCCCTGTGTATCTTATGTTGTGTTTATTGTTGTCGAGGTATAGGTAAAATATGTGAATCGTGTTGTGATAATTTAATCTGAGATTTGTGCCCAAGATCCTTAATTGCGTACTGTGTTAATCCTTCTGAATCTTATATTAATTCTTTGCTAGATCTGTGTCCAAGATCTAGCTCTTATATTAATTCATCTCCTCTAGAACGTCCTACGCATATGTTATATAATCGTGTTTATTAATTCACCTCACCACGCACACACAGATTTTCCTAATATATGTATTCTGTTATGTATGTTGTAACTTGAGGTCGAAGTGTATTTCGTGATTTAATTCCACTTCCTAATTCATAACTTATTACCTAGAACCTACGCTCATTTTCACAATTAATTTATCTCAGTCTACTCGTGGATAGGTATTATTAGATAAACATATTTCCTTCCCGAGCTCCCCCCATTTACGTTCGATTACTTAATCGCCATTGTAATAATTTTATGAATTAGTATTTACGTTCATTTGATTACTGATATAAGTAATTCTGATTCTTCATGTCTAGGAATTCTAGCATTGCATAGTTTATGTTACTTAATTATTCATCATATACCATACACCTCTTATTACGGTGTATATTACTTAAGACTGTTAACTCGTTCAGACATCTTGGTTATACTAGTCTGAATATTTCCTTAGCACAACTTCGTTGTGTGCGTTATTTTCTTTCATAATTAATATTGTGTTAATTATTACTTTACGCTATTAATTCATAAACGTTTCCAGAACATTCGTTGACTAAGTTCTTTTGGTAAATTATAATCTGTTCTTAAATACAATTAGTAGATATTATTCTATAGTTGATTCATAATTGTATACAAAATATTACATCTGAATTCCTCGACCCGTTTCGTTATTATTACATACGATCGTTTGAAGTGAATATAAGATTCCCATCATAATTTACATAAATTAAGTTACACCTATAAGAAATTGTGCAAATAATTAACTAATCTATTGCCACCAATTTCATTGTAATATCATTGAAAATAAATTCATAGTTACACAACTTTAAATCTTATTTTCCAATCCCGCAGTACAACTATATGTCCTGACCCCCTAGCTAATGAAAAGGTCGCACTAGTTAAACGCGTCTACCTGGATAGCGCGCGCACCACCTACCGTGTGACTCACCCACACTACCTGTGTACTTGTTTACCCTCTCAACTCACCCAGTATCTCTTGTATTGAGATTATAATCTAGTATCTTTGCTGACTGATTTATTCATGGAAGACACTCGACTCGCATCATTATTATTATTAAGGGTTGATACTATAAGTCATGTGTATTAATTTAATTGCATATTTATTACCTTGTTTATAACCACAGTTGATTAATTATTGAATCTCATTGATGATCTACGATTTATATGTATCCTATTCATTGCCTGATATTTCTAATAATTATCAAGGTAATGTTTCACCCTGAATTACAAATCTATATTAGGCCTAGTGAATTGGGAATAGAACTGATCATACTAAGAGCTTCTAAATCTCAAGCTAGAAGTTATCTTGAATAAACTAGTGTATAAATTACACGTTTGTTGTTACTGAGTTCTGTAGTACCTAGTTGAATACCTATTTGTGAGATTAAGAACGTGTTCGGTGTGACCCTGTTGGGCTTTATTTACGGTCTATAAGTCCAGATCTGGATTTTAGTAAAGACTATATCACGAGCTGTAATTATTATAGCCCGACATAACAATATATATATATATATATATATATATATATATATATATATATATATATGTGTATCTATATAAATTTATATATACAGTATATATATATATATATATATATATATATATATATTCTGCTTACAATGAATATATCTAAGGTACCATATATGTCACCATTTCACTAGCAAGTAAAGCATTATATATTTTACTACAACGTAGGTATTATATATTTATTATATATAGTGTTCAATTATTCATGGACAGAAACATGAATATATTATATTCAAATTAAGAACTATATTTGGTTAATTATTGCATTATCTTTCTACAAAATTATATGTGCTTTGTTTGTGTGTGCAACACTGGTAACAACACTATTTAATACTTAAGGGGAGTTTTTTTGTGTGTTCCCTAGACCTCCATCAAGCATAAAATTACAATCCCTAGACCCAATTTAAAGATAAATTTGTAATTTTTTCGGTAGCAAAATATCCTGGCCAAAGACCGGTTCCTCTTATTGCTCTGATTGCTCTTTCCATTCACATATGCATAGCCTACGTGAGTTGCAGTTGGGATGTGTGTACATGCTTAGATTGATATGCAGGATTCGAAGTTGCATAATAAATCGTAGGCAGTGTCCACCATCCTTTAACTGTCTTCGTGGTGCGATGCATAAGGTGTTGATTTTCGGTGTGAGCGTCCTGGGTTCGAATCCACGGACTGCCACATGTGTTTGTAAATTTCATTAATCGATTTTAGGAGTATAGTTGGTTGTTGGAAGGAACATAATAATTGATATTGGTTCAGGAGTGATTTATCGAAAGGACTTCCCTAGTGGTTAAGGCCCCATTGATTGCTCTTTCCATTCACATATGCATAGCCTACGTGAGTTGCAGTTGGGATGTGTGTACATGCTTAGATTGATATGCAGGATTCGAAGTTGCATAATAAATCATAGGCAGTGTCCACCATCCTTTAACTGTCTTCGTGGTGCGATGCATTAGGTGTTGATGTTCGGTGTGAGCGTCCTGGGTTCGAATCCACGGACTGCCACATGTGTTTGTAAATTTCATTAATCGATTTTAGGAGTATAGTTGGTTGTTGGAATCAACATAATAATTGATATTGGTTCAGGAGTGATTTATCGAGAGGACTTCCCTAGTGGTTAAGGCCCCATTGATTGCTCTTTCCATTCACATATGCATAGCCTACGTGAGTTGCAGTTGGGATGTGTGTACATGCTTAGATTGATATATATTGAGTATAGTTGGTTGTTGGAAGGAACATAATAATATTACATGCTCGCTATCGCTCGCCAGGAGAAAATTGACACCATGGGGCGAACGTCTTAAAATGTTAAAAGCAATGGGGCTAAACATGATAAAGGGGTCCCCAAAGAATCCCTCAAGTAGACATCTCCCATTAACAACACCAAACGTTTGTACTTTATGAAGCAGGGAAGATAAGTCAATAACACTGTTTTGAGCTATACCCTCATTATATTAGTATTATCAAATACTATAAATAATGGAGATTCTTACTCTCTTCTTTATTCTCTCTCCCCTTATCGTATCAAGGAACTGTAGTTCTCTAAATGGGCTCCAGTCCTGGCGCTATTCTTGACTTTGTGTGCTGGCTTGATAATCCAGAAGGGTTGATAGCCTCTGAAGCCCTATTTTAACTAACTAACTAACTTAGTGTCTCGCACAACACAAGCAGATAGTGGTTGTCTTATTTCCTACTGCGTTACAACAAAATTGTCGCTACTCTGTGCCTTCAAATTCTTCTTCTGGGAGAAGATTTAGGAAAGTGTTATGAAATGTTTTGCTTCCTCCTCCTCGCCGATACCCTTATTAACTAATTAGGGCAACATTTCTATCAACACGAGTATCACTTGATTAATATTTATTTTTCTCCCGAGTCAGTCTCGAGGATAAACTCCAAGACAAGTAAGTGAAGCCTGAGATCTGAGTTATGAAAGGAGCGTGAGGGTGGACGTGGTATAATTATAAGAGTCGAGCTGGGAGTGGAGAGCTGTCAATAGAGAGTTGAAAGTTGAGAAGCGGAGGAGTGACGTTCCCTCAGTGTTATGAAGTAGTTATTATTAAAGGGGGTTAGAGTATATGTTTTGGTAATTTTATGTATTTATTTGGTTTTTATTTTATTTTTAGTTTCCTCCCTAGACCTCCATCAAGCTTAAAGAACACCCCAAGACACCCTTTCAAGATAACTTTGTACATTTTTCGGTAGAAAAATATCCCGGCCGAAGGCCGATTTCTCATAATATTATAGGCTCACTATTGCTCACCAAGACAAAAAATGACATTTAAATGAAACCAACCGTCTTAATATTGACAACAAATGAAGCGAAAGGTCTTAAAATCGACAAATTAATAGGGCGAACGTCTTAAAATCTCAAAACTAATTGGGATAAACATGAGGGAGAAAGGAGGTCCAAAATATTCAACTACCCTTCCCCTGAATACGTGAGAGCAGACGAGGTTGTAACGAAGCAAAGCCTCATCAGTCATTAGTTGGTTTCTTCATCATGGACAAATTAATTACTATTATTAAATTTAATAGTTCGGGTTTAAGCAACATAGTAATAATGTAAATGGTATACTGTAAGAACATTAATCATCAATCATAATATACAGTATATATTACAGTAAGTTCTAATGACCTCTCCAGAATAATCTTCCATAATATGCAGTATAAAACACCACATATGTACGGTTACCAGTATAATGTACACACGATCAAGCACATGTAGCTATTGTACTGTACTGTACATACATACATACATACTTATTTTAGTTTGTCAAATCATATTAAGATTGACAAAATTATGCAATATTTAGAACGCATTAAGCAAGATACGTTTTGCATTGGCGGAATATATATATATATATTACATCTCACGAATGTATTTTTCTTTTGCAATTTTTTTTTTGTTCATTGTCTTAGCAATTATGTTTGCTTTGTTAAATTTGTAATCCGTTCTTTATAATTTTACTATACCTTTATATTTTATTAACAAAATACTCAGAACATTTCCATTCCACTTTCGATTTTTTTTCTTCAACTGAAATTTGTTTTATTCTTTAACTTAATTCTTTTACTCTCACATAATCTTAAGTATCTGCCTTGCGGTGGATATACGCGAGCATTTTAGTGAGGGCGTATTACATCTCACGATTGTATTATTCTACTATGCAATCATTTATTATATCTCTCATATAATTTTAAGGTGTTTTAGTTACAGTGTCCATATATTTATGTGGTGGACTGTACATGGTGATCTTTCACCCATTCAAATTCATTGACTCGGGTTCCTTTCCCACACAAATCTAGCTTACTCTGGCACCTTCTTGTCGCCTAGGCACTGATCGTATGACCAATGACGACCACGTGTTGTAGAGGTGTTTCGAGGTGACCAGGGGATGTGTGAGGTGGAGAGAGAGTTTGAGAAGTTAGATAGATACAGGCCTCAGTCATACCAAGAGGTCTGGGAGATATTCTCTCTTGACAGAATACATTCTCCCTTATATGTGTTGATTTTCGGTGTGAGCATCCTAGGTTAAAATCCCCGGACTGCCACATGTGTTTGTTATTTTCATTAATCGAGTTTAGGAGTAAAGTTGGTTAGTGGAGAGAACATAATAATTATTAGTATATCTGAATAACATTCAGTTGTTACTTGAATAAATTTCAAAGTTGGTTGGATACCACATTCTTTCCTTTTCCCCTTTACCTATATATAATATGTATAAGGTATAAGTGGGATGGTGGCAGCTTTACTTTAACTAAAATAAAGATAGTATAATACATATCTATCATATCTATCATCAGAGCAGAGGAACGAGAGCTGAAATCAACCTACACTTCAATCTATAATCAACCGATAACTAAAATATACTATCTAACTCCTAAGGACATCGACACCTTAAGTCATCCTTATTAAGAGTCAAAGTTAACCCTTATAAGATAACATAGGAGCGTATCTCAAAACGTCCTAATATTTACCCATACCTACAGTGACTGTCAAAAGTAATTTGTAATATATATACATAGCATTTTAAGACCAAGTGCTCCAAACATACGTGCAGTTTCAGTCTCTTTTTATAATGGCAGCGTTCCAGGCAACACTGTTAAGGGCTGCTTCACTTGGATTTGAGATCGGCAAGTATAGTCCAATCCCAGGTCTTCCTCGGTCCACCCCTTTGGTGCAGCTCCCTCTACAATCACAGACCTGCATCTTTTCACCCAATTTTGTTCATCCATTCTCTCCACATGTCCATACAATCCCAGTCTACATGTACGCATATCCTTGCTAACTCTTTATACCTAAACGTCTCCCTAGCTCATCATTTGTTATTCTATCCTGCAGCGTGGCCCCACATATCCATCTCACCATTCTCATCGCATTATGATCCATTTTGTTGACATCCTCTACTTTAACTGCCCATGTTTCTGAGGCATAAGTCATTGAACTTCTAACACATGAGGCATATTCCTTTCCCTTCAGGGGGAGAGGCATTCTGATCATGTTCAGAATTGGTAGAAGTTCTCTGAATTTCCCCCAGCCACATCTAATTCTAGCTACAGTGGCAGCCTTGGACCCACCACCGGCAGATATGATATCTCTAGGTAACAAAACTTGTCC
This sequence comes from Paralithodes platypus, assembly GCA_032716605.1. NCBI lineage: Eukaryota > Metazoa > Arthropoda > Malacostraca > Decapoda > Lithodidae > Paralithodes > Paralithodes platypus. The sequence goes on from CM064554.1 coordinate 34,092,930, forward strand.
ACCAGCTCCAAAGACTCATTTCCAAAATTCACAGCCACAGGATCATCATTTTAACACAAGCTCGCCTTTGCACACTACGCACTAAAATGTCTCGATTTCTGACTTATCCTTCGGCAGAGGTCCTTTTATTCCACTACAGCGCTTACTCCCATGGTGCACCCAACATTAAACAGATGCTACACTGAATCGAGTTAGTGCCCACATCCTTTCCACACACTGCACATGGGTATGCACCGCTCTTTTCCACATTGCCTTGTCTTGATCTACAATGTCTAACCTTGGCTTTGTTAATATTGACTCTTAAACCCTTGCTCGCCATGCCCTTTCTCCATCTGCTGAATTTGGCCTAAGCATCTTGCACATTGTAAGCTATTAGGACTAAATCGTCTGCATAAAACAGCTCCCTCGGGAGTCCGGATATACAGTATATAAAAATGATATATATATATATATATATATATATATATATATATATATATATATATATATATATATTATATATATATATTTCAGCTATACTCTTGTCCTTAAGGAAGCGGAGTCGTATAAGGAATAGTAAGTCCAACGTAAGGAACAACATCTTTATTTGATAACGTTTTGGCTTCTCTTCATGAGCCATCATCCCTTCTAAAAGTAAATGAGCATACATGTAGCTAATATGTTGTGTAAAATTGTATTATCAATAAATGATGTACATATAAATTTACCATAGAATGGGAAACTAAAACAAAAGGAGTGAAACGTTTGACTATCGTTGTGTTAGTGTAAAGTGAAGTAACTAAGTTTATAGTGTATAAACAAGGTTAAACATGGGGATATTTGAGATTCTGATATAATTTGTATTAAGTAAAATTAAATAAGTATGGAAAATAATTGAATTTGTAAAATTTTCTTCCACACACGTTGGCAAATTCAACTGAAATTTACCGCGAATTATTTTCTATACTTATTTATTTTTATTTAATACAAATTACATCAAAATGTCAAATATCCCCATGTTTAACCTTGCTTATGCACTATACACTTAGTTACTTCACTTAACACAAACACAACGATAGTCAAACGTTTCACTCCTTCCGTTTTAGTGTCCCATTCTATGGTAAATTATATGCACATAATTTATTGATAATACAATTTTACACAACAAACTAGCTACATGTATGCTCATTTAATTTTTAGATCTGATGATGGCTCATGAAGAGAAGCCGAACCGTTATCAAATAAAGATGTTGTTCCTGACGTTGGCCTTACTATTCCTTATATATATATATATATATGTATATATATATAATGTATATACTGTATATATATATATATATTGTATACATATCTTTGAGAACAAATATAATAAAGCTCTTATACCCGATTTCCCCGACCTCTCTTTTATATTTTGTTCTTCTTAATCTTGTTAATTATTAGTAGAGGCATACATAATGATATCGTGGCTAGTACATGTTATTGCCTATATAGTGAAGAAAATAGCTCTTTGATATAACCACGTTTTATAATAAGTCTTATTCATATTCTCAATAGTACAGATATTAGTTAAGATATCATGTTTTTTGTGATGTAAAATGTTGTGGCCATGGTTATCAGCGTATCATTAACAGTTTAACCAGTATTTTAGATTTATCCAGGTAATTTTGCAAAATTGTGTGACATTCTTTTGTGCTTTTGTTTAATCGAAGAGTTAAAAATTGCATTGAACATGGTATTACTGTATTTCACAATATCTTAACTAATCCAGTCAATTTTGTTCAGGCTGTAAGGGATCTATGACATTGAAGCGATGAACAGGACTGGTGAATATCCAAACAAGTCTGCTAGCATCTTCACGGAGCAAGTCCTTTCTGTCATTATTTTACCAATACAGTACCAGTTCCTTCCTTTTAAGTTTATGCTAGCTACTATTTGACGATTTTAATCAGTTTATGAAGGGCCTTCAGCAATTAACAGGCTTCAAGCTATCTTATTTAATTATGTTTACTACCGTAGATCCTTCTTAAGCTAGGCAACATCTTCTAATTATAGCTAGAATAAAATATAAATTACGTCGTCAGTACAGAAAGGGTTCTAGGATATTATATTTGTCGATTCGTTACGGGTAATCATCGCCAGCAAAATTTCAGAAGACAATTAACATAACCCTAATGAGTAGCTCTTTGGCAGAGTGCAAAATTGGCATTTTCCGCACTGTCGAATGTCAGGTCCAGAAATATGTCAATAACAAGGTCTTGTTTTTTGAGTTGCCAGATGTCAGGGATCAGATGGTGCCTACTGACTAATTTGGGACAATTTATATCAATTTCAAACTAGGTAGCGTTATTTTTTTGAGCTGATACATTTGAGAATTGTCAGTGCAGTATGTATTTCTGACAACTTATCACTGTATTTTCTTATTATGAAGACCTATATTGATTAAGTTAAAGATAGTATTTGGCTAATATATCCACCTTAGATATTTGCTCTGGTAACCAAGGCAGTTAAAATGATCTTATAATTTGTTATACAATTAATTTGTTAAATACGTATTCACAGGAAATCAACATCAATTATTGGTTTTCTTCTGCTCAGTAAATGCCTCTTGAATAAAGTGGATAACAATCAAAACTAACATGGTGTTTTCAAGTTTTTTCAAATAATTACAATATAGTACGACGGTGATAATCTTTGGCTATGGCCACTTCAATACTAAGACGTTATATTATGTTTTCACTAGTCCTTGTTAGAAAATTCTATTTAGCTTAAGAAGGACCTCTAGGAAATTAATTTACCTTGGATTCACAAAGATCCTTCCTAAATAACTATACCTCTCATATAAGAACCAGCATAAAGTTATTATATGCTTCATGATACTAAAGGTATTTAATTATTTTATTGAGATTACATAAAATACTGATAGTTGGTCTATAAATATTTTAGTTTCCTCTTTATTTGTATGCATACAAACGATAATCGATATTATTTTGCTTGGAGGTAGTTGATTCTAAATAGAAGTATTTAATTAAGGAACACCTCGTTCTTAACACTAATCCTCCATTTCAAACCCCAATATACTTGAATAAATGAATGAAAGCACATGATCCTCCCGGGATTCGAACTCGGGACACCACACCCAGAACATAAACACCTAAACCATTACGTACACCACCAACACAAGGCAGACAAATCATGATTACCCCTAAAACATAATTTTGTTGTTGCTAAGCGACTGTTATCAACTTTAACCCTTAATTAGCGGCGAGCAACATAAGTCGAGTTAAAAAAAGCTGGACTATGTGGCGGCGCTCGACATAGGTCGAGTGGCAATTTCAGCACGTAATGTGGCTGAGAGAGAGAGACAAGTGGTGGCAGGAGACTAGCGAGCGTATGACTGCTCCAGACCACCGCGGCGAACCTACTGACACAAATCTCAGCTCCCTCCTCCCTCTCTCACTCGCTACATACTCAATTATGTACCGAAACTACCGAATTACCTGCTTTTTGCACTCGCGTTGCACGGTTATTGCAAGAAAACTATCCATCATACAAGGATCGTTATGGTGTCATTCGAAAGCTCTGTTTATGCCCTTTCAGGGATAGGTACTTGTTTTACGTTCTGGGTCTTATTTAGGCATGAAAATGATCACGTAAACAGCCCTATTTTGGCTAAAAACACCCCGCTGTGCGGTACATATAATAAACCGCATAGGCCGCTCGTAAGGTGTTAAAAAAAATATATTATTATTTCTGTAAAACATTTTCTAATTAAACATCTTGTTTTGTTGAAAATTATTGCATCAAACACATACAGGTGATGAACATTTCAAATAAACGGTCTTATTATATAAAGTTTCAATGATCGCTTTCTTTAAGCCAATAGTTATGTTTGTTTTTTCTTGTTATAATGTTGTTCTGCTTTGAAGTGATCAATAATTTTCTAAAGGTTTAAGATTTATTTTACCTTTTTTACAGAGACAAGGAATAGAAGAAGGGAAACCAAAGACAAAACAAAAAAGGTCAATGAATAATTATTTGTATATGAATAACATAAAGATCCTGAGAAAGAAAAAGAACCAGCAATTAACTTACATAAATATGGCACGAATACTGAGAGGGTTAAGCGTCATCTTCTGGAAGGAACGTCTCATTCGCCCAGTAGAACACTTCGAGAGTAATGTCACAGTCCTTGGGTTAATCTCTAACCTAAGAGTGAACCAGTTTTCCCGGTATTCTACTCAATAACTTTACTTTGCAACTCCCTCCATCCATCTCTCTCTCTCTCTCTCGCTCAGTGCAAACTGACCGAGAAATTTATGAACAAATTGCAGATGTAAGTAACTCACAAGATACCGTATTTATTGGCGACTTTAATTTACCTGTGACCAAGTGGGGGCGATACTCCTACTTCACTCTCCGGACATGACTTGTATACGAACTTGCAAGAGAGTTCGCTTTATCAATTTGTTCGAACACCGACCCGTGGTAATAACGTTCTTGACATTGTACTTTTTTTTTTTTTTTTTTTAAGAGACAATGAACGGAGGAAGGAAAAACACAGATAAAACAAAAAGGTCCATGTGCCTAAAGGCATCCTCCATTCATAAAATGTTTGTAACAACTGGATTTAAACATTTGTTGATTGTAAGTTTGTGGAAAGCAATTCGAGGGAAGTGAACTCCAAAGAGTAGTAGCTCTGGGGATAAATGAATTCTGATAAGCAGAAGTTCTGCATTGTGGAGGAGAAAGTGTAAATTCATGGGCGCTCTCAGCTGCCCTAGTTCTACGGGGAAAGATGTGGAGAGGCGGCACAATTGAAGCAAGTTCCTCGGAACAATTGCTGTGAAAATATCTGTAGAATAATGCAAGGGATGCAACGTTTCTTCGTATGGCTAATGTAGGAAGGTCCTGTGTGATTGCAGGGTTATTGATTAATCTAATAGCTTTATTTTGAATTTTGCAACAAAAGAAGAATTAATAGAGAATTTGAATGTTGGTGATGAATTCAGTAACAGCGACCATCGTACGATAACTTTCACTTTAAACTTTACTAGTAACGAACCAAATAGTAGCATCGAAAAAGTCCCTAATTTCAAGAAAGCAAACTTTCATACACTTAGAGCTATGCTTAAAGAAACTGACTGGAGCTTTTTAATTAACAATAACGACATAAATACATCTTGGAAGTTATTCGAAACCACTTACCTAAAAGCAGTGCAAGACTGCATACCATCGAAAATACGGCGTCCAGGCCATAATAATAAGTCCAAATGGTGGAATAAAGATATTTCAAACTGCCTGCTTGCTAAACAATTTGCTAATGATAGATTAAAATCCTCACAAAATGACGAAGAACGGGTGAAATTTGTAGAGCTACGACGCAAAGCCAAAAAGTTAATTCAGCAAAGTAAAAAGACCCTAGAGTTACATATTGCGAATCAAAGGAAAACAAACCCGAAAGAATTCTATAGTTATATCAGAAAGAAAAAAGTAGTTACTTCAACTGTTGGACCGTTAGTCGATGAAAATGTAGAATACACCAAATACGAAGTACAAATGCACGGCTTTCGTAAAAAACGTTCCTGTTTAACAAACCTCTTAGACTTCTTCCACGATATCCTCAACCTCTACGATGAGAGTAAAGCTGTAGATATTATATACCTTGATTTTCAAAAGGCCTTTGACAAAGTTCCCCACAAACGTTTACTGCTAAAACTAAAAGCGCATGGAATACAAGACGGTGTGTTGAAATGGATAGAAAATTGGCTCGGCGACAGAAAGCAAAGAGTAGTCATAAACGGTAAGGCATCTAAATGGACCAATGTAAGTAGCGGGGTACCCCAGGGATCGGTACTAGGACCAATTCTCTTTCTAATTTACATCAACGACATAGATGAGGGTCTCACCTGTACAATCTCAAAATTTGCTGACGATACAAAAATTGCAAATAGCGTACTCTCGAAAGATCAAGTTGACGATCTGCAACACAATCTAGATAAATTGTCACATTGGGCTCAAATTTGGCAAATGAGTTTCAATGCGGATAAATGTAAAGTACTACATATCGGATACCTAAATGAGAAAGCAAACTATTCGATGAATGGCACTCAGCTTAAGAATGTAAACAGAGAAACCGATCTGGGAGTAACAATATCGAGTAACCTAAAACCGACTCAACAATGTTCAGAAGTTGTTAAGGTGTTACGACTGGGGTTCAAATATATCAGGGCTCTTATTCATTGGACTAGTAATGGCATAAATGTTACAACGGAAAGCGCTAGCTCCAACCTCTGATGTATATTCCCAGTGAACAAAGAACACAAATACTCTACAGAGTTCTATATGCAATAATAGGCTATCAAACTCTCAATAAATGTGCGTCTACTCTAGGCTTAATGTTATGTGAAAACAGCCTATTACTACCTATAACCGAAGGTGCTTGGTTATGGTATGCAAAGTAAGGTGGTAAGAGAAGTTACAGCTTACGTTACTTTAATTAATAAATGTCAGGCACTCCTGCATGAAAGAAAGTGCACTAAAGTCCTTCAACAAGGAATCTTCTTTAAATGTTAGATGCTATAAAGATGCTCGTATCGGAAATGGAACCCAAAAAGGCAGGCAGCGGAACAATGCTCGTGCAGGCTATGCACACAAAAAGGCAGAATATATATATAATGCCGTCGGAGCCAAGAATATCCTAAACACAACAACAATAATCGCCACGACAATGCAGTATGCCTATCAACAAAAAGAGCCTAAGTCGCTTGTGTCTCAATACATCAAACTAGGCTGCGAAATGCTTGTGTAATCATAAACGGGTATGCATAAAAAGAGTAATTAGGTTAATATACTTAATGTCTACTATGATTGATAATGTCTAGCTAGAGTCAATGATACGAGATCATCATCATCATCATCATCTCCGACGCCTTGCTTCCCCCTGGGAAACCCCCACTAGAGGATGGCCATGACAGAAACGTCTCCAAGCTACTTTGTCAAGACATGCCTCCCTTGCCCGTGCCACAATGCCCCTGTGGAAGTTTTTCTTCAATATATTTTTCCACTTTCTTTTCCCATACCATAGGTGGTCTTCCACTACTAGCGGTTCCACTCACCTGACTCCCATATATCTTTCTTGGCATTCTGTCTTCATCCATTCTCTGAACATGACCATACCACCTCAAAGTACTTCTCTTTATCCACTCAACCACACCACAATCAATGCCCAAAGCCTGCTCTTCCATTCCAAAGGACTCGTACACTTCCCTATTACTTGGCCCATCTAGCCTATTCATGCCAGCTGCCATTCTGAAAAAGCTCATCTCCACAGCTCTTAGTTTGAAGAGGTCCTCGTCACTTGCTGTCCATGTCTCGCTTCCATACGAGTGTGTTGGGAGCAGCACACTGTTTCTCAGTGACTTTTTGACTTCCTGGCTAACCATTCTTCCTTTGAGAATACTATCAAGTTCTCCAATCACTTTTCGCCCTTGCATTTTTCTCTCTTTTATCTCACTCTCCATTTTACCATATTTGCATAGTACAGCTCCCAAATACTTGAAACTTTCAACCTCTTCTAGTACTTCATTTTTCAATTTTATTTTACAACTTTTCTTGTGTTCTTTCTTGATTCTATATTTTTCCTTAAAATCTAGTTTCATGCATTCTTCTCTCAAACACCATTACCTTACATTTCCCTACATTGACCTTTAACTTTCTCTTTTCACATACCCTGTCAAAGTCAGTGACCACTCTCTGAAGTTCTTCAGCATTTTCTGCCAACAGGACTGCATCGTCCGCATATAGGCATGTTAAAATCTTCCATGTTCTTCCCTCTGATTCCAGTCTAGCTCCCACACCCATTGATACAGGCCCTACATTCCCTAATCACTCCATCCATGTATATATTGAACAACCAAGCTGACATGACACATCCCTGTCTTACACCTACATTGACCTCAAAACTTTCACTTAACTTATCCCCTACCTTCACATTTGCCATTGCATTCCTATAAAAAGATTTTACTGCCATTAGCAACTTTCCTCCCACACCATATACTGTTAACACATCCCACAGGCCCTCCCAGTCTACTTTGTCGTAGGCTTTTTCCAAATCCATGAATGCTGCATAGAGTTTTCTGTTTTTGGCCAGATACTTCTCTACCAACAATCGCATTGAGGCTATCTGGTCAACGCAGCCCCTGCCCTTTCTGAAACCTCCCTGTTCCTCGCCTATTTTGTCATCCGTTATCTTCTGTAGCCTCTGTGTTACTACTCTTGCGTGTACCTTTCCAGGTATGCTAAGCAAGCTAATTCCCCTATAATTCTTACACTCTTCTTTACTACCCTTCCCTTTGTACAAGGGTACTATCACTGCTTTCCTCCAGTCCTCTGGTACACTTTCCTTTTCCCATGCTAATTTACATAACCTATGCATTATGTCAACAGCTTCTTCTCCTCCATATCTCAGCATTTCACCTGGGATGTTATCTACTCCAGCAGCTTTGCCCATTTTAAGTCTATTGATTGCTTCTTTTACTTCTTCTCTGCTTATCTGGCTTTCAACTACCCTGTTTATTCTACCTCTCTCCATTCCTATGGATGAGATCTTTGCCTTCCCCCTACTCTTTACAGCTAAGCTACTAAAATGATCTTTCCATACTTTCACCACACCATCACCCTCTACCACTTCCCCATTCATGTCCCTCATCCTACCACCTGAGACACTCAGTCTTCTTCCCTCTGGCTTCTTTCACAGCTCTGTAGTATGCTTTCCTGTCATTCAGAAACTGTTCACTAATCTTTCTCCCATATGCCTCATCTGTCTTCCTTTTAGCGTCTTGTATCGCCCTCTTCACTCTTTGTTTCAAATTTTTATATTCTTCTTTCCTCGCATCTCTAGTTTCTCTAGGTATATTCTTTTGCAGCATACTCTTTCTGAACTCTTTCTTCTTTTTCACTATTTCTTCTATCTCTTTACTAAACCATGCGTTACCTTTCTTCTTCCACATTTTAAAGGTTTTCTTCCCACATACTTTCTCAGCTGCTCTAATCATGGAGTCTCTTGTACCTTTCCATACTTCGTCTACAGTATTTCCCAGATCTATCATAACATCCATGTCCTTTATAGTCTCTTTCAGGATGTCCTTGTATTTTGTTGCATTACATTCTTCATTTAATTTTCTCACATTTATTCTCTCTACCGTCAGTTTTCTCTCTTTCCTCTCATATTTCCACTCTTTCCTTATCCTAACTTTTGTCAGCACTGTATAGTGGTCTGATCCCGTCAGCATACCTCTTACAGCTTTTGAATCTAAAATTCTTCCTTTTAGTCCGGAGTCCATCATGGCGTAGTCAATTAGAGATTTCTGTTCCTGCTCACCTTCACCTCTGTGCCATGTATATCTATGAATGTGACGATGTTCAAAAAATGTGTTAGCCAGAAACATCTCTCTCTCCGCACACACTTCTAAAAGGAAGTCACCATTCATATTCCTACCCTCCACACCCATTTACCCACTATACCTTCTATCTCCTCGTTTCCAACTCTACCATTCATGTCGCCTACTAATATTACTTGTGTACACTCTTGCCTTTCTCTTATACATTTATTGACTTTATTCCAAAATTTTCTATTTTCTTCCGCACCTTTCCCAGTTTCTTGGTTGACTGGTGCATAGACACACATAAAAGTATACCTATCTATCCCAATCTTGCACTCACACCATACAATTCTTGAGTCCACGCATCCATAGTTTTTCACACACTTCCTCAACCTTTCTGACAAAATTACTGCTACCCCTTCCTTTTTCTTACGTTTATATCCTGCATCCAATCCAGACCAGACAACCCATCCTTCCCCACCCCACAAATCATGCTCACTCTCACCATCCCACACTCCAGAACCCAACAGGTGCGTCTCACCTACCCCACACACATCCACACATCCATCTTTAAGCTCTCGCATCAGACACTCTCTCTTGCTAAAAATCATTTATGCCATTGGCATTGAAGGCACAGACACGGAGCACGCTTTCCTTCACCCGAACGACGTTTCCACCACTTTTCTGCTTTGTTCCTCCACCCCGAGGGGGTCCTGGCCGGCAGCATACCGAGCACAGTTGTTTCCCAGGAGGACTTGGGGCCTGGACATAATGCCTCCAAACAGGGCGCCGGATTGTCAAAAGTATACTAAAAGAAAAACTAAAAAACTGATACCAACATCAGTAAAAAAACATACAATACAGTAAAAATGAAAATATTAAGAAGATAGGGAGAACAAAAATATACAGGGGACAACAGAAATATAGTTACAAGGGGGATAATTTTTATAGTGGAAATTAAGAGAAGATTTAAAATTAAAAACAAAGTGTGCTGCTGAAGAAAATAGCACACCCGCCCTCCCCTTTAGTTCCACCGTCAAGCAAAAATAAAAATGTTAGAAATTTAAAAGGGAGGATTAAAATAAGGACGGTGTAATAACGAGGCTACCTCGAGAAGGCGGGGTAGGACTTACTTACCGTAACTAGTCACGGTAAGCTACAGAGGTGCGTTTTAGCAAGACTTTAACCAATACCGTACTTATACGCAGATGACAGGACCTCTAAACCTCATTGGTTACGATACTGCCACTGCGCAAAGATACGAGATACTGGTGCGCATGGCATGCCGCATAGCCTAGTGCAAATCTCAAGTCTGTGCGTCAAATATTACGTTATAATGAAGGGTAGCTCTCTTGAGAAACCTTAATACCGAAGTATTAAGCGTTCTCCTGGCGTACCTCAAGACAAACAATCGAGACTAGAACAGTGCAGAATGGTATAGGCAAAAAGCCCTCATTCGTGCATGCTCTACTCTCAATGGCACACAGACTAGAATTTACTCAATCAACTCCAGTGCTCAGGTATGTCGTGCAGCTTTTAACTAAAGCCAGCACTCGTAGGAAACAATACCTTATAATATCAGACTCCTAGTCTAGCATTATCTAATCCAGCAGAACACTAATAATTAAAGGAAGCGGTACTATGAAATATGGATGCTAACCAATGCTTCGTGATCAACTTATCTTAACAACTAACATACATAGGTTATATCAGACCTTGACGCACAATACAACTGGCCAGCATGAAGCTGATTTTGCAGAGTTAACCAGAGGGGATATAATGTTAATAAAAGGTGGTGAAAGATAAGGAAAATGAGAGATAGGCAGAGGAAAAGATTCTTAGGTACAGAGCAGGTGACAGGTAGCAAGGGATAAAGATGGGTGCGTTCTAGAAACCAGATCTGAGGGAGAGAGTGGCGAGGAACTGTATATATACTCGCACCAGCTCGAGCCGCGTGGGAAAAAAGCGGTTACAAGTCCTCTAGCCACTACTAAAGAAGCCAGCCAAGCATGACGTCACAAAGCATTCCCTCAACGAATCCCCACGAGGCCAGCCAGCTATGACGTCATCAAGTATAGCAAAACACTACGCGCCTCCTCTCACTCTGTTCTACTCACTCTCTCTCTCTCAATTCCTATCATTACTAGTTAATGATAAAACATATACTTTGCAATTAAATATATAAAGCCTTGACATGGGCGAAAACAAAAAGCCTTTCTGGACTGCCCATGACACAAGCTTTCATATGAAATAAAGCACACAACAATACATCAACTGTAGCCACATCCACTGCCCCGGCGATCTTAGCGAGTCACTGTAGGACAAGCCATGCGGTTCTAACAGAGTGGTTAACGTCACACCCCCCCCAAGATTTTTCTCAGAGGCCCCAAGGCTCACAAAAATCTGATGGTTAGAACCCATGCTATATCTCCACTTCCCATCACCCAGCGGCAGTAAAATATCTGGCACAGTTCTTCAACAAAACATTTTTCAAAATTATAACCCTCCCCAACACCATAGGTTAAATTATATGTAGTTATGCTCCTCAAGAGCGAGCTTCTCTAGCCCAGCATTCTTAGTGGAGTGCAACTCAGAATTACTGCTATAACATACTAAAAAAATTCAACTATCAAAGAAAGAGTTTTCATTTGATTTTTATGTTTATAATTTGTTTATTTCGGCTGCACTATAGGGGCAAGCCTAGTTTTTTCTTCTATACCAAACGCTCAACTCCTGCTTTACGACCCAATACGCTGGGCTACATCCGCGAGCCAACAAGCACCAAGCGCAAAATACTATTCAAACTAAAGCAGGAGGCTACCCGTGTGTCAATCTACCCAGGATCATATACCCTTGAACGACCATCTGCAACCACGTTGTCACAACCGGCAATATGGCGTATGTCCAGGTTATATACCAATAACCTTAGTGACCACCTGGTCAGCCTCATATTCCGATTGTGAAACTGGTCCAAGAACTTGAGAGGGTAATGATCTGGGTAAACTACAACGACCGGACCATAGGCTGGAACACAGACCTCGAAATGCCTCAGAGCAAGTACAACCGCCAGCAGCTCCTCCTTGACAACAGAGCAGCTCCCCTGGGCCGAATTGTACTTCTCCGAGCAGAAACTAACAGGATGCTCCAGCCCATCATCGTCCTTTTCCACAAGGACGGCACCAGCCCCCACACCACTAGCCTCCGTTGCTAGTTGGAAAGGTAGGCTAAAGTCAGGGGCCCTGAGGATCGGGTGAGTGCACAACAGGTGTTTTACTTCTCTAAACACCTTCTCACACTCAGGCGCCCATTTGAACTTCTTATCCTTCCAGTTATCCTCCAGCTGAGCTTGACTGTCCCGTTCTCCTTCTCCACCTTGACTGCTAAACGTCATCACAGGCACAGTGAGAGGCTCAGGGGGGTGCCTCCCATACTCCTTCATGGGATTAACATGACATAACTGATTGTGCTTCCGCCTGTCTGGAGTGGCTACCAAGTAAACCAGGTCCGATAGCTCCTCCACCACCCTATAAGGACCAGCGTACTTCGCGGATAAGGGGTGACCTACAAGGGGCAGTAGAATCAACACCTCCTGACCCACGTGAAACTCCCTGAGTTCAACCTTGAGGTCGTACCTGTCCTTCCTGAGGGCCTGAGAGCTAGTCAAATTACGGCCAGCCAACTCCAGACTGCGCAACATCCGTTCTCGACTGTTGAGGACACACTTGAGCATAGAACAAGGTTTTTCTGTGCCCTCCCATACTTCTTCAACCATATGGAGAGGCCCTCTGACACGGTGTCCAAAGACAAGCTCATTAGGGCTGAATCCCAAACTCTCCCCAGGTACCTCCCACACAGCAAACAAAACACATGGCAGGCCAAGATCCCAATCCCTCCCACTCTCAAAGCAACAACAACGAAGCACAAATTTCAAGGCTGAGTGCCATCGCTCTAACACACCCTGGCTCTCCGGATGATATGCAGATGACACAACCCCAACAATCCCATGCTGCAGCATTGCTTGTACAAAGAGGCTAGAAGTGAAGTTGGGTCCCCGGACTGACTGAATCCCCTGCGGGTAACCATACCGGGAAAAATACACTAGCAAGCTTCGGACCACCGTTTTCGCCGACCCATTTCTCATAGGGTACGCGTCAGGGTACCTTGTTGCTACATCTCCCGACTGTGCATCACTGCCCTCCTTCAACTCTTTCGTCTTTTTAAGCCCATCCTCTGCCCCTTCAGGAACAGTTACTGGGTCTTCTCCAGACTCGAAATGTGGTCCTAATAATGAGTCCCAGAGAAGGTCCGTTGACACTAAACTCTCAACCGCATCAACTTCCAACCCCTTCTCGGTACCCTTCCTCCGCTGATCTAAAGATTGTTGACCAGAATGAGACTCCCTGGATGCAGAATCTCCGGTGACAACAGACGCCATAGGCTGCACCGGACACTTCTCAACCCACTCCTGCTCCTCCCTACTCACGTCGGCCGGCTTCTCGGCAACGACCAAGGGTGGAGCCTCAGAAGTAGGTCCCGCAAAGTCGTTGCCGAGAAGGAGGTCGACGCCCCCAACAGGTAACTTCCCCACAATTCCTACATCCAGGTCCCGAGTCACACCATCAACTTCCACCTTCATTCTTACAAGCGGGTATGACCTTGTCGCATTAACTCCCTGAACCACAACCACCCGCGCCGTATTGACAGGTTTACCAGTGAAATTTCTCAACAGTGTTTGCGATGCCCCAGTGTCACGCAAAATTCTCACCTCATGTCTTCTACCCCCCCACTCCACACAACCGAGTCCCCTGTGGTCACTAAAGGCATCACAGACAGGGAATAAGCCTTCCGGATCCTTCTGCACTGGCAGTGTATTTACCTCGGAAGAAATGCCTCTAACAAACTCCGATGTCCTCTTGAACACTCCAATGCTGTGAGCAAAAGACACGGCTGCCGGAGGAGGTCGACTAGGGCACTCATTTGGCTTATGACCCTCCTGGTGGCAACTAAAACACATAAATTTCGGTTTCGGCTTATACTGTGATGTAAAAGGCCCATGACTTTTCACATACGGTGTGGTGTAAGGTTTGGATTCAGTTTTAGTTTCATGGCTCTTCTGTTTAAATGTGTCATTGTTACGGGGAGGGGGAGGATAACGGTCCTTAGCACTTACATCGTACTTCTGTGAGGACCCGCAACCCCGAATCAACGACAGCCGTCGATCAGCCATTTCTGCTGCTTCGACTAGAGTTCTTGGGTTTTTCTCCTTCAAGTTCAAAGTTAGATCACCGCCCGTGCTCTTAAAGAACTGTTCCAACATCATTAACTGCTTAATTTCATCATATGTTGTGACCTTCTCAGATCGGAGCCAGTTCCCCATAGCATCGGACAAGTCCCGGGCGTGTTCCAAAAAGGTGCTATCTCTTCCCTTAGTTACACCCCGGAACTTCAAACGGTACGTTTCTGGTTGCAGTTCGTAAGCCCTCAGGACAGCCTCCTTGAGATCCTCATACACAATACATGACTCCATAGGTAACGCATCGTAGGCTTTAAGACCCTTGCCTATTAATCTAGAGGATACAAGTGCTGCCCATTTATTCTCTGGCCACTGGTGTTCCTGGCACTTCTTCTCAAAGCGTGTGAAAAATTCTGTTACACCACTCTCATCAAACACCGGAACCAGTTTCAATAAGTGCGAGAGAGACTGCTCATGAACACGGTTACCAGCCCCAAGTCGCTGTCCCGTCGCCTCTACTCCCGACTTCTCTACGTCCATGTCGGCACAGTACCTAGTCGACTCTAAATTCGCTTGGATTTTTGCTAGCTCTATGTGCTGAGACTGCTGACTGATAGTTTTTCTCTCTTCTATCTTGGCTAATTCTATTTGCTGCTGAAGCTCACATGCCCTTTGTTGCAGTTGAACCTCAGATACCCTGATAGCCTTTCTCTCTTCGATCTTAGCTAATTCGAGCTGAAGCAATAATTCTGGAGTTAACCCTTGAGGAGGTGAAGGTGCTACAATGTTTGAAATTACCGGTGGTCCCCCCAGGGGCAACCCACCCTGCCAGTCACCACCCACCTGTGTAAGCGTACCCGGGGTCGGCAAACTACTGGGATGGCTGGGAGTCGATTGTAGGGGAAGCAAGGCCAAAGGGCTCTGAGCACTCAACCCATCTCGCTCACCAGTCACCCTGCCCAGTACACACGTTATCAAGTTATCCTTGGTCATGCTGCTAGTAACCGCATGACCGATAGCTGTGGCCAGGCATTGAAGACCGTACCGATCCATACCCTCCAACCGCTCGGCAGTAACAGGCCATTGCAAAAATATCCTAGCATCCTCCTCACAGTTCACCCGATTAACCATATCATCATACTGCTGTTCCTCGGTCTCGACATTACGTACTGTGTCTCCATTCTCCTCTGATCCGGTATAAGACATGATGCTCACAAAAATTTCTCACCACAATATTCAGAAAAGAAGCACCCCAAACTCTTATACCTCGATATACACACACACATTCTCGGAAATACTCAAGGGCTATACTATGTTGCAAAAACAAAATTATTCTTGCTGATCCCCGCAAAATATTCTCCAAAACAACAAATGTTCCCTGCTAATAAATGTAGGTTCACCAAATCCTAGGTAAGGTCGCCATTTGTTACGACTGGGGTTCAAATATATCAGGGCTCTTATTCATTGGACTAGTAATGGCATAAATGTTACAACGCAAAGCGCTAGCTCCAACCTCTGATGTATATTCCCAGTGAACAAAGAACACAAATACTCTACAGAGTTCTATATGCAATAATAGGCTATCAAACTCTCAATAAATGTGCGTCTACTCTAGGCTTAATGTTATGTGAAAACAGCCTATTACTACCTATAACCGAAGGTGCTTGGTTATGGTATGCAAAGTAAGGTGGTAAGAGAAGTTACAGCTTACGTTACTTTAATTAATAAATGTCAGGCACTCCTGCATGAAAGAAAGTGCAATAAAGTCCTTCAACACTAACAAGGAATCTTCTTTAAATGTTAGATGCTATAAAGATGCTCGTATCGGAAATGGAACCCAAAAAGGCAGGCAGCGGAACAATGCTCGTGCAGGCTATGCACACAAAAAGGCAGAATATATATATAATGCCGTCGGAGCCAAGAATATCCTAAACACAACAACAATAATAATAATCGCCACGACAATGCAGTATTCCTATCAACAAAAAGAGCCTAAGTCGTTTGTGTCTCAATACATCAAACTAGGCTGCGAAATGCTTGTGTAATCATAAACGGGTATGCATAAAAAGAGTAATTAGGTTAATATACTTAATGTCTACTATGATTGATAAAGTCTAGCTAGAGTCAATGATACGAGATACTGGTGCGCATGGCATGCCGCATAGCCTAGTGCAAATCTCAAATCTGTGCGTCAAATATTACGTTATAATGAAGGGTAGCTCTCTTGAGAAACCTTAATACCGAAGTATTAAGCGTTCTCCTGGCGTACCTCAAGACAAACAATCGAGACTAAAACAGTGCAGAATGGTATAGGCAAAAAGCCCTCATTCGTGCATGCTCTACTCTCAATGGCACACAGACTAGAATTTACTCAATCAACTCCAGTTCTCAGGTATGTCGTGCAGCTTTTAACTAAAGCCAGCACTCATAGGAAACAATACCTTATAATATCAGACTCCTAGTCTAGCATTATCTAATCCAGCAGAACACTAATAATTAAAGGAAGCGGTACTATGAAATATGGATGCTAACCAATGCTTCGTGATCAACTTATCTTAACGCACAATACAACTGGCCAGCATGAAGCTGATTTTGCAGAGTTAACCAGAGGGGATATAATGTTAATAAAAGGTGGTGAAAGATAAGGAAAATGAGAGAGATAGGCAGAGGAAAAGATTCTCAGGTACAGAGCAGGTGACAGGTAGCAAGGGAAAAAGATGGGTGCGTTCTAGAAACCAGATCTGAGGGAGAGAGTGGCGAGGACCTGTATATATACTCGCACCAGCTCGAGCCGCGTGGGAAAAAAGCGGTTACAAGTCCTCTAGCCACTACTAAAGAAGCCAGCCAAGCATGACGTCACAAAGCATGGTAAAAAATTCCCTCAACGAATCCCCACGAGGCCAGCCAGCTTTGACGTCATCGAGTATAGCAAAACACTACGCGCCTCCTCTCACTCTGTTCTACTCTCTCTCTCTCTCTCTCAATTCCTATCATTACTACTTAATGATAAAACATATACTTTGCAATTAAATATATAAAGCCTTGACATGGGCGAAAACAAAAAGCCTTTCTGGACTGCCCATGACACAAGCTTTCATATGAAATAAAGCACACAACAATACATCAACTGTAGCCACATTCACTGCCCCGGCGATCCTAGCGAGTCACTGTAGGACAAGCCATGCGGTTCTAACGGAGTGGTTAACGTCACAAAGGCAAACAAAATAATTGGCTTTATAGGCAGGTCATTTGAGCATAAATCCAAAGACGTTATCCTCAGGTCCCCTGTTGTTTCTTATATACATAAATGACCTAGATTTAGGTATAACTAGTAGGATAAGTAAATTCGCAGACGATACTAAAATGGGGAGATCAATTGATTCAGATAGCGATATAGAGTGCCTCCAAAGGGATCTAGATACCTTACATGAATGGTCAGTAAATTGGCAGATGAAGTTTAACATTGACAAATGCAAGGTATTAAAGATAGGGAAGATGCAAACAAATGTTAAATATAAACTAGCTAATTTAGAATTAGAAAATTCAGACTGCGAGAAAGATCTAGGTGTGTTTGTTAGCAATGATTTGAAGCCTAGAAAACAGTATAAGCGTTCGTAATAAGGCAAACAGGATTCTCGGGTTCATCTCTAGGAGTGTGAGTAACAGAACTGCTGATGTTATCTTAAAACTTTACTTGTCATTAGTGAGACCCCATATGGATTATGCTGTCCAATTTTGGTGTCCTTATTACAGAATGGACATAGATTCATTGGAGAGAATTCAGCGTAGAATGACAAAAATGATCCATAATATTAGAAATTTTCCGTATGAAGAAAGGTTGAAGAAATTAGGTTACATTCGTTAGAGAGACGCAGAGTTAGAGGGGATATGATAGAGGTGTTCAAGTGGGTTAGTGGGATTAACAAAGGGGACATGACAAATGTACTAAAGCTCAGTGATAGCGAAAGAACTCGTACCAATGGTTTCAAATTAGATAAATTTCGTTTCAGAAAAGATATAGGCAAATATTGGTTTGGTAACAGAGTTGTAGATGGGTGGAATAGGCTACCAAGTGATATAGTGGGATCAAGAACGATAGGGAGCTTTAAGAAAAAATTGGATAAGCATATGGACGAGAAGGGTTGGGTGTGAAGGGGGATCAGCCGGGTTGGGCCAATCAGCGCTCTGCAGACCCCCGTAATCCTGCGTTAATCTCTAACCGGTTTGGTAAGATGATCCTCAGGGTATTAGAGTGTTGAGCCTATAATTGGGCTTTGTAATTGGGGTTGTGTGGGACAGGGATCTGCCTTGCTTAGGCCAATCGGCTTTCTGCAGACTCCCATTTTCTTATGTTCTTATGTTCTTATGTTCTAACCCTTTACAATTCCTTAGTCCGCCCTCTTCTGGAATACTGCGTTCAATGTTGGTGCCCTTATTACCAAAAAGACATAAACAAGCTAGAAAGAGTTCAACGTAGAGTTATCAAAATGATACCTAGCCTAAAGAACAAACCATACGAAGAGCGTCTTACAGAATTAAATCTATTTCCTTTAACCCAGCGCAGATTAAAAGGTGACTTAATTCAAGTGTTCAAAATCATCAAAGGCATCGACAATATGAACTGTAGTAAGTACTTCACTATCGACCAATCTAATTACACGGGGGAAACGGTTGCAAAATTATTGGTAAATCTTTTAACTCACACGAATCTAAGAATTTCTTCTTCAATCGAGTTGTCAACTTGTGGAATGGGCTTCCCCGAGACGTTATAGACTGCAGCACTGTTGATTCATTTAAACTCCGCCTAGACAAATATCTCGCATCAAACCCGCGACTGACTGCGTTTGTAAATGAATAACTTTATTTTATCCTCCCCTCAGTTACTAACACATATGTCCCCTACTAACTTCCTAGTACTGCCACGGACATTAGTTCCATGGCAGTAGTTCCCTTTCCGATGTTCCCTTACCCACTCTAAACCACTGTTTGGACACTTGATCATCAGTGTTTTGGAGGACAAGCAGCCTAGAAGGGTCACTAGATCTGTTGTTGCTTGATTTCCTTTGTACTCCTTTGTACTCTCATGCTGTGACTTAAACTGCTTCAAGCTCTGTGTGTCCAGACATTTTGATTCTAACGCCTTGAATTTGGCTCCCTATCACTCTTTCAACTTTGTGAGGAACACTTGTTACATGTGTTACAATGAGCACATATATTTTGGCTCATCGTAAGGATATACATTTCGTTAGCAGTGAATATTAATATTTATGTAATCCTATGGGGCCTAATGTGGGGTTGTGAGAATTTATATTGTTTAGGACACATTGGTTTAATATTGCAGAGTGGAGTTCACGGTAATATTCCTTGATCCATTTTCTAATTTGACTCATTTTCTAAGGGGTGAGTTGCTTAAGAGGGCTTTCCTACTATGAATTTATCTGCCAATATACGATTCGGCGGATATTTTATGGATTGGAGGAGTAGAATAAGTTTTGCTAATTATTCCTATGTGGCCCAGAATAAGTTACAACTTACTAATGGGTACTTGAGCCGTGGGTTCGTTGAAATACCTGTATTGGTACCTGAGTACTGGCTCCAGTCTGTCTGCAGGGAGTGTGGTTGTTGGCTGCTGGGGCCGGAAGAACTCAGTCAGGGTTGAGCAGCCGGTGGAAGCACATCTTTTCCATAATATTCTTTGCATTTCTTATACACTGGCATAACTATTTCCCCTGACTCCGTGGGATTATTAGCACTTTTCCTTGATTTAAAAAAATCTTAAAAATTTAATAGTTGCAGATATATTGTTATATATATATTTTTTGTTTGCACTGTCAATTATTGCACATAAGGTTCGTGGCGGCGGGTGGGGTATACCGCCACTGACTTGTTTGGGTGTTATCACTTGCTTTATTTATCTGCCTTGCACTAGTTATTTACTTGTTATTGGACCTTGGTACAGTGGCTCCACTGCTGTGGTGTTGGGAGTACTGTGTCGGCCCAGTGTATGCTCGTGAACGTTAGAAAGGTACGGGTGTACCGGTTGTGCTAACAAGGTAATTTGTCATTGAGGGTCCAGCCTTGTCCGGACTTGCTTTGTTGCCTCGTTAGTACATGCTGATTGTTCCTTTTGTCTTGGGTGTGGTGTTACATAGTGAATGCTGTATGGTGCGACTGTGTCGGAGTTACCGGCCGGGCTAGAGAGCTCCGGTTCATCAGACTATGCCGTGTTATCTTTATATGTGTTTAATCTTAATATCAATGTACTATATTATGGCAATAACATTTTGAATTGAATTGCATGCTTACCTTTCGCTTGCAATACTGTATGCCAGCCGTGCTAGTAGAAGCTCAGTAGCTACCTGGACTATATGGTACTCTGCATTTCTTTGCTTTAACTTACTTATATTCTGCATTTCTTTGCTTTAACATACTTCTATTGTTTTGCATTACTTTTATTGCTTGCATATTTATTTAATTATGGTCCAGTCAACTTGCGTGTCCATTTCGGAGTAGTGGGTGGCGGACTCCTAGGCGTCTTCCTGTTTTGGGTGGTATATTTCGAGGTGGACACAATGGTTGTCAGGACGGTTAGGCATTTGCATATCAGGGGTTCAGTACCCTGGTATGGAAATCCCGTTGGGTGTATGTCAGTTTAGGATTGCCCATCGTATTGGTAGGTGTTTGGATTTGGTGACCAGCATATTTAGTAACTTAATTTACGTAACTTAATTTATTCAGAGCCTTGCATATTTTGGTTATACTGATGTTTTGGACCGACAGTTAGCCCATCGATCTGTTTAGGCCTAATAGGTCCGGTAGAGCATATACATCATTGCTATATATAGCATTAAGAGCGGAAATTTATTATAAGGGAGAACAAAAAAAACGCTAAAATACATGTATAGGCCTATACAATAAGTATTTCAGCCAGTACCCAACCAGCGGGGGTGTGGGGGGCGGCAGCCCCCACCCATATACTAGGTTAGGTTAGGTTAGGTTGTTAAGTTAGGCTAATGGCACAAACAAAAAAAAAACAAAAAAAGTAACAACCAGCGGGGGTGTGGGGGCAGCAGCCCCCACCCATATACTAGGTTAGGTTAGGTAAGGTTGGTAGGTTAGGCTAATAGCCTAGACCATTAAAAACAAAAAAAAATAGTCTAATAGGTGCGTGTTTTTAGATTGTTGGATAATGGGTAAATACTAATTTCCGTTCCTCTTCAGTATAAAACAACACTATATCTGAAGGAAAAATTACAAAAAACAAAATAAAACTTACTGAAATCGCTGTCGGTCCAAAAAGTCAGGTTTACCCATATTTTACTCAGCTTGGGAAGGATCCACCCAGTGTTGCCATTCGGCACTGGTTTATTCTGGAGTAGCAGTTTATGTTGTGACGTTAACCACTCCGTTAGAACCGCATGGTTTGTCCTACAGTGACTCGCTAGGATTGCCAGGGCAGTGGATGTGGCTACAGTTGATGTATTATTGTGTGCTTTATTTCATATGAAAGCTCGTGTCATGGGCAGTCCAGAAAGACACTTTGTTTTCGCCCATGTCAAGGCTTTATATATTTAATTGCAAAGTATGTTTTATCATTAAGTAGTAATGATAGGATTTGAGAGAGAGAGAGAGTAGAACAGAGTGAGAGGAGGCACGCAGTGTTTTTTGCCATGCTTGATGATGTCACAGCTGGCTGGCCTGGGATTGGTTGGAGGAGTTTTTTTACCATGGTTGGTGACGTCATGTTTGGCTGGCTTCTTTGTCATTGGCTGAAGGAATTGTTACCGCTTTGTCTATTCGGTGCGAGCTAGTGCTAGTATATATACAGCTCTCTCGCCACTCTCTCCCTCAGATCTGGTTTCTAGAATGCATCCCTCTTATCCCTTTGATACCTGTCCTCCCTACTGCACCTGAGAACCTTTTCCTCTGCCTATCTCTCTCATTTTCCATATCTTTCACCACCTTTTATTAATATTATACCCCCTCTGGTTAACTCTGCATAATCAGCTTCATGCTGGCCAGTTGTATTGTGCGTTAAGGTCTTATATAACCCATGTATGTTAGTTGTTAAGATAAGTTGATCACGAAGCATTGGTTGGCATTCATATTGTTCAGTACCGCTTCCTATAATTATTAGTGTTCTGCTGGATTAGATAATGCTAGACTAGGAGTCTGATACTATAAGGTATTGTTTCCGATGGGTGCTGGCTTTAGTTAAAAGCTGCACGACATACCTGAGAACTGGAGTTGATTGGGTAAATTCTAGTCTGTGTGCCATTGAGAATAGAGCATGCACGAATGAGGGCTTTTTGCCTATACCATTCTGCACTGTTCTAAGCTCGCTGTTTGTCTTTGAGGTACGCCAGGAGAACGCTTAATACTTAGGTATTAAGGTTTCTCAAGAGAGCTACCCTTCATTATAACTTAATATTTGACGCACAGACTTGAGATTTGCACTAGGCTATGCGGCATGCCATGCGCACCAGTATCTCGTATCATTGACTAGCTAGACTTTATCAGTCACAGTAGACATTAAGTATATTAAACCAATTACTCTTTTATGCATACCCGTTTATGATTACACAAGCATTTCGCAGCCTAGTTTGATGTATTGAGACACAAACGACTTAGGCTCTTTTTGTTGATAGGAATACTGCATTGTCGTGGCGATTTATTATTATTGTTGTGGCGTTTAGGATATTCTTGGCTCCGACTGCATTATATCTCCTGCCTTTTTGTGTGCATAGCCTGCACGAGCATTGTTCCGCTGCCTGCCTTTTTGGGTTTCATTTCCGATTCGAGCATCTTGATAGCATCTAACATTTAACCCTTAAAAAGCGGATCACCACTTAAGTCGTGTTGAAAAAACTGGCAAAAAACGGGTGAAAAAAGGGTGGAAATAGAGTGAAAATGGGTGGGATAGTAATGATCCATACGTCCGACATCTGTGGCCTCCCGGCCCACACTAACTCCAGTTCCCCCACCGCACGTGAGGATGACAGTGTAACCAATAGTTCACTAAAAGTGAGCAAGGTAGCAAAATCTGCTAAACTTCCATCTTCGAGGTAACACTGTCAGTGCTCCACAAGTGCTACGTAGCTGTATGTGGCGTCATTGTGTAGCGATTTCCACCTAGTTTTCGGCGCAATACAGTTCCTTTCATACTGATGGTTGATACAGCAGTCAGAACGGCCCAGAAAGGCCCAAAACGGCCACAGAGCACCCGCTAGAGGAGGGTTAAAGAAGATTCCTTGTTGGTGTTGAAGGACTTTAGTGCACTTTCTATCATGCAGGAGTGCCTGACATTTATTGATTAAAGTAACGTAAGCTGTAACTTCTCTTACCACCTTACTTTGCATACCATAACCAAGCACCTTCGGTTATAGGTAGTAATAGGCTGTTTTCACATAACATTAAGCCTAGAGTAGACGCACATTTATTGAGTTTAATAACCTATTATTGCATATAGAACTCTGGAGAGTATTTGTGTTCTTTGTTCACTGGGAATATACATCAGAGGTTGGATCTAGCGCTTTCCGTTGTAGCATTTATGCCATTACTAGTCCAATGAATAAGAGCCCTGATATATTTAAACCTCAGTCGTAACTATGTTCTATTTCCACTGTGTACTCGTGGTTCCAGTCAGTTGTGGGACGGAATTTGTGGGAGGATTGGTTGCACCTTGAATCCTCAGAGAGCCTGGAGTTGCGTTGTGGCTCTGTTTCTGTTGCGCATAGACAGTTGACGGGTGTAGAGACCTCTAGGTGCTGTTACATGTAGAGTTGGGGGTTTATGAACCCTGGTCTCTCCTGTCATGTCGTAACACATGCAACATTGCCTTTTGTCTCTTGCATACACCGATTGTCCATTGTTAAAGCCTAACGCAGCATTCTTGGCCACCTCACTGCTCACAACACACTGTTGTGTAGAGTCAGTATCGATATTCTTGCAAAGTGACCACACAGCGTTGCCAATAGTTCCCTATTTCCTTGATAACAATCGCTATTCATAGCTAACAATGTCATGTGGTTTGCAGTTTAAATTTGTTCATTGGATTTCTGAAATCTTAGGAACACGCTTCGAGTGTATGACCACATTGAACAAAACATCAAAATCATGCAAATCGCGTGGTTTAGCGTCAAGGGTTTAATTGAGTACCGTAACAAGTGGGCGGGTGCCAGGTACTCTGCATTTTATATATAATTTACCATCATATAATATTGCACAGCCACTTATGTAACTATTGCTCATCCTTTCCCTTCCCTCTTCCTATTACTTAAAGTGCTTCAAACTCTGTGTGTTCAGGCATTTTGGGTCAGACGTTTCTTTATTTAAGTCTTGTCACTCTTTCAACTCTGGGGGAGGCACTCGCCACAGGCAGATCTGCCTTCTGTCTCCCTCACTCACATAGAACTAACAATTATTCAATACTATTCGTAAATAAGTTAACCCGTGGAGCCCCGGCTAGTTTTGTAATGTTTGCGCACCAGAACCCGGCCGGTTTTCAAAAAATGGTTTTATTCCAGAAACAATAGCGAATGGGTTAGGAATGAAGGAAAAACCACGAAAAACCGCTCAAAAAGCTTAAAAAATGGTCCTACAGAGCCCCCGAAAATGGATTTTACAAGAGTAAAAAATTGAAGGCAATTATCCCAAAAAAACAGGTTATTGCGCGCTCGCGCCCACGCACGTGGACTTTGAGAGTTTTCAACCATCGGCACGGTTGCGTGGGATACGTACACAGTTCCCATACACATCTGAGCCCTCTTGAGTGGCTACACCTGAGGTCACGGTCGGCGCAATTAGGGTGACGCGCCAGGCGCGTCTCTGGGGCTGTGCGTTACATACATCGCCGACGCGTCAGGCGCGTCGCTGGGGCTGTACGGGTTAATATCTATAAAGTCATTTAGGACTCAAATTAAATTTGGGTTTAATTCTAGTTTCGCTTTCACAGCATACTCATAAATTTCTATGGCTACTTTAGAGTTGTCATATACCATACTTAATTCCTATATATGTCCAAAGCGGCGGAAATGCATTATAAGGAATTATACCTACTGTAAAAAAAATATATATTTTCTCCCCATATGCGGCACCATAGCTATTACATAATACTAGGTTAGGTTAGGTAAGGTTGTTAGGTTAGGCTAATGTCGTTAATGTAGTTTATTATCATTATATTACGTCTTTTACCCAGCAATTTCCCTGATCTTCATAGTTGGTCGGGAAGCTATGCCTTTACAATGGCGCCTCCCTTTTGTCGCTGTGTACGTGAAACTAGAATTTTACCTAAATTTGTTTATAATACTTATTTCTCACTGCATAAGATAAACCACTAAATCAGCCTTACAAACATGTCTATGGTTTGGTTTACTGAACCATATTGATAAATAGGAGTAGAGTCGGACCCAATAGTTAAACGGCTAGCTTGCTGATATACAGTGTAATTTTGAGTTACAGCAGTGTCCATTTTTCTTGACAATCAAGCGTTTCGTATATCTCCTTAACTTTTCAACTACACCATGTAATTAATTGTGGCTAAAATTGTGTTTTGTTTTATGTTTTTTCAGCTCGGGGGGACTTCTAAACATGAGCACGGTTTATAATATGCCGATTAACTCTATTTCCCTCAAATAGTTTCAAAACTGAAATACATCGTCTAATGAACACAATAATAACATTATGAATGGTGGCCTCGTTCACTGAAAATATTAATATTAATCAAAATCGTTCACCACCATTTCCAACCAAATTTTTACAATTTATATGCTTACTATAATTGTGTGTTAATCAGCTCCACTCACTCTTGCAATATTGTATCATACTTCTGCATAAACAAAATCTAAGTGTATAGAAAATGTATACTACATTAAATACACACTACTATTACGTTATGTTCAGTATATATTATAGGAATCATTATTACATCTCTCATATAATTGTAAGGTGGTTTACTTTCAGTGTACTGTGTATTTAAGTAAAAGTGTACATTCTGAAGGCTGAATCAATGTAACTTTCTGCTTCTGTTCTACCCATGTCAGACTTTGCTAGACCTTACACCAGTGTTAAAACTTTAGGGTAAAATACCCCATTATAGGGGAATCAGACTGTATTTAGGGTAGAACTTAGGGGAATTTGGGAATCTGTGGGGTTTATTGTGTATTTTTTAGGGGATTATAGTATTTTACATTAGCAGTTGGTATTTTATTTTGAAGGTGTGAGACACGGAATATTTGTGTGAAGTAAAGTAAAGTTATCCATTAATTATGATATATATATTCGTTTTATGTCATGGAGAGTTAAGTTGCCATATATCGTCAGTCTAGCTCCGTATGGGAAGTAAAGGTGCTAGATGTCACCAGTCAAAACCTGTGAACAAATATATCAGGCTCTGAGTCTGAGGTGGCAGTGTGGCACGCAAGGCTTAAGGCAAGGGAACTGATGTGTGGATATCTTGCCCGCCATTCTATAGCCTATACTCACTAGTGTCAGCCTTCAGGTAAATACTTAGAACCATCACTCATTTGTAATATTGTTATGCTATACTATAAGATTAATTTATCGGATATATCCATCGGTACTTAAAATTAGCATCAAGTATATATGGTGATAAAGTACAGTAGGCCCATTATTTAATTGTGGTGCAAAAGAAAACCAATATAGCTATATGTTACATTTGGTTAGGGTTCTTTACTCTAATATACCCTTTTCTAGGTCGAAAACCACTATTGATGCCTTCATATTACAGTTATCATGTGCACATTATAGGCCTATCTGCCCACTAAAATATGATTGTGGGGATGTCTGGAAGGATTTTTTTTTTCCCAGGTGCGCATTCGTTAAATCACTGGTACCGGTCTTTGAAGCAATACCACAGCTTCATAAATATGCAGACAAAAAAAAAGACTGATGAAGAATGGAGATCACATTGTTTCAGTGAAGAGTTGACTGGTCAGACACCATGCTTACAGTATTGGGATATTGTGCTTAACAAAAAAAATGCTGCAAACCTCCCTTGTTATCCAAATTTAAAAGTCGTGGTCTCTGTCCTATTATCACTGCCATTTTCCAATGCAAGTGTGGAGAGGTTTTTCAGTAAACATAATTTAACAGACTCCACAGAGGACCAGGCTAAAAAATGAAACACTGTGGTTTAATGCACATGATATACTACCTTAGTATTAATGTGACGCCTGCCAGCGTTGGCAGAATCGCCTCCCGGTAGCCACTAGCACTCGCCAGGGCAGTGAAATGGGCTACAGTCTGTCTAAAATGTTGTACTTTCGTTCTTGTGAATCGTCATGTCACAGGCAGGGTAGAAGTGGTCTTTGTTTTCGCCTGTGACAATGCATTGTATTTTATATCATGAGTTGAACATAAGATGCATTGTAGTGAAGGAGAGAGAGAGAGCGACCGAGCAGGGTGGGGGAGGTGAGTGTGGCTTTTCCTCCTCCCTCCCTGAGGAGTTGTTCGCCGGCGTGGTCTTTTCTCTCGGTTTTGATTGGCTGGTGTTTCCTGGCGCCTTCTGCAGGCCTGCTGCCGGGTGACGTAGCGGCCTGTGATTGGCTGACCACCGTGCCTTTGTGTGGGATCCTGGAGGGGTCCAGAGGAGCTATTCTCTTCAGAGCTTTCCTGACTAGCATACCCTTCACATGTCCCTTGCCCCCCTGTCTCCCGACTTCTACCTATAGAGCACTTTCTCTCTCTCTCAACTTCTTAACTCTCATTCTTCTACTCTATTTAATATCATAACTTCCCTTTGGTTCTGCACGATTTCATATATCGGCCATCGTATTATATGCTGAAGCTCTCGGATAACACATGTTTAGTTAGGCATTATGGAAGGGTTGCCATTTATGTCTGTAGAGGTTTGACACACTCACGGTGTCTCCCTTCCTGTATCGTGGTGGTCTGCTGGGGGATTTAATGCTAGACTGGGATAAGGCTACTGGTGTTGTGATTTCCGATGTGTACTAGGTTTTGTTGAACCTGTACAATCGCAACGGAGACCTGGGAAGCCTAGGTGGTCTTTCTGACTGTG
Source organism: Paralithodes platypus (assembly GCA_032716605.1). NCBI lineage: Eukaryota > Metazoa > Arthropoda > Malacostraca > Decapoda > Lithodidae > Paralithodes > Paralithodes platypus. The sequence goes on from CM064554.1 coordinate 34,121,563, forward strand.
TACCTTGTGAGTTTAGCACTGTGTTGCGAGTGAGGGCTTTTGCCTCTGCCACCCAACACTGTGCTAACTCGTTTGCTTTGACTTTGAGAGGGTCGCCAGGAGAGAACCAGATACCAGCGATCTGGATCTCTCAAGAGAGCACCCCGTCAATTAACGTAATTTGGCCGCACAGCCTTAAGGACTTAGCTAGGCTACGAGCCGCTTGCTCAGCCATTGTTTCCTACATCCCAGCTAGACTTTATTCGCCTAGCAGACACCAGATTTAGATTATAAACTCTGTTATGTATGCATTATTATTCATGGCATTTATTAAGTCTAGGTTGTTGAGTTGCACAACCTTAGTAGGCCGTTTCGTTGATGAGGAAGTACTTCTTTTGCCGTTTGAGTTCCTACTATTGCGCAGTTATTATTCACGTGCCAGTTAACCCTATATGTCCTTACAATTGTTATATCCTGTTCCTGCTTTATACTACAGTTCAAAATCCGATACGATCATCTTAACCTAGCATCAGACTTTCTTCAGAAGATTCCTGCTCGATGCTTTGGAACGAAAGGGACTTTCGTTCACTTTCTTTAGTATAGGAGTGACAGTTCATTATTGTTTAGAGTAACTTTAAATATACTTTCTTCTAGTTTGCATTAAATCATTGCAGTGATTTAATTAAGATCTCTATCTTTTCCTAGTATACCTTATTACCGTAATTGTATGTTGTTGTGATCAGGCTGTATCAGAGATCATCAGCCTGTAGTAGTAGTGCACTTATACTGAGTTATAGGATACCCCGTTATCGCCGATTTAACTATGGAGGGTATAGGTGTTTTTGTGCGCCGGCATTATAAGTTCAGGGGTTGGATCTAGTGTTACCGTTGTGGCTGTGTGCTTTCCTAGTCCAATGATTAAGAGCCCTTGTTTTATACGAGCCCCGGTCGTAACAAATGGCGACCTTGCTTAGGATTTTGTGAACTTAGAGAATTATTGCAGGAGTGTTGTGGTCATTTGTTTTTGTTTAAAGGAATATAGTGGACACGTGGATTTTTTTTTGGCAAGTAGTGTAACACTTAGTCTTCAAGCATTTCTTCAGTGAATAGTGCTACATAAGAGTTTAGGTACTTCTATTTGTTTTTATATAAACGTTGAGAATTTTTGGTGGACACTGTTGAACGACGGATCAATGTACAGTGAGGACACAGTAAGGGAAGCAGACTCTGAGGTGCAGCAGCGGGCTTTGTTAGATGACATTAGAGTTATAGCTAGTAAGGAGGATGCAAGGAAGTTTCTGGAGATACCGATTACTGCTGACCAGGTGTCGGGGATTGATCGGTATGGTCTCCAGTGTTTGGCCACGGTCATGGGGCATGTGGGCACTAGCAGCATGTCGAGAGGTGACCTGGTGGCCTGTGTGCTCGGCGGGATGCGTGGGGCTTCGGGTGGAGTGGGAGCTGGGGCACCTTCGGCCCAGCCCCCATTCCACTCGACTCCTACCATGGCGCCCCCTCGGGCTCCGGAGCCGGGTCCGTTCCCGCAGGCCGATAGTCACTGGCAGCGTGGTTTGTCACAGGGTGGGTCTCCAATTGTTGCATCTCCTCCTCCTCAAGGTTTAACTGCAGATATGCTCTTCCAGCTTGAGATGGCTAAGATGCAGCAGAAGCGGGAATCTGAGCAGCGGGAGTTTGAGATGGCTAAGATTCAGGCTGAGGAGAGAAGGGCCAGATATGAGACTGAGGCTGAGGAGAGAAGGGCCAGATATGAGACTGAGGAGAGAAAGGCCATACGTGAGGCTGAGCTTCAGTCTGAAGAGAGAAAGACGAAGTACTGTGCAGACATAGATCTTGAGAAGTCTAGGGTGGAGTCGACAGGGCAGCGTCTCGGTTCTGGGAATCGAGGTGTTGATCAGTCGTTATCGCACCTGCTCAAGTTGGTCCCTGTATTTGATGAGTCGGGTGTCACTGAATTTTGTATGCGTTTCGAGAAGAAGTGCCGGGAGCACCAATGGCCCGAGGTTAAGTGGGCAGCCCTTGTTTCCTCTAGATTGGTTGGCAAAGGACTCAAGGCATATGATGCGTTGCCCTTGGAGTCGTGCATCGATTACGAGGTATTGAAGGAGGCTGTCCTGCGGGCATATGAGTTACAACCAGAGACGTACAGATTGAAGTTCCGGGGTGTAACGAAGGGTCGTGAGTGCACCTTTCTTGAGCATGCCCGGGATCTGTCCGATGCATTTAGAAACTGGCTGCGTTCTGAGAAGGCATCGACGTTTGAGGAGTTGAAACAGCTGATGCTTCTAGAACAATTTTTTAAGTGTACGGGCAGCGATCTGACGTTGAATCTTAAAGAGAAAAACCCAAGAACTCTTCAGGAGGCAGCTGAGATGGCTGACCTTCGGATGTCACTGATTCGTGGGTGCGGGTCTGCACAACGGAACGATGCAGGTAACAAGGGGCGCAACACTCCACCCCCCGAGTCAGTGATACACCATATAACCATTACAACAAGAGCAACAATACTAAGTCTGACCATAAACCTAATACCGTCCCGTTTAAGAAGGGTCAGGGCCCTTCCCCACCTCAAGGGAAGCCCAAGGGGGAGTTAGAGTGTTTTCATTGTCATGAGAAGGGGCATTTTGCAAGAGCCTGTCCAAGCAAGCTACCTAATGCAGTTGTGTCTTTGGCTCGCAACATTGGGGTGTCCCCGAAGTCGTATGAGTTTGCCCGGGGTATAACGTCAGAGGCTGGGACACAGCCAGTGGAGAAGAATCCGGAAGGCTCGAACCCTGTCCGAGATGTCTTTTGTGACCATCGAGGGCATGGCTGCGTGACGTGGGCTGGTAAGAAGCATGGAGTTGAGCTGTTGCGAGACACGGGTGCCTCTCAGACTTTAATGAAGAACTTTACTGGTAGACCAATAAACGCGGAACGGGTGGTTGTGGTGCAGGGTATCAATGCTGTCAAGTCATATCCATTGGTCAGGATGGAACTGGAGGTGGATGGTGTGACACGAGAGTTGGATGTGGGTGTTGTGGAGAACTTGCCTGTTGGGGGCGTCGACCTCCTTCTCGGCAACGACTTTGCGGTGCCTACTTCTGAGGTTTCACCCTTAGTCGTTGCCGAGAAGCCGGCCGACGTGAGTAGGGAGGAACAGGAGTGGGTAGAGAAATGTCAAGTACAACCTATGGCGTGCGTTGTTACAAGACCTCTTGCATCCAAAGTGTCACAGCCTATTCCTCAGTCTTCTGATCAACGGAGGAACGGTTGGAAGAAGATGGCTAATGTTGGTAACAGTTTGAAGAGTTTAGTACCAGCGGCTCTTCTTGGCAACTCAGTATTGGCACCATTGTTGGAGTCTGGAGAAGCCCCAGGACCTGTCACAGCTAGTGAGGAGGTAGGGCAGGAAGAGACTCCGAGGCAGCAACGTTACACACGGAGAGAAAAAAGGGTTGCTCAGTTTGATATTGGGGGAGGACTTGGGTTGCTTCGGTAGCATCTAGACAGGTTGGTTCCCTCAGATATTTGTAAACTGCAGTTGGAGGATCCTTAAGTTCAGAAGTGTGGTAATGGTGCTGTCGAGATCAAACACGAGGACGGGGAAACATGTCATGTGAACCTGTTGGAGGTGTTTGTGAGGCAACTACCTGAGCAGCTTACTGTCCCTGCGTTGGTCTGCAGCGGCCAAGGTGGAGAAGGAGAGGGGGCCAGTAGGGCACAGGTGGAGGAGTAGGGATTGTCATGTCTCGGCGGAGCAGTGGGCGGGGGACACGAGTCTGGTGGCTGTGGAAGCGCTAGAGCACCTGCCTGAGCAGCAGTGTGCAGCGCTCCAGCACCAGCTCGGTTCATACCCCACTGGTCGTGCCGAGCCCCTTAGCCTCACAACTCGGGCGGTGAAAGATGTTCCGCGGGCAGGTCACGTGAATGTTGAAAGACTGTTAGCCTCGTTGTTTCGGTGGCTCAAGGTGGGCGACGAGGCTTTGGCATGGTTGCCAGGTCAGGGTCGACCCATGGCTGCCAAGGGTGGTGGTCAAAAGGAGGACTTTGAGCAGATTGGTGAGGTTGGCTGTGGCATAGAAGTGCCCAGTCGTCGCATAGCCTCCCAATGCTGCTCTAGTCAATTGCAATAGCCCTACCATAGACCGACTGTATCTGGCCATGTCGCTAAAAGCGGTGATGCTGCGCAGGCAGATGTAGTCTTAAGGAATGCGGGGGTGTGCATGTACGGTATCGGCGGGGAAGTTAGCAATAATTAACTATGGGAGTGACTGCACAGGTGGTACTGATTGTCCCTCTCATGACCTGGCTGTTCTAGGGACGAAGGTGGAGAAGGAGGGAGACTACAGGTTAGAAGCTGCGGTCTCGGCTGGGTTGTGGGAGGGCACTAGGCATGTTGTTCGTGGAGACAGTGCAAGGCAGTTGTTTACTAGGCTATGGCAGTACTTTCGCATGTTTGTTCATTCTTCAGGCCTGATGTACGAAGTAGAATCCGACATGGAGGCTGGAGACAGTGCAAGGTTCAAATTGGCTCCCTACCGTATAAATCCTGCTCGACAGCCTGTGGTGCAAGCAGAGCTGGATTACGTGTTGCCCAAGGGTCTGAGGGATAAGGAATGTCGTGAGTGGTCGTTGCCTGTAACTTGGCAGCCTGTGTTAAGTGGCAAGATCAGTGAGTGTGTTGATTGCGAGAGTGTGTGTGCATTATCCCTGACAGACGCCTATACCTTATCGAGAGTTGACGACACCATAGACCGCCTCGGGGCTGCATCGCCTATCACGAAGGTAGAATTAGTGAAAGGTTATTGGCAGGCCCCGTTGCCGGAAAGAGCGAAGAGAAATGCCAGTCTTGTGATGAACTGGGCAGTTTATCAGTGCCAGGTGTTGTTTTGCTGCCGGGACACAAGTTGGATGTGTGGCATGCTAAGGGCACTGATAATGTTTTGGCTGATTGTTTGTCACGGGAGGGTTTGTTTGCAGGAGAACCCTCGCCGTTCAGTCAGTGTGTGTAGAGAGTGGAGTAAAATAGGCTTGCCCCTGTAAGTGCAGCCGCCATAAACATATTAAAAAAAATCAAAAATCACATAAAAACTTTTTTTTTTATAGTTAATTGTAAGTTGCCTATGTTCTAGCTTAAGTCCTAAGTTGAACCTGTCTTTCACTTAGGAGGCTGGGTTCTGTGAAGCTCGCTCTGGGAACATAGCAGGCTAAAATTATACTTTTATGTTTGGGAGGGGTTATAAGATTTTCTTTATGTTGATATGTTGTTTTATGTAAGATTGAGCTTTGCATTTCATTTTATTTCTGGCGGAGTGGCTATGTGTGACGGGTCTTGTAGGCATTCTGACTTGTCAGATATCGTGCTCGCCTAATGTTGAGCGTCCTATATCTTGGGCGGGGTGTGACGCCTGCCAGCGTTGGCAGAATTGCCTCCCGGTAGCCACTAGCACTCGCCAGGGTAGTGAAATGGGCTACAGTCTGTCTACAATGTTGTACTTTCTTTCTTGTGAATCGTCATGTCACAGGCAGGGTAGAAGTGGTCTTTGTTTTCGCCTGTGACAATGCATTGTATTTTATATCATGAGTTGAACATAAGATGCATTGTAGTGAATGAGAGAGAGAGAGCGAGCAAGCAGGGTGGGGGAGGTGAGTGTTGCTTTTCCTCCTCCTCCCTCCCGGAGGAGTTGTTCGCCCGCGTGGTCTTTTCTCTCGGTTTTGATTGGCTGGTGGTTCCTGGCGCCTTCTGCAGGCCTGCTGCCGGGTGACGTAGCGGCCTGTGATTGGCTGACCACCGTGCGGGATCCTGGAGGGGTCCAGAGGAGCTATTATCCTCCGAGCTTTCCTGACTAGCATACCCTTCACATGTCCCTTGCCCCCCTGTCTCCCGACTTCTACCTATAGAGCACTTTCTCTCTCTCTCAACTTCTTACCTCTCATTCTTCTACTCTATTTAATATCATAACTTCCCTTTGGTTCTGCACGATTTCATATATCGGCCATCGTATTATATGCTGAAGCTCTCGGATAACACATGTTTAGTTAGGCATTTTGGAAGGGTTGCCATTTTTGTCTGTAGAGGTTTGACACACTAACGGTGTCTCCCTTCCTGTATCGTGGTGGTCTGCTGGGGGATTTAATGCTAGACTGGGATAAGCATGTTACTTATTTCTCGGATAAGGCTACTGGTGTTGTGATTTCCGATGTGTACTAGGTTTTGTTGAACCTGTACAATCGCAACGGAGACGTGGGAAGCCTAGGTGGTCTTTTTGACTGTGTACCTTGTGAGTTTAGCACTGTGTTGCGAGTGAGGGCTTTTACCTCTGCCACCCAACACTGTGCTAACTCGTTTGCTTTGACTTTGAGAGGGTCGCCAGGAGAGAACCAGGTACCAGCGATCAGGATCTCTCAAGAGAGCACCCCGTCAATTAACGTAATTTGGCCGCACAGCCTTAAGGACTTCGCTAGGCTACGAGTCGCTTGCTCAGCCATTGTTTCCTAGCCTACTACATCCCAGCTAGACTTTATTCGCCTAGCAGACACCTGATTTAGATTATAAACTCTTTCTGTTATGTATGCATTATTATTCACGGCATTTATTAAGTCTAGGTTGTTGTTGAGTTGCACAACCCTAGTAGGCTGTTTCGTTGATGAGGAAGTACTTCTTTTGCTGTTTGAGTTCCTACTATTGCGCAGTTATTATTCCCGTGCCAGTTAACCCTATATGTCCTTACAATTGTTATATCCTGTTCCTGCTTTATACTACAGTTCAAAATCCGATACGATCATCTTAACCTAGCATCAGACTTTCTTCAGAAGATTCCTGCTTGATGCTTTGGGACTTTCGTTCACTTTCTTTAGTATAGGAGTGACAGTTCATTATTGTTTAGAGTAACTTTAAATATACTTTCTTCTAGTTTGCATTAAATCATTGCAGTGATTTAATTAAGATCTCTATCTTTTCCTAGTATACCTTATTACCGTAATTGTATGTTGTTGTGATCAGGCTGTATCAGAGATCATCAGCCTGTAGTAGTAGTGCACTTATACTGAGTTATAGGATATCCCGTTATCGCCGATTTAACTCTGGAGGGTATAGGTGTTTTTGTGCGCCGGCATTATAAGTTCAGGGGTTGGATCTAGTGTTACCGTTGTGGCTGTGTGCTTTCCTAGTCCAATGATTAAGAGCCCTTGTTTTATACGAGCCCCGGTCGTAACAATAAAAACATGACTGCAGACACTCTAAGCATTGATGACAATTATTTCAGCACTCAGGGCAGTAAAAAGTAATGCAACTTGTACTGAAATCGATGGTTAGTGGTACAAACATAATATTATTGCATAAGGTATGTTCAAAACCTGATGGAAATGTGGTTAAAGTTATTTTTTGTTTTTTACCTATTATATAAAATGAAACTTTTGCAACAATGAAAATTTTGTCGATCAATGCATATTGATTATTTATATTGGTTATATGAATTAATTGTAGGTTAATAAAAGAAATAATGAAAGTATATACTTCAATATTTACTCCAATATATTGTTGTTTTATTATATTCACTCTTTTATATTGGTTTAGGGTAAATCATGCCAATCTAGGGGAATTTATTTAGGCACAAATTTTGGGTAAAATAAAATTTGGCTGTGGAAACCCTGCCTTACACTCGCATTTCGGAGTTCTCCAGGCACTGTCCACGTGAAGCGGAAGTGGTCATGGGGTTTTCCATCAGATCAGTGGGAGGTAGGAGAGAGGTTTTTAGGACACTTAGACAGAAGACATGGGCACAATCACAGGCCCTTGAACTATTCGTCCCAACTTGGTGGCAAACTCCTTTTAATATTTAAATCTAAATGTGTTCCTGAATAAATAAGGTGGCTGGATTACAAGTTTTCCTTTACCCTACATATATGTGGTAAAGGTGGTGGCGGCATTCATATCTATCCAGAGTCTACATGCAACGAGAGAAGCTAAGAGAAGCGACCCATAATTCTACCTAGCATCCTCAACCAACTTAACAAATACAATAAACCATATCTATAACCCCTTAACCTCTGAAGTGCGCATGGGGGTAATTAGACACCTCTCCCTGTGCGCATGTATTTGAGGGGTTTCCGTCACTAAAATATTCATTGTACCATTAATAGCATTAATACTTATCCATATGCGCCTATTATGGTTGATTATAAAGGTATTAACCTGAAACAACAATAAAACTAGTGAAAACAGCGTTTGGATGGTCAAAATCGGAGATATAGCCCGTGAGTTGTATAATGTATGGGTGAGGCAAGCTGCTTTCCCGCCAATTTCCCCCAAGGCCACTGAGACAGTCTATCGATACTCTCTCTCTCTCTCTCTTGCATTCGCTTGCTATCAGTGATGACCACACCCTGCAACCGGATTTCTAATGTTAGCACGAAAATATACCTCAGAATAAGGGAATAACAGGGAAAATAGGTGATAACTGAAGGAGGAGGAAAGTGGGGAAGGAGGGGAGGGAGAGGACTGAGATTTTGCATGGCCCAGGGGCAAAAACATTTTTTTTTTTTTTTATGTCAAAAGTTTATTTATTTTTTCTCTGACTCTTAAGAGTCTCCCCGCAGTCCGCCGGGGAACTCTTAAGAGTCTCCCTGCAGTTCCCGGGTTAAGGTAACAAACAAAAATGTTTTCCTTACATGGTGGTCATGCGGCGGTCCTCATTAATTGATTTGAGAAGACTGGACGTCTATGAAGAGTAACCTACGCTAGCTATGTTATCAATGCTACCAGTTTTCCTGTGTTCCTCATCAAATACCTGTTATTAACTCCTAATGCTATCCAGCCACACGATTCTACCGTTAAGTTAAAACACCAGTTAAGTTAAAACACCAGCGACACACTGAGCTGTTTTTCGTCATTCTAAGAGTTCAACTTTCGAGGACGATTCCTGAGTGGGAGCGGCGATTTGACCTGAGTGACGAGCGGACGAGTTGGCGGTGGCAAGGCGACTTTCCCGGGTTCAGACAGCGAGTGTCATCAGCGTTTGTGGCAGGTTGTGCAGTCAGCAGCCCTGGTGACCCCTGCCCTCTGCCTCACCTCACATTCTCGGTATTGATAAAATATCTATAATCACTAATCTCTTATTAGTGTATTATAGGTGTTTATTTCAGTGTAATACATATATATTGATATTTAAACATTCTTTCAATTTTTTCAAGGACAGCATCATAACTATTTTGTTTGTGCAACTCAATTTTTTTCCATTCATTTTAGTACTCATTTCTTTAAGTTTCAAACGCATGTCTAGAGAGGGAAATTCAATTTCTGAAAATATCGCATAAAATGGGCTCAACTAGTCTGTGTTCTCTAAATACTGTCATATCGTCGGTACAATGGCCAACACTTCCTCATGTCATACAGTCAAAGCTCAAAATTCTCTTCATGTCACTTCATATCATGCAAGATATGAACCGGATCGGTCATCTCAGCCTCACATGCTTGCTACGACCCCCTGACCTGCTACGACCTCCTGAATGTGCAGCCAGAATAACACTCAGTCTGGTTCACACCCTTGCAATGGGTATAGGTTTTTACGGTGTTCTATATTACCAGATGTTATCCCTAATTTGTATTCATGAGTGTATAAGAATTTTAATAGTTTTTTTCATTCATTGAATTGATTCTCAGTGATATCGGTTTTGTTCAAAGTTCATTCTCCCGCACGTCGGTTTATGAGGTTGGGTTTCATTTTGTTTGGGAGCATCTGTGGTAATGAGGTGATTCTAGTGTTAAATTTGTTAACCTTTTTTTATTACTACTTATTCTACAAGTGTTCGGGCGGCTCACGTACATTGTAGCTGCTTCGACCTCGAAATTCAGCTCGCTTCCGCGACGGCTTGCGACAGCGAAGGTAATTACGTAATTTTGTATGTTTTATTTCTGATTTTAGTATTCTTTTTGTACGCCTCTTTTAAATCAAATCGACAGTCTTACGTAATCTTTGAGTTCAGTTTGATTTTTGTCTTGCGATTTTTAAATGTTGTGTTTTAACACTCCACGAGCGGCTAGGTCGGTAACTTCTACTACCTGCCAAGCGGGGGGTTTTACCCTAAACGAGCTATTTCCATGCTCTTTTTCATGCATAAACAAGAGCCAGAGCGTAATACAAGTATGTATCCGTGAAAGGGCGATAATTGAGCTTTCCAATGACACCAGAACCATCCTTCTACGATCACGGGTTCTCTTGCAACGATCGTGCAACCGAAGGGCAAAATCGCTAAAATACGGTAATTTCCTTACATAATTCCCTGTGTAGCGAGGCAGTGAGTGTGGGTGTGTGTGGAGTAGGGCCCAGTGCTGGCGCGAGAGCTGGGCCGAACGGTCAGAGCCGACCAACGCTCCTCCCACCGCTAGTCTCTCTCTCAGAGCCAAATATTGCTCAGAATTGCACACCGCCTTAAGTCGGTCCCCGCCACATAGTCCTTTCTTCTCTAGGCCGACTTAAGTCGGGCCCCGCTAAGTAAGGGTTAAGTGTTACATCTTACATACTTCTATTGACACGATAGGAAATATCATTAGCGGTAATTTGTGCAAGATTTATTAAGTTTTTCTTAATTGTTTACGGTTATTTTATAACATCTTTCCATTGTGTTAGAAGTCAGTTTTCGGACTAGTCATAGTTCGATCTGCAATTTTTGTTTGTTTTAATTAATTGAATTTTGGTATTTTTTTTCTTGATTGACAGTTGATGAAGCATTCTATTTGGAATCGTTCAGTACTTTCTGGTAATTATTTTTTGTTGGTGCTTAAAATAAGTGATTTATTGTTCTTACATTCATTTTACCCCTTTTAGTGTCTCGTTGTTGCCTTTTAGTACAGCTAAGGGCTGTATAAATCGGTAAAATTCGTTTCGCTAATATGTGTGGCTAATTGATTTTTTTTTTTACAAGTTAATTTTGTCGAGTTGAGTTTTTCCCTCACGTTTAGGCCTACTTAGTTATATTTTTGGATCACCGTGTATTCTATTCACGCGTTACGATGTTTTAAATCACGTTGACTTACTGTGCAACTGGGTTCAGTTAATTAAGTTTTTCAACATTCCAGTTTCTTCCGTTCATATAGAGTTAGATCATCGGTATCATTACCGTAGACTTTTTACACACATTAGAGCAACCAACAACAGATCATATGTCGTTGCTTTCTCTGTCTCGGAGGTTTCATTCAGATATATTTGTTTTTGTCTGGAATGAGGGCATACTTACAGTATATAGATGTTTGAATATCTTTGTTTTGGACCTCTATTTGACATAAGTATACATGGAAAATAATTTCTTTTGAGAGTTTTGCAATTTTGATTACACTGATGGAGAGTCAGACGTTATTTTTTGGGAGAGTGATTTTTGAAAATTAATATTTTTTTGGGGGAGAGTTTCGTTTATAAGTTTTTACAGTGAAGTATTTTGTAGGTGACACGAGTTTGTGATAATGTGTCATGGAAAATACTTTATTATGGTGGAGTATGGTTTTGGATTCACTTGTGGTGTTTCCCTGGTTACTAAACTTCTGAAGTTATATGAAGATGATGTTATGGCGATTTCTTTACCGATTTAAATAAGGGTATACTGATGGGACTTTTTTGTCGTGGTCTTTGGGGATTTTTTTTTTTTTTTTGTTTTTTTTTTTTTTTTTTTATACCATCTATATGCTATGACATACCTTTGAACATGGTTTATATTTTCCCAACATTTATAATATGATGTGTGGGATTTTATGATTGACAAATGTTGGAGTTTATTTAGTAGTATCTGTGTGTGGTACTTAATTTAACCTCTTATTTAATTTTGTTTTATAGGTTTTTAATGTGGTTTTGAGTATTATTTGTTAGTGAATTTGGGTTTGCCTTGTGAGGTATAATTTTCTTAGATGGTTTATGCCCAACATTTATATTGATTCTTGTGGGCTCGGATAATTTGATTGGTGTATTTTACATGATTTCCACTAGGTTATAATTTGGTTTTGCAACGGCGAGTGTGTGATTAGGTTCTAATTAGATAGCCATAGAAAAACATTAATAGGCTACCGGTACCGGTTGAAAAAAAATATACAAGTTTTACTAGTGTTTTATGTATGGTATATATACAGTACTAGCAGGGGTACCCGGCGTTGCCCGGGTAATCACCATAATCACCATCACTACTACCACCACCACTACTACCATTATCACCATCATCAATCACTACCACAATCATCACAATACTACTACTACCATAATCACCGGCCTCGACCTCCCTGTGCCTCATTAAACGGCGACCTCGATTTCGGCCGCTAAATTACCTCCGATTTTGGATCTGACCTCATCCGTACCCCCATTTTGGGGGGCTGCGAACAACTTTCGTTCCATACACCTTTTCGATCGGAGGCCTCCTTCTGCCCCAAACGGCAATTTTTTTCGCTCCCGTATACTACATAAGTTCTGCCGAAAATTTTATTAAACATAAGTGTCTCTGATTTCCACTAAACTCGCCTAAAACCATCGCCAAAGCCTGGGCTTTCCAACGGTGCCCCACACTCCCACCTGGCACCAAAACTGTGGGAGGAGTTTAGTAACAAAGGTCGGTTAGGTCGGGTAACTGACAGACAGACAGACAAACATAGACCTTTATTTATTAAGATATATATTATACAGTATATACGCAATAGATTTGATCTTGGTTTATGACCTAATAGGAAGGTATCATATATGCACCACGGGTTTATGTGTATTTCTGTGTTTATTATTGATATTCTTTTCCATGGGTAGGATTTGATTCCTTTATTTTAAATAAAGTTTTATGAGTTTATATGCGAAATGGTTTAATGATGGGTTTTGACCAAGGACTGGAAACGAGCACTCTCGGAGTTTGAAACTTGGGTCCATTGCTTAAAAGCAGTATCATGAAAGCAGTGGTCTCTCCGACTTTCTTAAACACAAAAATATGTACACAAACACAACTTTACATATAAATGCATGTAATTTCACACGCAATCGTCCATATCCCCGCCATATTGGCGACATAATGTCTCGCCAGAAAACGAACAGCCCAGGACGATGCCAGACGCCAGTCACCCACGAGACATGTTAGAGGCAACACATTTTTGTTCTGTTGTTCGTTATCTCTCAGCTTATTGTAAGTAATTTTCTTATAAATACTTACCAGTCACAAAAGGATCTGTGTTAACAACTTATTTAGCTGATAAATATTATAATTGAGCTGATGTCAACGGGTTGCTTTGATATGTACTGATAACCATTTTACAACTATTCTTGTTTTTTTGCTTTACAGGAACAATGCCGAAAAGATGTGCTTCATTCAATTGTCGTGGAAACTACAGGGGAGAGCCATACAGTCCTATGGTGTGTTTCCCGAATGAAGAACAAGAACGACGTGCTATGCCAAATAGCCCAGAAAGTTTGAGAGACCGGTCGAAACTATGGATTTGTGCATCACACTTAGACTGCGATTGGGTCACAGTTCGGGGAGGAAAATGACCAGCTGGGCCTCCTACAGTATTTAAAGGTGTACCCAAGTCTTGCCTCAAACAACTTACGTCAGCTCAACTAACACAGTGACAAGTGAAGCAAGACTTAAAAAACAAACTGAATTTGAAAATGAACAAGACAAAATGCATAGTTATGACAAATTTGCAGGAGAGATTGGAAAACACTTCCCTGAGTTTTATATAATGCAAAATGGTAGAGAACTGACAATGTTTAAGACAGATGGTAATGGTAGAGCAGTTGATAAGTTTCTTCATTTTAAAGAGGTACAGTCTCCTTTTGGTTTTCTGCAGCTGGTAGTAGCAGAGAAAAGTGGCTTGGAGATACCAAAAAGTAAACTGAATCTTCAAAAAAATAGCTTGGTAAGTAAGTGGTCTCAAATTGAAGAAATAGTGAAAATTATGAACACTCATGAAGCGACTAATACTGACCGCTTAAAACGAATAATTTAAGAATTGACTCTTATCACAGAATTTCATGAAATTGAAGGTTTTCAGTTCATTCAAGCACAGTTACAACTTCTTATTCCTCCTAAAAATCGCCGATATACAAAGCATATGTTAATTCTTGCAGCAGAACTGTTTTGTATATCACCCGCAGCATATAGAATGCTTAGAAACTCCAAAGCAATTAGTCTTCCTTGTGAGAAACAGATTCGCCAATTGTTATCTCGCACTTATGCTGACAAGTGTCTCCCAATCCTTTTTGATCAGTTGAAGCCACAACAGCGGTTAATTAACATTTTGTTTGATGAAGTCAAGCTTAAGCAGGCCCTTAGATTTACAGGAGAGCATATAGTAGGCTATGCAACAAACGGACCAGAAAATCTAGCAACATCTGCTCTTGCTCTTGAAGTTGTTTGTCACTATGGAGGACCACGGTACATCATACGAATTCATCCTGTATCAAAACTGAATGCTATTCAACTGAAGGAAATATTACTTGAGGCTGTATATGTTGTTAAAGCTAGTGGTGGCCATCTAGTATCGTTCGTCTGTGACAACTGTCCACTGAATCAAGCTGTTTACAGAATGCTTGGGGGTCCTGGAGAAGTAACACTAGCACCAGATGGCATAAATGTTTTCCTTGTCTATGATTATGTTCACATCCTCAAGAATATGAGAAACAACTGGATCACAGAGAAATGTCAAGAATTACATTTTAGCAAGGACGGTACAGAATATTTGGCGTGATGGAGTGATGTTAAAGCTCTTTACAATGAAGATCAGAAGACACCACTTCGTCTGACAAAACTCACACGCTCATCATTATTTCCTAAACCATTGCAACGTCAGAGTGTGCCCTTAGTTTGCCAAGTGTTCAATGAGAAAACGATTGCTGCATTTGAAGGTCTTAAAGGAACTGTTAAATTTCAGGATGGAACAGTGATATACATAACACTGGTAACCAATTGGTTTAAAATTATGAATGTTAAAAGCAAGTACAGCGCAGTTCATTTACGAGACCAATATCGTGAACCTTGGACATTAAACTGTACAAACTTCAAAGCTCTGCAGGAAATGTGTACAGTTGTATCCAGCTGTCGGTGGACTGGTGGGCATGGCAGAGAGAAGAAACTAACACAGTCAACAGCAGATGCCTTTGTCATCACAACAAGGTATAACATAGAAGCAGCACAATATCTTTTTGAAACCCATGATTTTGCTTACATCCTACCTGCTGTTTTTTCACAAGATCCCCTAGAAAAGTTTTTTGGTCAAGCAAGACAACGTAGTGGAGGAAATTTTTACATTGACATTGGGGATGTTCAAGCAGCATCCAAAGTACAGCAGTTGCATCAGCTGTTGAAACGTGACATCGTTCCTGACCGAGCCAAAGAAGTAAGCTGTGAATTTTGTACAGCAGCAATAGATGATGGTGATTTACAACTTCTGGAAGAGCTGACATTACAAGACACTCGACTACTTCTAGATTCAGATGATACTTTAAAACATAAAATTGTCTACATTGGGGGAATTTTAGCTCATAAACATGGACAACAGGAAGTAGATTCTGGGGAATGCTTGTCATCAGAGTTTTTGACTGCGCTCAATCGAGGTGGGCTGAGTATGCCTACACTGGCTACTGTCTTCTTTGTACATAGTGGCATCACCCTTCAAATGTCTCTTCAAGACTCGAAAAGTGTTGTCGCAATTGTGACGCCTGCCAGCGTTGGCAGAATCGCCTCCCGGTAGTCACTCGCACTCGCCAGGGCAGTGAAATGGGCTACAGTCTGTCTAAAATGTTGTACTTTCTTTCTTGTGAATCGTCATGTCACAGGCAGGGTAGAAGTGGTCTTTGTTTTCGCCTGTGACAATGCATTGTATTTTATATCATGAGTTGAACATAAGATGCATTGTAGTGAAGGAGAGAGAGAGAGAGCGAGCGAGCAGGGTGAGTGTTGCTTTTCCTCCTCCTCCCTCCCGGAGGAGTTGTTCGCCCGCGTGGTCTTTTCTCTCGGTTTTGATTGGCTGGTGGTTCCTGGCGCCTCCTGCAGGCCTGCTGCCGGGTGACGTAGCGGCCTGTGATTGGCTGACCACCGTGCCTTTGTGTGGGATCCTGGAGGGGTCCAGAGGAGCTATTCTCCTCAGAGCTTTCCTGACTAACATACCCTTCACATGTCCCTTGCCCCCCTGTCTCCCGACTTCTACCTATAGAGCACTTTCTCTCTCTCTCAACTTCTTACCTCTCATTCTTCTACTCTATTAATATCATAACTTCCCTTTGGTTCTGCACGATTTCATATATCCGCCATCGTATTATATGCTGAAGCTCTCGGATAACACATGTTTAGTTAGGCATTTTGGAAGGGTTACCATTTATGTCTGTAGAGGTTTGACACACTCACGGTGTCTCCCTTCCTGTAGCGTGGTGGTCTGCTGGGGGATTTAATGCTAGACTGGGATAAGGCTACTGGTGTTGTGATTTCCGATGTGTACTAGGTTTTGTTGAACCTGTACAATCGCAACGGAGACGTGGGAAGCCTAGGTGGTCTTTCTGACTGTGTACCTTGTGAGTTTAGCACTGTGTTGCGAGTGAGGGCTTTTACCTCTGCCACCCAACACTGTGCTAACTCGTTTGCTTTGACTTTGAGAGGGTCGCCAGGAGAGAACCAGATACTAGCGATCTGGATCTCTCAAGAGAGCACCCCGTCAATTAACGTAATTTGGCCGCACAGCCTTAAGGACTTCGCTAGGCTACGAGCCGCTTGCTCAGCCATTGTTTCCTAGCCTATTACATCCCAGCTAGACTTTATTCGCCTAGCAGACACCAGATTTAGATTATAAACTCTTTCTGTTCTGCATGCATTATTATTCACGGCATTTATTAGTCTAGGTTGTTGTTGAGTTGCACAACCCTAGTAGGCTGTTTCGTTGATGAGGAAGTACTTCTTTTGCTGTTTGAGTTCCTACTATTGCGCAGTTATTATTATTCCCGTGCCAGTTAACCCTACATGTCCTTACAATTGTCATTTTATTCCTGCTTTATACTACAGTTCAAAATCCGATACGATCATCTTAACCTAGCATCAGACTTTCTTCAGAAGATTCCTGCTCGATGCTTTGGGACTTTCGTTCACTTTCTTTAGTATAGGAATGACAGTTCATTATTGTTTAGAGTAACTTTAAATATACTTTCTTCTAGTTTGCATTAAATCATTGGAGTGATTTAATTAAGATCTCTATCTTTTCCTAGTATACCTTATTACCGTAATTGTATGTTGTTGTGATCAGGCTGTATCAGAGATCATCAGCCTGTAGTAGTAGTGCACTTATACCGAGTTATAGGATACCCCGTTATCGCAGATTTAACTCTGGAGGGTATAGGTGTTTTTGTGCGCCGGCATTATAAGTTCAGGGGTTGGATCTAGTGTTACCGTTGTGGCTGTGTGCTTTCCTAGTCCAATGATTAAGAGCCCTTGTTTTATACAAGCCCCGGTCGTAACACAATTACTTGAAACAATGCTTGTCTTATGTAGATGCTCCTTTAGCTAGCCATTCAGGAGCATGCCAGACATTGTGTAATTGTGTTGTTTAAGGCCTTTGTATTTAATACAAGCGATCGGGAGTGTACACTAGGCTGCTTAAGGCGACAAGAGAAACTTTCTAATTATAATGTTTAAGTTAATTATTGTTATGTGACTTTTGATATATGTAAAATTATGTGTAAAGTAATATTTTGCAAAGGTTTTACTTTAATTTCTTCTAATATTTAATTAATGTAAGTCATGGTATGATGCTTTGCTTGTATAATACATGTTCTTATAAACTATCTCATTATAACTGTATATTTTCCTATTATGTTCAATCACGAAAGAGACTTATGAGTCAATCAACCAAAAACAAATTTTTTATTTTCCTCTACTTGGTTGGTCTAGTTAATAAGATGTTGTAGAGTAAAAACACAAAGTCCCATATCCAGTAAAACTAAAATAAGACTTCAGTTTGTGGGCCTGACAATGGACGCAAGTTCCGGGACCCGAGTATGGCCGACGCCAGTCCTTATGTAAAGGGGTCTATGGTTTTGACAGACTTGGAAGATATTATGTTAGGCACCACAGGTTTATGTGGATCTATTGCGTTACATATTGGTGTGGTTATTTTTCCTATGGATAAGATTTTCTTATTTTCTTTTAAATCGGTTATATATTTTAGTTTAACCTTTAATTGTAGGTTTGAATTAGTATAATTTACTTTGGTAATAGTGTAACTTCAAACTTCATTGAAATATAATGAGTCTTTGTATGTTTTTTGTTTTCTTTGTTGGGAACATTATTTAGAAATATTACCTTTAGTATTATGTCTGCTTTTTGCATTTTTTGTTTTGTACATTGTATTGTGCAATTTGTGTTGCCGTGTTCGATTTTTATACATCCTATTATATATATATTCAAATTTGTTTTGGTGCATTTCTATTAATTTTATTTTTAATAGTAAAATACTATAAAATGCCATGCCACTTATATACTATCCATTATTCAATGTTATTCAGTAATTATTATAGGAATCATTATTACACTAACTGCGAGAGCATTATATAACACTGAAAAAAAATGCGTAATGGAGAGAAAAGTACATTTGAAAAGTCACCAAATATAAACGATTAATCTATCAGTCTAAGTTTGAAGACACCGGGATCATAACAACTAAAGAACAACCGATTATGGGGGTAGGTGTTTTTGTTTGTCTATTTAATATATATATATATATATATATATATATATATATATATATATATATATATATATATTTTGTTTTAGAAAAAATACCATGGATCTATGCCAATTAGGTGAAAGAGCTGATTTAATCTATTATTCATTTGTTATGCTTTCATGAATTTCATTGGAGGTGTTTGGTGTGGTGGTGAAATTAATAACAAAGTTTATCAGTAGGTTCAGGGATATTTCGTAGCGAGGCCGTTCATAATGGTCTGTGCCACATGAATATTCTCTCCTCTCACTTAAACAATTGTTTATTATAGTGCGGTGGGAATATGAACATGATTAGATTAATATCCAGTATTCGAGAATGGATAATAAGTCGTAGGCGTGTGCATAAACCTTTAACCGTCCTGGTGGTGTAATGGTTAAGGTGTCCACAATCTGTGTGTGATAACCCGGGTTCGAACCCTGGTGGATCACATATATGCTTTCATTAATTTCATTGGAGGTGTTTGGTGTGGTGGTGAAATGAATAAAAAATAGATTAATAGTTGCCCTGCTAGACCTCCATTAAGCTTATTAAAACGCCCCCAAGACCCCCATCAAGATACATTTGTAAGTTTTTCGATAGAAAAATGTTCTGGTCACATGCTCACTATCGCTCGCAAGGAAAAGCATGTGACATACATGGCATGAAATTTCTAAATATTGACAAAGAAATGGGGCGAAAGGTCTTAAAATCGACAAAGAAATGGAGCGAAAGGTCTTAAAATCGACAAACTAATTGGGCGAACGTCTTAAAATCTCAAAACTAATGGGGTTAAACATGAGGGAGAAGGGGATCCAGAATAAACAACAAATCCCTCTTAATGCCCACAGTGACAGCATGTAGGCCTAATTGCATTCCGTAAAGAGTGTCCACAAAAAACCCGGAGCCAAACTAAAAAATACACCCCAATTTGATCTCTCTCAGTTTCAAGGCAGGGAGGAAGGCGGCACAAAGAAGGCAATAACGGTGCAGTGTATACAATATGTAAGGGGGAGATTAGCAAACTTTATTAACCCCCTCTGTACCGGTGACGTATTTTATATTTTGTTTTAGCTACGCTTAGACGATTTTATGAAGCTTAGGAAGGATTAATGGTGGCCAAATTGAATAATTGAGATAGTCTGCAGCTATTTATTTAATAGACATCTATCCTAAGCTGAATACAATCGTTTATTAGTTGCCAGAGTATAATACAAAGGATGTTACCGGTACTGAATGGGATATAACTTACTGCATTGCATAATACTGAAACTAGTATTATTTTTTTACGCTGTATTTTGTCAATTATTTGTGATGATCACAGCGTAAATAACCATAAGTATCGTCCGTTAGTTGCATTTGTGAATGCTAAATATACACAATTATTTTGGCCATAAATATTAGGGAATCTTGCTACCAAGTACGGAGCATTCTCTCGCTAGATACTCACTTGATTATGGTAAGGAGGTTTGTTTATGAAGCCGATTTGAAGCATTCCTTCCCTGGCTTGCTTATGCTTCCTTCCCCCACTTTCTCATTATCTTTAGTTTCGTTTTTCTCCTAGCTTATATCTTTTCATCATTGCCGACTTTGTTTGGTATTATTCGTGTTCCCTCTCTCTTAAACCTTACCACCCATTTACACCCGTCTAATTTACTCCTCGTTTACCGTCTCTTTCTGCTTTCCCTTTCTCCCCTCTCTCGAATAAAAGTATGGGGCCAAACTCTGTTCCAGCCTTGACCTGTCCAAAAAAGGCACAACCGAAAGACAGCCTTCTCTAACAAATGGGGTTTGCAATGGATGTTAAAAGTTATACTTAGGAATACAGTATATACACTATATTATAATATTTATACTACGATGATATACAGGTTTAGGTAATAGGCTGCAGTGGATTTATTAAGTCACATGTAATTTACCAGGCTACTATACAACCCCCATAGTACCATGCGGCACTGAGGCCAGTTTCCAGTCATCAAATCCCTGTGTTAGGTTGACAACTTTACTCCATTCTTAAGTCACGTTGAAATACATCACATCTCAGAGATCACATTGGGTGGATATTTGCAGTGGAAGCCTCACACTGCTGAGAACGGTTTTAACTAGTTACAAACACACCCCATGCACCGAGGATTAGGGTAGATTGAGAGATCCTTACACACATGCCTACAAGCTCTCCTCTCAATAACAGGCAGGGCGGTCACAGCAGAAGCTATACATCACAGGAAAATTCTATACTTCCATACACATTACAACATAGACTCAACACACCATACTTATACTATTGTTCCTGAACTCAATGTTCGTATTGATTTATGTGTTATACAACACCGTTCACACATGTTTAAGCAATTACTTCCAGTGCGAATTGTCAGAGTCCAGCTTGTTTAATATTCTTCTCCAGCAACTCAACTTAAAGTATAACTTATCGTTACCTAACAGAACAGAACATAACTTTTATAGCTTAATACCAGTCTTGTTAAACTCCTCGTTGATGATTACATTGGAGTGATAAGGGGTTGTAATTGTTGGAAATACATAATTCCCGTTTGGAACCTTTGTGTGGGCTAAAATTACGCACAGTTATAGTTTTTGTAGCGTCTTCTAAACAATGCTGGAGGTTGTGAGAAGAAGTGTGGAAATTCTCAGATATATTATTTTTGTTTTCATAATTACGGTATATATATTGTCTACATATTTGAGGGAAGTATGTCTAATACAAACGATAATTTCCTCCTGATTATATGATGCAGAAGTATTGTTCCCATATTTAACGTCAATTAATAACTAACTCAATAGGTTGTGTTAATATTTCAAAACAATACCTCGCACCACCTTTTAACTCTTTCTTAGTGAATATATAATATCACAAAGATTATCGAAAATTCGTTCTTGGCTGAACTATTTATGTGGTTAAAATGACAATATATATAAGTACAGTCGGATACCAAATTCTTATAAGTGGGCTAGAGACATAATAGTCTCTAGCCCACTTGTAAGAATTTGTGTACTCCCTTAG
Organism: Paralithodes platypus; assembly: GCA_032716605.1. NCBI lineage: Eukaryota > Metazoa > Arthropoda > Malacostraca > Decapoda > Lithodidae > Paralithodes > Paralithodes platypus. The sequence goes on from CM064554.1 coordinate 34,143,261, forward strand.
TTATAATAGCATAAAGAAAATCAATCTGGATTGAGTTTTGAATATAACTTTGTTAAAATGAACAGATTTAACTCTTAGACTCGTTCATATGACTTTTGTTATCAGTCTAGGGATCATTTTTGTCACTATGTCCTTTTGATAATATGGACACTAAAACTGTACACAGTATTCCAGAAGGGGGTGAATCAATAAATTGTATAAGGTGAGAATGGCATTCGCAGATTGGTATTCAATACTATGTTCGCTATTTTGTTATCATCTGAATCATTTGAAATTGTACATGAAAGATTGGCATCAATGCCATCAATATATAATTAGAAAAGAACGGGTCCAAGCACTGGCCCCTGTGGCAAACCGCTTGTGACATTTTTCCAGTATGAGGCTTTACTGTGTATTAATACTCGTTGCTTATGCCCAATAAACCAATTATCAAGTACATAGATAATTAATATAATCAGAAACAAAAATAAATACTCTTAAATTTCTTAGGCTTGTAAACATATCACTGGCACTTTCATTCTTTATAAAATAGTATCTCAGATAATTTATCTCCCTATTCTATGATTAATATATCTCCCTTTGGATCTCCTTTCTCTACTCACATAATTATTAATAAAGTGTCTGGAAATGATGATTGTAACGGTGCTTTATTAATCTATTAATGAGCAGTGTTGTGTTTCTGAATAAGCCTTCTTAATCCATATATTCTTCATATTCATAATACTACTGTATCAAAAAGACAGCAAAGCCAATACAAGCATAATTCAAAATGAATACAAACAAATTACTTTTTGGTTTGTGTTGATAGAAAACATTAGAACATACAAATAGGCCTCTGCGGCACATCAGAGACGAGGGCGAATCTTAAATTATCAGGGCTAAATTTCGCATCGAGTAGACATTTCATTACAGACTTTGGTTTAGACTAAGTAATATCCTCATAAAAATGTTCAACGTAGGAGAAGTTGAGAGACTATAATTAAAGGCGAGAGTGGATCAAGACCACAGGAAGGTCGGTCTGGAGGGATGGTGATATTGGAGGTGATGGTGAGGGAAATCTTGGTGGTGATAATGAGGGTATATATATTCAATGAATGGTGATGGATAGGGTGAATTTATTTTGTTTTCTTCTTTCTATGTGCATGAGCGAGACAAAGGGCAAAGCTGTTGTAACCAGTGTCTCCCCAAAAGTTGAAAAAGTGAGAACCAAATTATAAGAAAACAAAAATGGGCGTAGTGGAAAGAAGAGTGATGTGCTTGTTTTGTGTAGTGGAATGGATAGGAGGAGGAAGTGTTTGTGAGAGCTAGCTGGAAAACTCTCTTTGTAGGTGAAACACAAACAGAAACCGTGAGGGAAGCTAGGCAAATGAAACAGGAATTCCAGCAATTCCTAATCACATGCCTATTAGGCCTCCCCTTGGTAATGCCCTGCTCGATTGGTGTCTACAATCTCTCAATACTGTAGTTAAATGGGTGGTAATAGGAGCGTTTTATCTGTAGACAAGCTTGCCAGATGTCACCAGGTTCGCCAATTATTGTAAACAAATGTGAACAAGACTAAGAAGTGTGTCGGTTTCTAAATTATTTGTTGATTTTTCCTGTAGTTAATAGTCTTATGACAAGCGGTTTTAATCTCATATATTCTTCATATAATTATATTATAATAATCTCTTATATATTTTAGCTCACTACTTTATCGTAATATAAAATAAGAGAGCAGGACAAAATATTGTGTTGTGAAATAAATCCATTACGAAATGGTAAATACTGGTTGCAAAAAATAAATAGTATATTATGATTTACCTTTTTTGTATGCTAATGATATATTTATAATAGTGGTATCTAAATTAAACAACGAGTTTGTGATTAAATTGACATTTCATTCAGTTACTTATTTTTCTCTGAACAGGACTGCCGGACGTGCGAAGCAGCTAGTTTTGTATAGAGGCTGTTGATTGGCTAATGGATAAGAGTATGAGTAGTAAATCAAGATATCTTCATTATTTCATATCTAATTTTTAAATACTTTAATTACAAGCAATTTCAACAATTGAGTCATGTTCTAGAGTGATATCCGAGAACACCGTGGTATAAATATGTCACATACAATACACTATTAACGTAAATATTATAAATATTAGTGAACACAGACAAAATGCATGAGAAAAATCACTAAGCGAGAGAGTAGACTGCCTGACGAGAGAGCGGAGTTCTCCAGCCTATTAGCCAATCAGGGGCTGATATTCTAACTTACCACCACCATGTTGACTTACCTTGGTGTTAGGAAGCCAGTGCAGATGTTAAAAATGCAGAGGCTTGTGATTTGCTAAGGCAGGTGAGGTGTAAGCCGACACTCAGTCAGTCTACAAATCTCGCTTACTTGTTGGCTTTGGTAATTTACATCTCGTTTGTGTTCACTTTATAATATATATGTTATTAATGTGTTATATGTTATACGAACTCTGACAGCTAAAATATATATCACTTTAGATTATCACATTATCATTAAAACTGCTTACAATTTTAGAGTTTCAATAATATATATGGAATAATGAAGCTACTGTATATCAACTTTATCAACACAAATCGATCAACAACCAATCAGCATCTTCTGTATACAATATTCTACTCTACAATGAAAAATAGAAATGTACTTCATAAAATAGTTATATCCATTAGATGTATCTGTTAACCCTTTGGCTGAGGGCTGTTTTGGGCTATTTAGGGCCTATTCAGGTACTCCTGAATGATAAATCAAGCATCTGCATTAAATGAAGTGTATTCTGCCGAAAACTAGGCGAAAATAGCTTCAAAATTACACCAGAACGGACCGTATACGTGGTCTGGTTCACCCGCAGTGATCCCAGTGAAACGCGGGAACCCCGCTATTATGTAACACTCGCTGGCTTGGCTGCACTTATGAGAGAGACTCGCCCGCCACACAGCCTTGCTCAGTGAGCCGCTCGGTGCTCTGAGGGTCGGAGGTGGGCCCCTCATGCTCCCACCCACTGACACTCGATTCTTACGTTTTTTACAGGCTTTTAAAGCCTGGAAATTGCTGTAACTTGCCAAAACATTACAGAACGTCACCCGCAGCGAATGGGTTAAACACTATCATGCAGGACAAATTATTCTAAAATTAAGTATTAGCAATGTTCACATTTTATTATTTTCTTCGTGATCAATTAAAGAATCTGGTGACATCTGGCAAGTGTGTCCACAGATTGAACACTACTATTTAGATAGTAATGGGATAGTTAGGATAGTATAAAAGTTGGTGGTGGTGATAGTAGTGAAGGTGTAAGTGCATTGGAAGGTGATAGTGTCTAGTGCAAATATATATACAGTATATATTGTAGAGCCAGCTCAGGAGAAAGACTAATATATTCCACTTCTTCATCTTTAATGGTGACTATTTTCGGGAACACTTTTTGTTTAACAAGAAATCTACGGTATCCCCTCAAACTTTAACTGTTCCTAAGGTTATCAGATATATTAGTCTCCCGTGTTATGGTAATTCAAGCTACAACATTAGAACTCAACTCGCAAAAATCCTAAATCAGGCGTACCCGCAAATTTCGTTTAGATTAGTTCTCAATTAATTTACTATTGGTTCATTGTAAGGATAAGATTATGTGTTCGAACATCGTTTATTCTTGTTCTAGTTGTAAAGCTGGATACATTGGGAGCTCCATAAGGAATCTCAAGATTCGAGTGTTCGAACATAGAGGCTCGTCTTATAGAACTTATTTGCTCCTTTCAAAGCCAACTATGTCAGAAATGCGAAATCACTGTAATGAAAAGAAACATGCATGTGGCTTAAACGACTTTAATATTTTGGATATATGTAGTGCTAGGAATAGCCTTCGTATTTTAGAATATAGAAACATTCGTAAACTGAAGCCATCTTTAAATAACTATTAAACTTCAACTAAATTATACACGTTAAAATAGCCATTCTTGGGTTTAAATGCTCGATGTTATAATTATATAATCAGTGATTCATTATCTAATTGTAGTTATTAGTTTATGTTCGTATATTTTCTAGAAAGGTTAGTTAATTCAATAGATATATAGTTTGTATCTTTTTCAACCTAAATATTTGTATTTACGATGTACTGAAGATAGCTTTTTATCATTAATTTTAAGGTTTAATGTGTTGGCATTTGCTCATTTAATATTTGTGGTTTATTTGTCTAATCACTAAGTCATTTGTTTTAAAATATTTCGTTAATTGGTCTGATGATGGGAAATGTTCCCGAAACTAGTCACCAATAAAGATGATGAGGTGGAATATATTAGTCTTTATCTTGAGCTGGCTCTACACTGTACGTTACCCCGTGGGCACCTCAATTGTGAACTTTATATGAAGACATGGCCGACCAGCACTCACTTGTTACCAAAGATTGGAAAGTCTTCACCTGCGTTCCCAGAAGGCTACCCTTGATCTAGAGTTTTTTCATGCGTGTAAGACTTCCAAGGTCATTTAAAAACTGGATTAAATAACTTCAAGCATAGTAAACTCTACAGATCAACTAGTTTCAAACTACTGAATTTCGAAATTAAACTATAATCTACTGATGTTAATCAACTTGCGAATGAAGATAAGGATTGTGTTGCGGATGTTAAGGCATTAGTTTCATGGTTTGATTTTAAAGTATTGTCCAACAAGATTAATAAGAACAATGTTTGTTAAACTTAAGTTATGCAGCATTAATCATAACAAGAAATTAGGAAATTTAGGTATTCCTGTTAACCCGCGATTAGATTAAAGTAAAGTGATTATAAATCTTTCCAATAAAGTTCTATCACCGGAGGAAGAGGTTGCATTGATTTTTGGACTTTAGTTTGCACTACCAATTACCAAACTGAAATTTGTATCACATTTTCTGTCCTTTGAAAAATGTATTCACAGTTTGTCTAAACTTCCTATTTTTAATCGTAACTGTGATTTATTAAACTGGATTAAAATTGTAGACTACGTTAGATCCATAGCTCATAATTAATTCAAGCATACAAAACATTGCTCCTGGTCAATCTTTGGAAAAGATAAAGTTAAAACACTTTTAGACTTGAAAGCTGATGCCAGTATTGTTATAACTAAGCCGGATAAGGGGAGAAGAGTGGTTGTTCTAGATAAGAAGGATTATTTAAGTAAAATGTATGCCATATTGTCAAACACTAGTAAATTCATTAAGCTTACTTTACACCCATTCACGTATGTACTGAAATTGGAGGATGTATTAAACAGACTTCTAAGGATTTTGAAAGACTCTTTTTCGCTTGATATGTATAATTCGATGTTTGCTTCGGGCTCAGTACCAAGTATGTTATTCCTATATGGACTCGCCAAGGTTCACAAACTTAACATCCCAATAAGACCCATTTGTTCTGCCATTGGTACGTTCAATTACAATTTAGCTAAATTTGTTGCCCTAATAGTAACTCCCCTCACAACAAATGCATTCACGGTAAAGAACTCTTCCTCATTTGTTGATGAATTAAAAAAAATCAAATTTCCTTATCCTGTAGTAATGGCTAGTTTCGACATACCAAGTTTGTACACAAATATTCCCTTAAAAGAAACTATATATATTTGCATTTCTGAATTATTCAAAGAAAAACCTCAAATCACTACTGGAACTGGCAGTCAATGAATCGGTCTCTTTTTCAATTATGTTTTGTTCAAACAAGTTGATGGAGTAGCTATGGGTTGTCCATTGAGCCCTACATTAGCGAACTTAAAAATAAGTTTTGTATGAAAGTCAATGGCTAGATGATTGTCCCTCTGCTTTTAAACCACTTTGTATCGTAGGTATGTAGATGAATTCGAAGCATTCTAATATTATATATACATCCGAGACTGAGAACAACAAAACCATTTCCTTCTTAGACATTGCTATCACTATAAATAACTTTAGTGTTGATACATCTGTATACAGAAAGGATACATTCACTGGATTAGGCCTCAATGTCTTCTAATATTATACCCTTAACATACACAATCAATTCCATTAAAACACTGATTCATAGATGTTTCGCTCTTAGCTCCAATTGGCAATTGTTTCACGAGGAAGTCGGTAAGTTGTTCACCTTCTTCACTAGTAACGGCTACCCTTCGACCCTATTCAACAACATTGTAAAGGAAATTTACTGTATCCCTTCAAACGTTAACTGTTCCTAAGGTTATCATATACAGTATATTAGTCTCCCGCGTTATGGTCATTCAAGCTACAGCATTAGAAATCAACTCACAACAATCCTGAATCAGGCGTAGCCGCAAATTTCGTTTAGATTTATCTTCAACAATTCATCTACTATTGGTTCATTTTTTCGTTGTAAGAATAAGATCCCAAAGCTTCTGTGTTCGAACATCGTTTACTCTTGCATTTCTAGCTGTAAAGCTGGATACATTGGGAGCTCCAAAAGGAATCTCAAGATTCGAGTGTTCGAACATAGAGGCTCTTCTTATAGAACTTCTTTGCCCCTTTCAAAGCCAACTATGTCAGAAATACGAAATCACTAATGAAAAGAAACATGCATGCGTCTTAAATTACTTTAGTATTTTGGATAGATGTACTGATAGGAATAGCCTTCGCATTTTAAAATCTATTTACATTAAAAAATGAAGACATCTTTAAATAACTATGAAACTTCAACTAAATTATATACGTTAAAGTAGCCATTCTTGGATTTAGATGCTCGATGTTTCATAAAATAAGTGATTCATTATCTACTTTTAGTTATTAGTTTATGTTCGTATATTTTCTAGAAAGGTTAGTTCATATAATAGATAGATAGTTTGTATCTTTTTCAACCTAAATATTTGTATCTACGATGAACTGAAGATAGCTTTTTATAATTAATTTTAAGGTGTAATGTGTTGGCATTTCCTCATATAATATTTTGTGAATTGTGGTTTATTTTTCAAATCACTAAGTCATTTGTCTTAACATGTTTCGCTAATAGGTCTGATGATGGGAAATGTTCCCGAAACTAGTTACCAATAAAGATGATGACGTGGAATATATTAGTCTTTATCCTTAGCTGGCTCTACAGTCTATACTGTACGTTACCCCGTGAGCACCTTTATTGTGAACTATAAGAACATAAGAACATAAGAAAATGGGAGTCTGCAGAAAGCCGATTGGCCTAAGCAAGGCAGATCCCTGTCCCACACAACCCCAAATCAATTACAAAGCCCAATTATAGGCTCAACACTCTAATACCCTGAGGATCATCCTACCAAAACGGTTAGAGATTAACGCAGGATTATGGGGGTCTGCAGAGCGCTGATTGGCCCAACCCGGCTGATCCCCCTTCACACCCAACCCTTCTCGTCCATATGCTTATCCAATTTTATCTTAAAGCTCCCTACAGTTTTAGATCCCACTATAGCACTTGGTAGTCCATTCCACCCATCTACAACTCTGTTACCAAACCAATATTTGCCTATATCTTTTCTGAAACGAAATTTATCTAATTTGAAACCATTGGTACGAGTTCTTTCGCTATCACTGAGCTTTAGTACATTTGTCATGTCCCCTTTGTTAATCCCACTAACCCACTTGAACACCTCTATCATATCCCCTCTAACTCTGCGTCTCTCTAACGAATGTAAACCTAATTTCTTCAACCTTTCTTCATACGGAAGATTTCTAATATTATGGATCATTTTTGTCATTCTACGCTGTACTCTCTCCAATGAATCTATGTCCATTCTGTAATAAGGACACCAAAATTGGACAGCATAATCCATATGGGGTCTCACTAATGACAAGTAAAGTTTTAAGATAACATCAGCAGTTCTGTTACTCACACTCCTAGAGATGAACCCGAGAATCCTGTTTGCCTTATTACGAACGCCTATACACTGTTTTCTAGGCTTCAAATCATTGCTAACAAACACACCTAGATCTTTCTCGCAGTCTGAATTTTCTAATTCTAAATTAGCTAGTTTATATTTAACATTTGTTTGCATCTTCCCTATCTTTAATACCTTGCATTTGTCAATGTTAAACTTCATCTGCCAATTTACTGACCATTCATGTAAGGTATCTAGATCCCTTTGGAGGCACTCTATATCGCTATCTGAATCAATTGATCTCCCCATTTTAGTATCGTCTGCGAATTTACTTATCCTACTAGTTATACCTAAATCTAGGTCATTTATGTATATAAGAAACAACAGGGGACCTAATACCGATCCCTGGGGGACACCACTTTTGACTGCTCCCCACTCTGACTTGGTACCATTTATGCTGACTCTCTGTTTCCTACCAATTAGCCATGACCTAATCCATCCCAATATATATATATATATATACTGTATATGCCACTACACCCTCCAATGGATTCGGAGAAAGAAGGTAATGGCCCATTGTCAAGAGAAATCCAAAGAAAGGGAGAAACTTGAGACATGCAAACAGTGAGTGGAGGGGGTGAGGTGGATTGATTGATTGATTCTTTATTGAGAAAGCATAAATACATGGGAATACATAATTACACGTCTCAAAAGGGCAAAGGTGATAAAACAGTCTTTTACCCTACTCATATTATACATGTACAATATCAACACAGACATGAATACAACATTTAGTAAGTTTTTATCTCTATACTTGTTAGCAAACCAGTTGTCCCTAACTGTTTAAGAAGGACCCTTAGCTAAGCTGGGCTTAGGCTTAGCGTGGGTTTGCTATAATCCTTCTACTTTCCTTAATGTCATAGAATGACCCTCCCACTCCAGTTTAATACATGCCTACATATACACACATACATACACCCATACACACATAAATACATATACAGTATATACATATATATACACATACATATACATACACATACATACACACACACACACATATACCTACATACATACCTATACACACAATAATTCATACAATAACACACAAATTTCACAATATACAGTGTATACATACACATTTATTATTATAATAACAATAATGATATAATGAGGCTATCAATTACATACTAATCATAACACTAAATCCTAAACTTTGTTTTATGTATATTTACCTTACGATGTATTGTATTTTTTTGCATTTGGCTATTATTTGAGTAATCATATTATGATTGAACATCCATATAATTTGTTCATCGACCTTATCTATGACATTGTTTCTATATTTCGCTAGGTGTTGGCAGTGCAGTATATAATGATTTAAGAACATAAGAACATAAGAAAATGGGAGTCTGCAGAAAGCCGATTGGCCTAAGCAAGGCAGATCCCTGTCCCACACAACCCCAATTCAATTACAAAGCCCAATTATAGGCTTCACACTCTAATACCCTGAGGATCATCTTACCAAAACGGTTAGAGATTAACGCAGGATTATGGAGGTCTGCAGAGCGCTGGTTGGCCCAACCCGGCTGATCCCCCTTCACACCCAACCCTTCTCGTCCATATGCTTATCTAATTTTATCTTAAAGCTCCCTACAGTTTTAGATCCCACTATAGCACTTGGTAGTCCATTCCACCCATCTACAACTCTGTTACCAAACCAATACTTGCCTATATCTTTTCTGAAACGAAATTTATCTAATTTGAAACCATTGGTACGAGTTCTTTCGCTATCACTGAGCTTTAGTACATTTGCCATGTTCCCTTTGTTAATCCCACTAACCCACTTGAACACCTCTATCATATCCCCTCTAACTCTGCGTCTCTCTAACGAATGTAAACCTAATTTCTTCAACCTTTCTTCATACGAAAGATTTCTAATATTATGGATCATTTTTGTCATTCTACGCTGTACTCTCTCCAATGAATCTATGTCCATTCTGTAATAAGGACACCAAAATTGGACAGCATAATCCATGTGGGGTCTCACTAATGACAAGTAAAGTTTTAAGATAACATCAGCAGTTCTGTTACTCACACTCCTAGAGATGAACCCGAGAATCCTGTTTGCCTTATTACGAACGCTTATACACTGTTTTCTAGGCTTCAAATCATTGCTAACAAACACACCTAGATCTTTCTCGCAGTCTGAATTTTCTAATTCTAAATTAGCTAGTTTATATTTAACATTTGTTTGCATCTTCCCTATCTTTAATACCTTGCATTTGTCATTTGTCATTTAAGGTATGACTTCTTGGTTTTTACATAGTTGACAACATATTTCGTGTTCTCCTTTAGGAACACCAAGTTCCCACATGTAACAATATCCTAACCTAAGTCGTGTGCACAAGGAGTCCTTCCAAGCACTTCTTAAGTTTCCGTATATAAAGCTAGTTCGCCGTGCAACGTTATTATAGTGATAGAATGTTGCACTATTCGCGTGTTTTTCTTGCATCATAAAAAGTTCCGCATCCTTTTGTTTTTTTCTAATTGTTGATTTAATTTGTCTTAAAGATTGAATGCACTCGTAATCTATTGTGTCTTTCTCCGTTCCTAATTTAGCAAGTTCGTCCGCTCTTTCATTATTTATTATCCCAACATGTGAAGGTATCCACGTAAATTTTACCATTCTCCCATTATTGCGTAGTTCATCTATAATAACCTTACACTGAGATACCAGCTTTTCATACACGGGTTTTTTGCTGTTCATAGATTCCAAAGCACTTCGACTGTCTACGAAAAAGCACACATCACCTTCTCCCCCTCTTATTTTATTTAACCCGTATAACATAGCACATATTTCTGCCTGCGTAGAGGACACGTTGTTACTTATTCTATAATAATATTCACTGTATATGTTATCGTTACCTACATCGTCACTCACCAGTATCCCACATCCTGCTCTCCCATTTTCTGTGACAGAGCCATCGCAGTATACTTGCGCAACATTATCATCTTTTAATTCATTTATCTTTTCTTCAACAATTATTTTAAGTTCCCCAGTCTCGTACATACTTTTCTTTTTCCCCAGCTTGATAATATTTATATCCACGCCTTTATCTTCCCAGGGTGGAGGTTTTTGTGCCCTCTCTTCGACCAGAAAGAAATTTATTAGGTCAAATTTCTCTACTTTATGTATTAGTTCTTTTAGGTATCCCCTCTTGCCTTGCCTCCTGAAGGTTCGAATTTTACGTATGCCATCATTGACGTCTTGTGCCAATTTTTCACCACTACCTGACCGTATATGTCTCATTGCCGATACTAGGTTTACTTCCTCTATTCTGTGTCGCAAGGTTGTTAAATTTAATTCTAATCTCATAGCAGCTACCATCGCATTTTTGGGGCAGTTTAATATAACCCGCATAGCCTCATTTTGGATAGTTTCTATTTTATCCAACCTTCCTTCACCAAGGCAAGAGAGAACGGGGCTGGCATATTCCACCACTGACCTAATAGTGGTGAGGTACATCATCCGCGTACCTGTACACCAACACCTGTACCACTCCAAGCTAGGGATTTCAAGGGTGCCATACGTGCCTTACATTGTGTTTGTATATGATGTAACTCGGCATCTTTACTGTCTGATGTATATCCTATATAGATGCCTAGATACTTATAGCTCCTAACCCTATCAATATTTTTTTCATTCACAGCTAATTGTTTATCGCCCATAGCACGACACTGAAATTTAGTTTTTTTCTTCATTAATTAGTAGCCCTAGCTTCTGGGTTAATTGCCCAAATTTGTTGAGGGCCAATTGCATATTCTCAACGCTACTGCTTTGCAGCATTATATCGTCTGCGTATATTGTTATTTTAACACCTGGACCTAGCATATCTTGAGCTATCCTATTCATTAGGACATTAAAGAGGAATGGACTTAATACCCCGCCTTGTGGTGTACCCAGGTCAAGTTTCCTTTCCTCAGAAAGAGCCCCTTGATACCACACCTGCGCCTTCCTACCAAATAAATAATCTCCTATCCAATGTAATAATTTTCCTTTTACACCCATGTTAGCTAATTCAAACAAAATTACCTCTCCATTTGCAAGTATGCAAACCTCAACTGCGGTACTACCCTACATCTGAACAAGGAACAGAGTAGCTAATCACAGTAGTGGCTTTGTACCAGCCTGCCCCTACCCTGCCCGGAGAGTGTACTTGCCTGAAGTACCCCCTGAAGCCCTGCTCGAGTGACGCCCTACATACCTGAAGTCTGGAACCTGAAGTACTGCTCGAGTGACGCCCTACACCCCTGAAGTGCTGCTCCAAGGACCTACGATCTACGTCAGCCAGACTCGTACTCTCTCTCTGCCCTCCAACATTACCCTAAGTGTCCCTGTGTATCTTAGTGTGTTTATTGTTGTCGAGGTATAGGTAAAATATGTGAATCGTGTTGTGATAATTTATTCTGAGATCTGTGCCTAATATCCTTGATTGTGTACTGTGTTAATCCTTCTGAACATGATATAAAGTCCTTGCTAGATCTGTGTACAAGTCCTAGCTCTTTTAATTAATTTATCTTCTCTAGAACGTCCTACGCATACGTTATATAATTGTGTTCATTAACCCTGGAGAGGTAACACTCAAAAACTTAATTTTCATGGTATGGTCGTTGTGAATATGCACGTCGAATTTGACCTCAAATATCTCCCAAACCAAAAGACTTAAGAGACTTAATGAAAATTGTTAAAAATAATATAAGGATCCCTTAATATTGTGTTAGTAAATGATAGATATTGAAAGGTCATTACTATTTTAAATAATTTAATACAAAAATAAGTAGAGGTTTTAAGTTAGTCTTACTTATAAAATGAAAAAAAATACTAAATTCGTCCTGAGGGTGCTGGAACTCTGAGGTTGTGGATGACAATGGTGGGGCTGATTGGTGTATTAAGGACGACCCTGTAGTCCCCATACGTTGAGAGAAGTGCGAAGTTGCAAAATGGGTTAACATTTTGACCCTCTAAAATATTTGCCCCATTTTCAAAAAATCTTTTTGATACCCAAATATACTTGAAATCAAACCAAAATCAACATAGTGCTTCCTACATGCTCCTATTATAATACCAAAGTGCAATAAACGAGATCTGAGTAACATAGATAGTACAATAAAATATATGGAGGTAACTGAAATCATGTCAGGAAAAATTCCTTACCCAAAGTATGGCAACATCAGACCCACAGTATGGCAACATCAGACACACTAACCTGCTGAGCTTGTTCCCTCACCATCTGGCTAAGATGCCTATCACTTCCAGATCAATATCTCAAGTCACAATATCACTAGTGTCCACTTTTTGATATAAGTAAATGTCACTACCTATGAAAGGCTGTTGCAGATATGCAACGGATGTATCATGTTTGAGCCTGTTCTCATGATGCTGGGTGAGCAGCACCTCCACACCTGACTGAGGCCTACAGCACACTGACTGCCTGCAGGCAAATAACTGAGAATATGGCCATGTGGGATGTGCAGACTCAAAAAAACTTGTTTTGCGCACCATGCCCGTGCAAATAGGCAACGGCGTATCCTCTCCAGGGTTAATTCACCTCGCCACGCACTCATAGATTTTCCTAATAGATGTATTCTGTTGTGTACGTTGTGAGTTGAGGTCGAAGTGTATTTATTGATTTAATTCCCCTTCCTAATACATAATAATTACCTAGAACCTATGCCCATTTTCATAACTAATTTATCTCTGTATATTCAATTATAAGTATTATAATTCCCATAAACTTATTTCTTTCCCGAGCTTCCCAACTTACGTTCGATTATATAATCGCCTTTGTAATTATTTTATGAATTAGTATTGACGTTCATTTGAATACTGATGTAAGTAATTCTGATGCTTCATGCCTAGAAATTCTAGCATTGCATAGATTCTGTTACTTAATTATCCATCATCTACCATACACATCGTATTCCAGTGTATGTTTATTAAAGACTCTGTTAACTCGTTCAGACCTCTTGGTTATACTGCAATAAGTATTTCCTTAGCAGAACTTAGTCGTGTGCGTTCATTTTCTTTTATAATTAATATTGTGTTAATTATCACTTTACGCTATTATATCATAAGCGTTTCCAGAGCATTCGTTGACTAAGTTCGATTAGTTGATTATAATTTGTTCTCAAGTACAATTGGTAGATATTATTCTATAGTTAATTCATAACTGTATGCTAAACTTTACATCTGAATTCCTCAGCTCGTTTTGTTATTATTACATATGATCGTTGACGTGAATATAAGATTCCCATCATAATTCAAGTTATGACTATAATAATTTGTGCATATAATTGATTAATATTCTGCCTCCAATCTCATGAGAATATTATTGAAACTAAGTTCATAGTTGCACAAACTTAAATCTTATTTTCCAACACCGCAGTCCAGCTTCATGACCTGACCCCCCTGTTAATGAGAAAGGTCACCTTAGTATACAGGTCTACTTTGGACAGCGCGCACCCACTACCGTGTGACTCACCCATCATACCTCTGTGCTTATTTATCTTCTCAACTCACCCTGTAGCTCTTACATTGAGATTGTGTTCTAGTATTTGTTGCTGATTATTCACGGAAGACACTCGTCTCGCATCAATATTATTATTAAGGGTTAATACTACAATTTACGTGTATTAATTTAGTTGCTATTTATGACCTTATTTATAACCACATTTGTTTCATGATTGAATCTCATTGATTATCTAAGCTTTCTATGTATTCCATTCATTGCCTGATATTTCTAATAATTATCATGGTAATACTTCATCCCGGATTACGAGTCTATATTCGTGAGCTGGAAATAGAAATGATTATGTTGAGAATGTCTATGCCTCCTCAAGCTAGACGATATCTTGAATAAACCTATTTGTGAATTACATGCGTGTTGTTACTGAGTTCTGTATTACCTAGTTGAATACCTATTTTGTGCTATTAAGAACGTGTTCGGTGTGACCCTGTTGGGCTATATTACGGTCTATAAGTCCATATCTGGATTTTAGTAGAGAGTATATCACGAGTTGTAAATATTACGACCCGACATTACAATTAAATACATTAAAATTAAAGTTTTTATTCGGCGATGATCGACGATATTTTTGTCATTCAAGGTACTAATCAGAAAGTATGTAATGGCTTTATTATATATGAATTTGTCTACAGATGCGGATTCGATCTAATCACGCAGTTCCTGAGTAGGTAAGAGTAATACTAAAATGTAAGATTGTGCTAATGATTTATGTTTAGCCGTGACGTCTCTTGTATTTTATTCTAACTATATTTAGAAGATTGTGTGCAGCTTAGGAAGGATCTGTGGTAGCTAGAAAGGTTTAGAGAGATAATTGTTAGAGATTCTTCCTAAACTGAATAATATCAATTAGTAGTAGCCAAAATAAAATATAAATAATGTCGGCGGTACAGAAGGGGTTAAAACACCCCACCGTAACTCAAGTACAGTTTTGGTTTCTCTCAAGATTTCAATTGAATAGGGAGGAAGAGGGCAAACAAAAAGGAGGGGGGTAGGGGACACATGAGTAGGAGCGGTAGAAAGTAATGGAGGGGAATTATCTCGCCTAATCATAAATTGCTTTGTTTTGAGTGCCACTGGGGTGTTTTAAAAGTCTTTTTGTTTTGTTTAGGCCTTGGATCTCAAGAGTCTGGCCGCATTCGCACCGTAGAACTTCTTAAGAGTCTGGCTCAGGCCCTGGGTTAAGTTACCCCAGGATTACGACTGTATATTGTCAAAATCATTAAGTGTACAATATTTTTAATAAAATGTATATTAATGTGCCTGTATGAAAAAGAAAAAACTATTCGACATGGATCTATCAATGGGATCATACAAGGAACATAATACTCGCATCCTCCACTCTTCTATTCTTACTCTTGATCAGCCATACTCAATGACTGACCACATGATCCACTGCAGGGTCACCAAATCAAGTCCGCTAGATAGTAAATAAATGCCGAATATCGCTCTAAAATGGCTCAAATCTTCTGAATATCGCAAGAACTCATGCCGCTAGCTGTACAAATTTGCCTCTAGATCGAAGTAAATTCCTCTAGATCTAGCGGGAAAGTAAGGCTAAATTAGCAACACTATATCACTGACATTCCTTCCTACGTTCTATGTTTTATTTATATCTAAAGATATAAATAAAACATGTTAGGCTCCAATTATTCTCGTTTTCTGTATCTCACGTGTTTTAATATATCTAATAATGTTCCTCTTTCAAGTCAAATTTATGAATGTTTTATTGATGCCTTATTTTTTATTTTTTTGCATCTAGAGTTCATCGCTTTCATATCCCAATCAATTCCACACACAGACACAACCATCAATAAAATGTCTTAATCACACACACACCCACACACGTTTTTTTCTCTCTGCTTCAACCATTCAGTTCCAAAAACGTTACATTTTTTCTACTGAAAAATGTATATATTTATCTTGAAGGTGTTTTTAGGATTTTTGTTTTAGGCTTGATGGAAGTAAAAAAAAAAAAAAAAAGGACTACTACCTCCTTGAGGTAGGCCACGACTTTATACCTCGACTGTACCATGTGCCCTATCTCGTGTGTACATAATAACTCGGCAGCTGGCCAGTGAAGACTGGAAAGGGGAGAGATTCCCCCCCGCTTGATCTTTGTTTACTAAGTTACGCTACCATGGGTCTCTTCGTGTTGCCTTCACACACTTAATTCTCCCAGCAACTACTGATTGGCAACTTTACCCTTGGGGACTATACTCCGTTTGTGTCCAGCTGACGGTAAAGTGCTATGTCTTCAACTTGATTACTCCGCTATTATGTAGTTTTGGTAGTTTCTTATGTTTCCGTTAGTTAATAACATTATTTGTTAAGTGATTCAGTTTACCTTCAGCTAAAAATTAATCGAGTATAGTTGCAGTGATTTTGAAGACTAAATATATCAGAGCAGACTAAATTTCTATAACATATTGAGTTCAGAAATGCCAGAATAAGTAAAACTAAGTTAAGGGACAGAGCCTTCGTGTATATGTGCCTTTAGTCTCGCTGTTATATATGTGTGCCTCCCACGCAAGGCCCCACACCAACCTTTATCTATACCTCTTCAGGGTCTGTATTATCTGTATGTTATACACTATTCCTAATTGGTAGGCCAGACATAGTGACCCCTAAACTTTGTAATTTCAAAAAGGGCTAGACAAATTAGGTCCTACATATCCACACCTATTCCCTGGCTGACCTTTCCCAAATGGTAGTAATATTCACTTGATTACTCTAGTCGTCTGCGTGTTACAGAGGTTGTTTCAAGAGTTTTGCACTACTTATTTGTTCTACAGAAAAATTTAGGATGAATTTTCAAGCTTAATGCAGGTCTAGGGAAAAACAAAAAATAATGAATAGATAAATACATAGACCAATATTTCTGTGTTGTTCACATACCACTATACATAACGCCATTATAACTGAATAGGTTACCAGTCCCTACCTAAAATGGTAGGGAGGATCAGCAAGATGTAAGCAAATGGCCCAGCTCCGAGGCTTGCTGATCTCTTAGTGGGAGCAAATTCTGAAGGCGAGATTACCAGCCCTAACTTCAAGTGTCTATCTCTTACATTTCGAATCCCATTACGCCATCAGACAGTGGTCATATGGCTGGGAAAGAGTAGATAACAAAGAGAATGGGTGTTGTAGATAGAGTAAGCTGTTGGAATGGCTTGGTTGTGTGTGTGTTCTTGTTTTTCTATGTGATTGAGGGAGGCAAAAGGCAGAACTGCCTATAGCGAGTGCCTCCCCCATAGTTGAAAGAGTGACAGGGCCAAAATCAAGGGACATTCGAGCCAAAATGTTTATAATTATTACTCTGTATAACTAGTCGAGGTGTCCACCGACTAGGTGCTGTGCCACAAAGATGACGGGATTTGGGGTCGCCACATTCTTATGCCGTAAGTTACAAAGATACGGATACTGTCACTCAACCTTGCGAAGCATATTAATTTTCAAGAGGCCGGGTTCGTGAATGGTTTGCAAAGTTTCCTCCAAATTTAAGAAAGGGGCAGAAATAGAGGTATGCACTTTCTCTCCCCCAACATTTGCAGACAGGAACAACTATAAAGAAAACAAACATCGAAGGAATCACCTCACTGAAGGCTTTACTCAATGTTGTTGTTGTTGTTGTTCCCTAAGCTGCCTGGCCGAACAGCCCCGTGTCCCTGAGAAAGGCCATGGCCACGATCGGGCTTTCCCACAGAGCTCTCATTGAGTGTAGATTGTGTTGTTGGCGTAAGTGGTTGTGTGAAATGCAGTCTTCTATGATGTGTTTAATGGTATGGGGTGCTGTGTTACATCCCGGGCAGGCGTTGACAACGGAGTCATCCAGTCTCTTCTGATAGCTCAGGAGAGCTGGATGGTGTCCGCATCTCAGCCTGGCCAGGTGGACTCTGTCCTCGCGAGGAAGGGAGGATTCGGAAGGATGGATTTCGGGAGGTCGTGCATGCAGCTGCGTGTTGTCTGTGAGTGAGTGGATGGATCGGTGAGAGATATGAGTATGGATGTGCTTCTGGAAGTTGATTCGGGGTGGGCAGGGAGGGAGAGAGGACAATAATTGTGTGTGATACCGTGTGCTGGGTGTTGTTTTGATATTTCTTGGTGTCTGTGGGTGTGTTGCCATGTAGTTTAGTGGGTGGTCTTGGTTCGTGGAGGCTGCTGCCAGGAATTGAGTGCCTCTCATGTCCAGATGGTCTTTGACTTTGAGGATTTTGGTTTCTTGATGTAGGTGATCTGTGGGTGCAGTAGCTGTGCAGCCTGTAATGATCTTCAGGGCTTTGTTTTGAATAGTCTGTAAGGTCTTATGATGTGTTTCAGCTAGGTTAGAAGCCCAGGCTGGGCTTGCGTATTCCATCACTGATCTTATGTATTGTTTATATACTGTGGTGGTAGTTTCTTTGTTGTGTCCAAATTTTGTGTGAGCAAGTGACCTGAGGGCGTTAAGTCTGGGTGTCTGTTTCTTTTTAATGTTTGTGGTGTGCTGTTTGAATGTCATATGAGTATCATATGTTACTCCTAGGATTTTGGGTGTGTGTGTATGTGTTAGGGGTGTGTTGTTTATGGTGAGTTGAGGGATGTATTCGTGTTCTCCTGTCCAACTTGTGAGCAGGGTTGCGGTGGATTTGGCTGGGGCTAGATTAAGTCTGTTTGTAGTGCACCAGCCATGTAGTGTGTTGAGATAGAGTTGAAGGAGATCTGTTGCTCTTTTTGGGTCATGGTGTGTGCATGCGAGTGTTATGTCATCTGCATAGGAGGCTAAGTTTATTTGGGGCGTATTGGGTGTAGTTATATCGTGCATGTACAGATTGAAGAGTGCGGGCAATAGGACGGATCCTTGTGGGACTCCGTTTGGAAAGTTTCTGATTTTAGATGACTGACCGGCAAAAGATACGTGTGCACATCTGCCTGCTAGGAAGTTGGCCAGCCACCTGTTTGTGTTGTAGATTTTGTTTGTTAGGTTGTGGCGGGGGATGGCATCGAAGGCTTTACTAATGTCGAGTGTGGCTAATAGTGATCTGTGTGGTGGTCTAGCTGAGTTGATGCCGTCGAAAGCTCTTTGTGTAAGGTCTGTGAGAAGAGTGTTTGTGGAGTGCAGTGGCCTAAAGCCATGTTGTGTTGGAGCTAGGGGTAGGTCAGGTGTAATTAGTTGTAATACTAGGCGTTCCATGACTTTGGAGGGGGAGCAAAGGAGTGTGATGGGGCGGTGCGAGGAGGGTAGCGTGGGGTCTTTGTTGGGTTTGGGGAATGTGATGATGATACCATTGTGACGCATGTCCACGTGTGAGCATGCTGTACAGAACGCCTAGTCATGCCCCACTCTCGCTAGGATCGTCAGGGCAGGAACTTTGGCTGTAGTCTATGTAGAGTTTCCTAACTTAGTTCGTGTGAGCCGTGGTACTATAAGTATTATGAATATGTATTTTGTTTTCATCTGAGTCAACGAGTTCTATTTTATATCATTAGTTATAATGATATAATTAATTTATCGAGAGGACTTCCCTAAGTGGTTAAGGCCCCATTAATTGCTCTTTCCATTCACATATGCATAGCCTACGTGAGTTGCAGTTGGGATGTGTGTACATGCTTAGATTGATATGCAGGATTCGAAGTTGCATAATAAATCGTAGGCAGTGTCCACCAACCTTTAACTGTCTTCGTGGTGCGATGTATAAGGTGTTGATTTTCGGTGTGAGCATCCTGGGTTCGAATCCACGGACTGCCACATGTGTTTGTAAATTTCATTAATCGATTTTAGGAGTATGGTTGGTTGTTGGAAGGAACATAATAACATAAGGGGACCGGCCGCTTTTTACTCTAGAACGTGTCAATGGAATTCGTCTGTATTTCACGAGAGTTGGTACACATATAGGGCACCTAATATAAGTTGGTACACATATAGGGCACCTAATATAAGTTGGTACACATATAGGGCACCTAATATAAGTTGGTACACATATAGGGCACCTAATATAAGTTGGTACACATATAGGGCACCTAATATAAGTTGGTACACATATAGGGCACCTAATATAAGAAGAGATTTCCAAAATGTTAATTATCTAGGACAATTATTTTTTGAGTTAGGTGAGAATTAGTGTGAAAATTTATGTTTGTTTGTAAAATCGAACTCATTTAAATGTTGTTGCTTGATTATTTCAATGCATTGGGGGTACTAACAATAGGTGTAGTTACAATAGCTAATCTTTCCATTTTTGATCTAATTTTGCAATGAGGGAGTTTGCAATTAGGTACAAATTAGGTGACAAATGTCTCGGGCTGCTGTGTCGAAATGGTTAAGAAAAAAAGGAGATGTTGTTTTGTAGGGAATTCTATGCCCTTTCCAATGACACCAGAATCATTGTTGTAACATGTTTGGTTACGGAGATGATGTGCCGACAAGTGAACTTTCTTACGTTGAGGTACTAAGGAGCAAGAGCTGTTGCAAGCCAGCCGGCCAGCCGCACCCTACCTCTCTCGCGGCTTGGACCTCACTGCTCTTTCTCCTCCACCACCACCACACCCTTCGTTGTTACCAGGATTGAGTATCAGACACTGCTAGGAAAAATATCTAACAACATCATATTTTCACCAAAAATTCATCTTTTTCGTATTTTTTTGTTTGCAGATCCGAAACCAATAAAGCATTTTCTACGCGTCTGCGCGACCCGAGAAAGTTTGAAACTAGCCCCGAAATAATAGGCTTCCAGACGGAATATTGCCTCAGGATTTTAACTGATGATAGAGGGATGGGTGATGATGCCATATATCGGGTTGCGCAATATTGCCATTTTGAGCACTTTTCCGAGTAAAAAGCGGCCGGTCCCCTTAATTTAAGCCCTTGAGGATCAGAACGCGTTTTGGCAGTTTTTCTGGCTATTATTTGACGATTTTGTTCAGATAAGGAACGGTATATGAAAGTCAGAGGGTTAATTGCGACACTCTGTACCCTTTACATTCCCACAGAGCTTCCCTAAGCCGCATGCAATCGGCTAATGATAAACAGACTAAACTGTTAACAGGTATTATGATCCTGAAGCGGTTAAATGTTAAAGCAATTGTCTTCATTAACGATCGACGAATTAAATGGAGTAATCAAATGTTATACCTTATCTGATATTCCTACTAAAACAAATATTTGTCAAAGAATTGAAATATTGACTGAATTCCAGTGGATCCCTAATATTGTTGGTCTTGTCTATATTTCAATTATTTGTTAATGCATCATACTCTTACAGACCTACTTTAAACAAAATTATGTTTTAGTCATGACATTTGGCAATATTCACAAGAATGGCCACCAAGGGCGGGATACTCAAAGAAACTCATGGAGCTCCTATGGCGCCATGTCTTCCAGATTTCACCTTAGCACCCCATGTGCCCTTCTGAGCCCATACTTCATGTGGGCGGCCATCTTGGAAAAGATGGCCGGATGCCGCCTTAGCTAGAACGCCTTACTCCGGGTGGTGTTCTAAGTCCGCTAAGGCGGAATCTAAACTTAACAACTCTGTCAATGGAGGGGCATTCAACATGACAGTACCTCTCCACTAAAACCCACCAACCCACTACAAAAAAAAACTATTTATCTCTTCGTTTTGTTTGAATACTCGTTTGGAAGAAAACAAAAACAAAATCTCCAAATAACCCTTGGTAGAGAGAGATGAGTCATTGATTCAGGCATGTGTTATTGTCTTTGAGTTAGGGGAAAATATCTTTATTGTAGGTGTTCTACAGACAAAGTTGACTAGCCTAGCCGAAAAAGAAAAATGGGCTTAGGCCTACATTGTATAACTCCACGACTCGATCTATAAAATCGTAACACATATGAGTAGCCGAAATCAAGTACAGTAGTGCCTAGTCTAGCTGTAGTGTAAATAATTATATTGAAATAGGTCTAGGCTTCACTAGAATGACCTCTGGCCTAAATCCGCAGGCCCTGCACTCGTTTCTGGCCTTACAATCCTGCTTATATCTCTTGCGTGCTTTTCAACAATCTCCCCTTGACATATTTGTAGGGCTATATTTTTACGATAATCACTTATTTATTATCAATACAGGCATAATAATAGCTTGGATGTGACATGACAGCTCTCTCTGCGTCCGTCCGTCCGTGACATTTTGTTTACATTTCTCGATCAGCTGACTATAGTTCTCCCTTGTGATTGGTAGTTAGTTTTTAATGCAAGAATAACAACTCCCTGTGATTGGTGGAGTGAAATACGGTGAGAATACCGAGATCTAAAGCCTTAGCGACTTACGAACAACATAAGGCGTTTTGAAAAACTTTTGTGTATGGGAAAATAGTCCCATAACTATGGCACCATATCCTATATTTAGTGGTAGGTACCATAAGACCACTAAGGCCTGGAACTAAGGCAGGGCTTTGAGTATCCGGCCCCAGGTTTCATTCATCATCGATGTTAGTGTTGCTGCATTTGTGTTGTATTTATTTATTTATTTATTTATTTTATTTATTTTAATTTGTTTGCTTAAAGCCAAAAAGCACGATCTTACTTACCGGTCTTTGTAATATTTATATTGTTTTCGCCAACCAACTTCACTTCTAAACTCAATTAATTAAATCAACAAATACATGTGGCACTCCAAGGATTCGAACCTAGGACAATTACACCGAAATTCCGCGTACTTATGCATTATGATATCAAGACATGGCCCATGTACTGTACTGTACCATGTACCTCTAAGCATCAAAGAGGTAAATATAATCTCAATAAGCCTGCTGAATAAATCTGTAATGGCGACGTCGTTTTCATTGTATACTAGCTATATTTAGAACAAATTTACAGATTAGGAAGGATCTGTGGTAATAAAAGAGATCAACTAAGGTAGTTCGAAGCCTGGTAATTGCTGGATTCCCTTTTTAAACTGAATATAATCTAATAATAGCCAGAATACAGTTAAAATACGGTACCGGTAATGTATAAAATCATATAATTTTAGCCAGCATCAGAAGTAAAACGGGTCGTTGTGTTAAAGGGGTTAAGGCAGATAAAAGTAGCGCTATATTAGCAAAGAGGTTCAATTATGTGTAGCTAATTTATATATTAAATTGTTAAAACCTATTTATCACTAATCCCTTCAATATATTTTTGCTTGCAAGACACAACTGGTCTTTTCCCTTTTTGATATAGTTTTGTATTTAAGAAGGAATTCAAATATTTAATTATGTTATAAGAATGATTATTTAACCCTTTAAGATATTTCGGTAGTTTTGGTATAAGACATAATAAATATCAAATAGTCACAAGCTTCATTATCAATATATCCATTGTGATTGTATTTATC
Source organism: Paralithodes platypus (assembly GCA_032716605.1). Taxonomy (NCBI): domain Eukaryota; kingdom Metazoa; phylum Arthropoda; class Malacostraca; order Decapoda; family Lithodidae; genus Paralithodes; species Paralithodes platypus. The sequence goes on from CM064554.1 coordinate 34,166,958, forward strand.
TGTGTGGTATGAAAACAACTTAGTTCCTCAAGCGGGATACGAATTGAATGTGATGAGCTGGGTAAGTTAACGGGTGGAGTTTTACTCAGAGCTTGTATCCATGTCTCTTTAGTTCTGCTGCTCTGGTTGTTTGGGGCATAAATATAATCCTGGTCTCTGTTGTTGTGGTGTGTTTTATGCACTTGTCGATCCAGGTTAGTAGGTAAAGGTGATATGAATGGCAGGAGTTCAGGTAGGATCGAGATATGTGTCCCTGGGGAGCTTGAGAGCAGAAGCTGAGCTGCTGAGCTCTCTCCAAAGAGTATCAATCCGAGTTTGTGTTTTGAAATACAATGCAGCACAACAAAGACATTTGCTAAACATTAGTGTAGGCTGTCCCCTACCAGCAAAGACATGAGCATTAATAACTATACTGTACATCCATTTGAATCCATATTGCATCCAAATGAAGTAAGTAAATTGTTTATTATAGCCCCAATGCTGAACTTATAACATGCGTCAGGGTGGTGGGAAGTGTACGATCCCTGTGTGTCATGTTTGGGGGTTGTGGAGAGTAATTAAATAATTATAATTACCTAATAACGATATATTTATGTGCCTATTCTTCAAGAAAAAGGCATATGTGAGAAATGAACAACTCCAGAATAGGTAATAATAATAATAATAATAATAATATTTATTCAGTTAGCAATTTACAGAGTTGGTACCACATAGTTTGTTATAAATATGACATGTACCAGCCTTGCATAATTCCAACTAAGGATAGCCCAATAAGGCCGTTAGGCGTATTTCCATTGGGGTCCTTGTGGGATTAGGTTAGCTGAAGAAATGGGGAGGATAAAGAAATAGATACTTTAGAGAAAGTATTTCTAGGGGGTTATTTTAAGATACCTTACATCCTATAGTAAAAATCAGTAATCCGTAATCAGTAATCATTTCAGTTTGGTTTGTCTATCTCTTATGTCGTATTTAGTAGTAGACATAAGCTTGGTGCTCCCTTCTCGCAGCTGTCCGGTTCAGGTGTTCCTTCAGGCTACGTCTGAAGGAATACAGTGTTCTCTTTTCACGGACTGACTGGGGTAGGTCGTTCCAGTCTTTGATGGCAGTGAAGAAGAATGTTTGTTTACCCTGTCCTTGTATTCTCGGGACCTTAAAATTAAACATCATGTTTCTTGTATTATGTCCACTCCTCTCATTTGCTTTAACAAAATCATTCTTTAGATACTCTGGAGCTCTGTCATAGAAAATTTTGAAGGCATTAGTTAGCCTGATTTGTTTGGCCCTGTCAGAGACATTGAGCATACCTAGTGACTGAAGTTGTTCCTGGCCAACATGTGATCTGGGTCCTAGGTTCAGCATGAACCTAACCATTTTATTTTGAGTCACCTGAAGTTTGTGCTGTGCTGATTTAGATGATGCAGAGTACCAGGATGACACAGAATAGTCAAAATGACATTGAACAAGCGCTTGGCAGAGGGTCTTTTTGGTCGCCGCGGGCAAGCATCCCACCTGTCTATACAGGTATTTTATACGTGCTCTACACTTACTCAGGATAGATTCCAAAATTGTTTCACCTGACAAACTCGCGTCCAGTTTCAGTCCGAGATATTTAACTTGTGACACTGTTGTTATAGGAATATCATTACAGTTGACCGAGAAGCCCACAATGTCTTTCAGTTTGCGTTTTGTTCCACATAAGATGGCTTCCGTCTTGCCCAGGTGAAGAGATAGTCTATTGTCCACTAGCCATTCACTACATGATGCTAGTTCTTTGGAAAGTGAAGCGGCAATACTTATTGGGTCTTTTCCTGAAACCGGAAGCACGCTGTCGTCTGCATACAGTAATAATTTACATGAGACGCTCCGTTCCATGTCGTTCACATAACAGAGAAAGAGTAAGGGACCAAGGATGCTTCCCTGCGGGACCCCACAGTTAATTGGCATAGGATCAGATATATTATCATCAATTTTGACTCTTTGGGTTCTACCACTAAGATAAGATTTAAACCAGTTCACAGACCCTATGCCCATAGCTTGTAGTTTATTACATAGGATATCATGGTCTACTGTGTCAAACGCTTTTTGTAGATCAAGAAGAACCATACCGGTGTAGTTACCTTTATACATTTCTTTACGAATGTGATCCGTTAAGTGGATGAGACAGGAGTCTGTCGAGTACATGCATCTGAAACCTGATTGAAACTTATAGAATAGATCATTTTGTTTGAGGTAGTGTTCAATTTGGGTGTATACCGCTCTTTCAAGGATTTTAGATACAATACATAATATGCTAACTGGTCTGTAGTTGCCAACTTCTAGTTTATTTCCTTTCTTGAATAGAGGGGTTACAATAGCTTCCTTCAGTTCAGCAGGTACTGTGTTGGTGTTAATTGACAAGTTGATGATGTGGGTTAGGGGGCCTGCTATACCAATGGCTCCATCTCGTAGAAATTTGGCAGGAATTTTGTCTGGTCCTGTGCTCTTATGTACATTTAGGTTAGACAGCTCGTCAAAAGTGTATTTTGGTGTAACATTTTGCAATCTAAATGTGTTCGGGTGTATGTCTTTATCTCTGTAGAAATTACGAAAGGTGGCCGTTGTTGTCGTGTATTTATTGAGAGGTTGAGGTAGGTTCTGTGCAAGTGTGTTTGCTATGGAAGTGAAGGAGTTGAAGTAGGTTGAAATTTTTCGTTTATCGTGGCAAACCTGATCATTAATGGTGAGAGCAATATTAGTGTTAGACGAATCCCTTGTCTTGTTGCTGTAGCCTGTTGTTTTTAGGTGCCTCCATAGTTTCTTTGGGTTATTCTGATATTCCTCTGCCTTATTGTGAAAATAATATTTTTTCGCTGATTTCATTTTCCTACTTAGTTTATTCCTGGCCCTGTTGAACTCATGTTTCAGACCTTGATCCTGTCTATGTTTCGCTAGCCTTTTTAACAGATTGTCTCTGTGTTCCAGATGGTGTAGTATGTCATTGTTGATCCATGGGTCTGACTTTGCTTTAATTCGTATGTCTTTCAGAGGAGCTATTTCGTCTAGGATGTTTGTGATGATGGTTCTGAAGCCAACCCATGCGTCATTAACGTTTGTACTTTCAAACACTGGAGACCAGTCTGTATTCCATAAAATGTCCAGAAATGTTTCCTTATTGTAGTTTCTGAGTGACCTTGTTTTGATAATCTTGTGATTCTCTAGGGTAATTTTTGTGGTTTTCCGTGTGCAATATGTGACGAAGTGATCACTTATCCCAGTCTGTATAACCCCTGATTGGGATATTTTGTCCTCTCTGTTACAGTTTATGTGGTCTAATATTGTGGCAGTGTTCTCAGAGACACGTGTGGGGGTTGTGATGAGTTGTTTGTGATTGTGCATTGTCAGTATATGCCTATATTCTCCTACAAGCCTATCATTTCGTTGTTTGTAACACAGGTTAAAATCCCCTAGTATGATGGATTCATTCCGAGGGTCTAGCGATGACAAAGTTCGTTCAAATTTGGTCAAGAATTGTGTGTCGGCTGGTGGCCTATAGCATACCCCAATTGTGATGGGTCTTGTCCTCGGCAGGTGTAGGTCGATCCACAGAGCTTCGTGATTTTCTACATGGAGGTCGGTCCTAGTTGTGTGTGTGAGGTTGTTTTTTACATACAGACATACTCCTCCCCCTGCCTATTGCGATCATTCCTAACCATGTTGAAACCTTGAATGTTTATTTCACCATTGTTTATACTTGAATCCAGCCAGGTTTCTGTGATTGCAATTATTGAAGCTTTGGCCTTATTAGCTAACAAGTTTATTTCTGACAATTTATGGTACATTGATCTGGCGTTAATGTGGATAAGATGGAGCCCTTTGTTGGTGAACACTCTGTATTCATCTTTGATTTTGAATGTGTCCTGGCTGGATTCTGAGTTGTTAATACTTGGATCATTTACATTAATATTCGGTAATGAATGCAAGGCACACTTATTGCAAAGGAATTCCCGTTCTTCACTGTTGTTCTCTTAGAGATGCACTTCATGTGAGCTACCTGTTTACATTTTACACAGTTTTGGATCTTCTGACGTCGTGTTATGAGTGATTCACAAATAAAACAAATAGTTTCGCGATGTTGTACAGCTGAGTTCCTACATTTAACACATTCAACTTTGTTTCTACTGTTAACGTAAGTACATCGGTTATGAACAATTTCATTACAACTGTTGCATTGTGAAAGTGAACTCCTATTGTTGAAACCAATATTACAGACTATACATAGTTTTTTCTTACTGTTTATCATACGACTGGAGGTGTGGTTTGGTCCGCGTCGATCAGCTGTGTGTGCGGGAGAGAGTAGGGGATACTTGCGGTCGGGCTGTGGTTGTTGTTTCCATTGTCCGTTGATGCTGCTTCCCTGTAGATGTATTTGCGAGTGCTACCTGTTTTTATTGTTGTTCTTGTTGCATGTTGTGCTACTTGGGTCGCCGATATCTGTGGTATTAATGGTAATGCTGTGGGTAATGTAGAGTTGGTGGAGTGGGTAATTGCTAATTCCCTGCATTTATCGCATTCCATTTCTTGTCTGCTGTTAACATAAGAACATCGAAGGTGTGAATAACAACATTCCAATGTACAAACCAGATTATTGCAGAGAGAGAAGGTGGCTGGTCAGCTAGCCCGGGCACCACAGCTCTGCTCTCACCGCTCTCTCGCCAGTCACTGAGGTACTATTTCACACAAGTCACTGATTACGTGTTTGAGGGGTGGTAATAGAAAGAAAGGGGGGGATTGAAGGAAGGGGAAGGTATTTGAGGGGGAAGGAGGTAGTGAAGAGAACGGAAGAGAAGGGGTGGTGGGATATTAGAGGGAGGGTAGGGGGAGTAGAGGGAGTACAAAGGAGTACAAAGGAAATCAAGCAACAACAGTTCTAGTGACCCTTCTAGGTTGCTTGTCCTCCAAAACACTGAGGATCAAGTGTCCAAACAGTGGTTTAGAGTGGGTAAGGGAACATTGGAAAGGGAACTACTGCCCTGCCACTAACGTGGCAGGACTAGGAAGTTAGTAGGGGACATATGGGTTAGTAACTGAGGGGAGGATAAAGTTATTCATTTACAAACGCAGTCGGTCGCGGGTTTGATGCGAGATATTTGTCTAGGCGGAATTTAAATGAATCAACGGTGCTGCAGTCTATAACGTCTCGGGGAAGCCCATTCCACAAGTTGACAACTCGATTGAAGAAGAAATTCTTAGATTCGTGCGAGTTAAAAGATTTACCAATAATTTTGCAACCGTTTCCCCGCGTGTAATTAGATTGGTCGATAGTGAAGTACTTACTACAGTTCATATTGTCGATGCCTTTGATGATTTTGAACACTTGAATTAAGTCGCCTCTTAATCTGCGCTGGGTTAAAGGAAATAGATTTAATTCTCTAAGACGCTCTTCGTATGGTTTGTTCTTTAGGCTAGGTATCATTTTGGTAACTCTACGTTGAACTCGTTCTAGCTTGTTTATATCTTTTTGGTAGTAAGGGCACCAGGATTGAACGCAGTATTCCAGAAGAGGGCGGACTAAGGAATTGTAAAGGGTTAGGATAACTTCTTTGGATTTATGCTCAAATGACCTGCCTATAAAGCCAATTATTTTGTTTGCCTTCTTAACAACTTCTGAACATTGTTGACTCGGTTTTAGGTTACTCGATATTGTTACTCCCAGATCAGTTTCTCTGTTTACATTCTTAAGCTGAGTGCCATTCATCGAATAGTTTGCTTTCTCATTTAGGTATCCGACATGTAGTACTTTACATTTATCCGCATTGAAACTCATTTGCCAAATTTGGGCCCAACATGACAATTTATCTAGATTGTGTTGCATATCGTCAACTTGTTCTTTTGAGAGTACGCTATTTGCAATTTTTGTATCGTCAGCAAATTTTGAGATTGTGCAGGTGAGACCCTCATCTATGTCGTTGATGTAAATTAGAAAGAGAATTGGTCCTAGTACCGATCCCTGGGGTACCCCGCTACTTACATTGGTCCATTTAGATGCCTTACCGTTTATGACTACCCTTTGCTTTCTGTTGCTGAGCCAATTTTCTATCCATTTCAACACACCGTCTTGTATTCCATGCGCTTTTAGTTTTAGCAGTAAACGTTTGTGGGGAACTTTGTCAAAGGCCTTTTGAAAATCAAGGTATATAATATCTACAGCTTTACTCTCATCGTAGAGGTTGAGGATATCGTGGAAGAAGTCTAAGAGGTTTGTTAAACAGGAACGTTTTTTACGAAAGCCGTGTTGAGTATCTTTAAGTATGTTATTTTCCTCTAAGTGATTTACGAGTCTGTCTCGTATGACCGTTTCTAGCATTTTACATACAACTGAGGTTAAGCTAATTGGACGATAGTTACTGGGTAGGGATTTGCTGCCTTTTTGAATATCGGTGTTACGTTGGCTAGCTTCCACTGATCAGGCATAGTTCCAGACTGCAAGGATTTATTGAATAGTAATGTCAGTGGTTTGGAGAGCTCATTCTTTGCTTCCTTTAGAACTCTAGGCGAGATTGTATCAGGTCCTGGCGTTTTATTTACCTTGAGTTTATCTAAACAATTCAATTCTCTCTCTGTAACGGTGATATTGCTTAGAACATCTGAATTATCAATCTGAATCGGCGATGGTGTAGGGATATCACTGAGGTCTTCTGTTGTAAAAACTGATGCAAAGAAGGTATTGAGGGCATTACTCATTTGTACTTCGTCTTTGGTGTATTCTCCTTTTTCATCGACTAACGGTCCAACAGTTGAAGTAACTACTTTTTTCTTTCTGATATAACTATAGAATTCTTTCGGGTTTGTTTTACTTTGATTCGCAATATGTAACTCTAAGGTCTTTTTACTTTGCTTAATTAACTTTTTGGCTTTGCGTCGTAGCTCTACAAATTTCACCCGTTCTTCGTCATTTTGTGAGGATTTTAATCTATCATTAGCAAATTTTTTAGCAAGCAGGCAGTTTGAAATATGTAATATTTCAATATAGCAAGGGACCATGTAATGGGAGTGTAATTAGAGCTACTGTGATTACTGAGCTCTCGCTAGGCTACCACCACCTCGAGATATATACGAGGAATAATTAAATAACTCAATGTAATAATTAGTATCAGGTAACTGAAACTTGAGAATAATTCACAATAGTTTTAATAAATTATATCTTAAGACTTATTCAGAAGTACACATATATTGAATGGTTAAGTATTTAAGTAAAAGTAATCTAAGTATGGAAAGTCTTAATGTTTCACAACACAGCTGGCCTCTAACCCCCGTGATAGTACACAACTGAGGGGTTACTCGTTTCTACCCTCCAGCTCTAAAAGTCCGGTTTATATCATCTCGGGTTACGCCCTCTGTATGACGTAAAACCACTCGTTACCAGTCTACGTGTCCATCTCAACCAATACCTGTCCAAGATGACATACATGGGTGTGGTCTCAATAATGTGACACACCTTAGATAAACTGTCCACTGTTCTATCACGCGGTATACATGCCTCCTATTACGTGATGTGGGGCGACTAGGGTTTGATGACTACGGTCCTGACATATGTGAATCCCACGACCCTTTTGGTCAACTTGTATATGCCAGGCGCCCCTCTGTCTACATGAGTTTTATTTGATACAAGAAATACAATGTTTAATAATATGAGTTGTTATACTAGGGTTATTAGAATAAAAGAATAATATATCTGTACCCTTGTACATAAGTAATTCAAGGAATAATAGTTGGATAAATTGGAGTATATAACATAGAGGGAGGGTTACGATAGTAGGTGAGGGTGTTGAGAGATGCTATTTAGGCTTATTTGTTACCAAATTTCCCACCAATGGTGCGTTTTATGTACGCGTTTAATACCGTGCTTCAAGTGTGGCTTGTTGCAGTCCTCAGGTTAAGAGGCTGAAATTATAGGTTCACATATTAATATATGTAGCCATATTTGTCTTTACAACTATGCATATATATAGTTTCAGCCAAATTATAATCTTGACCCACACAAATCTATTAGTTAGTCCAGTACCCTACTCACATCCCTGATCACCTTGCAGATCAGCCCAACATCCTTGACTTATTTCTAACCACTAATCATTCTGCTTACGCTGTACGGCTTTTCTCTCCGTTGGGCTGCTACGATCATAATCTGTTACTTATCCGATCTCTCCAGTACCGCCATCCAATTTTCCAAGCCGGCGGTACTTGTGGCACTTTGGGGCTGCCGACTAGAAAGCTCTTTGGTAGTACTTCTTTGAATTTCTATGGAATGACTATTGCTTCCCTTGGAGTGTGCTGAACGCATTATCGAGGTAATCATCTCAGGCATGGAGGCATACAGTCCATTTTGTAATGCAAACAAAATTTTGATTTAGTCAGGCTTGCTCTACTGTTGTCCGCAATATGGAGGAAGTATTCAAACGGTACCGTCGTCTTCATACTCCAGAATCTCATATTTTGTATGTTTCTGTCTGGAGTCAAGCCAAAATTGTGTTTTGACTCGCTAAACACACTTTCAACAATGATACATTTTTATGAACTTTCCAACTTTAGTTATTTCCAAGCTCTCCGGCATCTAGCCAAAAAACTCATAAAATTATACTTTTTCGGTGCTATTTCTCCCTCTCCACCCTCCTCTCACTACCTTATGCCTAATTTTCTAATCTCGTCCAACGTTGTACTTTCTGCCTTCTCTTGGGTGAATACTAAGAAGGCGTATGGACTGGATGGTATTCCTCCTGTTGTACGCATATATGCACACAAGAAAGTCACTTAATCTTGTGTTCCCAACTTAGATTCATCTGGATTTTCAACTCACTAGAAAACAAAATCCTGTCACGATCAAAGTACATTTATTTATGCTGTTTGTCTCTTTCCTACCTCTACTGACTTTCCCAATTCCATCGACTATCTCAATTCTTAAGTAAAACACACTCTACCAACTTCTCTCTTCTCATAAATCTCCATTGTGAGGGACTTTGATGCTCTATTTTCATTCAACTGGCCAACCTGGCAAACAAGCTAACATTTGTTCTAGCCTAAATGAAGCAAAACATATCGGTTTCCCATACACCTAGCTTTTGTATATTATGCAGTGGACCACAATTATTTTATGCTGTCTGAAAGAACTTAACAATAAGATAATAGCAACAAATAATTAAGTGAATGGTATATAATCCTCTCTTACGATAAAGACATGGGGAAATCATGCTGGTAATCAAAGAAAACAAAATTTAATTATGATTGTATTAACTCTACATGTGTATGCTTTAACCCCTTATTGGCGGCGCGCGACATATGTCGAGTGAAATAAATTTGGACTATGTGGCGGTGCACGACATCTGTCGAGCACCATTTTCAGCACGTAATGTTGCTGAGAGAGAGAGCTGAGCGGTGGGACGAGCATAGTAACCATATGACCGGTCCCCACCACCACCGCGGTGGACATACTGAACTGTATCCCACCCTTCTCCCCCTCTTCTGCCTCACTGCACAGGGAATTATGTAAGGAAATTGCCTTGTTTCAGGGTTTTTGCACTCGTGTTGCGCGATCGTTGCAAGAGAACCAGTGGTCGTACAAGGATGGTTCGGGTGTCATTGGAAAGCTCTGTTTATGCCCTTTCAGGGATAGCTACTTGTTTTACGCTCTGGGTCTTATTTAGGCATGAAAATGAGCACGGAAACAACCCTATTTAGGGTTAAAAAAAAATGCTGGGGGCTACGGTCAAATAGACCACCTAGCCCGCTAAATAAGGGTTAAATACAAAATATCAATCATACCCATGCTATGCGACACATACATGCTTATTCGCAACATATGGTTACAATCTTTATTTATATGCACTGAACACGCAACATTGAAAACAAAACGGGACGCTTATTAGTATTTACAGCTATGATAACGATGCAGGATGCATACACAAACTCACACACAGAAGCACTCCTACACACACACAAACACTCCTTTACACACACACATATTCTTACGCAAACACACACACGCACTTAGAGACTCTTACAGGCACACACAGATATAAACCCATATAGCACACTTACGCACACACCCAATCATACTGATTAATACATAGATTAAGAACACAGATATTAGTACTTATACATTATTTATATTCTGTACATACCCATGAACACACACACACAAACACACACACACACATATATATATATATATATATATATATATATATATATACAGTATATACACAGTATATATATATATATATATATATATATATATATATATATACGTTTTGCACATTATTTATATCAGGCTACTAAAAACAAGGGCTGGTGTTACTGGACGGGGAAAATTAATGAACAGGGAATCGATCACTTGCGAGTTTCGTGCTATAAGGAAGTTGGGGAGTAGACCTCGATATTCAGCAGAATTACCAGCTAAAATACGGTGTTGGTACATCTACGATAATAAAACCAAATTCAACATACTTTATATCTATCAGAAACCTACATTATTATTATTATTACATCTCTGGTAAATATCGATGTTTACGGCTCTAACTTCCTAATAGCCTGAAACTCGCAAGTGGTCAATTTAATTAAGTTGAGTTGGTGTCCATTCTTTTGTATACATACACATGCACTATATTGTAATGTTACGATCACCATATTTGTTAGATATGTACAAATTAATGTTATAGTATGTGACTGTGTAATGTATAATCCTTTCATGATATTTACCATAGTTAAAGCGTTTGTTATGATGCACGAAACATGTCGAATTACTGTTTTGATTACTTTAGAACATTGGATTTTGTTTTTCTATGTGGATGAGGGAGGCAAAACATAAAACTGCCTGTGACGAGTGCCTCCCTCAGAGTTAAAACAGTGACAGGGCCAAAATCAAGGAATGCTAGAGCCAAAATGTCTGGACACACGGAGTTTGAAGCAATTTAAGTCATAGGATGAAGGAAAGGTGGATTCACGGACAGAGCTCAGCTGTTTAATAGATAAAAAAGATTGGGAGTATCGTTTCACTCTTGAGTTGCAGAGTTGCAAAGAGTAGGGGTTGGATTCTGTTGCAAGACGGGTGCTAAGTACCCTACATAGAGAAGGTGGTATACACTGAGAGAGCTCTGAGGATCATTGATTATTGTAGTAACGATAGAATAGCGAGAGAGATGCAACATTGCAGTGAAGAGAGAGAGATTGCAGAGAGTCAGTGAGTGGACTGGAGTTAATGATACAAAAGGGTTTCCTGTCTACTTAGTCTTAAAGTGCCGTGTGAGAGGATCCTCCCCACACATGTGAACAATATTCAATACAAGGATGCACTGTGCCTTTTACAGAGCAAGAAACTGTGCAGAGGTAAAGAACCCCTTGAGGCGGTTGAGCACAACCAGCTTCTGGGAGGCTGCCTTAGCAAGAATGGTAATATGGTCCTTCAAAGAGAGACCAGAGGAAAAAGAGACACCGTGAATACTGAGAGAAGGTGAAGGGTTGATTTGTGTATTGTTGAAGTATAAGGGGTTAACCTTTATTAACCGTCTTGGTGGTGTAATGGTTAGAGGGATTAAAAATCTGTGTGTGACAACCCAGGTTCGAATCCCGGTGGATCACATATATGCTTTCATTCATTTCATTGGATGTGTTTTGTGTTGTGGTGAAATTAATTAAATATAGATAGTCCTCTGGGAGTTCACGACGGGTAGATAGATGGAGAAACTATGTTTTGCATTATATCTCGTTGGTCGCATTATTTTCATGTATAAGAATTATATTTTACTATGGATGTGTAAATAACATTTAATCAGAGGAGACTATATGGTGTAAATTAATCTTTGTATTCGCATCACACAACACAATTACTATATTTCTTGAAAACTATTATGTATTCTATCATTCATGATTTTTACGTTACCAGTCGTAAGTCACCTTAAGTGTTCGAGGCTCTGTTTCTATTAACTCCTTCTGTACTGGTGACGTCCTTTAACTTTATTCTGGCTATATTGAAACTATTTTATTCATCTTAAAATGGGCCTCCATCAATTAGCTGGCTTCGAACTATCTCTCTTAACCCTTTATGTTACCATAGATCCTTCTTAAACTACACGAACCCGTTTACGTATAACTAAAATACAAGTTAAAGACGTCTCTTGGACAGAAGGAGTAAAAGGACAAAGTGCCAAAATAACATATTTTACTCACTCTATGCCCCCCCCCCCCACCTCACCCTTCCAATCAAAGGTATATAATGTTGTAATGGTTTAGCCCATTGAGTACTGGCGACGTCCTTTTCATCATATTCTGGCAACAATTAGACAATTTTATTCAGCTTAGGATACATGTTTGGGAGCTAAAAAAATAATTGAGATAGTAAGTGGCCTTTTAACTGTTAGAGGTCCTACTTAAGCTGAATACAATCATTTAATAGCTGCAAACATATATTGAAAAGAACGTCAATGATACTGGATGGGCTTGTTAGGTAGTAAACTGGATGACACCAAGAGCTGAAATCAAATAAATTACAAATAATCCATCTACTAAAAAGTGAAGCACATTTTTATGACATGATGGTTTGTGAATATACAGTATATAAAGCTATTATTTGTATCGTAATACCACCGATATTATATACAATAAACCTCTTAGTAATATTAAAGAATTACAGTACACTTAGTAGGTATAATAGACAGTTAGTACTAGTTATTACAGAGATCAGTGAGGCAGGTAGTTTTGATGATAGAAGAGTTATATTTTGGTGACAGGGTAGATTGTTTTGATGGTGGCCGTGGTGATGATGCAGAGTTAACCCATTGAGGATCCAAGACGCAATAGGTTTATATATTTCTGGCTATTATTAAACGATTTTATTCAGATTGGAAAAAGTATAAGGATGTCAGAGGTTTAATTGAGCTAATATTTACCAATTTAATTCCCACAGACCCTTCGTTAATTTGGGCGAAAATCGCCCAATGATAGCCAGAATAAACTGTCAAAAGGCATCATGATTTTCAAAGGGTTAAATGAATTGAGGTTTTTGCTTCATCATCTGAGGTGGTTGGCAATGACAGTGTTGCCAGTTCAGCTACTTTCCCACTAAACCTCGAGGTATTTACTTCAATTTAGAGGCAAATGTTTACATCTAGCGGCATCAATTTCAGCGATATTCTGGAGATTTGAGCAATTTTAGAGCGATGTTGTAGATATTGTGGCATTTTTCTAGCGATTTTCGGCATATATTTACAATCTAGCGGACTTGATTTGGTAACCCTAGGTAATGACTTCATAAAACACTAACACCATTGCCACCAACAGTATAGCAAGGTAATATTGATTATAGCAAAGTGTATTTTGATGACATGGTAGATTGTTTTGATGACATGGTAGATTGTTTTGATGACATGGTAGATTGTTTTGATGACATGGTAGATTGTTTTGATGACATGGTAGATTGTTTTGATGATGGCTATAGTCTGTTTCTTTTCAACTGACGGTAGAATTGCAAAGTTCCCATCAAGATTTATCACGTAATTTGAAGATTTTATAGTGAAATCAGTTGTTAATTAGGCAAAACAAAATTCCGTTAGTGATGGAGAAATCAGTTGTTTGGGGATTCAATTTACCGTCAGATGAAATGAAACCGAGTTTAGTTTGGTGAAGTGAGGTTGGTTGCTTCATCATCTGAGGAGGTTGGTACGGACTTCACAAGACACCAACACCAACGTCAACAGCAATATAGCCCCTGATGGTCTGTCTGTCCCGCCTGTCTGCATCGCCGCCGGCTGTTCACCTGTAACAATAATACTGTTCAAGGAATAGTTCATAGCAACGTGAACACAAGATTAATTAGTTAAAATAAGACTTCAGAGGCTATTAACCCTTCTGGATGATTAAGCCAGCACACTGTAAATCAAGAATAGCGTCAGAGCTGGAGCCCCTTTTCAAAACTGCAGTCCCTTCCACAAGATTGGAAAACCATGACTACATACTTATAGAAAAAAGTTGCTATGGTAATGACAAAACAGATTTGGCTCATCTTGAACCCATTTCAGGTGTTAGTTTTTCAATAAGTGAGATTTTTTGTCTAATCAAGTTATTGGTACTAACTCATTAAGACGTTCTTCCACTACCCTTTATCGAAAAAAAAGAGAAAACAAACAAATATATAATTATATGATGATTTGTATAAGGTTTTGAAGTTAAAGAATGTTGTTACATTGGCTTGCAGTGGACCTATGACATGTTACCATTGTATATCAAATTAACGAAACAAAAACATTGCATTGCTGCATTCCAACGAAAGCTAATCAGAGAAAGATGCATGGTATATACATTGCTATAGCCTATATAACCTACACTATTCTTCTTTTCAGTGTTTGGTGCTAACATGTTGCCATTTAAGATCAGTGAAATACAAGTAGTTAGCTGTAATAGTTTTGACAGAAGACCATAACATAAAAAATGCCCAATTCTGGAATGACAGCAAATAATATGTCACAGTCCATCATCGAAAAAAAACAGAAATGCTGGAAATGCTGTCAAATATTTTCTGAAAGCATTTTGAGAGCAATTGCAGACCAATTGCACCTGAAGCAAGTGTCACACTATGCCGATTTAAGTGCCGACGCCCCACGACTTAAGGGTCGGGAGCAGGTCTTTGCCTACATCGCCGCACGACGTGGGTGGGCGCCTACTCACGAGAGCCGTCGGGAGAGTACGTCAGGGGCTTCAGGAAACGTTCAACACGAACAACTCTCATGAGCTGAGTCGGCGGCTAGTAAATTGACGGGACGGGGACGATAGGCGGGTGGCGTCGGGTAGCGTCCAGTAGGCGTCAGACGGTACAAGGGCATCGCCCTGTCTGCGTCAGACGCCGCTTATAAGGTAGGTTGTCGTCGGGCAGCGACCCGGTAACGCCCAGGCGGCGTCATAGGGGGAGGGCATACTGTGAGTCTGTGACCTGGCAACGTCGCACGGGACATTGTTGATACAGGGTTTTGGGTTTTTTTTAAGCTTGATGGAGTACTAGCGAGGAAACTAAAAAATAAATGAATATATAAATAAATAGACCCCAAAAATCACCAATATTCCCTTAATCCGATCCCATCAACGAGTGACTATCTATAAACCCATTCAATAGTGGTGGCGTCTGTTTTGCCTTAGTTCTGCCATACTTAGACGATTTTATGCAGCTTAAGAACGGTTTGTGGGAGTTAAGAGAGATAAATGAGAGGAATGGAGGTCTTGTGATTTCCACAGGCCCTTCATAAGCATAATGCAATAACCTAATAGTTGCCAGACTATAACGAGAAAAACGTCACCGGTACTGAAAATGTTAACTATAGATGGCCTTGTTTTACCAATTACTCAAAGAACCACTTAATTAAGGGGAGATGGGGGTATTTGTTTGCTCATTTATGGATCTTTTTATTATCTTTTTAGTTTCCTCCCTATACCTCAAGCTTAATACCCTCCCCCCCCCTCCCCCTTCACACACACACAAACACACAAACGTCGCCTCCGACGGACCGGTTTGCCTCGGTCGGGATCAAGTGTGACTGAGTAGGGGTTCAGTGTGACAGGGTGGCTGTCCATCGCCGCCGTAGTATCTATCGGCGCCGCCCTACCTCCTATAGGTGCCGCTCGCCAGGAGCATTGTCGCCAACCAGTTTGCGCGCTACTGCGCATGACAATGCCCCAGCGGCGTCATTTATCTTCCTTAGGTCTTGCATGGTGTTCGCTCGAACCCCTCCAGTTGCCGTAAGGCGGCGTGCCCGTCCATAGTGCCCACCATGGGCGTCCCGTCCCTCGATCACCCATGATACTCGGCAGTGGTCTCTCCCTTGTATCGCCACTCCTTAAGTCGTGGAGCGTCGGCACTTAAATTGGCATATTGTGACACTTGCTCAACTGGGCCCCTTGCTTAGGGGACACAGCACTGTGCAGCACTGTGCAGAGCGCTCGCGTAACAAACTTTAACTGCAGGAGAACGTGTTCGGGTGGTTAAGAACACCGTAGAATTTAAATTCTGACACTGTTTTTTATTCACCCTGTAAAGACACATTACTTCTATACCCACCTTGGAGAACAGTAATGAGGAGGGAGGCCGGGCGGGAGGACGTGGGTCAGCAGGTGTAGTTCCCGGAGTGTGAGGGTTAATGTTCCAGAGTATTGTCCTTTATAATAACACCCTCAGACATAAGTTGCTAACTTACTAATGGGGTGGTGGAGCGCCCGGTATTTCCCTCAAAACACTTTCTCTGACACTGAGGTACCGGTAGAAGTCGGAGCTATTTGGGGTTGCCACCAATCAACATATTCTGATCTAACTTACCTAACTTACTGAGCTCAATATGACGCAAATGCGTCTTATAACTTACTTATTGAGCTATTTCACTAAGTTCATAAGACGCAATCGCGTCATATGATACTTTGGGCAACACCGCCATATGACGCGATCGCGTCATATGTGACGGAGGGAGTTAAGAACAGTCTATAATAAACGCACCTTGGAGAACATTAATGAGGAGGGAGGCCGGGCGGGAGGACGTGGGTCAGCAGGTGTAGTTCCCGGAGTGTGAGGGATCGGCCTGGGCGATGGTCAGCTCGGACCTCAAGCCAGCAGGATCCTCATGGGTCGTTATCACCACCCGACCCTCGTAGTCCAGCATATCGTGGTTGTGGTACCAGTGGACCAGACCTGAAGGATTTGAATTAAGGGGGTATTGGTTATTTTTTATATCTATTTATTTATTACTTTATTAATGTATTAGTTTCTTCACTAGACCTCCATCAAGCTTAAAACAAACACCCCCTAAACACCCACTTTCAAGGTACAGTATATCTCTAAATTTTTCGGTCTTAATATAAACAGCAATGAAGCGAAAGGTCTTAAAATCGAGAAAGTAATGGAGCAAACATCTTAAAATCGGAAAAACAATGGGGCTAAACATGATGAAGAAGGGGGCCAAGGAAAAATACCCATTTCCCCTTAAAGGTGAATTACATAAGCTGCATACCTAGTAAGAGGTATATTTTGTATGCATCAAAACATATTAGGGATGCTCAAGTTTTTGTATAATAAAGTAAATTTACGTCTGTAAAGAAAACAAACGTTCAACAATTTTATATCTGGCGGCGTCTGATAGTTGATTGTCTTGCAAATTCGTGCCTTCCATTATTGTTATGGCGTCATAGAAACCGATAGTTGTCAGGCAACATAAATTTACCTTTAACTTGACCCAATTTATGTTATATGTTAGGAGCAAATCTAAGGATATTCCCAGTAATGGTGTATTACTAGAACATTTCACGTTCTGCTAGATAACTTATTTCACTTTTTTTATCATATTTGTGTAATTCACCTTTAAAGTTATTTATATTTGACTCTGAACGCTATAATGGTTTGTATATTGCTTCAACATGTAGCCTTTTACTCATAGCGTCTCTAATGTACTGGTAAATTATAGAGCATAATCTATTCCTAACCTGGTAAGTTAGTTTGTGTCGGTAATAATTATTATGGTATGTACTGTATGTAGACAGAACGATACACATACACGTAGATAGATTACCTGTTAAAAAGAGGGAAAGCGAAACTATATATAAAAAAATAGAGAACATTCTAGATAGAACCCCATAAACCTCATTACAACATACTACATAGTGGATGTGGCTGGGTGATATGATAGATAGGCCTATGTATGTAGATAGAGAAAGCCACATATAACTAAAAAGAGGGAAAAATCTACTAATTATGAAAGGCAAAATGATCAACAGAACCCCATAAACCTCCTTCCTACATTATCTAGTGTGTGTTGCTCGGTTTTACTTTTAACAATTTATGAAATAGATAGATAGGTAGGTAGATAGAGAGGTACCCATATAGGTAGATAGATAGATAATTAGGTAGATAGAGAGAAAAACACATAGGTAGATATATAGCCTGCTATAAAGATGTTACGATAAACTAAATATGGAAACATATAACTATACACAGAACCCCTTAAGCGTACTTCCTAATTTACCTAGTGTGTGTGACTGGGTGTACTGTTACAAAAGCATAGGAAAGATGGATAGAGAGATTGGTAGGTATATAGAGCTATACACATATAGGTAGATAATTAATCTGCTAGAAAGAGGGAACGATACACGAAATATGGAAGACAAAATATATAAACACAACCCTATAAACCACCTAAATTACCTAGTGTGTGTCACTGGGTGATAATGATACAAATGTATAAAATAGGTTTGATAGAGAGATACATAGGTAGATAGAGAGAGATTCACATATACATAGATAGAGAACATGTTAGAAAGAGGAAGAGATAAACTATACACTGTTTTCTTTCCAGCTGACGGTAAATTGTTATGTCTTTATCTTGATGACTCCACTATTGTGTAGAGTGTGTAGCGAAATCTGTTGTTAATAATGAAAACTTGGCACCAATAAAAAGCGGTGACACGGTAGTTTCTTATTTTTCTATTAGTTATCGACAACTCAGTGGCTATGGAATTCAATTTACCATCAGCTGAATTTAAAGCGAGTATAGATATGAGACAAAATGATAAGTAGAACTCCATAAACATCCTTCTCGACATTACCTATTGGGTGTGGCTGGGTGATACTGTTACAAAGTTATATAATTGAAATAGCGAAATAGATGGGTACATAGAGAGTAGAACGATATGTAAGTAGATATAGAGATTCACATATAGGTAGAAATATAGCCTACTATCTAGCTATCTATCTATCTATATGCTCAGGCCCAATCCCCATATTTGGGGGTAGCCGACTCAAGACAGAGCAAGAACAGGGAAAACATAAAAACAACACAAAACAACGAATACACACAGATAAGAAACACAAATTCACACACATCTAGGTCACCCAGGAGAAGACCCAGAGACCAGAGTCACCAAGGTCGCTCCAGGACTCCCCCGGCCCCCGACCACCCGGAGAGGTTCCGATCTCGGCAGGCAGACCAGCAGCGGAGCCAAAGCCACAAGCCCTCCCACCACACTTTCAGGCGCACCCTTCATATTAATCGTCTCCCCGGGCCAGGCGCCTGATGGACTATTATCTTGTCCAACTTGCGCCCGACCCCTTACTCCAAATGACCACATGTTCACTCAACTATTCACTAGCATTCTCCATGCACTCCTGTCCACCACCACTTCCCCTGCCTGACCTATAGTCATTCCTCTATCATCCAAAGCTTTTCTTACACAGTCTCTCCATCTCAATGGGGTCTTCCTGCCCTTCTATCTCCCCTTGTACCTGACTCACATATTCTCTTTGTAAGCCTTTCATCTCCCATTCGTTCAACATGACCATACCAGCTCAGCACCCTTCTGTCCACTCTGGCTGACAAATGTTCCTGCTGCCCCACTCTCCTACGTATCTCTTCATTCCTCAATCCGTCTCTACGAGTAACTCCACACATACTCCTCAAGCAGCTCATCTCCATCACATCCAGCTTTCTTTCTCCTTTTTCTTCAGAGCCCATGTCTCAGCCCCATACATCACTGTTGGCACAACAATTCCTTGATACAGTGCACTTTTTACTTTCACTCTGAGATTTCTCGTCTTCCACATACTTCCCATTGCTCCGAAAACCTTCCTTCCTTCACACACTCTCTGTTTTACCTCCATTTCCATACCTCCACTCCTGCTTATCGTTCCTCCTAGATATTTAAAACACTCTACTTGTTCCAATATTTCCCCATCCAGCCTCACATCTAGATTCACCCTATGCTCTCCCCTATTACACACCATTACTTTACTTTTATTGACGTTCACTTTCAGTTTCCTCCTTCCACAAACCACACCAAACTCTTTGACTACCCGCTGCAGTTTCTCCTCAGAATCCGCCACCAATGCTGTGTCATCAGCGAAAAGCAACTGATTCAACTCCCAATCTCTACCATTCTTTCCTACTAAACCCAATCCTCTTCCCATAGTACTCCTTTTCACCTCCCTCACCACACCATCCATAAACATATTAAACAGCCATGGTGACATTACACAACCCTGTCGCAAATCTACCTTTACCTCAAACCATTCACTCAACTCACCATTTCCTACTCTAACACATGCTCTGCTCCCTTCATAAAAACTCTTTACTGCTTCTAACAAATTTCCTCCTATTTCATAAATCCTTAACACCTTCCACCTTGCTTCACGGTCCACACGATCATACGCTTTTTCCAAGTCCATAAAAGCCCAAAATATCTCCTTATGCTTCTCTAAATACTTCTCGCATAACTGTCTTGCTGCAAACATCTGATCCACGCACCCTCTTCCCCTCCTAAAACCGCACTGTTCTTCTCCTATTGCAACTTCTGTATACTTTATTATCCTCTCTATCAATACCCTGCCAAACAGCTTTCCAACCACTGACAATAAACTAATACCCTCTATAACTTGAACACTCCTGCCGATCTCCCTTCCCCTTGTATAACGGCACAATACATGCACTCTTCCAGTCTATTGGTACCATTGACACAGCACAGCACACATTGAAAAGTCTCACCAACCAATCTATTGTCACATCTCCACCCTTCTTTATACACTCCACAGCAATACCGTCCAAACCTTCTGCTTTTCCCGCTCTCATTTGTTTCACTGCTTCTTTCACCGCATTTTCCTCAATCCTTTCATTCATTCCCTGCCACCTGGGTGGCCTGGGGTAACCTATCTCCATCCACCTCTGCTTCAATCACTGCTTCTCTTCCATCTCTTGCATTTAACAAAAATTCAAAATACTTGGCATATCTTTTCCTCACTTCAACTGGTTCCACTAGTAATTCTCCATTTGCATCTTTCACTGACTCTTCCCTCTTTTGTCCTCCTTTCCTTACTTTATTTACCTCCTTCCAGAACATCTTCTTTCGTTCTTCAAAATTCTCACTCAACCTTTGACCCCACCTTTCGTTTGCATTTTTTTTCGCTTCTCTAATTTTCCGTTTTGCCTCTCTCCTTTTCTCCTTGTACCTCTCCCATACCTCAACACTACCATCCTGTAAAACCCTCTCAAAACACTGTCTCTTCTCCTCAACTGCCTTTCTCACCGTATCATTCCACCACTCGCTTCTCTTCCTGATACCTCTGCCTCCTACTTTCCTGTTGCCGCATACTACCTCTGCACTTGCTTTCACTCCTTCCTTAAACTGTTGCCATTCAACCTCTACTTCTCTCACTTCCATCCACTTTTCATTTAGTCTTTCCTTGTACTCACTCTCTTTTTCACTCTTCTCTAACTCACTAACTTTTATTACCTCTCTTACTTCTCGCTTGTCTCTTATTCTCCTGTAACTCTTAGCTTTCCCTCCACCAGGTAATGATCTGACATACCCTCCGCCTCACCTCTCATCACATTCACATCCAGCAGTCTACACAATCTTTCCCTTGTCACCAGCACATACTCCATCAATGCCCTCTCTACAATCTCTCCCCTCACAAGTCTATGCCAGGTGTACTTGTGTATACGCCTTTTTTTTGAAGAACTTATTACCTACACTCAATCTGCACTCTTCACATACATTTTTCAGTCTTTCTCCACTCAAGTTTACACCATCCACACCAAAACCACCGATGACTCCCTCAACAGGCTCATTTCCTACCATTTAGGTCCCCTAAAACTATATATTTGTTTTATTTTCATCAAACCCTTGTAGACAATCTCTCAAATCCTCCCAGAAACCCTCTACCTCGTCTAACTCTCTTTCACTTCCTGGTCCATACGCACTTACAAAAACCCACCTTTCACCCTTAAACCGCATTCGCACCCACATTAGCCTTGATGTCACCTCTTTCCACTCTTTTATAAACTCTCTCAACTCCTCCTTCACAATAATAGCCACTCCTTCTTTCCCCCTGTCTCCCTCATCTACTCCAGACTTTCTACCTGTCACGTTTCCAAAATCCACTTCTCCCTCTCCTTTCATCTTTGTTTCATTCAATGCAAGCACATCATACTTCCTTCTTTCAAATAACCTTCCAATATCCTCTCGCTTCTCATTCGTACTACATCCACGCACATTTAAAGCTCCTATTCTTAGGGTCCGGGACCAGGAACGCGTTCCCTCGCCCCTATCTCTGTCTCGTTTTTTTGGTAGATTTATTTAAGGGGAGAAGGATACCAGGCCCTGATCCCCTTTAGCCGACTTCTACGTCTCGCCGGAGAAAAACGGTGGTGGAAATTTCTCACCCCTCCACCACAGAGGAGGCTACCTGCACCAGAAAGTGGCGGGCGTTGGGGTCGCCGCATCCCTACGCCATTTGGAAAAAAATAGAGATGCAGAGGGAGAAAAAGATAGAAGATAGAAGATAGAAGATGGGAAGTAGAGGACACCAACCCTCACTCTGACAAAGGGTCAGCCCACCACTATATAGCCTACTAGATAAAGGAAACGATACACTAGAATATGACCGAAGGAAATTATAAACAGAACCCTATAAACCTCCTTCCTACATTACCTAGTGATTGTGGCTGGATAATACTGTTGCAAATTTATAAGATATATAGGTTGGTAGATAGAGAGATAAATATGAAATACTAAAATTATCAATTGCACCCTATGAACCCCATTACATAGTGGCCGTGGCTAGACAGAGGGAAAGATAAACCTGATATAAAAGACAACATTTGTAAACAGAACCTCATAAATCTCCTTTGTGTATTGGCCTACCTAGTGGGTTTGGCTAGAAAAAGGGAAAGACAAACTAAATATAAAAGACACAATTTGTAAACCGGTACCTATAAACCTCCTTCGTCCATTACCTAGTGGGTGTGGCTGGGTAGAGAGATACACATATATATTAATAGACAGCCTGCTAGAAAGAGGAAAAGATATACTAAATATGGAAGACTAAAATTATCAATAGCACCCCATAAACCTACTTCGTCCGTTACCTAACGGATGTGTTACAAATATATAAGATAGATTGATAGAGAGATAGGTAGATAGATAGAGAGATACACATCGAGGTTGTTACGTAGCCTACTAGAAAGAGGGAAAGACTGTAAAGAGGGAATGATAAACTAAATATGGAAGACTAAAATTACCATTACCTAGTGGGTGAGGCTGGGTGATGGTGCAGGCAAGGTTGATGGTGCTGCCCGCCTTGACGTACTCCGGCCCCACCATGGTCGCTCGAGATTCTGTGGGGGGGAGGTACACTTATTATCAACAGTCACCCAAGATAGCACTCACAAACTATGGCATTTTAACCCCTCCAGCGTTGAGACATTGCCGACGCCTATGTATGAAACGCTCAGCCCCAGCGTCGTAACAGTACCGATGGCTATTCTTGCTCTTACTTATCCCTGTTATAGGGCTTGTAGAGGGTTGATACTCGTATGGGAACTACTTTAGGATACTGCACAACAATAGCAGTAGTTAGCAAGTCCCAAAATACAGCTGGGCGGGCATGAGGTGGGGCGCGCCAGTACACGATAACTCGCGAGTGACACACAATGTCAGACCGCCATAGCTCTCACCTCACACCATGTAGTGAGTGTTAAGGAGGCGATATCGATGTATTTTATTACCAGGATAGTGCTACAGAATCATCTGATGAAGAGTCAGATGAGGATTACCAGCCAACAATTATGGAGAGAAAATCCCATTGTTCCAATAAATTGCTCCAATTTCTTGCTCCTTGAGTCATGTGCCGTGGCCAGTGTCTCTAAGACTCGTTTCTCAACCTCCCCCTCCCCAGACTGTTATGTGGCTGTGTTTGCCACAGTGCTTCAGGGACAATCACACCTTTAACCGACGGTGACCGTCATATGACGGGAGAGAGAATATTGGCCATCCATGCGGTGCCCTTCATATCTGGACTTATTTTTATCTGGACTTATCCTACTGGACTTATTTTTAACAACCAATTCAGAAAATTATGATGTTACAGTGAGGTCCCCACTTGGATCTTCTGATCACTGTCTGATACAGGCCACCTGTCTATCACCTACCACACCTTCCCACTCTGAACCTGTTTTGGTGACTAAATGGCATTACGATAGGGCAGACTGGGAGGGTCTTCAAGGTTTCTTTATTAATATTCCCTGGACCTCTTTCTTTTCTAATGATGCACACTCCACCTTGAGCCACATACAAGATTTTGTAAAAATTGGAATGGAAACTTTTATTCCTCATCAAAAGTACAGTAAAAGATCTAATTCACCTAAATGGTTTGACCATAATTGTGCTAGAGTAACTGAACAAAAAGCAATAGCCTACAATGCATTCACGAGATCAAAAACACATGAAGCCTTTAATTACTTTAGAAACATCAGAAATCATGCCAAAACTGTATTAAACCTAACTAAATCAAACTTTCTCCATAAGCAGGCAAATAAACTTCTAAATAATCCAAATGATAACAAAATATTTTGGTCTACTCTTAACTCATTCAAATCCAACTTCACTACTGCTTCATCCATTCCACCATTAAAATCTCCGACTGGCAATCTTGTAAGTGACCCACGAGGTAAAGCTAACCTTCTTGCGGATATTTTCTCCACCAACTCAACCTTAGATGAAATAAATCAAGATGTCCCTGTACTTAATTTTAATTCGCCTGAAATTCCCTCACTTAAGATCCACACCAGACATGTCAAAACTATTTTGCAGAATCTCTCAGTAGATAAGGCTCCTGGTCCAGATGAAATTCCTCCAATAGTACTTAAGAATTGCTCCTTGGTGCTCGCTCCTGTATTGGCAAAAATTTTCCGTCTGTGTACTCATACCTCATGCTTCCCAGTACCCTGGAAAGAAGCAAACATCCATCCAGTTCCTAAAAAAGGTGCCTCTTCAGATCCATCAAACTACAGACCAATAGCTATAACTTCCACTCTGGCAAAGTTTTTGAAATTATATTAAATAATCACATAATTAAGCATCTGGAGAATAATAAATTAATCAGTGATAGGCAATATGGTTTTAGACGATGTCGATCAACTGCAGACATTCTTTGCCTTCTTACGCATCAAATCAAACCAAGCTACAGACCAACATGGTGAAACACATACAATAGCACTGGATATATCAAAGGCATTTGATAGAGTCTGGCATCAATCCTTATTGTCGAAGATGTCACACTACGGCCTTGCATCATTAGTTCCACTAATTTCTTCTTATCTTCATAACAGAAAAATATGTGTAATGGTAGATGGCCTTTATTCTCAATTTCACTCAATAAATGCTGGTGTTCCCCAGGGATCAGTTTTGGCCCCAACTCTGTTCCTCATTCATATCAATGATCTCATATCTACCACTCATAATCCAATACATTCCTACGCAGATGACTCAACACTCCACAGTTCCTTCACATTTACCAATTCTTTCACCCAACCCGATCTTATAAATTCAAAAATAAACACTGCAATTTCTCTGAACCAGGACCTTTCTAGAATTAATGAATGGGGACAAAAGAATCTAGTTTCCTTTAATGCACAGAAAGCCAAGTACATTCAATTTTCTAACCGACAGAATCTCACTGACTCCCATATATTTTTTAATGATGTAAATATTCCCACTTCCCCTAGTATTGACATTCTCGGTGTAACATTAACTACTAACTTGAGCTGGACACATTATGTTAGAAGCATTGCTAAGAATGCCTCTAAAAAACTGGGACTCCTGTACAGAGTTCGAGAATTCTTCACTGACGAGCAGTTGGCCGTAATATATAAAAGTCATGTGCGCTCTCAGATGGATTACTGTTCACCTCTGTGGGGTGGAAGTGGAGTGGTTGCATTGAGGCAGTTGGACAAAATTCAAAATAAAGCTATTAGATTAATCAATAACCCTGCAATCACACAGGACCTTCCTACATTAGCCATACGAAGAAACGTTGCATCCCTTGCATTATTCTACAGATATTTTCACAGCAATTGTTCCGAGGAACTTGCTTCAATTGTGCCGCCTCTCCACATCTTTCCCCGTAGAACTAGGGCAGCTGAGAGCACCCATGAATTTACACTTTCTCCTCCACAATGCAGAACTTCTGCTTATCAGAATTCATTTATCCCCAGAGCTACTACTCTTTGGAATTCACTTCCCTCGAATTGCTTTCCACAAACTTACAATCTACAAATGTTTAAATCCAGTTGTTACAAACATTTTATGAATGGAGGATGCCTTTAGGCACATGGACCTTTTTGTTTTATCTGTGTTTTTCCTTCCTCCGTTCATTGTCTCTTAAAAAAAAAAAAAAAAAAAAATCATTTTGAGTACGTTATGAGCTCTGAGAGAGAGTCCGCGCAATGGGAGGACAATTGGTGGACTCTGACCGCTCGGTACCACCGCAGGGCCATCTCTGACACCACCGCCGTCTCCCCACCACCGCCGGACCTCTCGAGAGTAGGGTATTTTCACCTCTGGTTACGCGATCGCTGCAAGAGAACCCGTGGTCGTACAAGGATGATTCAAGTTTCATTGGAAAGCTTTATTATCACCCTTTCACGGACACATAATTGCATTACTCTCTGGCTCTTGTTTATGCATTGAATGAAGCTCATTTTTAGTAAATATACCGACCCAGCAATAAGTTTATGTCAACAAGCATGCCCGCTCTTTGGGAGTTCAACACTTACAAGCTGCCTATAAATTATCGCATAATATACTGTAAGTGACAGTGACACTCGCAATACAATAATCATAAACAAAGCAATTTGCAGTACCAGTGGAAGAGTGAAAGCGAAAGTAGGCTAGCTACAAAGTTTATCTGTTGTCTTGGTGGTGTAAGACTCTTTTCTTAACCCAGTGGGCACCAGCTAATAAATAATAATTGCACACTCCAGGACCAGCCGAAAATGCAATGTTTTTTTTCCTCCCTAAAACAGCTTAAATAGGTGAGAAATGAAGGAAATAACCAAAAAAAAAAAAAAAAAAAACACTCACCTCGGTCATTTGGGGGTCCTAAGGGGAGGGGGGGCCTCAGCCATCAGCTGGTGCCGGGTGCCTCTTCAAACCTTCCGCGCCTCACACCACAGCTGGCTGAGGCAGCATGGCTGATGTACAATGTCGCCAATTTTCGAGTGACGGTTATTTACACCACCCGAGCATCATGTGTGCCTTCATAGTTTATATATTAGCAACATGTATCACATAATGTAATTGTATGTGAAGTTACAGTGTGATAAGTGCATAGATTCAAGCTTTATAAATGACGACGAGTGGCAAGGCCCGCGCACATCCTGGTTACCATGATGATGGGCGGCCATCTTGGCCCAAGTTGCACGCACGTACACACGGCCAGCTGACTGACACCCCACTCCCATTTCACTTTCCCTTTCATTCTATGCCTCTCTCACGCACTCTGTTTATTGATTATATACTTTATCGTATGTTTAATAGTTAGAATATTAGTTTTACACATTGTTTTAGGCACTTTTGACTAGAGTGTGAGGTGGTGGTGAAGGCAGGCGTGGGAGACAACCATGCCGCACGAGTTGTTGTGTAGCAACAGGACACCTCCCATTCTCAGATCGTCTCTTCTGACCTCTACGTTGACCTGGCGGAATTTTGAGGAATGCCATGGGGTCTGGATCCTACTCCTCTTCCTCTTCCCCTCTTGGTTGGAGTCAACTATGTCATGGGGAGCAGTGGGGGAGCAATACCCACTCTCCTCCCTTTGTTCCAACATTGCGAGGCGACGAGGTTGGTCAGACATTCGCAAAGTCAACGGGAAAACTGTCTTACCCTCTCCTCCAGCGCATCCCACTCTCCACTCTCCACCACGGCTGGAATTGGGGATTGCCAAGTATTGCAAATGTTCGGCAACAACATAAGGTATATCCCATACAAATTTGAACCCTCTAGCTACCATAGGACAAGAATAAACAGGCTTGAAAGTGGTGGTGAGATAAGTTGGTAAACTGGCGTTCCCCACCCACCCATCCCCACCTGTGCGGCTGGACTTGGGGGTTGTCGAGTACCATCACTGTGTGGCAACATTATAAGGTATATCCCATATATATTTGAACCCTCTAGCTACCATAGGACAAGAGTAAATAAGGTCGACAGTGCCGACGCACCCTATGCGGCTCAGGGGTTTAGCGTTACATACATTGCCAACGCATATGCTGTGGCGCTGGTGCTCAGGGGGTTAACCTCCCCCTCCCCATATATATATAATATATATACTGTATATATACTGTATATATACTGTATATATATATACCTATTCCTCATCACAGCCACTAACCCACACACCCTCACACAGTCATATCCACACACACACATTCCTCAGCCACCAACCCACACACCCTCACACAGTCATATCCAAACACACACATTCCCCAGCCACCAACCCATACACCCTCAAACAGTCATATCCATACACACATATTCCCCAGCCACCAACCTGCACAGTGCACACCCTCACACAGTCATATCCACACACACACATTCCCCAGCCACCAACCAACACACCCTCACACAGTTATATCCACACACTCATATTCCCCAGCCACCAACCCACACACCCTCCCACAGTCATATCCAAACACACACATTCCCCAGCCACCAACCCATACACAGTCATATCCAAACACACACATTCCCCAGCCACCAACCCACACTCCCTCACAGTCATATCCACACACACATTCCCCAGCCACCAACCCACACACAGTCATATCCAAACGCACAAATTCCCCAGCCACCAACCCACACACCCTCACACAGTCATATCCACACACACATCCCCAGCCACCAACCTGCACACCCTCACACAGTCGTATCCAACCACACCCATTCCCCAGCCACTAACCCACACACCCTCACAGTCATATCCACACACACACACACATTCCCCAGCCACAAATCCACCCACCCTCACACAGTCATATCCACACACACACACATTCCTCAGGCACCAATCCACACACCCTCACACAGTCATATCCACACACACACACATTCCTCAGCCACCAATCCACACACAGTCATATCCAAACACACACATTCCCCGGCCACCAACCCACACACACACATTCCCCAGCCACCAACCCACACACTCTCACACAGTCATATCCACACACACACATTCCCCAATCCACACACCCTCACACAGTCATATCCACACACATACATTCCCCAGCCACCAACCCACACACCCTCACAGTAATATCCAAACACACACATTTCCCAGCCACCAACCCACACACCCTCACACAGTCATATCCACACACACACATTCCCCAGCCACAAACCCACACACCCTCACACAGTCGTATCCACACACACACATTCCTCATCCACCAACCCACACACAATCATATTAAAACACACACATTCCCTCAGCCAGCCACCAACCCACACACCATTACACAGTCATATCCACACACACACATTCCCTCATCCACCAACCCACACACCCTCACACAGTCGTATCCACACACACACATTCCCTCATCCACCAACCCACACACACTCATATTAAAACACACACACATTCCCTCAGCCAGCCACCAACCCACACACCCTCACACACACATATTCCCCAGCCACCAACCTGCACACCCTCACACAGTCATATCCACACACACACATTCCCCAACTACCAACCCACACACCCTCACACAGTCATATCCACACACACACATTCCCTTATCCACCAACCCACACACACTCATATTAAAACACACACATTCCCTCAGCCAGCCACCATCCCACACACCCTCACACAGTCATATCCATACACACACATTCCCTTATCCACCAACCCACACACACTCATATTAAAACACACACATTCCCTCAGCCAGCCACTAACCCACACACCCTCACACAGTCATATCCACACACACACACATTCCCCAGCCACCAACCCACACACCCTCACATAGTCATATCCACACACACACATTCCCTGATCCACCAACCCACACACACTCATATTAAAACACACACATTCCCTCAGCCAGCCACCAACCCACACACAGTCATATCCACACACACACATTCCCTCATCCACCAACCCACACACACTCATATTAAAACACACACATTCCCTCAGCCAGCCACCAACCCACACACCCTCACACAGTCATATCCACACACACACATTCCCTCATCCACCAACCCACACACACTCATATTAAAACACACACATTCCCTCAGCCAGCCACCAACCCACACACCCTCACACAGTCATATCCACACACACACATTCCCTCATCCACCAACCCACACACACTCATATTAAAACACACACATTCCCTCAGCCAGCCACCAACCCACAGACCCTCACACACTCGTATCAAAAGACACACATTCCCACAACCGGCCACCAACTCACACAGTCATAGTTATCCAAACACACGCCCTCAGCCTCATTGCTCGTGCAGCCTGGTAATTTAATTGATATACTGATGTTGTATGCCTTACCAAACAAACATATATATTTTGTGACTGTAGTAATTGTTATGCTAAGGATATACAGTACACACAACCATTCACACAAGCACACATACTTGCACACACACACACACACACACATTGAAGCGCAAATATACGTACATGCACATACAGCCTTATAGTTCTTTCATACACTCGATGGATGAGACTCGTCAGCCTTGGTCGGCAACCCATCTAGGGGAGACAACCTTAAAATATCCGGGTGTATGCGGCATGGCAGCTTTGGTTAGCAACCCATTTAGGGGAGATAGCCTTATATAAATCCGGGTGGATGGGACTCGTCAGCCTTGGTCGGAAACCTGTCTAGGACAGTATCATTTAACCCTTTGGCTGCGGCTATGTTTGGGCTATTTAGGGCATATTCAGGAACTCCTGAATGATAAATCAAGCATCTGCATTAATTGAAGTGTATTCTGCCAAAAACTAGGCGATAATAGCTTCAAAATGACACCAGAACGGACCGTGTACGTGGCCTGGTTCACTCGCAGTGGTCCCAGTGAAACGCGGGAACCCCGCTATTATGTAACACTCGCTCGCTTGGCTACACTGATGAGAGAAACAGAGAGAGACTCGCCCGAGACACAGCCTAGCTCAGTGAGCCGCTCGGTGCTCTGAGGGTCGGAGGTGGGCCCCTCACGCTCCCACCCACTGACACTCGATTTGTACGTTTTTTACAGGTTTTTAAAGCCTGGAAACTGCTGTATCTTGCCAAAACATTCCAGAACGTCACCCGCAGTGAAAGGGTTAAGGGGGGGGGGTGACCTGTTTTTTTCTACTTTCTCTCTTTCTCTGGCTTGTATCCATACCTTATCTTTTGATACCTTTTGATGTGTTCGCCGCTCTTCTAGTGGCACCAAGGAGCGCGACGCCCCTCGTTATGGGTGGTGATCTGGTGCAGCAGACTGTTTGAAGCGACAGCTCGCTCCCTTGCGAGGATGGGCTCGTCTGGCACTTTTTTCAGTTCGACATCTAGGGCTCTCTTGAAGTTGTCTAACGAGATGTCCATCATGTCTCTTACTCGCCGTGGGAGTTTGTTGAAGAGACGTGGGCCTCTGTGTGATAACCAGCCCTCTCGCAGAGAGCCCATAGCACCCCTGTTATTCATCCGGGAGATTTCGCATTCCCAGCCTCTCCTATCACTGAATTTCATAACTATCGGAGTATGTAGGTTTGGTACTAAACCCTCTGCGATTTTCCACGTGTATATTATTAGGTAACGTTCTCTTCTACGTTCCAATGAGTACAGATTCAGTGCTCTTAAACGCTCCCAATAGTGTAGATGTTTTATCGAACTTATATGCGAAGTGAAATTTCTTTGTACACTCTCTACGTCATTTATTTCACCTGCTTTGTATGGGGATGTTAATACGCTACAGTATTCAAGCCGCGGTAGCACTAGAGATTTGAAGAGCGTTATCATAGGCAATTCCCCGCGTCTTTTAAAAGTACGCAGAATCCAACCCGTTAGACGTTTCGCAGCCGCCACTTTGACCTGGTTATGTACTTTGAAACCCATATTTTCAGACATTTATGCCCCAAGGTCTTTCACACTGTCTTTCCGTTCTATTATGTGGTTAGATTCTGTTCAGTAATTTGTAATTTCTTTAACACCATTATTATCTCTGTACCGTATTAATTGGAATTTTTCCTCATTGAATTGCATGTTGTTTTCCCTGGTCCACTGGAACACTACATTCATGTCTTCCTGCAGTCGGCCCGTGTCCTCTTGTGTGTTTACTATATTGCGGTCCCATTCAGCCTACTGTTTTAAGACTTTTATCTCTATCCAGGTGTCGACTTCTTCCTAGCGAGCGATAGCCTGCTGGCAAAAACATTTTAACAAATATGCTGGTTCGCTACCAGTCACCAGGAAAATATCGACACCTGGATGGGGATAAATGTCTTAAAACAGTAGGCTGAATGAGGCCAAATGGATTCAACCCAGAGAGAGAGGGAGAGAGAGAGAAAAACACGAGGTAGGCCTGTGATCTTACCGACAACAGTGAGATAATAGGACTGGTACATCTTGGGTTCCGTGTTGACCTGACACTCGTAGATACCAGAGTCCCGAAGCTGGGCGAACGATATCCGTAGAGTCCAGTTCTCAGACTTCTCAGGATGGATTACCTGCAACACGAGAGGATAGTTTATATATATATATATATATATATATATATATATATATATATATATATATATATATAATTTTTTTTTTTTTTTTTTTTTTTCTGTGATTGAGGGAGGCAAAAGGCAGAACTGCCTATAGCGAGTGCCTCCCCAATAGTTGAAAGAGTGACAGGGTCCAAAATCAAGGTATATATATATATATATATATATATATATATATATATATATATATATTGTGTGTGTGTGTTTATACAATAAACTGGGCTCAGTCAGTCAGGACGATTGTCCATGCATTAATCAACTATACCACGGCGTGATAAAAAATACTTAACCTTTTCCTGGACTATGGGTCTTACGACTTCTGCATGAAATGGAATACTTTCCCCAAGTAGGATTTCCCTTCTTAATATAAATAGCAAAAGTTTTGTGCAGGTATGATTCAGGTCACAAGTTGTTTTATGCCAAGTACTTCTCAGTATAAACGATCAAGCTGCCTGAACCATGGGCAACACCACCACAAGCGAGGTGGAGGTGTCTGTGTATCCCTCAACTTGAGGGATAACAGACATTTCCGGGCTAATGCTATAACTATTATCTACATGAGACTAAATGTGTTTATATAATTTCATTCCATTGATTAATTAATATAATGCACTAATAACAAGTTCAATTTTCCCTTGTTCATTAGCCAATGTATTATGAAATAAATTTAACTCAAGAATCATTGTCTGAATATTTCATTAACAATATTTACAACTCGTCACATACATAAACGTAGTTTTCCTTAAGCCAAGGCACTGTGTATTGTTAATACCTCACCTCTTGTGTATTCTAATAACGGCATTTGGTATGACATTGTTCCCTGATGTTGAAAAACAAAAATAAGTTAAATTAT
The DNA here is from genome assembly GCA_032716605.1 of Paralithodes platypus. Classification (NCBI taxonomy): domain Eukaryota; kingdom Metazoa; phylum Arthropoda; class Malacostraca; order Decapoda; family Lithodidae; genus Paralithodes; species Paralithodes platypus. The sequence continues at coordinate 34,200,406 of CM064554.1, forward strand.
GTTCAAGTTTACTATACAATTTCATTAACTACGTTTAGAAACTAATTATTGTTCTGTATGCATATTCAGTTTTTGCAACTCACTATCTCTTTAAATATGTTGTAATATAATTAGCTATGTAGCATGTTCTGGATTACATGCAACATTTACTCTGTATTTATATCAAATATTTAGTTAATCTAGTCAAATATATTTTGCAATGCATTCCCACCCCTTCTGTACTGGCGACGTATTTTGCAATGCAGTCCCACCCCTTCTGTACTGGCGACGTATTTTGCAATTCAGTCCCACCCCTTCTGTACTGGCGACGTATTTTTGTTATAACTTCGTCTACATTTGGACGATTTTACGAAGCTTAGGAATTATATGTGGTAGCTAAAAGGGCCAATTGAGATAGTCGGTAGCCTTTTAATAGGTATACGTCCTTTCTAAGCTGAATACAACCATCTAATAGTTACCAGAGTCTAATGAAAAGAACGTCACCGGTACAGAAGGGGTTACAATGTCAACTCCAAACTTGTTTGATCACGATAGTGTACATTGGAAATTCTAATATTTGATTTTCTATCACGCATCTTATAATTTCATGTCTAGCTTTGCCATTATACAGTAGTTAGATAATTTAAGATACATATACATGGTTATATATATACTGTATATATATATATATATATATATATATATACACACACCAGCAAGTAGATTAGAAACTTATCACTGTCTATAGCTACAATTCGATCTGAACAATATCATTAATATAAATATTAGTAGTAGCACTAGTAGTAGTAGTAGTAGTAGTAGTGACAATAGTAGTAGTAGCCACTGTAGTAGTAGTAGTATCATTGTTAACATTTACATACACGCCTAAGCTCTCTCTCTCTCTCTCTCTGTCTTATTCCTTCGTACCTGAAAGCGTTGATCAGAGGCGAACACCACCAATCCTGAGCTCAGCACGTGTAGGTCTCGCTTTCGAATCCAGGATATTTGCTGCCGAAGAATAGAACAAGAATAAGTACTTGAAGTTGTGGCCATGAATACTTTTACCCCTTGAGGATCTATGACGCAACTATCTGAAATATTTTGGTTATCAGTGGAACATTTGATGCAATTTAGGAAGGATATCTAGAAATGAAAGGGGTATATAGTTTATACTATCTCAATTTACTCTTTAGCTCCCACAAGTTCACCCTAAGCTGTATACAATCGTCTAATTATACTTATAATAAACTGTCACAAACTTGTAACGATCCTCAAGGGTATAATACATCCTAATAGGAATAATAAAACATCTTGCTCATAAGTATTCGTGGACCCCTGTGTTTTTCTTTATGCAATGATATTGATCTGAGTTGATGTATAGCTAGAACTCGCTTTAAAATAAATAGTATACATTGTTTTGTAGTTGATGTATAGAAAATTATATTTATAAATTCATTTCCAGACATATTTCCAATATTAGAAATAGGTGAAGTGCACACATATTTATGAGTGGGCTAGAAACTATGGCATTCAAGTTTGCCTTGTTCGATTAAAGGGTAGGAAGAAATGGTTGGGCAAATTCGTTTTATACTAAATACACTAGTTTTACTAAGGATTAAAGGCCGTGTCGCCAAATAATTGAAATAATTAAGTGTGTCAAGTTATTGCATTTTGCCAAGACATAAATACTTTCTAAAAGTAAACATAATTGAAAGTCCTCGCTAATACAATAAACTAAATCCATATATGTACATATTATTAAGGGGAATTGTCAAGAGCTGTTGCTTCACTCATTTCCACGAGGTTGTAATGCATAATTAGCAGCTCTCTTTAGACAGCTCTTAGGCCAGATGTTTGGCTTAGGTTAACAGCCTACGCCTTCCCTAATGACACCTATTGACCTGTTATTACTGCAGGTTCAATTCTGCTATTGCCTCTTAGTGCTCACATGACTCGGAAATGACCTGGGAGCTAATGAACGTATCCATTACGGCCTGCTAATATGGTCCCCTTGTCTCACAGCATGGTAACACGTTGGTCCTTGAGTGAGCTTTATCATTATTGTCAACCTTAATATTGCCTGGTTAAAGGGAACATGTATATAGGATTTAATTTGATTCTGATACTTGTATTCATGTATGGAGGGAGCACTTCAATGAATTGTCGAATGTAGGGAATGAGACGCTAGCAACCATAGTTGGATGGGGTATGGAAGGGAGACGAAGAGAAGTAGTGGAGGAGGAAGTGGGGATCAGGAGGTAAGCAGTGTGTGAGGCCTTGAAAAGGGTGAAGATGGGGAAAGCACCAGGAATAGATGGGGTGTGTGGGGAGATATTGAGGTATAGTGGTGAGATAGTGATTAAATGGGTATGGAATATGTGTAGATTAGCATGGGAGAAGGGAAGTGTGCCTGAATACTGGAAGACAGGCATAATAGTCCCGCTGTATATGGGTAAAGGGTAGAGAGAGGAGTGTGTGGTAATCACTGGGGTATAGGTCTCCTAACCAAAGTAGGGAAGATGTACAATAGGGTTGTGATCGAGAGAGTGAGACTGAGAACGGAGAAATGGGTAGATGAGAAGCAGGGCGGGTTTAGAAAGGGGAGAGGGTGTGTAGACCAGATGTTCTATCTGGAGAAGAGACACAAATTGTAGGCTGCCTTAATGGACTTGGAGAAAGCATATTGCAGTGTTGTTAGAGAAGGTCAGTGGAAAGTATGGAGATTATACGGAGTAACTGGTAAGCTGCTGAAAGCAGTGAAGAGCATGTATGAGGGTGCAAAGGCATTAGTATGTGTGGAGAATGAACAGAGCAAGTTCTTTGATGTGAATGTTGGGTTAAAGCAAGGGTGTGTGATGTCTCCATGGTTGTTCAACCTCTATAAGGATGGAGTCCCGAAAGAAATTCAAGGAAGAGCCGTAGATGTTGGTGTATCTGAATAAGGGAAGGACATTAGTGGAAGTTGCCTGTACTGCTGTTTGCTGATGATAGAGGTCTGATAAGTGTTAATAATTGGGAGTTACAGGGTCTAGTAAATATGTTTGGAACAGTGTGTGAAAAAAGAAACCTGAAAGAAGATGCAGGGAAGAGTAAAGTTATGGTCTTTGAAAGGTGTACAGCCACAGAGTGTGAGGTGAGGTTATATGGTCAGGTTATGGAGAGAATGTCAGCTCATTTAAGTATTTGGGCAGTGTGATGAGCAAAAATGGGAGTATCAAGGATGAAGTGTGGGAAAGGGTGCAACAGGGGAAGAGGGTTGTAGGAATGCTGAAAGCAGTGACAAGGATTAGGGTGGTCAGCATGGAAGTATATACTGTAATGTCATTGGACAATAGTGTGGAGATTGGAGAATAGTGTGGAGATTGGAGAATAGTGTGGAGATTGGAGAATAGTGTGGAGTTGGAGATTGTGGACAATCTCAACATTGATTACCGAGAGTGAAGCATGGACGTTGTTGGAGAGGCACAAATCAAGAGTGCGACTGGGTGGAAATGAGTTACTTGTGAAATGCATATGGAGTTACTTGGAGGGATAAACAGACGCATGATGAATATATTAGTTAAAATAAGACTTCAGAAGCTATCAACCCTTCTGGATTATTAAGCCAGCACACTGCAAGCAAGAAGAGCATCAGGACTGGAGCCCCTTTTTGAGAACTCCAGTCCCTTGAATGAGGAAGTAAGAGAGCGGTGTGGTGTAGATGTGGATGTGCTGGAAAATGTGAAAGGGAACACCTTGAGATGGTTCAGCCATGTGGAACGTATGGGAAGCGAGATAATGAATACAAGAGTGTATGAGAGTGAGGTGGAGGGACGGAGAGCGAGAGACAAACCGAAAGTGAGGTGGAAGGATGAAGTTGAGAGGTACATGAGAGAAAGCGGTGTTGGTTGGGAGGAGGGACATCGGCTGACAGGGGACAGAGGTCCTTGGGGCGATTCATTCGTGGCCACCCCTTCGGTGATTATGACTTCTGGCAATAGATAGATAGATAGTATTTGTGAAATCAGACTATATTTACCTAATTAATTACCAATATAAGTTAATTATAATTCACCCATTCAATAACACACTTTCTTGCTGTAATGGCGAGTATACCAGAAACCTCTTAACAGGCTTCTGATACATACTGAACATATCAACTATGTAATGGATCACCCCGGCCCAGTGCTTAAGGGGGGATGAGGAATTATTTTTCTTAGTTTCCTCCCTAGACCTCCATCAAATTAAAAACAAACCTACCCAAGTTCCCCTTCTAGACATATACAGTATGTACATTTTTCAGTAGGAAAACCTGCGTCCCTCATTAATTGCAGGCTTGTTATTGCTCTCCAGGAAAATATCGACACCTAAATGACCACTAAGTCTTAATATTGACACAGAAATGGGGCGAAAGGTTTTAAAATCGCCAAACTAATGGGCCGAACATAATATAATCTGAAAACTAAAGAGACCAAACATTGAGGAAGAAGGGAGACCAGAAAAATCACCCCCCCCCCCCCCCCCCCTTAACCCTGGTAATACCGGTGACGTCCTTTTCATCCTATTCTGGACACTATTGGACGATTTTATTCAGCTTAGGAAGGATCTGTGGTAACTGAAAGGGTTACATAAGATAGTCTGTAGCATGCTGTTTGCTAGAGGTCCTTCCTAAGCTGAATACAATTTTCTGATAGTTGCCGGATCATAATGAAAAGGACGTCACCAGTAATTAATGGCTTAAGAAACTGATTATAATGAACAGAGACCTCGAACTATAAGCAACAAGGAGGATTTTATTGTTTTTGAAAGAGCCAATTTTGTGGATCGATACCTTGGGCCGCAATTGTATATTTCAATACATAACATAACGCATTATAGTTTTAAGGATTTATTCTGATTCCGTGAACCTTGACACCTAGGGTTAGACACCAAAACCACCTCCATATGTTGAATAGTAATTGAAATATAGCTATGTTTAGCTCCCGGCCGCCATTTGCCACCATCTTGAAAATTACCCCGTTTCCGGGGTCAAAAGCAATTCGATTTTTAGTATGAAATTTAGCATGCTCAATAGTACCGGAATTCATTAACAAAATCTTTGGCATCAGTTTTGTTAATGTTCAACCATATATTTTTCCGCCGTCTTGGATGCCATCTTGAAAATGGCCCCATTTCTGGGATCAGAGGCTACCAGATTATTAGTATGTTCTTTAGCATGCCCAATAGTACTATAATCCATTACAAAATCTTTTGTATCAATATTTTGGGGGTTCAACCATATATTGACCGTCAACCAGACCCAGTGGCTGTATACGCGATTCTATGATGTCATCTGTGACTGGGTGTACCTGGATAAAGTCAGCCCTGGGGACCGAGTTGGGCTAAGTTGGCCTGGGTGATGCTGACGTCACTTATCATAACAAACAAGATGGCGGAAAATGTCGGGTACGGTGAAGAGCTCGCCCCAGTGATGCAAGTGCTTGGCTTTTTCACAAGATCTTGAATGTTTTGCCTTGACCATGCGATCTTGGAAATTTCAGTAGGGATCTTGGATTTTCTTAGGGGAGTTAATTCTGATTATTTGCATGTTTTTGTTTTCTAGTAATATTTAGCATGCCATAATATTATTCATAATACAGAAAAACGGTTGAAAATATTTATCAGTGCCTCTTTATTGGAACAGCAATATTGATATATCTCAGTCAATCAGAATGCCGTAATCCGGCCTGGGTGAAGTTAGTCTCAATTTTCCCGATCTTTTGGTCAGACCAGTCTCATAATCGCGAAAACAAATCCAGGCCTGGGTTAACCTGGGTACACCCAGGTTAACCCAGGCCCATAAAATGTTCGCGATAATGCGCTACTCGTATTGCATGTACAGTCACGAGCATAAATACTGTGACATCAACCAGATAATGACAACTCCTTCATCACGAGAGGTTTATACTAAGCTGCATAACACCGTCTGACGGTATTAGAATGAAATAAAGCAATAATTGTAAGTTTGAATATACAGTTTAGCAATACCTTTGGAGACGAAGGGGCGAACATAAGAACATAAGAAAAAGGGAGTCTGCAGAAAGCCGATTGGCCCACACAAGGCGAGATCCCTCTCACACCCAACCCTAATTTTATGGGCAAATTATAGGCCTAACTCACTAATACTATGATGACTGACCTCACTAAAATGGTCAGAGGTCAACATAAAAAAACAGGAATCAGCAGAGAGCCTAATGGCCCACACCCGGCAGATCCCCCTCACACCCAAACTATCTCGTACACATGCCTATCTAATTTTACCATAACACACTCTCTCGTTCTTGATCCCACTAAAGCACTCGGTAGCCTATTCCACCTATCTACAACTCTGTTACCAAACCAATATTTGCCTATATCATTGTTGAAACGAAATGTATCTAATTTGAAACCATTATCAATCCTTATTGTCCTTATTGTCGAAGATGTCACACTACGGCCTTGCATCATTAGTTCCACTAATTTCATCTTATCTTCATAACAGAAAAATACGTGTAATGGTAGATGGCCTTTATTCTCAATTTCACTCAATAAATGCTGGTGTTCCCCAGGGATCAGTTTTGGCCCCAATTCTGTTCCTCATTCATATCAATGATCTCATATCTACCACTCATAATCCAATACATTCCTACGCAGATGACTCAACACTCCACAGTTCCTTCACATTTACCAATTCTTTCACCCAACCCGATCTTATAAATTCAAAAATAAACACTGCAATTTCTCTGAACCAGGACCTTTCTAGAATTAATGGATGGGGACAAAAGAATCTAGTTTCCTTTAAGCACAGAAAACCAAGTACATTCAATTTTCTAACCGACAGAATCTCACTGACTCCCTTATATTTTTTAATGATGTGTAAATATTCCCACTTCCCCTAGTATTGACATTCTCGGTGTAACACTAACTACTAACTTGGGCTGTACACATTATGTTAGAAGCATTGCTAAGAATGCCTCTAAAAAACTGGGACTCCTGTACAGAGTTCGAGAATTCTTCACTGACGAGCAGTTGGCCGTAATATATAAAAGTCATGTGCGTTCTCAGATGGATTACTGTTCACCTCTGTGGGGTGGAAGTGGAGTGGTTGCATTGAGGCAGTTGGACAAAATTCAAAATAAAGCTATTAGATTTAATCAATAACCCTGCAATCACACAGGACCTTCCTACATTATCCATACGAAGAAACGTTGCATCCCTTGCATTATTCTACAGATATTTCACAGCAATTGTTCCGAGGAACTTGCTTCAATTGTGCCGCCTCTCACATCTTTCCCCGTAGAACTAGGGCAGCTGAGAGCGCCCATGAATTTACACTTTCTCCTCACAATGCAGAACTTCTGCATATCAGAATTAATTTATCCCCAGAGCTACTACTCTTTGGAATTCACTTCCCTCGAATTGCTTTCCACAAACTTACAATCTACAAATGTTTAAATCCAGTTGTTACAAACATTTTATGAATGGAGGATGCCTTTAGGCACATGGACCTTTTTGTTTTATCTGTGTTTTTCCTTCCTCCGTTCATTGTCTCTTAAAAAAAAAAAAAAAAAAAAAATTATTCGAGTTATTTCGCTATCACTGAGTTTCAGTACATCTTTCATGTTCCCTTTATCAATCCCACTAACCCACTTGCACACCTCTATCATATCCCCTCTAACTCTGCGTCTCTCTAACGAATGTAAGCCTAATCTCTTCAACATTTCTTTATATGAACGGTTTGTAATATTATGGATTTTTGGTTTTGTCATTCTTCGTTGTACCCTCTCTAAGGAATCTATGTCTATTATGTAATAGGGACGCCAACGTTGGACAGCATAATCCATATGTGGTCTTATTAACGCTAGATAAAGTTTTAAGATTAAGTTTACTGTTTTATTACTCAAACTTCTAGATATACTGTATATTCGAGAACTCTTATTTGCCATATTCCGAGCACTAATGCATTGATTTATAGGTTTCAAATCACTGTTGACGATGATTCTCAAATCTTTATAAGAGTTTCTTATATTCACGTTATCTAATCTATATCCTGCATTTTCTATCGATTTCCCAAATTTTACTACACTGCATTTGTGAGAATTCGATAGTAAACAAAGCGGAATTTACCTATAAACTCACAAGAGTTAACTTACTTTTATTGGTTGATAGGGATAGATAGCTCAATGATAGTGGTAGGAATAGATGGAAGATATAGTGGCCACTAAGAAATAAGAATTAGGATGACTTAGCAGGAAACTGGTGGTTGTACTGGAGCGGCTAGAAGGAGATCTTGATGAGGTCGTAGCGAAAGCGATTCTGATTTGTCTTGAAGCGAGGGACCCTCAGGTTCCCGAATATGACACATGCGCAGTTATCTTATCTACCAATGCGTCATTTAACTAACTACAAGATATACTGGATTTATTATAATGACAACCCGATATAATGATGGATAATAAACCCATAAAGACTTAATACTAAATAGTATATATCTTTTATATAGATATATAACTTAGCCTAATACTGGCGCCTAATTTGAACTTCGAGTATGTTTACTTAACCTAAACTGTCCGAGTTACTTACGAGTCTCGACACATTCCCACCACCAATATATACATTATCTACAATAATCCCGCAGCGATGTTAGATCTCCATAGCTGTGAAGAGCTAACAGCGGCTTGGCGAAGAGGCAATCTTCCAACAGGATCATTACTGGCAGATGGTCCAGGGACCGCTGGTGACATAGGGGTGGAGTCGTGAGAGCTAACACCATCACCAGTGACTGCCGGTTGAGGGATCAAAATGCTTTCGATTTCCTGTTCCAATGGATACAACTTGAAGATGGGTCGAGTGGTCAGGCCAGTCTTTGTTCTAATCTGGACCACTCTAACCAGATCATCTCGTCTGGGATAGAGTCTAACTACCCTACCAAGTTTCCAAAGGACACAAGGTCCCTCGTCATGTATAAGCACGATGTCATTTATCTTTGGCCATACACTGCTTGATGAGCCTCTTTTATTCTTATAGGCTTCTCGTAGTGATGCCAAGTATTCATTAGACCAACGCCTCCATAGGTCCCGGATCAATTAATTGATGTAATTGTACCTGCTGTGTATCGCTGCTTTACTATCGTAACTTGGATCCTGCAGCTCATCTAGCCGAATTAGGTCCTTTGGGAAGTCACAAAGTCTACGACCTTTAACCAGCATGGATTGGGTAATAGGGCAAGGGTCCTCCAGATCACCCGAGACATATGTTAAAGGGCGATCATTCACGGTAGCCTCCAGCTCCAATAGGACAGTAGTTAGTTCCTCAAAGGAGACTAGAGCACGACCTAGTGCCTTTTTAAGCCCAGCCTTCACAATACCTATGGCTCTCTCCCAAATAGCCCCGAACCAAGGCGCACGTGCTGGGATAAAACGCCATTCACATCAGATTTCGGCAAGATGAGCCTGAAGACTGGGATCGCTTTGGATGTCTTCCAAGTGTCTGGAAGCTCCCACAAATGTAGCAGCATTGTCGCTTAACATTATCTGCGGAAATCCCTGCCTACTACAAAATCTCCGGAACGCATGGATAAAGCTGTCACAGGTCATATTGCTAACTACTTCAATGTGGATAGCTCTTGTAGTAGCGCACGTAAATAAAAGCATATAAGCCTTGTTGTGTGAGCCCCGGACAGGAATTGCTCCTGTATAATCAACCCCCGTGACCTCGAAGGGATCTCTAGGAGTAGTCCTGATGTCTGGTAGAGGAGGTACTCTAGCTTTCGTGTAGGTATTACCCTGTATTTTACGACAGGTTATACCATTACTGGTCACTTGTTTCACCGCTTTTCTTATCTTAGGAATCCACCAACTCTGCCGTATATATGCGACCACGTGATTAACTCCATAGTGACAACAGACACGATGACACATATTGATGATCATGGTAGTGAAAGGATGTTTGGAAGGCAGTAGTATCGGATATTTCATTGAATCCGGAAGAGCCGCTAACTTCAATCTACCTTCACATGCAATTAATCCTCCCTTCATGACAAGTCCTAATTGGTTTACCAAATTATTGCGAGTACCCTTGTCACCAGACAGCATCTCGTACTCCTTTGGGAAGCATTCCTGCTGGCATCTTTGAGCTATAATCTTTTCTGCTACTTTTAGTTCCTTTATGCTGAGGAGGGCACTGTCTGTGGGAGACGTCCCTTTAATTTTTGCCTTCAAATTATTCTTGTATCGAATAGTCCATGCAACTACCCGAATGAATTTATCATACCTGCCATATTTTTCCCAGTTCCATAACTGTGTGTCTTGTTCATCATTAGTCCCAATGACTTGGCTAGTTACTTTTGGCGTTGGGTTATCTAGTATTATGTCTTCTGGCCACTCGTCTTTGTTTCGGAGCCACATGGGCCCCTCCCACCAAAACACAGAAGAGTTCAGATGTTTTGCCGAAACACCTCTAGACAGTAAGTCACTAGGGTTTTCTATAGAGAACACGTACCGGAATTCTACAGTCGGAAGAAGGGATTTGATTTCGTCAACACGGTTTGCGACATACACTGGAAGCTTCTTCATACTACGCAACCAATGCAATGTAACCTCACTGTCGCACCATAATACAATTTTGTTGACTTTTAGTTTTATGATAGGCTTTCTCCACAAATTTGATTAATCTGGTGGCTAGCAAAGCAGCAGTTAGCTCTAGTCTTGGTATTGTTATGGATCTTATGGGAGCGACCTTTGCCTTAGCGATGACCAGACAGCTATGTTCCGGGCTCACAAAATATATTGCAGTGCCATAAGCGACACCACTTGCATCGCTAAACGCATGAAGTTCCACTGAATCAGCATATACCGTCCTCTGAGGATAAGTAAAGTCACAGCAGAGGTGCAGATCCTTGGTAACTGTAGACCATTCGGTAGTGCAGTCGTCAGGTAGCGGATCGTCACAATCTAGTTTCAGTCTCCATAATTGCTGTAAGAAAATTCTGGACCTTATTGTAACGGGCAGTAGTACACCGAGTGGATTGAACAGTTGCGCCGCCACTCTTAAGCACTCTCTCTTTGTTGCCTTATTGGGAGACTAGCGTTGAACGTCAACAGATCAGAGTCAGGCAACCATAAGAGTCCTAATGTCTTCACTCGCTCTTGATTCTTGGCAACACCATCCAATCGCAGGAGGTCACATAGTTGAGGACTATTGGTAGCCTATTCTCTGAGATATAAATGTGCTTGAGACGTTATTCTTTGGGCATCCCAGCAACGCTTAACGACAGTCTCTTCATCACTGCCTGTACCCTGGAGGTTGTCAATGTACAAACCTTCCTTAATAGCCTCCACAACTTTGGGATCCTCTTTAATAATGGAAAGATGTTTTAAGATCGTGGCTTTAAGAAGAAACTGAGCAAGTCGCCCCGAACAACACTACCTTAAATCGGTAGCAAAGTAAGGGTGAAGATAAGTCCCTATATACCCTACCATCTAGCACTGAATTCTTCATTCGTTCATCCCCACATGTATAATAAATCAATGTCTTTCGTTCCACTGTCTCTCTCTCCCTCCTCCACTCCACTTTCCTGTGTATCATTCTGTGTCGGAAGAAGGTGTTGGCTATCAACAGCCTCCTCCTGATATATACGTCCACAAGTACACTGCCATTCCCATTTACCTCTGATGGTAAACCCAACTCTCCCACCCCCCCATCAACTTTACTATCACCCACCTTCCCATTCATATCCCCAATCAGAAATATTCTTTCGCTCTTACCAAACTAATCCAGGCACGCCTCATCATTCACCCAGAACTCCTCTTTTTCTCTTTCAGGTTTATCCTCTGTTGGAGCATACACACATACAACCAACCACATTTGTATTCCTTCTTCCATTCTTACCCACACAATCCTTGCTACCACAGAACCATAGTCTCTTACACGCTCCTTCCACTTGTTACTACAAACAAACACACACCTTCTTTCGCTCCCTCATTGTCATTCACTCAAGCACACACACCTATTCCACATTCCCATTCTTTCACACATGTACCCTTCCATTTGGTCTCAGTCATTCCGCATACATTGTAATTGTTCACACTTCAGTTTAATATGGCTTTACCTAGTCAAGAGATACTTGATTTGTGTGTGTGTGTGCATGCATATATTACTTGCGATGTCCAATATTTGTTTGTTTATACTAGAAAATACATTATTATACTTCAAATATATTTAACAACGCTTGGACAAAAATTCCTGTTCCTATATTTGTGTTTGCATACGTGATTTGAAATTTATTGGCGTCGGAATTGTTTTCGCAAACTCAGGCCTCGCATTTCAACTGGTCTTATTCCTGACCTCCCTCGTACGGTAGCGCTAATAAGTCGTCCCTCATCTGTCATTGCGTTTGGATCGCTCTGTGCTGTATAAATGTCTGGCAGATGATGAATAGGGTGGTTAAGTGTAGGAACATGTTTGTATATCTCACTCGAAATAAATAAATTAAGTTTAGTTATTGCCTGTACCAATTAGTGTTCAAACTATACTTGGTGCCGAGACATCACATGTTTGTCTGACTGTACATCACACTTATATGTGGCGTTTCTGTTTCTTTGTATACTGTTAACCCCTTCTGTACCGGCGACGTTCTTTTATATTACTCTAGCTGTAGGTATACGATTGTGTGCAGCTTAACCCTATTTGGTGCAGGGCGTGTATTTTTTTGCACCGCCCTGTTTCACTCCACTGGTTTGGAGATGTTGAAACGTTTCATCTCATTAGTTTGGCGATTATGTGACAGTTCTCCCAATTCGGGTGTTAGTTTTTCTGGGCGAGCGAGAGCGAGCTTACATTTTAGGAGAAGCCCGCCTTTTTCCGGGACATCGCACTAACAATAAATGTACATATCTTGAAGTGGATCTGGGTGTATTTTAGTTTGAAGGTCGCTGGGGAGACGTTTTTCTTAGTTTATGGAAAACACTAACAATACATTGGTTGAAAATGGCAACAGCAACAACATTCAATAATATCATAACAATATATCCTAATGACCCCCGAAACATTGCACCAGATACTGTTAAGGAGGATCTGTAGAGGTAAAAGAGGTTAATTAAGATAGTTCGAAGCCTGTTAATTGTTGTAGACCCTTCCTAAACTGAATATAATCGGCTATTAGTAGCTAACATAACATGAACAGAACGGAACCGGTACTGAACGGGTTAAGCCTAGGTTGTGTTTGGGTTTAGCTGGACGAAGGGATTTTGCTCTATGTATGTGTTTGTTTCTGATTACATGTTTTCATATTCCAGTTTTGGTTGGCTTATTAATGCCCTCCTTCATAAAGTATAATTACCCCTTCAGGCCTATGACACATTTTGACGTTTATTCTGACTACCATTAGGAAATTGTATTAAGTTTAGGAAGGAAGGATCACAGACTACTAAAAAAGGGTGACCGGTCAACTCAACCAGTAGACCATTTCAACCAGTAGCTCTCAACCAGTACCAAATCAAACAATACGGTTAGGTTAGGTTAGGTTAGTTCTATATTTTGGCACTGGTTTGGTTGGTCTGGGTTAATTTGGCACTGGTTAAGAGCTACTGGTTGAAATGGTCTACTGGTTGAGATGACATGGAACCTTAAACAAGTATTGGCTGACTCCATTAAACTCTTTGACCGCCATATACCTTTCCTAGTATAAATAAAATAGTCTAATGAAAGCCAGAATAAACATTCAAAACTCGTCATGATGCGCAAGGGTTTAATTTTGTGTTGGTGTATGTATTTTGTTCACACCTCAGTTGTATTTTGACCTCGTATATCCCAATGATTTTGTTTTTTGTATTTGATGTTATACTGTTTAAGTTTTGTGTATACAGGTTTTATTCATGGCTCCCTCCCACATAATATTGTGTGGAGGGTTATATTACAGTATTATACTTTATTTATTTAGTTGCATGTAGCTGTATGAGTTTAGGTCAATATATCAAATATATAACCAGTGCATCCATTACTGATCAAATATTTTCTCAAAAGGTTAGCTTGGATAGTGGATACACTTGGATAAACTGGTTCAATATTTGATGAACTACTAGGCATAATCCTTATCGACACAGCCAGTAGGGAGGTTGCATATTTGGCATTCCTTTTCTAGGAGACTCAACTAAGATAAATATTATTTCTTGAGAATAACTTACATAAATTTGACCCAGATAGAACTTTTAGGATCCATACCTGCCAATCCATTCAAAATTGGTAACACAAATTAACTTTAAAGAACGGCTGCCATATGACCTACGCTCATCACTCGTATATAATGTCACGTGTCCCTGTTGCCAAGTGGGATATTTAGGCAGCACTGTTAGCTCATTTAAAAGTAAAGTCGATGAGCATTTAGGTCAGTCTACAGAACGGGTCAGCAACCCTCCTCTCTCAGCTGTGAGGTAATATTGCACTAACGTATGTAACATTTGTTTAAGCAAGGAATATTTAAATTTATAGACAGTTACTCTAAGCATATTGGAATCCCTTTACATAAAGAACATTCAACCCAAACAAAATATGTAGACATCTGATTTTCCCTTAAGTGTAGCTTAATCCCCCACATCGTTTCAAACAAAAGACACTGTTTAGTATATATACCTTTTACTTATTTGCAGTGTTAAGTTTTAGTGCTTCGTACATTAGAATCCATCATATTTAGAACAATGGGCTTTACCCCTACTAAATATAATCAATGTTCTCGTTTTAATTTATTTGTAGGTCACTACTTATGGTATGAATATGTCGAAACGTTTGACAATAACACAGTTGGTTGTTTCGTCCGTCGTCATTCTTTTCTTTCTGAAGTTATATATCCTAGTGAGGCCCCCATTCCAATATACAGTATATATATACAGTATATAATATATATATATATATATATATATATATATATATATAAGAGGCGTATAGAGAAACAAGGGCGAAATGATCGCTTATGCAAAATTCCGGTTATGTCAGTTTCCGGGAGCTGATTACATGTACCGACTTGTGACAAAGAATAACTGCAAGCTCGCCCTTATTCCCATCAAAACACAAGATTGAATTTGTGGGAAGATATTTTGGCGTCACTGTTGAGACAAGTGTTAGGCTCCCGGAAACTGCCATAACCGGAATTTCGCAAAAGTGGTAATTTTGTCCTTGTTCCTCTATACGCCTCATATACTGTGTGACGCCTCCCGGCGTTAGCAGAATGGTTGCGTGGGGCATTGCAGCTCGCTAGCGCTCGCCAGGATGGGGGGATGGGCTACAGTTGTCCTAGAATGATCTGCTTTATTTAATTAGTGTCGTGTTGCCACAGACAGTCTAGAAATGGTCTTTGTTTTGGTCTGTGACCGCGCCTTATATTTTATATTCGCTATAATATAAATGTTGCTTGTGTGGGAGGCGAGCGAGAGAGGGTGAGGGAGTACACCTGGCAGCGGGGTGAGCTATGACGCGGCTCGCTTGGGCGCTGACGGCGTTGGCGGCCGGGTGGTCAACTAGTCCCTTCCCGTCGCTGCCTCGTGTTCTTTACCAGCTCAGAGCTTGCCTGACACGCGTATCGCCTACATCCTTTGCAATTCTGTCCCCCATACTCGCCACTTTGCATACTATTTCTCTCTCTCGACTTCTCCTTTCTCATTCTCTAATCTTTATTAAACTCAACATCCCTCCTGGTTTCAGCATAGACGTTCACCGTCGACCAGTCGTATTGTACGCGAAGCTCTCAGATATTTCCATGTATTAGGTTAAGGAGGTATTATGCTTTATTGAGGTTTTGAGAGACGGACTTTTCCGTATGTGTCCTCTCTCGGGAAGGTTGTAGACCGGTATATGTCTCCTTGGCAAGGTGTTGAGTGATTCTTCTTGGTTATCTAAAGCTAGACTAGGGGTAAGGTTACTGTGGCATTGTCTCCGATGTGTGCAGTGTTAGCTAAGCCCTGCACGACATCGACAAGTACTGTGGGAGCCTAAGTTGTCTTCGGGTGGGTTTACTTTGCGAGCACAGCGCTGTGGTGTAAGAGGGCCATGAGGGATAGGCTATATCCCTCACAACATAGTGCTGCCTCTTTGTGTTGACTTCTGAGGGATCGCCAGGATAGAGCTAGGTACTAGAGACCTAGATTTATCAAGAGAGCATCCCCGTCATATAACGTAATCTTCATTATACCACCTTCGGACAACGTTAGGCTACGAGCCGCAGGCTCGCCCATTGTTGCCCTGCCTTGATACCCCAGCTAGACTATTAACTGAGCAGACACTGGTTAGAGATAAGCCCCCATTATTATATGTATGCAGCATTATTATTCACTGCACTTTTGAGCCGAGGTTGTTGTTGAGTTGCACAACCCTAGTAGGCTGTTGCGTTGTGTCACGAAGCATTTCTTTAGTTGTCGAGCATTACTACCTTTGCGCAGTCTTTATTATTCGCCTGCCTATTATTACTATATGTCCTAGCATTTATTGTGACCCGTATTCTGCATTATAATTGTTCAAGATTCTTTACGAACATCTTCCCAGCATCAGACTTATATCAGAAGTTTCCAGTTGATGTTGCAGGACTAGCATTGCACTTTCTTTAATACAGGAGTGCCAGTTATTTGAGTATCTACCGTAACGTTAATTAATCACGTTAACTATCTTTTCTTTGTGTCACATAATCGAGTAGTCTTTTACTGTTTGAGAATAGGCTGTTTCATCGAGCGTCAAGCCTAGTGTGTGTGCACCAGTTACCGAGTCATAGGATACCTCGTTGTCCAGGCACGACTCAGGGCGGTAATGGTGTTTTGTTTTCCAGTGTTTAAGGCAGGGGTTGGATCTAGTGTTACCGTTGTTGCATTTTTGCCATTATCTAGTCCAATGTTGAAGAGCCCTGTGTCTTTGAGAACCTGGATCGTAACAAATGGCGACCTAGCTCAGGATCTTGTGAACTAAGAGATAATTGCAGGATTGTTGTGGTCATTTGTTTTATTGAGGAATATAGTGGGCACGTTAGATTTTTTTTTTGGCAAAGTAGTATAGCACTTGAGAGTCTTCAGACATTTTTGGCAAGTGAATAGTGCTACATAGGAGCTTGGGTACTTTTTTTTTTTTTTTATAAACGTGAGAATTTTTGGTGGACACAATGGGAGACGAATCAGATCATACTGAGAGTTCAGGGAATGATGCAGGCTCTGATGGGCAGATGCCAGGGGGGTTAGTAACTAGTGAGGAGGCCGCAAAGAAGTTTTTGGAGGTGCCTATAACAGCTGATCGACTAGAGGGAATTAGCAAGTATGGTCTACAGTGTTTGGCTCCCCTCATGGGGCTTAAGATGGCTCATGGCATCAAGAAGAACGATTTGAGGGCTTACGTACTGGGGGCGGCTAGTGAGGTCCAGGGTGGAGAGGGTGCTCGGGGACTTCTGCTCGAGCCCCCCCTCCACTCTACTCCCATCGGGACCTCTAGGATGCCGGAGTTTAGTACGTTCCCGCAGGCCGATAGCCGCTGGCAGCGTGGTTTAGGATCGCTGGGTGGGCCTCCAATAGTTGCACCTCCTCCTCAAAGTTTCACTACAGAAATGCTCTTCCAGCTTGAGATGGCTAAGATGCAGGCTGAGCGTGAGGAAAGTCTCGCTAAGGTTAAACAACAGACTGATCTCGAACTCGCGAGAATAAAATCAGAGTCGGAGGCTGAGTCTACCAGGTACCGGGCAGATATCGATCTTGAGAAGACTCGGGTGGAAACGACAGGGCAACGTCTCGGTGGTGGGAATTGTGGGCATGATCAGTCTTTGTCGAAGCTGTTGAAGCTAGTCCCTGTATTTGATGAGTCGGGTGTCACCGAATTTTTCATGAGATTCGAGAAGAAGTGCCAGGAACACCAGTGGCCTGGGGAGAAGTGGGCAGCCCTTGTTTCCTCTAGACTTGTGGGCAAGGGACTCAAGGCTTATGATGCATTGCCTATAGAGTCGTGTATTATCTATGAGGAACTCAAGGAGGCTGTCCTGAGAGCATACGAACTACAACCAGAGACGTACAGGTTGAAGTTCCGGGGTGTTACCAAGGGTCGGGAGAGCACCTTTTTGGAACATGCCCGGGAGCTGTCCGATGCTTTTGGGAATTGGCTGAGGTCGGAGAAAGCTACTACGTTTGACGACATTAAACAGTTGGTGCTTTTAGAGCAGTTTTTCAAATGCATGGGCGGCGACCTGACGTTGAACCTGAAAGAAAAGCAACCAAAAACTCTACAGGAGGCAGCTGAGATGGCTGACCTCCGGCTATCACTAATTCGTGGGTGCGGGTCTGCCCAGCGTAGTGAGGCAGGTAACAAGGGGCGTGATACCCCACCCCCCCGAGTTAGTGGTATACCTTATGCAAACAAGTACAAGAGCCATGATACCAAGACTGACCACAAGACTAGCACCGTCCCGTTTAAGAAGGGGCCGGCCCTTCCCAGTACCAAGGGAAGCCCAAAGGGGAGTTGGAGTGTTATCATTGTCATAAAAAGGGGCACTTTGCAAGAGTCTGTCCTAGCAAACCACCTACAGCAGCTGTGTCTTTGGCCTGCAACATTGGTGTGTCTCCGAAGTCATCTGAGTTTGCCCGGGGCAATTCGTCAGAGGCTGAGGCACAGCCAATGCAGAAGCACCTGGGAGGCTCGAACCCTGCTCAGGATGTTTTTTGCGACCATAGAGGGCGGGGTTACGTGATGTGGGCGGGGCGCAAGCATGGAGTAGAGGTCTTGCGTGATACAGGTGCTTCCCAGACTCTGATGAAAAACTTGACTGGCTACCCTATAAATGCGGCTCGGGTGGTAGTGGTGCAGGGTATTAATGCAACTCGGTCATACCCGCTGGTGCGGTTGGAGTTGGAGGTGGATGGTGTGGCACGTGAATTGGATGTCGGGATTGTGGAGAAACTGCCAGTGGAGGGCGTCGACCTTCTTCTCGGCAACGACTTTGCAATGCCCGCTTCTGAGGTTTTACCCTTAGTCGTTGCCGAGAGGCCGGCCGACGTGAGTAGGGAAGAGCAAGAGTGGGTCGAGCGGTGCCAGACACAACCCATGGCGTGTGTTGTCACCCGAGCTCGGGCAGCTAAAGTGTCACAGCCTAGTCCTCCGTCTTCAGACCAGCGGAGGAACGATCAACAGGAGGAGGCTAAAGCTGGAGTTGGTTTTAAGAGTTTTGACTCGGCGGCTCTCCTGGGTGATTCAGTATTAGCACCATTACTTAATTCTGGAGTAGCCCCTGGGCCTGTCATCGAGAGTGACGAGGCTGGGCATGACGAGTCTCCACGACAGCAGCGTTATGTACATCGAGAGAGACAGAGGGAGCAGCCCAGTATTGGGGAAGGTCATGCATTGCTCCGGGAGCAGTTAGATCGCTTGGCACCCTCAGATATACGTCGGTTGCAACTAGAGGACCCTGAGCTCCAAACGTGTGGTAATGGAGCTGTAGAGCTCGACGAGGACGGCGATGCACAGCCAGGAGATTTTTTTTATTTAGAAGGCATCCTCTATAGGCGTTTTCAAGACCCTAAACGTAGTTGGCAAGAGGGGTCCGGAGTAGTGGACCAGTTGGTGGTGCCACGGGAGTGCAGGGATAGCCTACTGAGGTTGGCGCATGACATACCACTGGCAGGACATCTAGGGGTGAGAAAAACGGTGGCGGCTTTAGAAAAATTGTTTTGGTGGCCGGGGTTGAAGGGGCAGGTGGTAACCTGGATAGCAAGGTGTCATACGTGCCAGAGGGTTGGAAAACCTAACCAAACAATTCCGAGAGCCCCGTTGCACCCCATTCCTGTCAGTGGACCGCCCTTCAGTAAGGTCATCATTGATATGGTCGGACCCCTAACCCCTACTAGTGCCGGTAATAAATTTCTATTAACTATCATGGATGTGGCCACTCGTTATCCTGATGCATATCCAATGAGAAATGGCACGGCGAAAACTGTTGTCCGGAACCTGCTCTTGTATTGCTCGCGGTATGGTTACCCGCAAGAGGTGCAATCGGACCAAGGTTCTAATTTTACATCTAATCTGTTCAAACAAACTATGAATCAGCATAGCATCAGCACTGTCGTCTCTTCTGCGTATCACCCGGAGAGTCAAGGGGTGTTGGAGAGGTGGCATGCCACGCTAAAAAGCATGCTTCGATGTTACTGCGCAGAGAACGGAAAGGATTGGGACCTTGGTCTGCCGTATGTTTTGTTCGCGGCAAGAGAAGTACCTGGAGAGAGTCTCGGTTTCAGTCCGAATGAGCTTGTTTTCGGGCATCAGGTGACGGGCCCTCTCCACATGGTGAAGGAGATTTGGGAGGGTACCGCTAAGCCATGTTCTATGTTGAGATACGTCCTCGAGAGCAGAGAGAGAATGCTTAGAAGTCTGGAGCTGGCCGGGCGTAATTTGGTGAGTTCGCAGGCCCGTATGAAGGACAGGTACGATACTAAGGCGAAACTCCGGGAGTTTCAGGTAGGTCAAGAGGTGTTGGTCCTGTTGCCTTTGTCAGGTCATCCTCTGGCTGCCAAGTATGCTGGGCCTTATCGGGTGGTGTCAAAGATCTCCGATCTAGATTACCTCGTTGCCACTCCAGACCGGAAGAAGCGTAACCAACTATGCCACATTAATTTGTTGAAGGAGTATGTGAGGCGCCCACCTGAGTCACTAGCTGTCCTGTGTTGACCTGCTGCGGTCATGGTGGAGAAGGAGAGAGGGGCAGCAGTGATCAGGTGGATGATAACTGGGATTGTCATGTCTCGACTGATCAGTGGGCGGGGAATTCGAGCCAATGTGCGCAGGATGCTCTGGCGCACCTGCCGGAGGAACAGCAGGTGGCAGTGCAGCGCCTGTTCGATTTATACCCCACTGTATTTGCCGAGCACCCAGGCCTCACTACTCAAGTGGTGCATGATGTCGATGTAGGAGAGCACCCCCCCTTCAAGTCGATACCTTATCGGGTGCCACCCATTAAACTCCCAGCGCTCAGGGATGAGCTGGAGTATATGCTGGCGAGAGGCTTGATCGAGAAGGGGGCAGTACGGTGGACTTCTCCTGTCACTCTGCAGCCCAAACCTGATGGAAAAGTTCGGTTCTGCATTGACTTTAAGCGGTTGAACGGGTTGACCCACACCAATGCATATCCTCTTCCCCGGGTGGATGACAGTGTGGATAAGATCGGGAAAGCAAGGTACTTGACCAAGGTAGACCTCGTCAAAGGCTACTGGCAAGTACCACTGTCTGAGCGGGCTAAAGAGGTGTGCGGGTTTGTGGTGGATGGCAGTACTTACCGTTGCAACGTGATGCCATATGGTCTGAAAAATGCACCGGCCACTTTCCAGAGCTTAATGAACGACATCGTAGCAGACATCCCAAACTGTACTGTCTACCTTGATGACGTGATCATTTATGACAACGATTTCCAAAGTCACTGTGAGCACATAGAAGTCTTATTTAGTCAACTTAGTAAAGCAGGCTTGGTGGTTAATCTGGGCAAGTGTGACTTTGTGCAAGCCACGGTGCAGTATCTGGGGTTTGTGGTTGGGTTAGGGCAGGTGAGCCCGCCCCAACAGAAGATACAGGCTATCGACTTGTTCCCCAGGCCGACCACCAAGCGGCAGATCATGAGATTTTTGGGCATGATTGGGTATTACCGCCGCTTTATAAGAGGCTATTCTACTGTGTTAGCTCCTTTGACAGATCTACTAGCCAAAGATAAAAAGTTCCGCTGGGCACCTGAGTGTGAGCAGGCGTTTCGAGTAGTTAATCACCTTTTATGCACTCACCCTATCCTCAGGGCCCCGGACTTTGAACGACCATTTCAGTTGGCGACTGATGCCAGCGGAGTAGGGGCTGGTGCCGTACTTTTGCAGACAGACGGGGAAGGTCTTGAGCATCCAGTCAGTTTCTTTTCAAAGAAATTTAATTCAGCACAGAAAAACTATTCGGTTGTTGAAAAGGAACTGCTGGCAATCGTGTTAGCGCTCAGACACTTTGAGGTCTATGTTCCTGCCTATGGGCCAGTCGTGGTAGTGTATACCGACCACCACCCGCTTAAATTCCTCAATCAATTCCACAACCGGAATATGAGGCTGACCAGATGGTCGCTCATGTTGCAAGAGTACAACTTAGACATTCGCCATATTGCCGGTTGTGAGAATGTGATTGCGGACTGTTTATCGCGGGTGGAGGATCCGGGGTAGGCTACCACAGTATGTTGGTATAGCCTCCTGTCTTGGCTCGCGGTGTATTTTTGCGCTGGTGCTTGTTGGCTCGCGTGTGTAGCATCAGCGTAGGGTCGCAGGGCAGGAGTTGTTGGCTTTGATTAGAAGAAAATTAGGCTACATCTATAGTAGCCGCCATAAACAACATTAAAATAAAATATGAAAAATTAAATAAAAACTCTTTCTTTTTGATAATTAATTTTAAGATAATATTGTAACTGAGTGCAGATGATTTTCCCTCAGTAGGCTGTGCTTCTTAAAGCTCGCTCTGGGAGCACAATGTTATGAATTAATGTATTATATTTGGGAAGGGTGATAAGATTTTTTTATATAAAAAAAATTTGTTGTATTTTTTTTGAGGAGACTGAGCTTGCATTCCATGGGTGGCAGAGTGGTTAGGAGTGGCAGATTCTAGCGACATTCTGCCTGTTCAGATATGGGCTCATGGTTGAGTGTTCCATATCTTGGGGGGGGGGGGGGGGGGGGTGACGCCTCCCGGCGTTAGCAGAATGGTTGCGTGGGGCATTGCAGCTCGCTAGCGCTCGCCAGGATGGGGGGATGGGCTACAGTTGTCCTAGAATGATCTGCTTTATTTAATTAGTGTTGTGTTGCCACAGACAGTCTAGAAATGGTCTTTGTTTTGGTCTGTGACCGCGCCTTATATTCGCTATAATATAAATGTTGCTTGTGTGGGAGGTGAGCGAGAGAGGGTGAGGGAGTACACCTGGCAGCGGGGTGAGCTATGACGCGGCTCGCTTGGGCGCTGACGGCCGGGTGGTCAACTAGTCCCTTCCCGTCGCTGCCTCGTGTTCTTTACCAGCTCAGAGCTTGCCTGACACGCGTATCGCCTACATCCTTTGCAATTCTGTCCCCCATACTCGCCACTTTGCATACTATTTCTCTCTCTCGACTTCTCCTTTCTCATTCTCTAATCTTTATTAAACTCAACATCCCTTCTGGTTTCAGCATAGACGTTCACCGTCGACCAGTCGTATTGTACGCGAAGCTCTCAGATATTTCCATGTATTAGGTTAAGGAGGTATTATGCTTTATTGAGGTTTTGAGAGACGGACTTTTCCGTATGTGTCCTCTCTCGGGAAGGTTGTAGACCGGTATATGTCTCCTTGGCAAGGTGTTGAGTGATTCTTCTTGGTTATCTAAAGCTAGACTAGGGGTAAGGTTACTGTGTCGTTGTCTCCGATGTGTGCAGTGTTAGCTAAGCCCTGCACGACATCGACAAGTACTGTGGGAGCCTAAGTTGTCTTCGGGTGGGTTTACTTTGCGAGCACAGCGCTGTGGTGTGAGAGGGCCATAGCCTATCCCTCACAACATAGTGCTGCCTCTTTGTGTTGACTTCTGAGGGATCGCCAGGATAGAGCTAGGTACTAGAGACCAAGATTTATCAAGAGAGCATCCCCGTCATATAACGTAATCTTCATTATACCACCTTCGGACAACGTTAGGCTACGAGCCGCAGGCTCGCCCATTGTTGCCCTGCCTTGATACCCCAGCTAGACTTTATTAACTGAGCAGACACTGGTTAGAGATAAGCCCCCATTATTATATGTATGCAGCATTATTATTCACTGCACTTTTGAGCCGAGGTTGTTGTTGAGTTGCACAACCCTAGTAGGCTGTTGCGTTGTGTCACGAAGCATTTCTTTAGTTGTCGAGCATTACTACCTTTGCGCAGTCTTTATTATTCGCCTGCCTATTATTACTATATGTCCTAGCATTTATTGTGACCCGTATTCTGCATTATAATTGTTCAAGATTCTTTACGAACATCTTCCCAGCATCAGACTTATTTCAGAAGTTTCCAGTTGATGTTGCAGGACTAGCTTTGCACTTTCTTTAATACAGGAGTGCCAGTTATTTGAGTATCTACCGTAACGTTAATTAATCACGTTAACTATCTTTTCTTTGTGTCACATAATCGAGTAATCTTTTACTGTTTGAGAATAGGCTGTTTCATCGAGCGTCAGCCTAGTGTGTGTGCACCAGTTACCGAGTCATAGGATACCTCGTTGTCCAGGCACGACTCAGGGCGGTAATGGTGTTTTGTTTTCCAGTGTTTAAGGCAGGGGTTGGATCTAGTGTTACCGTTGTTGCATTTTTGCCATTATCTAGTCCAATGTTGAAGAGCCCTGTGTCTTTGAGAACCTGGATCGTAACAACTTTATATACAGGTATTTATGTATATATACTGTATATAGTATATACAGTATATAATTATATACTAAGAATGGGATCTCGATTATACGATTGGACACAATATAGTACCGGTTTAGCACTAACAGATATGAATGTCAGCAAAGAAATATAGACGATGTTTGCATCAATAAGCAAATTTTGGAGTCAAATATACAAACAACCCCCAAAATACCTGCTATTGTTCCTGATTTATGTCATAATTCCGGTCTAGTCGAAGCCGTTGTGAAGGCTTATCCCTCAATATCTTCACCTTGGACTTGACCGTAATTCCGACATAAATCAGGTAAAGTAGCCGTGAATGCCTGAGCCAGGGAGAACGTGCCTGGCAGCCGGGCGGGGAGTTGACTTAAGAGGAGGTTTTTAGTTTGTTCCCTACACCCTCAATCAAGCTAAAAATGTACCCCCTAGACCCCCTTTTAACATAAATTTGTAATTTTTTTGGTAGAATAATTTACCGGCCTGGTTCCTTTTAAATTACGGTCTCGCTTTTGCTCGCCAGAAAAATAGACCCCTAAATGCCACGAAAAGTCTTAAAATTTATAGAAATGGGGTGAAAGCTTTGAAATTCGTCAAACTAATGGGATGAAAGTCTTAAAATCAATGGGGCTAAACATGAAGGAGAAAGGTGTCCAGAAAAAATCGCTCAAGCGGAAATCCCCCCTTAAGGCTCCAGTTATGACCCAGTATTGACCCAGCTTATCCACGATGGCTGCTCGTTTGTTTCGCCCGCTGCGTTGTGTTCGGATTTAAGTATTGGATGATCACGTTTACACAAATATTAAACCACTATAACGTAAACACCTTGATATGTTATTTGATTATATAAGAACAATTACATTTGTTTATGAAGCACCCGTGTTTTTAATAAAACCAACGGTATTGATAGTAAATGGATATAATATGATTGTTCATAGACCAAGTAAAAGTTATTGATACATGTTTCTACATTTATTAATAGCCATGGTCTACTTGGAATATTACCTTCTAATTGTGACTACTGAATTACTAACTCATTTTTTACTGAAGTAAAATATAAGTATAATGCCAACTATATAGGGCCATATGGGATACAATGTACCTAATATAAGTATAATGCCAACTATATAGGGCCATATGGGATACAATGTACCTAATATAAGTATAATGCCAACTTAGGGCCATATGGGATACAATGTACCTAATATAAGTATAATGCCAACTATATAGGGCCATATGGGATACAATGTACCTAATATAAGTATAATGCCAACTATATAGGGCCATATGGGATACAATGTACCTAATATAAGTATAATGCCAACTATATAGGGCCATATGGGATACAATGTACCTAATATAAGTATAATGCCAACTATATAGGCCCATATGGGATACAATGTACCTAATATAAGTATAATGCCAACTATATAGGGCCATATGGGATACAATGTACCTAATAGATTTATGCTAGAGTTTGATGGATGAAATTCGCCATCAGTGGGTCGTTACAGGTTGGCAATGGACTGATTGAATATATTAAGTTACTGTAGTTATGGAATTATCAAGTTTATTCATAGCAATGACTGATTGATATGAATCGCCATGAAATAGTCATTACCAGAATATGGTTATTTTCACTTGATAAGCGTTATTTTTGTTTTCTGTGTTTGAAGGATACAACAGGCAGGCTGACCGTAACAAGTGTCTACCCAAAAGTCAAGAGAGTCACAGAGAGCCGAATTCAAGGGGTGTTGGGGTCAAAATGCTTAGACACATGAAGATTATAGCAGTTTAAGTCATAGAAGGAAGAAAAAAATGATTGAGGGAAAGAGTTCCAGAGTTCACTTTTTGAGTAGATAAGAGACTGAAAAAAATCGCCTATGAGCTGAACAGAATAGGAGTGGGACTGTGTTGAAAGGCAGGTGCCTCGCACTCTCTGCAAGGGTATGCACTGAGAGAGTTCTGAAGAACACTGATTGTTGTAATAGACAGAAGAGTGAAATAAATGCAATATTGTGGCGTGTAGAAAGAAATTGTAAGGAGCTATTAAGAAGTGAGTTAATGAGGCGAATTGCTTTAGACTATACTCTTTTGAGAAGTACGGCATGGGTGGAACCCATGAGGGTGAAGAAACCACGGGAAGGTTGAACAGTGAACACAAATAACTTCTGGGAAGCAGTCTTAGCAAGAGTGGTAATATGATCTCATTATTGGCATTTGCAGTGTTAAGGGCCTGTCACAATATGCCGATTTAGGCCATGGCGCTAGCTGACCTACAGCTCATAACGAGGTTGGTATTTAATGTGGCACCATTCGGCAATGGTCCCAAACAGACGGTAGTGCATAGTACAGCGCAGGAAAGTTAGGCTGGCCGGCCGACATGCTGAAGTTTTGGAACCTAGGTCGGCGTGCAGTTAGCTGTGGACATCAGACATTTCGATGACAGGAGGTGATTGTCTACTGATGATGGGTGGTTTGCTAGCGACGGTATGAGGGTGTCGACCGGTTTAGGTGGTCACCCGCGGGCGCCGTCACAGGGTGCTCTGGTTATAATGTCAACCATAGTGTGGCAATCTCCAGGCCATCACGCGGGGTCGCCAATTTCTGGAGAGGAGTTACACGTAGAGGCCCAGGCCTGTGTAGGGACAGCTGCAGGCGCCGGCAATAGTCGGCGCCCAACCGCCAGGCTTTGTTGTCACAATTATACAGTCGCGTAACTATCATCAGGAGTCCACGACCTTGCATCATCAGTATGGAACGGCAAACCATTGGTATGCGATTGTGGGGAACGTCAGGGGCCTGCCTCCTCTTTGATCCGTCTGGATGCATATAGTGTGACCAAGTGGCTATTAGTTGTCGCCTCATCATCTCTGCAGTACCTGTCTGCAGCCTGGTCGCCATGCGGTATGTTCACAATGGGAGGGGGTGGGGGGCAAGGCCTATAATGCAGTCTCTCCTTGATCATTAATTTCCTTGTACTCACACGTGGTCGCTGATTGTCTGTGATGAACCCCGTTCTGTTTGCGTATGACGGTGACCACATGCAGACTACACGGCGCACATGCGCTCCATAAAACGACCATGCTCTTCTGTCGCTATTCATCAGCCTCATCACTAGCCACACACCGAGTAGTGGCCAGTCACGACCTTACATCGGCAAAGTGTGACAGGCCCTTCAGATTTTCGTTTGGAAGATTCGGGACAGGTCTAATAAAACACCGCTCTCATCGTAATGGCAACTGTACCTTCAATAACCATAATTTTTTTGTTTTTCTTTTTTTAAAAGAGACAATGAACGGAGGAAGGAAAAACACAGATAAAACAAAAAGGTCCATGTGCCTAAAGGCATCCTCCATTCATAAAATGTTTGTAACAACTGGATTTAAACATTTGTTGATTGTAAGTTTGTGGAAAGCAATTCGAGGGAAGTGAATTCCAAAGAGTAGTAGCTCTGGGGATAAATGAATTCTGATAAGCAGAAGTTCTGCATTGTGGAGGAGAAAGTGTAAATTCATGGGCGCTCTCAGCTGCCCTAGTTCTACGGGGAAAGATGTGGAGAGGCGGCACAATTGAAGCAAGTTCCTCGGAACAATTGCTGTGAAAATATCTGTAGAATAATGCAAGGGATGCAACGTTTCTTCGTATGGCTAATGTAGGAAGGTCCTGTGTGATTGCAGGGTTATTGATTAATCTAATAGCTTTATTTTGAATTTTGTCCAACTGCCTCAATGCAACCACTCCACTTCCACCCCACAGAGGTGAACAGTAATCCATCTGAGAGCGCACATGACTTTTATATATTACGGCCAACTGCTCGTCAGTGAAGAATTCTCGAACTCTGTACAGGAGTCCCAGTTTTTTAGAGGCATTCTTAGCAATGCTTCTAACATAATGTGTCCAGCTCAAGTTAGTAGTTAATGTTACACCGAGAATGTCAATACTAGGGGAAGTGGGAATATTTACATCATTAAAAAATATATGGGAGTCAGTGAGATTCTGTCGGTTAGAAAATTGAATGTACTTGGTTTTCTGTGCATTAAAGGAAACTAGATTCTCTTGTCCCCATTCATTAATTCTAGAAAGGTCCTGGTTCAGAGAAATTGCAGTGTTTATTTTTGAATTTATAAGATCGGGTTGGGTGAAAGAATTGGTAAATGTGAAGGAACTGTGGAGTGTTGAGTCATCTGCGTAGGAATGTATTGGATTGAGTGGTAGATATGAGATCATTGATATGAATGAGGAACAGAGTTGGGGCCAAAACTGATCCCTGGGGAACACCAGCATTTATTGAGTGAAATTGAGAATAAAGGCCATCTACCATTACACATATTTTTCTGTTATGAAGATAAGAAGAAATTAGTGGAACTAATGATGCAAGGCCGTAGTGTGACATCTTCGACAATAAGGATTGATGCCAGACTCTATCAAATGCCTTTGATATATCCAGTGCTATTGTATGTGTTTCACCATGTTGGTCTGTAGCTTGGTTGATTTGATGCGTAAGAAGGCAAAGCATGTCTGCAGTTGATCGACATCGTCTAAAACCATATTGCCTATCACTGATTAATTTATTATTCTCCAGATGCTTAATTATGTGATTATTTAATATAATTTCAAAAACTTTGCCAAGAGTGGAAGTTATAGCTATTGGTCTGTAGTTTGATGGATCTGAAGAGGCACCTTTTTTAGGAACTGGATGGATGTTTGCTTCTTTCCAGGGTACTGGGAAGCATGAGGTATGAGTACACAGACGGAAATTTGTTGCCAATACAGGAGCGAGCACCAAGGAGCAATTCTTAAGTACTATTGGAGGAATTTCATCTGGACCAGGAGCCTTATCTACTGAGAGATTCTGCAAAATAGTTTTGACATGTCTGGTGTGGATCTTAAGTGAGGGAATTTCAGGTGAATTAAAATTATGTACAGGGACATCTTGATTTATTTCATCTAAGGTTGAGTTGGTGGAGAAAATATCTGCAAGAAGGTTAGCTTTACCTCGTGGGTCACTTACAAGATTGCCAGTCGGAGATTTTAATGGTGGAATGGATGAAGCAGTAGTGAAGTTGGATTTGAATGAGTTAAGAGTAGACCAAATATTTTGTTATCATTTGGATTATTTAGAAGTTTATTTGCCTGCTTATGGAGAAAGTTTGATTTAGTTAGGTTTAATACAGTTTTGGCATGATTTCTGATGTTTCTAAAGTAATTAAAGGCTTCATGTGTTTTTGATCTTGTGTATGCATTGTAGGCTATTGCTTTTTGTTCAGTTACTCTAGCACAATTATGGTCAAACCATTTAGGTGAATTAGATCTTTTACTGTACTTTTGATGAGGAATAAAAGTTTCCATTCCAATTTTTACAAAATATTGTATGTGGCTCAAGGTGGAGTGTGCATCATTAGAAAAGAAAGAGGTCCAGGGAATATCAATAAAGAAACCTTGAAGACCCTCCCAGTCTGCCCTATCGTAATGCCATTTAGTCACCAAAACAGGTTCAGAGTGGGAAGGTGTGGTAGGTGATAGACAGGTGGCCTGTATCAGACAGTGATCAGAAGATCCAAGTCTCGTTCATTACATTAGTGTTTTGACTCAATTTTATCACTCCCAACTATCAGGCTCGTCTCTACCAAAGTTTCGTCACCATGATTCATGAACTTCGAACCTTTCACGACTGTTGCCTATGATTAATTTATTTCTCATCTTACTTTTACATATAACAAGGGACTGGAGTTCTCGCAAAAGGGCTCCAGTCCTGACGCTCTTTTTGACTTGCAGTGTACTGGCTTAATTATCCAGAAGGGTTGATAGGCTCTGAAGTCATAATTTAGCAAATAGCATATACAGTATACTAGACTCATTCAGGGGTCAGTTTTGATAGTTGCGGGTTATGGAAATTCACTCTAATAATCAATTCACTCTTACTCACTGGCGGGGTTGGGTGTCTCCGCCTTGTGATCTTTTAGTTTTAGTGATTTATATTCATAGATTGCATGTGTGGACAATGATAAGTTTAGTGTGAAGTATTGATCATACCGTTTAGTAACACACAGATCTTGGTGTATTTTAAATATTCTTGTCATTTTCCTGTGTTCATACTCAGCTCAGAATGAGATTAATTGTAGTCCAATAATAAAATGTCCTATTAATTGTCTTGGTGTTTGTTTGTTACCTCTGTCAACGAAGTTGCAGGAGGTTATGTTTTTGTCCCCGTTTGCTTGTTTACCTGTTTGTCTGTAAGCAAGATATCTCAAACAATTATGAACCGTTGTTCAAAAACTTTGTTGGGCAGATAGGCTATGCGTTAAGAAAGAAGAGTCTATTTAGCAGGCGATAAGTAGAGCGTATACCTCCGCCAGCGTAGGCTGATGCACAGTCACGTGTACACTTTTGTGGACCCTCTATGTTTTTCTTTATGCAAGTACATCATTCTGGACTGATTTTTGGATGGAACATGCTGTTCAATAATTAGTATATAATCATAGTTTTGTAATATATGTAAGCATAATTATATCTATAAATTCGTTTCTATAGATGTACTTGCATAATTAATAGACGAGGTCCACGAAATTTTATAAGTGACTGTACGCTCTATTCCGAGAGCCCCAGCCAACCAAGTCGAGTTACCCATTACCAGCCATACAGTATATGAAAGTGGCATCATTGTCTGACGGGTTTCGTGTGAATAAATCAACTTTGTTTTAGACTGACTATAGCCGCTTGTTGTATACCAATATTTACACTGCCAACCCTTCTATCTTATGGCCATCACCCCTGCTCTAGCTGGCATCGGGTCACTAGGCCAACCATTCCTCCAATTCAATTATATTATCTTTGCCCACGTATATAAGCTCCCCGGGCCCTCCGTCCCCTCCCCCTCACCTAATTAACTATAGTTTTGTGATAATAAAGGCTTTATTGGATGGCTAGTTTTTCTTCTTTCTATTTCTAAAGGGATTATCGCTGTTCTCTCAATCCTAGGGAACGTTCCTGTATTTTGTTTTGTATTTTATATAATAGTTATACAGTATATAGTTAATCAAATAGTGGCACTGATTACCAGCTACTCTTACAATGAATGTTATCCAAATCGATTATACCTAATTTCTTTTTATTAGTAGTACTAGTATTTTTATCATTATTATCATTATTATCATTATTATTATTATTATTATTATTATTATTATTATATACAATTTAGTTTCAACATTACATATTATCCACTCTATCCATCTATTTATATCAGTAATACTCTCTCTCTCTCTCTTAGCATTGTGTACAATTTAAACAGTTTATAACAATGTTGCAAGCTGAGGTAATGGAATTAAATTAACTAGAACTAATGCATACCTAGATGTCACACACAAATTATTCACATTACATTTGTTTACCGTAGCATGTACATATTCTGGCGTTTACAGTTTACACCATCAACATTTAGTGCAACTCTGCTACTTATAGATTCTTATAGATTGCATCTATAATAAACCCTTTGAAGATAACGATGCATGTTTATTTTCTGACATCTGGTTATTATTAGACGATTGTATTTAGATTAGGAAGATTTTTATGGAAGGTAGAGGGTTAATTGAGATAGTTTTTACCATTTTCATCTCACAAATCCTGTTAACCCTTTCACGCTTTTATGACGCAGAGGTTGCCAGATTAGCAATAATAAATAGAGTTCTCTCACTCTTATAAATACCTCTCCAACATTAGTGTTCTGCCCACAGCTAACTCAAAGACAACTGCAGAGGTTGAAGTAACTAAACTAAAGGTTTCTAAATACCCCTGATGGTAACAAAGGCTTTAAAGTATCCCCAATAGGCTCAAAATTGCGTAATTTGCGTGAAAGGGTTAACTTGTATGGAATCGTTTAATGATAGCCAGAATATACTGTCAAAACGCGTCATGATTCTCAGAGGGTTAATGATTTGTTCCATTATAAACACTGGTAAAACGCAATTATAATGGACAAAAATAATTGAGGCAAATATGACGATAACTAGAGTCTATTTTTCCCAACTGATAGTAATTTGCCGTATCATCATCTTTACTTACTTAGCTTTTACCAAGATTGTGTAGCGAAATAAGTTGTTAATTATGAAAACTTGTCAATATGATGCTGCAGACATAGTAGTTTCATACTATTTTCATTACTTATCGATAAATCAGCTGCTAAAGGATTCCATTTGCCATCAGCTGGAAATAAACCGACTATAGTGAAACAAATAGGAACTAGGCGACGCTTGGAGAAGTTATGTTGTATGATCGTTTGAGAGGAGCTGAATGCGTCATTACTAAGTCATCCCGGGACATTTTATAGGAATATATATTGCTCGGCCAATACATCAGCTGCACGATAAAGTAAACGTTACCAGATGTTCAAACCAAACCCTCATGACCGATCACTAAGCAGTTTATTGAGGTGATGGTGAAAGAAGGAGTTAAATAGAGCTTGTTTAGCTACGGCGAACGAATGATATATTTTTGTCTGCGCATGATACTGTATGACAACGAAGGTTCCATATTTGTATTGAACATTCACTTGGATGTACGCAACAAGGGGAATCTCATTCATCGATCTTATTAACATGAGGATCAGCCATTCGTGCTGTGAAAGTCAATTAATCACCTGCTGACAGAAAGTCCCAGCTGGAGAGATTTGCTGCAGGAGATTCTTCCCACTTGCTTTGAGATGGATCTCCTTTACATTATAACTTGAGAAAGATTTGTGCAACTCTAAAATTAATGAACACTGCCGACCTGTCTTACAAAGGCTGGATCTTATTGTAATGTATGGGAGCTTATTGTAATGTATGGGTGTTTCATCTTAAAGAATATCTTATTATTCCGTGGCAAGTCATCAAATGTCATAGAATTGGACATGTTTAAATGTTCTGTGCCGTACGCCGAATTTGTGCCACTCCATAGCAGCTCTGTCAAACACTTCTTGGCACTCCGTGGCAAAACCAAGCTTATCCAAGCTACTCTCTATTGCTCCTGCACGCATATTTTTGTTTCACAGCACCGGAAATCCATTGCGACAGACCAATGTAATGCAAGGAACCACACAAAATACCAAGGAGTCCCAAGAATGATCGGTCTCTCTCTCTCTCTCTATCTCTTCATTATCAATCATAATACTTTCCACTTCATCATAACCCAAATATCAGCTGTTGTGTATTTCTCTCACTCCATCATCATTATTTTTCTCTCATTCTCAATATTCTAACATGCTAGCATTTCAAATAAACTCCTGCAATATGTAGTGCAGCCTTTACTTTGTAGTGAAGGCTTTACTATTGGTATTGCAGCTACTGCTGTTAATATTTAATTATATAATTTGATATTATCTCTAGTATTACTAATTTGTCTTTTATATTTATGACTGTCCGTTTGTTTATGTGATTGCCGTTTGTGTGTGTGTGTGTGTGTGTGTGTGTGTGTGTGTGTGTGTGTGTGTGTGTGAGAGTGAGAGATAGAGAGAGGGAGAGAGTAGCTTAGCTAATTCTCCATTTATTTGTGACAGCTATATATCAGGTATGAATGTGGGGTTGATTTCATCTTACAGGATAACAATCATACTGTCTAACAAACGCATTAGTTGTTAAAATAGCAAGTTATTTTATTGAGCTATCGTACGTGTAAGGATGCAAAAGACAGAGACAGCAACAATAAGCTTGATGAGTGGCCATTCGCTCAGATGAGAATGAGGAAACACTAAGTTGATATTTCCAAGGGCAGTGGGGAGAGGAATGAATGAATTAAGACTTTCATGGGGAATTTTCAACCCAAATTTGTCATTGGAACTTGTTTGATTTTAGTCAAGGTTACTGATATACTGCTAGGGTGAGCGGTAATAGCAAACAAATTTCTGCCTGGGTGTATTCTTTACCTCACCACAATAAAAGGGTAGCCCTTGCACAAGTTTGCAACCCTTCTTTGCAGCTTAGGTGATGCAAGTGATGATTCATGAAAAGCAGTCAGTAAATGAGCATAAGTAAATGTGGTGGGGACGCTGACAAAGGCAGAACTAATCTGGTCAATTAACTTGGCCCTCTTGTTATAGTGTTCGGAAGCAAAACCCGTGGTTCGTCTTGGTATTCCGTGAGATTCCGTAGATGGTTCTTAATAGCTCCAAGCTCATTTATATTGCTCCAAGGTCTCCAAGAGCTGCCAACCATAAATTTGTTGTTGCTTATCCTTCATTTCCCACACTCCTACTCTTTCTATTTTCTCAAGTAAGAAGTTAACCCTGAGCACCGCCTATTGTAAACAAAGGAGCAAAATTCATAAAAGAAAAGTGTTAATTCTTTGGCATGTCTTAAGCGAAATCAAACCAAGGAACACAGACAACATTCTAGTATGAATGTTGTGTCTTAAAGTGTAGGTTATATTATTCTCTACTACTCACCGCTAGGTCCCCCAGGCTGCCAACCCGACACTGTAGGTAGGCCGTGTGATCCACTGTAGCCGTGACGTTCCCTCCACCAGGGGGCAGGAACTCCGGCCATTTGGGTGGGGCACTCACAGACACTGTAACATAAAAGAGGTACCTTGTATAATGTGTGCTTGATCTGTGGATGATGATAAAAAGTATGTCTAGAAACAAGATATATGATTAACTTCAATGTATATTGAGGAAGTGTTACTATAGGTAGCGCCAACGAACTTAACAATAATCTTGATCTCTGACCTCTCTGTAACTCAAAAGGGCCTATAGCAAAGTGGCTGTAAATATCCACACCTATTTGCTGGTTGACTCTTCCCAAGTGATAGAAACGTCAGCCTGATTGCTTTCATTTATTTTGAGTTATAAGAAGTTAAGGGGTCAAGATTATTTTCAAGTTTGTCAATCTTAATGACTATGAATGTGTGTGGAGAGTTTATAAAACTTCATTGCATAGACACTTTATGAACACATGTGGCAGCATTACACTGCACAGGGCATACGCTTAAAATATTATTAATATACACTTATGCCAATGGAATGTTTCTACCCTTCTTAACCCACTGAGCCCCAGCTAGTTATAAATAAATGTATCACCAGGGACCGGCAGGATTTGATTTTCTTTTTTCCAGAAACAATAGCGAATGGGTTAGGAATGAAGGAAAAAAAAAAAAAAAAAACAATCTAAAAGATAAAAAAGGGGTCCTACGGAGCCCCCGAAAGTCTATTTTAGAAGAGTAAAAAATTGAAAGCAAAAACAACCAAAAACCATGTTTTTGCGCGCTCACGCGCACGCGGTTGGGCTTTAATAAAGTTTTCAACCATCGGCATGGTTGTTGTTGTTGTTGTTGTTCCCCAAGCTGCCTGGCCGAACAGCCCCAAGGTCCCGAGCAAGGCCAAGGCCATAACCGAGCGCCCCCACAGAACCCTCCCCGCCGACCACAATAAAGCCTGGGTGACCGAAGCCACTCCATGGCGGGGAGCTTGAGGAGGGTGCGGAAATGCCCGGGAAACCAAAGCCCCACCCAGGGCCCTGTGCCCCTCAGCAATTATGAAGAGAAAGTTGAGGGGCAAGGGAAAAATGTGACGCTTTGGCTTCCAATCTTGGTAGATTGGGAGGTCAATCCACGTTAGAGACGCCGTCACTTGAGATCCAGAAAATATATAAGTAAAAGGAACAGTCAGAGTAAGCTATGGGTATGGCAGAGATTGCTCAGTTCTCACTCTGATAGACCAGCCCATCACCACATGACTAGAACCCAATCCTCTCAGTATCAGCTAGGAAAGGCCCTAGAAAGCCGCCTTTGGCGGGGGGATAGCTCCCCCCGTCATCGGCATGGTTGCGTGGGATACTTACACAGTTCCCATACAATCTGAGCCCTCTAGGTGCCATAGGACCGGAGTAATTGGGACCGGAGTACCAGTGACGACACGTTGTCGTCGCTGGGGTTTAGCGTTACATACATTGCCGACGACACGTCGTCGCTGGGGTTCAGTGGGTTAATGACTGTTAATGCGTAAGGAGCGGTTCTATAACTTCCTTGAATACAAACTATATGAATACACATGATACATGATCCTAACTTCTTTGGATAGCACAATCCGTATGAATTTAACAAGAACAATACAAAAAGGTGGGTCACGGTCTTGCTGTCGCATGAACTCATGGTGGTGATGCAGCTTGGAGGAAGAAGGGCGCGTGGAGGTGTATTGTTTATGCAAGCTTCGCCTTGCCTTCCTTGCCACTTTTCCTTCTGTTATCATAGTTGTTCTGGATTGTCACAAAGATGTCTTTGCCGGGTGATGGAGGGAGCGCGGGCGTAATTGAGGCGACTCGGATGCATCTTGGTGATGTGGTGGTTAGAGCTTCCTTTCTCGGGGGTGTGGTGGTATGAGTGGAAATATTGCTTGGCGGTAGTGGCGTGATACTTTGCTTTTCCATTATATTATTTCCCTCCCCGGGATAGAAGCCACGGCCTAGTGGCTGTATTAAAAAGCACCAGTCGTTGTCTTGGCGGGTTTAAATACTCCCACCGTTTCCGGGAACGAGCGTCGGTGGGCCTCGAGGTGTTCGTAAATACCGCTAAGGGTACATCACACAGTCAGGAGTGCGAGCTAGTGGGAGTCTAACAGGATTCACTAGAATCACTAGGAGTCATCGATTTTCACCGTGAGCGAGTGGGAGTCTAACAAAAGTCGCTAGGAGTCGCTAGAGTCATTATGAGTCATCGATTTTCACTGTGAATAGGCCTGCGAGTCCGAATTATCCCCTACTCCTAGTGAATCTAGCTCGCACTCCTGACTGTGTGATATACCCTTAAGGTATGAGTCTCCATTGTTGCCTGTTAATGCAGCCTGAAGTTCGTCCAGGATCCTGAAGGATTTGGAAAAGTCTTGGTCCTTGGCCCATCGGATTTTCTTGATAATGTATCTCGAGGGTGCTGAAGGAGCTGAAGTCGGTCGCAGGAGCTTTCACTGGGGACGGCATGGTGCAGAGATTTAGCGAGGAGTCTCGGGAACTTGTTGCTGTGGTGGTGGTTTAGGAGGGAGTGATGAATGGACCTTTGGAATGGCCTGTTTCGTGAACGGGTGAGGACGCGAAAGTACCTGGTGACCTCAAGGAGGTGTAGTGGGAAAGAGGTGAGGTATGGTGGTTGTAGAGGGTCGATTTGTATATGTTGTGCATGTTATTCTTAATGCTGGAGCCATTATTACTGAGTTTTGTGAGTGCAAAGTATGTGCAATAAAAGGGGAAGGGGAATAGCTAGGGGTATTATAAGAAATGGAAGAGAAACGAGAAGGGGGTTGGGAGAGACGGCCCGATCTAGTGCGAACGGAAGAGGGAGGAATGATTGGAGAAGTAGAGGAAGAGGAGGATGACGGGCTTGGGGGTGGTGTGGGATGAGGGGAGGAGGAAGTGGGAGGCCTGTGATTGGGGGTGTGTATTGGAGGTTTATGGAGTCATTGTTTATCTGCCATTTCTTACCTCAGATATAATTCCTTGTCTATGGTTGTAGATTAATCTTGTTCACTGTAAACATGTTTATAAGAGGAATGAATGAGGTTCTTGGTTCAAAGAAAAACACTGTTGGCTTTTTATTGTTTATTACCAAGAAAAATAGACTATGTAGAGGGGCTTTGGTTATTACTGTAAGGTCTGTGGAGGTACTGTATCTGCCCGACTGGGAAGCACCTGTAACTATAAACATTCTATAAAGAAAGGCAACTAGCAAATATAAGAGCAATATATAAATTCCTGTAATGTGTATTCCTTGAAAAAGAATTGGAAACATTAAGAATAGTGAATAAAGTATTTACACACTCACTAAATAATGCACAGTATTGCACTGTCACTGTATTCGTCACTGTATAACACTATCGTCTACCTTAGCCTGATAAGGGGTTGTCCTCCATGCGTCCGCCATGTATATAAAAATGGTCCGATCATTTTCATTTGTATACAGGTGATAGTTACTACTTCTAGGAACCACATATCCAAAAAATAGTAAAATCGGACAAATTGTTTTATTTTCGCTACCTCGGATTTTCGCACTTTTTGCAAATTTTAAAACCGCTAAAACTTTGTTATTTTTGGTCCAAATTTAATAAGTACGATATAATTGGAAAGAGGAGAACAAATACAATATTAAATTGTGACAGATTTTTTATACACCCTATAGTTTTGCCGCTAATATTTTTGTTTTAAAGATTTGAAAGGTTGCAAGCCTCCTGTCAAAAAATGTATTGGTGTATCAAAAATCTGTCACAAATTTATATTGCATTTTTTTTTTCCTATTTCCAATGATATCTTACTTATTAAAATTGGACCAAAAAGAAAAATGTTTTAGGGAAAAATGTTCGAGTAACTATAGTTTTGAGAAAAAGGCGAAACATTAAATTAATCCATTACCCAACGATTCCTCTCTCAAATGACGATTTATTGCACCTTACTCTTGATTGATTTGATACATGGTCTGGCACTAAAATCCAGTGAAATCTACTAAGTCTAAGTGAATAATATGCCACCTGGACCCCCCAAAAGTATTTTTATTAATTTGGCGCCAATGGCATCATGAACCGTGCACCTCATTTATGCCAAGTTAGGCCATTTTCGATTACTCTAGGTTGTGTTAGGGTTGGTTTGGATGGGTTAGATCTGTTTAGTGTTGAATATATAATAGGTTTGTGCATGTCTTTCCATCTGGATGATAATGATGGCTTGGATGATGATGATGGCTTAGATGATGAAGTCTAAGCACTCACTCTCACTCTCCCAGGTTCAGTTGAGGTGCCAGATACCTCTCGTCAGTGTGGGGGTGCGTAAGGGGGGGGGGGGGGGACCCTGTATTTAGGGTATTTTTTGTTTTACGAGTTTAAAACTTTGCCGTATCACTCCTACAGTGTTCCCATCACTGCTGCAATAAAAATCTCAATTTCAGATTTCCCAACCCACACCAGATTGGGCCATGGCAGACGCTCCCCTTAAGGCTGATCTGACTGCTACTGCCTGGACACTCACTAATAATAATAATAATAATAATAATAATAGTTCTTAAAGCTAGCGCATGCTAAGCTAGCTAAGGATAGCTCAATAAGGCCGATTAGGCGTATTTCCATTGGGGTCCTGTACTACTACCCCATCCCTTTGCTCATGAGGGATGGTAACGACTCAGTGCTTGTGAAAAATCTTTAATGCGCCGAGCGTGGGCGCGAACCCGGGCCTTCTGGGTGGAAGTCCGAGACGCTAGTCACTACACCAAGCGAGCCGCTTGGGTGCTGTCTTTCTAACAGTGTGGTGTGACACTCTACTTAGTTGCTAGCAATCATCTTGATGTTCCAGCAATTCTCTGTGGGGTGGCGTCTGAACCACTGCATACAGTGCAGGAATCATACCAAGGCTTTTATAGGTGGGGGTTTATGATCTTCTATGGGTGAGTTCATACCCAACTAGAAATGTACAATTGAATACTATAATAAGTGATTAACTGTTATATTGGTGTGATATATATATGTTGATTATACGGTTATTCTAGAGTGTACAGTCGCTCAAAAATACACTGTTACACCACTCGGCCACGTCAGCTGAGGCCCACCGAAGTGTAAATAAAGAACAGCTAACATATATATAGATACACATTGTATTCATCCCTATGACTTCTCTAACCCTGTTCCCAGTGTATAGCAATGCCAAAACAAGTGTAATAAAGGTCAGGACCAACTTACACGTTCGCATCAGCAGTAGCCATCTTTGCTTTGCGCCTACGCACCAGGCGATCAACCCTGAACGAAAGATGACGGAGGCAAAAGACTAGGAAAAGGTTGATGACGAGTAGAGTCAAGGTAGGGGTTAGTACTGTAGGATAAATGACTTCCGGGTTTATAAACATAGGAAGAGATGAACCAACTAGGTTAGTAAATTCAGAAGAATGTTACGTTTTTATGAGAGTGAGCTGTCTCAGTTTGATGATGAGGTCATATGAGTTTCCTGTAAATGAAATGTTAATAGGGATGAACTCTGAGGAGAGGTTTGTTATCAAGGCAACGTGATGATGTGAAGGAAGTGTGTGGATAAGTGAACTCCTTACTTCGCAGTGATCAGGTACCTGATGCATCCTGTGAACATTGATTACACTTCTTGAGTCTAGACAAACAAGGGACACCTGGGTCTGGTTAGGGAAGCAAAAGAAATTAATATCTAGCAAGTGTTGATGAAACACTGGGAGCAGTGGAGCCGGGGCGTAAGAACAGTCTTTCAAAGTTCCAGAGTCAGTTACAGTTGTTTGAGTAGAGGTAATTTCGCATGCAGTTTTGTCTGGGGACACAAAGGAAAACACATATGCTGGACACACATACAGGTGAAGATACGAAGGCCTACATGAATCAAGAGCGTCTTTGTCTGTTACAGTCACAAGTTGAAGATCGTCGGAGACGAGCATCATGTCTGCTGTGTCAGTCACGGTTAATAATCTTCCGTCTAGGAGAAATGGGAATGGGATAATTCTCCGGGCATTGAATATATGTGAGGACTGGAACGGAATGTGGACCATAATAGAGTTTCCACAGTCGGTGCATTTGCATAATGCTGTGCATGGCATGCGATTTTTATGGCATGAACAGTTCACTTTCTCCTTGCACGCACCTTTGCATCCACACCTAACTAGTTCAAGTACTGCACGTGGTGCTGGCTTTTCGAGACATTGTACTGGTATAAGGTTTTTGTCATTTAGTTTCCATCCATTGCCCTCTGGGAGCAGGTTCTTGGGCCTTGGTTCTTGGTAGGTTTTGTCTCTTTTGGACATCAGGTTGGCACGTTGTATATGAGGTTTGAGAGTGCTTCGCATCGTTGGAAGCTATTCACCCTCCAAGTTCTTGACCTTGAACAGCTCCCATCGAAGATCTGGCAATGTGACGCACAAACATTTGCTGGAGTATACACTGCAGACGAACGTCTCGACATTGACATCAGCTTCAGGAAGACTGTCTGGACATCCAAAGATCTGGAAAGTCTTGATAATCTTGCTGCTCGAAGGTAGTTGCAGGAACTTGGTTATCCACGCTTTCTTCGATATACTGAAGAACTTTCCACCCCAATCCGCGCCAGTGAAGTTGTGCAGTCCTATCAAAGCCTTTGACTTCTCCGTTCCAATCGCAGTGCACCTCTCTTTGATGTCAATTGTCCGGAAGAACTTCCTTCTGCCAGTTAACATCTTCCATTGTCCTAGGATGGTGTGGTTGGCAACAAGATCTATCAACAACAAGAACACATCTGTGTCTGGGGACCACACATACATGTCTCGCGTTGACGTTCCTTATCTTACTGCATCGATGACATGAAGCGGGATCTGTGTGTCAGCTTCCTCGTGATTGTGAGTGGACATTTTCTGACTGATGATGTTGTTTGCATTGGTGTATGCTGATGACCCATGCACAACAACAAGCCCTTTGTTACTCCCAGAGAAATGCTTCAGCAATCGTTTCCCAAGAAATTCTGTGAGCTGGAACTTGGTGTCTACATGAGATAGCAGAAGCTTCATAGGAACATTGCGTATGTTCATCGCGTCTTGTATTATGAAATTTACTGGTTGTGCTGAGCCTGCTCGCTTGGAACGTGTTTTTTCTTTCATAGATCCCGTTATATAGCGGTCGAAGATGATTCGTCCTTCACTGTACCAATTCACCATGTTGTCGATTCTCTTGACAAATGCATCAGCCAGGTCACTAATTGTGTGCATCCCTGGAAGCTTCTTCATACCCTGTACGACCGCTTGTCCATCAATGATGATGACCCTTTCTCTGGCGAACCTGGATTCCATCAACCCCAACTCGTCATCGTCAACAGAAAAACTTGTTGGGTGCGGACCGACATAATCCTCGATGGATTCCGGGTGTTCTTCGACGCCCTCTGTGGTACCCTCCATTCCCTCATCATTGGTGAGAGCAACGATTTCAGTTGGTACCTCTTGGATGTGTGGTGTAGTGTTGTCTGATCCAGTTACTGGTGGTGTATATGACTCTATTTCCTTCATGAACGAGCTCTTGTCAATCGGGATCAGCAGTGTCCCATCTGTTGCAAAGAGGGAACGAGGTGTGACCGCCATTTCAAAGTTTCCGATTGTGTCTCCCAATTTGTCTACTAGTTCTGGTCGAGACTGTTGAATTACTAGGAAGCGAGCTAGTAACTGGCGATCTTCACGAAGCTTCACAACTTTGTTTCCAACTCCATAGCTTGTCTTCTTCACACAAGCGAAGTAAGCAATCTCTGTGATACCACATTTCATATGCAGCGGCATCACCAACTTCCTGCAACAGTGACAGGTTTGCTCGGAATTTGTCGTCACGTGTGTTCGCTTTTATGTCCAGAAACCGGGTCCCCATCGTATCTGTCAGGACAAGATGCAACTCTGCATCTGTCGGATTGTCACAGAGAACGCACAGGACTTGGTCTTTGGCTCCATTGGGCGACACCTGCGAACTCGTCTGACAGAATCCTCATCATGTGCCAAGGATGGACGTCTGAGTTTAGCTGGTCACATTTGTGATGCACCAGATGATGTTTCACAAAATCTCTTTTAGGCTCTCTCCAGCATGCCTTTGTGCACTACGAGTTTGTAACATTCTTTGTGGTAATGGATGTTTTCCGTATCAGATCCAGACAACTTTGACAGATTTTCAGCCAGAGGTGCATACTGCGTTTCTCCATACTGTGCTCGCTTCTCGGCAAAGTTCTTTATGTTACCAATAGAATCGGATGTAACATTCTGTACAAAGGTGTAGCCCTTCCGCTTGCCTTTATCGCAAATGATGCAGGTGAGTGAGTTCATTGTCACGTCCGTTCTAGTTGAATCTGTGACGTTAACCACTCCGTTAGAACCGCATGGCTTGTCCTACAGTGACTCGCTAGGATTGCCAGGGCAGTGGATGGGGCTACAGTTTATGTGTTAGAGTGTGCTTTATTTCATATGAAAGCTTGTGTCATGGGCAGTCCAGAAAGGCTCTTTGTTTTCACCCATGTCAAGGCTTTATATATTTAATTGTAAAGTATATGTTTTATCATTAACTATTAATGATGGGATCTGGGAGAGAGAGAGAGTAGAACAGAGTGAGAGGGAACGCGCAGTGTTTTTGTCCCGCTCGATGACGTCACGGCTGGCTGCCTCGTGGGGGTTGGCTGAGAGAGGTCCTTACCATGCTGCTAGCTCCCTTGCTAGTGGCTAGAGGACTTGTAACCGCTTTTTTCCCACGCGCCTCGAGCTAGTGCGAGTATATGTACAGTTCCTCGCCACTCTCTCCCTCAGATCTGTTTTCTAGAACGCATCTATCTCATCCCTTGCTACCTGTCCCCTGCTCTGTACCTGAGAATCTTTTCCTCTGCCTATCTCTCTCATTTTCCATATCTTTCACCACCTTTTATTAATATTATACCCCCTCTGGTTAACTCTGCAAAATCAGCTTCATGCTGGCCAGTTGTATTGTGCGTTAAGGTCTGATATAACCTATGTATGTTTAGTTGTTAAGATAAGTTGATCACGAAGCATTGGTTAGCATCCATATTGTTTAGTACCGCTTCCTATAATAATTAGTGTTCTGCTGGATTAGATAATGCTAGACTAGGGTCTGATATTATAAGGTATTGTTTCCTATGAGTGCTGGCTGTAGGTAAAAAGCTGCACGACATACCTGAGAACTGGAGTTGATTGAGTAAATTCTAGTCTGTGTGCCATTGAGAGTAGAGCATGCACGAATGAGGGCTTTTTGCCTATACCATTCTGCACTGTTCTAGTCTCGATTGTTTGTCTTTGAGGTACGCCAGGAGAACGCTTAATACTTCGGTATTAAGGTTTCTCAAGAGAGCTACCCTTCATTATAACGTAATATTTGACGCACAGACTTGAGATTTGCACTAGGCTATGCAGCATGCCATGCGCACCAGTATCTCGTATCATTGACTCTAGCTAGACTTTATCAATCATAGTAGACATTAAGTATATTAAACCAAGTACTCTTTTTATGTATACCCGTTCATGATTACACAAGCATTTCGCAGCCTAGTTTGATGTATTGAGACACAAACGACTTAGGCTCTTTTGTTGATAGGAATACTGCATTGTCGTGGCGATTATTATTATTGTTGTAGTGTTTAGGATATT
This sequence comes from Paralithodes platypus, assembly GCA_032716605.1. NCBI lineage: Eukaryota > Metazoa > Arthropoda > Malacostraca > Decapoda > Lithodidae > Paralithodes > Paralithodes platypus. The sequence goes on from CM064554.1 coordinate 34,244,880, forward strand.
CTTGGCTCCGACGGCATTATATATTCTGCCTTTTTGTGTGCATAGCCTGCACGAGCATTGTTCCGCTGCCTGCCTTTTTGGGTTCCATTTCCGATACGAGCATCTTTATAGCATCTAACATTTAAAGAAGATTCCTTGTTAGTGTTGAAGGACTTTAGTGCACTTTCTTTCATGCAGGAGTGCCTGACATTTATTGATTAAAGTAACGTAAGCTGTAACTTCTCTTGCCACCTTACTTTGCATACCATAACCAAGCACCTTCGGTTATAGGTAGTAATAGGCTGTTTTCACATAACATTAAGCCTAGAGTAGACGCACATTTATTGAGAGTTTGATAGCCTATTATTGCATATAGAACTCTGTAGAGTATTTGTGTTCTTTGTTCACTGGGAATATACATCAGAGGTTGGAGCTAGCGCTTTCCGTTGTAACATTTATGCCATTACTAGTCCAATGAATAAGAGCCCTGATATATTTGAACCCCAGTCGTAACAAATGGCGACTTTACCTAGGATTTGGTGAACCTACATTTATTAGCAGGGAACATTTGTTGTTTTGGAGAATATTTTGCGGGGATCAGCAAGAATAATTTTTTTCTCGCAACATAGTATAGCCCTTGAGTATTTCCGAGAATTGTTGTGTGTATATTGAGGTATAAGAGTTTGGGGTACTTCTTTTCTGAATATTGAGGTGGGAAATTTTTGTGAGCATCATGTCTTATACCGGATCAGAGGAGAATGGAGACACAGTACGTAATGTCGAAACTGAGGAACAGCAGTATGATGATATGGTTAATCAGGAGAACTGTGAGGAGGATGCTAGGATATTTTTGCAATGGCCTGTTACTGCCGAGCGGTTGGAGGGTATGGAGCGGTACGGTCTTCAATGCCTGGCCACAGCTATCGGTCATGCGGGTACTAGCAGCATGACCAGGGATAACTTGATAACGTGTGTACTGGGCAGGGTGACTGGTGAGCGAGATGGGTTGAGTGCTCAGAGCCCTTCGGCCATGCTTCCCCTACACTCGACTCCCAGCCATCCCAGTAGTTTGCCGACCCCGGGTACGCTTCCACAGGTGGGTGGTGACTGGCAGGGTGGGTTGCCCCTGGGGGGACCACCGATAATTTCAAACATTGTAGCACCTTCACCTCCTCAAGGGTTAACTCCAGAATTATTGTTTCAGCTCGAATTAGCTAAGATCGAAGAGAGAAAGGCTATCAGGGTATCTGAGCTTCAGATTCAACAGCAACAAAGAGCAGGTGAGCAGCAAATAGAGCTAGCAAAAATCCAAGCTGAGTCGACTAGGTACTGTGCCGACAGGGACGTAGAGAAGTCGCGAGTAGAGACAACGGGACAGCGACTTGGGGCTGGTAACCGTGTTCCTGAGCAATCTCTCGCACTTATTGAAACTGGTTCCGGTGTTTGATGAGAGTGGTGTAACAGAATTTTTCGCACGCTTTGAGAAGAAGTGCCAGGAACACCAGTGGCCAGAGAATAAATGGGCAGCACTTGTATCCTCTAGATTAATAGGCAAGGGTCTTAAAGCCTACGATGCGTTACCTTTGGAGTCATGTATTGTGTATGAGGATCTCAAGGAGGCTGTCCTGAGGGCTTACGAACTGCAACCAGAAACGTACCGTTTGAAGTTCCGGGGTGTAACTAAGGGAAGAGATAGCACCTTTTTGGAACACGCCCGGAACTTGTCCGATGCTATGGGGAACTGGCTCCGATCTGAGAAGGTCACAACATTTGATGAAATTAAGCAGTTAATGATGTTGGAGCAGTTCTTTAAGAGCACGGGCGGTGATCTAACTTTGAACTTAAAGGAGAAAAACCCAAGAACTCTAGTCGAAGCAGCAGAAATGGCTGATCGACGGCTGTCGTTGATTCGGGGTTGCGGGTCCTCAAAGAAGTACGATGTAAGTGCTAAGGACCGTTATCCTCCCCCTCCCCGTAACAATGACACATTTAAATAGAAGAGCCATGAAACTAAAACTGAATCCAAACCTTACACCACACCGTATGTGAAAAGTCAGGGGCCTTTTACATCACAGTATAAGCCGAAACCGAAATTTATGTGTTTTAGTTGCCACCAGGAGGGTCATAAGGCAAATGAGTGCCCTAGTCGACCTCCTCCGGCAGCCGTGTCTTTTGCTCACGGCATTGGAGTGTTCAAGAGGACATCGGAGTTTGTTAGAGGCATTTCTTCCGAGGTAAATACACTGCCAGTGCAGAAGGATCCGGAAGGCTTATTCCCTGTCCGTGATGCCTTTAGTGACCACAGGGGACTCGGTTGTGTGGAGTGGGGGGGTAGAAGACATGAGGTGAGAATTTTGCGTGACACTGGGGCATCGCAAACACTGTTGAGAAATTTCACTGGTAAACCTGTCAATACGGCGCGGGTGGTTGTGGTTCAGGGAGTTAATGCGACAAGGTCATACCCGCTTGTAAGAATGAAGGTGGAAGTTGATGGTGTGACTCGGGACCTGGATGTAGGAATTGTGGAGAAGTTACCTGTTGGGGGCGTCGACCTCCTTCTCGGCAACGACTTTGCGGGACCTACTTCTGAGGGTCCACCCTTGGTCGTTGCCGAGAAGCCGGCCGACGTGAGTAGGGAGGAGCAGGAGTGGGTTGAGAAGTGTCCGGTGCAGCCTATGGCATGTGTTGTCACCGGAGATCCTGCATCCAGGGAGTCACATTCTGGTCAACAATCTTTAGATCAGCGGAGGAAGGGTACCGAGAAGGGGTTGGAAGTTGATGCGGTTGAGAGTTTAGTATCAACGGCCCTTCTCGGGGACTCGGTATTAGGACCAAATATCGAGTCTGAAGAAGACCCAGTAACTGTTGTGGAAAAGGCAGAGGATGGGCTTAAAAAGACGAAAGAGTTGAAGGAGGACAGTGATGCACAGTCGGGAGATGTAGCAACAAGGTACCCTGACGCGTACCCTATGAGAAATGGGTCGGCGAAGACGGTGGTCCGAAGCTTGCTAGTGTATTTTTCCCGGTATGGTTACCCGCAGGGGATTCGGTCAGTCCAGGGACCCAACTTCACTTCTAGCCTCTTGGTTCAAGCAATGCCGCAGCATGAGATTGTTGGGGTTGTGTCATCTGCGTATCATCCGGAGAGGCAGGGTGTGTTAGAGCGATGGCACTCGGCCTTGAAATCTGTGCTTCGTTGTTGTTGCTTTGAGAGTGGGAGGGATTGGGATCTTGGCCTGCCATGTGTTTTGTTTGCTGTGTGGGAGGTACCTGGGGAGAGTTTGGGATTCAGCCCTAATGAGCTCGTCTTTGGACACCGTGTTAGAGGGCCTCTCCATATGGTTGAAGAAGTATGGGAGGGCGCAGAAAAACCTTGTTCTATGCTCAAGTGTGTCCTCAACAGTCGAGAACGGATGTTGCGCAGTCTGGAGTTGGCTGGCCGTAATTTGACTAGCTCTCAGGCCCTCAGGAAGGACAGGTACGACCTCAAGGTTGAACTCAGGGAGTTTCACGTGGGTCAGGAGGTGTTGATTCTACTGCCCCTTGTAGGTCACCCCTTATCCGCAAAGTACGCTGGTCCTTATAGGGTGGTGGAGGAGCTATCAGACCTGGATTACTTGGTAGCCACTCCAGACAGAAGCGCAATCAGTTATGTCATGTTAATCCCATGAAGGAGTATGGGAGGCACCCCCCTGAGCCTCTCACTGTGCCTGTGATGACGTTTAGCAGTCAAGGTGGAGAAGGAGAATGGGACAGTCAAGCTCAGGTGGAGGATAACTGGAAGGATAAGAAGTTCAAATGGGTGCCTGAGTGTGAGAAGGTGTTTAGAGAAGTAAAACACCTGTTCTGCACTCACCCGATCCTCAGGGCCCCTGACTTTAGCCTACCTTTCCAACTAGCAACGGAGGCTAGTGGTGTGGGGGCTGGTGCCGTCCTTGTGGAAAAGGACGATGATGGGCTGGAGCATCCTGTTAGTTTCTGCTCGGAGAGGTACAATTCGGCCCAGGGGAGCTGCTCTGTTGTCGAGGAGGAGCTGCTGGCGGTTGTGCTTGCGCTGGGGCATTTCGAGGTCTATGTTCCAGCCTACGGTCCGGTCGTTGTAGTTTACCCAGATCATCACTCTCTCAAGTTCTTGGACCAGTTTCACAATCGGAATATGAGGCTGACCAGGTGGTCACTAAGGTTACTGGTATATAACCTGGACATACGCCATATTGCCGGTTGTGACAACGTGGTTGCAGATGGTCGTTCAAGGGTATATGATCCTGGGTAGATTGACACACGGGTAGCCTCCTGCTTTAGTTTGGATAGTATTTTGCGCTTGGTGCTTGTTGGCTCGCGTTTGTAGCCCAGCGTATTGGGTCGTAAAGCAGGAGTTGAGCGTTTGGTATAGAAGAAAAACTAGGCTTGCCCCTATAGTGCAGCCGAAATAAACAAATTATAAACATAAAAATCAAATAAAAACTCTTTCTTTGATAGTTGATATTTTTTAGTATGGTATAGCAGTAATTCTGAGTTGCACTCCTCTCAGAATGCTGGGCTAGAGAAGCTCGCTCTTGAGGAGCATAACTACATATAATTTAACCTATGGTGTTGGGGAGGGTTATAATTTTGAAAAATGTTTTGTTGAAGAACTGTGCCAGATATTTTACTGCCGCTGGGTGATGGGAAGTGGAGATATAGCATGGGTTCTAACCATCAGATTTTTGTGAGCCTTGGGGCCTCTGAGAAAAATCTTGGGGGGGGTGTGACGTTAACCACTCCGTTAGAACCGCATGGCTTGTCCTACAGTGACTCGCTAGGATCGCCAGGGCAGTGGATGGGGCTACAGTTTATGTGTTAGAGTGTGCTTTATTTCATATGAAAGCTCGTGTCATGGGCAGTCCAGAAAGGCTCTTTGTTTTCACCCATGTCAAGGCTTTATATATTTAATTGTAAAGTATATGTTTTATCATTAACTAGTAATGATGGGATCTGGGAGAGAGAGAGAGAGTAGAACAGAGTGAGAGGGAGCGCGCAGTGTTTTTGTCCCGCTCGATGATGTCACGGCTGGCTGCCTCGTGGGGGTTGGCTGAGAGAGGTCCTTACCATGCTGCTAGCTCCCTTGCTAGTGGCTAGAGGACTTGTAACTGCTTTTTCCCCACGCGCCTCGAGCTAGTGCGAGTATATATACAGTTCCTCGCCACTCTCTCCCTCAGATCTGGTTTCTAGAACGCATCTATCTCATCCCTTGCTACCTGTCCCTGCTCTGCACCTGAGAATCTTTTCCTCTGCCTATCTCTCTTTTCCATATCTTTCACCACCTTTTATTAATATATACCCCCTCTGGTTAACTCTGCAAAATCAGCTTCATGCTGGCCAGTTGTATTGTGCATTAAGGTCTGATATAACCTATGTATGTTTAGTTGTTAAGATAAGTTGATCACGAAGCATTGGTTAGCATCCATATTGTTTAGTACCGCTTCCTATAATAATTAGTGTTCTGCTGGATTAGATAATGCTAGACTAGGGGTCTGATATTATAAGGTATTGTTTCCTATGAGTGCTGGCTGTAGGTAAAAAGCTGCACGACATACCTGAGAACTGGAGTTGATTGAGTAAATTCTAGTCTGTGTGCCATTGAGAGTAGAGCATGCACGAATGAGGGCTTTTTGCCTATACCATTCTGCACTGTTCTAGTCTCGATTGTTTGTCTTTGAGGTACGCCAGGAGAACGCTTAATACTTCGGTATTAAGGTTTCTCAAGAGAGCTACCCTTCATTATAACATAATATTTGACGCACAGACTTGAGATTTGCACTAGGCTATGCAGCATGCCATGCGCACCAGTATCTCGTATCATTGACTCTAGCTAGACTTTATCAATCATAGTAGACATTAAGTATATTAAACCAAGTACTCTTTTTATGTATACCCGTTTATGATTACACAAGCATTTCGCAGCCTAGTTTGATGTATTGAGACACAAACGACTTAGGCTCTTTTGTTGATAGGAATACTGCATTGTCGTGGCGATTATTATTATTGTTGTAGTGTTTAGGATATTCTTGGCTCCGACGGCATTATATATTCTGCCTTTTTGTGTGCATAGCCTGCACGAGCATTGTTCCGCTGCCTGCCTTTTTGGGTTCCATTTCCGATACGAGCATCTTTATAGCATCTAACATTTAAAGAAGATTCCTTGTTAGTGTTGAAGGACTTTAGTGCACTTTCTTTCATGCAGGAGTGCCTGACATTTATTGATTAAAAGTAACGTAAGCTGTAACTTCTCTTACCACCTTACTTTGCATACCATAACCAAGCACCTTCGGTTATAGGTAGTAATAGGCTGTTTTCACATAACATTAAGCCTAGAGTAGACGCACATTTATTGAGAGTTTGATAGCCTATTATTGCATATAGAACTCTGTAGAGTATTTGTGTTTTTGTTCACTGGGGATATACATCAGAGGTTGGAGCTAGCGCTTTCCGTTGTAACATTTATGCCATTACTAGTCCAATGAATAAGAGCCCTGATATATTTGAACCCCAGTCGTAACAAATCTCAACAGGCCTCGCTTCGAAACGGGTGAACTTCTTCACAAGTGCATATCTGGAAATAAATAAACAATTATCAATTCCAGATATCAACTAAATATTTGGTACATAAATGAATGATGATAATTTTGAGGAAGACACCTGATTTGTTTCATAATTTTCCTATTAATATTTTAAGAGATAAAAATAGTTATAACAATATTAGCGCTTTAATTTCGGGCGATAAACTGCGAAATGACGGTACCCCCCTTTAAGCCCCCACAAAAACCCAAATTTCCAAAAGTAAAATTGCCACCCAAGTTTTTCTGTCTACTAAGACCCTATAGATGCCATTTAAACAATAATATCGCTTTTGGCACGCAATTCCCACGGGACCACATTTCAGGTACACGGCGAACCTGACTATTACACATTGGCAGTGTGCATTTTTGGCCACCTGGGTATGGTCGTCGTCACGTAGGACCAACTGGATATTCCGTAGCTTACGGTTAATGCGAGCTACACGAGCACGTTGAAGTGTCACTGTAAGTCGTAAGTCACGGGAGAACCTGGTTAGACAAGAGAAAGGTGAACGTAGAGTGTAATCGGTCTAGGTGACGTTGGAGTATGTCATGCCTATAAATAGTCATGACATAATATTTATTGTTTATTCATAATAAATCTTTTATAGTTTCATTGATTAAATTATAGTTCGTAAGCACTCTTTTATGACCGTTAATATTGAATTGGTTATTTGCTAAAGTATTTAATATATTAACAGTTAATTGATATGCTACCTAACAGAATTAATATAATTATAAAGATTCAGTTTTGTTACTTAATGTTGCTAAAGGAGTGTTCAGAAATAGGAGTCCGAATGAGGAGTTTTCCCAGTTATGTTTTCCACTCATTTTCGACTCTTCTATTTCACTAGGATGTAAGTGTTGTGCCTTGATATTAATTGTAAGTTTGGATGTGAGTGAAAGTTTTATTTGATTGATGCTTTCTGCATATACAGTATGTTGACTGTAACTTAAGTGTCTCTAATGCTCAATTTTTATTCCATACAAAATATCAGCATTGGTTGCTTCGATGTCTCAGAGTGGTGGGTGAATGGCCATACAACACTGACGTCATCCTCATCATACCGACATAACGTGCAGGAGGTGAAGAGCTGACTGGGGGCAGTAGATGGCAGGCAGTGGTAGCTCACGGATATTACCAACACATTTGTGGTGATGGGCTGGTCTATCAGAGTGAGAACTGAGCGATCTCTGCCATACCCATAGCTTACTCTGACTGTTCCTTTAACTTATATATTTTCTAGATCTCAAGTGACGGCGTCTCTTCCTTGGATTGACTTCCCAATCTACCAAGATTGGAAGCCAAAGCGTCACATTTTTCCTTTGCCCCTCAACTTTCTCTTCATAATTGCTGAGGGGCACAGGGCCTTGGGTGGGGTTTTGGTTTCCTGGGCATTTCCGCACCCTCCTCAGCTCCCCGCCATGGAGTAGCTTCGGTCACCCAGGCTTTATTGTGGTCGGCAGGGAGGGTTCTGTGGGGGCGCTCGGTTATGGCCTTGGCCTTGCTCGGGGCCTTGGGGCTGTTCGGCCAGGCAGCTTGGGGAACAACAACAACAACCAACACATTTTCTACTGCCAGCCGATTTCCTTGTCGCTCTCTTACCTACTTTGACATCGGGGATATAGGTTCATCTACCACTTCCCAGCAGTCCTGTGTTATAAGCCTACTACAGCAGTTCGGTGGAGCGGGAGACAGCAAGACATATGGAGAGGCGTTACCGAGTGAACATTACGTGTAGAGACTAAGCTAACATATGGAGTCATGGACCATTTTAAAAGTGAAGCATTGAGCAATAACGGTCAATAGTTAATATAACTGCAGTAAATATATCAATCCAATATCACGCAATATAATATAATCGTGTGATTGTTTAATATTGTGTGAATGTGTTATATTGTTTTGGTGCAAGAAATTAATTTATTAAAATAAATACAAATATTTAATTTTCTCTAACCTTCTATTACTACAGTCTTGGATATTATTTTGAGCAATTGAATTGTCTACTATAATCGAGACCTCCGAACTTCTCGGAAATAATATGATCATTATAAAAACTATCTTTCTCCAGGTTTCTGCATTTAATAAGTAACAACTAAATATTGGTCTGGGCATGTAGAATAAATCCTGTGAATTACGACAGAGTACCTTATAGTCACTAGATAGACCAAGGAAATCTCCAAATTCATACTGCACTGCTACGACATCTTCCGCAACTAAAACTCTCCCTACTTGGGCTACAAGGGTGCTGGGCTTCAGCAACGAAGGAGATGCTGCATCAGCCACTATTAGTGTTCCAAGCAGTAGAAGGGTTTTCACTAACCAGGTAATTTTTCTCGGAAGAAAGGATAATATCCTAATAGCAAGGTGTCTAATTGCATACTTTACTCGCCCAGTAGGATGTACTTGGGTGAGTGGCTTGCTCGGTTAGATAGTAGACGTTAACAGAACGATAATTTTGGTTGATAGGTAATTTATTCTTCTTCATACACCTGGGTGTGCGGCTTGCTCTATTAGGTATACATTAATAGAACGATAATTCACTCTGCTAGATACATTTCTTTTGAAACTGTTACTGGCAAAATAATATTTACTCTAGGCCTTCAAATATTTATACTTCTATGTGAGAAAGTAGATATTTAAGGAAGTAAATATATAAATTTCTTAGTGCAAAAATATAGTTCTTGAAGCAAAACTTCAATTTACTAAGTCGAAAATAGAGTTAAGATGTACGTTCAGTCACACCTTATAATTTGTGAAGTAAATATGTTGGGAGAATTGCTAAACATTTAAAAATACACTGGTCATTGCTTGCTGTCATGTAAATAAATGTTGTACTAGTAACTGATTACTAGTGTAATGATTAAATTACGTGCCTTCTGCGTGTCGTAAGAGGCGACTAAAGAGGTAGGGTCGGTGGGCTTGCGACCCCCACCCGGAAAAAAATATGTAAGCAAAGAAAAACGAACGAACAGCCTCGGATGCGGACGGAACCAACGTTGACGAACCACGACCGACTAAGGACATGCCTTCGGACATTCTGAGAATGGCTACGTGGAATGTTAGTGACATGAATGATGGCACAAAAGAGAGAGGGGTTCTGGAAGTGTTAGTGAATGCCAGGCTGGATGTATGTGCAATGACAGAGACCAAATGGAAAGGTTCAGATGTGAGAGAGTGGGAGTGTGGAATGGGTGTATGTGCTGGAGTGAGTGAAGGAACAGCGAGAGAAGGTGCATGTTTGTTTGTAAGTAGCAAATGGAAGGAATGTGTAAGAGAGTATGGGTCTGTGGGTTCAAGGATTGTGTGGGTGAGAATGAAAGTAGGAATACAAACGTGGGTGATTGTATGCGTGTATGCCCCAACAGAGGACATACTTGAAAGAAAGAAAGAGGAGTTCTGGATGAATGTGGAGGCGTGCCTGGAGAAGTTTGACAAGAACGAAAGAATATTTCTGATTGGGGATATGAATGGTAAGGTGGGTGATAGGAAAGTTGAGGGAGTGGTGGGAGGGTGGGGGGTACCATCAGAGGTGAATGGGAATGGTAGTGCACTTGTGGACGTATGTGTGGGGAGGAGGCTGTGGAATAGCCAACACCTTCTGACACAGAATGATCCACAGGTACACATGGAAACGGATGTTGACGATGAAGGATAAGACAGTGGTGGAACGAAAGTCATTGATTGATTATGTATGTGTGGATGAACGAATGAAGAAATCTGTCATGGATGCTAGGGTGTATAGGGGTATTGGAGGGGGTCTGTCTGATCATTATGTAGTGGTAGCTAAGGTTAGGATACAAAAGAAGTGGGTGAGGAGAGCTGGAGGGAGGCGAGAGGAGGGTGGAATGGTGAGGAGGGTGGAGAGGTTGCAGGAGGAGGAAGTCAGGGAGGAGTACAGGAGAGCAGTGGAAAGACGACTAGGTGGGTTCGACCTGGAAGTTATGGAGGAAGTGGAGGAGATGAGCAAGGTGTTTAAGGATGAGATCTGTGCAGCATGTGAGGAGGTGTGTGGAGTGAGGAGAAGAAGAGGGAGGGGAGTGAAAGGTACAGCATGGTGGACAGAAGAGGTAAGAATAGCTGTGGAAGAAAAGAAGAAAGCATATAGAGAGTGGTTGGGTAGTAGAGGGAATGAAGATTCCGAGAGACAGAAACGAGCGAGGTACGTGGAGAGTAAGAGGGTGGTGAAGAGAGTAGTGAAGGAAAGTAAGAGAAGAGTAGATGAGGAATTTGGAAGGAATCTGAGTGTAAAATGGAGGGAGAGTAAGAAACTGTTCTGAAAAGAAGTCAAGAAAGTTAGGGAAGGTACCAAGGGAAACAGTAAGGGTGTGAAAGATAAGAATGGGAGAATGCTAGCAGAGTAGCAAGAGAGAGTCGAAAGATGGAGGGAGTACTTCAGTGAGTTGCTAAATGTAAGGAATGAAGAGCCAGCAAACATAGCTGGATATGGTATGGGAGGGAGAAGAAGAGAAGTAGTGGAGGAGGAGGTGGGGATCAGGAGGTCAAAAGTGTGGGAAGCCATGAAAAGAGTGAAGTTGGGGAAAGCACCAGGAACAGATGGAGTGTGTGGGGAAATGTTGAGGTATGGTGGTGAGATAGTGATAGAATGGGTATGGAAAATGTGCAAACTAGCATGGGAGAAGGGGAGTGCACCCGATGACTGGAAGACTGGCATAATAGTCCCCCTATATAAGGGCAAAGGGGAAAGAGGAGTGTGTGGTAACCACCGAGGAATATGTCTTCTAAGCGTAGTAGGGAAGGTATACACTATACAGTAGGGTAGTGATTGAGAGAGTGAGAACGGAGAAATGGATAGGCGACGAGCAGGGAGGTTTTAGGAAGGGAAGAGGATGTGCAGATCAGATTTTTACCCTGAATTGTGTTGTGGAGAAGTATCTGGAGAAGAAACAAAAGGTGTATGTTGCCTTTATGGACTTGGAGAAGGCCTATGACAGAGTGGGTAGAGAAGGTTTGTGGAAAGTACTTAGAATATACACAGTAGAGGGCAAGTTGCTGATAGCAGTGAAGAGCATGTATGAGGGTGCAAAGGCGGCAGTATGTGTGGAGAGTGAGCAGAGCGAGTTCTTTGACCTGAATGTTGGTTTGAAACAGGGGTGTGTGATGTCCCCGTGGTTGTTTACTGTATATATGGATGGAGTCATGAAAGAAATACTATCAAGAGCAGTGGATGTTGGTGTATCGCTGAAAAGGGAGGGAATTGAGTGGAAGCTACCTATACTGCTGTTTGCGGATGATACAGTTTTGATGAGTGATAATGAATGGGAGTTGCATGGTCTGGTAAATGAGTTTGGAACAGTGTGCGAAAAACGGAATTTGAAGGTTTATGCGGGGAAGAGCAAGGTTTTGGTCTTCGAAAGGGGTGAAGTCACAGAGTGTGAGGTGAAGGTGACCGGTCAGGCTATGGAGATGATTAAATTTGTTAGTGTCAATGTAGTGTATGACCAACCTATTACAAGTAACTGGTACTGGATTTGTAGACAGCTTGTAGGTCGTGCTTGAGTATATCAGCTGGTTGATGAAGAATGCAGTGAAGAATTCATAGACTTTTGGGCTCCTTCTCAAGGTGATGTCATCGCTATACGTCACTCTTGCACGTCAGACCCATGCGTCACTCCTGACTCCTCTCGCTCGTCTCGTCATCGGAGCAGTTGAGGGAGCGGGTGAGTGAGGTGGGTAGTGGAAGGATGATTGGGTGAATGTGGATGAATCACCCACCGACGCTGTGATACACTGGGAGAGGGACTGTGGAGTCCGCTTGTAGTCAGCTCTGTTGTGGCTACTACTACTGACTTGTTTTCCACTCTCTCTACCAACTTGCGGTGAATTAACTGCACTTGTTGTTCATTACTGATAAAGTTTCTATTTCCAATAGCTCTTATTAATGTTCGTTATTTCTAATTGCTGTATTATGCTTTCTTTAGTGTTTATCTATATGCTCGTCAGAGGTCTTTGTTTTGCTTATTTATTGTGTTTTATTTTAGGGAAACACAAATCTCATAGCTTGCCAACCACTTTATGTATCGGAGGTTATATTGAGCAATTGTTTATCTTCTATTTCTTACCTCAGAGATATTTCCTTGTCTATGCTTGTAGATTCACCTTGTTCACTGTAAACATGTTTATAAGAGAAATGAATGAGGTTCTTGGTTCAAAGCAAAACACTGTTGGCTTTTTATAGTTTATTACCAAGAGAAATATACTATGTAGAGGGGCTTTGGTTATTACTGTAAGGTCTGTGGAGGTACTGTATCTGCCTGACTGAGAAGCACCTGTAATTAACTGTCTTCGTGGTGCGATGTATAAGGTGTTGATTTTCGGTGTGAGCATCCTGGGTTCGAATCCACGGACTGCCACATGTGTTTGTAAATTTCATTAATCGATTTTAGTAGTATGGTTGGTTGTTGGAAGGAACATAATAATTGATATTGGTTCAGGAGTAATTTATCGAGAGGACTTCCCTAAGTGGTTAAGGCCCCATTAATTGCTCTTTCCATTCAATTATGCATAGCCTACGTGAGTTGCAGTTGGGATGTGTGTACCTGCTTAGATTGATATGCAGGATTCGAAGTTGCATAATAAATCGTAGGCAGTGTCCACCAACCTTTAACTGTCTTCGTGGTGCGATGTATAAGGTGTTGATTTTCGGTGTGAGCATCCTGGGTTCGAATCCACGGACTGCCACATGTGTTTGTAAATTTCATTAATCGATTTTAGGAGTATGGTTGGTTGTTGGAAGGAACATAATAAAACTATAAACATTCTATAAAGAAAAGCCACTCGCAAATATAAGAGCTATATACTGTATATACTCCTGTAATAATTACAGGAAAACATACAGTATATAACTCTTATTCTTTTTAGAGGAATACAAATTATTTGTATTCCTCTAAAAAGAATTGTATACATTAAGAATAGTGAATACAGTATTAACACACACTAAATAATGCAAAGTATCGCACTGTCACTGTATATATTACTGTATAACACTATCGTCTACCTTAGCCTGATAAGGGGTAGTCCTCCCTTAAGGCTGATCTGACTGCTACTGCCTGGACACTCACTAGTGGGCGCCGGCTTTCTACCAGTGTGGTGTGACACTCTACTTAGTTGTTAGCAATCATCTTGATGTTCCAGCAATTCTCTGTGGGGTGGCGTCTGAACCACTGCTTACAGTGCAAGAATCATACCAAGGCTTTTATAGGTGGGGGTTTATGATCTTCTATGGGTGAGATCATACCCAACTAGACATGTACAGTTGAATACTATAATAAAGTAGACGTGCCGTTTCGCCCAAAATCAAAACGGCATACCCAACTCTGCGATGGGTCACCATCATCACTACTAGTCACTATTACCATTACTATCATCACTACTACTACCATCACCATCACCATCACCATCATCTCTACTGTTACTACCATCACTTTTAATGTCATCTAAGCTAACTTAACCTAACTTAACTTAGCAAATGCAGGGTGACTTGTTTTTGGGGTGTCCTCCCCAGTAACCATCACCAACATCACCAATACTTTCAACATCATCACTACTACTATCCTCATCATCTACTACCATCATCACTGCTACTATCACCACCACTATCACAACTACTTTCACAATCACGACTGTTGGCTGGGGGGGGGGGGGGTTGAAACCATATTTTGGACCTAAAATCATAACTATTGCACATATTCAATTTTTTTTTTTTAATTACCATCGAATTCACGCACCGAAGGTTCGTGTGAAGTTTGGTGAAAATCCGTCAAACGGTCTAGGAGGAGTTCTCGGACGGACAGACAGACAGTCAGACATTTCGGTTAGCATGTACCACTATACGGGGGGCGATACCACTCTGCTTACGCAGAGTTGATAAGTGATTAACTGTTATATAGGTGTGAGATATACAGTATATGTTGATTATAGGGTTATTCTAGAGTGTACAGTCGCTCAAAAATGCACTGTTACAGGTGCGTGGGGTAGGAGAGGGGGAAGGAAGAGGTTAGACGGTTATAGGAATAGAAATAGATGATTTAGGGCTGACGGAGGGGATGCTGGAGGGATAGGGTTGAAGGGGTGGTGCTAGGAGACGAGGAAGAGCTGGGGGGGGGGGGGGGCGTCATGAAGGGGTAGTAGGGTTAGAAGAAGAATAGAGGAAAGGGGAAACTGTGATTTGATGGCGAGATGAAGGAATATGTTGACGCGAGGAAATCGGTTTGGCTGATGAGGGCGGAGGTGAAGGAGATGAAGAAGTAGCTGATGAAGGGGGTCTATATTTTGTAGGGTGGGTGGCGCTTAGGGCGAGGGGGAGGAGTGGTAGGAGGGCGTCGGGCTATAGCATGACATTGGGCGGGTTGGTTGGCAAGCAAGGGCGAAGGGCATAATGGGGTCAAGTAGGTGCTGAAGAAGGGGGAAAAGGTCTGGGTGGGGGTCGAGGGATAGGGTGATGTTGAGGAGGGCGACTAGGGAGAGTGGGAGCGAGGGAAAAAGTTGGGGAATAGGAGGAAGGAGTACTGTAGGTGGTGCGGGTGAAGAAGGAGGAGAATATGGTAACTCACAGGATGTCTGGTGGCAGTGTGGCAGTGTTTCTGCCCGGAATCAAGCAAAATCTGTTCTTCGACTTGCCAAGCACTCTTTAACCCGGCAAGCGCGATAGGCCTCACGGAAGGCTTCCTATAGGGAACGCGATAGGCCTCACGGAAGCAGGACCATAAAAAAAGCCTTCCATAAAAAAAAAGGGCCTATCAAAACAAAGGAATTTGTCTCTAGGTGAGATAATTCCCCTCCAGTACTCATCCATGTAAATCTCACCCACCCCCCTCCCCTCCTTCCCCACCTTATTCCCCCCTCCCTCCCCTCCTCAATTATCACCTATTTTTCCTCTTATTATCATCATTTATCGGTTATTTTTCTCTCTCCCGCGATAATGTAGCACAAGTGGGTTGCATAAAAGATCGTTATGCAACACCCAGACACCGGCACACACCGCCCCGCTCTTCTCAGTTGACTCCCAGACAGCGAGAGGGGAAGGCTGCCTGTCTCTCTCTCTCGCCTGAGATTATGACCGGGTGGCCAATATCTTCGTTTTTCACCACCCAAATGCTTTTCCCACTTATTTTAGCACTCTTGAAGGTTCATATATACATCATATATGTAAAATAAAAGCATACCGAAAACAAATAATGGTTTATATTGTAAATATAACGAATTCTGTCAGAATCCAGGGCTAGAAATGCACAAATAACTACCCTAGCACCTACGTCTATATCGCGCTTGTCAGGTTAATAAATAATAAAGGCACTGAACTTTCCAACTCAAGCTCTTCCAAAGCTTTCTGGCATCTAGCCAAAATCCTCTCCAACAATTTTGTCTTCCTCGTCTTTCCCTCCCTTTTTCCACTCTGATGGCACAACCATCACTTCTTCCTCTGACAGAGCTGAACTCTTCGCTCTCTGGGCTTAATACTAATAAGGCGTACGGTCTGGACGGTGTTCCTCCTGTTGTACTAAAAAACTGTGCTTCCGTGCCTAGGCAAACTCTTTCGTCTCTGTCTCTCCTCTAACGTCTTCCCTTCTTGCTGGAAGTTTGCTCTCATTCAACCTGTCCCAAAGAAGGGTGAACGCTCTCAACCCTCCAACTATCGTCCAATTGCTCTTATCTCTTGTATCTCTAAAGTTTTTGAAACTATTCTTGCTTCCAAATTTCTAAAGCATTTCTCTTCTCATAATCTGCTCTCAGATCGCCAGTATGGCTTCCTTAAGGGTCGCTCTACCGGTGATATTTGTTCATATCTTACTAACTCTTGGTCATCCAACTTTTGGGACTTCGGTGAGACCTTTTCTGTTGCACCAGGCATATCGAAGGCCTTCGATAGAGTCTGGCACAAATCTTTAATTTCCAAACTGCCCTCCTTCGGTTTCTGTCCCTCCATCTGCGCCTTTGTCTCTAATTTATTTTCCGGCCGTTCCATAGCTGCGGTTGTGGACGGCCATCGCTCACTTCCTCATCCTATCAACTCCGGTGTTCCTCAGGGTTCTGTCCTATATTCTATTCTCTTTCTAATTTTCATAAATGATCTCAACTGTACATCCAGTCCCATCCATTCATATGCAGACGACTCTACCTTACACCACTCAATTAGTTTTCCAGAACGCCCCAGCCAGCAGGCCCTCAAAAGCAAATGTAATGAAGCCATAAAACACTTATCTTCTGATCTAGCTACTATTTCCAATTGGGGTAGAGAAAACCTTGTTGCATTTAATGCTTCCAAAACTCAATTTATCCATCTTACTACTTGTCAGGAACCTCCAGAGGACTATCCCTTATTCTTCAACACTTCATCTTCTCTCAATGTTCTCGGTGTCTATTTTTCTTCTGCTCTCACTTGGAAGGACCATAATACCAGTTTCGCTAAGGCAGCCTCCCTGAAGCTGAGTGTGTATAACCGCCTCAAGGGGTCTTCACCCCTGCACAGCTTCTTGCTCTGTACAGGGGCACAGTGTGTCCTTGTCTTGAGTATTGTTCACATGTGTGGAGAGGATCCTCTCACACCGCGCTCCTAGACAAAGCAGAAAGGAAAACCTTTCGTATCATTAACTCCCGTCCACTCACCAACTCTCTGCAATCTCTCTCTCTTTGCCACAATGTTGCATCTCTCGCTATTCTATCGCTCCTACAATAATCAGTGTTCCTCGGAGCTTTCCCAGGGTATACCACCTCCTCTGTGTAGGGTACGTAGTACCCGCCTTGTAACACAATCCCACCCCTACTCTGTGCAACTCTCCAACCCAAGAGTGAAATGCTATTCTCAAACTTTCTTCTATTCAACTACTGAGCTCTGGAACTCTCTCCCAAAATCAATATTTCCCTCTTCCTATGACTCAAATTGCTTCAAACTCTGTGTGTCCAGGCATTTTAGCTCGAATGTCCCTTGATTTTGGCCCTGTCACTCTTTCATCTCTGGGGGAGGCACTCGCCGTAGGCAGTTATGCCTTTTGTCTCCCTCATTCACATAGAAGAAAAAAATATATATAATTATATATACAGTATATATATATATATATATATATATATATATATATATATATATATATCATGATAGCATTCAGCTGTACATATAATTACTTGAATGGCTGTACTTCCTCTGGTTCAAGCACTTGTTGCAAGAGAGTTTAGAAAATACCAAAAACAACCAAAATCCAATATGTTAATGTTTGTCAAGCTCGACTGGCTTTAGCACTGCGTAAAGAAAACACGCAACCAGAAAGCAACAAATTAAATGGGAAATATGAGCAGCGAGACTAACTCCAGTGTAAAGGAATACAGAGTTACCGTTGACAAGTTACGTGGATGGCTGAGACAAAAGATGTGGAAGTGAATAATCAAAACCTTTTGCCGTAAATCTTCATTTACTGTGATGCTATAGTTAGTCTCACTTTATTTGACAATCCAGCGTTGTTTGTAATTGGCTGTGTTTATTACCTTCCTTACATATATCATAAGTGCCTCTTTCTGTAGATCATACACAAATTATTACCTAGATTGTAACCAAACTACTGTTATAAACTATACAAAATTGCGATATCATTATCTCTGAAGTGTTACGACCGGGGCTACGAATAAAACAAGGGCACTTAATGATTGGACTAGTAATATGGGACTATGCAACAATGGTACGCTAGATCCAAACCCTCGAACTTATATGCCGACGAACAAAAACACCTATACCCTCCAGAGTTAATCTGCGATAACGGGGTATCCTTAACTGGGCATAAATGTACTCTACTTCAGGCTAACCCACACTGGCATAGCCTGATAACAAACAAGATGCAAGTTACGTTAAAATACATAAAAGGGAAGCGATGGAAAGATCAATTAAATCACTGCAAGATTTAATACAATAAAAAGATGCTTCAATACAGTTACTCTAAACAACAATAAACTCTTCACCCCTATCTGAAAGAAAGTGAAGTATAGTCCTACAGCATAGACCTGGAAACTTCTGAAGAAAGTCTGATGCTCATAAGATGCTCGTATCTTAAATTATATAAAGGCAGGAGGCAGGACACCATACGTGTAGACTGAATACACTAAAAGATAGGACATATTATAATGTTAACTGACACGAGAATATTATAAATGCGCAACGGCAGTAATGCTCGACACTAAAAGAAGTACTTCCTCATCAACGAAACAGTCTGCTATGGTTGTGCAACTCAACAACAACCTAGACTAATAAATGCTGTGAATAATAATGCATACATATCAAAAGAGCTCATGTCCTAACTAGTGTCTGCTCGGCGAATAAAGTCTAGCTGGGATATCAAGGTTAGGAAACTGTGGCTGAGCAAGACAGGCTCATAGCCTAGCGTTGTCCTTAAGGCGGTATGATTAAAGTTACGTTAATGACGGGGATACTCTCTTGGTAGATCCAGATCTCAAGTATCTGGTTCTACCCTGGCGATCCCTCTAAAGTCAAGCAAAGAGGCAGCACTGTGTTATAAGGTAGTAGGCTAATGCCCTCTTACAACACGATGCTGCACTCGCAAAAGACACAACCAAAAGGACAACCTAGGCTACCACAGAAACCGTCGAAGTCGTGTAAGTAGGTATAAGCAAACCATACACACATCGGTGACAACGACAACAGAAGCCTTATCCCAGTCTAGTATTAAATAACCCAGCAGAGCACTACTGATAATGAGGGAGACACACACAAAGAGTCATCAAACCTCCATAAACTAAGGACACTGAGGGAGACACACACAGAGTCATCAAACCTCCATAGACTAAAAACCCTTATAGCCTATTCTAGTACATGGAAATATATATGAGAGCGACGCACACAATACGATGGGCCGATATGAAATCGTGTACAGAACCCAAAGGGAGTGCTGTGACGTTAAAAGATTAGAGGAATGAAAGAACGAAAGTTGAGTGAGAGAGACAGTATCAGAATGGTGGAGATATGGGGGACAGTTGTAAAAAGGATGTTAGTCGTGTGCGCCCCTAGCCTGCTCTGAGGAGGGTAGCTCCTCGGGACCCTCAGGATCCCACAAAGGCATGGTGGTCGGCCAATCACAGGCCGATACGTCACAAGGCAGCAGGCCCCTAGGACGCGCCAAGAACCACCAGCCAATCAAAGACGAGAGGAGGCCCGCGCAGGCGGGAAACTCCTCCGAGCGAGGAGGAGGGAGGAGGGAGGCAACACTCACTACCCCCTCGCTGCCTGCTCGCTCTCTCTCTCAACTTCACACTACAATGCATCTTATATTCTACTCATGATATAAAATACTTCCCGTTGTCACAGACGAAAATAAAGAGCACCACTGGACTGTCTGTAACAATGCAAGTACTATGAAAGAAAGAACAACATTCTCTGATAACTGTAGCCCATTTCACTGCCCTGGCGAGCGCTAGTGGCTAACGAGAGGCGATTCTGCCAACGCTGGTAGGCGTCACAGAAGTCACTGTGAGGAATAAGCTTAGTTATTGAAGTACAATATTTGAACGGAACGAGAGAGAGAGAGAGAGAGAGAGGTGGGAGGGGGTAAGGTAGGAACAATAATACATCATAAGACATGTTTGCCAGCCTCCTGTGTTTACAATCAATCTTATTGTTGTGTTGGCCAACCCCCACCTCTCCTACCATCTATAACACCCTTCTGTCTCACCCTCCTTATCTGCCTTTCACCATCTGTCTTTTGATACCCTTCCAACACCCTCCTCTCTCTCTCTCTCTCTCTCTGAGTATTTTTAAGAAGCTTAGCTATACTATTCGATCAATATAGCCTATATATGTATTATTCAAATCTAAATATACAGAACTTACCATTGCCATTTCTATTAATACATATGATCTTTGAGTGACATCAACTTTTATTTAGCCCAATAAAATTGCCAGTTTATACACAAGAGAAACCAATGCTGACATAATGGAATAATTGTAACATGATTCCTTCGAAATTATCAAAAATTCCTGTCGCATTCTTACAAAGGGACAGTAAAACCTATGTTATTCCTGAATTGTGAACTGGTTTCCTTTTGTATACCCCCCCCCCCCCCTTCCCTCTGTTCTTCTTCTTTTATTCTTCCATCCCTCGCCTTCAAGTCCCGACCACCTCCTCCACCATCCACCACTTCAAGGTCTGTTTCTTTTCAGTCCATCAAGTCTGCCTTTGGGATGTAGTTCTCACATCTCCTCTGCCTTGAAAGAGACCTTTGTTAAGCTCTGCTGACATACCTCTTCACTCGTTACCCATGATGAATCCTATTCCAAGTAAGCAGTCCAAAACTCTTAAACAATAACCTATATAACTCAAAAACGAATAGAGTAATCGAGCTAATATTTCTACCAATTGATAATGAACAGCCAGGGAATAGGTGTGGAAATGTACAGCCCATTTGTTCCAGCCCTTTTTTATTTATAGAGGATAGGAGTCAGAGGAGGATACGAGTAACAGATGTTTGGGCTCATGATTTCTGGACTACCTGTTTGGAACACGGTATAGTTAAATATATAAGTGATAAATAGAGAGGCGGCTTCTTATCAATCTTGTATGTTTCGTTATTATTAAACAAAATCATAAATCAATAACACAAACAATATCATCACCCGCCCTTTTTGTCTATGTTATACTTTACTGTTGCAATATTATCTGCTTTAATTTCCTTCTTACTACGCCATCTTATGAAGGATGTTTGTCTCTGCTCTTTCGATTAATCCAGTGATATTTGTGTTTGTACAGTCGTTGGAATGAGTTATTACCACCCCATCATTTTCAATATAACGTGTATAATTGCATATCTTTACACAGTTTTGGGTGAAATGCCTTTATCACTATTATTTCTAAATTGTTCCGAGCAAAATGTAAAACTTACATAATGAAATCCCAGGGTGGTAGAGAACTTATTTCGTCGACTGTACAGCCTTTCTTATTATTCATCTTGTGGTTGCTGCACTTGTGTTAAGGTGGAGGTGGTTGCTTTCTCTGAACCCCCTTCTCCCTCATGTTTAGCCCCATTGGTTTTGAAATTTTAAGATGCTTGCACCATTAGTTTGTCGATTCTATGACATGTTGCCTCATTTCTTTGTCAATAGTAATACCTTTCCTGCAATTTAGGTGTCGATTTTCACGGACGATCGATAGCGAGCCTGTACTTTAGTAGCAACCAACCTCCAGCCGGGAAATTTTTCTATAAATGTTTTTACAAATTTATCTTGATGGGTGGTTCTTGGGGTGTTATTAAAGCAGGATGGAGGTCGAGGGAGGTAACTTAAATAATATTAAAATTATAAAAAAATAAGCAAACACAGTATATACGCCCATCCCCCCGAAAGTGTACTTGAAGTTTACCACCCATGAATATTGTTTGATCATGTATTTCCTTCGTCTACTCTTAGATCAGTCTACATCAATTATTTGTTTGTATTTTCAACCACACTCCATATTTATTTGTTTAACCCTTTCTGTGCCGGCGACGTCCTGTTAACTATATTCTTGCTACTATTAGACGATATTATTCAGTGTAAAATGGGCCTCCGGCAATTTAACAGGTTTCTAACTGTCTCACTTAGCCCACATTACTACCTCAGATTATTCTTAAACTGCACAGCATCGTCTACATATAGCACATCATTATATTGTATAATTAAAATGACGTCCCCGGTAGAAAAGAAGCTAGTTCAATTTGTTTGTTTCAGTTCAACGTGTTTACTGTAAAAGTGATTAATAATAGTAATTTTATAGTCTCGTTCCTATTTCTGTCTTTCATTTCATTCTGTTTCTTCCTTAAGGGTACATCACACAGTCAGGGAATGTGAGCTAGAATCACTAGGAGTAATGATTCCTGGTGATTCCTGGGAATACACCACGAATGTCTGCAATTCCCCGTGGACTCACAACACCGTAGGAACCACTGGGAGTGTACCTGCGAGTCACTGGGAGTCACTGGGAATCACCTGGATAAAACCAGGAATGAAGTGCGAGTGACTGAAAATGTGAAAAATTTGATTTTTATTGTAATATACGAGTCGATAGTAGTAATATAGGTATCACTGGGAATTAGATAGGAGTCACTGGGAATCACCGAGCATCACTGGGATTTGTTTGGAATGAGATGCGAGTATGCCAGGCATGGCCCCCATTGTGAAGAGCCCCTATATAAGCTGTGCCAAGCATGTGTTTGACCCTATAATTGAAATTAATTTGTCCTCAAGTAATGTCTCTTGTAGGCTATAACTACAGTCCTCTAATATCATCATTATGTATTATGACTGTATTCAGACATCATTACAGACATTAATATAATACGAAAAGTCTGTATCATTATGTACTGTAAGGTCATAATATCCATGCTTACTATATATAAGAAACAATTATATTTAAACTATTGTCTAAATAGTTGATAGTTTATCCTTCTCACCTTTTTCTTTTCATTCGTTACCGAGTTCTGTAATATTTCATACGATTACCTAATATAGGTAACACTTATAGGCTGTGCCAGGGATCTGCCTTGCTTAGGCCAATCGGCTTTCTGCAGACTCCCATTTTCTTATGTTCTTATGTGTTACTTTGCTTAGGTTAGATCAGGGGAGTTGCAGAACATCTAGACTATTAATCGGCGACTACAACGGGCCCTAAACAACCAAGCCATGATTACGCTTGCTCAAATTTTACCCCGGCGACTACAAGGCCCCTCGAAATACTAATCCAAAATCCACTGTCCACCACCAAACGAACCTGACATTTCAAAACACATACAAACACGTCTCCACCACTCTCGTTATGTTAGGTAAGGGGAGTTGCAGAACTTGTAGACTACAAGTAGGGTATTGTAACATTGACCATACATTGTTCACATTATTTAATTACCTCAACTACCGTAATTTCCTTCTCTACACACAATCACTGGGTGAATACAATGTCTTGTGGGTAATTGTACTTACACAGGTTAATACTAGGCCTATTTATAATGTTTGACCATGAAAAGTTAACTACCTGTATAATGTATATTATACTTTCACGTGAGAAGTATTACAGGTTTATATGAATATATTTATTAAAGGGTACTTCACACAGTCAGGAATGCGAGCTAGAATCACTAGGAGTAGCTGAAAATTCGGATTCCTGGCCCTATTCGCGGTGAAAATTTGATGACTCCTAGTGACTCTAGCGATGTCCTAGTGACTCTAGCGATATCCTAGTGATTCCTGTTAGACTCCCAGTGACTCCAAACCACTCGCGGCCGATTCGCCCTGTCAGACAAAATGTTCACTGTGTTTAAAGTTCTAGCCACGAATCGGACCATTCCCAGTGACTCCCAGTTGATTCCCAGTGATCCCCAGTGATTCCCCAGTGACTCCCAGTGAGTCCTAGTGATGCTCAGTGTTTCGTATCTGATTCGCGGACAGCTTTTGGTTTCAGTTCCAGTTCATACCAGAATCACCAGGAATCACTGGGAGTCACTGGGAAATCACTGGGCATCACTGGGTATCACTGGGAGTGGTCCGATTCGCGGCGAGAACCTTAAACACGGTGAACATTTTGTCGGACAGGGCCAATCGGCCGGGACTGGTTTGGAGTCATTAGGAGTGTACCAGGAATCACTAGGATATCGCTAGAGTCACTTGGAGTATAAATTTTCACCGCGAATAGGCCCAGGAATCCGAATTTTCAGCTATTCCTAGTGGTTCTAGCTCGCATTCCTGACTGTGTGAAGTACCCTTTAGTCTTCACATTCCATGGCATAATAGCGCTCACGTTTTGTGAAGGGGGTAGGGTTTACCTCTTGGTCTATTTATATTTAATTATGTGTTTGTTTTCGTTTCCTCGCTAGACCTCCATCAAACTTTAAAAATCACCCCTTAGATCCCCTCCGAAACTTCGAAATAAATGTGTACATTTTTCGGTAGAAATTTTTCACAACCAAAGGTAGGTTCCTCCTAATATTACAGGGTCGCTATCGCTCGCCAGGAAAAAATCAACATGTAAATGGCATGAAAGGTTCTAATATTTCCAAATAAATTTGATATCATTTTTAAACAAAAAAACTAATGGAACGACGTCCAAGAATATCAAAACTAATGGGGCTAAGCATGAGGGAGAAGGAAGTCCAGAACAAGCCAGTACCTCCCCCTTAAGTGTATTATATTTATTCTTGTTTTACATCACTGTCCTTCCTTCCCTTTTCCATCTCTTGCCTTCTTCTTCCTCTCATTAGACGATTTTATGCAGTTTAGGGAGGATGTATGAGAGTTAAAATGGTAAATGCGGTCTCAATTAAACCTCTTGACTTCCATACACTCATCCTAATCTGATTAAAATCGTCAATTATAGCCAGAATGAACTATCAAAAAGCGTTATGATCCAGACAGGCTTAACCCCTTCACCATCATTACGTAATTATCATATTCTGGTTACCATTTGACGATTTTGTACGCAATCTAGTTATGCGACTCCAATGGGTGAATACGATCTCAAGAATCCCGCTTTTGTCCTTCATTGTACAGTCATGAGCCAAATTACCTGAACCCCCATTTGAATCTTTGAATCATTAAAGCCAAGTTGTGAAGCTGCTGGGGTATAACCGAACATTGGGTTGTCTCGTTGGGTTCGATGCATATTTAATTGGGCGTGCAGGTATTGTGGCTCAAGACTGTACATGACGTTTCCTTGTACCATCTTACTGTCCAACCCCCTACATCATGGTATGCATTTTCTGATCTTCTCCCTCCTCTCCGTTCTTTTGTGTCCACATGCTTTTACTCGATATCGTCATGCATTTCCCTCTCCTTCCAAGTTGATTCCTGTCATCATCATCTTCACATTCTTCCGCCCTCTTCTTTCTTCTTAAGGGGAGATGGGTCGATTTTCTGTATCCCCTTCTCCCTCATGCTTAGCCCCATTAGTTTTGAGATGTTAAGATATTTTCCCCATTTGTTTGTCAATTTTAAGACCTTTCGCTCCATTTCCTTGTCAATATTAAGACCTTTCGTGCTATTTAGCTGTCGATTTTCTTTTCCTAGCGAACGATAGTGAGCCTGTAATTTTGGATGAAGCGGCCTTCGGCCTTGACATGTACACATTAATCTAGAATGAGGATCTAAAGAATGTTTCTTTAAGTTTGATGGAGGTCGAGGGAGGAAACTAAAGACATAATAAATATATGAAATGATCGACCCAAAAATATATCATTCCCCACTTAACCCCTTCCATCCCCTCGTGTTCTTTATTTTCCTTCTACATATTATTTCTCCCATTAACATCACCCTGTACTTTGGAGCAGCATATAACTCCTGTACCAGCGACGTCTTTTTAATTATATCTTAGCTATATTTAGACGATTTGTACAGTTTAAGAAGGATCAGTGATAGTAAAAAGGGATACGTGAGATGGTTCAAAGCCTGTTAATTGCTAGAGATCCTACCTAAACTGAATACAAATCGATTAATATTAGCTAGAATAAAATAAAGGGGTTAAATGAGTTAAGAAGGACAAAGGCTCTGGGGAATGGTCAATGCAATAGATGTACAGTACCGGTACTTAAAGAGAAGAATTTAATTTGTAGACAAAATAATAAAAATAGCTACAATTGTAACTAGTATTCCTCCTCCAGGATGATTTTGGTAAGCAACATACACCTCCTTTGGTAAGCAACATACACCTCCTTTGGTAAGCAACATACACCTCCTTTGGTAAGCAACATACACCTCCTTTGGTAAGCAACATACACCTCCTTTGGTAAGCAACATACACCTCCTTTGGTAAGCAACATACACCTCCTTTGGTAAGCAACATACACCTCCTTTGGTAAGCAACATACACCTCCTTTGGTAAGCAACATACACCTCCTTTTGGTCAAACGTGTTGAAGCAACTGAAAACCAGAACAAAATATAATCTAAATATATTGAATCTCCCTTATATTACAGAAGAATATGTTATATCTGCACTGACGAGTAGTTGTGAATTTTACTGCAATTTACTGCAATCATTTGTAGTGCTATATTGTGGCTGCAACCTGTTGTGGTATTTAAGCTTTCTAAGATAGTGGTCATTATTCTTCAAAACACATTTGCTTTCGTTCTGATATTTGTTTTACTCTGATCGTGTTTGTTTAAGATAATCGACATAATGACATATTTGTATTACTTAGAACGGAGTTTTGTATTATACTTATAAATGTGTATGTAAACGAAACTGCAGTGTTATGCAATGGAATAATTACTGTATAATAAAAAGAATGCCAGAATTTGCTTTGTAGAAACACAGCCAAAATAGTGTTTTTGAACAAAAATATACAATTAACAAAATACAGCAGGTTGCATATGACACACACTCGAAATACATGATGGCCTTAACAGCAAGACCATCAATAAAATGTCTACTGTAAAGCCACTGTTTCCTTATAGCCAGACGAATGTGATATTTTATGTACGAATACTGAGGATAATTCTTTCCATATTTGTCCCACGAATTCACGAGCCTTGTCTGAATGTATGGCTTGTGGTAGGTCGAAATGAGGAACAAAAAACATGTGTTAGCATGGCTTCTATAACTGCTAGAGCTGTGTATTCTTTATTAGGGCAATATTGCCAGCAGGAACTTAGAAAACGAGTCAAAAAATGTTACCACATATTTCCTGGACGCTTTGGAAGGAATAGGGCCTTCCAACTATATAGTCCGAGATCACCCCAAGGCCCTCATATAATTGACCCTCTCTACCTTCATCCACTTGTCTGTTCACCCTTTGTCCCAGATCAAACGAAGCTACCCTCCGCTACACACTCGGTTCTACATTTACTCATCTTTTCTCCTGACCCCCACAACTGTGCTATTAGTTTACATCCCCTGCCTTCCCGTACCCTCCCATAAAGCAGTACGCTTTAAGGGGAGGTATTTCGTGTTTCCTTACCCCATTTTCCTTCTTGTTTAACACAATTAGTTTTCACATTTTAAGACTTTCGCCTATTTCTTTGTCAATATTAAGACCTTTCGTGTCATTTAGGTTTCGAGTTTTCCTGGCGAGCGATACCGAGCCTTCGGCCAGGATACCGAGAAATTTAAAAATTTATCTTGAAAGGGGGTCTAAGGGGTATTTTGTTTAAGCTTGATGGAGGTCTAGCGAGGAAACTGAAAAATAAGATAATAACACAATATAGACCATATAGACAAACTATAGACAAAATATATAACCATACGTTAGTAAGGAAACTTATGTATACACAAATTGTTAATGCTATTAGTAATTAGCTCCTCTAATTTTGAAATGTTAAGAAGTTCGCCCCATTAGTTTGGACATGTTTAAAAACAGTACAAATTTTTCTCGAAGGGGGATCTTGGGAATCTTGTATTACAGCTTGATGGAAGTCTAGGGAGGAAATTGAAATAATAATGAATAAATAAACAAATACAAAAATGAATAAATCCTGCCCCTACAACCCAACATCTAACTTCCCATTAACGCCTTCTGTACCGCCAACGTCTTTTTCATTTATTCTAGCTACATTTAGGCAATTTGGTGCAGGTTTAAGGAGGACCTGTGGTAGTAAAAAGGGTTAATGAGATAGTTCGAAGCCTGTTAACTGCTGGACGCCCTTTTTTTAAACTGAATAACATCGTCTATTAGTAGCCAGATTTGTTGTAAAAGGCCAGCACCTGTAATGAAAGGTTAATCATCCTGCTCAACTACAGCCACTTCGGTATGAACATTATTAGCGGCCCCGCATGAAGGAGACAAAAGGTAAAACTGCCTGTAACAAGTGTCCCCCCCCCAAGGTTGTAAAGAGTGATAGAGAGCCAAACTAAAGGTATGTTAAAGGTAATTTAGGTGTGTTGGAAAGAAGTGTGGTGGGCTTGTTAAGTGTAGTGAAATGAATAGGAGGAGGAGTCGTTTGCGAGAGTTGGCTGGATTACTCTCTATGTTGGTGAGGCACAAATAGAAACAGTGGGGGAAGCCAGGTGTATGAAACATACTGTAATAAACAGTGGGGGAAGCCAGGTGTATGAAACATACTGTAATAAATGCACTTATATTACCTCCCCCACCCCCTCTCCCACACACACACCGACGCAAGCCCCTCTGTTTATATAGGCAAAGTATCATGCCATTGCCTTGGTAAATCCCCAATATAAGCACAGACGGCTACAATCCCCAATATAAGCACAGACGGCTACAATTCCGTCCTTGAAATTCTACACATCTTCATTAACCTGTGCAGTACCGGGGACGTCCTCGTTATTTATATTCTGGCAACTATTAGGCGATTTTATTCAGCTTAAGAAGGACGTGTACCCATTAAAAGGCTACAGACTAGTTCCACCAATCCTTCTAACTACCATATATATTGCCTCAGCTTCATAAAATCGTCTAAATGCAGCTGAAATACACAGCAAATAAACGAGACCGGTACTGCAAGAGATGTATACGCAAATAATGATCATGCCATTGCCTCGGAATATCTCTCGAGTATAACCACCTGCGGCTATCATTCCTCCCCAGAACTTCTACACGTAGTTCATTAGGGTAAAACCAATGCCGGCCAATGCAGGTCGGTTAGTTTTACCACTAGGATGAACGAAAGGATGGAATTACTCATCCCATTTCCAGTATGATTAGGTAATTAAGCAAGCTAAAGTCAGGTGGGAAGGAATAGAAGCGAATAATCCTAGTGGCTTTTTCCTAAATATAGATTCATATGATTTTACTTATTTTTATTTTTATTTTTATTCTTATTTTTATATTCTGAATTTTTGTCTGTTTCCACTTCGTTTTATTTGTCTCATGTTGCTTATTTTGCTTTCTTCTTTTTATTTTATTATTTTTCCTTCTACTCATTGTCTTCTTTTTCACCTTCTTATTTTTCTTCTGTTTTCATCTTTTCTTCTTTGGGTAAAGGCATACAATCTAGTTTACAAGGTTGTACGGCAGTGCAATAAACATAATGAATGCGGGAGAGAGCGAAATCAATGGCGGGATATATATATATATATATATATATATATATATATATATACTGTATACGGGAAATGACGTGTGTGCGACGCGACCATAAATCATCAGCGTGGAAGTAAAGGAACGGAAACGAGGTAAAAGGAAAATAATGTGAAGGATGGAAAAGGGTAAGGAGGGGTTGATGAAGCTTGGAGGGAGGGTAGCAGGGGGGGTGTGGGGGGGGGGGTGAGACGAGTAGAGTGCATAGCTTAAGGGAAGAATGTACAGTTGGGGAACGAAAAAACGAAGCAGAGGTTTATGGTGGTACCCAACATGTGTTAGTAAACAGTGTAGTACAAAAATGGTTACGAATGAACTAGAGGTGTTGCGTGCCTTATGTAAGGAGAAAGTTGATTGGTTGGCAAGTTGTCAGTTGTCTTTTTGTGAAATGTGTCTACTGTATAGCTCTTATTTTAGTAACATAATATACCAAATGTTCCTTCTTATTACAATAATGCATTGTGATACAGTTGATACGAATGCAAATATTATTTTACACCTATGAATAACTTGATGCAATTAAAGGTCACAAGCTATGTAGATCATAGCAACTGCACGGAAATGATAGATATACTATTTCAGACATTGCATATATTGTTTTATAATATTATATTTACAGGTAACCCACTGAGCCCCAGCTAGTTTATAATAAATGTACCACCCAGGACTGGCAGGTTTTGAAATTTTTGTTTTTTCCAGAAAAAACCAGGAATCGGTTAGGAATGAAGGAAAACCCACAAAAAAACGATCCCCTAGGTCATTAAGGGGTCCTACGGTGCGCCCGAAAGTCGGATTTACAAGAGGGGAAATGTGTAGGCAAAAACACCCAAAAACAGGTTTTTGAGTGCTCAGGCGCACGTGGTTGGACTTTGAGAGTCTTCAACCATCGGCATGGTTGCATGGGATACTTAGACAGCTCCCATACAAATCTGAGCCCTCTAGGTGCCATAGGACCATAGTAATTAACAGCGACGCATACGTATGCGTCGCTGGGGTTTAGCGTTACAAACATTGCCGACGCACCGTTAGCGTCGCTGGGGTTCTGTGGGTTAATAAAATGCCGATTTATTCTGATAGGGTAAAAAGTAGATTGTGTGTTAAATGTAAAACATGATAACCTTTTGGAGAATTCATAAATTATCGGTTTGCGCAACTGTAGAATGCGTCCGAAACACACTGAAATTAACACCCCCCCCCCTCTCTCTCTTTCACACACACACACACAAACAACCAACACCCAGGCTCCTCTTCACTTGCACAATGTGACTTGTCTTCATAAGCATATATAGTCTGCGAATTCAAGATGCAAGGGATTTGGGTGTAGGACTAATATTGTTAAACAAGA
The DNA here is from genome assembly GCA_032716605.1 of Paralithodes platypus. Lineage (NCBI taxonomy): Eukaryota > Metazoa > Arthropoda > Malacostraca > Decapoda > Lithodidae > Paralithodes > Paralithodes platypus. The sequence goes on from CM064554.1 coordinate 34,275,810, forward strand.
AGCCTTGCACGCAATTAAATTCTTGGTATCTCAGGCCAAGCCACCCAAGCCCTTCCAAACCCTCCTTAATTTTTCCTTCGACCCTCACGTCGTCCACCCCCTCACCCACCAGCTACAGAAGATTATACCCATCGGTAATAATCATATATCTGCGGCTAGCGACGGAGGCAACAGAGTCTCCTATCCTTTTGTTTATCAGGCCTCTGATTAGCGATTACCGCATTTAGATCTACAGAGCTCTAATAGGCATGTCAACTCTTTTGTTATTTCAAGTTGATCACGTTATAAAGTCTTTAATTCAAACACCCTCTTTATTACCTCTAGTCTTTTAACACACACACTCACATTCATCAGGTCACCCTCTCTCTCTCTCACTCTACATTTCTCATATAGCAGTATGATTAAAATAAATATATAAATGTGGTATCCTCAATAACTATGGATTTGCCACCCTCCACAATGTGCCCGTAAGCTTAGTCATGGTTGTGGTATGGAGTCTAGATTGATAACCATGCTGACCGATAATGGTAAGGGTGACACTTGAGACACTGTTTATTAACCCCTTCAATTAAGTGACGCCTTATATTTATTATATTTTTCCGTTACATCCATAGTGTCTGGTTCACCTTTAGCATGGGTTTCTTCAAGTTGCAAGATTAATAACAGTGAGTCAGTTTGTTAACCCTTTGATTCCTCAAGGATCTTTCAAATCAATATAGAATCATATTGAGGTAGTAAGAATATAATGAAACAGGTGTTATCTGTCTGAATAGATTCAAACAAATAACTAAAATTACTTCCATAACATCCCACATTTAATACTGTGATTTAAAATAGTATGCACTATATTCTATATACAGTACAGTACAGTACTGTATAATATACAGCAAGTTGCATTACGTTTTGTCAGGTTGTACAGAACATCTTACGCTCTTACTGATTGACCAAGCACAAATATATTATTTTCATATATCTTCCACTAGTAATTTATTTTTATATTAATTAACTACGAACGAACACAAATTTAATGTTTACTTATATAGCCTGATAATCGAACTTGAGCCAATGTTTCGGGCCTAATATCTACTGCTACACCACTACCTTTCAAAAACCTAAGCATCCCTTATGATGGACTTAGACCGAGGGCAACTGGGTAAAGGATTGTATTTAGTTCTCCTAACAAGCAAGTTCCATGTCAGGTTAAATCCCAAACATATACAGTAGAGAGGACATACCTTTTTATACATAGCCTGTCGGCTTACTAAGCCGTTGCTTATAGTATGTCTGCACACAGTATTCTGATTATATGCTTGTGAGAAAAAATAAATGACACACCTGTATGCAAATGCCCTCGGCCTAAGCTAAACATAAACATAATTAGCTTTAAGGGAAGTTTATTTTCCGTAATGCCATAGCAAAAACATTGCTGCAAAGTCTCTGTATTTGTATTTCCTAATCAAACTAGGAATGGTTCACCAAGTGACAGCATCATAATTATACCGTACACACATTAGGTTCTCAGTCGATATTTATGTTACTTACTCAACATATAAGCCTGCGTGTATTAGGGGTAGCAAGCATGATTCGCACGTGGGAGGACCCGGGATCGATCCTTGCTGTGTAAAAGCATTATGGTCACATCCATGGCCTCTTAACTCCTGTCTGCAATGGTGGACATGAGAGGTGCCGTACACTAATGTTGCATGTAAATGTTTGCACCTGATCAGCATGACCGATGTAATTACACAAATATGCTTTGAGAGGTTAAGTAATTTCACAACAATGGTTTTTGAATGGCCTCAATGAGCCACTTTGCCACCTTCGTTTTATATTTCAACCACATGTGTTGGACAATATGTCCGCCTAGTGTGAAGACCTTTGTCGGGAAACATATTATCCATTACTCACTTGCCACACCCATTTTGTAAAGCGTTCCATATCATCCTGTGCTGGAGATGGTAACGATCTACTAACACCTTGGACACCTTAATGTGAACCTCTTATGGTAATATACCTTTCATAGTTTTGCCTCAAAAGGTGGCATACAACGTTCCGTAGGGTATACCTACAATATTAACGTGTCAGTTTCAGCTCGGTATCTCAACTTCGTATAAGTGATGTATGGAAAAAGGTCAAATGTTTATGTTATGGTATATGACAACTGTACAGCATAGGCATATTTATTGATTTGGTAATACAATATATAATTTCAATATGGATACAACATGCATCACAATAATATAATGCACTGCTTAACTATTTGTAAACTCTCTCTCTCTCTCTCTCTCTCTCTCTCTCTCTCCAGGCATACCAACATAAATGAATTGATTGTATAGTTTTGTGATTCTTGTTTTTAGTATTTCCAAGTTCCCAAATATTTATGATTAGCCCTTATGTTTAGGGCAAGTTAATCAGAAATCATTGTATTGGTATTATAATTGAACAGTTAAGGTCATTATTGTTACCGGAATCTTATTGGCAGCCCTGAAGAGCTATGTTTGTGCATTTTGCTGCAGTGGAGAAGCTGACGTTAAAGGGGTCTTTATAAAGAAACATTCAGATCTCAACCTAGTGTCATAGAGCAATAGAGGCTAAAATTGTCTCTGAATATGCAGTGGGGGAGGAGGCCGGTGGGGAGGGGTGGGGGGATGGAAGTGAGTAGTTTGCCAGGGGAAACAGGAATGTCGACTTTATATTACCATCAATAGAGAGGAATATGATATGAAATAAGATAACAGTTGCCAGTTGCTTTAAATTCTGTAATATCAATAGAATATAATTGACTTTATATTAACCTTAATATAGAGACAATAAGCCATTGTCTTATCTATAAAATCTTACATAATTAGCTTCACGTCCTTTATAGATGTTAAATAGTTATGGGTGGGGTGGGGTGGGAATGTGAACGATTGGTGAGGGTAAGGGGATACTAGAGATCTAGAGCTGAAGAATTAGAAGATATGAAGAAAATTTGGAGATGAAATATATAATATAGTGGGTTCTCTGCTGTTCTTATTATGTAACGTAATCACTTGCTCCTGTGGTATTCAATGTATTGTTGGAGTGGCTGTGGCTGTGGAAGTAGTCTGTGACCGGTGTGATGAGATCGGTCATGATGATCAGGTCCTAACATTTACATACAAAATAGGTCTAAGACACCTCTGATGTCCGCCATTGCAGACTAGGGTTGGGAGGGGAAGGCCATGTACGCAGCTGGATCCCTAACCCCCTGCGCATGTGCGAAAATGTAAGCCCCCTTGGCCCCGCCCCCCTGCCCAACAGCGTTTAAATATAACCTTCAAACCGTGACAAGTCGCTCCGTAGCTCAGTCGGTATGCTTCCCGCCTCTGAATCTGATAATCCAGAGTTCGATCCCACTCGGATTGAGTGTATTTTATATTTGTATTTTGTTATTTGTGTTATGTTATATATTATTATATTAGGGTTAGGTTAGGTTAGGTTAGGTTAATCTAATCTAATCTAATATAATATTTATACATTTTGGGCAGTGGTCGGGGCCAAGGCATGGGATCCGGCAGTGGGCGGGGCCAAGGCATGGGATCCGGCTGCGTGCATACCTCCCGTTGGGAGGCCATGGGTGTTGAAATATACTGTGTATACAGAGAGGACTAATCTCAGGTCCTCCCGAGTTCGAATGACGCACGTTACATCTGTGGCACACATAATATGCTGGACACGTAACATATATTATACAGTATAGCGACTGTGAAACTAATGTGTGTATTATGATGTTGACACTTGGTGAACCATTCATTGTCCGATTCGGAAAAAATATAGCTACTTTACAGAAATATATTGTTATCTAATAAGTTGTCTATTGGTCATGGGTCTTATTTGTTAATATGAAAATGGAATTCTGACGAAATTACATAATAAAAAAACCGAACCCATCTGGCTTTAATTAGACTGCTTTAAAACCTGTATATATCCGTTTTTCTTTCGATCATAGAACACAAGCCGACGTTGTTATTTATGTATTGTATTGTATCTAGGTAATTTCCTTGGCAAATGACGATTTCTAATACACAATGGTTTCAGGTCACTATATTAACCTATTAGTATTCAAAGCTTATGGATTATTAAACATTATTCATAAATTTCTGATGACTTAGTCCAAGGATCAATGGCTTGGTCCAAGTGTATATAAACCGACAGGTTGATAAAGAACTTTGTGTTCTCTTGATGTTTGGGATCCAACCTGGACCAATGGTAGTGTTTACCCTAGGGTTTGTTTTATATTTACTGCACCACCACCCTTCAAAACCTGGACCAATGGGAGTGTTTACCCTAGGGTTTGGTTTATATTTACTGCACCACCACCCTTCAAAACCTAAGCATCCCTTAAAGCATATTTGTTTTAACTTAGGCCGAGGGTATTTGGGTACAGATGTGTCATATAATTCTTCTCGCAAGCATATATTAAGAAATATAGGTACAGACAGATTATAAAAAACGGCTTAATAAGCCGACAGGTTATTAACTCTTCCAGACATATATGACGCGATCGCATCATATGGCAGAGTGAACCAAAAATTCATATGACACGATCTCGTCATATGGACTTATCTCCATGGCTCTCTAATAAGTTATATGACGCACTAGCGTCATATGGAGCTCAGTAAGTCCGATATGTTAGCTTACGATAAAACCGTTGGTGGCAACCTCAGCCACCTCCGATAATTCTAATGGCCGCAGTATTGTTGTGAGTGTAGTGCGAGGCAGTGGCAATGATACCTGGGCTCCCGCCTCCTTGGACTTACTGGAACATAATATGTCTGAAGGAGTTAATGCAAGTATGTGGTTTCTACAGTATATGCTTGGGATCAAACTTGAGGTGGAACCTGTTTGATGTGAAAATTAAATAACACTCCTGTACCCAGATGTCCTAGGCCTGGGTGTTGGTTGTGTGTGTGTGTGTGTGTGTGAGAGAGAGAGAGAGAGAGAGGGAGAGAGAGAGAGAGAGGAAGGGGGGGGGGGGATTAATTCCATTTAGTTTCGGACGCATTCTACAGTTGCGCAAACCGATCCTTTATGAATTCTCCAAAAGGTTGTCATGTTTTATATTTAACACACAATCTACTTTTTAAACTATCGGAATAAATCGGCATTTTATTAACTGTAAATATATTATTATAAAACATAATTATGCAATGTCTGAAATTGTATATCTACCATTTCCGTGCAGTTGCTATGATCTTCCCTCACCCTGTAGAAGCCAGGGTCCTTTAATTACATCAAGTTATTCATAGGTGTTATATAATTGTATTTGTATCAACTGTATCACATAAATCTGCACAATGCATTATTGTAATAAGAAGGCACATTTGGTATGTAATGTTACGTAAATAAGAGCTATAGACACTTTTCACAAAAAGACAACTGACAACTTGCCAACCAATCAACTGTCTCCTTACATAAGGCAGGCAACACCTCTAGTTCATTCATAAAGAATGTTTTACTACACTGTTTACTAACACGTGTTGCCAGGTATCACCATAAACCTCTGCCTCGTTTTTTAGTTCCCCAACTGTACAAAGAAGGGGGATGAGGGTAGTGAAACGTACAGTTGGCCAACTTAGTCCTGTGCAAAAATGTTGTGGTATGTGGAGGTGTGTGGCATTTCATCCGTAGTAAACAACTAAACAACGTAGTTTTGTGAATGAATCCCTCAAACCGAAAGGCGTATGAAAGGAGGGACATGATTGGTCGAGGCGAGGAATATTGTAAAGTTAAATTTTCTTTCATTTTTGCATTATTGCAGGTTAGTATAATTTCCAGAAAGACGTTGAGTATTAAGAATAACTAGATACAGACGTTTCTAATTAATATCAATACATAACTATACATAAATATATAAATAAACATAGCAGGAAGGTTAGTGTGGTGGCGACAGGAGGGAGATAATTAACATCAATACATAACTATATATAAACAAAGCAGGAAGGTTAGTGTGGTGGCGGCAGGAGGGAGATAATTCGAATCAGTTCAATGGAGACGGTGCGGCGGGACTACGTAACTAAAAAGTGAATGGTTGTTTTCAAGATGCCTGTATACTGATTACAATAATTTAGCTTCAATAGTCTGTAGAAAGTAAAATGCTTAGTAATATTTTATTGTACGGACTTATTACCAATAGTATTGAGATCTGAACTTATGCCTGTATGAATTTATAGTTTCTGAAATGTCTTAATTACCGTCTTAAACTTTACTTTTATAAAGATTGCAAATAACCTACAGCTCCCTGGTAAAGTCTGGATTTTTCCTCTGTGTACAATAGGTCCTTCTTAACCTATGCAATAGGATGACGCCAATAGCAATTGAGCAATCCTAGCAATTACCAGAAGATTGTAAGAAATATCTAATGGATTGTCACGCTAACTAATTCGCTATACCATACTTGTTACAGTCTTTTGTAATGGCCCATCAATTGCAATATCTTTACCAAACCCAAAATGAGCCCCTCACGTCCTTCCACACACAGCACAGTTACAGTAGGTAGTGGTGGTGGTGGTGGTGCGGGCGAGTAAACTAGCACATTGTTGAGTGACTAGTTGCTATTTTTAGGTAATTGCTACCATTTCATTGCATACTGTAATAACATTAATATACTATATAGAATTGCAGGGATTTACAGTTATATATTATTTTTACCAATCAGGGAGTTTACTGCACTCCGGCACTCATTTGGCGATAACAAGACAGGTATTAATCAAACCCATACACAACAACATTCATTAAATCGGACTACCAGATAACAATGTGATCGGCTTATAGTAAACAAATAAGGATAGGATCATAACATAGTATGGAGCAGCATAACTTCAGATAAGAAGAAACAAAATACTCTGTCACTTCGAAGTCAATAGAATACTTTTACTACATAGAATGTCCTAACATACGGTAAAAATAGACATTAGATTCATAAATTCATAAATGTCATGCTGGCGATAACTGGGAACACATACATGTAGATATAGTTTGCAAGAGCTTAAGATCTTAATAAACAGTTACCGATGATTAGGAAATGCATATTACTGGAGGGGTTGTCCTATTATGCATTGCATAACTTTGAGCATGAATATCAAGTGATTATATCGGTATCGGTACACGTTTTAAGATTCCCGTATTAATGATCTCTCTCTCTCTCTCTCTCTCATGATATGGAAAACTTCTTGTCGCTGATGGTAGGGTGCTCAACAGACTAATATCAAGAGGTCAGCGTCACTCCAACCACAAACATGACTTAGATCACCGTATTAACCCTTTCACGCATTTATGAAGCAGAGGTTGCCAGATTAACAATAATAAATATAGTTATCTCACTCTTATAATTACCTCCAAAATTAGCTTTCTGCCCACAGCTAACTCAAAGACAACTGCAAAGGTTGAAGTAACTAAACTAAAGGTTTCTTAAAACCCCTGATGGTAACAAAGGCTTTAAAGTATCCTCAATAAGCTCACAATCGCGTCATATGTCGGGGAGGGTTAAGAGTTATGTATATGATTACCTCTCCCTGCTACATTAGCGTTTTTAAACCATAGCCGTATGTATTATTATTCAATAAGAAACCTCTTGGTAAAATAGGTAGCAAATATTAAATGTGCATGTTTATATCATTCACAATACCTATTCATATTTATTAACAATACTAGCTCCCCAAACATGCAATAGCTTTCGCCAAATTTAGAATACCTTCTACCAACCCTAGTTCATCCCTGTTCCACCTTTACACCCCCAGGATTCCAGAGAATGGAAGGGGGAAAACATATCCTTGATAAACACCATCCAGTGTAGGGATGCAACTAGCGCGGTTTTATTATGGTGATGATAATGTCGGTGTTTTATGCTTGTATTATTTAGGTTTAATTTAAAAGACATCTTATAAGTCTATATGCAAGTTCAGTAGTATGAATACACATAATATATGAAATATAAACATCCAACACATTAAATATTTATTGGCGTCTCAGTTGCAGCCCTACAAAGGATAACTTATTAAGTCGAACTTATAAATGTTAACCCTTCTACGGGTAATCAGACGACAATTATTTGATTTTGTTAATACAACTACATTTCCATACTCGACTTCCGAACAATTTCTAGGAATCAAAAGATTCATAACAATATTAGTTAACTATTTAACTGGCTAGCTAGTTCTAATATTCATTGCATGACTATATCATCTTTCAATATTCGTTTCGACTAATTCACGCAATCATACCTTAATCAACTTCGCTCCATTGCTCAATATATGAAGTAAAATCAACTGAGTTACTTCTACCTCTTCGTATTCATATCCATGAGCAGCCTTTCTGTTGTTTTTCACATTCCTTTGTGGATATATAGTTATATATGAGAGAGAGAGAGAGAGAGAGAGAGAGAGAGAGAGAGAGAGAGAGAGACGCAACATGGATAACATAAAACAAGTGGGTACCGGTGTCAATAGTTATCTTATGTTCAATATCACCTTCACCTTATAGGAATATAAAGAAAAGCTTAACGGAATAACCCCTAGACTAAATCACACTTCCTTATTAGGCCTATCAATAAATATGTATAAATACCTAATTACTCTCTTACAGCATATATATATATATATATATATATATATATATATATATATATATATATATGTGTGTGTGTGTTTTCAGTTACCGCCAACATATTACTTTAAGTTCCAGAAACACCTATAGTAAAAGGAGAAATAATACAGAGATTCAATAAACCTCTTCAACATGATTACCACTTATTTATAGTTGCAGTTACTTCTATAGTACTACATTCGGTTTAGGCGTTTATTATTCAGAGATTAAAGGCATATAATCAAGCTCCCAATTTACCTGTTAACAATATAATTCTCTAATTCAAAAAAATGTACTAACAGTAAATTTCTACTGGTTCCAAGGAAAAACAATACGGTGGCGGCATTGTTGGATATATTATATACAATATTAATGTAGTGACTGTAGAGTATGCTAAGTATTCTAATGAAGGTGATGACATCGAAGTTCCCTAGTGTATGTGTGTGTGTGTTTTTGTTTTTGTTGGGGGGGGGGGCGTCATCTGAAGTTGTTGTGCTATAATATAATATAACAATCATATCCTCATCCTTTCGGGGGAGCATCAAAGCGTCAAAAACTGATCCTATCATTTCATCAAATCTGCAAAAAGCTATCAGTACATCAAATTTTCCAGATGTGTTCATTTTGTCAAAAACCAGTTTTTCCCCAGATGATATCAATGTGTAAAAAAGTTTATATCACTTCAATGCATCAAAAGTTGGAAGTCATCGATGTATCAAAAATGTTAATCCCATTCTTACTTGGTTAGGTTAGGTAAGGTTGTTAGGTTAGGCTAATGTTAACCCCATTCTTACTAGGTTAGGTTAGGTAAGGTTGTTAGGTTAGGCTAATGTTAACCCCATTCTTACTAGGTTAGGTTAGGTAAGGTTGTTAGGTTAGGCTAATGTTAACCCCATTCTTACTAGGTTAGGTTAGGTAAGGTTGTTAGGTTAGGCTAATGTTAACCCCTAACTATTTTTGATGATATGATATCATCCAGTCAGTTTCAGCCTTTTGTCAAATTGAAAAGGTCCAACTTTGTTGATGCTTTGAAAAGATTGGGTTTTTGATGTATTGATAGGGCTGACACCCTTGGAATAGTTTTGACGCTTTGCAGGCGCCCCATCCTTTCCACAAAAGACATGCACATTACGTTACCAGAAACATGTTCGCCAATGCCCGAACTAATGTTGTTCATTTGACTGATAGAAACCTCTGTTGTTCTCTTTCAGCAAATGTGATCCGGTATGCACTAAATAATGTATTGATAATCAAGCCCTGCTATTCTATATACCACAATCGTATAAACATATTGTGTAATGAAATGGCTCCAGTTATTTAAATGTGGCAACTCTTTACTGGACTATTTGTTCGTTTGCCGCCCCACACTACCACTACCAGCTCCACCACCACCACAACCATATGGCTGTGTGGAAGGACGGTCAGGGTTCTTTTTGGGCTTGGTGAAGTCGATTTAATTGGCGTTGCAAAAGACTGAAATGGCTGAAGTGATGTAAGCAATACAGAGAAAAGGTATTTCGATTTAGGAAGCGTAACAATTAAATATATTATTCTCGTGATATATTTACTATACACCTTCATGCACTTAACTACTATGTAAACATGTTTCAATAGCAACTAGAGGTGATATTAGTCTGCAAAATGCACATACACTACAAGCACAAATATTGCTGGCCTTTAACCGTCATTATTTTAATAATGTTTCTGACTTAATTTGTTCATAATTATAAGTATATTGACGCACTGTATAATAATATAACGATTTTAGTATGACAAACATTAGGCGACTTCATTCAGATTTGGAAACATCTATCATAGTAAGAAGGTTAACACAATAAGTCAACCCTTTTGAACCCGATGATCACTTTGTAATTCCAGCTACAACTAATATATTTTGACCACCTTTAACCCTTCAATCAGACAACGAAATGTTTGTTTTGTTATTAATGCTACTGCTAAGTGATCTTGCTAAACTTAGAAAGAACCTCTAAGGATCAGAGGGTTAATTAGAATTTCAGTTAATCATTTAACTGACTGGTTGAATACAATCGTGTGCAAATTGCTAGGATATACATATATATTTACATACTCTATTTGGAAAGATGACGAAGGATCTCTCACATTCTGAGGAGAAAACCATTCATTACCAGGGCGCTTTTTGAGTCTTGGTTTGCAAGAGAATAAGAACTCGGTAATAAATAGCCACCACAAAACTCTTAAAGTATAATTTTCATACAAAAGCAAGTTCAGACATTTGATCTACAACCTTCATGTTATAACAAATTCTAAATGTTATTGTCCATAATAGTTATATGCCAAACAATCGATATGCAGGCATCCTAAATATAACCATTCACCTGTGAGTCATTAATACCAGCTGTGCCGTCTCGATTACAGTGAAACGAAGCCCAACCCACCTGCCACCGATACTCTCACATTTTCTGCCATGCCTAATCATATGAGTAGGAATAGGTTATGTATTAATACTAACTGTAAGCTTCTTCATTTCATATCCATGTATTATCTAACATAATTCTGGAACGTCTACTAACCCTCCAGTAATGCAAAACATTGAGCAAATAGAGTTTCCCGATATTTCTCGTCTCACCCAATCACGTCGCATCTTTCACACGCTATGGGATTTGAGGGATTCATTCATAAAACTACGTTGTTTGCTACGGATGCAATGCCACACCTCCACACACCACAACATTTTGTCGCAGGACTAAGTTGGCCAACTGTACACTCGGCCGCAATTCCGCGTGGGCCACCTAGTCACAGGGTTTGGGTAAATTCGTTGTGTAGTTTCTTCGCTCTGAATATAGTAAGATCTCACACTCCCCTCCCTCAATCAATCTAGAATGTTATGCCATAGAATGCGCAGCTTGATTGGAAGGGAGGGGGAGCTTGTCGTAGTGTTGAAAGGTTAGGACACAATAGGAGGGTTGGGGTGGGGGGTCATATTTTGGTTGCTTACAATCAACACAATATATATGCTGTTAGTGATCATTCCCTAACAGTTATTTCTGTGTTGATTACGTTTTATAACATGCAGTGAAGAATGTTAAGCTTATTTACTTCTACTTGTTCATGCTTAGTTTTACACAAACAGTCAGCATATTTCACTAAATGGTGCTAAATATAGTAATGTTTATATGAATGATGTATTAGGATCCCTTTGGACGCTCCCCTGTTCGCTTATATATATATATATATATATATATATATATATATATATATATATATATATATATATATATATATATATTTAACATGATATATTTCAACAATCACCCTGTTTATTTATTTGATCATACTGCTTATCATGTTACCAATATAGTTTATGCTTCCTCTTACAACCTCGGTTAATCATTGCACACAAATCTTAATGTCATAGCATCATATTTCATGAACTTGCTAATCTGATCTATCTATCTACTTATCTATCTATCTATTGCCAGGCAACCCTAACTCCCGAGAGGAGGTGGAAGCGAAAGTATCACCTTCAAATGTTTCTACATGCCGAGGCAACTCATGCGATTATCTATCTTTTTTCTCAATTAATTTCACAATAAATGTGTAGCATGATGATACAAGTTTATTGCGCAATGCAATAAAACAATGGCAAATATTTATTGTCCTGTTTATAAAAATTATGGTTGCGGTAATGTGACCAATTGATAAAGGTATACTCAATTAGCTCCAGGAAATATAATGATTTAATTGATATTAATTAGACAGTCCTAGTAAAGTAAATAGATCAAGGGAATAATGGGTTGCGGTTAATAATGGATTGCAATTCTCGGGGGTAATTTACTCAAGGTAAAGAAAGTTGTTTTCACAACAAACCTTAAATACTTCCCCTTGTATGACATTATCTTATATTATCAGACTTGGCAATATGTAACAAACTACATGTAAAGAGTATAACATATCAGTATAAAACAATTATATGTGTGGAATAATAATATCTGTGCATACCCTGGTCTATCTGTGATATCTAATAACCTGAGTTTACATGCAGTTACTCATAGTTTCACTGTTATCAAGGTAATGCAGACATTATTTATCAATACAATATTTACTATATAAATCAACTAACACTGTGCAACTTCTCTCTCTCTCTCTATTGATCATGATTCATTAAGTTTGGTAATATAATTATCAATATTTTAAATTACCTGTAGCCAGAAAGAAAACCTTGCATATGATGTGAGGGTGGGGAGAGAGCCTTCTACTTTAATGTACTATTCTTCCACTATAAACTGTTCCTGTCTAGTAGCATTAACACCTCCCGAGCGGGTAGTTTTGCAACGCTACTACCTGTCAAGCGGGCAGATTTACCCTAAACGAGCTTCATTCTATGCTCTTTTTCATGCATAAAGAAGAGCCAGAGCGTAATACAATTATGTATCCGTGAAAGGGCGATAATTGAGCTCTCCAATGATACCTTAACCATCCATGTACGACCACGGGTTCTCTTGCAACGATTTTGCACCATGAAGGGAAAAAAACTATAATACAGTAATTTCCTCAGTTTTTTCCCAGTATTGCGGGACCAGGGAGGTGGAGACATGTGGTGGTGGTGTCATAGGCGGGACTATGTCCACGCTGAACGGTCAGAGCCCGCCCGTGCTCCTCCCACCGCATGGACTCTCTCTCAGAGCCGATTATGTGCTCAAAATCGCATACGACTTAAGGCGGCACCCGCTCTTTATGCCTTGGTTCTCTAACCGACTTAAGGCGGAACCGATAGACAAGGGTTAAGGCCGGACCACCTAGTTGGGACCGCAAGGTCTGTGTGGTCTGAGTAACTGTGAAACTCTTGTTAACTCTCTTTCTCTCTCTCTCTCTAAGAAACTTGGGTCTTCCATGATACCAAAAGATTTTGCATATACTTTAGTAATTATTATATTTATTGTTTCTAGGTTAGCACACATACATTATTAGCATTTGTATATAGTGTAATTTAATCAGAAACCATGATATTGGTATTGTAGCTGAATAATTAGTCATCGAATTTACCCTGATAAATGTTGGTAAGCCTGACGTGTAGGAAGTGTGTATTTTCAGCAGTAGGAAAAGTTTTGGTAAGGAGCTCTTTATGAAGATCCATAATAATTTCAACCTAATGTCAAAGAGCAATAAAGGTGAAACAATACTGTCTTAAACTATTCAGTTTGGGGGAGGGAAGGGGCAGTTTAGCTTGATGCACAGGAAAATCGACTTTAAATCGCCATCAACAGAGAGGAACTTTGTATCTAAGTTTAAAGTTTTAAACACTGTTGCCAGCTACACTAAATATACTGATATTCCTGAGGGAAAGGCTTTATCAACAAATGTACCTCGATGTAAATGAATTGTTAAATATACATACCGGTATATCAGACATGTCATAATATACATACCGGTATATCAGACATGTCATACTTCTACCATATTGGCTTAATGTACCAATGTGATCATATGCAATGTACCTCGATGTAAATGAATTGTTAAATATACATACCGGTATATCAGACATGTCATACTTCTACCATATTGGCTTAATGTACCAATGTGATCATATGCAATGTACCTCGATGTAAATGAATTGTTAAATATACATACCGGTATATCAGACATGTCATACTTCTACCATATTGGCTTAATGTACCAATGTGATCATATGCAATGTACCTCTATGTAAATGAATTGTTAAATATACATACCGGTATATCAGACATGTCATAATATACATACCGGTATATCAGACATGTCATACTTCTACCATATTGGCTTAATGTACCAATGTGATCATATGCAATGTTTTATTTCCGGCTACAAGTAATATATAATCTTGATAATGATATTACCAAACTTAATGAATCATGATCAATGTAATCAATATCCCACCGACTCCGTATTAACTGTGACTCTCATGCTTGACGGAAGTCATCCACAGATCGACATATTTTGACACTACATAGATAATTTATCTATATAATAATTGTTTACTACTTCTGTTAATCTAATTTGTCGCTAGTTTGTGGTTTTCTAACAAAAGGTGTATGTTATATATTATATATAATGACCTGTATAATATTAATTTATGCATGCCAATAAAGTGCTTGGAGAGAGAGAGAGAGAGAGAGAGAGAGAGAGAGAGAGAGAGAGAATCTACTGCTCATATGCGATAATATTTCATATTATGCATTTATGTATGCTATTGCTATGATAACGTGCTTTGAGTATAATGCATAATGGTTTTAATGTATCCACTTATATTCATTAGCTATATAGTTTCAATATAAAATTATATAACGTCAAGGGATTGGAGCTCTCGAAAATGTGCTCCAGTCCTGTCGCTATTCTTGAGTGACAGTGTGATGGCTTAATAATCCAGAAGGGTTGATAGCCTCTGGAGTCATATTATAACTAACTATATAACGTGCACATCTATCTTTGTTTTCGCATTGTATATGTTGCCATTCGTCATATGAAGCACAGGAATTGGCTCAATGGTGATCGACCAATAATTATTTGTGTATTATATTCTGGCAATTAGTAGACAATTGTATTCAGCTTGGGAAGTATGTCTCAGTGAAAAGGCAACAGACTATCTCAATTAACTTTTTTAGCTACCATATTATCTTTCCTAAGCTTCTTACAATCGTCTAAATGTAGCTAGAATAAAATACTATTTAGTTGTCAGTACAGAAGGGGTTAATCATAAATTAAGGAAGTATCTGAGTTAGCTGTGTCCATTGTGTCACGGAGGTGGAAATGATAAACTGACAGTGACATTATTATTATTATTTAACCCGGGAGCTGCGGGGAGACTCTTAAGAGTTCCCCCGGCGCACTGCGGGGAGACTCATAAGAGTCAGAGAAAAAAAAAATCAACTTTTGACATCGAATTTTTTTTTTTTTTTTTTTTTTTTTTTTTTTTTTGGCCCCTGGGCCATGCAAAATCTCAGTCCTCTACCTCCCCTCCTTCCCCACTTTCCTCCTCTCCTTCAGTTATCACCTATTTTCCCTGTTATTCCCTTATTCTGAGGTATATTTTCGTGCTAACATTAGAAATCCGATTGGAGGGTGTGGTCATCACTGATAGCAAGCGAGTGCAAGAGAGAGAGAGAGAGTATCGATCGACTGTGTCTCAGTGGCCTTGGGGGAAATTGGCGGGAAAGCAGATTGCCTCACCCATACATTATACAACTCGCGGGCTATATCTCCGATTTTGACCATCCAAACGCTGTTGTCACTCGTTTTATTGTTGTTTCAGGTTAATACCTTTATAATCAACCCATAATAGGCGCATATGGATAAGTATTAATGCTATTAATGGCACAATGAATATTTTAGTGACGGAAACACCTCAAATACGTCAGCACAGGGGGACGTTTCCAATTACCCCCATGCGCACTTCAGAGGTTAAATAGAAATGTATAGACTCCAAGGCCTTCAGGTTTATTAAGCCAGCATAAGTCAGAAAGAAAGTCAACACTGGAGCCGCTTTTCGAGAATTATCACTACCGACATATGTCCGGATTTGCAGCCTCAAATATGTTATTTAGACGATATTCCGTAGTTCTCCACCATCCCCATAATATTCCTTCCTTCTCTCTCTCTATCTCGGTCTCTCCTCCTCTCTCTCTCTCTCTCACACACACATACACGTCTTAGACAACTATAGAAGGACCACTTTACTCTGGCAACACTGCGGTCACTAATTTGAAGGTAGGTAAGACCATTCATAACTACGGTTAAAGGGGTACCGGTAGTAGTTATTTTTTGGTATATATATTTATTTATTATAGTTTCCTCGCTAGACCTCTATCAAGCCTAAAATACCACCCCCTAGACCCTCTTTCAAGATAAATTTGTACATTGTTCGGTAGAAAAATGTCCCGGCCGAAAGCTTAAAATTATCGGCTCGCTATCTCTCCCCAGAACAAAAAATTGCCATCTAAATGGCACAAAAGGTCTTAAAATCGCCAAGCTAATGGAGAGTACCGTATGTCTAAAAATGTCAAAACTAATGGGGCTATTCATGATGGAGAACGGAGGATCAGAATAACCAACTATCCCCCCTTAACTCATAAACTGCGAAGCTATGGTAGTTCAAACCCTCCCGCCAAGCAAAGGTGCCGGCATGTGGTTCTATTCAGACGAAAATTGTCATATGTAACATATATATAATTATTACTTATCCATATGCGCCTATTTTGCTTTTAATATAAACATATGAACATTAAAGTGCAATAAAGGAAGTGGGAACAGCATTTGGGGTGTGAAAAAGACGTATTATGCCGCAAGGTTGCATCATGAGGCGAGAGCTGGGGGGACATTATATCCTCCCTCTCTGAGCTGAAGAGCGACACTGGCGACACTGTGTTGCAAGGATCTCTAGCTGCCTCACCCATGTTAAGGAGACCGGGAGGGGGAAATTCGCACCGAAAACTACCCAATAAAAAGGTGAATAAGAGGAAAAATAGCTGGTAATTGAGGAGGGGGGGGGAAGGGGGGGGGACATATATGTAGAAGTGGTAGCAAGTAATGGGGGGGGAATTATCTCACCTAATCACAAATTGCTTTGTTTTGAGTGCCACTGGGGTGTTTTCTAAGGTTTTTGTTATGTTCTGGATCTTTTGAGGATGGTCGCAGTGCACCAGAAAAACCTCTTTTGAGGACGGCGAATGGTCTCCAAATCGCCAAACTAATGGAATAAACATCTAAAAATCTCAAAGTTAATAGGACTAAACATGAGAGAGAAGAAAACACTACCTTCCCCTTAAAACCCAGTATGGTATTGGATGTAAGGTACTGACCTTCTTCCAGGCCGTTGAGTGGTGTGTGTGTGGTGGTGGTGGTGAGCTTCTGGTGTGTGGTGGTGGTTAGTGTCAGTATAACCATTACCACCACCACCATACTCCTTGTGCTCCACATACCGGTAGTCATTACATGTAACTTTGTTTCACCAAAGGATCATTTTGTTTGATTATATTTATCAATTTAATATTATTTGTTTTTGTCATCAAACAATACGTATTTTGGGAATGATCTTAAAAAGGTAACTCTGATAACATATACAATTATATGTTTTACTCCATTGGATTTTAGAAACTTAATTTCATATATACCTATTTGATCTGTCATGAATATTATATAAATCAATTTGACTGTTTTTGTTTAAATAGTTCAAATATGTAATTATTGAGGTAATATTTCCTCTGAACACTCACTATTGTTTACAACTTTTTCCATTTATCACTCACTAGTGCTGTTCTGCGCTGCCCCACAACCAGTCTCCTATTAACCCCTTCTGTACCGGCGATTTTTTTTCTAATATTTCATTCTAGCTATATATAGACGATTTGTTGTGCAGTATAAGAAATATCTGTGGTAGTAAAAAAGGTTAATCAAGATAGTTCGATGACTGTTAATGGTTGTAGGCCCTTCTTGAATTGAATAACATTGTCTAGTAATAGCCAGCATAAACAGAAAAGGCCGGACCTGGTACCTGTACTTATTGTCCTCACCTGGTAACTCCCACTATTCCAGTTACTGTTTACAACTCTTCTCTTTACTTCTCTGTTTTGTTGCTTTTTCATCTTTCTACCAGCTCATATCTCACCGTGTTCTACACTGCTCATCACTATTCTACTACCGTACCTCATCATTCATTTAATGAGTGTTGATATCGTTTAATTAAATTATATATTCATGTTTGCTTCACATATTTCAAACATATATTTTACCATTTATCTTAAATGACTCAGTATTATTTTTCCTATACTAAGTATTATAGTTCTTAACACTAACAATACCCAACAAAATTATTGAAAGCGTATGATCCTCTCGGGATTCGAACTCAGGACATATAATTTAAATGTTAATATAAATCATAATTAAATTAGATTGCACCAATATTGCAAATTTCTACTAGTGTTCTCTTAGTACTGAGCATTATTTGTGTACCACATGTCTAGTCTTCTATTGTGAGTTATCTGTTCATACTTGATACCTCTTAAGGAAGTCATCATCACCTTAGTTTCGCATTTCGTATCATTAACTCCCGTCCACTCACCAACTCTCTGCAATCTCTCTCTCTCCGCCGCAATGTTGCATCTCTCTCGCTATTCTATCGCTACTATAATAATCAGTGTTGTGTTCCTCAGAGCTATCCCAGTGCATACCACCTCCTTTACGTAGGGCACGTGGTACCCGTCTTGCAACTCAATCCCACCCCTACTCTGTGCAACTCTCCAACCCAAGAGTGAAACGTTACTCTCAAACTTTCTTCTACTCAACAGCTGAGCTCTGGAACTCTCTCCCAGAATCAGTCTTTCCCTCTTCCTATGACTTAAATTGCTTCAAACAACGTGTGTCCAGGCATTTTGGATTGAACGTCCATTGATTTTGGCCCTGTCACTCTTTCAACTATGGGGGAGGCACTCGCTATAGGCAGTTATGCCTTTTGCCTCCCTCAATCACGTAGAAAAAAAACAAAAAATGGTCTCACCATTTGCCTCTTATATAATTATTTGCCAAAGGGGTACCATAGCTTACGCAAGCTTTCGTTTTCAGCACATACTGTACTATACGTTTCAACACATACCGTACTAATGATACGATAGGAAAACTAAATGATTACGTTCAGATTATATGATTACAATATTATTTCTATGGCTTTTGATTTGTATTGGTATTTCTCTTTGACTGCAAACACATACGGTAACAGATTCGAAATTAAATTGATTAATATTTATTAGAATTAAATACATTTGAAAATATAGAGGTAGGACTCTATGTTAGCATTTGATTGCACACAAATTTATCTTAACCATGTTCTGTTTTTTATAAGTGGGTGAAGATTGTATTCTCGTTTTGCAACCCATTTGTTAATATGTATGCCTTAACCCGTTCTGTACCAGTTCCGACCTATTAATTTCTTCTGGCTAATATTCAACGACTTTATTCAGTTTAGAAAGAGCATCCAGCATTTAACAGGCTTCGAACTATCTCCCTTAACCCTTTTTACTACCAAAATATCGTCTAAATATAGCTAGACTAAAATAAAAAAGACGTCGCTGGTACAGAAGGGGTTAAAGTATATAATGTCGATAATTGTATTTTTGATCTGGCTATCAGTAGATGTTATTCAAATGACAAATTAATAAGGGATTTTGAGTCAGAAAGGTAATTAGGATACATTAAATATATCTTATTTCCTTCCAATTCAGAGTTAAATCTTATAATGTTAACCATATTTAGGTGAACAAGCGTCTTCCTGAGTGATTGTTGAAACAAAATGTAAAAATATACCTCTACTATTTTCAATCTCGTTAGTTTTATGTATTTGTTATAGCATTTACCATAGGTCAATAATCAAAACATACATGACAATTATTATCATCCGGTTAATATGAATAGTATATTTCCAAGATTCCGCTGCAATCTTTTGGTGTCACATCTTGCTCTTTTATTTGAGCAGTATTAGAATCTCTCATGTTGAGAACACTTGGCCGGTTCTAGTGCTTGCCTTGCTACAACCACTTTCACAGAGTGTTTTATCAATGGAATTCATGAGAACCACTTGATATACGATAACATTTTATTTGTTCCAGATACAAATCATTGTTAATATTAGTTTTCGTTTTTATTTGTATTATTTTCATCAATGGAACCAAGATTGTTATTTTTTTGTTCAGCACTTTAATTAAATATTTTAGCATACACTCTCAGGAATACTGTGTGTACGATCTCATAGCAGCCCTACACAAGCCTCTGCCAGAGAGAGGAGTAATACGCACCTTCCTCGTATGGCCACCAGGCAATACTGGCCCGGCTGTGGCCGTGGAGCTGTGCATACTGACGGTTGGCGCTGTGTTCCTAGGCTCGGTCTCTGGCTTTGGCGCATATCACATCACTCTGATAGCGCTGACGATTTTTTTATTTATGTATTATTAGATTTGTTTATTGGTCTGTGCAGTCTCTGTATATATGTAACTATCTCTCTCTCTCTCTCATAAATGTTTTCAATTATTTTCTATTCTCTATGGATTCTCTCTCTATCATTTCGATATCACCTTCCGGCTATTATTGACATAATGTTGTCACAGACGCAATTTCCACCATCAAGCTAAATTGATTCTTAGAGCTTTCTCTCTTCTCTCTCAATGACCTTGGAAAACATAATACAAAATAACGACTGTAATTATCCTGCTCCAGAACAAGCCCTTTGTCAATATAAATGTTAATCGTTCACTCTACAAGCAATTCATCATAAATTGTTCCTTCATGTATGATTATTTCGGTTGTCTAAGTATCCTTTATGTCTATATTTTCATCCCAGCAACACTACCATGTTTTTTCAACGAGCGATATTTATTAGCACTATGGGATTCTTCTTAATAATTGTTTGGCACACAAAATTAAATGCTACCTTTGTTTTTTTACAATTGTAATACTCGTATTTCTCTTTACCTTCGGAATAATACATATATACAGTATATATATATTTGTGTTCTATGGCTTAACCTATAGTTTGGTAGAGATCATTGCATAACATGATAAAATGATAAAATGATAAAATGATACTCAGAAGTGTTGAAATGTGTCCTCAGATACTGAAAGAGTTAACAAGGCCTAACGCTACACTTAGTCCAGATCAAAAACTACTCTTATAGTCGACAATGCTATCACCCCATTCCACTTTAGTCGGTATTATTTCAGCTGAAAGTATAGTTGCCCACATAAATTATGTTCATCGCCGTGATCTCATGTATGGAAGGTAAATAGTAGGCATGCATTGCGAGTGTGGTTTCTTTTAATTATCAGTTGAGTAATCAGATTAGTTAACCACTGCAAAGGAAACTACACTCGTAATTCAATTATGTGCATAATCTTTCTATGCATAAAATGACGGAGAAGAACGGAACTAATGTGGGCAACTGTAAACTGAATTCCTTGCCAACTAGTGTTTATACTTAATGGTAATATATGAAAGTATTAGGCCTCTGAGTCATGTACATTCAAAATTGACGAAATTAGCAACATAGTTCGCTACTGTGACGCTCCTGCATAGTAGCCACGTGCAGGCATGCGCGCGTGTCGGCTGCCCAGCCGTTTAGAAACCGGTTGGCGGCAGCCGGCCGGCCGGCTTTTCCTTAGTATATATCCTACGACAATGTAACTAATGTCTGGTATATTCTTATGTTGTTTCACAGCTTGAAGCTGCCCTTATTCTTAACCAACGCATCTTAGTATATTTTATTCTCGATAGTTGATTTTTTCATTATAATATATAAGATGTAAGTCTAGTGAGAGTGGGAGGAGACGAGCGGGAGAGAGAGACCGGCTGGGGGACGTTGCTTGCTTCGCGCGGGCGCGGAGAGTCTAGCTTGGGACGAGCCTGATGTTGCCAATTTGATCGCAACGTTAGGCTTAGTTTCGACTCACGCAAGGGGTAGAGGATTTTGACCCGGCAACGGTGTTGAGTGTTGCCAAGCATGGGATGTATTTCGCATGCCTAGGGTGGGGTCCAGACAGATTCAAGACTCAGAGCTCACCTCACTGTCGTACCCTTCGGACCCCCTTGATATCTATCCCTCTCAACCCCACTTAGAAACTTTCTCTCTTACTTTGTATACCTTCTTTCCACTACTTCACCAATCTATTTAATTATCCCATCCCCTTGATAGACCTTATATCTATTATTGTATTAACGACGAGCTCTCAGATAATTAGATAGGATTTTGGGCCTTATGCAGAGATGTAATTGTTAATGAGACCTAGGAAGCTTTTTTGTTGTCTCATATTTGGTGGTTTCATGCTTGCAGTGTGTTCTTGTGGCAGGTGAGCAGGGGCTAGACCGGAGGGGAGGCTTTTTGCGATCCTTTAAGTAAAGTCTGCTGGTGCGAGTCCTGTGGACCTGCACGACTTTACTAGGATACCCGTGGGAGTCTGGGGGCATTTTCTTGTCTGTGTGCCTGTGTCTAGTGTTGTGTTGTGTGAGGGCCCTTGCCTAGTCCACTCAGCACTGCGCTAGCACGTCTTGCGTTTGTTTTAGGGTCGCCAGGAGAGAGTCAGATACTTGGGATCTGAGTCTCTCAAGAGAGCACCCTTTCAATTAGAGTAATTTGGCGCACAGACTTGGGAACGTCCCTAGGCTAGAGCAGGTGGCTCAGCCCGGGTATCCGAAGCCTATATCCTTCCGGCTAGATCTCTGCCACCTGGCAGAATAACAGCTAGGGGTTTATTATTTCTGCATGCTTGTTATTGTGCCACAGTTTTACCGTTCTTGTGAGCATTGTGAGTCAGGGTGTGGCATAGAGACTCTGTCCGAGCATGCTTGCCTGACTAAGGG
Source organism: Paralithodes platypus (assembly GCA_032716605.1). Classification (NCBI taxonomy): domain Eukaryota; kingdom Metazoa; phylum Arthropoda; class Malacostraca; order Decapoda; family Lithodidae; genus Paralithodes; species Paralithodes platypus. Next base: position 34,298,767 of record CM064554.1, read on the forward strand.
TGAGAAGCACACCTGTATGTGGTTATGTTGCGAGTTGCTGCCTATATTTACTTATACCTATGCCATTATACACTGTATGGCCTATCACTAGTATTTATTCCTGCTTATGAGTTAAGAGTTCTCTAAATCCGTAACTTACTTTCTTTGCTAAGCATCAGATCCTACAGTAGCCGCATGCAGTTTAGAAACCTGCATCTTGTCTACCTCTACGATGTTTTGAGGACTGTTTGCTTTCACCTTCTTTCACGCAGGGGTGATTAGTTGTATTAATTAACGTAACGTTAAATGTACTTTCTTCTAGTTTGTTATTAAATTGTTTCTGCAATTTAATTCCGTTATCTATCTTTTCCTTGAAGCTTTAAGTCAACTTAATTGTGCGATCTTTTATATAGCCTGCTTGACTATCAGCAGTCTATAGTGTGTGCACCCTGTAACCGAGTCATAGGATACCTTGTTGTCCAGGCAGGACTCTTGACGGTTTAGGGTGGTTTGTTGCCTGGGTTTATAGATAAGGGTTGGATCTAGCGTTTTCCGTTGTTGCTTGTTGCCGCATACCTAGTCCAATAGAAAGAGCCCAGTGTTTATATATCCCAGGACGTAACACTACAAAATATTCGTAATAGTTAAGCAAGCAAGATGGGGACATGACAATTTACCTTCAGCTGAACAAAATAATCGTAGTCAGAAATTGTCATAAAAGTCAAAATGGTTAGCACATTACACTTACCGGTACTGCGGTTGGGCTATACCCTGTTCCAAATAGGTAGGCTGAAACTCGTGAATATTAACCTCTATAACTTACACACTACTAGACTAATCCAGCATTATTTAGACGATTTTGTGCAGTTTAAGAAGGATCTGTGGTAGTATACAGGGTTAAGTGAGATAGTTCGAAGCCTGTTAATTCCTCGAGACCCATTATAATAAAATCGTCTAAAAGTAGGCAGGATAAAGTAAAAAAGACGTCACCGGTACAGAAGGGGTTAATGGGGGCCAAACGCTATATAGTATATTGACTGGTCGATTAGTTAACACTTTCCGTATTAGGATGACTTTGTCCACTATACTCAGACTATCATTAGACGATATTATTCAGCTTTGGAAGGCCCTCTAAGAATCAAGAAAGTAACGTGTATCTCAAGTAACCCTCTGACTTCCCAAACTCCTTCCTAAGCTGAATAATATCGTCTAATGATAGCCAGAATACACGGAATAAATGCGTCCTGCAATAATTTAGGGGTTAACCCTTTCTGTACCGGGGTCGATCTTTTAACTTTATTCTGACTACTATAAGATAATTGTATTCAGCTTAACCCTTCTTTGGCGGCACCCGGCTATAGTCGGACAAGAGAACCAAGGGCTATGTGGTGGAGCCCGGCTATAGTAGAATGCGATGTTGAGCACATTATCGGCTGTGAGAGAGAGTCCGACCAGTGGGAGGAGCGCGGGTTAGCTCTGACCGTTCGGCGTGGACCCAGTCCCGCCACTGAGGGTAACCTCACATCCCACCACATCCCTGGTCCCGCCATACAGGGTAAAAACTGAAGAAATTGCTGTATTTTAGGGATTTTTCCTTCGTGTTGCACGATCGTTGCAAGACAACCAGTGGTCTTAGAAGGATGGTTCAGGTGTCATTGGAAAGCTCAATTATCGCCCTTTCACGGATACATTATTGTATTAAGCTCTGACTCTTGTTTATGCATGAAAAAGAGCACGGAAATAAGCTCGTTTAGGGTAAAACTACCCGCTCGGCAGGTAGTAGAAGTTACCGCCTAGGCCGCTCGTTGAGTGTTGAAAAGGTCCTCCAGCCATTAACAGGTTTTGAACTGTCTCATTAACCCATTTGACTATCACAGATCTTTTTTTGACAGCATAAAATCGGCTAAATATAGCTAGACTCAAATTAACAAGACGTTGCCAGCACAGAAAGGGTTAAAGATAGATGGAGGTGAGGATTGACCCCTTCTGTACCAGCGACATCATTTGTATTTGATTTCAGCTACACTTAGGCAATTTAATGAAGCTTGGGAAGGATATATGGTAGCTAAAAGGATTAATTGAGATATACTGTAGCCTTTTAATGGGTAGACGTCTTTCCTAAGCTGCACAAAATCGTTTAATAGTTGCCAGAATATAATGAGAAGTACATCAACGTTGCAGAAGGGGTTAAAATGGTGTCACACAAGCGGGTTTATCAAGCAATTACTTTCTGGCAACAATTGTGGGATGTTATTTTTTGAAGTAAAGCTGTGTATTATTTCGGTCTCTTAACCCAAAGGACCCAAGCGACGCACGTTATTCATCGCCTATGTATGTAGCGCTAAACCCCAGCGCCGCAGCACCTGTGTCGGCACTTATGACCTTATATACTCTTGTCCTATGGCAGCTAGAGGGTTCAAATTTGTATGGGATTTACCTTACAATGTTGCCCAACAATAGCAATACTTGACAACCCCCCAAGTCCAGCCGCCTGAGTGGAAACGCGCGGGAAGTGGACGCCAGTTTACCCTCTGACCTCGCGAGTGCTACACCATGTCGGACCGCTCTACCTTTAGCCATCGCCACCCACGCAAGGGTGTTAGTGTTGAAGAAGCTACCCTTGCAATACTAGATGGTGCTGATGTGGAGAATAGTGACACTGAATCGCCAGATGAGGATTCAAGGGAGGAGCATTGCCCATCACTGAGGTAGATAGAGGAGATGGCAGAAGAGGTACCCTTTGTTCACATTCTTCATCGCAGCGCGGCAGCACAACAAAGTGGGGGGGGGGGGGGGGGGAGTTCATCGCTCCCCGGGACATAATTGACTCCCCAACAAGTGGGGAAGAGAAAGAAGATGACTCAAACCCCATGGTATTCCTCCGAATTCCACCAAGCCATCGTAGGGGTCAAACGAAGCTGGCCCCTGCTAATACAATGTATGTCATCCACGTTGGATCCAACGATGTACAGCGAACCCGGTCGGAAGATTTGCTTTTAAAGTACCAGCAGCTGATCAAGTCGTTTAAGGAGAAGTCATCAAGGATCATCGTCTCAGGAATCGTCCCCCGGCTCGGTGTAGAGAGCCGATTTTACAACATAGCCACCAGCACAAATCGTTGTCTAGCAAACCTCTGCAGGAAGGAGAACGTGGGATTCGTCGACACCTGGGACAATTTCTACTACGATGACTATTTGTTTTCGGACGATGGAGTTCATCTGAACCAGGTGGGAGCAGCACGTTTTTGGCGACTTTTTAACGATGCGGTGAAGGATTTTCGTAGAAGAAATCTACTCAGCAGAGGACCACCAGGAAGGAGGACCGAAGACAGCGAGGACGGCAACCTGCAAAGGAATTAAATGCTAATCCGTCAAGAACCGCAAATTTGGAAAAAGCTCCACCAACACGACCCAAATTCAAAACCGCCAGGGATAACGACCGAGGACCGAGGACAGCCATGAATGTAAATGTAGATCCGACCAGAACCAAATTTTGTATTAAAGAACGTTCTGTGAGTTCTAAAACCGCAATTTTAAAGGTTTTCTATGCAAACGCTCGTAACATACGCAATAAATTTTCAGATTTAGAGGAACTAGTGTTTACAGAAAATTATGATGTGATTGGCATAACAGAATCTTGGCTCAATACAGAAGATAGAGACTTTTTAGCAGAGTATTCACTTCCCGGTTATGTAATGTTTGAGAACAGCCGAATAAATAAAAATGGAGGTGGCGTTTTATTTTATATCAAAGAAAGTCTTAACCCGACCCTCTTGTCAAAACCTCAAATTGTGAACGTCGAAACATCTTTTGTGCTAATAAAGAATAATAAAGGTACGACAATAATACTTGCATTAATATACATTCCTCCAGCTCAATCAGTGCAAACTGACTGAGAAATTTATGAACAAATTGCAGATGTAAGTAACTCACAAGATACTGTATTTTTTGGCGACTTTAATTTACCTGTGACCAAGTGGGGCGATACTCTTACTTCACACTCTGGACATGACTTTTATGCGAACTTGCAAGAGAGTTCACTCTATCAATTTGTTCGATCGCCGACTCGTGGTAATAACGTTCTTGATCTTGTACTTGCAACAAAAGAAGAATTAATAGAGAATTTGAATGTTCGTGGTGAATTCAGTAACAGTGACCATCGTACAATAACTTTCACTTTAAAGTTTACTAGTAACGAACCAAATAGCAGCATCGAAAAAGTCCCTAATTTCAAGAAAGCAAATTTTCATAAACTTGAGCTATGTTTAAAGAAACTGACTGGAGCTTTTTAATTAACATTAACAACATAAATACATCTTGGGAATTATTCGAAACCACTTACCTAAAAGCAGTGCAGGACTGCATACCATCGAAAATATGGCATAGAGGCCATAATAATAAGCCCAAATAGTGGAATAAAGATATTTCAAACTGTCTGCTTGCTAAAAAGTTTGCTAATGATAGATTAAAATCCTTACTAAATGACGAAGGACGGGTGAAATTTGTAGAGCTACGACGCAAAGTCAAAAAGTTAATTAAGCAAAGTAAAAAGACTCTAGACTTACATGTGGCGAATCAAAGTAAAACAAACCCGAAAGAATTCTATATAATACTTCAACTGTTGGACCGTCAGTCGATGACAATGGAGAATACACCAAAGATGAAGTACAAATGAGTAATGCCCTCAATACCTTCTTTGCATCAGTTTTTACAACGGAAGACCTCTGTGATATCCCTACTCCATCGCCGATTCAGATTGATAATTCAGATGTTCTAAGCAATATCACCGTTACAGAGAGAGGTATTGAATTGTTTAGATAAACTCAAGGTAAATATAACGCCTGGACCTGATACAATCTCACATAGAGTCCTAAAGGAAGCTAAGGATGAGCTCTCTAAACCACTGACATTGCTATTCAATAAATCCTTGCAGTCTGGAACTATGCCTGATCAGTGGAAGCTAGCCAACGTAACACCGATATTAAAAAAATGCAGCAAATCCCTACCTAGTAACTATCGTCCAATTAGCTTAACCTCAGTTGTATGTAAAATGCTAATAACACTCATAAGACTTAAGAGACAGACTCGTAAATCACTTAGAGGAAAATAACATACTTAAAGATACTCAACACGGCTTTCGTAAAAAACGGTCCTGTTTAACAATCCTCTTAGACTTGTTCCACGATATCCTCAACCTCTACGATGAGAGTAAAGCTGTAGATATTATATACCTTGATTTTCAAAAGGCCTTTGACAAAGTTCCCCACAAACATTTACTGCTAAAACTAAAAGTGCATGGAATACAAGACGGTGTGTTGAAATGGATAGAAAATTGGCTCAGCGACAGAAAGCAAAGAGTAGTCATAAATGGTTAGGCATCTAAATGGTCCAATGTAAGTAGCGGGGTACCCCAGGGATCGGTACTAGGACCAATCTCTTTCTAATTTACATCAACGACATAGATGAGGGTCTCACCTGTACAATCTCAAAATTTGCTGACGATACAAAAATTGCAAATAGCGTACTCTCAAAAGAACAAGTTGACGATATGCAACACAATCTAGATAAGTTGTCATGTTGGGCCCAAATTTGGCAAATGAGTTTCAATGCAGATAAATGTACTACATATCTTATACCAAAATGAGAAAGCAAACTATTTGATGAATGGCACTCAGCTTAAGAATGTAAACAGAGAAACCGATCTGGGAGTAACAATATTGAGTAACCTAAAACCGAGTCAACAATGTTCAGAAGTTGTTAAGAAGGCAAACAAAATAATTGGCTTTGTAGGCAGGTCATTTGAGCATAAATCCAAAGAAGTTTTCCTAACCCTTTACAATTCCTTAGTCCACCCTCTTCTGGAATACTGTGTTCAATCCTGGTGCCCTTATTACCAAAAAGATATAGACAAGCTAGAACGAGTTCAACGTAGAGTTACCAAAATGATATCTAGCCTAAAGAACAAACCATACGAGGAGCATCTTAGAGAATTAAATCTATTTCCTTTAACCCAGTGCAGATTAAGAGGTGACTTAATTCAAGTGTTCAAAATCATCAAAGGCATCGACAATATGAACTGTAGTAAGTATTTCACTATCGACCAATCTAATTACACGCGGGGAAACGGGTGCAAAATTATTGGTAAATCTTTTAACTCGCACTAAGCTAAAACTTTCTTCTTCAATCGAGTTGTCAACTTATGGAATGGGCTTCCCCGAGACGTTATAGACTGCAGCACCGTTGATTCATTTAAACTTCGCCTAGACAAATATCTCGCATCAAACCCGTGACTGACTGCGTTTGTAAATGAATAGCTTTTTTTTATCCTCCCCTTAGTTACTAACCCATCTGTCCCCTACTAACTTCCTAATCCTGCCACGGACATTAGTTCCAGGGCAGTAGTTCCCTTTCCAATGTTCCCTTACTCACTCTAAACCACTGTTTGGACACTTGATCCTCAGTGTTTTGGAGGACAAGCAGCCTAGAAGGGTCACTAGAACTGTTGTTGCTTCATTTCCTTTGTACTAGAAGAGACCAGCTGAGGAGGAGAAGGGTCAAGCTGCTCCTCCTCCCCCACAACACTCGCGTCCTCCCCCCACGCTTGCCTTCACCATCACCTCCAACTGTCTCCCAACTAAAAGTTTCAACCCCCAATACATTTTATGGGTTGCGCTTGGCTGCAGCTATCTTGGTAGTACAACCATTGTCTTCCTCAGACGAAACTGATGAGCAAATGCCTGCCCTGTAATCTTCTCCCCCACCGCCTGTTCTCCCCCTTATCAGCGCAGGATGACTCGGCGCATTCTCCGCCTCGCAGTTCTACACCACCATCAACATACTCCTCTCCTCCCTAATCTCCACATTCATCATCACCCCCCAGTCCACTACCTTACTCATCTCTCAGGCCTTCTGTGTCACCTCAGCCTGGGCCCTCTCACAGATACGACAGCTCCAGAATACCTCAGACCTCATCACCGCCTGCGTCGCCACAATGCCCAGATCGTCCACGATGCCCTACCAGCCATTTTGGGCATAGCCACGGCCGAAGGGCATCTAAATCAAGCTCCAGGTCGGCATCTCGGTCAAGATCTAGGTCAAGTCCAAGAGACAGGATGATACCCTCCTGCCCTGGTGCCCCTGGTGATGACCCCCCTCCTTCTCACGACTCTGACGACGAAGGTGCTGGAATTGAACGAGAGTGGAATTGGGTGAATGTGGAAAACTTTGTGCCCACCCATTACGATTTTGTGGCCACGAGTAATGCTGGTGCTGCGGTCGCAAACTGAGGCAATGAAACAACGAGACTTGATGTATTTTTCCAGTTTTTCATTGCAAACCTCATGTCTATGGTTGTTGACCAGACGAACTGGTATAATTATTATTTTATGGTTGGGATAGAGAAGCTCAAAGACTCTGCCCGACTGTCATGGCACACTCTAGACATCCCACAAATCTACCTGTTCCTGGCCATCATCATACTGCTGGGGGTGACGAAGAAATCATCAATAAAGAAGTACTGGTCCTGGAATCCCCTTGTCCATACCCCTATCTTTGGCAAAATCATAAGCAGGAACAGTATCTCGGCCATAATAGGGAACCTTCACTTCATTTATAGCCTGGCAAGCCACATAAGAGACCAGGAACAACCCAGAGCTATGAAGGACCCCATGGAGAGGATAAGACCCATCTTTGAGTACCTGAAGGTGAAGTTTGCTGCCGCCTTCAGATGCCGCCAAAAACTTATAATTTATTAGAGTTTGCTGCTGTATAGGGGAAATATTTGCACCCGGCAGTACATGCCCAGCAAACGTCATCGTTATGGCCTGAAACTGTTTGTGATGTGTGACTGTTGTACTGGCTACATCCAGGACATCATTCTGTACATGGGAAGAAGAACCGAACTGGTGGAATCTAGGACGTACGGAATTTCTGGGGCCGTCTTGATCACAATGATACTTTGACAGTGGCCACATACTGTACCTAGACAATTGGTACACTAGCTCCGCCCTTGCCAAGTGCCTGCATATCTGCACTATAGGAGTTTGTAGCACCATCAGGAGGAATTGTGTGTTCATGCCCAAGCTACCAACCAGGTGGGAAAAGGGCTCAATAATCTACCATCAGGCAAACAATCATGTTGTCCTGGATGGATATCCGGGATGTGAACGTCCTCACAACTGTCCACCGTCCCATCTTCCAAGACAGCAGACGTTGTGCTAGAGCAACAGGTGAAATAATCAAGAAACCTTTGGCTATCTGCGACTACAGCACCAATATGCGTCTATTGTACAAATCTGATGTTATCATCTCGTCAGTCGAAAGTGCGAGGAAGACGATGAAGTGGTATAAGAAGTTATTCTTCCATCTCCTCGATATAACCCTGTACAACTGCCACATCCTCCACCCAACATTCACCAACAAACAGGAAACGATGGAGAACTTCTGTATCAACTGCCGTCCACACCCAGCAACGCCCCGCATATCGACAGCCAACACCAGAAGGGATTGCCAGGCTGACAGAACGCCACTTCCCTGACTTTGTGCCGCCAACAAAGGGCAATGATAGACCCCGCAGATGGTGTCATGTGTGGCGGAACACGACACAGAGGACCCATTCAAGAACAGATATCAGGTACTGGTGCGTCGATTGTGATGTTGCACTGTGTTTCCCCGTCTGCTTCAGGGAGTATCACATCCTTGAACATTTCTAAAACAGTGTGTGCAATGACTGCGGTAAAAGACGACATCAAAAGTGAAGTGTGTGTACAAAAACAAAGTGTAAATATATATATAGAAAGTACCGAACACAATATGTAGGTAATAGTGACACTCAAAAATATGTAAAACAGTGACAGACAACAATAATTGTAAATATATCATAAACCTATAAAGCTGTGAACAATGAAGATTGTGATGAAAGACGATAAAATAGTGAGATAACATACGATAAACATGAGCACAAAATACAATGTGAAAAGCCATATTCTAGGTCAAAAGTGCATAACAGATGTGTAAAGCTCATATTCTAACTATTAAACATATGATAAAGTATAAAACAAATAAACAGAGTGCATGAGAGAGGCACAAAAGTATAGTGGAAGTGAAAGGGAGTAGGGTGTCAGTCAGCTGGCTGTGTGTATGTGCGTGCATTCTGTTGTGGTCCCAGGCAAAGATGGCTGCCCGTCGCCTTGGTAATCAGGACGCATGCGGGCCTTGCCACTCATCTGCATTTATAGAACTTGACTATATGCACTTATCACACTGTACCTTCACTTACAATGATATAAAGTGATACATATTGCAACTTGATGAACTATGAAGGCACACATGATGCTCGGATGGTGTAAATAAGAGTCACTCGAAAACTGAAGGCATCGTACATCAGCCATCCTGCCTCACCCGGCTGTCGTCTGCAGGCGCGGAAGGTTTGAAGAGGCGGTCGGCACCCAGTGATGGTGGAGCCCCCCCCCCCCTTTTCTAGGACCCCCAAATGACCGAGGTGAGTGGGGTTTTTTTCCTTCGTTTTTTGGCCGGTCCCACAGTGTACATTTATTATAAATGAACCAGAGAGAAATCTGTGGGTTAAGGGAGGATGTTGGGTTTTTTCTAAAATGTGATGAAAAGATAAATAAAATGTATAAGCAAATAAATACGCCCATTACCCCCTTAACATGTTCTGTACCAGCGACATACAATAGCTGACAGTAAGGTCACTCGCCAGTACCAGCGCCGTACGATGTCCGTCGGTAATATTCGGTCCTTGTACTGAGTGGTACCAGGCACCATGACTTGTAATAACTGCTTTGAGACCTTGGCAAAACTTCTCAGAGTGTATCTAAGGTCCCACGGGCAGGCTGGCTCAGTACTCGTCCAGCTTTCAGGGTGAGAGGTTGCGCTCTCTCGTCTTTGAAGCCATTTTGGCCACAATGCGTGGTACTGGAGGTTACATTTATAGTAATACCCTCTGGTACAGTAAGGGTTAAAATTATTTCCATTCAGTCTAGTTGTCGATTCCAATGCCAAACTACAGGAAACTAGTATGAAAAAATACCTTGCTCATCGAAAATTGCCAGATACAGCGCTCGTGTGACATTAGACAATATTATTGATCTGTGTTCTGTCAGTGATGATCGAGTAAGGTTGTGTTAATCCGAGATCCTGCCAGGACCCCTTACCCAGTGACCTTAGTGACCAAACACGTTTACCTGTAGTTTGGAGGCAGTGCTTTAGTGTTATAATAGTGTTCTAGCTCAGTTTTTAGCTATTAGTTTACTTGCTTTGTTTTTCTGTACCTAGTTTTTTGCTATTCTGTAAGCTTTTGGGATAATGGCAGGTATGGAGTTCGAGTCCTTAACCGATCTGCACCATCTTATTCTTCAGGTAAGGGAGGAGATGGTTGTGGTGAAGGAAGAGGTCTTGGCTTTAAGGAAGGATAACGTTAAACTTCAGAGGGAAGTTGATTTGCTTAATGACGAAAATATAGCATTCAAGCTTAGCCAAGAGAAACTTAAGTCTAGTAAGGGGAAAAGGGAGGAAGTAAATAAAATATTGTATTCATGGAAGGTTGTTCAGAGTATGGATTGGAAAGTCACACTTAAGAGGCAGGATAGTAGCATAGGTTTGAGTGTGACGAATACATTCTCTCCTTTGTGAGACGAGTGTGAGGAAAATTCAATAATTCAGGATAAGGGTGGGATAGACAAAAACCTACCGCCGACACAGCACCGACCGCTGCACATTGCCTTTTTTTTCATTTATTACTTTTCTAGTCTCCTGCCCAGACCTTCATCAAACTTAAAAACACAACCCCAGGACCCCCCTTCAAGATATATTGGTACATTTTGCGCTAGAAAAATGTCCCGGCCGAAAGCCAGTTTCTCCTAGATTACAGGCTCGCTATTGCTCTCCTGGAAAAAGTCGACACCTAAATGACAGATATAAAGGGCGAAAGGTCTTAAACATTGCCAAACTATTGGGCCGAACGTCTTATAATCTGAGAACTATTTGGGCTAAACATGAAAGATAAATATGTCCAGAAAAACGACCCATCTCCCCTTAAAGGGGTACTATTATTTTCTGTTGATAAATAATTGATGTAAAGGTTAGGTAGTTATGGTGGAGTCTGTAATGAGAGAGAGAGAGAGAGAGAAAGAGAGAAGATAGTATGAGAGAGAGTATGTGTGTGTGTGAGAGAGAGAGAGCGAGCACAAAAATATTAAAGAAAATGCGTGGGAGGAGATGAAGTTAAAATTATACAGTATACAATTCAAGATACAGTTTCAAACGCCCTATGAATTACACAATTTTGTTTTAGTATTATGATACAATTACAAAAAGCCTGAAAATTATATGGCAGATACATTAGTAATAAGATACTATTTCGAGAGCCTGTAAACTATAGAAATATGTGTTAGAATTATGATATGATTACATGAGACTGTACATTAGAGAGATAAGGGTTAGTATGAAGGCATAAGAAATATAGTGTGTGGTAGACCTAACGGGAGTTTGATGGGCCTGTTTACATGGAGGTGATAGTTATCTCAATTTCGATTACAGAGGCTAGCCTATTTACAATATTTTAATAAAATATAAAATATCTGACACGGGTAATGGGAGTGATTTGTATACTAATACAACTACAATTGATTGGGAGAGAAAAACTAAAATATACGACACACAATTTTGTGTCTGTCAACAAATAGGAAGATAAGCTTACTACTAGGAAAAAAATAAATACATCAATAACAAAAATAAAAGAAAAGAAAGACAGAAACAATATGAACACTTATCTTCCAAAGGGGTGAAGTCACAGAGTGTGAGGTGAAGCTGAACAGTCAGGCTATGGAGATCGTCAACTCTTTTAAGTACTTGGGCAATGTGTTGAGTAAAGATGGGACTATGGATGAAGAAGTGCGGGAGAGGGTACAACAGGGGAAGAGGGTTGTAGGAACGCTAAAATCAGTAACAAGAAATAGGGTGGTCAGTATGGAAGTGAAGAAGTCCTTGCATGACAGTGTGGTAAGCCCGACACTGACTTACGGAAGCGAAGCATGGACGTTGGTTGAGAGACTCAGACCAAGAGTGAGAGCAGTGGAAATGAATTACTTAAGGAGTGCATGCGGAGTTACATGGAGGGATAGACAGACTAATGAGGAAGTAAGAAGGAGGTGTGGTGTGGAGGTAGATGTGCTGGAAAGTGTGAAAAGGAACAACTTGAGATGGTTTGGTCATATGGAACGTATGGAAAGCGAGAGAATGACTAAGAGGGTGTACGAGAGCGAGGTGGAGGGACAGAGAGGGAGAGGTAGACCGAATGAGAGGTGGAAGGATGGAGTGAGGAAGTACATGAACGAAGGCGGTGCTGGTTGGGGGGAGGGGCGTCGACTGACTGGGGGCGGTTCGTTCGTGGCCACACCTTCGGGGATCACGGCGTCAGGCAATAGATAGATAGATAGATCTATTATGTTAGCCGAAGTCCTGCCCCAACTGACCCTCAAACTGTATTTAGCGCGGGTGAGGTGTAGTTTGGCGGGATCTGTCACGTCTTCACTATGGGATAGAAATATAGCTCGGTGCTTATATCATTATAAACACGATGAAGAGAGCGTGTATATCGCACTAGATCACTCTAAGGAGGAGGAGGAGGAGAAGGAGAGGAAGATAGATAGAAAAAGTAATAAATAAAAAAAAATCGACCAAATAATTAATCATACCCTCTAAAACGCACCAATTTCCCCAGGCCTTCTAAAATCTCCCACCTTTTCTTCAATTATCTGTAACTAATAATTAATTTGGGACTTCATTATAATTTAGATGAATCCACATATTTCCTTTAATTACTGTCACTCTCACCCACTCTCTCTCCCTATATGTATGTATGAATGCATGCATGTACGTATGTATTTATATATATATATTTGGTTTCTTCTATGTGAGTGAGGGAGACAAAAGGCAGAACTGCCTGTAGCGAGTGCCTCCACCAGAGTTGAAAGAGTGACGGCCAAAATCAAAGGACGTTCGAGCCAAAATGCCTGGACACACGGAGTTTGAAGCAATTTAAGTCATAGGAGGAGGGAAAGATTGATTCTGGGAGAGTTCCAGAGTTCAGCTCTTGAATAGAAGAAAGACTGAGAGTAACGTTTCACTCTTGGGTTGGAGAGTTGCACAGAGTACGGGTGGGATCGTGTTGCAAGACGGGTGCTACATGTTCTACGAAGAAGGGGTGGTATACATTGAGAGAGCTCTGAGGAACACTAATTATTGAAATAGCGGTAGAATAGTGAGATAGCTGCAACATTGTGGCGAAGAGAGAGAGACTGCAAAGAACTGGTGAGTGGAAGTTATTTAATGAGGCGGAAGGCTTTCTTTTCTACTTTGTCTAGAAGTGCCATGTGGGAGGTTCTTCCCCACACAGGTGAACAATACTTAATACATGGACGCATTGTGCCCCTGTACAGAGCAAGAAGCTGCGCAGCGATAAAGAACCCCAGGAGGCGGTTGAGCACACCCAGCTTTTGGGAAGCTGTTTTTAGCAAAAGTGGTAATATTATTTTTACAAGAGATATCATAAGAAAACGATACACCAAGAATATTTAAAGAGGATAAAGGGTTTATTTGTATGTTGTTAAAGAGTAAGTCATATTTTCTGGAAGGGGGCGATGAGTAGACAGATGGAGAAATTGAGTTTTTGAATTTTGAAAGTGACAAGGTTTTCTGTGCCCCAATTAGAGATAGTAGAGAGATCAGAATATAGGTGCTTTATGTCCTCCTTTCGTGAGTTTTAGAGTTCTTGCTGTGAGAGATGTTCTGGAAGGCTAGTTAAATAGTGTAATGTAGAGTCGACAGCATATGAGTGAATGGGGCTGGATGTGCAGTTGAGAACGTCATTAATGAATATTAGGAAGATAATTGGAGATAGGACAGAACCCTGCAGAACACTAGAGTTGATAGATTGAGGAAGTGAATGGTGGCTGTCAAGCTATGGAACGGCCGGAAAGGAAATTAGAGACAAGGGCACATATGGAGGGATAGAAACCTTAGGAGGGTAGTTTGGAAATGAAGGATTTGTGCCAGACTCTATCGAAGGCCTTCGATATGTCTAGGACAACAGAAAAAGTCTCACCGAAGCCCCGAATGGAGGATGAGCAAGAGTTAGTAAGATAAGAAAGAAGATCACCAGTAGAGCGGCCCTTAAATTAAGGAAACCATACTTCCAGTCTGAGAGTAGGTTATGGGAAGATAAATGCTTAAGGAATTTTGAGATAAGAATTGTTACAAAAACTTTAGAGATGCAAGAAATGAGAGCAATTGGACGATAGTTGGAGGGTTGAGAGCGGTCACCCTGCTTTGGGACAGGTTGAATGAGAGCGAACTTCCAGCAAAAAGGGAAGACGTTTGAGGAGAGACAGAGACGGCGTATTTATGGATTGAAATAGGAAGCTATCAAGTTCTACTTCTAGAAAGTCTTCAGATTCATTGTAGCAATTTTGATTCGGTCAGTCCAAACATGAAAAATAAGAAAATACACCTAAAATGCATACATTATTACTCCCAGATGCCTTCCATAGCAGTTTATCATAATTTATACTCAAATTGAGTGGTCTATAAATAACACCAATAACTATGGCCTCACTACCCTCCCCAATCTCTACTCAAACACTTTAAATTTCGCTTTTTGTTTTAATTTCTGATTGCTGCAGCTTTTTAGTGAACCCCTAACAAATATTGCTACGCCACCTATTCTATCAAATTTAAACAAATTGTATCATAGAATATTAAATTCTGCTAAGAAATGCTTGGAGTCTGTATTCATCCATGTTTCCAAATCTGCAAATATGTCTAAATTCTCCCTACTATCTATTGCTCTAAGCTGATCCATGTTGTTACATAAGCTTCTACAATTGGTATAATAATTAACTCAGTTTATTTCTTCTATTAGAAAACTATTTGACTTTTGTTATTATCTTGTACTGTGGTAGATATTGTGTCACTATTGTTATGACTATTACTGCATTATCTCCTATTGTAATTATCACTATTATTATTTTCACCTAATTTCTTTGCCTGTCTATCCTTTCTATCACCTAATACATTTTGTTATATTTTGATGGGATTTTGCCATTTTAAAACCCCACCTCAACTATTCTATCAACTAACCTTCCTAGCACCCCCTCCCCTTTCCTACTTAAATGAACCCCGACCCTTGCATACAAGCTATTGTTACCGTAGTAGAGGTTCCAGTTATCTATGAATGGTATTGACAGCTCTTTGCACAGCTCTGCCAGCTAGCAATTGAAACCAATTGCTCTGGACATCCATTCATGTCTGACACCTCGTCTTGGCAAGATAGGTCAAGCAATGGGAGTCCACCCTTCATCCTAATCTTGCCTAAGGCTACCCTATACAACTTACGCAGTTCAACACTGGCAAGCTTACCCCACGCCATTGCTCCCTGCACTAAGCACGACTATGAGTTAACTCCAAAGTCGTCAACGACATCCTCCAATCTCTCACAAACTCTACCTAGGCAGGGAGACACTCGAGCTTCCTAATTTTGGTGGAGAGATTACTACCTAAATACCTAACCCCAGAGTCTCCCATTACATTGATAGGCTTACACTTACGTGTGTTTGGATGCTCCTTACCTCCTATTGCGTATATACTGTATATTACTAAGATGTTACTCTCTTTTTCCCAGATATACGAAAGATCACTTATAACTGTGTTATGTTAATTACTAACCCATCTGTCCCCTACTAACTTCCTAATCCTGCCACGGACATTAGTTCCAGGGCAGTAGTTCCCTTTCCAATGTCCCCTTACCCACTCTAAACTTCTGTTTGGACACTTGATCCTCAGTGTCTTGCTGGACAAGCAGCCTAGAGGGGTCACTAGATATGTTGTTGCTTGATTTCCTTTGTAGGCTACTCCTTTCTCGTCTTCTCTTTGGAAGCATTCCCAGCCTTACTACCCACGACTCGTTCATCATCACATTTGTCAGCTAAAGTGATGAACTTGTTGCTGAGGTCAACTGGCTGCCCTTTCAGTTTGCAGGCTGATGCACTAGTGGCAACCACATTCAGGGAGCTTCACGATCCCTAACAACACTTGCACTAGCTTCACTGTTCTTGTCAGCCAAAGCGAGCTTGAAGGCTAAGTTTTCGTCTTTGAGAGACTAAACCTCTCTCTCTACATTATGCAGCCTTTCCTGCAAAGCAAGACAAAGCTAGAGAATATGGGAGGCGGTAGAATTTTCGTCATCACCAGCCATTTTCACAAAGCTATACCACTAGCACCATGCTAAGGGGTAAAGATCAGTCACTAGAGGTCACTTAGGACACGTCCTCATTCAACAAAGGTCGGACAGGTACCATCTCGTCCATATGCCTATCAAATTGTTTTCTTAATGCTCTCTATTGTTCTTAATCCCACTATATCACTCGGTAGCCTATTCCACCTATCTACAACTCTGTTACCAAACCAATATTTGCCTATACCTTTTCCGAAACTAAATTGATCTAATTTGAAACCATTTGTTCGAGTTTTTTCGCTATCACTGAACTTCAGTACAACTTTCATGTCCCCTTTATTTATCCAACTAAACTATTTGAACACCTCTATCATATCCACTCTACTTCTGCGTGTCTCTAACGAATGCAAGCCTAATGTCTACAACTTTTCTTCGTATGTAAGATTTCTAATATTATGGATCACTTTTGCCATTCTTCGTTTTACTCTCTCCAACGTATCTATTTCCATTCTGTAATAGGGACACCAAAATTGTACAGTGTAATCCATAAGCCTATGTGATCTTACTAACGCTAGATACAGTTTTAAGATTACGTCTGCTGTTCAATTACTCACACTTCTAAATATAAATCCAAGAACTGTATTTGCCATATTTCGAGCACTAATGCATTGATTTCTAGGTTTCAAATCACAGTTGACGATGACTCCCGAGTCCCAATTTTGTTTTATTGTACGAGTTTCTTATATTCACGTTATCTAACCTATATCCCGCATTTTCTATCGATTTCACATTTTTTACTACACTGCATTTATCTACATTGGACATCATCTGCCAATTTACTGCCCATTCGTGTAGTGTATCTAGATCTCTTTGGAGAGCCTAAATATCATGATCAGAATTGATCACTCTTCAAATTTTAGTGGCATCTGCAAATCTACTGATCTTGCTAGTTATTCCTACATCAAGGTCGTTAATATCAATGATGAACAGCAGAGGACCTATAACAGATCCTTGTGGGACCCCATTCTTTACTATACCCCAGTCTGATCGTATACCACTTATGCTGACTCTTTGCTTCCTACCAATTAACCATGACCTATTCCATCTTAGTAGAGTTCCCCCTATTCCATGAGCTTCTATTTTTGTCAACAATCTTTTGTTGGGGACTTTATCGAATGCCTTACTGAAATCTAATTAATATAACTCTTTTTGTTTTTCGTTGTCTATTGCTTTGTATACTGTCTTGATACTTGAAAAAGAAGGTCGATAAATTAGTGAGACAGGACCGACCCTTTGTGAATCCATGCCGAGTGTCTTGATATAATTGATGATGTACTTGTCTATTCGCTGTAAGTAGGCGAGAAATCATGGCATCTACCCTCTGTACTTCAAAAAGCGGTAGAGCAAATTGGCTGTAAATTTCCACATCTATACCGTGACTGACTCTCCCCAAATGGTAGAAATATTAGCTCGATTACTTTAGTCGTTCTTTAGTTACAGAGGTTGAGGTCATGATTTATCGCCTCCTTACAGCGAATAAGCTATAGATGCTCTCTTTATTTTTGCGCAATAATTGATTTTAATAGTTTGCCTACAACTGATGTCAAACTGATTGGACGGAAATTCGAAACCATAGATTTGTCTTTTTTGTAATATATATTGGCTCCACATTTGCAAGTTTCCAGTCATCATGGACTAGGCCCGAATTAAGAGAATTATTAAATAGTGCTGCTAAGGGGTAACTCAGTTCTTCTTTACATTATTTTAATACTCTAGTAGTCTAGGATATATGGAGTCCGGCCCAGGTGACTTTTGTGATTTTAGCTCTTCTAACTGCTCAAGTACAACATATCTACTTATAATTACTCCACTTAAAAGATCATCTATACTTCCATCATATATTGGATGGACCTCCGGTATCAGCGCTAAGTCTTCCTCT
Source organism: Paralithodes platypus (assembly GCA_032716605.1). Taxonomy (NCBI): domain Eukaryota; kingdom Metazoa; phylum Arthropoda; class Malacostraca; order Decapoda; family Lithodidae; genus Paralithodes; species Paralithodes platypus. The sequence continues at coordinate 34,316,936 of CM064554.1, forward strand.
GTGAAAACGGACAGAAAGTGATTGTTTAGGGTTTTACATATATCTACCTCGTTATCTATGAGTATTCCTGTCTCGGTTTTAAGAGGGCCTAGGTTATATCTTACTTTTATTTTGCATAACTGGAAGAACCCCTTGGGGTTAGATTTGGATTCCCTAGCAATTTGTATTTCGTAATTACGCTTGGCTTTCCTAATATCAGCTTTAATCTTTCTGCTAAGATTTACATAATAAGATCTTAAATGTTCTTCACCTCTCTTTAGTTTCCTAAACACTTCTTTCTTTAAGCCTAAATTATGCTTGATAGTATTATTCATACATCTTGGTCGTTAGCATGGGATCTAATGTGCTTTCTAGACATCACTAACGGTCTTGTTACGATCCAGGTTCTCAAAGACACAGGGCTCTTCAACATTGGACTAGATAATGGCAAAATGCAACAACGGTAACACTAGATCCAACCCCTGCCTTAAACACTGGAAAACAAAACACCATTACCACCCTGAGTCGTGCCTGGACAACGAGGTATCCTATGACTCGGTAACTGGTGCACACACACTAGGCTGACGCTCGATGAAACAGCCTATTCTCAAACAGTAAAAGATTACTCGATTAGGTTACACAAAGAAAAGATAGTTAACATGATTAATTAACGTTACGGTAGATACTCAAATAACTGGCACTCCTGTATTAAAGAAAGTGCAATGCTAGTCCTGCAACATCAACTGGAAACTTCTGAAATAAGTCTGATGCTGGGAAGATGTTCGTAAAGAATCTTGAACAATTATAATGCAGAATACGGGTCACAATAAATACTAGGACATATAGTAATAATAGGCAGGCGAATAATAAAGACTGCGCAAAGGTAGTAATGCTCAACAACTAAAGAAATGCTTTGTGACACAACGCAACAGCCTACTAGGGTTGTGCAACTCAACAACAACCTCGGCTCAAAAGTGCAGTGAATAATAATGTTGCATACATATAATAATGGGGGCTTATCTCTAACCAGTGTCTGCTCAGTTAATAAAGTCTAGCTGGGGTATCAAGGCAGGGCAACAATGGGCGAGCATGCGGCTCGTAGCCTAACGTTGTCCAAAGGTGGTATAATGACGATTACATTATATGACGGGGATGCTCTCTTGATAAATTTAGGTCTCTAGTACCTAGTTCTCTCCTGGCGATCCCTCAGAAGTCAACACAAAGAGGCAGCACTATGTTGTGAGGGATAGGCTATGGCCCTCTCACACCACAGCGCTGTGCTCGCAAAGTAAACCCACCCGAAGACAACTTAGGCTCCCACAGTACCTGTCGATGTCGTGCAGGGCTTAGCTAACCCTGCACACATCGGAGACAACGACACAGTAACCTTACCCCTAGTCTAGCTTTAGATAACCAAGCAGAATCACTCAACACCTTGCCAGGGAGACATATACCGGTCTACAACCTTCCCGAGAGAGGACACATACGGAAAGGCCGTCTCTCAAAAACCTCAATAAAGCCTAATACATGGAAATCTCTGAGAGCATCGCGTACAATACGACTGGTCGATGGTGAACGTCTATGCTGAAACCAGAAGGGATGTTGAGTTTAATAAAGATTAGAGAATGAGAAAGGAGAAGTCGAGAGAGAGAAATAGTATGCAAAGTGGCGAGTATGGGGGACAGAATTGCAAAGGATTTAGGCGGTACGCGTGTCAGGCAAGCTCTGAGCTGGTAAAGAACACGCGGCCGCGATGGGAAGGGACTAGTTGACCACCCGGCCGCCAACGCCGTCAGCGCCCAAGCGAGCCGCGCCACAGCTCACCCCGCTGCCAGGTGTACTCCCTCACCCTCTCTCGCTCGCCTCCCACACAAGCAACATTTATATTATAGCGAATATAAAATATAAGGCGCGGTCACAGACCAAAACAAAGACCATTTCTAGACTGTCTGTGGCAACACCCTAATGAAATAAAGCAGATCATTCTAGGACAACTGTAGCCTATCCCCCCATCCTGGCGAGCGCTAGCGAGCTGCAATGCCCCACGCAACCATTCTGCAAACGCCGGGAGGCGTCACACCCCCCCCAAGATATGGGACACTCAACCATGAGCCCATATCTGAACAGGCAGAATGTCGCTAGAATCTGCCACTCCTAACCACTCTGCCACTCATGGAATGCAAGCTCAGTCTCCTCAAAAAAATACAACAAATTTTTTTTATATAAAAAAAATCTTATCACCCTTCCCAATTATAATACATTAATTCATAACATTGTGCTCCCAGAGCGAGCTTTAAGAAGCACAGCCTACTGAGGGAAAATCATCTGCACTCAGTACTCAGCTACAATAATATCTTAAAATTAATTATTAAAAAGAAAGAGTTTTTATTTAATTTTTCATATTTTATTTTAATGTTGTTTTTGGTGGCTACTATAGATGTAGCCTAATTTTCTTCTAATCAAAGCCAACAACTCCTGCCCTGTGACCCTACGCTGATGCTACACACGCGAGCCAACAAGCACCAGCGCAAAAATACACCGCGAGCCAAGACAGGAGGCTATACCAACATACTGTGGCAGCCTACCCCGGATCCTCCACCCGCGACAAACAGTCCGCAATCACATTCTCACAACCGGCAATATGGCGAATATCTAAGTTGTACTCTTGCAACATGAGCGACCATCTGGTCAGCCTCATATTCCGGTTGTGGAATTGATTGAGGAATGTAAGCGGGTGGTGGTCGGTATACACTACCACGACTGGCCCATAGGCATGAACATAGACCTCAAAGTGTCTGAGCGCTAACACGATTGCCAGCAGTTCCTTTTCAACAACCGAATAGTTTTTCTGTGCTGAATTAAATTTCTTTGAAAAGAAACTGACTGGATGCTCAAGACCTTCCTTGTCTGTCTGCAAAAGTACGGCACCAGCCCCTACTCCGCTGGCATCAGTCGCCAACTGAAATGGTCGTTCAGGATAGGGTGAGTGCATAAAAGGTGTTTAACTACTCGAAATGCCTGCTCACACTCAGGTGCCCAGCGGAACTTTTTATCTTTAGCTAGTAGATCTGTCAAAGGAGCTAACACAGTAGAATAACCTCTTATAAAGCGGCGGTAACACCCAATCATGCCCAAAAATCTCATGATCTGCCGCTTGGTGGTCGGCCTGGGGAACAAGTCGATAGCCTGTATCTTCTGTTGGGGCGGGCTCACCTGCCCTAACCCAACCACAAACCCCAGATACTACACCGTGGCTTGCACAAAGTCACACTTGCCCGGATTAACCACCAAGCCTGCTTTACTAAGTTGACTAAATAAGGCTTCTATGTGCTCACAGTGACTTTGGAAATCGTTGTCATAAATGATCACGTCATCAAGGTAGACAGTACAGTTTGGGATGTCTGCTACGATGTCGTTCATTAAGCTCTGGAAAGTGGCCGGTGCATTTTTCAGACCATATGGCATCACGTTGCAACGGTAAGTACTGCCATCCACCACAAACCCGCACACCTCTTTAGCCCGCTCAGACAGTGGTACTTGCCAGTAGCCTTTGACGAGGTCTACCTTGGTCAAGTACCTTGCTTTGCCGATCTTATCCACACTGTCATCCACCGGAAGAGGATATGCATTGGTGGGGGTCAACCCGTTCAACCGCCTAAAATCAATGCAGAACCGAACTTTTCCATCAGGTTTGGGCTGCAGAGTGACAGGAGAAGTCCACCGTACTGCCCCCTTCTCGATCAAGCCTCTCGCCAGCATATACTCCAGCTCATCCCTGAGCGCTGGGAGTTTAATGGGTGGCACCCGATAAGGTATCGACTTGAAGGGGGGGTGCTCTCCTACATCGACGTCATGCACCGCTTGAGTAGTGAGGCCTGGGTGCTCGGCAAATACAGTGGGGTATGAATCGAACAGGCGCTGCACTGCCACCTGCTGTTCCTCCGGCAGGTGCGCCAGAGCATCATGCGCACATTGGCTCGAATTCCCCGCCCACTGATCAGCCGAGACATGACAATCCCAGTTATCATCCACCTGATCATTACTGCCCCCCTCTCCTTCAACACCATGACCGCAGCAGGTCAACACAGGGACAGCTAGTGACTCAGGTAGGCGCCTCACATACTCCTTCAACAAATTAATGTGGCATAGTTGGTTACGCTTCTTCCGGTCTGGAGTGGCAACGAGGTAATCTAGATCGGAGATCTTTGACACCACCCGATAAGGCCCAGCGTACTTGGCAGTCAGAGGATGACCTGCCAAAGGCAACAGGACCAACACCTCTTGACCTACCTGAAACTCCCGGAGTTTCGCCTTAGTATCGTACCTGTCCTTCATTCGGGCCTGCGAACTCACCAAATTACGCCCGGCCAGTTCCAGACTTCTAAGCATTCTCTCTCTGCTCTCGAGGACGTATCTCAACATAGAACATGGCTTAGCGGTACCCTCCCAAATCTCCTTCACCATGTGGAGAGGGCCCCTCACCTGATGCCCGAAAACAAGCTCATTCGGACTGAAACCGAGACTCTCTCCAGGTACTTCTCTTACCGCGAACAAAACATACGGCAGACCAAGGTCCCAATCCTTTCCGTTCTCTGCGCAATAACATCGAAGCATGCTTTTCAGCGTGGCGTGCCACCTCTCCAACACCCCTTGACTCTCCGGGTGATACGCAGAAGAGACGACAGTGCTGATGCCATGCTGAATCATAGTTTGTTTGAACAGATTATAGGTAAAATTAGAACCTTGGTCCGATTGCACCTCTTGCGGGTAACCATACCGCGAGCAATACAAGAGCAGGTTCCGGACAACAGTTTTCGCCGTGCCATTTCTCATTGGATATGCATCAGGATAACGAGTGGCCACATCCATGATAGTTAATAGAAATTTATTACCGGCACTAGTAGGGGTTAGGGGTCCGACCATATCAATTATGACCTTACTGAAGGGCGGTCCACTGACAGGAATGGGGTGCAACGGGGCTCTCGGAATTGTTTGGTTAGGTTTTCCAACCCTCTGGCACGTATGACACCTTGCTATCCAGGTTACCACCTGCCCCTTTAACCCCGGCCACCAAAACAATTTTTCTAAAGCCGCCACCGTCTTTCTCACCCCTAGATGTCCTGCCAGTGGTATGTCATGCATCAACCTCAGTAGGCTATCCCTGCACTCCCGTGGCACCACCAACTGGTCCACTACTCCGGACCCCTCTTGCCAACTACGTTTAGGGTCTTGAAAACGCCTATAGAGGATGCCTTCTAAATAAAAAAATCTCCTGGCTGTGCATCGCCGTCCTCGTCGAGCTCTACAGCTCCATTAGCACACGGTTGGAGCTCAGGGTCCTCTAGTTGCATCCGACGTATATCTGAGGGTGCCAAGCGATCTAACTGCTCCCGGAGCAATGCATGACCTTCCCCGATACTGGGCTGCTCCCTCTGTCTCTCTCGATGTACATAACGTTGCTGTCGTGGAGACTCGTCATGCCCAGCCTCGTCACTCTCGATGACAGGCCCAGGGGCTACTCCAGAATTAAGTAATGGTGCTAATACTGAATCACCCAGGAGAGCCGCCGAGTCAAAACTCTTAAAACCAACTCCAGCTTTAGCCTCCTCCTGTTGATCGTTCCTCCGCTGGTCTGAAGACGGAGGACTAGGCTGTGACACTTTAGCTGCCCGAGCTCGGGTGACAACACACGCCATGGGTTGTGTCTGGCACCGCTCGACCCACTCTTGCTCTTCCCTACTCACGTCGGCCGGCCTCTCGGCAACGACTAAGGGTAGAACCTCAGAAGCGGGCATTGCAAAGTCGTTGCCGAGAAGAAGGTCGACGCCCTCCACTGGCAGTTTCTCCACAATCCCGACATCCAATTCACGTGCCACACCATCCACCTCCAACTCCAACCGCACCAGCGGGTATGACCGAGTTGCATTAATACCCTGCACCACCACCACCCGAGCCGCGTTTATAGGGTAGCCAGTCAAGTTTTTCATCAGAGTCTGGGAAGCACCTGTATCGCGCAAGACCTCTACTCCATGCTTGCGCCCCGCCCACATCACGCAACCCCGCCCTCTATGGTCGCAAAAAACATCCTGAGCAGGGTTCGAGCCTCCCAGGTGCTTCTGCATTGGCTGTGCCTCAGCCTCTGACGAACTGCCCCGGGCAAACTCAGATGACTTCGGAGACACACCAATGTTGCAGGCCAAAGACACAGCTGCTGTAGGTGGTTTGGTAGGACAGACTCTTGCAAAGTGCCCCTTTTTATGACAATGATAACACTCCAACTCCCCTTTGGGCTTCCCTTGGTACTGGGAAGGGCCCGGCCCCTTCTTAAATGGGACGGTGCTAGTCTTGTGGTCAGTCTTGGTATCATGGCTCTTGTACTTGTTTGCATAAGGTATATCACTAACTCGGGGGGGTGGGGCGTCACGCCCCTTGTTACCTGCCTCACTACGCTGGGCAGACCCGCACCCACGAATTAGTGATAGCCGGAGGTCAGCCATCTCAGCTGCCTCCTGTAGAGTTTTTGGTTGCTTTTCTTTAAGGTTTAACGTCAGGTCGCCGCCCGTGCATTTGAAAAACTGCTCTAAAAGCACCAACTGTTTAATGTCGTCAAACGTAGTAGCTTTCTCCGACCTCAGCCAATTCCCAAAAGCATCGGACAGCTCCCGGGCATGCTCCAAAAAGGTGCTCTCCCGACCCTTGGTAACACCCCGGAACTTCAACCTGTACGTCTCTGGTTGTAGTTCGTATGCTCTCAGGACAGCCTCCTTGAGTTCCTCATAGATAATACAAGACTCTATAGGCAACGCATCGTAGGCTTTAAGACCCTTGCCTATTAATCTAGAGGATACAAGTGCTGCCCATTTATTCTCTGGCAACTGGTGTTCCTGGCACTTCTTCTCAAAGCGTGCGAAAAATTCTGTTACACCACTCTCATCAAACACCGGAACCAGTTTCAATAAGTGCGAGAGAGACTGCTCATGAACACGGTTACCAGCCCCAAGTCGCTGTCCCGTTGTCTCTACTCGCGACTTCTCTACATCCATGTCGGCACAGTACCTAGTCGACTCAGCTTGGATTTTTGCTTGACTGATAGTTTTTCTCTCTTCTATCTTGGCTAATTCTAATTGCTGCTGATGCTGAAGCTTAGCTAATTCGAGCTTAAACAATAATTCTGGAGATAACGCTTGAGGAGGTGAAGGTGCTACAATGTTTGAAATTACCGGTGTTCCCCCCAGGGGCAACCCCCCCTGCCAGTCACCACCCAACTGCGGAAGCGTACCCGGGGTCGGCAAACTACTGGGATGGCTGGGAGTCGAGTGTAGGGGAAGCATGGCCGAAGGGCTCTGAGCACTCAACCCATCTCGCTCACCAGTCACCCTGCCCAGTACACGATGGTAGCCCTTGAAGAAATTGTGAAGGAGCAGAAGGAAGAGAGAGAAAAGGAAAAGAAAGAGTTTGAAAAAAATGTAGTGCAAGTTTTAAAGAAGAAAGAGAAGGTAGTGAGAGAGACAATAGATAGAGGTAAGTGTGTAGTAATCTTTGGAGATGTGGAAGAGCACCTGGCAGATATGAAGGTAAGAAAGGAAAGGGATGTTGTGAAAGTCAAGGGGATACTGGATTACTTAGACGAGGGTTATGGATGGGTAAAAGAATTGGAGAAGGTGAGAAGGTTAGGAATATATAAGAAGGGCGAGATGAGACCACTAAGAGTGGAACTAAAGTTTAGATCAACAGCAGAAGCAGTAGCCAATGTGAGCTGGAAATTAAATTCGACAGAGCTGAATCATATAAGGGTAAAAAAGGACCTAAGTGTAGAAAAACGAGAACAGTTAAGGGAACTCCAAGCTAAGGCTGATGAAGAGAATGGAAAGTTGTCTGAAGAGCAAAAGAAGATTTTTTTTTGGAGAATAAGGGAAGGGCAAGTAAGGAAGTGGTACATCAGGAGCCACCAAGAACCGAAAGTAAGAGGAGTGATAGGGAAAGAGACAGAGAGACAAGTACGAAGTCAAAGCAAGGAGACGGAGCGAGAGATAATGCAGGGAGCAGGGGACCGGAGAGAGAGCCAGGATGTGGTGGAGAGGGTGGAACAGAGGGAGAGAGAGGGGGGAGGAGAATAGAATTAGTGGGGGAGGTGGAACTGGGTCAGGGAAGGGATGGAGGAGGAGGAGGTGAACCTGGTAGGAGGCAGAGAGGGAAGAGAAACAAGGAGGTGGATTCAAATATACTGTGCTACTACACTAATATAGATGGAATAAACAGTAAAAAGGTAGAGTTAGATGATATATTAAGAAAAGATCAACCACAGATAGTCTGTTTGACAGAGACAAAGCTGAACCAGGACTTTGACAGCAACATAGTGTTTAGTGAAGGATATAATATATGGAGAAATGATAGAAAGGGTAAAAGGGGAGGTGGAGTGGCAGTATTAGTTAAGAACACTATGACAGCAAAGCACGTGGAGTTAAATAATGACAAGGCAGAAATAATGGCAGTTGAACTCAATGATATAGAAGGAAAAAAGCTAGACATAGCAGTAGCTTACATGCCACCAAAGACCAGAGCATGGAGGGAGTTGGAGTTGAGGAGATGGTAGAGGATATGATTCAGTCGTTGAGAAGATTGCTTTTAAGGAAGAATCGATTGATCTTGGTAGGAGATTTCAACTGTAGTGAGGTTGATTGGGAATCGGGAGATGCAGGGCCAAATCAGAGATCTTGGGGAAGTCGGCTAGTGAAGTTGGTTACGGAAAATGTACTTGCACAACATGTGAAGGAAAATACAAGAATGAGGGGTAATAACGAACCTTCTAAACTCGATCTGATTTTTACAAAAGATCCTCACGAAATTAGTGATATAAACTATCTATGTCCTGTAGGTAAAAGTGATCACCTATTACTAAAATGGAAGTTGACCTCGAGTAATGCCAATAGATTAGACAATAGCTACATAAATGACAGATTAAATTATAGTAAAGCTGATTATGTATCCTTGAAAAGATATTTAGAGGGAGTAGATTGGGATCTTATTTTGAAGGAACGGGACGTACAAGGTAAATATAGTAGATTCCTCGAAATTTATAGAGTAGGAACCAATATGTTTGTCCCAAGATATAAAACTGGAAATTTTACTAAGCAGAAAGATTGGTTTAATTTGAAATGCAAAAGAGCTTTGGGTAGGCGTGATGCAGCTTGGGCTAGATTAAGAAGAAGGAACACTGAGAGTAATCGGAATAAATATAAACAGGAGAGGAATAGATATGTTAACATAATTAGGCAAGTTAAAATGAACTATGAGAAGAACATAGTAAATAAATGTGAAAGTGACCCTAGATTATTTTATAAATATATAAACAGTAAGTTGAAGGTAAAGAAACAAATTACTAAATTAAGAGTTGATGCTAGGACGTATGAAAATGTATCGGACATGTGTGAGGTAATGAATAACAAATTGGGGTCAGTTTTTACTAGAGAGGAAGGTTTTGACGAACCACAGGCGGGAGTACTGGAGAGTGGTCTTAGTAAGATTGAAATAACTAGAGATGAGCTGTTATCTGCGATGAGAGGACTTGAAGTAAGGAAAGCTATGGGACCGGATGAAGTGTCTGCCTGGGTTTTAACACCTTAAGAGCGGCCTATGCGGTTTATTTATATGTACCGCCCAGCGGGGTGTTTTTAGCCAAAATAGGGCTGTTTACGTGATCATTTTCATGCCTAAATAAGACCCAGAACGTAAAACAAGTATCTATCCCTGAAAGGGCATAAACAGAGCTTTCGAATGACACCATAACGATCCTTTTATGATGGCTAGTTTTCTTGCAATAACCGTGCAACGCGAGTGCAAAAAGCATGTAACTAGCCACTTTCCCGATACAATTCCTTATATAGCGAGTGAGAGAGGGAAGAGGGAGCTGGGATTCGTGTCAGTATGTTCGCCGCGGTGGTCTGGAGCAGTCATACGCTCGCTACTCTCCTGCCACCACTTGTCTCTCTCTCTCAGCAACATTACGTGCTGAAATTGCCACTCGACATATGTCGAGCGCCGCCACATAGTCCAGCTTTATTAAATACGACTTATGTGGTGAGCCGCTAATTAAGGGTTAAAGGAGTGTGCAGAGCAATTAGTGGAGCCAGTGAGGGACATAATTCAAGCTTCCTTAGATAAAGGACAGGTTCCTGTTGAATGGAAAAGAGCTAATATCATCCCGATATACAAGAATGGAAACCCTGAGGACCCTCTAAACTATAGACCAGTTTCACTTACTAGTATTGTATGCAAGATTTGTGAAAAGCTAATTAGGAAGAGATGGATGAAAATGTTGGAGAGAAAGAAAATAATAACCCCAAAGCAATTTGGATTCAGAGAAGAGACATCTTGTGTTACCAGTTTGCTATGTTATTACAGTAGGGTGATAGATGTACTCCAAGAAAGAGGCGGATGGGTGGACTGCGTCTACTTAGACCTTTCCAAAGCATTCGATAAGGTACCACATAAGAGATTGTTATCTAAGCTTGAGACGCTAGGATGTGTCAGGGGGAGTTTGCTGAAATGGATGGAGAGCTATTTAACAGATAGGGAAATGAGGACCAACATTAGAGGAACTTACTCATCGTGGCGGAAAGTTGAGAGTGGTGTGCCGCAGGGATCTGTGTTGGCACCTCTCATGTTCCTTATGTACGTGAATGACCTGCCGATAGGCATAAACTCTTACATGTCAATGTTTGCAGATGACGTAAAAATTATGAGACAAATAACAAATAAAAGTAGTTGTGAGGAGCTGCAAGGGGATTTAGATAAAATATACGAATGGAGCACCAAGTGGAAAATGAAATTTAATATAAGTAAATGTCATGTGTTAAATATGGGAAGAAGTGTGAATAGACCAAATTGGGAGTACAGGATGGGAGATAATAAAATTAGCAAGGCCGAAAAAGAAAAAGATTTAGGGTTGATTATACAAGATAATTTGTCGCCAGAGAAACATATTAACAAGCTCTTTAGCGGAATGTATGCAATGGCCGGGAATATGAAAGTTGCTCTGAAACTATTTGGATGAGACCATGGTAGCGAAAATTATGAAGAGTATGATTAGACCAAGATTGGAGTATGCAGCAGTGGTGTGGTCCCCGCATCTAAAGAAGCATATTCACAAGTTAGAAAGAATCCAGAGAGCAGTCACTAGATTGGTTCCAAGTCTCAGAGAACTGCCATATGAAGGGAGGCTAGACAAATTAAATCTACCGAGTCTAAAAGAGAGGAGAGAGAGGGGAGACATGATAATGATGTACAAATGTACCCGGGGGCTGGAGAGGCTGGATAGGGAGGATATATTAATTATGGATACAGGAATAACTAGAGGCCACAGCTACAAAGTAAAAAGACCTACCTGCAAGAACGATATCAGGAAGTTTAGCTACCCCTATAGATGTATTGACAAATGGAATGGACTGGAGGAGGAGGTGGTAGGGGCAAGGAACATACATATTTTCAAGAAAAAATTGGATAAAAAGTAGACTGAGAGACGGGACAACACGAGCTTAGCTCAACTCCTGTAAACTACAATTAGGTAAATACAATTAGGTAAATACACGTTATAAAGTTATCCTTGGTCATGCTGCTAGTAACCGCATGACCGATAGCTGTGGCCAGGCATTGAAGACCGTACCGATCCATACCCTCCAACCGCTCGGCAGTAACAGGCTATTGCAAAAATATCCTAGCATCCTCCTCACAGTTCACCCGATTAACCCTTTCATCATGCTGCTGTTCCTCAGTTTCGACATTACGTACTGTGTCTCCATTCTCCTCTGACCCGGTATAAGACATGATGCTCACAAAAATTTCTCACCACAATATTCAGAAAAGAAGTACCCCAAACTCTTATGTACCACTATTCACTTGCCAAAAATGTCTGAAGACTCTCAAATGCTATACTACTTTGCCAACAAAATTTAACGTGCCCACTATATTCCTCAATAAAACAAATGACCACAACAATCCTGCAATTATATCTTAGTTCACAAGATCCTGAGCTAGGTCGCCATTTGTTACGATCCAGGTTCTCAAAGACACAGGGCTCTTCAACATTGGACTAGATAATGGCAAAATGCAACAACGGTAACACTAGATCCAACCCCTGCCTTAAACACTGGAAAACAAAACACCATTACCGCCCTGAGTCGTGCCTGGACAACGAGGTATCCTATGACTCGGTAACTGGTGCACACACACTAGGCTGACGCTCGATGAAACAGCCTATTCTCAAACAGTAAAAGATTACTCGATTAGGTTACACAAAGAAAAGATAGTTAACGTGATTAATTAACGTTACGGTAGATACTCAAATAACTGGCACTCCTGTATTAAAGAAAGTGCAATGCTAGTCCTGCAACATCAACTGGAAACTTCTGAAATAAGTCTGATGCTGGGAAGATGTTCGTAAAGAATCTTGAACAATTATAATGCAGAATACGGGTCACAATAAATACTAGGACATATAGTAATAATAGGCAGGCGAATAATAAAGACTGCGCAAAGGTAGTAATGCTCAACAACTAAAGAAATGCTTCGTGACACAACGCAACAGCCTACTAGGGTTGTGCAACTCAACAACAACCTCGGCTCAAAAGTGCAGTGAATAATAATGTTGCATACATATAATAATGGGGGCTTATCTCTAACCAGTGTCTGCTCAGTTAATAAAGTCTAGCTGGGGTATCAAGGCAGGGCAACAATGGGCGAGCATGCGGCTCGTAGCCTAACGTTGTCCGAAGGTGGTATAATGACGATTACGTTATATGACGGGGATGCTCTCTTAATAAATCTAGGTCTCTAGTACCTAGTTCTATCCTGGCGATCCCTCAGAAGTCAACACAAAGAGGCAGCACTATATTGTGAGGGATAGGCTATGGCCCTCTCACACCACAGCGCTGTGCTCGCAAAGTAAACCCACCCGAAGACAACTTAGGCTCCCACAGTACCTGTCGATGTCGTGCAGGGCTTAGCTAACCCTGCACACATCGGAGACAACGACACAGTAACCTTACCCCTAGTCTAGCTTTAGATAACCAAGCAGAATCACTCAACACCTTGCCAGGGAGACATATACCGGTCTACAACCTTCCCGAGAGAGGACACATACGGAAAAGTCCGTCTCTCAAAAACCTCAATAAAGCCTAATACATGGAAATCTCTGAGAGCTTCGCGTACAATACGACTGGTCGACGGTGAACGTCTATGCTGAAACCAGAAGGGATGTTGAGTTTAATAAAGATTAGAGAATGAGAAAGGAGAAGTCGAGAGAGAGAAATAGTATGCAAAGTGGCGAGTATGGGGGACAGAATTGCAAAGGATGTAGGCGGTACGCGTGTCAGGCAAGCTCTGAGCTGGTAAAGAACACACGGCTGCGATGGGAAGGGACTAGTTGACCACCCGCCGCCAACGCCGTCAGCGCCCAAGCGAGCCGCACCACAGCTCACCCCGCTGCCAGGTGTACTCCCTCACCCTCTCTCGCTCGCCTCCCACACAAGCAACATTTATATTATAGCGAATATAAAATATAAGGCGCGGTCACAGACCAAAACAAAGACCATTTCTAGACTGTTTGTGGCAACACGACCCTAATGAAATAAAGCAGATAATTCTAGGACAACTGTAGCCTATCCCCCCATCCTGGCGAGCGCTAGCGAGCTGCAATGCCCCACGCAACCATTCTGCAAACGCCGGGAGGCGTCACAGTCTTAGTACATACTGCTGAGCGTAAACAAGTATCCCAGGCGGCCAAATTTGCGCCTAAGTCGTTAATTTGACTAACTGGTATCCTTAACTCTCCATTTAACCTTGCAATATTCGGGGATTCCACCCTCGTATCATCAAACACACCCCTCAGGTATCCTCTTAGACTATGAAAGTTGGCATTTCAAAAATTTGGGACTATTGTCGAGTTTGTAGTTAATTCATGTTTCCATTCTAGGTTAATGAGATTTTCATTGTTACTGAGAACTAAATCGAGTATATTATTACCTCGGGTTGGGTTATCTACATGTTCAGGTAAGAAACAGTCCTGTACTAGTTCTAAAAAATAATTTGATTTTAAATCTCCTGTGTGATTTCTCCAATATATTCTACTAAAATTAAGATCCTCTACAATACAAACTTTACTGGATTGACAGGCTCTGATTATCACATCCCAGATTATTTACTATATATTCTATTTAAATTCGGTCTGTATATAAGGCCAATTACAAGACTATCTTGGTTGTCATAAATCTCTAACCATAAACTCTCACCTTTCCTCTCCAATTTAAAATATCTGACCAAATAAGAACATTTACCGAATTTGAAATACTTTATCTCCCACCCCCCCCCACCCACCCACCACACACACACGTATACATATATACTGTTACGTATCTTGATCCTCAAGTGGTTAACTTGATGAATCTAGATAGCACAGAGATATATATATTAAGGTATCAGTCAGCTGAAGGCAAAACAAAAGTAAAATCTAATACAATTATTTCCTGTTGTTGCTTCCTTTCCTTTTGGATCTTAGGACTTAGTATCCTTTATTGACTGATACTCTTTAATTATGAAAAATACTGAAACTAATTAAAGTCATGTAGTATTTATAAAGAATTATTATTTAACCGAAGCTTAGTAGGCTATGGTTATGAACCGAAGAAGTTATATCTAAAGAAGGACTATTAATTCTATAAAAAGTCTTGAAAGATAAATATTAAAGTAAGAATATTTCTGTCTCTTACCCTTTTTTAAATGAATAGATAGTTTTCTTATATGTCCTTTTATTTATATTTAATGTAATTATTCTTGGTTCTTGTCTTACGTTAACAGTATTATATTATTATTATCGTCAGGATTTATATCAAAGTCACATAAAAAGTTAGATATATATTTAATAATTAGGTAAATGTATTTCTTAACCACGTAACATTGAGGTTTGATTATGAGTAAATTAAGTTACAGGATCGCTTCATAGATTCGATTCAGGTCTCACTCAAATAATATGAAAAGCAAAAATAATATTTTGAAGCTAAAAGAATTTTCTTCAGCTTAGGAAATCACTAGAAGTAATATTAACACAGCCATGTTAGTCTAAGGCGATATTACTAATATGAGACAATAGCATCACCGTACTAAGCACCGTTAAGCTTAATTAAAAGAAAATGAAAGAACTCGTAAGTATTAATATAAAACAATAGTATTACTTTCATCATAACCCAATTACTTAAAGAGTTGCTTTAGTCCACAAGTTAGTCAACTAAAATAGTTAAGTACATAATAATAGCATTAACGTTAATTCCCAATCAAATAGTTAAGTACATAAATAGTAGCGTTAACGTTAATTCCCAATCAAATAATTAAGCACATAATAGTAGCGTTAACGTTAATTCCCAATCACATATCTCACTAACCAACATAATGTAAGTGTTTACACCGAACACACTTAACACACACATATAATCTGACTGACAGTCACAATCCCATTATAATACTTCACCCCGTCTTCCTCCAGCTGCAAGTTCACCTTCCCCAACTCCAAATGAGACTGATTTGAATGCCCACTACTCGGGTCTTATATACTAAACAATGATGGTGTAGGAACGAATCAGGAGGCGAGTGATGGTGCGCGCCCCTATCATAGCTCCTCGAGTTGCATAGCAGGTGCCTGGTCCAATCACAGCTCCTGGCGTCGATCATACGTCATAGCGTCGGGTCATCGAAATAGTTTGCAGGGTCCCCTATGACGCACGCAGGTGTGAAGGCTTGTTTGCTGGTATGCGGGCGAGCTGGTTTCCCACTCGCTAGTCTGCTTCGCCGCTTGGGTAGTTTGACACTCCTTCAACTCTAATTCTAACTCTTAAATTAACATACAGGGCTCCGTATGTCAGAATATATATATATATATATAATTATATATTGTTATGATTCTGGGGGAGGTGAAATGACACAAACAATAGCCCAAACATGAAATTCCAAACTGATGACAAAACCCTCTCCCAAATATCCAGGTTCAAGGAAAACTATAATAAAAATTCTTAGTTAAATTAAAATTAAGTATTATAATGCAAAACAAAAAAAATCAGTCTCTTTAGGACGAGCAGTAAGAATATATAATGCACTAAAATTATCAAAAAAATATACAAGTGAAAAAATAAATAACTACCGGTATATACCTTTACTGAAGCAATGCAAGGTAAAAATAGTTAACGCATATGAATTAATATTTTCTCAAGATCACTGGAAACGGGTAATATCTGTTTAACCCTTCCTCCCCGGGCAGGTTCTCCTAAGGACGGAGGTCGTATCCGGGCGATCTGGCCGAAAAACGTCTAGGCCTAGGCTACCGTATTTATGTTTATTTTCACTGCTAGAACTTTCCCACTCATCTATAATCGTAGTGCAGTTTTCAATCTGTATTTTGGCATTGAGTAGAGCTCTGTAAGTCAACTGGTTCAGTTGTGATGACGATTTCAGTGGAGCCAATATTGCAGAGATGTTGCCAATATGGGGGCTTTTTAGACACTAATTTCGTCATGACGTCAGAACAATAACATTGAGGAGTCTTCTCCTTCTTGTTTTCGGAGGTGCGGTGACGAACGCTTGGGTTTGTTGACATACGTCGTACGCACGGCATTCGGACCAAGCTTAATTAGGCTATTAAGCTCATGCCTTAGATAAGGCATACCGGGTATTGGCCCTTCATTCGTGCTGTCCTTACCTAAGGCAGCCCGGGTAGGAAGGGTTAATAACTTAACACCTAACGAGCGGCCTAGGCGGTAATTTATATGTACCGCCCAGCGGGGTGTTTTTACCCTAAATAGGGTTGTTTACGTGATCATTTTCATGCCTAAATAAGACCCAGAGCGAAAAACAAGTATCTATCCCTGAAAGGGCATAAACAGAGCTTTCCAATGACACCCCAACCATCCTTGTACGACGGCTAGTTTTCTTGCAGTGATCGCGCAACACGAGTATAAATACCATGTAATAAGGTAGTTTCCCAACAAAATTCCCTGTGTAGCGAGTGCGTGAGGGTGGGGGAGGGTGGGATTCATGTCAGTAGGTCCGCCGTGGTGGTCTGGAGCAGTCATACGCTTGCTACTATCCTGCCACCACTTATCTCTCTCTCTCAGCAACATTACGTGCTGAAAATGGCACACGACATAAGTTGTGAACCGCCACTTAGTCCAAATTTCTTTCACAGACATAAGTTGCATGCCGCCAAAGAAGGGTTAAGGGAATCCACACAATATTGATAACAGCAAAACAAGTAATTATTACAATTATTTACTTGAGAAAATATTTCTTCCAAAAATATAATAATCTTTATTTTATTAATTTCACCACAACACCAAACACCCCCAAATTAAATCAATTAAAGTATATATGATCCACCGGGATTCGAACCTGGGTTATCACATACAGATTTTTGCCACCTTAACCATTACACCACCAGGACGGTTAAAGGTTTATGCACACGCCTACGACTTATTATCCATTCTCGAATACTGGATATTAGTCTAATCATGTTCATATTCCCAACCGCGCTATGGTAGCCTACTGTTTAAGTGAGAGGAAAGAATATTCATGGGGCACAGATCATATAGACCGGCCTCTCGACGAAATATCCCTGAACCTACTAATAATCTTTATTTGATTAATTTCACCACAACACCAAACACCCCAAATGAAATTAATTAAAGTATATATAAAATAATACAAGCAATACAATAAGGGGTAACTAAATTAATCTGATCAAATTCACAAGCTTGGAAACTAATCACAAATTAATTAATGCTTTACAGAAAAGTCTATGATAATTAATTATTAAATGATCACTAGATAATACACAATATCAATAATAGGCTATGATATGGGACACACTTATAATTATATAGTATACTCAACACTCAAATCACAGGAATCAGCTTGCAGGTTGCTATATCTTGAAGGAGCCAGGAGAGATAATTGTATCACTACACAAGGTATAAGTCACTATTTACAGGTAAGAGAGAGAGAGATGTGATGCTATCAGCTGGTCAGTTGAATCTGGAGTCCTAGAGACAGGGAGGGCCGTGCTATATATAGGCCTCACTGAACGAGAAGGTTCTCATAGCCTCGCGAGGCACCGAGAGAGAACTAAGCATAGTGCCCGCCCGAGATATGATCACGTGGAATGAATGACGCAATCTTTACTCACACTATGTATCAAAATACACTCCAAAATGCGCACATTAATTATATCACTATTGTACTAATTGTATAGCTCACATTACATAACACCTCCCCCCTAAAGAAAGAAATTTATAGGGGAAATGTCTATTACTTTATAACAACTAGGCTACAATCTAGACAAGCAATCTGCAATCACATTTTCTTTCCCTTTAATATGTCTTATGTCTAAAGGATATTCTTGAAGAAGCAGACTCCACCTGGTCAGTCTCTGAGTTTTATCTTTAAATTTACTAAGAAACTTTAGTGGGTTGTGATCAGTATAAATAACAATAGGATCTGGGCCTGAACACAAATATAAAGAAAAATGTTGCAATCCCAAAATCAGAGCCAAAAGTTCCTTCTCAATAGTTGAATAATTCTTTTGGGGTGGAGTGAACTTCTTGCTGTAATAAGACACAGGATGCTCAATACCTTGGTCATCCTCATGCAACAAAACTGCCCCAGCTCCTGTATCACTAGCATCCACAGCCATTTTAAAGGATTTGTCAAAGTTAGGGGTGGAAAGCACTGGCTGACTCAACAGGATAGCTTTGAGTTTGTTGAAAGAGGATTCACATGCTTCATTCCACTCAAATTTAACTCCCTTTTTCAGAAGATCTGTGAGTGGTGACACAAGGATTGAGAAATTTAGAACAAACCTGCGGTAGTATCCTACCATACCAAGAAACCTTTGCAATTCTTTACTATTCTTAGGTCTGGAAAGATCACTTATTACCTGAACTTTAGCCCCTGGTGGCACAACTTGTCCATTACCAATTACATAACCAAGGTACTGTACTTTAGCTTGACCAAATTCACACTTTGATAAATTGGCAACAAGATTAGCCTGAATGAAACAATCAAGAAAGTTACTGACATGGCATAGGTGATCTTTCCAGGTGTCACTAAAAATTAATACATCATCAATATACACAACACATCCTTCCAAACCCTCGATTACAATGTTCATGAGTTTTTGAAATGTCGCAGGTGCATTTTTCATGCCATATGGCATCACAGAAAATGCAAAAGTCTTACCAAGAGTTACAAAACATGAGATATCCCTAGCATGCTGAGTCATAGGTACTTGCCAATATCCCTTTAACAAGTCAAACATACTGCTGTACTGTGCCTTTCCGATCCTATCTATACAATCTCCCATGCGAGGTATTGGGTAGGTGTCGGTTATGGTGATTTGGTTAACACGTCTATAGTCAATACAGAGTCGTTGTGATCTACCTGGTTTAGGAACTAAGGTGACAGGAAAACTCCACTCACTTTGGCAGGGCTCAATCATATTGTGGGTGAGTAGTTAGTCAATCTCCTTCTGGATCAGGGGAACCTTCAAGGGATTCACACGGTAGGCTGGCAGCTTAATTGGCTTCGCATCTCCAACATCCACATCGTGCATCAGAATAGTTGTTCTTCCTGGAGTATCTCGGAACACTTTATGGTACTTCTTGAGTAGAGCCGTGAATTCCTGCCTCTCCTCAGGGGTCAGATGAGATAACTTAGTCTCCAGATCACTCATGATAGCAACATTCTGCCCCAGGCTATCGCTCAAGTTCAATGCAGACGGGTTTATCAGGGTCTCTCCTGTGGTACAATTTTAGCATGTTGACGTGACAAAGTTGTTTGCTCTTTCTACGATCTGGCATGGCAATAACGTGGTTCACATCACCGGCTTTCTTGTCCACCATGTACGGTCCACTAAACTTGGCTTGAAGAGGTTGTTCGTGTATTGGCAGCAGAACTAGGACCTGATCACCTGGCTGAAACTGGCGTACTGTTGAGTTCTTGTCATACCACATCTTCATCTTCTGTGCAGTTCCCTAATTCTCTCGAGCTAGCTGGAACGCTGTTGATAACCGCTCCTTAAAGTTAATCACATATGCCAGTAGGTTGACGTCATCAGATTCCGACAGCCAAAACTCCTTCAACAGCTTCATAGGACCTCTAACTTCATGTCTGAAGAGTAGTTCAACGGGTGAGAAGCCTAGTGATTCATTTGGAGACTCTCTTGAGCAGTTGGCCGTAATATATAAAAGTCATGTGCGCTCTCAGATGGATTACTGTTCACCTCTGTGGGGTGGAAGTGGAGTGGTTGCATTGAGGCAGTTGGACAAAATTCAAAATAAAGCTATTAGATTAATCAATAACCCTGCAATCACACAGGACCTTCCTACATTAGCCATACGAAGAAACGTTGCATCCCTTGCATTATTCTACAGATATTTTCACAGCAATTGTTCCGAGGAACTTGCTTCAATTGTGCCGCCTCTCCACATCTTTCCCCGTAGAACTAGGGCAGCTGAGAGTGCCCATGAATTTACACTTTCTCCTCCACAATGCAGAACTTCTGCTTATCAGAATTCATTTATCCCCAGAGCTACTACTCTTTGGAATTCACTTCCCTCGAATTGCTTTCCACAAACTTACAATCAACAAATGTTTAAATCCAGTTGTTACAAACATTTTATGAATGGAGGATGCCTTTAGGCACATGGACCTTTTTGTTTTATCTGTGTTTTTCCTTCCTCCGTTCATTGTCTCTTAAAAAAAAAAAAAAAAACAAAAAAAAAAAACAGCACAAAATGAAGACCTTTGTCCCAATCTTTCTGGTGTTCCAAGCAGTACTTCCTCAGCATAGATTTGAGTGTCTGATGATATCTCTCCAGAGCTCCCTGTGTTTGAGGATGATATGCAGAAGACGTGATCTGGGTGATGCCCAACTCTTTCAAAGACTGCTCCCTTGATAACCGCTCCTTAAAGTTAATCACATATGCCAGTAGGTTGACGTCATCAGATTCCGACAGCCAAAACTCCTTCAACAGCTTCATAGGACCTCTAACTTCATGTCCGAAGAGTAGTTCAAAGGGTGAGAAGCCTAGTGATTCATTTGGAGACTCTCTTGAAGCAAACAGCACAAAATGAAGACCTTTGTCCCAATCTTTTTGGTGTTCCAAGCAGTACTTCCTCAGCATAGATTTGAGTGTCTGATGATATCTCTCCAGAGCTCCCTGTGTTTGAGGATGATATGCAGAAGACGTGATCTGGGTGATGCCCAACTCTTTCAAAGATTGCTTAAAAACATTGGACATAAAGTTGCTCCCTTGATCTGACTGTACTTCCTTAGGCAATCCAAATCTGGTGAAGAACCCAAGCATTTCTTTCACTACATTCTTCGCCGAAATATTTCTGAGAGGGATAGCTTCAGGATAACGAGTAGCCATATGAGTGAGTGTCAGCAAATAGGAAAACCCTGAAGAAGTCTTGGGAAGAGGTCCTACAATATCGACCAACACCTGAGTGAATGGCGTCTCAAAGGGAGGAATGGGAACGAGTGGTGCAACTTTCTCTTTTTGATTACACTTCCACACTACTTGACAGGTGTGACAAGATTTGCAATACCAGGAAACATCCTTGAAAATACCTGGCCAATAAAAATGCTTCAGAATACAGGCTGCAGTCTTCCTCACTCCCATGTGTCCTGCCAAACTGGAGTCATGAGCCACCCTAATGATATCCTGCCTACAAACTCGAGGGATGACAATTTGATGCACAACCTCCCATTCACAGTCTGCTGATGACGTTGGGGGTCTCCACTTTCTCATTAATACTCCTGACTTAAAATAGTAACAAGTAGAAGCACTAGCTGACTCTGCCTCACTACAAGCAGAACTAGCTAACCTTCCAACTCTGGGTCAGCCTGCTGCAACTCTACCAACTCATGAGGTGACAAATTATCCACACTGAGGGGAACTGCTTCATCCTCTGAATGGTTTAAATTAGCAAGGAAAGTATCAGCCAAGAGAACATCATCATCTTCACCACCTTCTAAATCACTAGTAACTTTAGCTTTTGCCCTAGTGACAGCACATGCAGGAAACACATCAGAGGAGCCGTCCTCGACTCCAGCCACCAGCTCACTAGACAACCGAGGAGCTGGACAAACCCGACCCCCAGCAATGTCGTTGCCAAGGAGAAAAGTCACACCAGGCATAGGAAGTGTCTCAACCAATCCTACCATAACTGGACCTTGAACAAAATCAGACTCAAGATTCACTCGGCACAGAGGGACAGAAAAATAATTACTCCCTAAACCCTGCAACATTACAGTTTCACCAGAGGAATTATTAGAGCCTAAAACACTAGTCACTAGTAGGGATTGGCAAGCACCTGTGTCTCGTAAAATTTTAACAGATTTCCTGTCACTGCCATTAATTGAACTGACAAAACCATCAGACAGGAAATTTGCATAAGAACTCTTGAGAGTGTCACCCACATCACTGCTCAAAAGAGGAGCACAGAGCACAAAAGAAGGCACAGAGTAGTGATAAATGGAGTAGAATCTGAGTGGGAGCCTGTTTATAGTGGAGTGCCTCAGGGATCGGTCCTGGGGCCAGTTTTGTTTCTAATCTATATAAATGACATCGATGTTGAACTAAATAATTATATCTCAAAGTTCGCTGATGACATAAAGATAGGAAAATCAGTAGTAACGGAAGAAGACAGAAATAAACTGCAATTTGATTTAAATACAATAGTAGAGTGGTCGGAAAAATGGTAGATGCCATTCAATGTTGACAAATGCCAGGTCTTGCACATAGGTAATAAAAACAAAAAATATGAATACAAGATGAAAGGACAGCCAATCAAAACGAGTGCATTAGTTAATTAAAGACCTGGGGGTTCTTATATCTGAAAACCTAAAGACCTTAGATCAGTGTGCAGCAGCTGCGAATAAGGCCAATCGAGCATTGGGATATATTCAGAGAAATTTTACTTATACAAATGAGAACATTATAGTACCTTTATTTAAAAGCATAGTGAGGCCCCATCTTGAATATGGTGTGCAATTTTGGTCTCCTTATCTGAGCAAGGACATAGGGAAGCTCGAGTCGGTGCAGAGTAGAGCGAAAAAGTTGATTCCGCCACTAAGAAATACATCTTATCATGAAAGACTAAACAAATTAAATTAATCGAGTGTTTCAAGATACTAAAGGGATTTGACACAATTGATGTAGATTCACTTTTCAAAATATATAATAGTTCATTAACTCATGGAAATGGAATGAAATTAAAAAACAGGAGGGCGAATCTCGATGTCACAAAGCACTTCTTCACCTACAGTGTGGTCATCGAGTGGAACAAATTGCCTGAGAAAGTGGTACAATGTAAGACAATTGACACATTCAAAAGAAGTTTAGACATTAATTTTGAGGTGGTGGGAATAATATAGGTAAAAAAAAAAAAAAAAAAAAACCCACACAGATTAAGCATCAGTAGTAGGCTATATAATATTTCGCGTCTTCGTTGTTCACTATAAATATCCCTTAGACGTTTTTCTCATTCTGCTGGGGGACTTCTTTCCCCAACTTAATTTCATGCCGACCAACAGTCGGAGGGAGAAGTGGGTAGGGAGAGAGCCTTTTTCTTTGCTATCCTTGCCTTCCACTTTGTAACAAATTCTATTTTAGCATTTAGTCCGGACTACCTAGTAGGGATCGCAAGGTCTGTGTAGTCTGTGTATATATGTAACTCTATGTAACTATATGTAACTCTCTCTCTCTTGTCACAATCTTCTAAAGTCCGAAATATTATGGTCTCAGTCGGACAGCTTTTAATACCGAAAGGAGTTTTAAGCTCTTCATAATTATGTCCAGTGTATTTTTTTTAGACTCGTAAAATGGCCAGAGAGAGAGGAGTACAAAGGAGTACAAAGGAAATCAAGCAACAACAGATCTAGTGACCCTTCTAGGCTGCTTGTCCTCCAAAACACTGAGGATCAAGTGTCCAAACAGTGGTTTAGAGTGGGTAAGGGAACATTGGAAAGGGAACTACTGCCCTGCCACTAACGTGGCAGGACTAGGAAGCTAGTAGAGGACATATGGGTTAGTAACTGAGGGGAGGATAAAATAAAGTTATTCATTTACAAACGCAGTCAGTCGCGGGTTTGATGCGAGATATTTGTCTAGGCGAAATTTAAATGAATCAACGGTGCTGCAGTCTATAACGTCTAGGGAGAGAGAGAAAGAGAGAGAGACAGAAAGAGCGAATGAAAGAGAGAGAGAGAGTTTTTGTTTGTTTTTCGTATGTGTGGGTTGGTGTATGTGTGTGTGTATATATATGTGTGGTGCGTCAAGAGACTGTGAACGTGTGTATGCAAGCAAATTTCGAGTATATGAGTGCATCTCCGTGTGTGGGCATGCTAATAGGTTTCAGAGGCCAACTTGGAATGTGAGAATAAAGAATGAAGTTGTTTCTTACTTCTGGAAATACCACATATACATTTTATTACCATATTTGAGATCGTGGTGCGTGTGTGTGTGTGAGAGAGAGAGAGAGAGAGAGAGAGAGAGAGAGAGAGAGAGAGAGGGAGAGAGAGAGAGAGAGAGAGAGAGAGAGAGAGAGAGAGAGAACAAAAAATAAGAGATTGAGAGAGAGAAAGAGCGAGAGGGAGAGAGATTCTAATGAATGGAAATGCCTTACTTCTGGAAGTACCATCACAGAGGTATTGTTAAACATGCCTTATATTACTCTACCAGACTTGTGTGTGTGTGTCTCATAATAATACTAATAATAAACGGTTTATTGATAATTGTAGCCGTAGGCTGAAAATGTACAGTGAACGGTTTTTAGCTTAACTCTAACTTATATATTATCTTATAATAAGGACCAAAGCATGAGGTTGTATAAGAGCTGTTTGACGAGATCAATATTATGTACTAGGTTGGCAGATGATTTTCCAGATTGAGATACTATATTGCATAAGAGCTATTTGACCAGTAAACATTATGTGCAAGGTATGCTGAAAGATACACTAGTACGCATTTTTAAAAGGGTATAAGGGTTTGTTTAAAGATATTGAGTTGATTTACTGACAAGTTACTGACTATGTTTACTGTTCGCCTAGTTACTATGTAACTGCTGAAAACAAAAGTAAACGGATTATTAAGAATTACAGCCAGAGGCTGGAATGGGAGTAATGTGTCACTGTCAGTTTGTTTACACAGTGAAAAACCGCACAGAAAGCCACAACCTTTTCTTTCTTGTGTGTATGTGTGTGTGTGTGTGTAGTATGTGTGTGAAGTATGTGTGTGTGTAGTGTGTGTGTGTATGAGAGAAATATATTGCTTATTGTACCTTACTTTGGGACACTTGTTCGAGTAGTTCTGCCTTTTGTCTCCCATACACATAGACAAATAATCAGTTTTTTGTCTCCTTCATAAACATCGAAAATATATATAATTATTATGTTTTTTCCACCAACCAACTTCAACTCTAAACTCAATTAATGAAATCAACAAATACAGTACATGTGGCACTCTAAGGACTCGAACCTAGGATACTCACATCGAAATTCCGCGCACTTATGCATTACGCTATCAAGACGTAAATAAGAACATAACAACATACGAAAATGGGAGTGCAGAAAGCCGATTGGCCCACTCAAGGCAGATCCCTCTCACACCCAACCTAAATAACTCATGCCGATTTGACCCAAACCAAAGTGACGTGATAACAGGTAGTCTCACCTAACCAAATTCGACCAGACTTTGCTCAAACCAATCTGACATGACCCAATACCATTTGACCTGACCCACCCCATCTGACGTGACCTCAAATCCTTCTAATCTGACCTCAAACCAATCTAACATGACTCAAATTCATCTGACCTAACCCCAAACCCATCTGACCTGACCCAAAACCATCTGACCTGACTTCAAATTCATCGGAGTTGACCCCAAATCCAGCTGACCTGACCTCAAATCTATCTAACCTGACATTAATACCATCTGAACTGACCCAAAATCCATCTGATCTGACCCTAAATCTATCTGACCTGACCCCAAATCTCATCTGACCTGACCTAACCACGCCCAGCAATTCCCTAGCATCTCGCCTGCATTCCTAAGTCTCTCTCTCTCACTCTTTCTCTCCCTTTATGTCTCTCTCTCTCTCTCTCTCTCTCTCTCTCTCTCTCTCTCTCTCTCTCACTACTAGAGAATGCTGTTCAATTCTGGTCTCCAGCACTCAGGAAAGATATAGAGCGACTGGAAAGAGTACAAGCAAGGGTTACAAAACTTATTCCATCGCTTAAAAGACTGAGCTACGAGGACCGGTTGAGAGCTCTGAATCTCTTTCCATTGGAGACACGCAGAATACGAGGTCAGCTCATTGAATTTTTAAAATACTTAATGGGTTTGACAGCGTGGATTATAACAAAATGTTTAGTCTCAATATGAATACAACACGCAAGCATGGTTGGAAATTAGAATTGAAAAGGTTCAGCACTAGTATTTGAGGACACTTTTTCACATATAAGATCTGTTCTACCTGGAACAAACTTCCCTCCGAAGTTGTAAACAGTTCTTCAGTAGAACAGTTCAAGAAGAGTGTAGATAGTGTTTTGCACACTCTGTAAAGAGTGTAGTGCACTAAACAGTCTCTCCTTCCACTTCGAGTATACTATTTCCTCGGAATGGAACGCAAGGTCTAAACTAATTATTCCCTGTAACTCCTTGTAACGTTTAGTGTATGTGTGTGTGTGTGTGTGTGTGTGTGTAAGTTGAGATATTACTTAATTTACCAGTTACATTTAAACATTTAGGATGTATTGGTCAGTAAAGTGAGTGTGATTTAGTGGCTTTGTTTTATTGATGCCCCCCTCCACCCACCCCCCCTTCTCTCTCTCTTATACAGACACTCTCCCTATCTTAACATTATAATCCCATCTGTCTCCTCCACACACAAATAATGTTCGACGTTTTTGCCGAACCCTCTCACACTCTAACCCCTTCCTCCATTAAGCTCGCACGAAGCATTATTTTGTTGTTATCCTGTTTTCTCTGCTTTAGTCTCCTATTTCACCTTTTGCTCTGACACACACTAACACACACACACACGCTCGCTCTCTCTCTCTCTCTCTCATTATTCTCTTTCCCTATCTCTTGTTTTTAGTTCGTTCCCTAGAATTCCATCAATCTTAAAATTACACCCCCTAGACCCCCTTTCAAGATAAATTTGTACATTTTTCGGTAGAAAAATGTCCCGGCTGAAAGCCGGTTCCTCTTAAATTACAGGCTCGCTAACGCTCGTCAGGATAAAATCGACACCTGAATTGCACGAAAGGTCTTAATATGGGGTGAAAGTTCTTAAAATCGCTAAACTAATGGGGAAAACGTTTTATAATATCAAAAGCAATGGGGCTAAACATGAGGGAGAAAGGGGTCAAGAAAAAAATCCCTCAAGTGGAGATCTCCCCTTAAGGGTATTGATCCAGTGAGAGAGAGAGAGAGAGAGAGAGAGAGAGAGAATTGAAGATGATAGTTGTGACCTCGACACATTACGTTTGTGTTTGTTTTATAATATACATGTATATATACATGTATATATACATGTATATATACATGTATATATACATGTATATATACTCAGTTATTATACTTTTGATGACAGTATTAAAGTATTCAATACATTTGCTATATCGCTTAGCCCATTCACTACCAGGGACCTCCTTTTCATCATAATTCTGGCAACGACTTTATTCAGCTTAGGAAGGACCTCTAGCAATTATACGGTTTCGAACTATCTCAACCAACCTTTT
This sequence comes from Paralithodes platypus, assembly GCA_032716605.1. Taxonomy (NCBI): domain Eukaryota; kingdom Metazoa; phylum Arthropoda; class Malacostraca; order Decapoda; family Lithodidae; genus Paralithodes; species Paralithodes platypus. The sequence goes on from CM064554.1 coordinate 34,344,759, forward strand.
TAACTATCACAGATCCTTCCTAAGCTGCACAAAATCGTTGATTTATACTGTAGTTAGAATAAAGTGTAACCCACGTTGCTGGTACATAAAGGGTTAACGAAGCCTTGCGAAAGAAAACCGTTTTATGGGAGCACTAAACTATCCAAAGCCAATTATACTCTAATGATTCCTTACCAGTCAAAAACGTTTAATGACACCAATATTTCATAAGCCCTTTTTCATTAACGTAATGGTTCCACGACGAGAAGCAACGTTTATAAGGGTTATATTTCATGCTATGAGCTCAGTTTTATGGTTTAAGGGGGGTCACCTGCTTTGTTTTATCTTTATCTCCTTTTCTCTCTTTCTCTGGTTTGTATCCATTCGGCCCTATTTAGCTAACTGTTTTAAGACGTTTATCCGTTGAGTGCTCAGAGCCCTTCGGCCATGCTTCCCCTACACTCGACTCCCAGCCATCCCAGTAGTTTGCCGACCCCGGGTACGCTTCCACAGTTGGGTGGTGACTGGCAGGGTGGGTTGCCCCTGGGGGGACCACCGGTAATTTCAAACATTGTAGCACCTTCACCTCCTCAAGGGTTAACTCCAGAATTATTGCTTCAGCTCGAATTAGCTAAGCTTCAGCAGCAACAAAGGGCATGTGAGCTCCAGCAGCAAATAGAATTAGCCAAGATAGAAGAGAGAAAAACTATCAGTCATGAGCACATAGGGCTAGCAAAAATTCAAGCTGAGTCGACTAGGTACTGTGCCGACATGGACGTAGAGAAGTCGCGAGTAGAGACAACGGGACAGCGATTTGGGGCTGGTAACCGTGTTCATGAGCAGTCTCTCTCGCACTTATTGAAACTGGTTCCGGTGTTTGATGAGAGTGGTGTAACAGAATTTTTCACACGCTTTGAGAAGAAGTGCCAGGAACACCAGTGGCCAGAGAATAAATGGGCAGCACTTGTATCCTCTAGATTAATAGGCAAGGGTCTTAAAGCCTACGATGCGTTGCCTATAGAGTCTTGTATTATCTATGAGGAACTCAAGGAGGCTGTCCTGAGAGCATACGAACTACAACCAGAGACGTACAGGTTGAAGTTCCGGGGTGTTACCAAGGGTCGGGAGAGCACCTTTTTGGAGCATGCCCGGGAGCTGTCCGATGCTTTTGGGAATTGGCTGAGGTCGGAGAAAGCTACTACGTTTGACGACATTAAACAGTTGGTGCTTTTAGAGCAGTTTTTCAAATGCACGGGCGGCGACCTGACGTTAAACCTTAAAGAAAAGCAACCAAAAACTCTACAGGAGGCAGCTGAGATGGCTGACCTCCGGCTATCACTAATTCGTGGGTGCGGGTCTGCCCAGCATAGTGAGGCAGGTAACAAGGGGCGTGACGCCCCACCCCCCCGAGTTAGTGATATACCTTATGCAAACAAGTACAAGAGCCATGATACCAAGACTGACCACAAGACTAGCACCGTCCCATTTAAGAAGTGGCCGGGCCCTTCCCAGTACCAAGGGAAGCCCAAAGGGGAGTTGGAGTGTTTTCATTGTCATAAAAAGGGGCACTTTCCAAGAGTCTGTCCTAGCAAACCACCTACAACAGCTGTGTCTTTGGCCTGCAACATTGGTGTGTCTCCGAAGTCATCTGAGTTTGCCCGGGGCAGTTCGTCAGAGGCTGAGGCACAGCCAATGCAGAAGCACCTGGGAGGCTCGAACCCTGCTCAGGATGTTTTTTGCGACCATAGAGGGCGGGGTTGCGTGATGTGGGCGGGGCGCAAGCATGGAGTAGAGGTCTTGCGTGATACAGGTGCTTCCCAGACTCTGATGAAAAACTTGACTGGCTACCCTATAAACGCGGCTCGGGTGGTGGTGGTGCAGGGTATTAATGCAACTCGGTCATACCCGCTGGTGCGGTTGGAGTTGGAGGTGGATGGTGTGGCACGTGAATTGGATGTCGGGATTGTGGAGAAACTGCCAGTGGAGGGCGTCGACCTTCTTCTCGGCAACGACTTTGCAATGCCCGCTTCTGAGGTTCTACCCTTAGTCGTTGCCGAGAGGCCGTCCGACGTGAGTAGGGAAGAGCAAGAGTGGGTCGAGCGGTGCCAGACACAACCCATGGCGTGTGTTGTCACCCGAGCTCGGGCAGCTAAAGTGTCACAGCCTAGTCCTCCGTCTTCAGACCAGCGGAGGAACGATCAACAGGAGGAGGCTAAAGCTGGAGTTGATTTTAAGAGTTTTGACTCGGGGGCTCTCCTGGGTGATTCAGTATTAGCACCATTACTTAATTCTGGAGTAGCCCCTGGGCCTGTCATCGAGAGTGACGAGGCTGGGCATGACGAGTCTCCACGACAGCAACGTTATGTACATCGAGAGAGACAGAGGGAGCAGCCCAGTATCGGGGAAGGTCATGCATTGCTCCGGGAGCAGTTAGATCGCTTGGCACCCTCAGATATACGTCGGTTGCAACTAGAGGACCCTGAGCTCCAAACGTGTGCTAACGGAGCTGTAGAGCTCGACGAGGACGGCGATGCACAGCCAGGAGATTTTTTTTATTTAGAAGGCATCCTCTATAGGCATTTTCAAGACCCTAAACATAGTTGGCAAGAGGGGTCCGGAGTAGTGGACCAGTTGGTGGTGCCACGGGAGTGCAGGGATAGCCTACTGAGGTTGGCGCATGACATACCACTGGCAGGACATCTAGGGGTGAGAAAAACGGTGGCGGCTTTAGAAAAATTGTTTTGGTGGCCGGGGTTGAAGGGGCAGGTGGTAACCTGGATAGCAAGGTGTCATACGTGCCAGAGGGTTGGAAAACCTAACCAAACAATTCCGAGAGCCCCGTTGCACCCCATTGCTGTCAGTGGACCGCCCTTCAGTAAGGTCATCATTGATATGGTCGGACCCCTACCCCCTACTAGTGCCGGTAATAAATTTCTATTAACTATCATGGATGTGGCCACTCGTTATCCTGATGCATATCCAATGAGAAATGGCACAGCGAAAACTCTTGTCCGGAACCTGCTCTTGTATTGCTCGCGGTATGGTTACCCGCAAGAAGTGCAATCGGACCAAGGCTCTAATTTTACATCTAATCTGTTCAAACAAACTATGATTCAGCATGGCATCAGCACTGTCGTCTCTTCTGCGTATCACCCGGAGAGTCAAGGGGTGTTGGAGAGGTGGCACGCCACGCTGAAAAGCATGCTTCGATGTTATTGCGCAGAGAACGGAAAGGATTGGGACCTTGGTCTGCCGTATGTTTTGTTCGCGGCAAGAGAAGTACCTGGGGAGAGTCTCGGTTTCAGTCCGAATGAGCTTGTTTTCGGGCATCGGGTGAGGGGCCCTCTCCACATGGTGAAGGAGATTTGGGAGGGTACCGCTGTGCCATGTTCTATGTTGAGATACGTCCTCGAGAGCAGAGAGAGAATGCTTAGAAGTCTGGAGCTGGCCGGGCGTAATTTGGTGAGTTCGCAGGCCCGTATGAAGGACAGGTACGATACTAAGGCGAAACTCCGGGAGTTTCAGGTAGGTCAAGAGGTGTTGGTCCTGTTGCCTTTGGCAGGTCATCCTCTGGCTGCCAAGTACGCTGGGCCTTATCGAGTGGTGTCAAAGATCTCCGATCTGGATTACCTCGTTGCCACTCCAGACCGGAAGAAGCGTAACCAACTATGCCACATTAATTTGTTGAAGGAGTATGTGAGGCGCCCACCTGAGTCACTAGCTGTCCCTGTGTTGACCTGCTGCGGTCATGGTGGAGAAGGAGAGGGGGGCAGCAATGATCAGGTGGATGATAACTGGGATTGTCATGTCTCGGCTGATCAGTGGGCGGGGAATTCGAGCCAATGTGCGCATGATGCTCTGGCGCACCTGCCGGAGGAACAGCAGGTGGCAGTGCAGCGCCTGTTCGATTCATACCCCACTGTATTTGCCGAGCACCCAGGCCTTACTACTCAAGCGGTGCATGACGTCGATGTAGGAGAGCACCCCCCCTTTAAGTCGATACCTTATCGGGTGCCACCCATTAAACTCCCAGTGCTCAGGGATGAGCTGGAGTATATGCTGGCGAGAGGCTTGATCGAGAAGGGGGTAGTACGGTGGACTTCTCCTGTCACTCTGCAGCCCAAACCTGATGGAAAAGTTCGGTTCTGCATTGATTTTAGGCGGTTGAACGGCTTGACCCCCACCAATGCATATCCTCTTCCCCGGGTGGATGACAGTGTGGATAAGATCGGGAAAGCAAGGTACTTGACCAAGGTAGACCTCGTCAAAGGCTACTGGTAAGTACCACTGTCTGAGCGGGCTAAAGAGGTGTGCGGGTTTGTGGTGGATGGCAGTACTTACCGTTGCAACGTGATGCCATATGGTCTGAAAAATGCACCGGCCACTTTCCAGAGCTTAATGAACGACATTGTAGCAGACATCCCAAACTGTACTGTCTACCTTGATGACATGATCATTTATGACAACGATTTCCAAAGTCACTGTGAGCACATAGAAGCCTTATTTAGTCAACTTGGTAAAGCAGGCTTGGTGGTTAATCTGGGCAAGTGTGACTTTGTGCAAGCCACGGTGCAGTATCTGGGGTTTGTGGTTGGGTTAGGGCAGGTGAGCCCGCCCCAACAGAAGATACAGGCTATCGACTTGTTCCCCAGGCCGACCACCAAGCGGCAGATCATGAGATTTTTGGGCATGATTGGGTATTACCGCCGCTTTATAAGAGGTTATTCTACTGTGTTAGCTCCTTTGACAGATCTACTAGCTAAAGATAAAAAGTTCCGCTGGGCACCTGAGTGTGAGCAGGCGTTTCGAGTAGTTAAACACCTTTTATGCACTCACCCTATCCTCAGGGCCCCGGACTTTGAACGACCATTTCAGTTGGCGACTGATGCCAGCGGAGTAGGGGCTGGTGCCGTACTTTTGCAGACAGACGAGGAAGGTCTTGAGCATCCAGTCCGTTTCTTTTCAAAGAAGTTTAATTCAGCACAGAAAAACTATTCGGTTGTTGAAAAGGAACTGTTGGCAATCGTGTTAGCGCTCAGACACTTTGAGGTCTATGTTCCTGCCTATGGGCCAGTCGTGGTAGTGTATACCGACCACCACCCGCTTAAATTCCTCAATCAATTCCACAACCGGAATATGAGGCTGACCAGATGGTCGCTCATGTTGCAAGAGTACAACTTAGACATTCGCCATATTGCCGGTTGTGAGAATGTGATTGCGGACTGTTTGTCGCGGGTGGAGGATCCGGGGTAGGCTACCACAGTATGTTGGTATAGCCTCCTGTCTTGGCTCGCGGTGTATTTTTGCGCTGGTGCTTGTTGGCTCGCGTGTGTAGCATCAGCGTAGGGTCGCAGGGCAGGAGTTGTTGGCTTTGATTAGACGAAAATTAGGCTACATCTATAGTAGCCGCCAAAAACAACATTAAAATAAAATATGAAAAATTAAATAAAAACTTTCTTTTTAATAATTAATTTTAAGATAATATTGTAGCTGAGTACTGAGTGCAGATGATTTTCTCTCAGTAGGCTGTGCTTCTTAAAGCTCGCTCTGGGAGCACAATGTTATGAATTAATGTATTATGTTTGGGAAGGGTGATAAGATTTTTTTGATATATAAAATGTTGTTGTATTTTTTTTTTGGAGACTGACCTTGCATTCCATGAGTGGCAGAGTGGTTAGGAGTGGCAGATTCTAGCGACATTCTGCCTGTTCAGATATGGGCTCATGGTTGAGTGTCCCATATCTTGGGGGGGGTGTGACGCCTCCCGGCGTTAGCAGAATGGTTGCGTGGGGCATTGCAGCTCGCTAGCGCTCGCCAGGATGGGGGGATGGGCTACAGTTGTCCTAGAATGATCTGCTCTATTTCGTTAGTGTCGTGTTGCCACAGACAGTCTAGAAATGGTCTTTGTTTTGGTCTGTGACCGTGCCTTGTATTTTATATTCGCTATAATATAAATGTTGCTTGTGTGGGAGGCGAGCGAGAGCGGGTGAGGGAGTACACCTGGCAGCGGGGGGTGAGCTGTGATGCGGCTCGCTTGAGCGCTGACGGCGTTGGCGGCCGGGTGGTCAACTAGTCCCTTCCCGTCGCGGCCTCATGGTTTTTTACCAAGCTCAGAGCTTGCCTGACACGCGTATCGTCTACATCCTTTGCAATTCTGTCCCCCATACTCGCCACTTTGCATACTATTTCTCTCTCTCGACTTCTCCTTTCTCATTCTCTAATCTTTATTAAACTCAACATCCCTTCTGGTTTCAGCATAGACGTTCACCGTCGGCCAGTCGTATTGTACGCGAAGCTCTCAGATATTTCTATGTATTAGGCTTTAATGAGGTTTGGAGATACGGACTTTTCCGTGTGTGTCCTCTCTCGGGAAGGTTGTAGACCGGTATGTGTCTCCCTGGCAGGGTGTTGAGTGATTCTGCTTAGTTATTTAAAGCTAGACTAGGGGTAAGGTTACTGTGTCGTTGTCTCCGATGTGTGCAGTGTTAGCTAAGCCCTGCACGACATCGACAGGTACTGTGGGAGCCTAGGTTGTCTTCGGGTGGGTTTACTTTGCGAGCACAGCACTGTGGTGTGAGAGGGCCATAGCCTATCCCTCACAACATAGTGCTGCCTCTTTGTGTTGACTTCTGAGGGATCGCCAGGATAGAACTAGGTACTAGAGACCTAGATTTATCAAGAGAGCATCCCCATCATATAACGTAGTCTTCATTATACCACCTTCGGACAACGTTAGGCTACGAGCCGCATGCTCGCCCATTGTTGCCCTGCCTTGATACCCCAGCTAGACTTTATTAACCGAGCAGACACTGGTTAGAGATAAGCCCCCATTATTATATGTATGCCACATTATTATTCACTGCACTTTTGAGCCGAGGTTGTTGTTGAGTTGCACAACCCTAGTAGGCTGTTGCGTTGTGTCACGAAGCATTTCTTTAGTTGTCGAGCATTACTACCTTTGCGCACTCTTTATTATTCACCTGCCTATTATTACTATATGTCCTAGTATTTATTGTGACCCGTATTCTGCATTATAATTGTTCAAGATTCTTTACGAACATTTTCCCAGCATCAGACTTATTTCAGAAGTTTCCAGTTGATGTTGCAGGACTAGCATTGCACTTTCTTTAATACAGGAGTGCCAGTTATTTGAGTATCTACCGTAACGCTAATTAATCACGTTAACTATCTTTTCTTTGTGTAACCTAATCGAGTAATCTTTTACTGTTTGAGAATAGGCTGTTTCATCGAGCGTCAGCCTAGTGTGTGTGCACCAGTTACCGAGTCATAGGATACCTCATTGTCCAGGCACGACTCAGGGCGGTAATGGTGTTTTGTTTTCCAGTGTTTAAGGCAGGGGTTGGATCTAGTGTTACCGTTGTTGCATTTTTGCCATTATCTAGTCCAATGCTGAAGAGCCCTGTGTCTTTGAGAACCTGGATCGTAACAAATTCAAGTACCGTACATTCAGACATTAATAAACTAACTCCTACATTCTATGTTGTCATAGAATCATAAAATTCCACACAAAACATAAAAATGTTGAGGACAAAACTATTTTCAACGGTAGCCTCAATAGGATATACTTAATATTTTCTTTTACCTCTATGGCCGTTCTTCTAACGAACCACGACAAAAAGAAATTATCTATATACCCGGGAAATTTGATTTCAGTTTCCCCCAATACTCCAAACTTATTTTCCAAAATAAGCCAAAGCCAAAATAATGAAATCAAACATCTATATTAGAAAAAACTATAGCCAACGTTTCATGCAAATATACTAAATAATAGAATGTTTTTATCTCGCTGGGCTCCCCCAAACTAAAGATATGATGTTGCTTGACCTCCATTGTGTAAAAGTGATAATAATAATTCTACGGAAATTAAACATATGATTTCAACTCCGAGAAAATCGGACAAATTAGAATGAAGAGAAAACAATTGAACAGTAAGTAACTTGTAAAAACAATGGAAAACACATGACTAACAATATCCTGTGATCCCCCCAAAAAAAAAATCGAATTTAAACGCTAGGGGAAAATACTTTCAACTTAGGAAAAATCCTCATGAACAAAAAAAATGCCACAATATTAGCAAACGAAAATTTACCGAAATATATATAGCCCGTAGCAATATTAAAATATATATAGCCCGTAGCACTATTAAAATATATATAGCCCGTAGCAATATTAAAATATATATAGCCCGTAGCACTATTCAAATATATATAGCCCCTAGCACTATTAAAATATATATAGCCCGTAGCAATATTAAAATATATATAGCCCGTAGCACTATTAAAATATATATAGCCCGTAGCAATATTAAAATATATATAGCCCGTAGCACTATTAAAATATATATAGCCCGTAGCACTATTAAAATATATATAGCCCGTAGCACTATTAAAATATATATAGCCCATAGCAATATTAAAATATATATAGCCCGTAGCAATATTAAATATATATAGCCCGTAGCAATATTAAATATATATAGCCCGTAGCAATATTACAAGGCAAACACGAAAACACAAAAATGGACAAAAAAAGTAAGGAATATAATTCACTAAGAAACTACTGAACGGAAAATAATAAACTAATTGAACGCTTCCAAAATAGAAGACTCCATGAAAATATCAATCAATCAAACTTCCAAAAATCAATTCAAAAGAAACTCTAAAATAAAATCGAAAACGAGTGTATTTCGGTAGAGTCCACAATTTGGACAAAATTATGTTAATTAAAAATTACCTCTCCAAAATTAGTTTTCTGCCCACAGCTAACTCAAAGACAACTGCAGAGATTAAAGTAAATAAACTAAAGGTTTCTAAATACCCCTGATGGTAACAAAGGATTTAAAGTATCCCTAATAGGCTCGAAATTTCATCAAGAACGTGAGAGGGTTAAAACTTCTGATGTATTTATAATGAATTTTACTCAACCGCCTAGATCAAAGCGCGGTTTCAAGAAAACCTAGAAAAAAAAAAAAATCTGACTTGGGAAATTAACCCCTATAAAGTCTTAAAAACAATGTTATCACTTAGGAATAACAATTTAATAATAACATCTGGAAATAACCGCAACTCGCACACACTTATACACACGCATGCAAAGGTGACAGCAAGACTGACTGAGTGAGTTTGCCCACCCTATCCCTTGACGGGTCAGGGGATCGCGGTATGACATGATCCATATGAGAATACAGATATGAAATGACATGATGAGAAATTGGAGTCTTGACTGAACGACATGATAAATTGACCGTCATGTCACTGACGATTTGACATGTGTTAGAAAACACGCAATATCTAGGAAGACTCATTGTATGAGACATATTTAGAAAAAATAATTTATCTCGCTAGAAATGCGGGAAATAATTGACCGTAATATATAGATGTTTGATTATACACTGTACATACCTTTAAAAGCACTTTGATGAGTAGTGATGATAGTCAATTTTCTAGGGCCACCACAGCTAGGAGTGACCCACAGACCTACTCTCAATCACTTATTCGCTATCACTCACTCTCGCACAAACTCTCACACACACATGCTTTCTCATTCCTTCGCTCTCACTCACTCTCACTCTCTCTCTCTCTCCTTCTTAAATCCCTCTTATTCGCTCCATTACCATTCCAGTTACTTGAACGTCCACCAATTATCTTTCTCTCACCTCTCTCTCTCTCTCTCTCACTCAGTCTGACTCTCTCTCTCTCTCACTCTCACACAAACACACTCACTCACTTTCACTCTCTCTCTCTCACTCACAAATGCACTCCCTCTCTCTCACACACACACTCACTCACTCTCTCCTTCCACTTCGAGTATCTCCCCGGAATGAACCGCAAGGTCTTTAACCCTTTGGCTGTGGCTATGTTTGGGCTATTTAGGGCATATTCAGGCACTCCTGAATGATAAATCAAGCATCTGCATTAAATGAAGTGTATTCTGCCGAAAACTAGGCAAAAATAGCTTCAAAATGACACCAGAACGGACCGTGTACGTGGTTTGGTTCACCCGCAGTGGCCCCAGTGAAACGCTGGAAACCCGCTATTATGTAACACTCGCTCGGTTGGCTACACTGGTGAGAGAGACAAAGAGAGACTCGCCCGAGACACAGCCTAGCTCAGTGAGCTGCTCGGTGCTCTGAGGGTCGGAGGTGGGCTCCTCACGCTCCCACCCACTGACACTCGATTCTTACGTTTTTTACAGACTTTTAAAGCCTGGAAATTGCTGTAACTTGCCAAAACATTCCAGAACGTCACCTGCAGCGAAAGGGTTAAGATACTAGCTGTTCATTGTAACTCATTGTATCCCACACACACACATACATTTTTTTTCTCTCTCTCTCTCTCTCACACACACTCACTCACTCAATCTCACGCTATCTCTCTCTCTCTCTCCCCACGCTTCTCGTCTTAGTCAGAATTACTGGGAGGGATTTAATTCTCCACACAGATGGAATTATTTATATGCCCCAAATAAGTCCATTTCCAATATATTTCTCCGAGAATTGTGTGTGTGTGTGTGTGTGTGTGTGCGTGTATGTGTGTTTCTTCCATATATTGTATAATTGATACTTTGGACATGTATATAATTATTATTATATAATTATCACTTTCTACTTCTCTGTATCGTCTTCTTTCTCTTCCTTATCCCTACTTTCCCTTTATAGTGGGGCGGATATGTAACATTTGTTGGTCGAGTTGTGCACTTCCGGAAAGAAGCATGAAAATTTGGCCTAGGGGTTTTTTGGGTATGCTAATTTCAAAAATTGCGGGAACCATGACGTCACTCCAGCCGTTCCCGCCATAAATTGAGGAATTCAAAATGGCCACCACAAAACACGTTTTCGTCCATAAAATTGCTCTAAGTGCCCCAATTTCAATTATCTTGATGTCTATACCTATGTTTTTGAAGTCAAGGAATCCAATAAAAGACATATCAAGACTTATAACGTACACCTTTATTGTAAAAATGTTACAAATTTCTCAGAAAGGTCAATTTGTTGCATAACGGCATACTGATTACCATCTTAGTATAATTATTGTGAAGGAAAACCTATTAAAACTAATAACAGCTTCAACCAGATCCAAAAATCATCATCAGGGTTGCTAATATAACTTCAGTTGCATACACGAGTATATTCAATCATGTAATTATTAGTTTTCGCGTATATCAGCTGGGGCCGGTTGTTCAAACAACGTTACATTTAATGTGGCGTTATCACTAACGCTGCCTAACCAGAATTCCGCCATCTTTCAGTCGAGACCAATGATATTCGCACAGAGTATGCAAAAGGAGACGCAAATGGGGAATGTAACTTCAGAAATTCAAAAACCTATTGCAATCTTGCTCAAGTGCAGGGCTTAAAACTCAGCTTTAGGAGTTAACACCACGTCAGGGCTTAACGTTGTTTGAGCAACCCAGCCCTGAACTTTAAGTCATAGATTGTGATGGAAAATGTGCCAATTATTTGGCAAAGTATGTGTCCCCTTCAAAACATTATCAAATTGTATATTTGTCACAAGAGTTCCTGTCTTTTTAACATTTAAAACTCTCTATTGCACTGTCCTGAGCAGAAACACAGCTGTGTACATGGCAGATTTGCTTTGACACACTTGCATCGTTTAGTACATTCCTTCTTGCACCCGCATTTCAACAGTTCTTGACAACCTTTGGCTGCCTCTGGAAGAGTGATCCAGCATGGAGTCCATGGGGAATCATCCTTCACTCTCTTCCACCCTCATAATTTCGGTGAAGGAACGTTTGGCTTGCCTGTAAGTGTCTGTCCCCAGATATGCCCTGCCTGGTAAACAGCCCTTTTCACATGCTGTTCCAGGGCATTCAACGTTGGAGGAATGTTTTCCATCTTACGGTTCTGAGTGAACAAGTGTTTCCTGACTTCATTCACATAAAAAAGTTCTGATGTTCGCCGGTACAAAAGAACGACGTATCTTTCTATTTGGTCCATGTTGTCGGGGGTTACATGAGTTGGAACACGAGATAAATGCATAAATGTATGTGTGAGCTGAGGCATACTGCGCCATGCATCCCAAGCTGTTTTCTTTCCTATTCCGAAAAATGCAGAAACAGTATCACATCCTGATATTGCGTGCATAAACAGAAGACGGGGGAGGAAGCTTTGATTGAAATTAGGGTAGCTAAGAACCCATTTTGGGATTTAGGGTATTACCAGAAGTGGACTGAACCTTTTCTCTTTTATGTTGGGGTATTTAAAAGAATATAATAAGCCGTAGGAACCAGCGCCGGCTTGGCTTTGGTCTGTTATTCTAAGATTTATATTTAATGTTTTGTTTTTCGTGTGTATACATATAAGTATAATATGAGTAGGGTAAAGGAATGTACAAACACCTTTGCCCTTTTGAGACAATGTACAGGTATTTGTAATTTTATGTATGTGTACTATCTCAATAAAGAATCAAATCAAATCAAATCAAATCTCTCTCTCTCTTCTCGACAGGTGGGGCTCGAGGTAAACTTTTAATTGACTACCACTGTGGTAAATTGTGGAGGGCTTTGACGATACTGAGAAGGGAAGTGAGAGTGTGAGTGTGTGTGTGTGTGTGTGTGTGTGTGTGATAGAGTGATTGGAAGTGAAAGAGTGCGAAGAAAGAGAGTGTTCTACAACATGGAGTAAATGATTTGTGAGAAAAGAGACCCTGGGATATATATATATATACTGTATATATATATATATATATATATATATATATATATATATATATATACTATATATTTATCTATATATATCTATATATATATATATATATATATATATATATATATATATTGTTACGTATCTTGATCCTCAAGTGGTTAACTTGATGAATCTAGATAGCACAGAGATATATATTAAGGTATCAGTCAGCTGAAGGCAAAACAAAAGTAAAATCTAATAAAATAATTTCCTGTTGTTGCTTCCTTTCCTTTTGGATCTTAGGACTTAGTATCCTTTATTGACTGATACTCTTTAATTACGAAAAATACTGAAACTAATTAAAGTCATGTAGTATTTATACAGAATTATTATTTAACCGAAGCTTAGTAGGCTATGGTTATGAACCGAAGAAGTATATCTAAAGAAGGACTATTAATTCTATAAAAAGTCTTGAAAAATAAATATTAAAGTAAGAATATTTCTGTCTCTTACCCCTTTTGAAATGAATAGATAGTTTTCTTATATGTCCTTTTAATTATATTTAATGTAATTATTCTTGGTTCTTGTCTTACGTTAATAGTATTATATTATTATTATCATCAGGATTTATATCAGTCACATAAAAAGTTAGATATATATATTTAATAATTAGTTAAATGTATTTCTTAACCACGTAACAATGAGGTTTAAGTTAGGAGTAAATTAAGATACAGGATCGCTTCATAGATTCGATTCAGGTCTCACTCAAATAATATGAAAAGCAAAAATAATATTTTGAAGCTAAAAGAATTTACTTCAGCTTAGGAAATCACTAGAAGTAATATTAACACAGCCATGTTAGTCTAAGGCGATATTACTAATATGAGACAATAGCATCACCGTACTAAGCACCGTTAAGCAATGTAAGCTTAATTAAAAGAAAATGAAAGAACTCGTAAGTATTAATCTAAAACAATAGTATTACTTTCATCATAACCCAATTACTTAAAGAGTTGCTTTAGTCCACAAGTTAGTCAACTAAAATAGTTAAGTACATAATAGTAGCGTTAACGTTAATTCCCAATCAAATAGTTAAGTACATAAATAGTAGCGTTAACGTTAATTCCCAATCAAATAGTTAAGCACATAATAGTAGCGTTAACGTTAATTCCCAATCACATATCTCACTAACCAACATAACGTAAGTGTTTACACCTGAACACACTTAACACACATTTATATAATCTGACTGACAGTCACAATCCCATTATAATACTTCACCCCGTCTTCCTCCAGCTGCAAGTTCACCTTCCCCAACTCCAAATGAGACTGATTTGAAAGCCCACAACTCGGGTCTTATATACTAAACAATGATGGTGTAGGAACGAATCAGGAGGCGGGGGTGGTGCCCGCTCCAATCACAGCTCCTGGCGTCGAACATACGTCATAGTGTCGGGTCATCGGAGTAGTTTGCAGGGTCCCCTATGACGCACGCAGGTGTGAAGGCTTGTTTGCAGGTATGCGGGCTAGCTGGTTTCCCACTCGCTAGTTTGCTTCGCCGTTTGGGTAGTTTGAACCTCCTTCAACTCTAATTTTAACTCTTAAATTAACATACAGGGCTCCGTATGTCAGACCTCCCCCCTAGAAAAGAGTTTATGGAGTATAGTACATAATATTAAACATAATACATAAATAGATTCACCACCAGATTGGCAACAGCAAGAGTATAATGAGGATATAATAAGGATATCACCAAGTAGGCAACGTCTCCAGGTACCACATCAGAACATAGCCGGAACGTAGCTGGAGCGTTATTCGAACTGCAAGGCATCTCACAGCTGAAGGCTTGACAGCGCACTACTAAAGCATGGTATTTACCTCGCTACAAGGGAGAGCTAATTGCCAAAATCCTCTCATTAAGTTAAACTTACTGCTGCATGAGGCCAACCTGGTAAATGTAATCTTTAACAGATACGTGAAAGGCAATCGGCTAGCACGTTCTGGACCCCCTTAATATGTTTGACATCCAGGGAGTATTCCTGCAGCAACAAACTCCACCTGGTCAGTCGTTGGTTTTTATTTTGGAACCTATGCAAAAATGTTAAGGGGTGATGGTCAGTATACACAGTGATGGCACCAGAGGCAGCTTGCACATAGACAGCAAAGTATTGAAGGGATAAAATTAATGCTAACAGCTCCTTCTCAATGACTGAATAGTTACGTTGGGCAGAATTTAATTTTTTACTGAAATAGCACACAGGATGCAATACCTCACAGTCGTCTTCCTGGAGCAACACTGCACCAACCCCGGTATTGCTCGCATCCACTGCCAGGGAAAAAGATCTGTTAAAATCAGGAGCTCGGAGTACAGGATAATTAGATAATATATATTTGGTAGCAATAAAGGCCTCTTCACATTCAGAGGACCACACAAACTTCACATCCTTACGGAGAAGATCTGTCAGGGGAGCGGTTAACTTTGAAAAATGTATAATGAAACGCCTATAATTGCCAATCATGCCTAGGTACCTTTGGATATGTTTCTTAGTGCTAGGAGTTGGGAATTCTAGAATAGACTCTACCTTTGCTTGAGGAGGTGCAACCTGCCCCTGACCTACCGTATATCCTAGATACTGGACCGTACTCTTGACAAAGGTGCATTTCTTAAGATTAACCACCAGATTGGCATCAGCAAGATTTAAGAATAGCAATCTAAGTTGGTAAAGATGCTCCTCCCATGACTGTGAAAAGATAAGAATATCATCGATGTAGACAACGCACCCAGGTACCCCTTCAGTCACCAAATTCATGAGGCGTTGGAAAGTAGCTGGGGCGTTTTTCAAGCCGTAGGGCATTACGTTACAGCAGAAGGCTTGATTGTTGACTACAAAGCATGATATTTCCCTCGCTCTAGGGGTGAGAGCTACTTGCCAATATCCCTTCATCAAGTCAATCTTGCTGATATAGGTGGCTGTACCAATCTGGTCAATGCAGTCGTCGATCCGTGGCAGTGGGTAGGTATCGTTCTTTGTGACAGCATTGACTTGCCTATAGTCCATACATAACCTATGGCTCCCGTCTGGCTTTGGCACAAGTATGACTGGACTACTCCACTGGCTTAACCCCTAAATGTCGGCGAGCAACATTAGTCGAGTTAAATAAAGCTGGACTATGTGGCGGCGCTCGACATAGGTCGAGTGGCAATTTCAGCACTTAATGTTGCTGAGAGAGAGAGACAAGTGGTGGCAGGAGAGTAGCGAGCGTATGACTGCTCCAGACCACCGCGGCGAACCTACTGACACGAATCCCACCTCCCTCCTCCCTCTCTCACTCGCTATATACGGAATTGTATCGGGAAAGTGGCTAATTACATGCTTTTTGCACTCGCGTTGCACGGTTATTGCAAGAAAACTAGCCATCATAAAAGGATCGTTATGGTGTCATTCGAAAGCTCTGTTTATGCCCTTTCAGGGATAGATACTTGTTTTACGTTCTGGGTCTTATTTAGGCATGAAAATGATCACGTAAACAGCCCTATTTTGGCTAAAAACACCCCGCTGGGCGGTACATATAAATAAACCGCATAGGCCGCTCTTAAGGTGTTAAGGCCCTAGTGATCAGTTCGTTAGATAACATAAAGTCAAGCTCGACCTGCAGTATACTCCTGCGTTATGGCGAGACACGGTAGGGGGATAGTTTAATGGGAGTTGCATCCCCTACGTCGATGTCGTGCACGGCCAAAGAAGTGAGCCCTGGAGTATCACGGAACACACTGGGAGACTGAGATAAAACAGAGATTAGTTGGTTCGCTTGATCAGAGGGAAGATGACATAGTTTAGATGGTAATTCCCTCAAAGCCACTGAATTATACTGAAAGTTGGATAGGCTACATGACAAGTCAAAGTCTGCATGGATACCTTCAGGCTCTGGAACAGTCTGTTGCGGGTCAGTAAGAGAACTGAAGACTTCGTCCGCACCAGGCTGTCCACAGGTCCTGACATTCACTGCCACAGTGTGAGAATTTGGAAGAGAGGAATCAAGGGACCTATGGTAGGGTTTCAACATATTTATATGGAATACTTGCGTGGGCTTTCTCCTGTCTGGGGTAGTTACTAGATAATCGGTAATGCTCACCCTCCGAATGATCTTATATGGGCCCCTGAACTTGGCAGATAAAGGTTGGCCAAAAAGGGGGAGCAGGACCAAAACCTCATCACCGGGCTGAAACTCCCTTTCACGGGCTTTCCTGTCATACCATTTCTTCATGGAGCTTTTAGCCACTGTCAAGTTTTGAGCGGCAAACTCACATGAGGATCTCAGCCGGGTTTTGAAATCTGAAACATACTTGAGGAGGTTTTGGTTCCCCTCCTGGCCAACTAGGCTATCCTGCAATAGTTGCAAAGGACCTCTTACCTGGTGACCGAAAACTAGTTCATTAGGGGAAAAACCCAGGGATTCAGTTGGAACCTCACGAGTAGCAAATAAAAGAAAAGGTACCCTCTTATCCCACTGAACTCCGGTCTCTGTACAATACTTACGTAACATTCCCTTTAACACCTTACGAGCGGCCTATGCGGTTTATTATATGTACCGCACAGCGGGGTGTTTTTAGCCAAAATAGGGCTGTTTACGTGATCATTTTCATGCCTAAATAAGACCCAGAACGTAAAACAAGTACCTATCCCTGAAAGGGCATAAACAGAGCTTTCGAATGACACCATAACGATCCTTGTATGATGGATAGTTTTCTTGCAATAACCGTGCAACGCGAGTGCAAAAAGCAGGTAATTCGGTACTTTCGGTACATAATTGAGTATGTAGCGAGTGAGAGAGGGAGGAGGGAGCTGAGATTTGTGTCAGTAGGTTCGCCGCGGTGGTCTGGAGCAGTCATACGCTCGCTAGTCTCCTGCCACCACTTGTCTCTCTCTCTCAGCCACATTACGTGCTGAAATTGCCACTCGACCTATGTCGAGCGCCGCCACATAGTCCAGCTTTTTTTAACTCGACTTATGTTGCTCGCCGCTAATTAAGGGTTAATGTCTGATGATATCGTTCGAGAACCCCTTGACTCTCTGGGTGGTAGGTGCTAGACTTAACATGCTCGATACCCAACTCCTTCAGGGACTGCTGAAAAATGTTAGAGGTAAAATTAGTTCCTTGATCACTTTGCACCTCATGGGGGAAACCCATTCTGGTGAAGAATTTGAGCAGTTCCTTGATGACAGTTGGAGCAGAGGTAGTCCTTAAGGGTATAGCCTCTGGGTAGCGAGTTGCCATGTCCATGATAGTTAATAAATAAATGTTACCTTGGGAAGTCTTAGGCAATGGGCCTACAATGTCCACTACCACCCGAGTAAAAGGATTCTCGAAAACGGGCAAGGGCACCAGAGGATGTACAGGCACCTTCTGATTGGGTTTTCCTGTCATCTGGCAAGTGTGACACACTCTACAAAACTCCACTACATCTGCACGCATTCCTGGCCAGTAAAAGTGGGCTCTGATTCTGTCTAGAGTTTTTCTCACACCTAGGTGTCCTGCCAATGGTATACAATGTGCCATTTCCAAGATATCTCTACGACAAGGTTTAGGGACTACTACTTGATGGACGTCCCAATCCCCGTCATCGATTGGTCTGTGTGGCGGTCTCCATCTACGCCACAATACTCCTCCTTTGAGGTAGAAACATTCACCACCCTCCTTCTCACATTCCTCTTCACTCACGGACCTGGCAGCTAACTCCTTGCATTCACTATCATCTCTCTGTAGCTCTACCAGGCCACTAGGACAATTTGGAGGGGTTTCATGGTCATCATTAGGGTCAAGATGAGCCATAAAGGTGTCCGATAAATCCACCTCAGTCACATCATCAGGCACAGTTGGAGCGTCATTCACACTCTCATCATCCCTTTCATCAACTCTTACATTCGGTACATTTCTGTCTGAGGGAACTGCTACTTGAGACATTGAACGTGTGACAGCACACACAGGGAAAACTGTTGGCATCTCCTTTTCGAGCTCACCGGTTAGTGGCTCGTTAACAGGGGAAAGTGACAAAATTGGGTCTGGTCGGACCTTCTCACCTGCTACATCATTCCCCAAAAGGAGCGTTACCCCAGGCACAGGGATATCTTGGGACCTACACAAAGCTATGGTGGCCTCACCCTGTAGTAACTCACATTCAATTTCGCCTTTTACCAAGTGTGCATAAAATTGGCCTCCAGCACCTCTCATTACAACTGGTTCGCCAGGTGGGCACTCAGTGTAAGGATTCACCATGAGGGTGCTAGTAGAACCTGTGTCTCTCAGAATTTTTACCTCATGCATACAACCATTTAATCTCACGTTGCCAGATGAAATAAAGGGACGGTAACTGTCCTGCACTGATGGTGAAATTATTATTGGCTTAACCCTAGTGGGTTGCACCACACATGCTACTACACCCCTGTCTAGATGATTTACGTTAGCTGCTAGGTACTCCTTCTGTCGGGTGTCCTGCATTAAAGGAACTTTTGGTGCTAGGTACTCCTTCTGTCGGGAGTCCTGCATTACAGGCACATATGGAGTTTGAGATACGGCGGCAACTGTCTGCCCCGATCTCTCGGTTCTCTCCTTGGCCCAGCACTGATAAGCTAGGTGGCCTCTCTTGCCACAAAAGTACATACTTTAGGGGATACGGGAACGTTCCCTCTTTGAGCATTACTATTAGTTTGGGGCCCACCTCTGTTACCATTGCCCTGAGTCGCATTTTTAGTTGGGGGAACAATTCTATTTTGGCTAGCTGGGGAAGACGTTATAGGCTTGTGACTGGGTCTGTCAGATTTGTGGTTGGGATACTTAAAATTAGAACTAGAATTATCGTAGGGCTTCTTTCCACGAAATTTGTTGTTGAGCACGTATGTGTCAGCCATGTCAGCAGCGTCGGCAAGACAATCTACCTTTTTCCCCTTTAAATGATAGGATACAGAAGAATCAATTTTCCATAGGAAATTTTCTAACAGGACCAACTCCTTCAGATCGTTGTAGCTTGTGACTTTCTTACTCTTGACCCAATGATTGAAAGTTTTAGTCATGGTCCTGGCAAATACCTTATGGGTTTCTTCTACTTTCTTCTGGTTTTTACGGAAAGATTGCCTGTAAGCCTCAGGCTGCAATTGATAGGTTTTTAGGATAGCTTCTTTGAGATTGTCATAATCCTGCCTAACTTCTGCTACTTCTGACAAATATGTGGCTCGAGCCTGCCCTGTCAAAACAGTTTGTAACATAAAAGGCCATTGATCTCTTGTCCACTTCATACCTCCAGCAACTTCCTCAAACAAAACAAAGAAATCCTTCACATTATCCTCAGTGAAAGGTGGAATGACACTAGTCATAGTTAATCCCAGAGGGGGAGCAATTTCGGGAGCATTTGTATTGACATTTAGTTGAGCCGTACGATATTGATATTCACATTGTTCGGTCGTTGCACTGGCATTTAGTCTGGCTTGTTCGGTCTTTGCTTCGGCATTTATTCTGGCTTCTTCGGTATTTAATCTGGCTAGTTCTAAGTCGGTGTTTGCTTTTATTTTCATTCTGGCTAGTTCTAGTTCGTATATTTGATCACCGGTCAAACCAGGTGGCAATTGTTCATCAAGTTGGCTAGGTTTACTCGAGATCCCACCAACTGCTCCGTCACCCTCCCCACCTTCTACAGGGAACAGGTGGGTTTTTATGGTCTGAGCCACCTCTACTTTAGACATGTTTGAGACAGTTAATTGGAGATGTGAGGCAAGCACTTTCAGTTCGGATTTTGACACAGTCAATATCAGGGGCTGTGGGTTCTGATTCTATGAAAACTCTAACATCTTCGTCATTAATTAGTTGAGGCATGATTAATATTTTATTTTTAAGTAGTGAAACGGTAATGAAACTGTATGAAACGAATCCTGGCAAGGTCGCCACTCTTCTGTTACGTATCTTGATCCTCAAGTGGTTAACTTGATGAATCTAGATAGCACAGAGATATATATTAAGGTATCAGTCAGCTGAAGGCAAAACAAAAGTAAAATCTAATAAAATAATTTCCTGTTGTTGCTTCCTTTCCTTTTGGATCTTAGGACTTAGTATCCTTTATTGACTGATACTCTTTAATTATGAAAAATACTGAAACTAATTAAAGTCATGTAGTATTTATAAAGAATTATTATTTAACCGAAGCTTAGTAGGCTATGGTTATGAACCGAAGAAGTATATCTAAAGAAGGACTATTAATTCTATAAAAAGTCTTGAAAAATAAATATTAAAGTAAGAATATTTCTGTCTCTTACCCCTTTTGAAATGAATAGATAGTTTTCTTATATGTCCTTTTAATTATATTTAATGTAATTTTTCTTGGTTCTTGTCTTACGTTAACAGTATTATATTATTATTATCATCAGGATTTATATCAAAGTCACATACAAAGTTAGATATATATTTAATAATTAGTTAAATGTATTTCTTAACCACGTAACAATGAGGTTTAAATTAGGAGTAAATTAAGTTACAGGATCGCTTCATAGATTCGATTCAGGTCTCACTCAAATAATATGAAAAGCAAAAATAATATTTTGAAGCTAAAAGAATTTTCTTCAGCTTAGGAAATCACTAGAAGTAATATTAACACAGCCATGTTAGTCTAAGGCGATATTACTAATATGAGACAATAGCATCACCGTACTAAGCACCGTTAAGCAATGTAAGCTTAATTAAAAGAAAATGAAAGAACTCGTAAGTATTAATCTAAAACAATAGTATTACATTCATCATAACCCAATTACTTAAAGAGTTGCTTCCAGCTACAAGTATGGGAAATTCCCCCAGCCAATCCAAGCCCTGCTCTCCACCTATGCCAGCAGCCAACCACAGAGCAGCATTTCCCCAGCTCCCGGATATACAGTACAGTGAGGAAATGTTTATGCAAATAAAACATCAACAGCCCGAAGTCTACAGATACAAATGGATGTAGACAGGACAAATTATGACAAGCCGGGAGATATCATAAACCTCTACAAAGAATAACTCATAGGCGAGCTATAATAACGTTTGTCTAGAAGTGTAGATTATGGAGGAATCATTAGAAGTAAGATTGCTACAATATTAGGCTAAGTAACTAGTACCTAAGCAATAAATAAAATACCTATTACATATGCACCAATATAAACAGCTATTATGTATGTCTACTATAAGTAATTTACCTCACAACTTCATCACAACCAAATTCCCCATATCCCTATGACTTCGAGTCCCTGTAAACGAGAGTCAAGAATTAAGCCGCATATTACCTCTAAGAAATTATAGAGAAGTATGCAAACCTAAAATGAGGTACTACTTCTACACCTGAACAAGGAATAGAGTAGCTAACCATAGTGGTGGCTTGCACCAGCCTGCCCCTACCCTGCCCGGAGAGTGTACTAGCCTGAATTACCACCCTGAAGCCCTGCTCGATCGACACCCTACACTCTACAAATACCCTACACTCTACAAATGCCCTACGCCCTACAAAATGACGAAGAACGGGTGAAATTTGTAGAGCTACGACGCAAAGCCAAAAAGTGAATTAAGCAAAGTAAAAAGACCCTGGAGTTACATGTTGCGAATCAAAGTAAAACAAACCCGAAAGAATTCTATAGTTATATCAGAAAGAAAAAAGTAGTTACTTCAACTGTTGGACCGTTAGTCGATGAAAATGGAGAATACACCAAAGACGAAGTACAAAATGAGTAATGCCCTCAATGCCTTCTTTGCATCAGTTTTTACAACGGAAGACCTCAGTGATATCCCTACACCATCGCCGATTCAGATTGATAATTCAGATGTTCTAAGCAATATCACCGTTACAGAGAGAGAAGTATTGAATTGTTTAAATAAACTCAAGGTAAATAAAACGCCTGGACCTGATAAAATCTGACCTAGAGTCCTAAAGGAAGCTAAGGATGAGCTCTCCAAACCATTGACATTGCTATTTAATAAATCCTTGCAGTCTGGAAATATGCCTGATCAGTGGAAGCTAGCCAACGTAACACCGATATTAAAAAAAGGCAGCAAATCCCTACCCAGTAACTATCGTCCAATTAGCTTAACCTGAGTTGTATGTAAAATGTTAGAAACACTCATAAGAGACAGACTCGTAAATCACTTAGAGGAAAATAACATACTTAAAGGTACTCAACACGGCTTTCGTAAAAAACGTTCCTGTTTAACAAACCTCTTAGACTTCGTCCACGATATCCTCAACCTCTACGATGAGAGTAAAGCTGTAGATATTATATACCTTGATTTTCAAAAGGCCTTTGACAAAATTCCCCACAAACGTTTACTGCTAAAACTAAAAACGCATGGAATACAAGATGGTGTGTTGAAATCGATAGAAAATTGGCTCAGCGACAGCAAGCAAAGAGTAGTCATAAACGGTAAGGCATCTAAATGGACCAATGTAAGTAGCGGGGTACCCCAGGGATCGGTACTAGGACCAATTCTCTTTCTAATTTACATCAACGACATAGATGAGGGTCTCACCTGTACAATCTCAAAATTTGCTGACGATACAAAAATTGCAAATAGCGTACTCTCAAAAGAACAAGTTGACAATATGCAACACAATCTAGATAAGTTGTCATGTTGGGCCCAAATTTGGCAAATGAGTTTCAATGCGGATAAATGTAAAGTACTACATATCGGATACCAAAATGAGAAAGCAAACTATTTGATGAATGGCACTCAGCTTAAGAATGTAAACAGAGAAACCGATCTGGGAGTAACAATATCGAGTAACCTAAAACCGAGTCAACAATGTTCAGAAGTTGTTAAGAAGGCAAACAAAATAATTGGCTCTATAGGCAGGTCATTTGAGCATAAATTCAAAGATGTTATCCTAACCCTTTACAATTCCTTAGTCCGCCCTCTTCTAGAATACTGCGTTCAATCCTGGTGCCCTTATTACCAAAAAGATATAGACAAGCTAGAACGAGTTCAACGTAGAGTTACCAAAATGATACCTAGCCTAAAGAACAAACCATACGAGGAGCGTCTTAGAGAATTAAATCTATTTCCTTTAACCCAGTGCAGATTAAGAGGCGACTTAATTCAAGTGTTCAAAATTATCAAAGGCATCGACAATATGAACTGTAGTAAGTACTTCACTATCGACCAATCTAATTACACGCGGGGAAGCTTGCAAAATTATTGGTAAATCATTTAACTTACACGAAGCAAAAAATGTCTTCTTCAATCGAGTTGTCAACTTATGGAATGGGCTTCCCCGAGATGTCATAGACTGCAGCACCGTTGATTAATTTAAACTTCGCCTAGACAAATATCTCGCATCAAACCCGCGACTGACTGCGTTTGTAAATGAATAACTTTATTGTATCCTCCCCTCAGTTACTAACCCCTCTGTCCCGTACTAACTTCTTAATCCTGCCACGGACATTAGTTCCCTTTCCAATGTTCCCTTACCCACTCTAAACCACTGTTTGGACACTTGATCCTCCGTGTTTTGGAGGACAAGCAGCCTAGAAGGGTCACTATACCTGTTGTTGCTTGATTTCCTTTGTACTCCTTTGTACTCCTGAAGTCTTGCTCGAGTGACGCTCTACAACCCTGAAGTGCTGCTCAACGGACCTACGATCTACATCGGCCAGACTCGTACTCTCTCTACCCTCCAATCTTACCCTAAGTGTCCCTGTGTATCTTATTGTTGTGTTATTATTGTCGAGCTATAGGTTAAAATATGTGAATCGTGTTGTGATAATTTATTCTGAGATCTGTGTCCAAGATCTTTAATTGCGTACTGTGTTAATCCTTCTGAATACTATATAAAGTCCTTGCCAGATCTGTGTCCAAGACCTAGCTCTCATATTTAATGTATCTTCTCTAGAAACTTCCTACGCATACGTTATATAATTGTGTTAATTAATTCACCTCGACACGCACTCACAGATTTTCCTAATATATGTATTCTGTTATGTATGTTACAAGTTGAGGTCGAAGTGTATTTCGTGTTATAATTCCCCTTCTTAATTCATCACTGATTACCTAGAACCTACGCTCATTTTCATAATTAATTTGTCTCAGTCTACTCATTGAGAAGTGTTATTATTCTATAAACATATTTGCTTCCTGAGTTCCCCAATTTAAATTCAATTAATTAACCGCCATTGTAATTATTTTATGAATTAGTATTCACGTTCATTTGATTACTGATGTAAGTAATTCTGATTCTTCATGCCTAGGAACTCCAGCATTGCATAGTTTCAATTACTTAATTATCCATCATATTACATACACCCCATATTACGGTGTATATTTCTTAAGACTCTGTTAACTCGTTCAGATATCTTGGGTTATACTGTTTTGAGTATTTCCTTAGCACAACTTCGTCGTGTGCGTTCCATTCCTATAATTAACGTTGTATTAATTATTACTTTACGCGATCACTTTATAAACGTGTCAAGAGCATTCATTGTCTAATTTGTTTAGTCAAGTATAATCCGTTCTGAAATACAATTAGCAGAGATTATTCTATAGTTTATTCATAATTGTATGCTAAATTTACATCTGAATTCCTCGACCCGTATTGTTATTATTAAATACGGTCGTTTGAGGTAAATATAAGATTCCCATCATAAATTACATAATTTGCGTTTCGCTGATAATAAATTGTGCAAATGATTAATTAACATACTGCCACCAATTTCAATATCATATCTTTGAAACTAAATTCATAGTTGCACTAACTCTAAACTTAATTTCCAACCCCGCAGTACAAACATATGACTTGACCCCCTAGTTAATGAGAAGGTCACCTTACTAAATGCACCTAGCTGACTAGTTCGCCCGCCACCTACCGTGTGACTCATTCACTATACCTGTGTGCTTATTTATCCCCTCAACTCACCCTGATTCTCTTATATTGAGATTATTTTTCTAGTATCTTTCATTGTTGATTTATTCACGGAAAACACTTGACTTGCATCATTATTATTATTAAGGGTTGATACTATGAGTCACATGTTTTAATTTAATTGCATATGCATTACCTTATTCCTAACCACAGTTGATTACTACTGAAACTCCTTGTTGATCTGATATTATATGTATTCTATTCATTGCCTGATATTCCTTATAATTATCAAGGTAATACTTCATCCTGGGTTACGAATCTATATTAGTGATTTAGAGATAGACATGATCATGCTCAGAGCTTCTAGTCCTCAAGCTAGAAGTTACCTAGAATAAACTTATCTATGAATTACATGTGTGTTGTTACTGAGTTTTGTACTACCTAGTTGAATACCTATTTTGTGATATAAAGAACGTGTGAGGTGTGACCCTGTCAAGCTTCTATTACGGTCTATAAGTCCATATCTGGAGTTTAGTAAAGACTATAATTATCACAAGTTATAAATATTATAGCCCGACATAACAATATATATATATATACATATATAATTATATATATATATATATATATATATAATATATATATATATATATATATATATATATATATATATATAGAGAGAGAGAGAGAGAGAGAGAGAGCAAATGGTGTGTTAGGAAAGAGAGGTGACCCGGAGAAAAATTTGAGCGAGGTGTATTAGAGAGATAGATAGATAGATAGGTAGGTAGGTAGATAGATAGATATATAGACAGATAGATAGATAGATATATTTATAGATAGTGTTACGATCCAGGTTCTACAAGACACAGGGCTCTTCATCATTGGACTAGATAAGGCTAAATGCAACAACGGTAACACTAGTTCCAACCCCTGCCTTAACCACTGGAGAACAAAACACCTATACTGCCCTGAGTCGTGCCTCGACAACGAGGTATCCTATGACTCGGTAAAAGGTGCACACTATAGGCTGATGATCACTGAAGCAGCCTATACTCATACAACATACGATTACTTTATTAAGGTATACAAGGAAAAAGATAGATAGTGTAATTAAATCGCAGCAACGATTTAATAGCAAACTAGAAGAAGGATAATTAACGTTACGTTAAATAATCAGTAAACTGTCACTCCTGTCTGAAAGAAAGTGAAACAAAGAAATGCCTAAAGCATCATGCAGAGTGTGTTGATGTTGGAGATAAAGGTGTTTTTTGTATGGTCGAAGGAAATGGAGATGTAATAGGAGGAGCTAGATGAGGTGGTGTTGTTGTTTGTCGGGGTAGTGAAAGGGAAGTTGAAGGTTGAGAGGGTGAATATGGGGTAAGGATAGGAGGGGAAGGTGAATTTCGTGGGGTGGTAGGGAGAGACATTGTTTTTGGCAGGTGAGGCGGAGTGGTTGGTGAGGTTATTTGAGGTGGAGATGATGTTGGTAGAGGGATGGTTGGTTTTGAAATTGGCGGAACTTTAGCCTTGATGGGTAGAGGCTGTGGAAGATGATGTTGAGGGGAGGAAAAAGGTGATCTTGAAGTGGAGCGTGGAGGAGCAGAGGAGGAGGTTGACTTGGGGGGTGAGGTGAGTGGTGACGTCGTTGAGCGGCGTTTCTTTGCAGGTGGTGAGGATGTGGGTGAGGACTCTGGAGAAGGATGAGGCTGGGGTGTGGGTTTTTTTTTTAGTTCGGCCCTGAAGGGTGTGGGAATTATGGATTTCTTAAATTTTTTCCGCGGTCTTAGTTTATAGCGGGAAATGGTGGTTTTTGGGGCAGGAGTGGTAGGAGGTTTACGTTTGAGAACATCTGAGGTAACATCTGTGGTGATGTTACGAGAAATTTGAAATGGGGGTGGTGATCTTGGTGTGTGTTGTATTATCTGCTGCGTGGTTTGCGGGTTAATTTTTGGAAATGTGGGAAGCAAGGGGGGCATATTGACTAGCGGAAAGTTAGGAGACCCCGGCCTTCCTTAGCATGAGGTGTAATGGTGGTTTCTGATAGTTCTGAAGTTTGGTTTTGTTCTACTAGTGGTGGTGGTAGGGTATCACGCTGAAGGGGTGAATACCTCACGAATCTGTTTCGGTAAGTTCTGAACTCCCTGTGGTAATTGATGATGACTTGGAAAGGGTTGAGTATTTTCTCAATTGAGTAGGGGCCCACATATCGTGGGCCAAGTTTGTTAATGACAGGTAACTTGGCGACCATGACGGTGTCACCAATAGCAAAGGGGTTTTGAGGGTTTGAGACGTCGGTGGTGAAGTCTTGACAGGCTTGTGCAGTGTGTAGGGTATTTTTCAATTGTTGGAGGGGGTCTATGGTGTACTAAGTGGACGGGGAAGTGGCCAGATGTCGGAATGGTAGCAGCAATGGTGCCACTCCGTAGACGCGTTTGTGGGGAGATATTCCATCTTCGCGGGGGCAAGGGTTTAGACCCCACTGAATCCTTTTTATCTGGCTGGGCCAGTCAGTGGATTATAACTCGATCATTTTGGTTCGGAGCTGATTGTTGATAGATCGGTGGCTCCTTTCACATATGGAATTCCCTTGTGGCCAATAAGGGGAAGAGTGTTTCACCTTTATTCCACATTTAGAGGTGAATGCTTCCCATATTTGTCCTGTGAATTCTGAGGCATTGTCAGACAGCAGGCCTAGGGGTACTCCGAACACTGGGAACATTTCGGTGGCTAGTAACTTGGCCACTGTTATTGCTGAATGATCCTTGCTTGGTCAGGCGATCAAGAACTTTGAGTACACGTCCACGAAAGTAACGATGAAACGTTTTCCGTGACTGGGAGGAAAAGGTCCCATGACGTCCAATGAAAGTACTTACCATGGCTTATGGGCAGAGATGGTTCCGGCTGGTCCTGGGGTATTGCACCTATCTTTTCCCATGTCACAGGATTTGCAGGCCTCGGTTACCCGTTTTCCAATACCTGAAGGATTAACCGTCCGTATTGACTTTGGAACACCTGGAGCATCTTCTTTTGTCCCAATTGGATACCGTTTCCCTCATGAATAGAGATCATGTATTCTTGGGGCATGGCGGGTTCTACAATAATGTGGCCGGACTCGGTGGTCAACTGATCACCCCATCGACAGATATGGGAAAAAATGTGACGAGGAATCCACTTAGGTTTGTTTCTCTTTTCCCAGAGTTGCAACATGGTGGGGTCTGGTGATGAGGGTTTTTCTGTTGGTGTAGGCGAGTCCTGGTTAGTGGTTTGTAGTGCGGATAGATGGGGGGCGACGATGCTGGGACCGGTAAACGGGACAAAGCGTCCACGTTGGTATGTAGTTTTCCCGGTCTATAATGGATTTCAAAGTCATACTCCTCTAAGGTTTCTCTCCATCGTACCATGAGTGCAGAGCTGGTTTTGCAACGTCTAAGCCATTGCAGGGACTGATGGTCTGTGATGACGTCTAGTTTAGCCCCTAACACAAAAGATCGAAAGTGGTTCAGGGCCCAGATGACGCCTAAGCTCTCGCGCTTGGTGGCTGCGTAGTTTTGTTGCGCAGCATTCAAGGTCGAACTGGCGTAGGCTATGACATGTTCCTTTCCGTCTTGTACCTGAGCTAGTACTGCGCCAATGGCATAAAAAGAAACCGGTATATAAGCGGAAAGGTTGTTGGTAGTCTGGAAAAGCTACAGTCGGGGCTTGCACTAATTTCTCCTTCAATGTCTCAAATGCTAAGTTGCGTTCAGAGGTCCATTCGAAGG
Source organism: Paralithodes platypus (assembly GCA_032716605.1). Lineage (NCBI taxonomy): Eukaryota > Metazoa > Arthropoda > Malacostraca > Decapoda > Lithodidae > Paralithodes > Paralithodes platypus. The sequence goes on from CM064554.1 coordinate 34,374,022, forward strand.
GTGTGTTTTTATGGGTCAATTGATGGAGGGGCCGAGCAATTTCGGCGACTTTTGGAACAAATCTTCTGTAGTAGGTGGCTATTCCCAGAAAAGACCTCATTCCTTTCACAGTGGTGGGTGGCTGATGATTAGCTATAGCTGAGAGTTTCTTAGGGTCAGGAGAAATGCCTTGTGCGGAAATGACGTGTCCCAAGAATCCTACAGTGTTTTTCGCAATTTCTCACTTTGAGGGTTTTAATTTCAGTCCAGCGTCTCGGATGCGTTGTAACACCTGACGAAGCCTTTGAAGATGTTCTGACCAGGTTTTAGAGTAGACGATGACGTCGTCGAGGTAAGCCAGACAGGTTTCCCAAGTAAATCCCATGAGTACGGACTCCATTAATCGGGAAAAGTGGCGGGACCGTTGCATAATCCAAAAGGCAGCATGTTGAACTCGTAGAAATGTCCTCTACTGGTCGAAAAATGCTGTCTTCTGCTGGTGCTCAGGGGTTATGGGAACTTGCCAGTATCAGGCCTGTAAGTCTAGCGTGGAAAACCATCTGGAGCCATGTAGAGAATCGAGGGAATCATCTATCCTAAGCAATGGCGTGGCATCCTTAATTGTGGCATCGTTGATTCGGCGATAGTCCACGCAAAACTGGATGGAGCCGTCTTTCTTTTTCACCAGGACGACTGGGGATGACCAGGGGCTTACGGAGGGAGTGGCGATACCGGCATCCAGCATGTCTTGAACTTGCTGCTCTTCCTCTTTTCGTTGCACCGGATTTTTCCGGCGGGAAGGCTGCCGCAGAGGGGGTCCTGTGGTGTGGATGGAGTGTTCCTCTACAGTGGTCTTGCCGATTTCGGTCGAAGTTTGGGCGAAAATATCAAGAAACTCCAGGAGGAGTTGTCTCATCTGCTGTTGTTGGTGTTGGGTCAATTTTTCGGGAACAAGGGGCAATATGGGCGACTGCTGAGTTTTTTCTGGAATTGGGGCGACCTCATCAAAGGTTTCTAAGTCGCCTATTATGAGGCCTCGAGGTAATGTCAGTTTCTCATCCAATATGTTGGCAATGAGGATGGCATTGTGTCGGGAGGATAGGATGGCGGGCTGAACCCTACACCGGTCGGGTCCTTCAGAAATACCGGTGGGGGTCAAGAGCATGACGGGCTGCGGCATGGGTCGGATTCGCACCTATTTTTCATGTTGGGGGGGAATTTCGGTTCTTTCGTGGGTCATGGCAGGACTAATTAAAGTGGGAGGTTGCACAGACTGAAAATATTTTGTCTGGCTTGAGATTATACTGGGGGGTTTAACCTTTGATTGATGTCCTGCCTGTTGGGTATCGTAATTATGTGCTTCAGTAGCAATGGAAGAGTTAGGGAAAAGGTCACAAAGATCATGTTGGGCTTCAGTAGCAATGTTCACTCCAGGGGAAGTGATTTCTGGGTCAGGAAAATGAGAAAATAGAGCTTCAGTAGCTAAGGTTGTAACAGTGCCCACCATTGGGTGCACGTTCAGAACCCTCTGTTGGAGTTTCATTTGGTTTATGAGCAAGGTTGACACTTGGGCGGTCGTTGGTGGTGAGGGGCTTCTTACGACTGTGGTGGTGACAATTTGGGTTGATAAATGCTGGTTTGGAATCCGTGTAGTCATGTGCTTGTACTTTCTTTTTGTGCTGTTTACTTGGATTCGGGGAACTCAGTTTTTTTTTTAAGATTGGTTTAGGAAGCTGAGGTTTTTGTTGATTTTTTTTTCTTTGAAGTGGATCAGTCGTTGCCTGCAGTCCACTTGGGCTTGGAGCTTCTGAAGTAGGTCCAATCCCAAATATCCGTCGTAGTGTCTGCATTCCGAATGGAACACCACAAAAGGATGGTAGCAGTGCGCATGTTCGGCAGGAATGGTTATTTAAAGGGAGAGAGTTTCCCCTCTGATGTGAAGAGGGGTGTCAGCTGCACTAATGAGATTTGAGGTGGTAGGTTGGATATTGCCAAATCTTTTCTTGTGATTCACATATAGGAATTAAATATACAGTATCGAGCAGCGCCAGTGTCGATCAGTAATCGGACGGAAACGCCCTTTATCTTGGGTAGGTGATATATGGGAGGTGGGCGCTCACTTTTAGACTCCCCCGCCGAAGCCATGGTGGGCAGGGGAGAACTTAAAAATCCGGGTTTTCTGTTTCCTCTTCTCCTTCTACAAGGTCGAGGTTGTCCTCCTCTGGGTACGTCTGAAGGACGTCCTCTGTTTCCGCGGTCCCATTTATTTCCTCCTCTGGCAGTTCTTCCTCATTTGCGGAAATTCTGGGCTGTATGGCTCGGTTAGATTTGGCGGAGTCACGGATGAAATGGAGAGGGCACCGGGAATTACAAGCAGAAAAATCATATTGGTTAATGATAACTAGAGGGTGTGGTTTACCTGGGCGTTGATGTTGGTGGCGGGGAAACACTCTCTTCAGCTGGTGTGGTTTGAAGGCTGGGTTGCTTGGCTGGTAGTACCCGGGACAGGGGTGGATGTTGGTGGATGGAGCAGTTTGTCGGTTGTACTGGGCCTGTTCACCAGCGCGGTGTGGTAATTGTGGGTGCGTGATGAACCTTTTAATCGCCGCAATCACCGGTTTCTTGGGTTGGGAGGCCAATATCCTCCGTATGGTCACTATATCCCGCTGAAAACCTAAGGGATCGTGAACGGCAAAATATTCTTGTACTACTGAGGGTAGTACATGCATTAAATGCACTAGGATATGCTGCTCTTGCATAATTCGAGTCAACGTGGGGAATGCGGCTCTTACTTGTTGATTGATGCTTGTGATAGTTGCATCATGGTCACCATCATACTTGATGTCCTTGATCTTGTTGTGTGCTACAAACACACCTAGAGAAGGCTTGATTGCCTCAATCACCATGGGTTTAAACACATCCTAGGTAAGTGCAGGGGTAACCTGCGGGGCTACAAGGGAAATGGCCTTTCCCAAGTGCGTAAGAAGGACGGCTATTATTTCGCGGTCTGTTGTATAAGCTAAGTCTAGCACTGGTTTTACTATGTCCATATACACTTCAATTTCATAAGTCTCCCCATCATATTTGGGGATGGGAATGTGAGAGCGTGGAGCGGCCATATTTATAGTATCTTTATCTCTGTTTCTTTCCAAATATGTTCAATATATTGAATTCTTCCGTCCGAATAGAGAACCACCGCTAGCCACCAATGTTATGCTCTGATTTTATGCAGGATTAACAATTGGATATGGTGAGTTCTACTACACTGGGACTTCCAAGTTCAAATACGTACATATAATATGAAAGGAAAACAGAGGATAAATATATCACAAGATATAGTTTAATAATACAGCTTTATTTCTCTGGCACTATATTGGAGAAATATTCTGAAACTGAACACATAGGACACGTATCAATTCCAGTGAATAGCACTTTATTTTATCACTGACTCCTAGCACAGTCGCGGAGCTAGGTAGGGAGCACTTAGTACTGACCAACTTCACTAAATCTTCGAGGTAGTTTTTAACCCTGGACAGGTTTCGCGTTCTAACGCGTACGGTAAAGGAAACGAGGGTCGAAAGTGGCACGCCGCACTAAAATATTCGCCAAAAATCAGGTAATTGAGATAGATTTTTTGTCTACATTTGAACATGTAATATAAGGAATGCTTAATCTAATGTGAAGTGGAATTGAAAATCAGAGTGATTTTTATATTTTTAATGATTATTCTAGAAAAATAACTTAAGAAAATGACTAAGTTTACTAAAAAATAAAAATAAATACTTAAAGTTCCCTGAGGATAGTGAAACTCTGGTGACTAGTAGGGGGATGGTGTGGACCTCATCAGCTGCAGTCTTGTCGACCTGGGTCCCATAGGGCGCGATCTGTGCAAAGAATAAAAAGGGTTAATTTCGAAAACTCAAAAAAATGATCAATGGTTTACAGAAAATCATTAGGGTGCCTAAATATTGGTGGATTTAGTTGAAACTTTGTCAGAATAGTGCCAACCAACACTGGAACACAGGGAAACCCTAAATATTGAGATCAGAACTAGTAAGTAGCAATGACATAGCATTGTGTACACTTAACTCCGAGACGTCAGACAGTTTTCGGCAAAAATTTGAGAGAAAAAAATTCATAACTGAACAAATTGTTTATGAATCTGCCTATAAATCACCATGGACATTCCTAAACAACCTAAGAACAATATCAGTATGAATAATGGGGGTTTGGAGTAGTTATACACACACAGTACTGAAAGGGTTAACCTTATCTCCCAGCACCGCTCCGGCCGCAACCCTCTGAAAGTAGACAACACTTTCCACAATGTATAGGATGATTATTAATGCATGGATTGATCACAACTCATGTGAATGATGAATACTGCTTGAATAATACATACTACACCCTAAAAATATTAAAAAAATATAAAAAACAAAAATGTGGGGGCATAACAGGTAAGTACTTGGTAAATTTCAATCAGCAGGAACAGGTAAAATGGTAATAAAATGGGTAGCTTGTCCTTGGGCAACTGGGGGCATGAATCAATCAGCAGAAACCAGGTAAAATTATAAGGAAATGGGTAGGTAGTCACAGATAAAATGGTAATAAAATGGGTAGCTTGTCCCTGGGCAACTGGGGGCATGACAGGTATGGTACCAATCAATCAGCAGAAACCAGGTAAAATTATAACAAGTACTTTGTCAAATTCAATCACCAGGAACGGGTAAAATGGTAGTAAAATGGGTGGGCATGACAGGTAACTAATTGGTACCAATCAATCAGCAGAAACCAGGTAAAATTATAAGGAAATGGGTAGGTAGTCACTGGGGGCACAACAGGTAAGTACTTTGTCAAATTCAATCACCAGGAACAGGTAAAATGGTAATAAAATGGGTAGCTTGTCCCTGGGTAACTGGGGGCATGACAGGTAAGTCATTGGTACCAATCAATCAGCAGAAACCAGGTAAAATTATAAGGAAATGGGTAGGTAGTCACTGGGGGCACAACTTGTAAGTACTTTGTCAAATTCAATCACCAGGAACAGGTAAAATGGTAATAAAATGGGTAGCTTGTCCCTGGGCAACTGGGGGCATGACAGGTAACTAATTGGTACCAATCAATCAGCAGAAACCAGGTAAAATTATAAGGAAATGGGTAGGTAGTCACTGGGGGCACAACAGGTAAGTACTTTGTCAAATTCAATCACCAGGAACAGGTAAAATGGTAATAAAATGGGTAGCTTGTCCCTGGGCAACTGGGGGCATGACAGGTAACTAATTGGTACCAATCAATCAGCAGAAACCAGGTAAAATTATAAGGAAATGGGTAGGTAGTCACTGGGGGCATAACAGGTAAGTACTTTGTCAAATTCAATGAGGAAATACACCAATAGCGAAATCAGAAAAAAAAAACAAGAAAAAAAAACTAAGAAAAAAAAAATTGTGGCGGCATATGGCAACTCAGATATCTGGCAACAGTCAGGACACGACGTCACACAATCTAGCCATCATGTGTAGAAGACTGAAAGTCCTAAGTCTAATACAAAGGCATGAAACATATGATTACTGTAACTTTCAACAAATATGGTACAAAAACTTACTGTGTTTACTGGGTCATATGTGGCACCGGAAAAGGGGTGAAAGGGTTGTGGTGGGAGGAGCGAGCAGCGCAGGTCTGTCTTTGGTGGGGTCCCAGCTCCTACTGATAGATGGCTTGCCTCACCAGGAAATTCAGCCTCCTATTGGCTCCCCCGGTCACGTGACATGCAAGCATAGACAAAGGCGGATTTTCGCGTTCCTTAAATGACCCCACGAATCCTGTCCAGGGTTAAGACACTGGGGTGACCGATGAAGAAGTGTTTTCTAGTAGTGGAGTGACCACTGGCGCTTTCTTTCAGGAATGTCACGGTGTTTAAAGTTCAAGGTCAAGTACCCCCAGTAGGTATGCAGCTGGGTTGTATAGAAAATGGGGAGTCACTGGTAGACTCTGAAATATTTTCTAGCACTTTGGTAGATTTCGGCAGTCGCTGAAGTCTCAAAAATAGGTTAAACGTATATTAATTAAAAATGGATTCACTGGTGGGTGGCAAATTATTGATCCGTATCACTCGTACTGTATGGAGGTACAACTCGTAGCTTTAGGACCCGCTTATTAACACTGGTGCGGATTTATACGTATGTAGGCCACTTTGGGAGGGACTCTGTTTATTTCGTTCACTCGACACTTTTCCTGCTTGCTGTCACTCTATCTTCTTCTCTTGGTCTCCCGGCGTGGTAACTTCTCGATGGATGTCTCTGGTGGACTCCTGGAGGTGAGTGGTTCTCGTTGGTTGCTTCCCCGTAGACCGTCTAGGTGGGCCAGCTGTGTGAAGTAGTTACAGATGGGTTGATTGGGCTTGAGATCTTAACCCTTCCCGCCCGGTTGTCATTTTAAAAGGACACCACGGCAGGTGGGCAGGAACCCGGGTGTCCTTATAGAATCTGTAAGCTTGAAAGCCTATTCAGCTTGTTTTGAAAGCCGCGTGTCCGACGTATGTAAACAAAGCCTATCGGAGGCGACGCACGCACCTCTGGCAGCAAGCAGACGTCGGAGCTTTGTTGTTGTGTGGTCTGCAAAGACAGATTCAGTCTTGAAAAGTGTGTCACATTGCTAAAATCGCAGAAAAATGCGCTCCACGGAAATAGTCATCACAGCTGAACCAGTTGACTTAGAGAGCTCTAATCAACGCCAGTCTACAGATTGGAAACCACAGTACGTTCAGACATGTGTGGGAATTTTCTAGCAGTTAAAATAACAAAGATACGGTAGCCTAGGCATAGACGTATTTCGGCCATATCGCCCGGGTCTCAACAATGTCCTTAGGATAGCGAGCCCGTTCCAGAAGGGTTAAGTATGGCTCCGTAACATATAGTAACCGTCTGGCAAATTACAGTTGGGCACCATACCGAACTAACGTGAGTATTTCAGGGGTGGGAGAAACTACTCGACTGTTCTGATCAGTATATCAACCGTTGATTAAGTCCTGTTAAGGTACTCTCGGACTAGGATCTTAAATATCGAGTCTTATGTGGTCGATATCGGACGAACGCAGTAATTTCAGTTGGAGTGAGATTACTGTCTGCCCTGATCTTTACGAGAGGTTCGGGGGACCCGGGGCGGTGTTTAACCTTTAAGTTACACAGTCACATGGGATGCTACAGACTTAGTGCACCAAGGACTTGTCTCTGCAGAGTGCCCGTGAGGGTATCTCGCCAAGCCCTATCTCTAACACAGCGGTCTCAGAGGCTTGAGACTACCTGTGCCGAGTGGCAGTGTCCACTTTAAACAGAGAATAATAGAGAGGGCGGCAAGCCGTAGTCTCTCTACTTTTCACCATAGAAAATGTAACCTCGCGGGGGAGTCTGTCACGTCGGCAGGCCGAACGATGACAAAGTTCCTCGACAAGGACACTGGTATTTCTCACTCTAGAGTTATTGTGACAAGCCACAACTGTCGATAACTTTGTAGTCTTAAAAGAAATATCGGCAGGCCGTACACATTCTTCACTAGACTAACTAGCCACTGCCTAAGTAGGATATCTATGTTAGCTAGGCAGGCCCGGGTCTAACAAGGATCCCTAGTATAGGGTTTGGGGGTTAACGGGGACTTGTAGTCTAAGAAGAGATATCGGCAGGCCGTACACACTCTTCACTTGACTAACTAGTAACCGCCTAAGTAGGATATCCACGTTAGCTAGGCAGGCCCGGGTCTAACGAGATCCCTAGTATAGGTTTAGTGGGTTAACGGGGACTTGTAGTCTAAGAAGAGATATCGGCAGGTCGTACACACTCTTCGCTAGACTAGCTAGTAACCGCCTAAGTAGGATCTCCCCGTTAGCTAGGCAGGCCCGGGTTTAACAAGGATCCCTAGTTAGGGTTTTAGAGACAGTATCTGGACTTTTCGGCAGGCCTTATTAGTCCAACTGAATGGAGAGCAAGATTAAGTTTCGTAAGCCAATACTTTTTGAAGCCTCAACAATTGCTTGACTTTCCTTAGCAATCCTGAACTGGTATTGCAGATTACTGAGTGCACTCCTGTGGTACCTCTAGGATGGTAAGGGCATGGGGAGTTATCCTAGATGGGGTCCTTGAACCCTTTTTACACTATTGGTCACAATGGTCAGGTCTCCTTCAATAGAAGGTCAATACTCTGTGGTGGTGTGGTGAGTAAGGTCAAGTCATGTTCCTAGAGTAGGCTACTTCATCAAGGTTAAATTATAAAATCATAAGGGGATGGTGTCACTTCAATAGAACTCTGAAAAACAATAATAGTGAGTGAAGTAAATGAATTCCGAGTTTTGGGTTCTCGGGGAGGATTGGTGGTGTCGGGTGCATTTAAGGTGTGTTGTACGCACCGGACAGTTGAGGGCCGCAATGCGTGCGAGACAGCGTCATTCTTTCTTCCTCCTTCTGGTGGTGGTGGTGGCTGGGTTTTACAACTGATCTTGGTTGTTAGTAGTTTTAGGCATAAGAATATTTAAATCTCTCTCAGCATGGTGGTGTCTACAGGGCTGTGTACGTATCTAACCTTCCCGGTTCGTGTTGGTAGGCCTGTGTGTACACCAGGTATTTAAACGTCCAGAGCGCCCCCTCTCGGGGCGTGGGAGCGGCAGATCTCCCATGTTCTTTTACTTGGGGAAGAAGATTTACAGGGAATTCTTATATAGAAAGAAGTATGTGTGGTTTGTGTAACTAGTAAACTAGTTGAAGAATGTCAAAAAAAGGCATGTGTATAAATGTGAAGAAAATCGAGGTTCCAGGGTCTATTGAAGTATGGGTTCACATCTTATTGCATAACAACTTTTTCATACAGGCATAAAATGGTTTCATCTGGCATTGATTTCTTCTAGAGTGAAGATACGCGGTTTCTCTTAATTACTACTTCTCAATTATTCTCCCCTGAGTATATGGTGAGTTGGGAAGAACAGATAACACAAGATTACATGGGTGATCATAACGTTTGTTAATTTGTTGGTATACATGGTTATGATAACATTACTTAATTAATAAATGATAGTAGAACAACATAGGTGGTTTAGAAGTGGACACTGAACCTCAGTTTCCTCCTTGTGGTGGTAGTAGGGGTCAGTGTCCGTTTTGGAGTGGTGGAGCGTTCTTCTCTCGGAGTGATTTCCCGTATCCGGTCCGGGTCCATTCTTGAGGTGCTTGCTTCTGGTATCTCCTCTGCTTTCTCTCTCATCTTCTTCTGCCTCCGTGAGGGTATCTTGTGTTCCTTCTCGTCTGGGGATTCCTCCTCTCGCTCTCTTTTTCGAGGTATTTTAATATATATATATATATATATATATATATATATGGGGCTAGAACGTCTTGACCCTGACGTAGGTAAGGTCAAGGTCAATATTGTCCCTGGTTGGCGAGCGAGACGATTGGTTTACTTAGTTGATTGTGTATGTCTTACCCTACATACACACACACACACACACACATACACATACATACACACATAAACACAGACACTCACATACATGCACACACACATAGATAGATAGATAATTTATTGACCACAGCTTACATTTTTACATTAGTATATAATACAAACACTTTACAAATTTCGAATATCACAAATTTAGAATTTGAAACTACAACTGTAGTCCAAGACATACAAACACATACATACACACACATACGCAGACCAAAAAAATAAAATCCACACACACACAGACCAACACATATGCACACACACACACACACACAGTCTCTCTCTCACACACACTCTCACTCAATCTCTCACACATACTCTCTCAATCTCTCACACACACACACGAGATCAAGCAGGTCACTATTGCACACACACACTCACATACATACATACAGGCAGACACGCACACACATCCTGAATAGTCAACACGCTCACTGGCTTCAATTCCATCTTATCACACACATACGCACACACTGTGACGTTAACCACTCCGTTAGAACCGCATGGCTTGTCCTACAGTGACTCACTAGGATCGCCAGGGCAGTGGATGGGGCTACAGTTTATGTATTAGAGTGTGCTTTATTTCATATGAAAGCTTGTGTCATGGGCAGTCCAGGGGGGCTCTTTGTTTTCGCCCGTGTCGGGGCTTTGTATGTTTGATTGTGGGATGTATGTTTTGTCATTGGCTGGTGGTGGTGGGATCTGGGAGAGGGGGGGAGGGGGGAGCAGAGTGGGGGGGAGCGCGCAGTGTTTTTGTCCCGCTCGATGGCGTCGTGGCTGGCTGCCTCGTGGGGGTTGGCTGAGAGAGGTCCTTGCCGTGCTGCTGGCTCCCTTGCTGGTGGCTGGGGGACTTGTGGCCGCTTTTTTGCCGCGCGCCTCGAGCTGGTGCGAGTGTGTGTGCGGTTCCTCGCCGCTCTCTCCCTCAGATCTGGTTTCTAGAACGCACCCATCTTTTTCCCTTGCTACCTGTTGCCCGCTTCGCACCTGAGAATCTTTTCCTCTGCCTATCTCTCTCTTTTTCATATCTTTCACCACCTTTTTATTAATATTATACCCCCTCTGGTTAACTCTGCAAAATCAGCTTCATGCTGGCTAGTTGTATTGTGCGTTAAGGTCTGATATAACCCATGTATGTTAGTTGTTAAGATAAGTGGATCACGAAGCATTGGTTGGCTTTCATATTGCCGCTTCCTATAATTATTAGTGTTCTGCTGGATTAGGTAATGCTAGACTAGGAGTCTGATATTATAAGGTATTGTTTCCTATGAGTGCTGGCTTTAGGAAAAAGCTGCACGACATACCTGAGAACTGGAGTTGATTGAGTAAATTCTAGTCTGTGTGCCATTGAGAGTAGAGCATGCACGAGTGAGGGCTTTTTGCCTATACCATTCTGCACTGTTCTAGGCTCGGTTGTTTGTCTTTGAGGTACGCCAGGAGAACGCTTAATACTTTGGTATTAAGGTTTCTCAAGAGAGCTACCCTTCCCTATAACGTAATATTTTACGCACAGACTTGAGATTTGCACTAGGCTATGCAGCAAGCCATGCGCACCAGTATCTCGTATCATTGACTCTAGCTAGACTTTATCAATCATAGTAGACATTAAGTATATTAAACCAAGTACTCTTTTTATGCATACCCATTTATTATTACACAAGCATTTCGCAGCCTAGTTTGATGTATGGAGACACAAACGACTTAGGCTCTTTTTGTTGATAGGAATACTGCATTGTCGTGGCGATTATTATTGTTGTAGTGTTTAGGATATTCTTGGCTCCGACGGCATTATATATTCTGCCTTTTTGTGTGCATAGCCTGCACGAGCATTGTTCCGCTGCCTGCCTTTTTGGGTTCCATTTCCGATACGAGCATCTTTATAGCATCTAACATTTAAAGAAGATTCCTTGTTAGTGTTGAAGGACTTTAGTGCACTTTCTTTCATGCAGGAGTGCCTGACATTTATTGATTAAAGTAACGTAAGCTGTAACTTCTCTTACCACCTTACTTTGCATACCATAACCAAGCACCTTCGGTTATAGGTAGTAATAGGCTGTTTTCACATAACATTAAGCCTAGAGTAGACGCACATTTATTGAGAGTTTGATAGCCTATTATTGCATATAGAACTCTGTAGAGTATTTGTGTTCTTTGTTCACTGGGAATATACATCAGAGGTTGGATCTAGCGCTTTCCGTTGTAGCATTTATGCCATTACTAGTCCAATGAATAAGAGCCCTGATATATTTAAACCCCAGTCGTAACAAATGGCGACCTTACCTAGGATTTGGTGAACCTACATTTATTAGCAGGGAACATTTGTTGTTTTGGAGAATATTTTGCGGGGATCAGCAAGAATAATTATTTTTTGCAACATAGTATAGCCCTTGAGTATTTCCGAGATTTTTTTTGTGTATATTGAGGTATAAGAGTTTGGGGTACTTCTTTTCTGAATATTGAGGTGGGAAATTTTTGTGAGCATCATGTCTTATACCGGATCAGAGGAGAATGGAGACACAGTACGTAATGTCGAGACTGAGGAACAGCAGTATGATGAAAGGGTTAATCGGGTGAACTGTGAGGAGGATGCTAGGATATTTTTGCAATGGCCTGTTACTGCCGAGCGGTTGGAGGGTATGGATCGGTACGGTCTTCAATGCCTGGCCACAGCTATCGGTCATGCGGTTACTAGCAGCATGACCAGGGATAACTTGATAACGTGTGTACTGGGCAGGGTGACTGGTGAGCGAGATGGGTTGAGTGCTCAGAGCCCTTCGGCCATGCTTCCCCTACACTCGACTCCCAGCCATCCCAGTAGTTTGCCGACCCCGGGTACGCTTCCGCAGTTGGGTGGTGACTGGCAGGCTGGGTTGCCCCTGGGGGGACCACCGGTAATTTCAAACATTGTAGCACCTTCACCTCCTCAAGGGTTAACTCCAGAATTATTGCTTCAGCTCGAATTAGCTAAGCTTCAGCAGCAACAAAGGGCATGTGAGCTTCAGCAGCAATTAGAATTAGCCAAGATAGAAGAGAGAGCCAAGATAGAAGAGAGAAAAACTATCAGTCAACAGCACATAGAGCTAGCAAAAATCCAAGCTGACTTAGAGTCGACTAGGTACTGTGCCGACATGGACGTAGAGAAGTCGCGAGTAGAGGCAACGGGGCAGCGACTTGGGGCTGGTAACCGTGTTCATGAGCAGTCTCTCTCGCACTTATTGAAACTGGTTCCGGTGTTTGATGAGAGTGGTGTAACAGCATTTTTCACACGCTTTGAGAAGAAGTGCCAGGAACACCAGTGGCCAGAGAATAAATGGGCAGCACTTGTATCCTCTAGATTAATAGGCAAGGGTCTTAAAGCCTAAGATGCGTTACCTTTGGAGTCATGTATTGTGTATGAGGATCTCAAGGAGGCTGTCCTGAGGGCTTACGAACTGCAACCAGAAACGTACCGTTTGAAGTTCCGGGGTGTAACTAAGGGAAGAGATAGCACCTTTTTGGAACACGCCCGGGACTTGTCCGATGCTATGGGGAACTGGCTCCGATCTGAGAAGGTAACAACGTTCGATGGAGTTAAGCAGTTGATGATGTTGGAGCAGTTCTTTAAGAGCACGGGCGGTGATCTAACTTTGAACTTAAAGGAGAAAAACCCAAGAACTCTAGTCGAAGCAGCAGAAATGGCTGATCGACGGCTGTCGTTGATTCGGGGTTGCGGGTCCTCACAGAAGTACGATGTAAGTGCTAAGGACCGTTATCCTCCCCCTCCCCGTAACAATGACACATTTAAACAGAAGAGCCATGAAACTAAAACTGAATCCAAACCTTACACCACACCGTATGTGAAAAGTCAGGGGCCTTTTACATCACAGTATAAGCCGAAACCGAAATTTATGTGTTTTAGTTGCCACCAGGAGGGTCATAAGGCAAATGAGTGCCCTAGTCGACCTCCTCCGGCAGCCGTGTCTTTTGCTCACGGCATTGGAGTGTTCAAGAGGACATCGGAGTTTGTTAGAGGCATTTCTTCCGAGGTAAATACACTGCCAGTGCAGAAGGATCCGGAAGGCTTATTCCCTGTCCGTGATGCCTTTAGTGACCACAGGGGACTCGGTTGTGTGGAGTGGGGGGTAGAAGACATGAGGTGAGAATTTTGCGTGACACTGGGGCATCGCAAACACTGTTTGAGAAATTTCACTGGTAAACCTGTCAATACGGCGCGGGTGGTTGTGGTTCAGGGAGTTAATGCGACAAAGTCATACCCGCTTGTAAGAATGAAGGTGGAAGTTGATGGTGTGACTCGAGACCTGGATGTAGGAATTGTGGAGAAGTTACCTGTTGGGGGCGTCGACCTCCTTCTCGGCAACGACACACACACTTACACACACCGTCACTCACTCACTCATTGCCAGTAACATACCTGCCTATCTAGTTGCTCTCTCTCTCTCTCTCTCTTTGTTTTCTTCGTCTTCCTCTTTTTCTTATTCTTATTCTTCTTCCCTCCCTCTGCCTCCACACACTCACTCTCTCTCTCTCTACCCTTCTCTACCCTACTCTTCCCTTCCCTCACTCCTTTAAATTCCACTTACTCTCTCTCTCTCTCTCTCTCTCTCTCTCTCTCTCTCTCTCATATTACCCTATCTGTCTCATGTAACTGCTACACTGTCTGTCCAAATGTCCATCTCAGCACCGATGCTGTCTTCAATAACTGTCAATTAAATTAACCCCATATATCTAAGTATATATCTATAGTAATTCACCTATATATAATTATTTATTAGTAGTCTTATTACCCGTGACAGAATTTATTACATATTTAAGTATCTACCTATCTATATATATTTATCTATCTTTATATATATATATATTTATATATATATATATATATATATATATATATATATATATATATATATATATATATATATATTTATTTGTAATCTTATTGCCAGTGATAGTATAAACTACATATATTTACTTATAGGCTATTCTTGGAGAGAGAGAGAGAGAGAGAGAGAGAGAGAGAGAGAGAGAGAGAGAGAGAGAGAGAGAGAGAGAGAGAGAGAGAGTGAGAGAGAGAGAACAAAGACAAAGGGACTCGCTCTAACACGATAACAATTAATTTAGTTATAATTCTCCCACCCTGCCATATCCCTTTCATTATCACACAAACACACACACACACACACACCCACACACATACAAACATACCCATACACACACACACACACACACACAAACATAATTATTGCAGTATTATTGAGTTATCCCCATTATATATTTACATATCTATCTATATAGCCTATCTATATATCTATTTACTACTACTATTTCTATGTATATATATTTCTCCACCTATTTATTTATCTATATTGTTTGTTTATATCTTTCTATCTTAGTAACTCCTTCAGCACGATGACGTAATTTTCATTTTATTCGGTTACCACTAGACGAATTTCTTTAGCTTATAAGCTACCTCTATGACTCAAAAGGGGCAAATACGATCGCAATAATCTTCTGAATAACACATGTCCTTCTGAAACTGCATAAAATCGTCTAACTGTAGCCAGAATGAAAGGTAAAAAGACGTCATGGTGCTGAATGGGTTAAGCTGCAATACGATATGTCCAAATGTGTGTACCGATACTAATATATGTCTGTCTCAATGAACACGTGTGTGTGTGTGTGTGTGTGTGTGTGTGTGTGTGCACACCTCTTTAAAATACGTTGAAATGGAGTGTTTTCGGTTAGGTTTAGGTAAGTTAGGTTAGGTTAGGTTAAGTTAGGTAGGTTAAGTTTGATCTAGATAGTTTTATTTAGGTTTAAAAATCGAAAAATGTACTCATAAGCATGCAAAAATAACGTGTGTACCGATAAACACACCACCGCTTGGGTGTGTGTGTGTATGTGTGTGTATGTATGTACGTGTGTGTGTGTTTGTGTGTATGTATATGTGTGTGTGGTTGCGTGTGTGTGTGTGTGTGTTTATGTGTATGTTGTGACGCCTGCCAGCGTTGGCAGAATCGCCTCTCGTTAGCCACTTGCGCTCGCCAGGGCAGTGAAGTGGGCTACAGTTATCAGAGAATGTTGTTCTTTCTTTCATAGTACTTGCATTGTTACAGACAGTCCAGTGGTGGTCTTTATTTTCGTCTGTGACAGCGGGAAGTATTTAAATATCATGAGTAAAATATAAGATGCATTGTAGTGTAAAGTTAAGAGAGAGACCGAGCGGGCAGCGTGGGGGTAGTGAGTGTTGCTTCCCTCCTCCTTCCTCCCTCCCGGAGGAGTTTTTCCCACCCGCGCGGGCTTTCTCTCGCCTCTGATTGGCTGGCGGGTCTTGGCGCGTCCCTGGGGCCTGCTGCCTTGTGACGAATCGGCCTGTGATTGGCCGACCATCATGCCTTTGTGGGATCCTGAGGGTCCCGAGGAGCTGCCCTCCTCAGAGAAGGCTAGGGACGCACATGACTAACATCCTTTTTACAACCGTCCCCCATATCTCCACCATTCTGATACTGTCTCTCTTACTCAATTCCTTTCTTTCATTCCTCTAATCTTTTAACGTCACAGCACTCCCTTTGGGTTCTGTACACGGTTTCATATCGGCCCATCGTATTGTGTGCGTCGCTCTCATATATATTTCCATGTATTAGAATAGGCTATAAGGGTTCTTAGTCTATGGAGGTTTGATGACTCTGTGTTTGTCTCCCTCAGTGTCCTTAGTTTATGGAGGTTTGATGACTCTTTGTGTGTGTCTCCTTCATTATCAGTAGTGCTCTGATGGGTTATTTAATGCTAGACTGGGATAAGGCTTCTGTTGTCATTGTCACCGATGTGTGTATGGTTTGCTTATACCTACACGGCTTCGACGGTTTCTGTGGTAGCCTAGGTTGTCCTTTTGATTGTGCCTTTTGCGAGTGTAGCATCGTGTGGTAAGAGGGCATTACCCTACTACCTTCTTACACAGTGCTGCCTCTTTGCTTGACTTTAGAGGGATTGCCAGGGTAGAACCAGCTACTTGAGATCTGGATCTACCAAGAGAGCATCCCCGTCATTAACGTAACTTTAACCATACCGCCTTAAGGACAACGCTAGGCTATGAGCTTTTCTTGCTCAGCCACAGTTTTTTAACCTTGATATCCCAGCTAGACTTTATTCGCCGAGCAGACACTAGTTAGGACATGAGCTCTTCTGATATGTACGCATTATTATTCACCGTATTTATTAGTCTACTGTAGGTTGTTTTGAGATGCACAACCATAGCAGACTGTTTCGTTGATGAGGAAGTATTTCTTTTAGTGTCGAGCATTACTGCCGTTGCGCATTCATAATATTCTCGTGTCAGTGAACATTATATGTCCTATCTTTTAGTGTATTCAGTCTACACGTTTGGTGTCCTGCCTCCTGCCTTTATATAATTTAAGATACGAGCATCTTATGAGCATCAGACTTTCTTCAGAAGTTTCCAGGTCTATGCTGTAGGACTATACTTCACTTTCTTTCAGATAGGAGTGAAGAGTTTATTGTTGTTTAGAGTAACTATATTGAAGCATCTTTTTATTGTATTAAATCTTGCAGTGATTTAAATGATCTTTCCATAGCTTCCCTTTTACGCATTTTAACGTAACTTGCATCTTGTTTGTGATCAGGCTATACTGGTGTGGGTTAGCCTGAAGTAGAGTACATTTATGCCCAGTTATGGATACCCCATTATCGCAGATTAACTCTGGAGGGTATAGGTGTTTTTGTTCGCCGGCATATAAGTTCGAGGGTTTGGATCTAGCGTACCGTTGTTGCATAGTGCCCTATTACTAGTCCAATCATTAAGTGCCCTTGTTTTATTCGTAGCCCCGGTCGTAGCAAATGGCGACCTTGCCTAGTATCTTATTTTAGTAGAAACTGGGATCCATTTGTTGATTATTGCAGTAATAACAAATAGTGCCCTTGCCTAGTATCTAAGAAAGAATTGCAGGATTGTTGGACATTTGTTTTTGAGGAATATATTTTTTGGCAACGTAGTATAGCACTTAAGTTGTCTTCGAGCATTTTTTTGAGTGAATAGTGCTACATGAGAGTTTAGGTACTCCTTTTTTTTATAAACGTTGGGAATTTTCGGTGGACACTATGTCGAACGACGGATAAACACAGTACGGGAAGCAGACTCTGAGGTGCAGCAGCTGGGTTTGTTAGAAGGCATTAGAGTAGTAAATAGTGAGGAGGATGCAAGGAAGTTTCTGGAGATGCCTATTACTGTTAACCGGGTGGCGGGGATTGATCGGTATGGTCTCCAGTGTTTGGCCACGGTCATGGGGCATGTGGGCACTAGCAGCATGTTGAGAGGTGACCTGGTGGCCTGTGTGCTCGGCGGGGTGCGTGGGGCTTCGGGTGGAGCGGGAGCTGGGGCACCTTAGGCCCAGCCCCCATTCCACTCGACTCCTACCATGGCGCCCCCTCGGGCTCCGGAGCCGGGTACGTTCCCGCAGGCCGATAGTCACTGGCAGCGTGGGTTGTCACTGGGTGGGTCTCCAATTGTTGCATCTCCTCCTCCTCAAGGTTTAACTGCAGATATGCTCTTCCACCTGGAGATGGCTAAAATTCAGGCTGAGCAACAAAGGCATGAGGCTGAGCTCGAGCAACGGCAGCGGGAGGCTGAGTTCAGGATTCAGGCTACGAAGTACTGTGCAGACATAGATCTTGAGAAGTCTCGGGTGGAGTCAACAGGGCAGCGTCTCGGTTCTGGGAATCGGGGTCTTGATCAGTCTTTATCGCACCTTCTTAAGTTAGTCCCTGTATTTGACGAGTCGGGTGTCACCGAATTTTTCCTGCGTTTTGAGAAGAAGTGCCAGGAGCACCAATGGCCCAAGGTTAATTGGGCAGCCCTTGTTTCCTCTAGTTTGGTTGGCAAAGGACTCAGGGCATGTGATGCGTTGCCCTTGGAGTCTTGCTTCGATTATGAGGTACTGAAGGAAGCTGTTCTGCGGGTGTACGAGTTACAACCAGAGACTTATAAGTTGAAGTTCCGGGATGTTACGAAGGGTCGCGAGTGCACTTTTCTAGAACATGCCCGGGAACTGTCTGATGCATTGTGAAATTGGCTGAGGTCAGAGAAGGTGACGACGTTCGGAGAGCTTGAGCAGTTAGTCCTTCTAGAGCAATTTTTCAAGTGCACAAGCGGCGACCTGACTTTGAACCTCAAAGAGAAACGTCCTAAAACTCTACAAGAGGCAGCTGAGATGGCTGACCTGAGAATGTCGTTGATACGTGGGTGCGGGTCTGCACAACGGACCGATGCATTTAACAAGGGGCGCAATACTCCACCCCCCCGAGTCAGTGATACAACCTTTAATAACGAAAGTAAGAGCAATGATACCAATTTTGATCACAGACCTAAAACTGTCCCGTTTAAGAAAGGTCAGGGCCCTTCCCCACCTCAGGGGAAGTCCAAGGGTGAAGTAGAGTGTTTTAAGTGTCATAACAAGGGGCATTTCGCACGTTCCTGCCCTAGTAACCAACCTACTGCAGTCGTGTCTTTGGCTAGCAACATTGGGGTGTCTCTGAGGTCTTCTGCATTTACCCGGGGTGATATGTCAGATGCGGGGGCACAGCCAGTGAAGGAGTGTCCGGAAGGCTCGAAACCTGTCCGCGATGCTTTTTGTGACCATAGAGGGCGTGGCTGCGTGAAAGCATGGGTTGGAGTTGTTGCGTGATACAGGTGCATCCCAGACTCTGATAAAAAAGTTTACAGGCCAACCTATAAACGTGGCACGGGTGGTTGTGGTGCAGGGTATTAATGCTACAAAGTCATACCCGTTGGTTCGAGTAGAGCTGGAGGTTGAAGGTGTGACACGAGAGTTGGATGTCGGAATCGTGGAGAAACTGCCAGTAGAGGGCGTCGACCTTCTTCTCGGCAATGACTTTGCGGTGCCTACATCTGAAGTTCCACCCTTATTCGTTGCCGAGAGGGCGGCCGACGTGAGTAGGGAGGGGCAGGAGTTGGTCGAGAGGTGTCAACCACAGCAGAGGGCGTGTGTTGTCGCCCGATCTCGTGCATCTAAAGGGTCACAGCCTATTACTCAGTCTCTAGACCAGCGGAGGAATGGTCGGAAGGAGCAAGTTAAAGTTGGGAGTTTTGCGAGTTTTGCTCCAGCGGCTCTCCTTAGCGACTTAGTACTTAACCCAGAGGTGAGCTCCGGAGTGGCCCCAGAACCTGTCACCCCTAGTGACATGGTTGGGCGTGATGGCACTCCGCGACTTAGTAGTTCCCAGGTGGAGGAGAGTTGTGGGAACGGGACTATTGAACACGAGGACAGGGAAACATGTCATATGAAACTGTTGGAGAAGTTTGTGAGGCAACCACCTGAGCAGCCAACTGTCCCTGCATTGGTCTGCAGCGGCCAAGGTGGAGAAGGAGAGGGGGGCAGTGGTGCACAGGTGGAGGAGAATTGGGATTGTCATGCCTCGGCGGAGCAGTGGGCGGGGGACACGAGTCTGGTGGCTGTGGAAGCGCTAGAGCACCTGCCTGAGCAGCAGTGTGCAGCACTTCAGCACCAGCTCGGTTCATACCCCACTGGTCGTGCCGAGCACCCGAGCCTCACAACTCATGCGGTGCAAGATGTTCCGCGGGCAGGTCACTTGAATGTTTGCAGACCGTTAGCCTCGTTGTTTCGGTGGTTCAAGGTGGGCGACGAGGCTTTGGCATGGTTGCCAGGTCAGGGTCGACCCATGGCTGCCAAGGGTGGTGGTCAGAAGGAGGACATTGAGCAGATTGGTGAGGTTGGCTGTGGAGTGGATGTGCCCAGTCGTCGCATAGCCTCCCAATGCTGCTCTAGTCGAATGCAACAGCCCTACCAAAGACCGACTGTATCTGGCCATGTCGCTAAAAGCGGTGATGCTGCGCAGGCAGATGTAGTCGCAAGGAATGCGTGGGTGCGCATGTACGGTATCGGCGGGGAAGCCTTAGCAATTATGAACTATGGGAGTGACTGCACAGGTGGTACTGATTGTCCCTCTCATGACCTGGCTGTTCTAGGGACGAAGGTGGAGAAGGAGGGAGACTATAGTTTAGAAGCTGCAGTCTCGGCTGGGTTGTGGGAGGGTACTAGGCATGTTGTTCTTGGAGATAAGTTGCAACCTCTTGTTCCTGAGCGACAAGAGAAGTTTTTTACTAGGCTGTGGCAGTACATCCGCATATTTGTTGCTTCTCCAGGCCTGATGTACGGGGTAGAATCCGACATGGAGGCTGGAGACATTGCAAGACTCAAATTAGGTCCCTACCATATAAATCCTGCTCAACAGCCTGTCATGAAAACAGAGCTAGACGACATGTGGAAAAACGGTCTGAGGGATAAAGGATATCGTGAGTGGTCGTTGCCAGTGAGTTTGCAACCTGAGTTGAGTGGCAAGATCCGTGTGCATGGTGATTGCAAGAGTGTGGAAGCATTATCCCTGACAGACGCCTATCCATTACCTAGAGTTGACGATACCATAGACCGCATCGGGGCTGCCTCGCTCGTCATGAAGGTAGAACTAGTGAAAGGTTATTGGCAGGCCCCGTTGCCGGAAAGAGCGAAGAGAAGTGCCAGTCTTGTGATGAACTGGGCAGTTTATCAGTGTCAGGTGTTGTCTTGTTGCCGGAACACAAGTTGGATGTGTGGCATGTTAAGGGCACTGATAATGTTTTGGCTGATTGTTTGTCACGGGAGGGTGTGTTTGCAGGAGAACCCTCGTCGTTCAGTCAGTGTGTTGAGAGTGGAGAAAAATCAGGCTTGCCCCTGTAGAGCAGCCGTCAAAAACAACATTAAAATTAAATAAAAAAATCACATAAAAACTCTTTCTTTTGATAGTTAATTGTAAGTTGCCAATGTTATAGCTAAAGTCCTAAGTTGAACCTGTCTTTCACTTAGTAGGCTGGGCTCTGTGAAGCCGCAGGCTAAAATTATACTATTATGTTTGGGAGGGGTTATAAGATTTTATTTATGCTAAAATGTTGTTTTATTTATGATTGAGCTTTGCATTTCATTTCTGGTGGAGTGGCTAGTTGTGGCGGATCTTGTCGGTATTCTGCCTTGTCAGATATGGTGCTCGCCTAATGTTGTGCATCCCATATCTTGGGCGGGGTGTGACGCCTGCCAGCGTTGGCAGAATCGCCTCTCGTTAGCCACTAGCGCTCGCCAGGGCAGTGAAGTGGGCTACAGTTATCAGAGAATGTTGTTCTTTCTTTCATAGTACTTGCATTATTACTGACAGTCCAGTGGTGGTCTTTATTTTCGTCTGTGACAGCGGGAAGTATTTTATATCATGAGTAGAATATAAGATGCATTGTAGTGTAAAGTTAAGAGAGAGAGCGAGCGGGCAGCGTGGAGGTAGTGAGTGTTGCTTCCCTCCTCCTTCCTCCCTCCCGGAGGAGTTTTTCCCACCCGCGCGGGCTTTCTCTCGCCTCTGATTGGCTGGCGGGTCTTGGCGCGTCCCCGGGGCCTGCTGCCTTGTGACGTATCGGCCTGTGATTGGCCGACCATCATGCCTTTGTGGGATCCTGAGGGTCCCGAGGAGCTGCCCTCCTCAGAGCAGGCTAGGGACGCACATGACTAACATCCTTTTTACAACTGTCCCCCATATCTCCACCATTCTGATACTGTCTCTCTCACTCAACTCCTTTCTTTCATTCCTCTAATCTTTTAACGTCACAGCACTCCCTTTGGGTTCTGTACATGATTTCATATCGGCCCATCGTATTGTGTGCGTCGCTCTCATATATATTTCCATGTATTAGGATAGGTTATAAGGGATCTTAGTCTATGGAGGTTTGATGACTCTTTGTGTGTGTCTCCCTCATTATCAGCAGTGCTCTGCTGGGTTATTTAATGCTAGACTGGGATAAGGCTTCTGTTGTCGTTGTCACCGATGTGTGTATGGTTTGCATATACCTACACGACTTCGACGGTTTCTGTGGTAGCCTAGGTTGTCCTTTTGGTTGTGCCTTTTGCGAGTGCAGCATCGTGTGGTAAGAGGGCATTAGCCTACTACCTTATTACACAGTGCTGCCTCTTTGCTTGACTTTAGAGGGATCGCCAGGGTAGAACCAGATACTTGAGATCTGGATCTACCAAGAGAGCATCCCGTCATTAACGTAACTTTAACCATACCGCCTTAAGGACAACGCTAGGCTGATTAATATGATTAATAGAACTATACAAGCAGGATGTTTTGTAATACATTATTATATATATAGACCCAGGCAGAGAGAGAGAGAGAGAGAGAGAGAGAGACGTATTATAAATGAACGATCAACATGACAACAAATATACATACAAAAATGCTTCAAAATTATATACAAACATTTAACTACAAAACATAGCTATTCAATTGTAACAGTTGTGTTATCAAACATGTATTTAGTTTTTCGTCTATATACATTCAGATTTGATCCGAATATATAGCACACACCCAGAACAAATGAATATTATTGTAGCCTGTCTTGCTCAGCCACAGTTTCTTAACCTTGATATCCCAGCTAGACTTTATTCGCCGAGCAGACACTAGTTAGGACATGAGCTCTTCTGATATGTACGCATTATTATTCACCGTATTTATTAGTCTAGGTTGTTGTTGAGTTGCACAACCATAGAAGACTGTTTCGTTGATGAGGAAGTATTTCTTTTAGTGTCGAGCATTTCTGCCGTTGCGCATTTATAATATTCTCGTGTCAGTTAACATTATATGTCCTATCTTTTAGTGTCTTCAGTCTACACGTTTGGTGTCCTGCCTCTTGCCTTTATATAATTTAAGATACGAGCATCTTATGAGCATCAGACTTTCTTCAGAAGTTTCCAGGTCTATGCTGTAGGACTATACTTCACTTTCTTTCAGATAGGAGTGGAGAGTTTATTGTTGTTTAGAGTAACTATATTGAAGCATCTTTTTATTGTATTAAATCTTGCAGTGATTTAATTGATCTTTCCATAGCTTCCCTTTTATGCATTTTAACGTAACTTGCATCTTGTTTGTGATCAGGCTATACCAGTGTGGGTTAGCCTGAAGTAGAGTACATTTATGCCCAGTTAAGGATACCCCGTTATCGCAGATTAACTCTAGAGGGTATAGGTGTTTTTGTTCGCCGGCATATAAGTTCGAGGGTTTGGATCTAGCGTACCCCGTTGTTGCATAGTGCCCTATTACTAGTCCAATCATTAAGTGCCCGTGTTTTATTCGTAGCCCCGGTCGTAACAATGTGTGTGCGTGTGCGTGTGTGTGTTTGTGTGTAAGATAAGACCTACACAATAAACAAAGTCAACCAATAGTGTTCCTTGGCAACCAGGACAACATTGACCTTATAATTAAAGGTCGCGGTACGTCAATGTCAACATCATAACCATATCTGAAGGGTAATGTTATATATATATATATATATATTTATTTATATACACTGTATATATCATAGTAACACCTCAAAATTATACCATCCTAAAATTACTACTTTCTTTCTCTCTCTCTCTCTAGCTCTCCCCCCTCTCCCCCCCTCTCTCTCTCTCTCTCTCTCTCTCTCTCTCTCTCTCTCTCTCTCTCTCTCTCTCTCTCTCTCACACACAACAAATGTTAAGCATCAGTAGTATATGATATTTCTCAACTTCATTCTTTACTATAAATTTCCCAGTATTCATTTTTCTCATTCTGTTGGGGGACTTGTTTCCCCAACTAAATTTCATGGCGACCAACGGTCGAAATAAGAAGTGGGTGGGGAGAGAGACTTCTGCTTTGCTATCCTTGCCTTCCACTTTGTAGTAAATTCTATTTTAGCATTAAGTCTGGACTACCTAGTAGGGACCGCAAGGTCTGTGTAGTCTATGTATCTATGTAACTCTGTAACTCTCTCTCTCTCTCTCTGCCTGTCTCTGCCGTAAGTGGACTCATCAAGGTGTGACAAGTTATGGAACACCAGGCATACTGTATGTACTGACACTGTGGAGGAGGAGGGAGAGAGGGAGAGGGAGAAGAGAGAGGAGGAGGAGAAAAGAGGAGGAAGAGGGAGGAAAACAGGAAAATAGAGGATGAGGTAAATGGAGGGAAAGGGGGGAGGAAAAGGAAAGTGGGGAGGAAGAGGAAGAGAAGAAAAACAGAAAGGAAAATATGCTTCATGGGGGAGAGAGAGAGGAGGGAGGAAGAGGAATAACAAAGAAAACAAATGAGCTAAATGGGAGAGGAAGGGGGGGGGGGGAGAGAGAGAAGAAGAGGAGTAAGAATAACGAACAATAATATGAGAGAAAAGTGTTTTAACAATATATATAGTTTTTACCACTGAAAATATTTATACAGTATACTTGGATGTGAGGTGTGGATCAAATGTTGACCCAAATACTGTAGAATATAATTATATATAGGTTACATCTATCTATCTATATCTATCTATATGCTTAGGCCCAATCCCCACTTTTCCAAATTTTTATTTTTATTTTCCTCTATTTTATTATTTTTTGTTTTTGGTATTTTCTTGGGGGTGGCCGATTCAAGACAGAGCAAGAACAGAAACCCACAAAACCACAAAACAAAACAACGAACAAACACAGACAAAACACAAAATTCACACACATCTAGGTCAGCCAGGAGAATACCCAGAGACCAGAGTCACCAAGGTCGCTTTAGCACTCCCCCGGCCCCCGATCACCCGGAGAGGCTCCGATCTCGGCAGGGAGACATGCAGTGGAGCCAAAGCCACAAGCCCGCCAACCACACTTCCAGGCGCACCCTTCATAATAATTGTCTCCCGGGCCAGGCGCCTGATGGACTATTATCTAACTATTCACAAGCATTCTCCAACCATTCCTGTTTATTACCACTTCCTAGGTTACATCATTTAATTAATTATATAATTAAAGTCATGCGAGAGAGAGTGAAAGTGAGAGCGAGAGAGACGGAGAGAGAGAGAGAGAGTGTGAGAGTGAGAGAGACAGAGAGAGAGAATATGATCTATAATTTAATAAATCAAATAATAAGTCATATGAGAGAGAGAGAGAGAGAGAGAGAAAGAGAGAGAGAGAGAGAGAGAGAGAGAGAGAGAGAGAGAGAGAGAGAGAGTGAGGGAAAGGTGCTAAATAAATTGTGTCGGAAAAAAGACAAAAATATTGTATGTTTTTTACACCAACCAACTTCACATCTATCCTCAATTAATGAAATCAACAAATATAGATAAGTTAACCTACTATAAATCAAATAGAACATGGTATATAAGGCAATTAAGGGGGGAGGGTTGCAAACAGTCTGCCTCCCCTTGATGGGGTATGGTTAATTTTTTGGTCGATTGTTTCATTTATGCATTATTATTTCAGTTTCCTCCCTAGACCTCCATCAAACTTAAAATAACAACTCCAGGATCCCCGTTCAAGATACATTTGTACATTTTTTAGTAAGATTCTGCCTAAATTACAGGCTCGCTATCGCTCGCAAGGAAAAGATTGACACCTAAAATGACACGAAAGGTCTTAATACTGACAACAAAAAAGGCGAAAGGTCATAAAATCGCCTAACTAATGGGCCGAACGTCTAACATCTGAAAACTAATGAGGCTAAACACGAGGAAGAAGGGAGTGGGGAGTGGGGGGGGGGGCAACAGAAAACAACCATCTACCCTTAATCTAATACTAAACGGCATACACACGCCAAACGAAATACGAGGTCAATTACTGTGCTGGAAAATACGGCTAAAGAATATTAAATTATCCAGACTAATTAAGATGGTGTACTCTTAAATAATTTGTAGGTATGAAAAGGGTAAATAAAGTGTCCATTATAGTATATCCTTTGCAAACGGAATCGAGAACACGACCTCCGTTCACCTTCATTGACGAGGGTAAGAAGAACGCACCATTTAATAAGAACCTTAAAATATTTCATCAGCTTCACGCGGAAATACTGAATGGCAAGACAATATGTAACCGGGCGAAAAACTGGCTAGAATATTTAAGATGGTGTGTTAATGGAAGCTTAAAATTATGATGGTGATGGTGGCTGGTTTTTTGGTCTATTTATTCAGTTATTCATTCATTTGTTTTTAGTTTCCTCGCTAGACCTCTATCAAGCTTAGAAAAACACCCCCACTTCGTTGTCAATGTTAAGACCTTTCGGAGTCGATTTTCTCCTGGCGAGCGATAGAAAGCGTGAAATTTTAGGAGGAACCAGCCTTCGGTTGGGAAATGTTTCTACCGAAAATTTACAAATTGATCTTGAAGGGAAGCCTAGGGGTTGTTTATTTAAGCTTGATAGAGGTCTAGGGAGGAAACTAAACAAAATAATAATAACAACACAAGTTAATAAGCCCCCCCCCCTCAAAATACACAAACAAACAAACAAAAACAAAAACGATAAACAAACAAACGGAATCGAAAACACGCCCTCCGTCCACCTTCATTGATGAGGGTAAGAAGAACACACCATTTAATAATAACCTTACAATAATTCATCAGCTTCATCACGGTACTACTGAAGGACAAGAAATACCGTACCTGGGCGAAAAACTGGCTAGAATATTTGATTATGAAGATTAATTAAGTTGGTGTGTTCATGGAAGCTCAAATGATGATGGTGGTGGGGGTGGTTGGTTTTTGGTATATTTGTTCAGTTATTCATATACAGTATTTGATTTGTGTTTCCTCGCTAGACCTCTATCAAGCTTAGAACCCCCCCCCCCCCTAAACTTCCCTTCAAGATAAATTTAAAAAAATGTCGGTAGAAAAATGTCTTGGCCGAAGGCCGATTCCTCTAAAATTACAGGCTCGCTATCGCTCGCCAGAAAAAATCGACACCTAAATGACACGAAAAGTCTAAATATTAACAAAAAAATAGGTCAAAAGGTCTTACATATTGCCAAACTAATGAGCCGAACGTTTTAACCCCTTATTGGTGGCGCTCGACTTAAGTCGTGCACCAATTTGCAGCAAGTTGGGAGCATTATTAAGGCTTTTAAAGGGTTAAAATCGAGTGCAAATGGCCGGGAGCGCAGCGGGCCAGACAGCCGACTCCCAGGGCTTACCACCGCCCATGTTCCCTGTGTTCTCGAGAGGCCGGCAGTGTAGCCAGTAGTGAGCATAGCTGGGAAAAATATACCGCTATACGCTAAACTCCCATGTTCGTGGCACCACTGCAAGAGAACCACGAGTGCTACATAGCTCACTCTGGTCTCATTTTGAAGCTTTTAGCGCCTAGTTTTTTGCTGAATACATTTCTTTTCATGCAGATACTTGATTGATCATTCAGGAGGGCCTGAATATGCCCAAATGAGCCCAAAACCCCTCGCTAGACAAGTGTTAAAATCTGAAAACTAATGGAACATGAGGCAGAAGGGGTCCAGAAGAACGACCCATCTCCCCTTGCTAACCTTATAATAATTCATCAGCTTCACGCGGAAATATTGAATGACAAGAAAAGTGTGCCCTGGAAAGAAAAATTGGCTAGAATATTAGATTATGAAGATAATTAAGGGGAGATGGGCTGTTTTTTTTTCTGGCCCCCCTTCCACCTCGTGTTTAGACGAATTGTTTTTAAAACATTTAGACATTCGCCCCATTAGTTTGGCGATTATAAGACGTTTCGCCCCATTTATGTAAATGTTTAGACCTTTCGTGCCATGTAGATGTCGATTTTTTCCTGGCGAGCGATAGCAAGCCTGTAATTTTGGAGTAATCGGCCTTCGGCCGGGACATTTTTCTAACGAGAAATGTACAAATATATCTTGAAGGGGGATCCTTGAAGGGGGATCCTTGAAGGGGGATCCTTGGGGATTTTTTAGGTTATAGAGGTCTGGGGAGGAAACTAGAAAAATAATATATATATGAACACATGGACCAAACAGTGAACCAACTCCCCTGAATAACCTTACAATAATACATATATGAACACATGGACCAAACAGTGAACCAACTCCCCTGAATAACCTTACAATAATACATATATGAACACATGGACCAAACAGTGAACCAACTCCCCTGAATAACCTTACAATAATACATATATGAACACATGGACCAAACAGTGAACCAACTCCCCTGAATAACCTTACAATAATACATATATGAACACATGGACCAAACAGTGAACCAACTCCCCTGAATAACCTTACAATAATACATATATGAACACATGGACCAAACAGTGAACCAACTCCCCTGAATAACCTTACAATAATTCATCAGCTTCATCACGGAAATACTGAAGGACAAGAAAAACCGTACCTGGGCGAAAACCTGGCTAGAATATTTGATTATGAAGAATAATTAAGTTGGTGTGTTCATGGAAGCTCAAATGATGATGATGGTGGTGGTGGTTGGTTTTTGGTCTATTTATTCAGTTATTCATATATAGTATTTTATTTTAGTTTCCTCGCTAGACCTCTATCAAGCTTAGAAAAACACCCCCTAGACCCCCCCTTCAAGATAAATTTCTACATTTTTCGGTAGAAAAATGTCTCGGCTGAAGACCGATTTCTCTTAAAATTACAGGTTCGTTATCGCTCGCCAGGAAAAATTCGACACCTAAATTTGACAACGAAATGGAGCGTAAGGTGTTAAAATCACCAAACTAATGGGCCGAATGTCTTAAATTCTCAAAACTAATGGGGCTAAAAACGAGGGAGAAATGAGTCCAGAAAAACGACCCATCTCCCCTTGCTAACCTTATAATAATTCATCAGCTTCACGCGGAAATATTGAATGACAAGCAAAATGTGCCCTGGAAAAAAATATTGAATGACAAGAAAAATGTGCCCGGGCTGCTAAAAACTGGCTTAACTATTTAATTATGAAGAATATTTAAGTTGGTGTGTTAATGGAAGCAATGATGAGGGTTGTGATGATGATAATGATGATGATGATTATTGTGATGATGGTGGTGGTGTGTGTATGTGAGTATTAATGGGTGCGTGTGTGTATTAGTGAGTGTCTGTATTAGTGTGTGTGTGTGTGTGTGTGTATTAGTGTATGCGTGTAGGTATTAGAGAGTGTCTGTATGTGTGTGTGTGTGTGTGTATGTATATGACTGGCTGTGTGTATGTATTAGTGCTTGTGTATTAGTGTATGCGTGTGTGTGTGTGTATGTATATGACTGGCTGTGTGTATGTATTAGTGCTTGTGTATTAGTGTATGCGTGTGTGTGTGTGTATGTATATGACTGGCTGTGTGTATGTATTAGTGCTTGTGTATTAGTGTATGCGTGTGTGTGTGTGTATGTATATGACTGGCTGTGTGTATGTATTAGTGCTTGTGTATGCGTGTATTAGTGAGTGTGTGTGCATACATTAGTGTGTGTTTGTATGTGTGTGTGTGTGTGTATGTATGAGTGTCTGTGTGTGTGTGTAGGTATATTAGTGTGTGTATGTATGTGTGTGTGTATGTATTAGTGTGTACATGTTTGTGTGTGTACATAACAGTGTTGACAGATCCACTAGGTACACACAGTTGGTTATTACAACTAAAACACTGGACGTTGTGACAGGGTACTTGAGGTAAAGATATAATTATGGAACATGTGTGTGTGTGTGTGTGTGTGTGTGTGAGGGAGATAGGTTGTGTATGTGCGTATTAGTGAGTGCATTTGTGTAAATTAGTGTGTGTGTGTGTGTGTGTGTGTGTGTATGTGTGTGTGATAGTGAAGGGGATATGGCAGGGTGGGAAAATTATAACTAAATTATAACTACATTAATTGTTATTGTGTTAAAGCGAGTCTCTCTCTCTCTCTCTCTCTCTCTCTCTCTCTCTCTCTCTCTCTCTCTCTCTCTCTCTCTCTCTCTCTCTCTCTCTCTCTCTCTCTCTCTCTCTCGGCATGGCAATAAAATAATGTCAATCGTCATAATATTATAAGTAATGATCTCTCTATTTCCATGAAGCCACCCTAAATATTTATATATATATATATATATATATATATATATATATATATATATATATATACTGTATATATATATATAATTGACAGGACGAAGCGCTAGGAAATAATTACTTAATTTTTAGCACCCCTCCTACTCATTAATTCCCAAACGATATACGAGCCGTACATTAATTATTTATAATAGAAAACAAATATGAAAATATAAAAATAATTAATAAATTACAAATAAATGCAAATAATTGAAATAAATCAATAAATCATTAATAAAATAATAATATATAAATGCATAAATGAAATATAAAATATAAACAAATAGGCCTAATTAATATACTTAATAATTCTTGCCATTAATTTTACGACATTAACATATACATTATGCAGAGCTTATTCGTTCGCCATTTGTACTATCTATTTATCTATCTATCTGCATATCAACTCCCTTATCTTTCTATCTATCTTACCGATCTATTATTGTCTATTTTTTTTTAATTTCACCTCGTCTGTCTGTTAAAAAATGGGTCTTTTTAATAATCTTATTATCTATCTGATGTATATAACTTTATTTCATAAATTTACTTTTTCCTTTCGCCTCATATATCTCCCTTCCCTCCACACTCACACACACTATCTCTCCCCTGCTCCCCCTCCCCTCTCGCTCTCTCTCTCTCTTTCTCTTTCTCTCTCTCTCTCACTCTCTCTCTCTCTCTCTTTCGCTCACTCACACCCTCTCTCTCTCTCTCTCTCTTTCTCACCACCACACACATCACCGCCATTCGTCAAGATGTTGGACAAATCCCCCCCAGACCCCCTCCCATCATCTTGTCTGACCTTTCCATTGTGTGTGTGTGTGTGTGTGAGAGAGAGAGAGAGCAAGAGAGAGAGAGAGAGAAAGAGAGAGAGAGAGAGTGAGTGAGAGTGAGTGTGTGTGTACAGTATATACTGTATATTTGTCAGTGTCAATACTAATACCTATATCACTCTCACACACACTCTCTCTCTCTCTCACACACACACATATAACAACACAGACAGACAGACACAGATCCACCCCGACACACATACACAACACATACACTCTTGTCGCTAATCCACCATATATTCACCAATGACCGACACTGCATCATGTTTAGAGAAATTTTTCCCATACTCTCTATATCTCTCTCTCTCTCACACACACACACACACAGATCAACCCAGACACACCTACACAACAGACCCCCTCTCTTGTCACTAACCTAATATACTGTACAGTATTTACCACTGGCCGACACTACATCATGTTAAGAGACCTTTTTGACATATTCACCCTCTGCCTGTCTGTCTATCTGTCTCTCTCACACACACAGACACATAAACACATAGGAAAGCACAGACAAAGACAGATCAACCCAGACACACACACAACACTCTCTTGTCGCTAACCCAATATATTTACCAATGGCCGAAACTGCATCAAGTTACGATACCCTTTTCCCATTCTCTCTCTCTCTTTCACACACACATACAACATACACACACACACACAGACAGACACATAAACAAATAGGACAGCACAGACAGATCAACCCAGACACACATATACACCGCCATATTTTTACCACTGGCCGACACTGCATCATGTTTAGAGACCTTTTTCCCATATTCACCCTCCCTCTCTCTCTCACACACACACACACACACACACACATAAACACATAAGAGAGCACAGACAGACACAGATGCACCCAGACACACATCCACAACACACCACCTCTCTCTTCCAAACCACAATATATTTACCACAGGCCGACACTGCATCATGTGCTATTGTCATGCTATTAACCCTCTCCGACATATGACGCAATTTTGAGCCTATTAGGGATACTTTAAAGCCTTTATTACCATCAGGGGTATTTACAAACCTTTAGTTTAGTTACTTAAACCTCTGCAGTTGTCTTTGAGTTAGCTGTGGGCAGAAAACTAATTTTGGAGAGAATAGATAAGAGAGAATAGATAAGAGTGAGAAAACTCTATTTCTTATTGCTAATCTGGCAACCTCTGCGTCGTATGTGCGTGAACGGGTTAACGTGTACTGATCGAACTGTGGTCGTCCTGTTGACCTGTCGTTCGAACACAAATCGTTGTCTAAAAAGTTGACCGATCAGAGGACGATCCCACAGGATCGTTTCACGATATCTACACAATAGTCACACGATTAAAATTTAACTTTTTTTTTCTGCTGACCATCGGCCAGAAATTAGCGCAGCCACTATTTTTTGGCCGCTCACCGCCGACCATTTCCGAGCCACTCGACCACCCCTCGACTACCAGGATTCGAGGCGATCTTTTTACACGATCACAGACAATGTCAGACGATCCCGGAAAAATTCAAATTTTTTGAAACGATCGGCTGTGATCGTCGGCTATCGTACTGTGTGTGTGACACAGGCCTTAGTAAGGCTTCACATGGATTATGTTTTTAATTTTGCTGTCCAATGTCCATAGATTGATTGGAAGTTACGGTACAAAGAAGAATGGCAAAACAATCCAGAATAATAGAACATTAGAACATCAATAATATTCTAACGCCTGACGACTAAATGCATTTTTTCGCCGATTCAAAACGATTAACTGGTGTACTGCACGATCCTCGCCGCCACACGATTACCGTACAACAAGCCCTCAACAGTCACTCGACACACCTACGTCACACACGCCGGCAACACGACCGTTGTAGAATAAATCGCTGACCTGTGATGCTACTCATTCGGCTATCACACGTTCGTCATATGGTTGACGCACGTTAACAGCACGATAATGCCGCTTTTGGTCGATAACCATACATTTACAGCACAACAGACGCACGTACGTTGAACGATTAATATGACCATTGTACGCCGCACACGATATTGACATGGCAAAGGAACCGCCCTATATATATGGGGGAAGGGCCCCGGCCCATTCATTCTACCACCAAAGCTCCTACCGTCAGCATGCAGGCCAACATGGACGTCCTAGACCAACTTACGACCACCCTGACTGACGACGAAGCGTACAAGGCCATAGTACATTTCAACTAAGTTATAATAAGCAAAGAAAATATGCCTGCAAACCTGGACCCCAAGCTTATGCTTGATCGAATTAACACCCATGCACCTGACTTCTGCTCCTTTCTTTGGTTCAGGTCGGAAGTGGATGTCATGTTTGTTTTCTCCTGCAAGGTGGATGAGGAGAACAAGTATGTCTGTGTCGTCTCCGACTAACACAGTTTCTCTGTCCTCAGAGATTCTCACTGCAGTTTGGACAATAAGAGTATCTGCATCCCCTCTGACATGGATAACTTCACAGCCTTCTTTGGCCAGGGCATCTCCCAAAAGTTCAAGAAAGCGTTGCTTGTTCTCTTTGTTTGAGAGGAATTCCTTCTTTTTTAACTGGAGTTTTGTGGACAGATGGAATGTCACCTTCCTACCCTCACACTCCACTCGACGCTGATGTGTGCTGTCTTTTGTTGAAGGTCCCGCCTCATAACCATCAAACACAACCACTGCCTGACCATAGTGTTCTGTAACATATCTGGTATAGTCCTGCAATATATTGTTGTATGTTTCACCAAGTTACCATGGAATGCGATGGAGAAGAGCACCTCCATCAAGGACGTATGTGATATTTTGACATGGTGCTGGGTTGTGTGGTACCTCGGACCAGATGGCGTCAGCTAGTTGTGCCTTCACAGCTTTCAGGAGCTTTCCCTTCCCTTCGAACAAGGCAGGTGGGTAGTTGCAGAGCTCATAGGTGAGGTTGACAGCTGCACTCCGTTCATATTTTTGCACCTATGAATATGAACTACAGAATCCATGGGCATTCAGTGTGTCAATCAGAAATCTTGAGGCAAAATGTGAATGCATTTGCACACCTAGACCTAATTGCAATGGTGCAGTCATAACTCTGGGGCGGGCAGCCTGCATTATCGCTTGCCCCAATGAGCACATCTTCAACCGTTTATTTTTTCCAGCAAAAACGGTGTTCAGTAGTAAGCTTAGTGACTCTGGAATATAGTTAGTAGCTTCTGAGATATCACTCATAGAAAGACTAGTTGGGTAAGTGTCCTTCAGTTGTACAACTGACTTAACATCACTTTTAATGAGGTTGGCCGCAGTTTCTATCAGTCTCTACTTCTCTGCTTCTGGATCACTATCCTTGGGCTGTTTATAGAAGTCGTTCAGGATCACAGAAACTGTACCTCGGAGTGTCACAATATTTTGAATACCATTGATTTCAGTTATTATTATTCTATCTCCAAAATGATCAATAAATTTCTCTTTCATGTGAGTAAAACCATAAGGTTCCACATTGGTGTCCTCCAGGAACTCCTTCATTTTGTTCATTAGAGCATTAATCGTCATCTGTTCTTCGTCGTTCTCCTCCAGGAAAGACGTCACCCTTTGAAAAGCATCAGCCCTAACTGTATCCGATGGTCTCCCTACTTTCCGCTTTTTTGACAGGCTCTTAACATCAACGAACTGAGGAACCCCTTTTCCTGTTCGGAAGTTCACACTGCAGGCTTGGTGGTATACAGCATCAGCTGCATGGAGGTCTTGTGCAAACAACACCCTGCCTTTTACCTTCTCTGCCCAGTCATCCTGACGGTCATCACAAACCTTAATAATAGTGCTGTCAAAACCTAATGTCAAAACAGGAATTAAGTCAAATTGATTTTTCTTTCCGCCATATTTGTTTCCTGTTCCACAGAACAAATAGTGGTCCTTGTATGAAAATGATTCTTTGGAGCGAAGAGTGGGCACTGTTTCACTGTCTGAAGAACGTTTCCGCTTGAACCGTTCTATTTCACTCGGATGACAATTTTTTTCTTCTACATTCTGCGAGAACAACATCACCCGGTTTCACCACAACACTGGATTCACGTTGAATACTTGATTTTGCTATGCCTTCGCAACCTTTATCACCCAGTGTGACTGTTGCTCCCTCTGTCAGTTTCTTCTTACAAAAAACGCAGTCTGCCATGATGACCCTGAAAATAAAATGGTTGAATATTAATATA
The DNA here is from genome assembly GCA_032716605.1 of Paralithodes platypus. Classification (NCBI taxonomy): domain Eukaryota; kingdom Metazoa; phylum Arthropoda; class Malacostraca; order Decapoda; family Lithodidae; genus Paralithodes; species Paralithodes platypus. The sequence goes on from CM064554.1 coordinate 34,409,372, forward strand.
GGCCTAAAGACAGACCTTATGGGAAAACATACATGTAGTTATGAATATTACTACCTATACTGATGTCATACATGCACCAAAAATGAAATCCAAAACAAAAAAATCCAAAAACAAAAAAAATCCAAAAAAATCCAGAAATCCAAAAATTCAACCCTGATAATAATATTGATCCACTAAAAAAAAATTGAAGGACTTTTAGTATATCATGAAGGGTACCCTACTGAACAAATCCCAACAGGTTTCGTTTCTGTTGCAATTAGTGGTGGGTCCTGGTGTACATTGACTGGACTATTATAGTTTTAAACTATTTGGTTATGTTAGTTTTTGTATTTATTATATTTACATAATTTCATTAAAATTCTTTGTTTGGCCAAGTATAAATGTTAGGATCATGGTAATAGTTTTATCTTTCATTGTTCTTTAGTTTATGTTAATAAGTTTATATTTACCGTTTTTATTCGTATGAACTTTATTTTCATATAACTTTCGATGTTTATATAAATGCCAATTTTAGTGTTCAACTTTTTCTTTATGTTAGTTTGTTTATTTATTATATTATACATATGTTAATTATGTTTTTTTCCAAGTATAACTTTTATGATAATGGTAATTGTTTTATCTTTTCCTTTTGAGTATATAAAATATATTATAACATAAATTATTGGTAGGAAATATTAGACAACAATAATAGAACAATACATTTATTTTCAAAAAATACAAATTACATTTCAAATATGTTTGTGTGGGTGTCCTTGTGTCAGTGTAGTGTGTGTATATGTACATGTGAAAATTTAATAGTTAGTGAAGTCCTTGGTAGCCGTCTCCAGGAACCTCTCAAAGGAGGACAGGTCGGAAAGTCTTGGGGTTGTGTGAGGTGACTCTAGGTTCACAGGGGATGCCTCAGGACTGCCAAAGATTGGGGTACTAGACTTCCAGGCCCTAGTGGTACTCAGTGCATGATTCCCGGCGTGGAACCCCGATGGCCCTGCCACGTTCAAAATCTCGTACGTTGGTTGTTGTGGTGGCGGAATGGGTGGCTGCTGTGGTTGAGACATCTCAGCAATGGTGACCCTGGGCATGCCTCCTGTGCCTCGGCTGTAGGCCTTCATTCCCTGGCCCATCTTCATCACCTCGGTCATGTAATGTTCCAGGAGATGATGGTCCATGTTCCCCAAACCTGTCGTCATGAACTGGTGGAACTGCTTGAGCTCCTGCACATGACAATTCTCTGACCGCTGTGCCGCCTTCCACTCCTCACAGAAGAGGGCATTGCGGTGCTCTGCCTCACGCAGTTGTGTGTAGAAATGTTGTTATTAGACATATGCAAAAGATACATTAAGATAACACATTACAGTACATAAAAACACATGGCAGTTCTCCACCTCTCCCTGCTCTGACAATGGTGTGGTTACATTAATAAACACAATACATTCATTCATACTCCAATACACCCACACATGGTCTTTGTGTCTGTGTATGTACAGTATGTATGTATGTGTGTTTGTGTGTGTGTGTGTCTTTTTTTTTTTTTTTTTTTTTTTTTTTTTTTTTTTTTTTTTAAAAGAGACAATGAACGGAGGAAGGAAAAACACAGATAAAACAAAAAGGTCCATGTGCCTAAAGGCATCCTCCATTCATAAAATGTTTGTAACAACTGGATTTAAACATTTGTAGATTGTAAGTTTGTGGAAAGCAATTCGAGGGAAGTGAATTCCAAAGAGTAGTAGCTCTGGGGATAAATGAATTCTGATATGCAGAAGTTCTGCATTGTGGAGGAGAAAGTGTAAATTCATGGGCGCTCTCAGCTGCCCTAGTTCTACGGGGAAAGATGTGGAGAGGCGGCACAATTGAAGCAAGTTCCTCGGAACAATTGCTGTGAAAATATCTGTAGAATAATGCAAGGGATGCAACGTTTCTTCGTATTGTGTCTGGGTGTGAATAAATCTTATTATGGTGTTTTGAACAAAGTTATGAAAAACATTTCTAATTTACCTTGTCCATCATCTCCTTTTCACCATCGGTTGTAACCGGAGCCTGCTCCTTCCGTCGCTGGGTTGCCGTCTGCTGGCGCTTTGGGGCCCCAGGCGACACCTCTTGCGGCTCATCAGGGTCATCCGGCAGCAGCTCTACCACCTCGACCGCCTGCTGCTGACATCCACCGAGGTGGCCTGGGTGTCCTGGGAGGCCGCCGGGTACAGCTGTAGGGGAACCATAGTTTAGTTGGTTGTAATTTAGTACACAAGATTAAAGGTATGTTGATAGAGAGGTACCCTCACCAAAGTTCGAACCCACCCCCCCCAGGTATATTTGGGAGAGTTGGTCTACTGGTTTACGGTGCCCAACTCTCCCAAATATACCTTGGGTGACTGGGTTCGAATCCTGGTGAGGGTACCTCTCTATCGACCTGTCGTACATTATTATTGAATATAATGTATGTATTAAAATATATAAATTATGTGTCCATCTCATTAGTAACACATGTATGCCTTTGAATATGAATACATAATCATAGTGAAACGTTTACGACCCTTCTTTCATTATTAACCTGCCTGTATTATTAATTGTTAATGTACTAAATATCCTTATAGCATTGAAAAATATACGCAGCCAGGATCAGATTCGCCTGCATAAACCACTAATTGAAAATGTATGCCTGCGTATGAGACAAATTGGAAATGTGAAAGTAATAAACTGGTCAATATTAGTATTGACGAATGATGTTTATAACATTATAACACTGGTAATATAGGCAGTCCTGATCAGAATTGCTTGCATATTAATTATGGGAATGTGCTGCTATCATATACAAATTGAAAGTGTACACACGCTACAGTTGTACGAGTAATAAAACAGTACAGATAATGAGTATGATAGACTACATCACTAAAGGTTTTTATTTGGAACATACCTTGTTTTTACGGGTGGGACGCCTCACGATGTGGGGACGGAGGAAACTGAAGGTTTACTTTATCCACTGCTCCCTCTCCGTCAGTGTCTTGGTCGCCTGGCCAGACTTGAGCAGGATGAGTTTAGCGAAGCGTGTCCTCATGCTCCTCAGCCACTTGTGAAGACACTCGACTGGAAATAAATGAATAATAATTACTCAACATGTACCATTGACCGTATATGTTAATTTGTATTAAATAATGTCACAACTCACACTCTGATTACAAGATGGATCATAATATTTAGTATGACAGAAGCACTGGTGGACACATGGTTCCTTAATGTTATGTCGTAAAAATACTAAACCATGGTAAATATTAATTCACAACAAGGTTGTTGTTCGTATATCATTTTGACCGTGGCCCGTGGACCCCCGCAGGTACCCTGCGGTTATTACCTGGCCACAGAATTAACTCATCAATGTCAGTATTCATACATCTGCATTTCATACATTCCTAAAAACATTATCAAATGCTAGGTCAGTATGTTGTCTATACAGTATATAACACTCAATTCATAAAGGCACTTTAACTCACCGGTTACGTTGATCTCAGCTGCCATCTCCCGGTGCACTCTATCCTTCTTCTCCCTGTCGCAGTAGGCCTTCAGCTTCTTATTATGCTCTCTATACCACTCTGCCACAGCCATCTCCTTCTCTTCCGGGAGGATGGAGTAGGTCTCTTTCTTTTGGCTGCTGCCTTGCCCTTGCTGGATGGTGGTATGGCGGGTGGGCATGACGGTGGGGGTGATGGCGGGTGCCTCGGTCTGATTCATCCGATCCCTCCCCGTCGCCCTGGGTGTCCACCACCTCATGGTGAGCTAGGTGTGGTAATGGGGAAGGTGCGCGACTGTGGCCTGGTGAGGGGGTCAAGGCTTGCCCAGACTGCTGGTGTTCGTCATTTTCCTCGTCTGTTGTTTGCTCTTCGGCGGCGTCTTCATCAGCATTCACCTGGGACTCGAACAGGTCTTCGGATTCCTGCTGGGGGGCAGAAAACCTGATGTTCTTCCGTCCCTTGCCCGGCATGCTTGTTGTCTAGCTGAAAGGTGGAGCAGGAGATGTGGAGGAGTTGTGCGCGCGTGGGTCTGTAGAGAGAACTGAATGATCACGGCGCCCTCGGGGGGCCTTTTATACCGAGCCGATCCGCGCTGCCACAGCATACGATTAACGTGTGTGTCGTGTGCATATTGTGCGGAGATCCAGTGTGCCATGTGTAGAGCGTGGGTTCAGCGCTACGCTGCCCAGGCGCCCACGTGGCGCCATACACGACTATGCCGATATAACGTACAGTGAGCCTGTTGCTATCGTACTTATATTGGGTCGTTAACGTGTTGATCATGCACCAAACGTGTCTGCCACACGTTTAATCTGTTGGTACACATGATATATGGTGTAGATTGTGTTGTGATCGAACTTCACTCGACCGTAGGGGGAGTGAAGCTTATTGTTGTTGAGTATCGATCTGACTATTATCATGTGGTACTTGATTATATAATATGTGACACACGACTTATTGTGTGGTGGTTCTGCAACTATCGTGTATCGATCGAACTGTGGTCGTGCTATTGATGTGTCGGTTGTACACAAATCGTCCTTGAACAAGTTGACCGATCAGAGGACGACAATGAAGATTTCCACAGGATTCACATACGCTCGTTGCACGATATCTACACGGGCGTCACCCGATAAAATAAAAAAAAAAATTCTGCCGACTATTGGCCAGAAATTAGTGCAGCCACTATTTTTTAGCCGATCACCGCTGACCATTTCCGCACCACTCGACCACCCCTCGACTACCAGGATTCGAGGCGATCTTTTCACACGATCACAGACGATGTCAGACGATCCCGGAAAAATTCAAATTTTTTGGAAAGATCGGCTGTGATCGTCGACTATCGTACTGTGTGTGACGCGGGCATTAAAGGTCGTTGCACTCTGACACGACACCCCCTTCAAGACTGGTACAAATCCTGTGTCTTGCCGAATTTAATAGAGATCGCGGTGAATATGGCTGGTATCGTCAGAGTCATATCTCTACCTTATCTCTACCGTATCTCTTCTGCAAGATGATAAGACTCTAGCGATGCTGATACGGTGGAGAAACGAATGCTATGAAGAAGATAGGAAAAGGAAAAGTCGTGCGAAGGGTATAATACTAGTCCACGGAAAAGATACGACCCAAAAGACTGTGATACAAGTCAGAAGAATCGTATCGACGCCGTGAGACGTGCAACCGATGGGCTGTCAAAGTACAAAAAGCGGCATGCCTGAGCACCAATCACACAGTCTGCAACTATTTTTTTTAGTACAGATATATTTTATTATAGATTATACCTATATATAGTATTCAATTATATATTATACCCTCATTCCTTTTTTTTAGTATATCTTTTAATATATTTGTTTTCATAACCTATTTTTGTTATTATAGATATAGATCATTATAGATTATACCTATATATATTGTTCAATTATATATTATACCCTCATTTTTTTTTGGTATATCTTCATTGCATTTTATATTATTTAGTTATTATTTAATTCATTATACAGTATATTGTTCAGTTTCTATAGTAGGCCTATACCTTCATTCGTGTTTATCTTATTTTGTCTTTATTTTGTATTTATTATTTACTTATGTAGTATTTATTAGTTATTTATTATTTTTTGCATTTTATATTAGTCTGTGTATATACAGTACTATACCTTCATTCGTGTTCATTTAAGTCTTTATTTTTGTATTTATTATTTATTATTCACTTATTATGTATTTAATTGTATTTCATACCTATATGTATTGTTCACTCATATATTATGCCTTCAATCAAGTTTTCCACCATTTCTGACTCTCATTTGTATTCTTTTTATATACATATCAAGCTACGTAAATATAAAACTATATGTAAATGTGTATGGGTAATAAATTGGGTATAATGGAACACATTATTACTCTGTTTACATTTCTATTTATTTATTAGTGTAAAGTGTACATCAACTCTCACTAGATTTCCTCGTCCTCGTGGTGCGGTGTTTCTATTGATGAGTTGTGGTGGGCTAGGGAGGACCACACGTTTTTTATACGGACCATACGTCATTGATACGGACCATATGACTTCGATACGGACCATACGTCTTTGATACGGACCATACGTATTTGATACGGACCATACGTATTTGATACGGACCATATGACTTTCATACGGACCATACATCTTTGATACGGACCACACGATTTTGCGAGTTCGCGATGAAGACCAGACTCAAACAGTTGCCGGGGGATTCCCACAAACTTTTGAACAGCTCAAAATCTCGTATCGACCCCCGATACGTCGCTTGGACCGTGAGAGTCACCCATGGCTAATTTCCTATATCCACGATTATGTTGCCGATTCGCTGTATCAGGCTGAAATTTCGAGTCGGGAACTCACCTGGAGGGGCTTTCGTGTCAGTGTGCAACGACCTTCAGAAGAATCGTATCGACGCCGTAAGACATGCAACCGATGGGCTGTCAAGGTACAAAAAGGGACGTGCCTGAGCACCAATCACACAGTCTGCAACTATTTATTTTAGTACAGATATATTTTATTATAGATTATACCTATATATAGTTTTCAATTATATGTTATTCCCGCATTCCTTTTTTATATAGTATATCTTTTAATATAAATGTGTTCATGACCTATTTAATTTATTATAGATATACAGTAGTTTATTATAGATTATACCTATATATATTTAAAATACCACAAAAACGGAAAGAGCCCCAAGCAAACGAGAGTAAAAGATCGGAAGACGAAGGAGAACCAAAGAAGAAAAAGGGACCGAAGGAGTCAACAAGGATGAAGACATCAACCACCACCAGGCAAGTCTCTTTACTGAAGAAGGCCACGCCGGAGAAAGAAGGTCCAATCACGCTGGGAAAGACTATTCGCCCCATCACATCTTCGAAGAAGAGAATATTGTTTAGTCAACCATTTTAGAAACACCACCTATGTTCTTCCCCTGTATTAAGCTAAGATATACCATGATATAAACTAAGGAACTATATTAAGTATGATTATGAATGCTATGTATTAAATATAATAAGATTATAATCAACCAGATGAAATTAATATGTATGATGTTTTGAAAACCTGATTATGCAATAAGAATATGAAGCCACACCTCAAGAGACCTTTGGGACATCGTTTCCTACACATATATATATATATATATATATATATATATATATATATATATATATATATATATATATATATATGCCTTCTTGTCATCTTTTAACTACTTCTTCTAATTACACAAAGCATATGTTCTTCTTTCTCATAAAATAGTATATGTAACATTAGTACCAAAGTTGACACCACGTCAAATGGCGTTGGTGTCTTGCCCACACGTACCGGAAGTGGGCACCTCATGCGCTAAACTACTCGGGTATACCGCTCAGGCATACCAACACCTCTGAGAATGAGGCATAAGTAAATACTATTTTATTTGATGAATTACCATGATATGTTTAAGAATCATTATCCACATAAGAAGTGCGGGAGAGGGTACAACAGGGGAAGAGGGTTGTAGGAACGCTAAAAGCAGTAACAAGAAATAGGGTGGTCAGTATGGAAGTGAAGAAGTCCTTGCATGACAGTGTGGTAATCCCGACACTGACTTACGGAAGCGAAGCATGGACGTTGGTTGAGAGACTCAGACCAAGAGTGAGAGCAGTGGATATGAATTACTTAAGGAGTGCGTGCAGAGTTACATGGAGGGATAGACAGATTAATGAGGAAGTAAGAGGGAGGTGTGGTGTGGAGGTAGATGTGCTGGAAAGTGTGAAAAGGAACAACTTGAGATGGTTCGGCCATATGGAACGTATGGAAAGCGAGAGAATGACTAAGAGGGTGTACGAGAGCGAGGTGGAGGGACAGAGAGGGAGAGGTAGACCGAATGAGAGGTGGAAGGATGGAGTGAGGAAGTACATGAATGAAGGCGGTGCTGGTTGGGGGGAGGGGCGTCGACTGACTGGGGACAGAGGTGCATGGGGGCGGTTCGTTCGTGGCCACCCCTTCGGGGATCACGGCGTCAGGCAATAGATAGATAGATAGATCCACATAAATCCTACTAACAATGATACATAAGTAGATTCCCATTTCAAGCCCCCGGGAAGGAGTATGATAAATAAAATACTTTCAAATGCGCATCTTAGACTTCATTCCTTTGATGCACACAACACCAAGCACTCCGCTCAAGTTCAGATTTAATAAATCCTTGAACACCATTACTGTTTTCCAAGGCTTTATTGAGTTCACTTAGATATAATAAAATTATTTATTTAACCATTGATGAAGTACCTTTACTGTTGAGATGTATTTTTGATTTAAGCATCAACACATCACTTAGTAAATTGATTTATAAATAAGATATCTTGACCACCAGATTAAGAAGGGTCTATAGACCTCTTTAAGGATACCTCCTCATCCCCTTACCATCCTATAGGTTAGGAAGGATCCCTCGCAGTAATCCTCAATACCAGGTCAGGATATTTGAAGAGAGTTAAGCAATTTTAAGGCTTCTTAAGTACTGGCACCACTACTTTTAGAAGTCTTATAATTAACCCTCCATTCAGTTAGACGAACAGCCTCCCGAAAGTTCAATATACTGTCTGTGAGATAAAAAAATCCTATTCGTAGGGATCTTTGTTAAACGAGGCACATCCCGGCTAACATAGAGACTCTTGATAGGCGGTGTCTACTATAAGTATAGTAGTGAAGTGGACGGCCTCCTGGAACTTCACTATTATTCTTCAGTTACCGAAACTGTGGCCTGTTACAGGAAACTTTGCTATCACTCGGCACAACCAATGAGAAACATAGCTACTGTGACTGGTATAAAGCTTTCCTTAACTTAGGAAGAAGGACCTATGGCACTACCGCTCCTTCCTCTTAAATGAAAGGTTAGTCCACAAGCACCCTCTCTAAAAGGACTTGAGGAGTACGGCACTACCGTTCTCAATATTATTTAGAGTGAAAAGTGCTAAAGTCCTACTCTAGGAACTTTGTTAATGATCGGCACCACCAGCATCTAACATTGTCCCTTTTGTTAGGTCTCACTTTCCCTAGTAAAGGTGGAGAGACTCCGGCACCACCGACCTCTCTAGTATTACTCTTGAAAGTGAACACTGTACTAAGTGTCCTGATAGAGGAACTTTGTTAATGCTCGGCACCACCAGCATCTAACATTGTCCATTTTGTTAGGTCCCACTTTCCCTAGTAAAAGTGGAGAGACTCCGGCACTACTGACCTCTCAATTTTTATTCTTAGAAGTGGACACTGTACGAAAGTGTCCTTGTAGAGGAACTTTGTTAATACTCGGCACCACCAGTATTTAACATTGCCTTCTTTACTAGGTTTGCATTTTCTCTAGTAAAGGGTTGAGAGACTCCGGCACCACCGACCTCTTTACTCATTATTATTGAAAGTGGACACTACCACTTTTCACAGGTAGTCTCAAAACCTCTGAGACCGCTGTGAGAGAGAAAGGGCTTGACTAGATACCCTCAAGGGCACTCTGCAAATACAAGTCCTAGGTGCACTGAGTCTGTGGCATCCCATTAGACTGTTTAACTAAAAGGTTTAAACACCGCCCTGGGTCCCCCGAACCTCTTAAAAAGATCAGGACAGTCAGTAGGAATACTTTTACCAACCTTACTGCGTTAGTCCGATATCGTGCCATTTACGGTTTTACTGAGGCACGATATTTAAGATCCTATTACAAGAGTACCTTAACAGGTCTTCATCAACGGTTGCTATACAGGTCAGGATAGTCGAGTATTTCTCCAAACCTCTGAACTACTCGCGTTAGTCCTGTATGGTGACCAACTGTAATTGCCAGTCAATTACTATATGTTACGGAGCCATACTTAAGATCTCGAGCCCATCAGCCCATCTGTAACTATCTTCACACAGCCGGCCAACCTGGACGGCCCACGGAGAAGCAGAAGACTACAGCCAGCCACCACCAGAATCATCGTCAGGAAGAAGACAAGAAAAGACAATAAGACGAGAATCTAGGAATGAGTGAAAAGTGACTAAACCGTAATATACCAAGTGAGCGAAAATAAACAGATTTCCCCAAGCGACTCTGTCTGAAAATCCAAGTTCACGAGAAAATAAACAGTCTGGCAAAGTGTCCTAAAAAGTTAATAAATCCTTCATAGTGTTAATAATTGGAATTAAAAGAAAATAATTACTTTTACCCACACTATATATCCTGCTGAAGTGTTGCCACCCCTCAAAAGTGGTTTCCAAATTTATTACATTTAAGCCGATTTTGGGGGCTAACCGACTCTGTAATTTTTCCAACCCAGTGAAAATATTTTAGAGTCCACCATCGACTCTACCATTATCTCTATAGGAAGAATATAGTGTAAAGTCCAGTTTCAGTTGACCTTGAATTCGCTCTCGTACCAGTGCGCATGGTAGATAACTCCAAAGATATATATAGGGATAACATAACTGTTTTCCAATACAAGCTTGCAAGTCAAATCTTTTACAAATCCAGTGAATCATTATAACCGAAGTTATTACTTGTGATCGCCCTCGATGTTCAGAAGTGTATGATATTCCAGATAAACGGAATATAGTGAAGCTGTGCTAAATACCTGCACTCTATCCAGATCCGCGACTGTGTTCGGAGATAGTAAATAGTTTTAAGTACTATTCATTGGTTGTGTTTTCCAAGTTACCTTCATACTATTTTGTGTATTAGTAATTAAAGAAATAAAGCTGTATTTCCTAAACTATATTTTGCGATATATATATCCTCTGTTGTCTTTTATTATATGTACTTATATGAACTCGGAAGTCCCAGTATAGTAGAACTCACCTTTATCAATCGTTAATCCTGAAGAAAATAAGGGCATAACAATATTGTTTAATTATATATTATACCTTAATTTTGTTAGTATATCTTCATTGTATTATACATTATTTATTTATTATTAATTAATTATATATCGGTCAGTTTATATAGTATACCTTCGTTCGTGTTTATTGTATTTTGTCATTATTTTGTCATTATTTTGTATTATTTACTTATGTAATATTTACTAGTTATTTATTATTTTATTCATTATAAATTTGTCAGTTTATATAGAATACTTTCATTCGTGTTTATTTCATTGTCTTTATCTTTTTTATTTATTATTTATTATTTACTTATTATGTATTTAATTGTATTTCATACCTATATATATTGTTCACTCATATAGTATACCTTCAATCAAGTTTTCTACCATGTCTGACTCACATTTTTATTTATTTATATGTATATCAATCTACATATATATAAAACTATATGTAATTGTGTATGGGAATAATGGAACACATTATTACTCTTTTTTACATTTTTATGTATTTATTAGTGTACAGTGTACATCAACTCTCACTAGATTTCCTCGTCCTCGTGCTGCGGTGTTTCTGTTGATGAGGTTTGGTGGGCTGGGGAGGACCATACGTCTTTGATACGGACCATACGTCATTGATACGGACCATATGACTTTGATAAGGACCATACGTCTTTGATACGGACCATACGATTTGGAAACGGCGAGTTCGCGATGAAGACCAGACTCAGACATTTGCCGGGGATTCCCACGAACCTTTGAACAGCTCAAAATCTCGTATCGACCCCGATACGTCGCTTGGACCGTGAGAGTCACCCACGGTTAATTCCCGATATCCACGATTAGGTTGCCGATTCACCGTATCAGGCTGAAATTTTGAGTCGGGAACTCGCCTGGAGGGGCTTTCGTGTCAGTGTGCAACGACCTTTAGAGATCATTTTCGATCACCTCGTCCTGACGAGGTATATGCTAGAGTATTAAAAGAATGTAGAGATGAGTTAAGTAGCCCATTAGCATTTTTATTTAACAAGTCATTAGAAACAGGTTTAGTTCCAGAAGCTTGGAAGCTTGCAAATGTAGTTCCAATCTTCAACAAAAGTGATAAATCGATAGCATCCAATTACCGTCCCATTAGTCTCACAACTGTCTTCGTGGTGCGATGCATAAGGTGTTGATTTTCGGTGTGAGCATCCTGGGTTCGAATCCACGGACTGCCACATGTGTTTGTACATTTCATTAATCGATTTTAGGAGTATAGTTGGTTGTTGGAAGGAACATAATAATCAATCATAGGAAAGTTGCTAGAGTCTATTATTGCTAGGAAAATTAGAAGCCACTTAGAAATATTTAACTTAATAAATTCTTCTCAGCATGGATTCACTCAGGGACGTTCTTGCCTTAATAATTTGTTTAGCTTTTTCTCAGAGGTATATGAAGCAGTAGATAGTGACAAGTCATATGATATTATTTATTTAGATTTCAGTAAAGCTTTCGACAGAGTCCCTCATGAGAGATTGATGAGAAAGGTTGAGGCGCATGGAATAGGAGGATCGTTGTTGGGATGGATTAGGTCATGGCTAATTGGTAGGAAACAGAGAGTCAGCATAAATGGTACCAAGTCAAAGTGGGGAGCAGTCAAAAGTGGTGTCCCCCAGGGATCGGTATTAGGTCCCCTGTTGTTTCTTATATACATAAATGACCTAGATTTAGGTATAACTAGTAGGATAAATAAATTCGCAGACGATACTAAAATGGGGAGATCAATTGATTCAGATAGCGATATAGAGTGCCTCCAAAGGGATCTAGATACCTTACAGTAAATTGGCAGATGAAGTTTAACATTGACAAATGCAAGGTATTAAATATAGGGAAGATGCAAACAAATGTTAAATATAAACTAGCTAATTTAGAATTAGGAAATTCAGACTGCGAAAAAGATCTAGGTGTGTTTGTTAGCAATTATTTGAAGCCTAGAAAACAGTGTATAAGCGTTCGTAATAAGGCAAACAGGATTCTCGGGTTCATCTCTAGGAGTGTGAGTAACAGAACTGCTGATGTTATCTTAAAACTTTACTTGTCATTAGTGAGACCCCATATGGATTATGCTGTCCAATTTTGGTGTCCTTATTACAGAATGGACATAGATTCATTGGAGAGAGTACAGCGTAGAATGACAAAAATGATCCATATTATTAGAAATCTTCCGTATGAAGAAAGGTTGAAGAAATTAGGTTTACATTCGTTAGAGAGATGCAGAGTTAGAGGGGATATGATAGAGGTGTTCAAGTGGGTTAGTGGGATTAACAAAGGGGACATGACAAATGTACTAAAGCTCAGTGATAGCGAAAGAACTCGTACCAATGGTTTCAAATTAGATAAATTTTGTTTCAGTAAATATATAGGCAAATATTGGTTTGGTAACAGAGTTGTAGATGGGTGGAATGGACTACCAAGTGCTCTAGTGGGATCTAAAACGGTAGGGAGCTTTAAGATAAAATTGGATAAGCATATGGACGAGAAGGGTTGGGTGTGAAGGGGGATCAGCCGGGTTGGGCAAATCAGCGCTCTGCAGACCCCCATAATCCTGCGTTAATCTCTAACCGTTTTAGTAAGATGATCCTCAGGGTATTAGAGTGTTGAGCCTATAATTGGGCTTTGTAATTGAATTGGGGTTGTGTAGGACAGGGATCTGCCTTGCTTGGGCCAATCGGCTTTCTGCAGACTCCCATTTTCTTATGTTCTTATGTTCTTATTTTTGCCATACTCACCCAAACCCCTTATTTGTAACACCTTACAACCTTACCTGAAACAATACAAAAATTACATTATTAGTATATATATATATTAGTTTTATTGTAACGTGTTGATGGTTAATTAATAGATTGGTAAATAGATATACAGATAAACAGGTATTTACAATGATTTGATAAGTAGGTAAGTAAAATGATAGATAAATAGGTGAGTATACATATATATATCATTTCATTCATTTCATTTTCTATGGAGCTCGTTCTGGAATCTTTACGACTCTGAACCTCACGATTCTATACAGGACTGGCCATTTGTATCGGCACTAGCTCAGAGAAGAGTGTTGAGAGGGGAGAAGGGGTGTTGGAGAGAGAGGAAGCTGTTGGAGAGGCTTTGTTATGTGTGTTTAGTCTGTATACTTCGTCAGGATGTCCCCTGACTGGGTGCGAGCATGTGAAACATGCTAGGACGTACTACCATACCCACTAAATGTCCGCCGTGGCAGGGATTCGATCCCGGGTCTTGCAGATTCACACGTGAGCGTGCTCACCACTGGACCACCACGGCTCCTACCGTATAACCAGAACGAGAGAGAAAACAACAAAATCGAGTATATCTGTGAAGCCAAACTGAGCCTCTATGTCCAAGCTACGTACTAATCAAATAGAAAACGGTGTCAGACAAGGAACAAGTACAAGGGAGACCAATATAAACAATACGACATCACCACCCCTACAACAAGAGTACAGAAACAAAAGTGTTGTTAGTGAGAGACAGACACATTTAGACTCTCACTCCCTCACTCTACGAAGACACAATTCGTCAACATGTGAATACTGTTATAAATTCTCAGGAGCCTTGGTCAAAGTTTTATATGTAAAAACTGTATATGTATACACAACAATGGCAATAAATTTGACTTTCCTTTATATATATATATATATATATATATATATATATATATATATGGAGAGAGAGCTACATAGAGCTACATAGATACACAGACCTCAAGGTCCTTACTAGGCAGTCTGGCCTTCCAAACTATATATGCATATATGCACATACACACATACATACATACATATACATATATATATATACATATATATACATATATATATACATATATACATACACATACATATATACACACATATACATACACATACATATATACACCGGTACACACATATACACACATACACACACATATACACATACATACATACACACATACATACATATATATACAGTATATATATACATACTGTACAGTGCACACACATACATATACATATATATATATATATATATATATATTTTATTTTTTTATTTTTTTTTTTTTTTTCATATCACCCCAGCCCTCTGCAGATAGAGGTCAAGCCTTCCCTTGAAAGCGTTTATTGTGTCGCTCTCCACCACTCTCGCTGGTAGTTTATTCCACTCTGTCGCCACACTGTAGGTGAAGAAACTCTTTGTGACATCTAGGTTTGCCTTTTTGGTTTTTAATTTCATTCCATTTCCGCGAGTTTGATTAGTATTGTTTAATGTGAATAGTGCATTTATATCGACTTTGTCGAAACCTTTTAGTATCTTAAAGCACTCAATAAGCTGACCCCTCAACCTCCTCTTTTTTAATGAGAACAGGTTCAATCGTTTAAGTCTTTCTTCATATGGTTTATTTCTTAATGAGGGTATCATCTTCGTCGCTCTAACGCTGTACTGACTCGAGTCTTACAATGTCCTTGATCAGATAAGGTGACCAGAACTGCACACCATATTCAAGGTGGGGCCTCACCATACTTTTGAACAGTGGCACTATTACGTTTTCATGTTTATATGTAAATTTTCGTTTAATAGAGCCCAATGCTATGTTTGCCTTATTTGCAGCTGCTATACATTGGTCGGAAGTTTTTAGGTTTTCAGATATTAGTACCCCTAGGTCTTTTACTACCGTTGCGGTTTTTATTTGTTTGCCATTCATTTCGTATTTGTATTTCATATTTCTGCTACCAACCTGCACCACCTGACATTTATCGACATTGAAGGGCATCTGCCATTTTTTTCGACCACTCTGATATCTTGTTTAAATCAGATTGCAACGCATTTCTATCATCTTCGTTCAGGACTGTATTTCCTATTTTTGTATCGTCGGCGAATTTGGAAATGGTGTTGTTTACCCCTACATCAATATCGTTAATGTAAATGAGAAACAGGACCGGTCCAAGGACTGAACCCTGTGGAACTCCACTAGTGACAGGCTCCCACTCCGATTCCACTCCATTTATCACCACTCTCTGTCTTCTGTCTGTAAGCCAATGTTTTATCCAAGAATGAATTTCACCTTTGATACCTATCCTCTCCAGTTTAGCCAATAGTTTTCGGTGAGGCACCTTGTCGAAAGCTTTTTGAAAGTCCAAGAAGATTATATCTAGTGATTTCGTCATGTCGTTATATGTGAATAGTTTGGTATAAAATTCAATCAAATTTGTTAGGCATGACTTATTTGATCTAAAGCCGTGTTGACTATTTTTGATTAGGTTGTTTGATTCGAGGTAATCTACTATCTTATCTCTAAGGATTTTTTCCATGATTTTTCCTACAATTGAAGTTAGACTAATTGGTCTGTAATTACTCGCTTTGGCCTTGCTACCCTTCTTGTATATCGGCGTAATGTTCGCATCTTTCCAATCACTCGGTACAATCCCCTGTAGTAATGATAAGTTAAATAGTTGTGTCAGGGGTTTTGCTATTTCGTCCTTAACATTCTTAATTATTTTCGGGTGGAGCATGTCGGGTCCCGGGGTCTTATTTACATTTAAATTACTCAATTTGCTTTGTACTTCGGTAACACTGATGGTGAAATCTCCTATCACATGAGTTGAGGTGTTATTTTCAAGGGTATGATCGATAATTTCTTCTGTGAAAACTGAGCCAAAATATTTGTTGAGCAGATTTGCCGTGTTTGTGTCACCTGTTATTGTCTGGCCATCTTCTATTAGCGGTCCGATTCCGCTTTAGATCTGTTTATTTTTATTTACGTAACTGTAGAATTTTTTGAGGTTTGTGGCACTTTCTTTGGCAATAGTCATTTCGTAATTTTGTTTGTTCGCCCTAATTATTTTGTTCACTTCCCTTCTACTATTTTTGTACAAGTTTTTAATTACTTCAGTGTTTGTGTTATTTTTTACAAGTTTGTGGAGTTGATTCCTTTTCCTTATTGCCTTGCCAATGTCTCTACTGTACCAAGGGGCCATACTTGATTTCGTATTACGTTTTGGTTTCATGGGTACAAATTGTTTATGCGCTTCTGTAATTGTAGACTTAAAATGTCCCTATAGTTCATTTACTTCGTTTATATTTATAAGGTTTGAGTGTATGCTTGATAGCGATTCCTTAAGTCCGTCATAATTTGCGTTTTTGAAGTCCGAAACCATTCCTGTTGTTTTTACTGAGGAATATTTGCTTATAACGTTGATTCTTAAGATTTTATGATCGGACGTTGCCAGATGTTCACCTACATCCAGAGAGAGAGAGAGAGAGAGAGAGAGAGAGAGAGAGAGAGAGAGAGAGAGAGAGAGAGAGGGAGAAAACCAAAAAAGAGAGAGAGCCGAAAAAAACACACCGAATTAAAATTAAGAAAGACATACAGCCTACATAGAGCAATATTACACAAATATCTCCGTACCCAAGATGTCTAATGACCAAGGGGAAAAAATAAATAAACACACAAAACAAAAATCCATCACATGACCCTGACAAGGCTGACATCAAGACTACTTGACATATATTTAGTGGGGGTCTAATATATCTCTCTCTCTCTCTCACTTATTGTTTTGTCATATTCCTGCTTGTTCCTGTCTGTGCGCTGTCTAGCTTTGTTTGTGCTGTTATCTCTCTCTCTCTCTCTCTCTCTCTCTCTCTCTCTCTCTCTCTCAATTATTTCTTTGTCATATTCCTGCTTCTGTATGTGCTTGTTTGCTGTCTGTCTTAATTGTTTGTGTTGGTATATATGTCTCTCTCTCTCTCTCTTTCTCTCTCTCTCTCTCTCTCTCTCTCTCTCTCTCTCTCTCTCTCTCTCTCTCTCTCTCACTTATTTCTTTGTCATATTCCTGCTTCTGTATATGCCTGTTTGCTGTCTGTCTTAATTGTTTGTGTTGGTATATATGTCTCTCTCTCTCTCTCTTTCTCTCTCTCTCTCTCTCTCTCTCTCTCTCTCTCTCTCTCTCTCTCTCTCTCTCACTTATTTTTTTGTCATATTCCTGCTTCTGTATGTGCCTGTTTGCTGTCTGTCTTAATTGTTTGTGTTGGTGTTATGTCTCTCTCTCTCTCTCTCTCTCTCTCTCTTGTATGTGCCGTTTCTATATGTCTGTCCGTATGTCTGTCCTGGCCTTGTACCTGTCTGGCTTTTTGGAGGTTTAAATGAGTCGACCCAGCTTTCCCCAAGAAAAAATGGTTTGATGTAGTGCAATATATTTTCTCTCTCGCTCTCTCTCTCTCTCTCTCTCTCTCTCTCTCTCTCTCTCTCTCCATCTACCTACCTATTTATCTATCTAGTTATCTACCCATCCATATATCTATCTACCCATCCATCTATCTATATATCTACCTATCTAACCATCCATCCATCCATCTTTCTATCCATCTATCTATCTATCTATCTGTCTATGTATCTATCTATCAATCCATCTTCTACATTGTTTTTGGTTTTTACCAGACCTGACATGTTATTTTATAAATAGACATCTTGGCCACACAGATGAACTTTCCTTATTTCTCGAAAGTTGTTAATTGTGTCCGAAAATTAATGATCTACTAATATTAAACACACACACACACACACACACACACTCCACCCTCTTCTTCCACCGTGTTGTTCTAACTAAAACAAAGTGGAGAGGAGTGTGGTGAACGGTCTATATATGTGTTAAAGGCAGACATACAGACAGAAAGACAGACATACAGACACACAGACAGACACACACACACACACACAGATAACACACAGAAACATACTATACCCTGTTCCAAATAGCTAGGCCACATATCGTATGCTCTTACCTCTGTAACTCAAAACAAGGGCTAGAGGAAATGGTCTTTAAATGTCCACACCTATTCCCTGGTTGGCCCTTCCCAAATGGTATAAATAAAAACTCAATTATTCAAGCCGTTTGTGAGTTGTAGAGGTTAATGTTCAAGAGTTTTGGCCTACTTATTTGGAACAGGGTATAGCAGCAATAATATCACAGAATAATATGCATTGCTATGGGAACGAAACGTTACAATATATAGTCTTACAAGATTACTAATTCACTTGTATCCCTATTTTGAATAATATCCTTCACTTACACAGTTTACAAATATAATACGCACACACAATCGCTCTCTCTCTCTATATATATATACATATACCGTATATATTATATATATATATAAACAGTGTGCATTTATCTATATATATATATCTATCTATTCATCCATCCATCTATATACATCTCACTCACTTTCACACTCACTCACTCACTCTCTCTACTAGAATTAAGTCCGAACCACCTTGCTGGGATCGTAAGGTCTGTGTGGTTAGTGTATCTATGTACATCTATGTAAATATCTCCCTTTCCTGGCACCAATTTCCCGTTTACCCTCTCCAATCTTTCTCAACAGAACATTCAATTTCTATATGGCTTCCCGGGTTTGTAAGCACCTTTATTCTATTTTGTCTTATGTTTGTTTGTTCCATAGCTCATATTTTTCTTAACCCCTTCTGTTCCGGCGACGCCTTTTTAGATTAATTTCAGCTACATTTAGACTATTTCGTGAAGCTTAGAAAGAATACATGGTAGCTAAAAGGGTTAACTGAGATATTATAATGCCTCTAATTGGTAGACGTCCTTCTTAAGCTTAATAAAATATAACAAACAGGGCGTGACCGGTACAGAAGGAGTTAACATGGGTATAGACGCCAATTTCCGAATTTTTCCCAACAGAACATCCAATTTCCATATGGCTTCCCGGAATTGTAAGCACCTTTATTCTATTTTTGTATTTATTACGTTTGTTTGTTCCTTATCTCTGAAGTTTTTAAATATTATTTTATCTTATTTTACGTTAGTCTACTTAATTCCTTCACATTGCTATTATACCTCTCTCTCTCTCTCTCTCCCTTCCTCCGCCCCCCCTCCCCCCTCTCTCTCTCTCTCTCTCGCCTTTGACAAAGTTCCCCACAAACGTTTACTGCTAAAACTAAAAGCGCATGGAATACAAGACGGTGTGTTGAAATGGATAGAAAATTGGCTCGGTGACAGAAAGCAAAGAGTAGTAATTAACGGTAAGGCATCTAAATGGACCAATGTAAGTAGCGGGATATCCCAGGGATCGGTACTAGGACCAATTCTCTTTCTAATTTACATCAACAACATATATGAGGGTCTCACCTGTACAATCACAAAATTTGCTGACGATACAAAAATTGCAAATAGCGTACTCTCAAAAGAACAAGTTGACGATATGCAACACAATCTAGATAAGTTGTCATGTTGGGCCCAAATTTGGCAAATGAGTTTCAATGCGGATAAATGTAAAGTACTACATATCGGATACCTAAATGAGAAAGCAAACTATTCGATGAATGGCACTCAGCTTAAGAATGTAAACAGAGAAACCGATCTGGCAGTATCAATATCGAGTAACCTAAAACCGAGTCAACAATGTTCAGAAGTTGTTAAGAAGGCAAACAAAATAATTGGCTTTATAGGCAGGTCATTTGAGCATAAATCCAAAGACGTTATCCTAACCCTTTACAATTCCTTAGTCCGCCCTCTTCTGGAATACTGCGTTCAATCCTGATGCCCTTATTACAAAAAAGATATAGACAAGCTAGAACGAGTTCAACGTTGAGTTACCGAAATGATACCTAGCCTAAATAACAAACCATACGAGGAATGTCTTCGAAAATTAAATCTATTTCCTTTAACCCAGCGCAGATTAAGAGGCGACTTAATTCAAGTGTTCAAAATCACCAAAGGCATCGACTATATGAACTGTAGCAAGTACTTCACTATCGACCAATCTAATTACATGCGGGGAAACGGTTGCAAAATTATTGGTAAATCTTTTAACTCACACGAATCTACGAATTTCTTCTTCAATCGAGTTGTCAACTTGTGGAATGGGCTTCCCTGAGACGTTATAGACTGCAGACCCGTTGATTCATTTAAACTTCGCCTAGACAAATATCTCGCATCAAACCCGCGACTGACTGCGTTTGTAAATTAATAACTTTATTTTATCCCCCCTCAGTTACTAACCCATCTGTCCCGTACTAACTTCCTAATCCTGCCACGGAAATTAGTTCCAGGGCAGTAGTTCCCTTCCAATGTTCCCTTACCCCCTCTAAACCACTGTTTGGACACTTGATCCTCAGTGTTTTGGAGGACAAGCAGCCTAGAAGGGTCACTAGTAGACCTGTTGTTGCTTGATTTCCTTTGTACTCCTTTGTACTCTCCGTCTGTCTGCCTCCTCCTTCCCTCCCTCTCTGCCTCTGCCTCTCTCTCACTCACTCTCACACACTCCTTCCCTCCCTCCCTCTCTCTCTCTCGTCCCTGTCACCAATTTCCTGTTTACTGTCTTTGGCTCTTTCACAACAGAACATCCAATTTCCATATCGCTTCTCCGAGAATGTTGCTACCACGCTCTTCTTTATCCTATATTCTTCTTCTTCTTCTTTTTCTTCTTCTTCTTCTTATTATTATTATTATTATTATTACTATTATTATTATATGTTCAATTTTACTCTTTTTCTCTTTATCCTATTTTACTCTGCTTCTTCTTATTATTCTTATTATTATTAGGGGTTCGATCCCAAAGGGGAACCCCTATTGTAATCATTAAACCCACTTATTCATCCAAATTCTTCTTACACGCCGGTTTTGACGCAATAACTCCAGAACCGCTTTTTGGATCGGGATCAAACTTTCACAAGAGGTGCGTTTTTGTATTGGGCAACTTTTGATATGCTAAACATCCGGCATGGCGGCCGAACAGGTCCGTGGCAGTCGATTTCCTGAAAATTTGACGCCTATATACCGTCTCTCCCACTCATAGGAAATAATTGGGCTTTGGTATATGGACTCCACTACTAATCCTCCGCAAATGTTATAGAGAAGGTTTTGCTTTTGCACGTGGGTTTTTTTCGGCTATCTTGAAAAAAATTTGAATTCCACTTAAAATTCCACATCTTGAAAACTACGCCGATGATCAAAGCCATGTTTGCGTAGTTGGGTGAGGCTCGCGATTTCGAACGTTTTGATACCAAAAGAATATAAATGGGTGGCATAGTTTGGCCGCATCATTGAAAACTGTCTATTCTTAAATGACTTTAAAACTGCATTCGCTACCCACACAAAGTTTTCCGTCTAGTCTATAGGCTTCCACGCATCCCCCAGTTTTGCTCAATAACATAGTCGATTTATTATTCAGATCTATTATTTTGTTTTTATTTAACTCTCTCAAAACAGTTAGAGTCCCTACGAATTCCACCAATTATTTCGCCAACCTACCTATACATACTGTGACGTTAACCACTCCGTTAGAACCGCATGGCTTGTCCTACAGTGACTCGCTAGGATCGCCAGGGCAGTGGAGGTGGCTACAGTTGATGTATTATTGTGTGCTTTATTTCATATGAAAGCTCGTGTCATGGGCAGTCCAGAAAGGCTCTTTGTTTTCGCCCATGTCAAGGCTTTATATATTTAATTGCAAAGTATATGTTTTATCATTAAGTAGTAATGATAGGATTTGAGAGAGAGAAAGAGAGAGAGAGTAGAACAGAGTGAGAGGAGGTGCGCAGTGTTTTTTGCCATGCTTGATGACGTCACGGCTAGCTGGCCTGGGATTGGTTGAAGGAGTTTTTTACCATGCTTGGTGACGTCATGTTTGCCTGGCTTCTTTGTTATTGGCTGAGGGAATTGTTACCACTTTTTCTACGCGGCTCGAGCTAGTGCTAGCATATATACAGCTCTCTCACCACTCTCTCCCTCAGATCTGGTTCCTAGAACGCATCCCTCTTATCCCTTTGATATCTGTTCCCCTCTCTTCACCTGAGAACCTTTTCCTCTGCCTATCTCTCTCATTTTCCATATCTTTCACCACCTTTTATTAATATTATACCCCCTCTGGTTAACTCTGCATAATCAGCTTCATGCTGGCCAGTTGTATTGTGCGTTAAGGTCTGATATAACCCATGTATGTTAGTTGTTAAGATAAGTTGATCACGAAGCATTGGTTGGCATTCATATTGTTCAGTACTGCTTCCTATAATTATTAGTGTTCTGCTGGATTAGATAATGCTAGACTAGGAGTCTGATACTATAAGGTATTGTTTCCGATGGGTGCTGGCTTTAGTTAAAAGCTGCACGAAATACCTGAGAACTGGAGTTGATTGGGTAAATTCTAGTCTGTGTGCCATTGAGAGTAGAGCATGCACGAATGAGGGCTTTTTGCCTATACCATTCTGCACTGTTCTAAGCTCATTGTTTGTCTTTGAGGTACGCCAGGAGAACGCTTAATACTTCGGTATTAAGGTTTCTCAAGAGAGCTACCCTTCACTCTAACGTAATACTTGACGCACAGACTTGAGATTTGCACTAGGCTATGCGGCATGCCATGCGCACCAGTATCTCGTATCATTGACACTAGCTAGACTTTATCAGTCACAGTAGGCATTAAGTATATTAAACCAATTACTCTTTTTATGCATACCCGTTTATGATTACACAAGCATTTCGCAGCCTAGTTTGATGTATTGAGACACAAACGACTTAGGCTCTTTTTGTTGATAGGAATACTGCATTGTCGTGGCGATTATTATTATTGTTGTGGCGTTTAGGATATTCTTGGCTCCGACGGCATTATATCTTCTGCCTTTTTGTGTGCATAGCCTGCACGAGCATTGTTCCGCTGCCTGCCTTTTTTGGGTTCCATTTCCGATTCGAGCATCTTGATAGCATCTAACATTTAAAGAAGATTCCTTGTTGGTGTTGAAGGACTTTAGTGCACTTTCTTTCATGCAGGAGTGCCTGACATTTATTGATTAAAGTAACGTAAGCTGTAACTTCTCTTACCACCTTACTTTGCATACCATAACCAAGCACCTTCGGTTATAGGTAGTAATAGGCTGTTTTCCCATAACCTTAAGCCTAGAGTAGACGCACATTTATTGAGAGTTTAATAACCTATTATTGCATATAGAACTCTGGAGAGTATTTGTGTTCTTTGTTCACTGGGAATATACATCAGAGGCTGGATCTAGCGCTTTCCGTTGTAGCATTTATGCCATTACTAGTCCAATGAATAAGAACCCTGATATATTTAAACCTCAGTCGTAACAATACCTACCAAATAATAATGATAATTCATATTTATTTTTGGTGAATAGCAGAATATTGGCTAAGGTTTTTAACAATTCCTCCCTTTGCCAAATGCTTAGTTTAATAACAATGATAAGGACCTTCGAAGTGTTGGCAATTGCCTGTGTGACTTACCCTGCCATTCCTTCCTACCTCCCTCCTCCCTCATATATTTTACTTTAAACTTATTTAGCAAATTTATCAACATCCACTCTAGTGAACTTTCGGTATTTAGTTTATTCAGCTTAATACTATTTATCCACATAAAATAGAAACCTATCACGATTTTTGTCTACTATAACCATAGACAGTGCTATTACATATTATTTGAACATGATGTCGAATTTAGTAGTTTCTGTTAACCTTGAACAGTAATGACAGAACCGAAAGCTTCTCTTGCTGTGTAGTACTCAAAGAAAGCAGGGTTACTTAAGCCGGCCCATACCGAACTGTTACCAAGTCAGAGACTCAGAGGTCACTTTCACAATGCATTATAACCCTAGACAGACACCAATATACCACTAAATCATACAAATATCACTACAAAAAAGATAGGAAAATATTATATTAATATCCTAGGTATTTGAAATTATGCAAATGAGTAAAATCCATTATGATATAATGATAAAGGGGTTGTTTAGTATCTGGCAACAGTGTTGCACTATATTTTTCTGAACGTATGCTAACTTCGGAATATTTATCCCATTAATATACACATCTATCACTATTTAAATTTAATACAACCATACACAGTGCTATTACATATTATTTGAACATAATATAGGATGGTCTTTCCGGTAAAATTCTAGTTTATTTCTCCCTCTGTCCTTCCACCTCACTCGTACACTCTCTTAGTCATTCTCTCGCTTCCCATACGTTCCACATGGCCAAACCATCTCAAGGTGTTGTTTTTCGCACTTTCCAGTACATTCGCACCGCACCTCTCTCGTACTTCCTCATTCGTCTGTCTATCCCTCCATGTACACTCACGCGTGCTAAAAGTTACTCAGGGGTGGGTCCTTCCTTCCCCTACTCCACCCTGGGCAGGTGGAAGGGGGGAGTCGGGTCCAAGTCTACCCCCACCTTCCACCTGCACAAACTATCCCCAACTTCCACACCTTCCTCCTCTAGCTGGCAGTTAGTGATTACCGACGACTGTTCTCAGGTATTACAAATTTTTGTTAAACCATCATTGCTATTATGCTTACCATGGTCAATATTTGAAATATATTAGGAATTTATTAATACAATATACTGCATAATTGCATTCTCAAAATGAGTCTCTATACACAACGTGGATTACAAGAATCTCGGCTCTAGTGGTCATCTGCTTTTCTCTATTTCTCTCTCTCTCTCTCTCTTTCACTCTCTCTCTCTCTCTCTTAGCACGCAGACTACAAGATCAGTTTATTCAAGTTTTAAAAATATGTGCATGGGTTTGATAATGTGTATCATAGCAAGATATTTAGCCTCGATATGAATACAATACGCAACCATGGCTGGCAGTTAGAATCGAAAATGTTCAGCACTAGTATTTGTGGAAATTGTTTCCTATTTATGATCTGTTCTACCTGGAACAAACTTTCCTCAAAAGTTGTAAACATGTCCTCAGTTGAGATGTTGAAGAAGACAGTAGATAGTGTTATGCCCTGATTTTATTCAGGATTAACTATTGCGTAGGTGAGTTCTGCAAGACTGGAATATCCGGTTTCATATACATACATGTGAGGGGTCAACAGAACACATAAATAGAATCTTGGAATGTGATTTGTAATACAGCTTTATTTCACTTAACACACTCGCGGTATAGAAAAAGAGTCAATTCACTTTGGAGAACATGGATAAGAGTAGTAAAGTCAGTAGGAAGAACTTGATCTTTACATTCTCCGAGCACAATCGTGGATCTGGATTAGAGTATGCACTGCCACTTCCGAGTCTCGGGCATTATTCTTCCGATACGGACATGATAAGAAGCGATAAGAAAGTCACTTGAAGGGGGCACTGATTTAATTTACACAATGTCTGATACCGAACGTTGCTTTAGGCCTAAGGTTCTAGTTATTCGATTAAGATGCACCCCACCCTTAAGTGGGGGCTAACGTTGAGGTTCGACTTTACACGATCTAGCAGAGTCAAGTAGGCAATTATTTATGTATACTCTTAATTGTTAATGCACGGATGGTAATTCGTCACTGAGATTAAATTATACTTCACGACCTATCCCTTGTTTATGGGATCGCAGAATATCTATACCAAAACACTCAATTTAAGTATAACTCGTGTCGTGGCTGGGGGTATATACTGTCGCGGTAATTATCTCGTAATATATTTTACTATAACGAATCTCTGGCAAAACAGGCGACTCTAGGATCAACTCGAAATCTCTTTATAGTTAGCAAATAACTCAAAGGTGAACACAGGCAACACAAAGGTTTAGTAACACGGTATCTATACACTGATATTATAATAGGAAATCGTGCCTGATCAGGTTATCTTCTTCTCCTCTTGAATCTGGTGTCGTCGGGGGCTTCTCGGCTGCTCCAGGGGGCCATCCAGCGGGTCCAGTTGTGTGAAGAAGTTACAGATGGGTCAGTTGACCGGTGATGAAGTTGAGTTCAGGGTCTCACCTATGGATCTTAAATGGTCTGCTTCTGGGCTGAGGCCAGGGTAACGTCTCATCGGACAAACGTAAGCATTGGGTCTGCACAAACCTTGCTTAACTGTCTCTGATCCATGACGAGAGGTTCAATCAACCCAAGTGCATGTGTGGCGATATATATATATATTTCTCTTAGGTCCCTATATTTACCTGTGATTTACCACGGTTAATACAGGCCCAGGAATATAATATATCAGCTCCTGGTGTTCAGCTTGCGGGGTGCCGGTCGGTTACTAACAGGGGAGTAAAACAGTCTTCCAACAGAGCGACGTCCCGCCCGGCAAAAAGCTATGTTTAGAACTGTCTGCTCTCCTCCTCTCATGGTTTATATATGGCAGGGTGACTCTGTGTTGACCGGGCCGGGGGCTGATGGGTCCCTTCTAATTCAGGGCCAGGGCGGTGTGCAGGGCTGTGGGGTCAACATCTGGCAATCTGGCCCTTTGTTCCCAATGTTCTGAATTAGATAACAGCGTTAGTTCACACACCGACATATAAGAATAGTTAATGGCAGGTGGTATGGCAAGCAAGGGACCCGTCGTCTTGTTGTTCACGGCGGCGAGGGGAGGGTCAGTGGTTAATCGTTTGACTTGATAAGTAGGTTACTTTTAAAAAGAAAGGGAACAAGGGGAAGAAAGGTAAGTGAACAGTTCTCTCGTACCTGTAGGTCTTGGTGAGATTAAATAACAAGTCTTGTAATACCTCACAGGTGTTGGCACGTGTATACAGGTGGTGGTTAGGCGCGGTTGCCTTGGTGGTCCCGTATACCGGGGTCGAGGAGGGCGGCGCAGGTAGGAGTCCCTCCGGACTGGGCACGGCTCGATGGCCGAGTTAATTTGTTGTTGTCAGCCCACCTGGGTTAGGGTGGAAATACCCACGTAGACCTAGACCCGTGTGGACAAGGAAGAGATATCTAGAGAGAGAAAATACAGCTTTATAGTGGTTGTGAGAAATAAATTGACTACACCGGTATCTGGGGAATGTTAGCAACAACCTTCCGATAGGGTAACCTCACTAGAGTGAACAATTTCCTACCAGAACCCGGTGATTGTATATATTGTAGAGATTAATTAATGTTGGGTAATTTAGTACTGTATAAGATTACCTTGATCAAGTTAATTTAGTTATAAAACCTTGTAGACATAAGTTTAGAAGAACTGTAAAGAGGATCAGTTTAAATATTCCCGCGACCGCATACGCGATCCACCGTTTGCTTTAGGGTCGTTAATATCTTGATATTATGTTCACTAAATCGTTGTGAAACGATGTTCACCTTTATAATTATATAATTTAAATGCTGATAATTATTTATGTGATTTCGTGAAGAGGGAATGAACCCTTGGTAACGAATTAATATATAGTTTATTTAAGAGTCGGAAATTGAAGTTCCGATCAGACGCTAGTAAACATCTGAACGGTAGAGACGTGTCCCGTGATCTCCTCCACCAAAATTCCCACGCCCGGCCCGGAGTCCTGACCTATAACCCTTATCTACCGAAGCCGGAATCCTCTGAACTAAACCAGGACCCTAGGTATAGCTAAGTCATTGATATATATGGCCATTTATACAATGTTTAGTTAGGGCATCCTGAGAGATAGGCTACCATAGTTCATACAATAAGGTAGGCGATCTCAGACTTTATTTTTATTTATGTTGATTAATTTAATATTTCGATTGGTGTGGTAAGAGATAACCTTTGGCCATATTATCCCCCACAGTGGTCAATAAAGTAGGCATGCGTAATCAGGCGGCAGTGTAATTATCATTATCATGGTGATAGACTGTGTTGGCTACGCACCTGGGGCGAGCCTGTGACGCAAGGCATTGGCGCTTCCGTGGGGTGATCAGGTCGTCGTCCATGCATGCATAGCTGTCGCCTGCCTGGTTGCAACGGAAAAAAAGATAGGATCATGTGAACTGTACTCCGAGAAGGAAGTGTCTTGACGAGGCGTGTAGAAGGCGTGTGAAGGGAGGCTAGAAAAGAAAAACAGGCTGGATTATGCAATGCAAGGTTTTAGGGAAAAATAGATTGTGCGAGGTGGCGATTTCCTTATTATTCTACGGTTAGTAGGTCAGTCATCATGCGGGGTTAGTATGTTAATAAGTAACAAGTAAAAAATGGTAAATGATACAATCAATATCTAAGTGGCACAGTTATATATCTATACCCCTCATAATACAGCGAGCTAAGAGGTGTCTGCCCTCTTACTTCTTCTACAGGGGCTATCACGTATTCATTAATCATATTCATGGCATAACAATAAAATGGTAGTGACATAATCAATTCAATAATTGGCATAGTCATATATCTGTACCCCTCATAATACAGCGAGTTAAGAGGTGGATTTAAGAACATAAGAACATAAGAAAATGGGAGTCTGCAGAAAGCCGATTGGCCTAAGCAAGGCAGATCCCTGTCCCACACAACTCCAATTCATTACAAAGCCCAATTATAGGCTTCACACTCTAATACCCTGAGGATCATCTTACCAAAACGGTTAGAGATTAACGCAGGATTATGGAGGTCTGCAGAGCGCTGATTGGCCCAACCCGGCTGATCCCCCTTCACACCCAACCCTTCTCGTCCATATGCTTATCCAATTTTATCTTAAAGCTCCCTACAGTTTTAGATCCCACTATAGCACTTGGTAGTCCATTCCACCCATCTACAACTGTTACCAAACCAATACTTGCCTATATCTTTTCTGAAACGAAATTGATCTAATTTGAAACCATTGGTACGAGTTCTTTCGCTATCACTGAGCTTTAGTACATTTGCCATGTCCCCTTTGTTAATCCCACTAACCCACTTGAACACCTCTATCATATCCCCTCTAACTCTGCATCTCTCTAACGAATGTAAACCTAATTTCTTCAACCTTTCTTCATACGAAAGATTTCTAATATTATGGATCATTTTTGTCATTCTACGCTGTACTCTCTCCAATGAATCTATGTCCATTTTGTAATAAGGACACCACAATTGGACAGCATAATCCATATGGGGTCTCACTAATGACAAGTAAAGTTTTAAGATAACATCAGCAGTTCTGTTACTCACACTCCTAGAGATGAACCCGAGAATCCTGTTTGCCTTATTACGAACGCTTATACACTGTTTTCTAGGCTTCAAATCATTGCTAACAAACACACCTAGATCTTTCTCGCAGTCTGAATTTTCTAATTCTAAATTAGCTAGTTTATATTTAACATTTTTTTGCATCTTCCCTATCTTTAATACCTTCCATTTGTCAATGTTAAACTTCATCTGCCAATTTACTGACCATTCATGTAAGGTATCTAGATCCCTTTGGAGGCACTCTATATCGCTATCTGAATCAATTGATCTCCCTATTTTAGTATCGTCTGCGAATTTACTTATCCTACTAGTTATACCTAAATCTAGGTCATTTATGTATATAAGAAACAACAGGGGACCTAATACCGATCCCTGGGGGACACTACTTTTGACTGCTCCCCATTCTGACTTGGTACCATTTATGCTGACTCTCTGCTTCCTACCAATTAGCCATGACCTAATCCATCCTAACAACGCCCCACCTATTCCATGTGCCTCAACCTTTCTCATCAATCTCTCATGAGGGACTCTGTCGAAAGCTTTACTGAAATCTAAATATATAATATCATATGACTTGTCATTATCTACTGCTTCATATACCTCTGAGAAAAAACTAAGCAAATTAGTAAGGCAAGACCGTCCCTGAGTGAATCCATGCTGAGAAGAATTGATTAAGTTAAATGTTTCTAAGTGGTTTCTCATTTTCCTAGCAATAATTGACTCTAGTAGTTTTCCTATGATTGAAGTGAGACTAATGGGACGGTAATTGGATGCTATTGATTTATCACCTTTTTTGAAGATCGGAACTACATTTGCAAGCTTCCAAGCTTCTGGAACTATACCTGTTTCTAATGACTTGTTAAATAGAAATGTTAATGGATAACTTAACTCATCTCTGCATTCTTTTAATACTCTAGCATATACCTCATCAGGACCAGGCGATTTATGAGGTTTCAGTCTGTCAATTTCCTTAACCACATCATTTCTACTTATAGTAACCGTACTTAACCTATTTTCTATACTATCGCTGTATACCTTACGGACTTCTGGAAACTGTGCCAAATTTTCATTAGTGAAAACGGAAAGAAATTGACTATTTAATGTACTGCACATTTCTAAATAACTTTCTGTCAATTTTCCTATCGAAGTTTTAAGGGGACCAATTACATCTCTAACCTTGGATTTATATAGTTGGTAAAAAGCTTTAGGATTATTTTTTGAATCATTGGCAACTTTAATTTCATAATTTCTTTTTTCTTTACTAATATCCTTTTTTACCTGTCGTGATAGATTCTGATAGTAAGCAAGTAGGTGAATTTCGCCTTTTTTAATTTTTCTATATATTCCTCTCTTTTTTCCTAGAAGATCTAATAGTCTATTATTCATCCATTTGGGTTGGTTCTGTGTTGATCTAAATTTTCTTTTGGGGATATATTTATTTTGCGCATTGAATACTGACTTGATAAAATTATCGTATGTATCTACCAAGTTTGACGTCTCCTCCTGACTTAAGATGACAGGTGCCGGAGAAAGGATACACTCATTTGGACACCTGGATCGACTTAATTTTTTGACCATAGGGTCCGCTAACAGGGCTTCTCTTAACCCACCATAATTGGCTTTTCTGAAGTCAGGTATTAATGTTGTATTCTCTCTGATATTACCTTTCCATTGTATATTAAAATACACAGAATTGTGATCACTATTTCCTAGGTGGTCCCCGATTTCTACACAATTGATCATATGTTCATTGTTACTGAAAACTAAATCGAGAATATTATCACCTAGTCGGCGTATCTATGAATTGAGATAAAAAACTATCTTGTACTACCTCAATAAACTCCTTTGAATCAGAGTCGCCTATTTGTTGCTGCCAATCTATATTAGGGAAATTAAAATCCCCCATAATGCACACGTTGCTAAGCCTTGATGCTATTTTAATTTCCTCCCATAATGATGTTCCGTCATTTCTACTCATATTTGGCGGTCTATACATAACTCCAATAACTAAAGTCTCACTACCTTCGTTAACTTCTACCCAAACACTTTCATTTTCATTATTTACTCTAATACCTGATTTAGTACAGCTTTTTAATGAACTCCTGACAAACACTGCTATACCGCCACCCCTCTTACTTGTTCGGTCATATTTAAACAAACTATATCCTGGTATATCAAACTCTGCTAAAAAATGCCTGGTTTCTGTATTAATCCATGTTTCAGTTAGCGCTATTATGTCTATATTTTCTTTGCTAACCAGTGCTCTAAGTTCGTTCATTTTGTTACATAAACTCCTGCAATTTGTATAATAAACACTCAAACTACTACTTGTATTTGCAACTACTTTTTTTCTATTGTTTTTAACTAATTTATTTTTACCTGTTGAACTACTGGACCTAGACGGAAAATTTACGCTATCAGAATGTTCGTCATTACTATCAATTTGATGTGGCTGGGATTCTATTTTACTTACACACCTATGGTTTATTAACCAAACCCCGCAACAAACTTGTCGAGTGAGCTGGCTAAGGTCGAAACTCCTAGTCGAGAGAGATGTACTCCATCCTGGGCATACAGTTCATCCTTACCGTAGAAGAGGGTCCAGTTATCCAGGAATGGAATAGTATTTGCCTTGCAATACTTCTCCAGCCGGCTATTTACACCAATAGCCCTGGAGGACCATTCCTTCCTTACCCCTCTTCTTGGTAGGATACTGTGTACCACAGGAACTCCACCCTTCTCCTTGATCCTCTCCAACATTTCCTGGTACGTGGTGAGCAACTCCTCAGTCCTGCATTTCCAAATGTCGTTGCTCCCTGCGTTGAGGAAGATGATGGGGTCCTCTCCACTCGCTTCCATGACACCATCTAGCTTTTCTGCCACCTTCTCGACTCCGGCACCAGGCAGACAGACAACTTTACCAACATGTGTGTTAGTAGCCCTACCAAGGTATTTAATCATTGAATCCCCTACAATTAAAATAGACTTAGCTGTTTTCTGTTGCCGGCCTGTAGCAGGAGTTGTAGCAGCAACAGCAGCAGACTTCCCCCCTCCCCTCTCACTGCCTCGATGATCGCCACTTCCTCGCCATCACTCTCATCAGCCAAGGTGCTGAAGTTGTTGTGGGTCTTGAGTGGCTGCCTTTTCAGCTTGCAGGCCGTTGCACTGGTTGACACCACTTTCCAAGGGGCTTCACGATCCCTGGGAACACTTCCGGTAGCCTCACACTTCTTTTCCGCCATAGCTAGTCTCAAGGCCAAATTTTCATCTTTGAGACACTGAATCTCCTGCTCCACACTCTCCAGTCTTTCTTGCAAAGCAAGACAAAGCTGGAGAGTATGGGAGGAGACAGCAGACTCATCAACAACAGCCATCACTAAGAAAGTTCACTAGGACCTCACTAAGGGTAAACCGGTTCACTAGCGGTCACTGGGGACGTGCGCACAGGTCAGGGGTCAGAGGGCAACTTACTTTTCCTGCAGGGGGGTCCTAGTTAAAGATAAACATATTCATTAATCATATACATGGTCTGCAGTCATGTTGCCTGTGGCGGATGTAGTTAGGTCTAGCTGGAGCTAAAAGCACGTGAAATTAATAAAACAGTAATTACGACAGTCACAGGGACATGCATACGACGCGGCCATCACTGCTTACGTCATCAGAAAGCAAGGGGGTGGATATCATCTAGTATCGTAATAATGGTGGGGAGGAAAGAGATGTGGTTTGTATACTAAGAAGAATGTGAGTTGAAAAGTGTGGAGCATGTGGATTGGTGTGGAGGTCCAGTCTGGAGAGGTGGGAGGTGGTCGTCTGGGGTCGGCCATTTTGGAGGTGGGTTGTCCAGTGCCGGCTGCTGAGGCGATAAGCTTCTAATTGGGCTGGTGGAGGAGTAGATGGGAAAGGCGGGGTGTTTTTGTCCCTCTCTCTCCCTCCGACCGTGTTGGTGAATGTCTGTCTGTCTGTTGCTTTGGTAGTATATATACTTTAGTTACTTAGAATAAGGGGTAATTGGGCATGGGGTTACACATACACATACTGACAAGGCAGAGGGGAGTCAATATAATAACTAGCATGGGTGCATATACTTATGCCATCGTAAGGTAGAGATAAGGGGTGTCTTCCCTCCTTGTCTTCTTCTTAGAGGGCTGTCATAGTTAACATATATACAGTATATATATCATGAATACAATAATACATGGTTTGCTGTTTTGGCCGTCTGCAGCTTGATTAGAATTAAACATATATAAGTCAGCAGAGGTATTTCGATACAATTAGTTAGTATGGGGTACGTACCTATACCTTCATAATGTAGAGAGAGCGAGGTGTACAAAAGAGTACAAAGGAAATCAAGCAACAACAGATATAGTGACCCTTCTAGGTTGCTTGTCCTCCAAAACACTGAGGATCAAGTGTCCAAACAGTGGTTTAGAGTGGGTAAGGGAACATTGGAAAGGGAATTACTGCCCTGGAACTAATATCCGTGGCAGGATTAGGAAGTTAGTAGGGGACAGATGGGTTAGTAACTGAGGGGGGGATAAAATAAAGTTATTCATTTACAAACGTAGTCAGTCGTGGGTTTGATGCGAGATATTTGTCTAGGCGGAGTTTAAATGAATCAACGGTGATGCATTCTATAACGTTTCGAGGAAGCCCATTCCACAAGTTGACAACTCGATTGAAGAAGAAATTCTTATATTCGTGAGAGTTAAAAGATTTACAAATAATTTTGCAACCGTTTCCCCGCGTGTAATTAGATTGGTCGATAGTGAAGTACTTACTACAGTTCATATTGTCGATGCCTTTGATGATTTTGAACACTTGAATTAAGTCACCTCTTTATCTGCGCTGGGTTAAAGGAAATAGATTTAATTCTCTAAGACGCTCTTCGTATGGTTTGTTCTTTAGGCTAGGTATCATTTTGGTAACTCTACGTTGAACTCGTTCTAGCTTGTTTATATCTTTTTGGTAATAAGGGCAACAGGATTGAACGCAGTATTCCAGAAGAGGGCGGACTAAGGAATTGTAAATGGTTAAGATAACTTCTTTGGATTTATGTTCAAATGACCTGCCTATAAAGCCAATTATTTTGTTTGCCTTCTTAGCAACTTCTGAACATTGTTGACTCGGTTTTAGGTTACTCGATATTGTTACTCCCAGATCGGTTTATCTGTTTACATTCTTAAGCTGAGTGCCATTCATCGAATAGTTTGCTTTCTCGTTTAGGTATCCGATCTGTAGTACTTTACATTTATCCGCATTGAAACTCATTTGCCAAATTTGGGCCCAACATGACAATTTATTTAGATTGTGTTGCATATCGTCAACTTGTTCTTTTGAGAGTACGCTATTTGCAATTTTTGTATCGTCAGCAAATTTTGAGATTGTACAGGTGAGACCCTCATCTATGTCGTTGATGTAAATTAGAAAGAGAATTGGTCCTAATACCGATCCCTGGGGTACCCCAGATCGCCTCAGATCGCCTCATTCCTGTACACGATGAGAGTATTATAGTCTGCAGGATTATTATTTCATGGAATACATACTTTAGAGGGTACTTCAAGAATGTCAGGGGGTAAGGAAGTGTGGTTTGTATCTAGAAGACTGTGATTAACGAGATGTGTAATATGTGGATGGAAGTGGAAGAGAGGGAGGGATCTTGCTGGGGGTGGAAGTTTCGCTCCCAGGAATTTTCGTTCCTGGTGTATTTCACTTCCGTCGGCTTCGTATAAGGGACGACCTCGTACCTCAAGTCTGGAATACGTAGGTTTGTTGTGGGGGATAGGTAGAGGTGAGTGGTCTGTGGGGTTGGTTGTGGTGATGGCACGTGTGGCTGTGGTTTTGACCTTGGCATTTTGCTCTCACTTTGGGAGGGGGGGGGAGGTGTCCCGTTAGGCCGGCCGTTAGGAATGGGTGAACTGTTAGGCTTGACAGATGTCTGAGTGCAGTTGGGTTTAAAGGGTGTTTGTGTGTGCGTCTGGTGAGTCTGTGGAGGTATAGAAGGTGGAGTGTGGTTTGTTGGTAAGTTGGCTGGGGGAAGAGGTTGTTTCTGGAGGGGGGTTGAATGGTGTAGAGGGTTGTGGTTGTGGGAGGGGTGGCTGTAAGGGTGAGGAATGTTGGAGGTTGACGGTTTATGAGGGTTTGGTGGTTTGGGGGGTCGGGGTGGGGGGGTTTGGTAGGTAAATTTTTGAGGGGGTCTGGACAGGCAGTGTTGTGGTTTGAGAGGGGTTGTTGAGATTGACAGGTTGAGTACGTTGTCAGGGGCGAGAGCGAGAGAGAGATTCTGGTGGTTAATCAAGGTGGGAACAGTTTTGTGGCCGGATTTGAATGGGCGTGGTATGTTGTCGAGCGGATTCTGTGGGGGGGGAGGGGGGGGGGGGGGGGGGGGGGAGGAATTTGGGGTGGATGAGGTAGCGGTATGGGGTGGGGTAAGGTCGGGGGGGAAAAGGAGGTGGTATTGGAGATGGGTGGTGAGGATGGGAGAGGTGGGGTGGAGCAGGTAATTTCTGGCAAGGGTGGAACGGACTTGGCGGAGGGAGCCTGGTGGATAGGGTGTGGAGTGGGGTTAGGTGCAGAAGGTGGGGAAAAACTTGAGGTTACTTCGCGGAAGCTGGTAGGGGTTGAGGGTATTGAGGAAGGACTTAGGGATATTTATGTCATTGTGGGGTTGTTTAGGGGGGTTTTGCGTTGTTGGGGTGGGGTTGGTATGGGAGAGTTAGGGGGTGTTGGGCAAGGGGTTGGGGGATTTTCCTTGTTTGGGGTTGGAGGAGGGGGTGAGGGTTTTGCTTTGAGGAAGGGTGAGCAAGAGAGTGTTGGTTTATCGGTTGTTGTTGTCCCGGGAGCTTCGTTGATTGAGGGGTGGATTGTTGGGATGATCAGAGTGGATAGAGGCAAGGAAGGGTGCACTGGGGTTGGAATTTCATGGGGGGTCATTTTGGAAGGGTGCACAGGGTTTGATTTCTCAGGAGGATGGGACAACTTATTCAGGATAGGTTTAGGTGGAGGAATGCATTTGTTTTCTTGGACAGAGTTTGGAGGGTGGATAGGGGTTTCTCTTTTTCTTTATTAGAGAGAGTGGATTTTTCAGTCACGGTTGGCAATGGGGGTTTGTTGGTTAAGGGGGGATGGAAAAAGATGGATGAATGGGGGTGCTCTGATTTGCGGGTTGGGGGAGGTTGAGGAAAGGATGGGGGTGAGGATTTGTCTTTGGTCAAGGTTGCGCAAGAGGGGGTTGATTGACCATCTATTGCTGGCATGGGAGTTGCGTTGATTGAGGGGGGGATGGGGAAGGATGGATGAGTGGGGGTGATCTGATTTGGGGGTTGGAGGAGGTTGGGGAAGGGATGGGGGTGGGGATTTTTCTTTGATCAAGGTTGAGCCAGAGAGGGTTGATTGATCATTGACTGTTGGCCTGGGATTTTTGTTGATTGAGGGGGGATGAGGAAGGATGGGTGAATGGGGGTGCTCTGATTTGGGGGTTGGAGGAGGTTGAGGAAGGGATGGGGGAGAGGATTTTTCTTTGGTCAAGGTTGAGCATGAGAGGGTTGATTGATCATTTACTGTTGGCCTGGGGTTTTTGTTGATTGAGGGAGGATGAGGAAGGATGGATGAATGGGGGTGCTCTGATTTGGGGGTTGGAGGAGGTTGAGGAAGGCATGGGGGTGAGGATATTTCTTTGATCAAGGTGGTGCAAGAGAGAGTTGATTCATCAGGTTGTTTTGGCGAGGGAATTTCATCGATTGAGGGAGGGATTGATGGGATGGCATTGGGGTAATGTTGGAAGGTTGCACGGGGCTTTGTGCCTTAGGAGGATGGAGGAGCTTACTTATGATAGGATTAGGTGGAGGACTACATTCGTTTCTCTGGATAGGGGCTGGGGGGGTGGATAGGGGTTTCTTTTTTCTTTAATTTTTCTAGGTTTGGGCAGGGGATTTACAGGGTGTGGATATAAGGCTGTGGGTGATGGTTTGACATCTTTTACTAAGGGGGCACGTGAGAGAGTGGAGGAATGTGGGTGAACTGACCTTGGGCTCGAGTTGTTTTTGGTGAAAGGTTGCTCTGGATGAGGCCGCAGGGCAGGTGTTTGGTAGCCTGGTTTTAACATCTCCCGGATCATATGGATGTCTTGTAGAAAGGAGAGATGGCCGTGGATCAGGAAATGATGGCGGATGCCTAAGGGGAGGATCTTGAATAGTGCCTGGAGGATTTGTCGTTCTTGATATTCTTTGGTTCGCGAGAGGCAGGCGAATCTGACGTGGTTACATACTTTGGCTAGGGTGATGTCCAGAGGTGTCCTTCATACCTTACTTGGTCGAGTTGGCACATTTCCCTGATGGAGAGCATGTGTTCCTCGAAGGAGCCGTAAAGTTCGAGGTGAGCAGTGATGTGGTGTGGGAGGATGTTGTATAAGGCGGTGAACAACTGCTCGTTCTGCTGTTCGGCATCTTGGTGGCTATACGTGGTCCTCGCATATCTATATAGGTTCACAAGGGTCGCGTTGATGTCCCCTTCATACTTAATCTCGTCTATTTTTTGTTTTGGGGTGACGGGAAAACCCAAAGTTGGCCCTAGGACCTGGATCACGAGGGATCGAAACTGGTTCCAGGTAAGCTCTGGCGATACCTGTTTGGCTACTTGGGAAACAGCTCTTCCCAAGTGCATAATGTGCAATAATGCGACGGCGATTTTCTCGCGGTCATTTTGATGTGCCAAATCTAACACTATTTCTACTATGTCCAAGTAAGTGGCGATATCATACGTTTCTATATCAAATTTGGGAATGTGAGTGTAAGCGCGCGCTGTTGCCATATTCGCGAGACTACAATGCTACTATTGTTCTGCAACATGAAATGCAATGAAATCTTCTATCCGAATCAAGAACCACCGCTGCCGCCAATGTTATGCCCTGATTTTATTCAGGATTAACTATTGCGTA
The DNA here is from genome assembly GCA_032716605.1 of Paralithodes platypus. NCBI lineage: Eukaryota > Metazoa > Arthropoda > Malacostraca > Decapoda > Lithodidae > Paralithodes > Paralithodes platypus. Next base: position 34,448,035 of record CM064554.1, read on the forward strand.
GGTGAGTTCTGCAAGACTGGAATATCCGGTTTCATATACATACATGTGAGGGGTCAACAGAACACATAAATAGAATCTTGGAATGTGATTTGTAATACAGCTTTATTTCACTTAACACACTCGCGGTATAGAAAACAAAGAGTCAATTCACTTTGGAGAACATGGATAGGAGTAGTAAAGTCAGTAGGAAGAACTTGGTCTTAACATTCTCCGAACACAATCGTGGATCTGGATTAGAGTATGCACTGCCACTTCCGAGTCTCGGGCATTATTCTTCCGATACGGACATGATAAGAAGCGATAAGAAAGTCACTTGAAGGGGGCACTGATTTAATTTACACAATGTCTGATACCGAACGTTGCTTTAGGCCTAAGATTCTATTTATTCGATTAAGTGGTGGCTAATGTTGAGGTTCGACTTTACACGATCTAGCAGAGTCAAGTAGGCAATTATTTATGTATACTCTCCATTGTTAATGCATGGATGGGAATTCGTCACCGAGATTAAATTATACTTCACGACCTATCCCTTGTTTATGGGATCACAGAATATCTATACCAAAACACTCAATTTAAGTATAACTCGTGTCGTGGCTGGGGGTAAATACTGTCGCGGTAATTATCTCGTAATATATTTTACTATAACAAATCTCTGGCAAAACCGGGGACTCTAGGATCAACTCGAAATCTCGTTATAGTTAGCAAATAACTCAAAGTTGAACACAGGCAACACAACGGTTTAGTGACACGGTATCTATACACTGATATTATAATAGGAAATCGTGCCCGATCAGGTTATCTTCTTCTCCTCTTGAATCGGGTGTCGTCGGGGGCTTCTCGGCTGCTCCAGGGGGCCGTCCAGCGGGTCCAGTTGTGTGAAGAAGTTACAGATGGGTCGGTTGACCGGTGATGAAGTTGAGTTCAGGGTCTCTCCTATGGATTTTAAATGGTCTGCTTCTGGGCTGAGGCCAGGGTAGCGTCTCATCGGACAAACTTAAGCATTGGGTCTGCACAAACCTTGCTTAACTGTCTCTGATCCATGACGAGAGGTTCAATCAACCCAAGTGCATGTGTGGCGATATATATATATTTCTCTTAGGTCCTTATTTACCTGTGATTTACCACGGTTAATACAGGCCCAGGAATATAATATATCAGCTCCTGGTGTTCAGCTTGCGGGGTGCCGGTCGGTTACTAACAGGGGAGTAAAACAGTCTTCCAACAGAGCGACGTCCCGCCCGGCAAAAAGCTATGTTTAGAACTGCCTGCTCTCCTCCTCTCATGGTTTATATATGGCAGGGTGACTCTGTGTTGACCGGGCCGGGGGGCATATTTCCGAAGTCGAGACTAGTATATATCATAGGGGAAATTAGGACCAATCAGAGGCCGCAGTGGCAGTAACGTCACCCACAAGGGGAGGAGCCAGTCTGTCTGTCTCTCTCTCTCTCTCTCTGGGTGAGGAGCCTGCCTGCCTCTCGTTTGTTTATCTCTCTCTCTGGTAAATAGAAGAAGTAAGTCACCTAGTATAACAAGTTATCAATATTTGTTCGCATAGTTTCTGTCTAGATTAAATAAGCATCCAGAGTACAATATGTTATTCCCATTAATTATGGTTTTACTTGAAAAGCAATGAGTAAACAATGAAAATGTTGCGATTCTGGCATCTTTCGTCCCAAGATTTGAGGAGGAGGGTGTTGCCAGTTCTCCTTAGACAGTTAAATTGTTTCAAATAGTTCCTGTTTTATTTATCATTTAAATTTACATTCATGCACAACGTAAATAAACTATAAATGGTCACTTTTCACCCTCTCTCCGCATATGTAATGATCTCATTCCATAATATTATGTATGTAGGCCTACAGATGTATGTCTGTATGTATGTCTGTATGTATGTATACACTCAGGCACATACCCCATAGCTGGGGGTGGCTGAATCGAGACATAGACTAAGGGAATAAGTAAAGATCAATGATAGGAGAGAAAGTGATAGATTGATATGAAGGGAATAACAAAATTCACAATTATATCTCATCGTACATCTGGAATCACAGTCCAACCTTACAGGTGAGTGTAACCTTTATGCCAAATGTCTCACTTCATATCGTATGGTTTCTTTATGTTCAGCGCCTTTCACGATAAAAATCGTTAATATTAGAGAACAGGCTGATTGAACTCACTGTTTTTTTGCTTAAAATCATTATTTGTTGTGTTCCCAGTGTCATGATCAGGATTATTTGTAACATTGTGCTTTATTTAAAAATGACATATTATATTGGCTTAAAGTACCGAGGGCGGTACAATATTGTACCGCCCTGGATATAATGGGGTTAAGAGGTGTTCAAGTAGCCCTAACCACTACTGTACTTATATAAATATTCATTAACATTGTCACATCATAACATATCGACTACAATAAAAGTAATATTTAGAAAAATATAGAAATAGCTGTCATACATAAGAATAAAAGAAAATGGGAGTCTACAGAAAGTCGATTGGCTCACACAAGGCAGATCCCCTTCACACCCAACCCTAATTATAAGGCCTAAGTAGCCTATAGGCCCAACTCACTAACACGTATCGTATAATTATATAGCCTACTAATTAGCCTTTGGCTCTACCTTATGCACTTAAACCATTAACTATTTCATAACATTTGATGCTTAATATATTTTGTACTATCTGATAACATTATCATTACTATATTGATTCCTGTGACACTTAAGCAGTTAACCTGTGCTGATAATTTCAAGAAGGAACTTAAGTCACTCATATATCTAAAGGGTTATATATACAGTATATACATAGCCTATACATTACTTTATTTTAAATGTCATTAACACATTAACATTAATGTGTTAATGACATTTAAAATAAAGTAATGTATAGGCTATGTATATACTGTATATATAACCCTTTAGATATATGAGTGACTTAAGTTCCTTCTTGAAATTATCAGCACAGGTTAACTGCTTAAGTGTCACAGGAATCAATATAGTTCGCCAGTGAAATAATATTGTGCCTTCTAAAATTGTCAAGGAATTTCTGTCCATGGTTGTGCAATACGCGTAATACGGTAGGCTACTCTTATTTACTCATAACCATAACATAGCACAATCATAATGTATCCTTAATGTAGTTAATATTTGAAATAACTTGTTATACTAGGTGACTTACTTCTTCTATTTACCAGAGAGAGAGAGAGAAACCAAAGAGAGGCAGGCAGGCTCCTCACCCAGAGAGAGAGAGAGAGAGAGAGTGACAGACAGACTGGCTCCTCCCCTTGTGGGTGACGTCACTGCCACTGCGGCCTCTGATTGGTCCTAATTTCCCGTATGATATATACTAGTCTCGACTTCGGAAATATGCGGCCGGGGGCTGATGGGTCCCTTCTAATTCAGGGCCAGGGCGGCTGTGCAGGGCTGTGGGGTCAACATCTGGCAATCTGGCCCTTCGTTCCCAATATTCTGAATTAGATAACAGCGTTAGTTCACACACCGACATATAAGAATAGTTAATGGCAGGTGGTATGGCAAGCAAGGGACCCATCGTCTTGTTGTTCACGGCGGCGAGGGGAGGGTCAGTGGTTAATCGTTTGACTTGATAAGTAGGTTACTTTTAAAAATAAGGGGAACAAGGGGAAGAAAGGTAAGTGAACAGTTCTCTCGTACCTGTAGGTCTTGGTGAGATTGAATAACAAGTCTTGTAATACCTCACAGGTGTTGGCACGTGTATACAGGTGGTGGTTAGGCGCGGTTGCCTTGGTGGTCCCGTATACCGGGGTCGAGGAGGGTGGCGCAGGTAGGAGTCCCTCCGGACTGGGCCGGCTCGATGGCCGAGTTAATTTGTTGTTGTCGGCCGAAATACCCACGTAGACCTAGACCACGTGTGGACAAGGGAGAGATATCTAGAGAGAGAAAATACAGCTTTATAGTGGTCAATAAAGTAGGCATGCGTAATCAAGCGGCAGTGCAATTATCATTATCATGGTGATAGACTGTGTTGGCTACGCACCTGGGGCGAGCCCGTGACGCAAGGCATTGGCGCTTCCGTGGGGTGATCAGGTGATCGTCCATGCATGAATATCTGTCGCCTGCCTGGTTGCAACGGAAAAAAAGATGGGATCATGTGAACTGTACTCCGAGAAGGAAGTGTCTTGACGAGGCGTGTAGAAGGCGTGTGAAGGGAGGCTAGAAAAGAAAAACAGGCTGGATTATGCAATGCAAGGTTTTAGGGAAAAATAGATTGTGCGAGGTGGCGATTTCCTTATTATGCTACGGTTAGTAGGTCAGTCATCATGCGGGGTTAGTATGTTAATAAGTAACAAGTAAAAAATGGTAAATGATACAATCAATATCTAAGTGGCACAGTTATATATCTATACCCCTCATAATACAGAGAGCTAAGAGGTGTCTGCCCTCTTACTTCTTCTACAGGGGTTGTCACGTATTCATTAATCATATTCATGGCATGACAATAAAATGGTAGTGACATAATCAATACAATAATTGGCATAGTCCTATATCTGTACCCCACATAATACAGCGAGTTAAGAGGTGGCTTTCCTCTTACTTTTCCTGCAGGGGGGTCCTAGTTAACCCTTATTTAGCGGGTGGTAAGGTATTTTACACTGTACCGCTCAGCGGGCATAATCCCGAAATATTCGCTCAATTTCACTCGCCCTACTGCCGTTACTATGGCTCCAATGCGAACGAAACGATCATTTTTGGAAAGAGCAACTATTCGTCTCCCCATATAAGTCTATGAATGGATTTTATGAATGAGTGTGGAGGGTGGGAAGAGGTGAGGAAGAGGAGGTACTTTTTGGTCTATTTCCCGGGCGCGTTCGGTTGCGTTCGCTTTGGCCTGACTTCGGCCTCTCGCGCGTCTACTATTCCTTAGGTAATCGGTCTTATTTATCTCTTATTTCTCCTTATTTCTGTATTCTCTCTCTCTCTCTCTTTCTTTCTTTTTCTCTCTCACTCCTGTCTGTCTCTCTCTCTGGCTCGCTCGCTTTCCCTCTCTCGCGCGCTGTCTCTCTCTTCCTCATCTGTATATGTAATTCTCATTATTATTTTCTCTAATCTCTCTCACTCCTCCTGTCTGTCTGTCTCTCTGGCTCGCTCGCTTTCCCTCTCTTGTGCCCCCTTTCTCTCTTCCTCATCCGTATTATGTAATTCTCATTATTATTTTCTCTAACTAATCCCTCTATTTCATTTATTTGCTTGTAATATTTCTGTATTATTATATCTTTTTCACTCTTTCTTCAGTTCAGTTTCTGTATTCTCTCTATACGGTGGGAATGGTATTTCGTATGAGGGATGTGCAGCACAAATATTCAATCTTTCGTTGTTTGGTTGTTTGTATTACCGTAAGAAATTTACTGAACGCCTGCAAATAATACGCTATAAAATGCTTGCAATCAAACTCTCAAGTAATTTCAAGGTCACATGCAATTATAAATGTAGGCTATAGGTAAACCCAGAGAGGAAGAGACAAGAGAGAGAGAGAGTGTCGTGATAATATAACCATGTTACATATGTATCATATATATGACAAAATAATATATACGGTAGGCCTACATCTGTTCCCCACAATCATATAATGCCAAGCACACATATTCAATCCTTTCATTGTTTGTACTACCGTAAGAAATTTACTGAACGCCTGCAAATAATACGCTATAAAATGCTTGCAATCTCTCTATTTTCTCTAATCTCTCTCACTCCTCCTGTCTCTCTCTCTCTCTCTCTCTCTCTCTCTCGCTCGCTCGCCTTCCCTCTTCCTCATCCGTATTAATGTATTTCTTATTATTTTCTCTAACTAATCCCTCTTATTTCATTTATTTGCTTGTAATATTTCTGTATTATATCTTTTTCACTGTTTCTTCAGTTCAGTTTCTGCATTCTCTCTCTCTCTCTCTCTCTGTTTCGCTTGCTTTGCAGGAATTTTGTTTTTGTTTTATATATAATATATAATAATTTACTTAATCATTACTTACTATATCGTATAAACAATAGTAGGTAGCCAACTTACCATAATACCGATACACCAAACCGATCCGCATGCGGGTTTGTTTATCACCTGTTTACTAAAGTGCCACCGTTATCGATTTTCTTGGAGCCGACTCGAGCGGGAGGGTTACCAATTGAAGTTAAATCCGCTAGCATATATTGTTAGATGTAAGACATGATAAATACCACTAGAAATATGAATTGGCAAAATCCATATAATATCACTTCGAAATTGTTCTGAAATTTCAAAACAAAACCGCTAGTGTAAGTCATTGCTGCTAGATCGAAGTAAAGGTCTCTAGATCTAGCGGAAGTCGCTATACGTATTGGCAGTACTGCACACTCATTCATTTCATTCATTCATTTCCTATTGAGCTCGTCCTGGAATCTTTACGACTCTGAATCTTACGATTGCCGACGGCGATACGTTGTTGACATTGTTGTTGATGTTCCAGTGGAAGGATGAGCAAAATATTTTCCTTGTCCAATAATAGCTATTTCATAGTCCCACAGGACTTATTTTGATATATTTATCAAATTTATTGAACGCCTGAAAATATACGCTATAAAATGCTTGCAATCAAACTTTCAAGCAATTACAAGGTCACATGCAATTATAAAAAGGTATATTGTAGACCACAATCTTCGCCAAGCTTCGTTGTTGCTTGTATTATCGTGAGAAATGTACCATACACCCTGGTTATCGTGAGAAATTTACCGAACGCCTGCAAATAATACGCTATAAAATGCTTGCAATCAAACTTTCAAGCAATTACAAGGTCACATGCAATTATAAAAAGGTATATTGTAGACCACAATCTTCGCCAAGCTTCGTTGTTGCTTGTATTATCGAGAGAAATTTACCATACACCCTGGTTATCATGAGAAATTTACCGAACGCCTGCAAATAATACGCTATAAAATGCTTGCAATCAAACTCTCAAGCAATTCAATGTCACATGCAGTATAGGTAGACCCAGAGAGGAATAGACAGACAGAAAGAGAGGGGAGGTCAAAAACATCTGCTAGGTGTGATTTCCCCTTGGAGGGAAGAGATTAGTTAGGGGCGTGCCCCTACATCAGACAAAGAGAGTACAAAGGAGTACAAACAAAGAGAGTGAGACAGAGAGAGAGAGAGAGAGAGTCGTGATAATATAAAAATTTTACACATGTTTCATATATATGAAAACATAATATATACGGTAGGTCTACATCTGTTCTCCACAATCATATAATGCCAAGCACAAATATTCAATCTATCGTTGTTTGTATTACCGTAAGAAATTTACCGAACGCCTGCAAATAATACGCTATAAAATGCAAAGGAAATTTCTTGTAGAGTGCAATTTTGAGGACGTAATGTGCTCTGAGAGAGAGCGGAGCGGTGATTAGGAGCATAAATTACCTCAGACCGCTCGCCACACAGGGAATTATATAAGGAAATTACCGTATTTTAGGGTTTTTGCACTCGTGTTTTACGAACGTTGAAAGACAACCAGTGATCGTAAAAGGATGGTTCGGGTGTCATTGGAAAGCTCAATTTACGCACTTTCAGGATGCATACTTGTATTACGCTCTGGGTCTTGTTTATGCATGAAAAAGAGCACGGAACAACCCCCTTTAGGGTAAAAAAAAAACCCCGCTGGGCGGCACAGTGAAATATACTCCACCAGCCGCTCGTAAGGTGATAAAATGCTTGCAATCACATTTTCAAGCAATTATAAAATATAAATTGTACTTACCAACACCCACACCAGTATGTTTCTTCGTCAGGAACGTCTCCAATTTGCTCAAGGGTCTGTCCAATATCAACCACAACATCCACCCCACGCAAATTAAGCTTTTTTTTTTTTTTTTTTTTTTTTTTTTTTATTCCAACTTACTTCTCCGGGCATAGGCTGAGAGCCTTACATTCAACCGCTTTACAATGAACAGTGAAGCCCGTGAGTCTTGTTCCAGTCTAGGGAGTGAGACATGTGAAGCACGTAGAGTACAACGAGCCACCCTGCCATCTTGCCTTCACATCCGGCACGTTGCTAACTCTAGGCCCGAAACCGCCCCATCTCTGGAGCCACCTCGTTCCCCTGCTTCACTGTCTCACACCCCTACACTCGGACTTCACACTTACACACACAACGCCACCTGTTGAGCAGATAACTCACTAGGCATTGCACCCCTATAGCATATTTTGAATATGGGATATTCATACAGTTATATTCAATCAGGGAACAATGAGGTTATTTTTTTGGCGTTTCGGCGGGCTTTGTGGTAAGCACTGATACTAGGTCCAGACTACAGCACAAATTCCATCACAAGAATATCTTCCCATTGATACATCGGTATTCGAACCCGGGACCTTTGGATTACCAGGCCAGTGGCAAGACCACTCCACCACACCTCCCCTCAATGCTTGGGGTGAAAGCCTATGATCGGGTTATTTTCGTCTTCCGAGTCATCCACACTACCAAAACTCACCCAGACCTTCGACGGTTTCATCCAACAGCTTATTAGAAAGTTCTGAAGAGGTCAGCATGATATCTAGTTCCTGGGTGGTAAGCCGGGCGTGGTTAGTAGGGTGGCGCGACGCACTAGGGATGGCGGCCACCGAATCGAACACGGGCAAATCTTGACCTTCCATTATGGCTGCTTGAGGGTCACTTAGTCACGGTCACACAGTGGGGATGTGTGGGTGGGCCCTTGTAGTACACCGCCTGACCACCAAGTTTCGCTTTCCACCTAAATTAGGGCGTGAATACGCCCACGGACTTAAGTCTGACCCCGCCATTTAGTCAAATTTTCTCGTATCGGACTTAAGTCCGACCCCGCTAAATAAGGGTTAAAGATAAACATATTCATTAATCATATACATGGTCTGCAGTCATGTTGCCTGTGGCGGATGTAGTTGGGTCTAGCTGGAGCTAAACGCACGTGAAATTAATACAACAGTAATTACGACAGTCACAGGGACATGCATACGACGCGGCCATCACTGCTTACGTCATCAGAAAGCAAGGGGTGGATATCATCTAGTATCGTAAATAATGTGGGGAGGAAAGAGATGTGGTTTGTATACTAAGAAGAATGTGAGTTGAAAAGTGTGGAGCATGTGGATTGGTGTGGAGGTCCAGTCTGGAGAGGTGGGAGGTGGTCGTCTGGGGTCGGCCATTGTGGAGGTGGGTTGTCCAGTGCCGGCTGCTGAGGCGATAAGCTTCTAATTGGGCTGGGGGAGGAGTAGATGGGAAAGGCGGGGTGTTTTTGTCCCTCTCTCTCCCTCCGACCGTGTTGGTGAATGTCTGTCTGTCTGTCTGTTGCTTTGGTAGGATATATACTTTAGTTACTTAGAATAAGGGGTAATCGGGCATGGGGTTACACATACACATACTGACAAGGCAGAGGGGAGTCAATATAATAACTAGCATGGGTGCATATTGTTACGATCCAGGTTCTCAAAAACACAGGGCTCTTCAACATTGGACTAGATAATGGCAAAATGCAACAACGGTAACACTAGATCCAACCCCTGCCTTAAACACTGGAAAATAAAACACCATTACCGCCCTGAGTCGTGCCTGGACAACGAGGTATCCTATGACTCGGTAACTGGTGCACACACACTAGGCTGACGCTCGATGAAACAGCCTATTCTCAAACAGTAAAAGATTACTCGATTAGGTTACACAAAGAAAAGATAGTTAACGTGATTAATTAACGTTACGGTAGATACTCAAATAACTGGCACTCCTGTATTAAAGAAAGTGCAATGCTAGTCCTGCAACATCAACTGGAAACTTCTGAAATAAGTCTGATGCTGGGAAGATGTTCGTAAAGAATCTTGAACAATTATAATGCAGAATAACGGGTCACAATAAATGCTTGGACATATAGTAATAATAGGCAGGCGAATAATAAAGACTGCGCAAAGGTAGTAATGCTCGACAACTAAATAAATGCTTCGTGACACAACGCAACAGCCTACTAGGGTTTGTGCAACTCAACAACAACCTTCAGCTCAAAAGCGCAGTGAATAATAATGTTGCATACATATAATAATGGGGCTTATCTCTAACCAGTGTCTGCTCAGTTAATAAAGTCTAGCTGGGGTATCAAGGCAGGGCAACAATGGGTGAGCATGCGGCTCGTAGCCTAACGTTGTCCGAAGGTGGTATAATGACGATTACGTTATATGACGGGGATGCTCTCTTGATAAATCTAGGTCTCTAGTACCTAGTTCTATCCTGGCGATCCCTCAGAAGTCAACACAAAGAGGCAGCACTATGTTGTGAGGGATAGGCTATGGCCCTCTCACACCACAGCGCTGTGCTCGCAAAGTAAACCCACCCGAAGACAACTTAGGCTCCCACAGTACCTGTCGATGTCGTGCAGGGCTTAGCTAACACTGCACACATCGGAGACAACGACACAGTAACCTTCCCCCTAGTCTAGCTTTAAATAACCAAGCAGAATCACTCAACACCTTGCCAGGGAGACATATACCGGTCTCCAACCTTCCCGAGAGAGGACACACACGGAAAAGTCCGTCTCTCCAACTCCTCAATAAAGCATAATACCTCCTTAATCTAATACATGGAAATATCTGAGAGCTTCGCGTACAATACGACTGGCCGACGGTGAACGTCTATGCTGAAACCAGAAGGGATGTTGAGTTTAATAAAGATTAGAGAATGAGAAAGGAGAAGTCGAGAGAGAGAAATAGTATGCAAAGTGGCGAGTATGGGGGACAGAATTGCAAAGGATGTAGACGATACGCGTGTCAGGCAAGCTCTGAGCTGGTAAAAAACACGAGGCCGCGATGGGCAGGGACTAGTTGACCACCCGGCCGCCAACGCCTTCAGCGCCCAAGCGAGCCACGTCATAGCTCACCCCGCTGCCAGGTGTACCCCCTCACCCTCTCTCGCTCGCCTCCCACACAAGCAACATTTATATTATTGCGAATATAAAATATAAGGCGCGGTCACAGACCAAAACAAAGACCATTTCTAGACTGTCTGTGGCAACACGACACTAATAAAATAAAGCAGATCATTCTAGGACAACTGTAGCCCATCCCCCCATCCTGGCGAGCGCTAGCGAGCTGTAATGCCCCACGCAACCATTCTGTTAATGCCGGGAGGCGTCACAATATACTTATACCGTCGTAAGGTAGAGATAAGGGGTGTCTTCCCTCCTTGTCTTCTTCTTAACCCTTATTTAGCGGGGTCGGACTTAAGTCCGATACGAAAAAATTGGACTAAATGGCGGGGTCGGACTTAAGTCCGTGGGCGTATTCCCGCCCGAATTTAGGTGGAAAGCGAAACTTGGTGGTCAGGCGGTGTACTACAAGGGCCCACCCACACATCCCCACTGCGTGACCGTGACTAAGTGACCCTCAAGCAGCCATAATGGAAGGTCAAGATTTGCCCGTGTTCGATTCGGTGGCCGCCATCCCTAGTGCGTCGCGCCACCCTACTAACCACGCCCGGCTTACCACCCAGGAACTAGATATCATGCTGAACTCTTCAGAACTTTCTAATAAGCTGTTGGATGAAACCGTCGAAGGTCTGGGTGAGAGTTTTGGTAGTGTGGATGACTCGGAAGACGAAAATAACCCGATCATAGGCTTTCACCCCAAGCATAATTTGCGTGGGGTGGATGTTGTGGTTGATATTGGACAGACCTTGAGCAAATTGGAGACGTTCCTGATGAAGAACATACTGGTGTGGGTGTTGGTAAGTACAATTTATATTTTATAATTGCTTGAAAATGTGATTGCAAGCATTTTATCACCTTACGAGCGGCTGGTGGAGTATATTTCACTGTGCCGCCCAGCGGGTTTTTTTTTTTACCCTAAATGGGGTTTTTCCGTGCTCTTTTTCATGCATACACAAGACCCAGAGCGTAATACAAGTATGTATCCTGAAAGTGCGTAAATTGAGCTTTCCAATGACACCCGAACCATCCTTTTACGATCACTGGTTGTCTTTCAACGATAGTAAAACACGAGTGAAAAAAACCTAAAATACGGTAATTTCCTTATATAATTCCCTGTGTGGCGAGCGGTCTTGAGGTAATTTATGCTCCTAATCACCGCTCCGCTCTCTCTCAGAGCACATTACGTCCTCAAAATTGCACTCTACAAGAAATTTCCTTTGCATTTTATAGCGTATTATTTGTAGGCCGTTCGGTAAATTTCTTACGGTAATACAAACAACGAAAGATTGAATATTTGTGCTTGGCATTATATGATTGTGGGGAACAGATGTAGGCCTACCGTATATATTATGTTTTCATATATGATACATGTGTAACATTTTTATATTATCACGACTCTCTC